>BQMI01000334.1:467500-1790701 GCA_026005395.1 Asobara japonica
AGCCGTATGCACAAATTGTTCCTCTTTCATCCGTAATCAAGGAGTAATTGATAGATCCGTCAGGGTTTTTTAATATATTTTTATATATTCAATTCTAATATTTCCAACGACTGATAGAAACTGATATGAGGAGCTTATTGAATTTTTAAGGAGAAAAATAGTTTCGGCTAAAAATGGCAAAGATTTATATGTGCTCTTAATGGGCCACATATGTATTTAGCATAACTCGTTTTGTGTACTTTTTGTAAAAATCTCACAATGGACCGAAAAAAAATACACAGTTCTCTTCACACAATTTTTTTTATGAACAAGAATTTTTTCTCAGCATATTTTACATTTGAAATTTCTTGAAGATTTAAGGGTATACGCTGGGGGATAAAAGTAGTTCGGAATGTTTTCAGATTTCTTGGAGCGCGCATTAAGGATGTGCCTTTCCTCTAAGTTCAACCTCTTTTTTTATTTATATCATCCATCAATATTCCTTTTTATTCGTTTTCCATTTATATTTGCGAAAAGATCTAAAAATTGTTAAATTTAATCTGTTATATCTCCGCCATTATATCAATTTGATAGACATTATGAGCACTTCCATTCCATTTTCAGAATCATTTTTAACTTCTTGCAAACTATTATTCGTATTGGCGCGGGAACAATTTAATCAGGAATAATTTGGAATAACTTAATCAGATTCTAATAGCAACGAACGGTTAAATGTCATAATTTCTTCAGTGATATTACAGATATCGTGAATGCACAAGACATTCTTCATCGAGGCATTTAAGGTGTTTTCATTAATTTCCGCTAATTGCATCAATACTGCAAGTTCAATTTGATTATCAACAGTTTCATTTCTGAAGAGTTGACTTCGAAAATCAACTTACCCATCATGTTAACTGAATTCAGTTATAAACGGAAATACCTTAGGTTTTTGCGTTTCGTGGTAAATCATCCTCCAAATTTGATTGCTCTTCATTATTTTTCCTCCCTTAAAGATACCGAAATAAAATCTTTGCGGACAAATTTCAAGACTGAAGGACTACTGCTAATGATAACATGTAAGTAACATTTTGTCCCGTCAATTCGATGAATAGTTTGGCAGAGGATGATGACGAAAATGTGGAAAGTAGCTGAAAGCGTTTGGAACATCTTTGCATCTTTAGACTCAAATAGAAAGAAATTATCTCGGTAACTCCTAACGGAGATGCTGCATCTGGCAAGATGTATCTTCCTTAGGGGAAAATATTTACTCTGACCTAGTTTTAACTAATATGGGTACCACGGTTATTTGCAAGATTTCATTAGGTGTATAACCTTCCTGGGCCTTCATCGACCATATAACGCAAAAGAAAAATGTAGAAGAATCAAATAATTAAATTCAAACAGGTTAATTAGTATTCTATCATTCCACTAGTCCAACGTGCGGAAGTGAAATGATTCGAATTTGACAGCTGCACGATTTTTGTCCCTCAACTCAGGGTTTTTCGCATCGGTCGATCTTTGTTTGTCAACAGTCTTTTCCTGTTTACCGACAAGTCCAGCGGACCGAGTGGGGGGGATGCGGCGAGAGCGCGACAAGGATGCCAAAACGCCGCTAGCGTATCTGGTCACCAGGGAAGTCCTGCGATTTCGTGTTTCTCCCGTTTTATTTCTTCCATTCCTACACTTACAGTAGTGAATTCGCAAAAAAATATGACTGATCGGTAAAAGCTTCAGATATATAGGTTTTCAGGTTTTTAGAATATTGTGGAACAAGCCTTCTGATATTAATAGTATTTGAATGGTCCGTCATATTGTATCAAACATAAAGTTAAAGAAGTTTTTTTATTACATTAGTTGGGGTTTGAACAAGTGAGTGTAAATTTAATTGATTCGTTCAAAATACTTACAACTGAGGAATGAATTGAATTTTCCTCCGGGAGCAAGATTAAAAAATATTACAGTAATTTAACCGAAGGATTCAATGAATTGTTAAAATGCATGGAATCGTTTAAAGAGCGGGTTTTGCCAGAAAAAAATGATCATGTTGCATTATGCCGCTCTTTATAATCTTTTGATGCGATCAATGGAGCATTACTCTCCGATTTATTTAATCTGCTTGTTCGGGATAAGCAGCAAATAACGATGTCTGCCTTTTGTCATACGAGTTTTAAACGTATAACATACGTGTCCTAAAAAAAAATACCGACAACGAATGTCAAAAATTCTAAGAGAGCAAATCATCATGTTATTATAATAAATTGAAGTGCATAACATAAGCTTGAAGATAGAAGAGAAACAAAAATTCCATGACTATGTGGATAACGCTCTGGAATAGAGTGAGAGAAAATCCAAAACTGCGCAGTAAAGTTTCAGTGCCCATGAATTTTATGACTCCCACCTTGTCTCCGAGTTTTTCTTCAAGTGTCCTAAATTTTTGACTCTCATCATTTTGTTATGCGAACGCTGGAAAATTTTGGTATGCATTTTCAGAATTGCCCCGGCCTTTCCCTAGAATATTTAATGAGATAGATCTTCAAAAATTCAGGGAGGGCAGAAGAGTTCATACTATGTCAGGATATCCTATTGAGGTCAGTTCCGACAGCTCGTGGCTGGATCAGACTTCGAAAGGGCTGAACTTATTAAGGAATACCTTCCCAGTACCTGATCAGTTCCTTATCCATTAGCCACTGGTAAGGCAATGCTTACTACTTCTGGATCCTAACCCGATGTTAAATCAGGGTTTCCTTATTGGATTTCTACTCGGGTATTTGCCCCGAGCTTATGGGATGAGGTTAGAATTTTTTTTTGTGATTTTTCTCTGTATTTTCCCACATTTTTTTTTGTTTATGCAGAAAATGCAGCTTCTGTATTGTGTATCAGTAGATAATGAATTCTGCTATTATTCACTCATAATATATTCATATAGACATCAATAAAGCACATTTTTTAATTCAGGGTAAAAACCATATTTTGTGATTGAATTTCATGTAAAAATGAGAATTTTCAATTTTTCAGTGGCCCTTTCTAAATAAGCCAACATGAATGAACAATTCGGTTTATTTATTCACGAGAATTTTCAATGTTTTTGAGTATATCCCCTTTTATATGTGTGACGGGGGGAGGGGGGGGGGGGGGAATAAATTGATTCAATCAAAGTTTCATAGATACGTAATTACTCCTTCCTTTTTTTCCATTTTTATCCACTATACCCTGCTATTCAAACAAGAATGGAACGAACTTCCATTTTCAAATAATTCCTTTTCATATTGTGCTGACTCTGAATTCGATAATCATGTTTTTCGTGTCCTTAAAATAATTTCCCAACAAGTCGTGCGATTTTGTATGCATGTGTGTGATCCTTATTGATACGTATTGAATAATTTAATTGAGGACATTTAAATAAAAAATGAATAGACTCCATGTAGCTCCGAAATGATCCACGTCGGATAAAATCACTTCAGGTTTCTATTGTTGTATACAATTCTCACCTTCATATCTCAAGAACGGCTACAGATAGAAAAAAACTGTATGAAAAAAAATTATTCCTCATGGAAAAATACACATTGGTTATTTTATTCTTTTTTTTTCCTAGATTGAACAATTAAGGCGTACCGCAGGTACAAGCGGATGCTGCGCGGGTTCTTAAATCTGGCGTGCGCGCACTCTTCCGGTCTAGTCATTGCTCGAGATGTTGAGAAATTTTGGATACAAAAATATCAGTAACGGTTTTTGTGTCAATTTTTAATACAAAGCCGGTCGTATTGTGAAGTAGGTAATGTGCCCGTGTACGGGTCCAGAGGACCTGGGTTCAAGCCCGGGTACCGGTGGATTTTTTCTGGATTTTTTGATTTAGTAAAATAATGGGCACCACGAATGAAAACAGTTCACCCCCAAAAGTTCCACAACGAGTGCCAAAAACAGTTTACAACTGAATGATCCTACCCTCATTGTGAACGAATAACATCCGTAATTGTGTTACAGAGGAAAAAGTCGTGAGCGTCTAACGACTATAATAAGTCCAGAGCTGGTGGTAAGAACCATCGTAGTTGATGCGTCGATAACAACAAAGCAACGAGAAAATAATTCTTAATACAAACAAATTTTTCATTTGAAATATCACAAGAACCTTATTGAGTATATAAAACTATTTTTTCGATAAATTCACTGAGACTAAATGTTAAGTTTGGGAAAAAATTCACTTACGTTTCACGTTTGTGATTTTTTAACCGAAAAAACTTGACTCCTTGGCTTGAGTGCAGCGAGTCTCGAAGAAAATCCCTGAATAATTTTGAAGCTCGAGTGGTATTTGGGGGATTATTTTTCCATCTAAATTTCCATCTAAATAGCACCATGAGATAAAATCTATCTGACAGTTTTAAGAAGTAGTTTGCTCGGCCAAAATATTTTCTGTTTCTCCCGTGAAAAATTGTAGGTGAAAGGGTGGAAAAAAATATCGATTAACCTTGGTACAGTAGAGCTCCCTTAATCTTCCGCTTCCTTTATTTTCGCTGTACTCCCCTCACGACTTGTCTCCCCTCAAAAACCTTCTCCCACTCCCCGTACTTTGTCTATCCTTGTTTTCGACGTCATGCGCTCCAGACTGCGCAGCGTCTCAATAGAGGGACGGAGCATTCATGAAACATAACCTATTTACTTGATACATAGTCCGTTTACTTCTGCTCTTATTTCCCCTTCCGCTCCCGACAACCCCCACCACGCCAACCAACCAGTGGGCAGAGTGGGGGGCTCCCTTAATTTTTTTCTCCACGAAATTGCTTCAAGATCACCCCCCGAGCTCGGAAAATAAAGGGAGCTCTACTGGATAGTCTATTCGAGATATACGATGGTTCAACGGAGGGAAAAGTTCAATAAAAATTACGCTTCCTGTAGGTAAAAACTTCTTCCAAAAGAACCGACAGATGACAAGAACAGCAGAAGATGATAAGAACAGAATTGTTCCTCCAGGTAGATCGGATGATGCTCCGATTTTCTGTTTCTGCAACACCATAACTTCCTCCATCAGCAGATTAAAAATCAATGGCAAAACTTTCCCAATGTCCATAAATCCGAAAGTATGTTTTTCCTTTTCAATTTGTACGTGGCCCAGTGTTGCACGTTGATTCTCTTAGCCGCCCTTCATCATTCTCTATCCACTTACTCCCACTCTCTTGAATGCGCGGCAAAGCGTATACAGCAAACGCTTGAGGCGTCAAGGTCTCAATGCCGGAGGCGATTCAGTGCCTTGATCAAACAGGAGTCCTGAATAGATCGCCTCTGCGATTCTCCTCGAAACTACCCGATCACGTACACGTTGTGCTACTAGCAGTGACTCGCCAAAATGCTCAGAACTCACAAGTACCTATCGCTTTAACCAAGGCAAAAGCCTCGTACACGTTACGTACGTGTCTAGTAAATGTATACGTGTATGAGTGAGGTACCAACTAACACAGTTGGCCATCACGATTCATCGATTATTATTTAACGAGCAAAGCCCGCGGGACTATTGCCCGTAGGGCGGCAGTTGTACGCTCGCCAATTGCTCCTCCACTCCTTTACCACTTAACTCTAAACCAACTTGCGTTCGTTATCTGAGGCCGCCAATGCACTTCGCCGGTTCTCTACACTTGTATGATACTCCAAAACGTTTTCGTCTACCTCTCTCCTTTCATCCACCACCTTCATCCCTTATCGCTGTCTACCTTATTCTTTCTTTATTGGCAATTTGTGGGAGTCTAAACGCCCAAGTTTCAACGCTCGCGGGAGGGTGAAACTCAGCCACGAAATCCACATAAAGTCCTTGCGGGTTAAAGTGAAATGTTTTTGGTTAAGCAACGAGTGCGTGTATAGAGCATTCGGTATGTAGGCTTTTGAGAAATTTTTTCACAACGGGCCAATTTTTTTTTTAGTGACAATGTAATTTTGTGCTGTGACATTTTGTTTATATGAATAAATTTTAATTTTTAATAAAACTACTTATTGATGGAATGGTTTAAATTACTTTTTTTGATTATAAAAATGATGTAATGAAAATTAACGATGGTCCCTCATTGCCATTTAATTACATTACAAAAATGAATAAAATTGAAGAAGCGAGGCCAAAAAGAGCTCTGTGATTTTGTGAAACGCATAATTTAGTCAAAAATGCGATTTGCGAAAGCTTAAATCTGAGTCTCATCTGAACTATTCACAGCTGCTATTTTCTTAGACGTCATTTATTTTTAAATACGTATTACTAGCTCCAAAGAGGGACTTTTCGAATTATTTTAATTATTCAAATCATTTGACAATTATAAGGTACGAATATACAAGTCCCATGTCCATAATCCTATTTTTATTTTATTCGTTGCAAAGTAGAGCCTTACTTTTTTATCCTCAATTTTTACTATTTTATAGGATCTCACACTAACATAAATAGGATAACACACTTATTTCCATTTTATTTTCCAATATCTTGAATGCAATTTATAGTCTAGTCAGAAGAAAAAAATCATTAGGACATTCTCGCATTAGAAAATCTCAATATTTTATTCTTCTATTATCAGTTTAACATTTCTCATTATATCCAACAATTTAGGTCAAAAGTTCAGACTGCACATTTGACTAGATAAGCTTCAATATTCAGTTTTTCAGATTATCAAGAAAATTTCGTTAATACATTCTATATTTTTTCCATAGAGCAAAATAAACTCCATTCAAGCAATTATAATTGCTCAAAAGATCTTAACCGCGGTAAATTCCAAGAAAGCTTTTTATATGTATTATGGCTTTATTTGAAATTATCAAAGCTTACTGTCTTCATAATTTCCTCATACGATGATTAAATTTTCTAAACAAATTTTGCTAATTTTTTTAGTCGAACAATACCTATAGAATATGAGGAAGAATACGTCGAGTGCTCGAAACGTCGGTGAGGGAAAATTTTTTTGACTTTTTCTCGTTACCATTCTTGCTTGTAAGAAGCAGTTCAATTGAGGTTGGCATTGGATAAAATGATATAAGACCTCATAAAAAATTTAGACAGACATATTAAGGATGTTCGACCCCTATTTCTCACCTTGGTCAATTTTTTGCTAGTTCATGCCAAGTTTTTGGTTTGATCGGCAGGAAAAAATGTGTGCTTCTTCTGTAGCTTTATTCTCTATCGACTCCTAAAAGTTCATTGTCGCAGACCCATTTTTCAGCGTTTTTTCTAAAGTTTTATGAATTTTCAAACGTAGGGAAAATACTAAAAAATATGTTGATATGTATGATAAAATATCGACAGTCAAAATCGTACATTTTTTGCCGCCAATGGAACCAAAAATTGTAAATCGTCAAGAATTTTTTAAAAAATGACGAACAGGGGTCGAACATCCTTAAATTTTCTCCGATTTTGCACTTTCTTTCTTTTTAAGTATAGCTGAGTTAGACGCGAAAATAAATTGTGCCAGAGCGTTAATAAGACCTTTGCGAGTGATGAATAAAATATTTTATAATTCCACATGAGACATGACTAACTGCGGAATGACAATTTAGACTAAAATATTCCAAAATATGAATATTCCGAATATGACGAGCCTTCACAATCCGATTCCTATTCTAAGAAGGAGAACGTCAGAATGTATCGATCACTCGCAATACCTCGAAGTTTTGTCACCCCGAAATGCGCGAGCGTTCGTTGATAGTTGTAGTCGCTATTTTTCATCTATAGTAAAATAGGGAGACTAAGGAAAATATCGATATGTATCGATACTTTCGAAAAGCGTAAGGTTGAAACCGACGCGACACCAGTCAGTGCGGCGGAAGGCGGAGATGCGCGTGTGAAGCACGCGCGGCCAGCCTCGTGATAAGAAGGAGAGGCCGAAGAAAATATCGATATATATTGGAATTATCGAAGGACGTAAGACCTCTGTGTTCGTTGGTTTAAATGCTGTACAGTTCCGGAAAAAGTCGGCTTCCATTGGCGCCACCGTGGGTCGCAGTATATCTTAAATCAGTTGGAAGTGCAAATAAAAAAACCAATCTCAAAAATATTTGGACACCCTTTTGTGATACTGAATCTGAGCTTATTGATGAAAATATGGTACAGGAAATAATCGGATCATTACGGATAATGCAGCTCGACCACCATTGATTGCCGAAGACAATTGTTCTTTCATTTTGATTATAGCACGGTCAACTTATTTAGATAGCAGACCAGCGCAAATCACTCTTCATTTTGTACTCAGCCGAAGAGGTAAACGCCACTCAAGCAACAGTGGCTATATTTATAATCTGGCTCTCCGCATTTCAATTTGATGATAAAGTGGAATGGAAGTGTGCTTTCAAAGTCACGCGGGACTATTTGCACAGTGGTGGGGAGGCGGCGCTGGAGGAGATAGTGAGTGGTGGGGTCATGACGATAGTAACTATAGGGATCCATCAACTTGTGGGAAGTGCACTGGTGGGGGAGTTGACTGTACGTTGTTTTGTATCTGGAGATGTATAATGTAATTATATTTTGCAATACATACCAGATGAATCGAAAATATTTATTCCATATATCTCTTCCATATCCTGGGATATAAAATATATATATATATCCTGTGGTTTATATCCTGACTATGTCCAGATATATCTATAATGTATTTCATGCATATCCATGGTATATTTGAACATACATTCTTCGGATATATTCTCCGGACGGGAAAGTTTGAGGCAATGTCTCTGTGTGTGTGTGTGTGCGTGTATGTGTGGCCAAAATTTTACTTACGAACCAAAACGCGATCGAGTTCATTAAGATCGGTATCGACGATTCTCCTCGTAACTTAGATCGGATTAGCTTTTCGAGAAAACTGGTCCATTCCATATATTTTGTTATAAGCAATTCCAATTATTTAAACCGTTCTATCATGAAAATATTATTTAAGGTATTGGCTTTTTCGGTCATATACAAACTAAGTATCATGAAAATAGTTAGTGATAGAGGAATGAGTATTGAAAACGAATTATTCAACTCTTATGTATCGAAACTATTGCTTGCTATGGGCTTTGGGCGAGCAAGCGCGACCCTCCAAAGGTTAATTATACGTATATACAGTCACAAAGTATATGGTGTAATCGAAATTAGCTACTTGTTAAGTAATATACACATGTATCAAAAACTACCGACTTGACAATTGGTTACTAACCTACGGTTGGGCAATTGAAATTCGGTTATTCATCATTTTGCCAAATTATAAATACCCAATCAAGAATAACGATTGACTAAGCGATCTATTCTATTTGAATATATAATATCTGCAAATCATTGGTACTTGAATTAAATATCACCTCAATAATGAAGAAACGTATGATGATTGAAAAGTGGAGTATGGCTATTGCTCATTTATCGTTAATGAGATAATAATTTGTAATCGTATGTGATACCATGCATAGATAGTAATATTGCAATATATATACTAACATTCGTTATAACAATAATTCCGGACGTTCTACATTCTCGTTCAAAAGTGTGGGTTCATTCCCTTCTATCGTTAATCTCAAACTTATCCATGATCTTCTTACCTATCTGACAAAATAAATCTTCGAACGAAACGGCTCTATCGCGAGTTTTTGTGAATATCTCAAAATTTAAGGAAGCTAGCGAAATTTGCATAACAACAAAATTGTAGGTCTTGATTTGCTCTACAAAAAATTCTATATCGAGATGTCGCTATGTTTCTTTGATTTCGAGATATTTACTGAATACTTAGACCGGGCTAAACCAGACTTAGCTCAATAGCCCACCCTGCCACTGCTATATCATTTCATGTGTCCAAAAAAAAATCGTAATTGTCCATAATATTATAGACATGAAATCTGATCCTCCAGAAATTTCCCCTCACTACACTCTGTATTAAATAAAATATATTTTCCCTAAGTACTTGCTGCAACATCCCCAATTTTCAAATTACACCCCTCTTTGATTTTTTTCCTCTCTCGATCGTTTTAATATTCATGGACGTCTGCACGCATTAATTCAGTTTAATGGAGATTGTTTGAGAGTGGGTAGGCAGTGCTGAGATGAGGTAGAAGGTGGTAAAGAGGATAAATAACGAATTACCTCATCTTGAAAGAGCTTCCTGAAAGCATCCCGCCCGTACCTAGACGATCCCTCAAGTTTGAGCAAATCCGAGCACTCCTTCAGTATGGTACTCCTGCGTTTCTCTATAAGACACTCCTCCTCCATTGAGCTCATGCACTCGGGTCGAATGGTGTAATTTGCCATCGTAAATAGAACCGGGAAAAAGATAACTTGAGGAGCCTCAACTCGAGATGATCTATCCTCTGCTCTTTTAGTTTTCCTCTTTCCGCTACTGGGGTGATATATAGACACTGAAAATACCGTTGAAAGTTGGCGTTGGTGGCGGGGGGTGGAAGGGGGGGGGGGTTGGCAGGCGGTAAACTCTCGACTTGCAAGTCGTTTTATTCAATTACACTTTTGATTATTATTGGAAATTTACGGGATATTTTATCAATGGAAATGGCTGTGGAAATCAACAGAATAAAGCGTTTGGGGTGTTTAGGGGTATCCAAACTGGGCGATTCGAGACGTTAGCAAATACGCTCAAGCGAAAATGCCGACGAATCAAGCGCGAGGGACAAATAGGAGTTGGTAAACAACAGAATGGAGGAAAAAAAAGGGTGGGAGAGATGGGGAAAAAACGCCACCAAAGAATTGAGAAGAAATCACTTTGATGTTGTGACAGTTTTTTTTCGCTCGTTTTCACTTGGAAAGGTATATTTCACACGAGAAATAAAAAAGGAAAAAAATAATAAATAAAAGGACAGCACCCTCGTTTCTCGCCTTGTGTGTAAGGAGCCGGTTTGTTTTATTCTTTCGATATTTTCCTTGACGGAATAACATGGGAATCCCAGGGAACAGGCCTTTGGAAATGTGTTTCACTCAGTCACTGGCATACGAACAATATATATTCCTCTTTCCAATGTTGTAACAGTGTCAAAACAAACCAAGTTACTTCGATTCATCAAAGTGAATACACATGCACTGGGATTCTTTGGTGTGGCACACTGGTTGGTTTCACGTTGGAATTTCTTTCTTGAAATTTCAGTATTTTGCCCCGTTTGGT
This sequence comes from Asobara japonica, assembly GCA_026005395.1. NCBI lineage: Eukaryota > Metazoa > Arthropoda > Insecta > Hymenoptera > Braconidae > Asobara > Asobara japonica. The sequence continues at coordinate 478,570 of BQMI01000334.1, forward strand.
TTTCGGTGAGGCAGGGGAGAGGGGGGAGGGGAGATTGTTACTGCCGAGCTGTGTCGAACGAGACTTTTGGATACGTAATCTCTTACGTTTGAGTATCTCCTGGCGCTGGACCTGCTTCGCGCAATGGCGTTCGGGGGGGAAGCTGATGATGACTCGATGAAATCGCCACAAGGTAGTTTGGAATGAGGGACAGAAAGAGAGGCTGATAGTGGCGTGGGGGGATTGAGGTGTTTTTTTTTCAGAGGAAGGGTACCTTTCACTTTTTGACAGGCACCGTCTGATCATCTTATGGTGCGCGTGGCGAGATACAGCTTCCCATGTTTAGCGAGACGAGAAGAGGTTATTGGGAGCACTGAGGACCTATTAGGCTGATCTTGATCGAGTTAGCAACTAGCTTGGTTGTGATATTTTCTTTTGTACATTGGTAAGAGGATTGTAAAATGCATCAGTCATTGAGCATCAGTGATTTTAATCATTCTACTTTTTTTTTGCTACGACTGCACAATTGGAAAAGGGTTTTATTTCTAAAGAAAATTTGTAATAAAATTCTTTACATTGTCTTTTTGTTTGGAACCAGAATTTTTATCCCAAATTCTTACTGACATTTTTAACTCGATACTTATAAGTATACATACATTGGACCCTCTGTGCTCCGTACCGAAATTTATTAGGATTGTATTATGTTGATTAAAAAACATTTTAATATTTCGCCACGCTTTAGAAATTAGTCTACTTTTGAAGCGGTGGAAAATTTTTGAATGAGTATAAAATTAAGGGACGAGGATAGTTGCTGAGAGAATACCGTAATTATGGGTACCTGACACCCCCTTCCCCTTAATGAGACGCTCCCAAAAATATTTGAGGGACAACTGAGGATGCCTGGGGTCAGGGACTGCGGGGGCATTCTGGTTTTGACCTGCAACGAGCTTTGACATTACGCTAGATACCACTTGTATTAGTTGATCACCTTAAGAAAATTATAGCACCATTTAAACTTATCCAGTCTTACGAATTATTTACTACACTTTTTTAATCCATTTTCATACCATTCTGTTATGAAACGTATGAACTCAAGGGAAGATATTTGGCAAACCTTTTTCTTAACATTTTTAAAAATTCCGAGTTCAACCGTCCGCACGTTTCAGCCTGCTTCAAAATGTAACGGTCGAATACGATGTAAAGGACTCATAAATCATCCACTATCCCGTGTCATTCCTTCAAATTCAGTTGCAGTTTTCTCTCAACCATCTTTTCCGACCTAATCTCTCAAGCCTAAGTAAAAAAAAAGGAAAACATGCAGACACAACTATCTAACCTTACATATAGTTTAAGTGGACAACACATCGTCTCTTGTTCTCAAAACTCGCAGTCGAGGAAAATAAAAATACAAGAGGTCGGAAGCGAATTCTCACTCAAATCTGGGGTTCATCCCTTTTACCTCCCACTCTAATTTCTCTGCACCAATGAACTGCTAAATTTCCAAATCTCAACGCATTTTTTTTCTTCTAGCCACAGTACGTCTTACAAGAAAACTGTCTTTCAAGTCAGTCTCTGACGAATAATCGAGCGAAAGAGTCCTTTGCATCATATGCAATCGAATCCGTATGGTCTAATCAAATCTGAATAATCATCATTCCATATCTGAAATCACCTTAATTCTCAGTGTCGTTTTTTTGTAGTTGTTAAGCTTGACAGTTGAACCTTCAATTTGATAATAGAATTACCCAGGTGAATTTTTAGCCTGGGATGCCACTTGGTGGCAAACACTCTGATACACTAATCGTGCACTTTAAAAGAAAGAACAAAAAAGATTGCCTTTATAATATCTGTAGATTATGTGTCCTTATCTGTTGAGAACCCGAAAAATCTGATTCTTTTTTAGTCAATTGTGTTTCTTGATTCGACTGGAAAGTCTCAGATCGCTTAGGACACCGAGATTGCTCTAACCCAGGTTCAGAATTGTTTTGGAAGTATTGGGATTATTAAATACAAATTAGCAAGCGATGAGTATGGGTAAATCTTTGTGCAAATCCAAAAGTGCTAGCATTTTTTGCAGATGAACAAGTACATATAGCCGGTATATACTACATTTTTGGTAAGAATATATCCAATACGAGTCACATATATGTCAGATATATCTTTCTGCTACATATATTTGCTTTCCATGAGGGCGGTTACGATGCTGCTCCAGAATCAGAGCTGGAGCCCAGTCCCCAGATTCTACCGTAGATCTAGACCTAGCGAGGATCTAGCCCAGGCCCACTGGGCAAGATTCAGCCAAGGTAGGTAATTGAGCCATCACCGAAGCTGGCCTCAGATGTCAGCTGAAGATATAGACACGTCCAACATTGGATATTACCACTAATTGTGAATGATAATGGATATTAACATTAATTAGCTCTCAGGAAATTACCTAGGCTTGGTGTCAGCCCTGGGTATAGCTTGGTCCTAAGTGAGTTACACCATTCCTTGAAAACTAGTTCTGGTTCTAGCTGCTCCATGATTGAATACCAAGTACCAATGTGAATTGTGAGTCAGGGAACTACCAAGGCCTAGAGCTATGGCTGGAAATAGACTGATGCACGGTTGCTAATCTCCAGTCTTGAAGAGAAGTCCTGTGCCTCGATTGGACTGAGGCTGCTGAGTGGGCCCTCAGCCACCAGTCCTGGGTGTAGAGGTACCCTAGTTGATCCCCCGGTAACTTAGTTGGCGGTACCAACAAAGGCTTGGTAAATGGAGATGGTTCCAAGCTTGGCAAGCTTGGGCTTGCTAATTTCCACCTGAATGATAACAATTCACAAGCTTTTGGGTGCGGACAACCGTAAGGGTGTTTGTCGATTATAGTCCATTGTAGCTTATGGAGCAGGTGGTGCAGCTTAGCTACGGAACGCAACAACTTACGAACGACGGAGTGCGATACTGTACAGGTTACCTATAGACTCCTCAGCTGTTGCCGAAAGCAGAAAGTGGGCCTGTAAATGCAACCAGCTTCTTCTGAACAATTTTCTGAGACAATCTAGAATCTTAATCAGAAATGATTGTAAGAAATGCATCATCCATCAGCATGTTCGTGATCTTCCAGCAATATGATCCTTCAAACAGCAGTTTCAGTGCTGGCTTCAATCTCAGGATGAGTGAGCCTGCTAGGTCCTGTGGTGCTAATTCAGCAATCCACGAGTGTTTTACAAACTTTCAGTTCTTCTTTCATTTTCATCTTAATTGTATACTCAGAATCATTCACTCACATTTGCTTTTTCTGGTAAATTTATTTTCTCTCTCTATAAAATTTAAGTATCAACTATGAGTGTATCATGTGTGCTTTGCTTAAATTTATAAACAATAAACTGTAGGAACGTGAAATTGTCGGGTAGGATTAGTGTATGCCTAAGGTAATAAAATGATGGACCCACGAAGGTTTATTGCGGGTGGTTCGCGGGGCTGGGTTTGACACACGTGCGGGGAAAATGCTATTTTTTTTGGCATGCTTCTCGAAAAGGTTCTAACGTCAGGCAAAGTTTGGGATTGCTTTCCACCAAAATGTTGGTATTTTGGGGGGAAATTAGCGTCGGGCTTCATGAGCAGCCCTGGGGGGGAATCAGTCGTTAACTGTCGGCTATGACGAAGAGTTGTCACACAGTGTATCTCAGTCTTTTTAGTTGAATTTAAATATATTGTATTTTACTAATTTCAATGTGTTTTTTGATTCATCTGCCAGTTGCATGCCACCATTATTTTATCCTTACAACTTGGGGGCTCAACCGGGATATAATTCGGCATGAACATTAAGTGTAATTAGACGTGTGTTCAAGAAGTTCACGGTGTATTTTCAGTAGATATTGGTGACATTCAAGACGTGTTCAGTGTTTTAAATCTGAGTGCTTTCAAGTGTTCAAGAAGTTCAAGGGGTTCAAGTTGTTTCAAGGGGTTCAAGACGATCAAGAATTTTAAGACCATTAAAGGCGTTCAAGACGATTAACATGGGTATCACAGAGGATGCTGCTGACGGTTCCAAGGACAGTATTCTATCGAAAATTCCGTATATGAAACTTTCGGAACTGAAAGAAGAATTGAAGAAGCTGAAACTAAAATCAACGGGGAATAAGGACGAATTGATAGCTCGACTCCAAGCAGCCCTTTCCGGAAAAGAAATCGATGAAGAAGAAGAAGAGGAAGACGGGAAAAATGATTTCTCATCGGCTGAATCTTCCGATGAAGAACCAGACCCCGTTACCACTGAGAGGAGGAAAAAGCGCTCGCATAAGCCTTTGACCTTCAAAGATATCGAGGATTCCCTGGAGAGTTACAGTGGGAGCGGCAAAATGAGTGTCAAAACATGGCTAGCTGATTTCGAAGAAATGGCTGATATATGTTCATGGTCCGATATGCCCAAAATCGCGTACGCCAAGAAACTACTCAAAGGATCGGCAAAGTTGTTCGTGAGATCAGAGAAGGGGTTGAAGACATGGGCGAAGTTGAAGAAAGCCCTAAAAAATGAATTTACTGAAAGTGTGGACACCCATCGCGTTCACGAAGAATTGAGAAAGAGGACAAAACAAGCCGATGAAACTTACCACGAGTACGTTTATAAAATGATCGAAATCGGTGCCCAAGCAGATGTAGACAAGTCGGCAATTATTCAGTACATAATTCAGGGAATACAAGACGATGCAGTGAACAAATCCATTTTATATGGGGCTACGACTATTCGTGAATTAAAGCAAAAATTCATTCAATATGAATTGATGAAAAAAGAAGCAAAAACGAAGTCTGGACCTCAGATTAAAGGAGGTAGGTCGCCGAAAAGTGCAATGGACAAAGATGATAAGCGTTGCTTCAATTGTGGTGATAGAAATCATGTGCGTGCTATGTGTCCAAACAATGCTAAAGGATCCAAGTGTTTTAAATGTGATGAGTTCGGCCATATTGCGACAAAGTGCACCAATCCAGCGAAAACAGCCAGATCCAAAACCACCTGCAGTGTATCCAGACCTAGCAGTAAGAAGAGGATGAAGCATGTGACCCTCGCAGGTACCAGAGTTACGGCGCTGATTGACACTGGGAGTGATCTCACATTGTTGAATGAACGTATGTACGAAAGAATGAATGGTCCACCATTAGGGATAGTGGTTGTGTTTGACGGGGTAGGGTCATCAAATAATAATATTTTGGGATCCTTCAAAACAGAGCTTGAAGTCGATAATGAGACGTATTCGGTGACCATTCATGTTGTCCCAGAGTCATTATTAAAGTATGAAATGATTATTGGTAATGATTTCTTAGACTTGACCGAATTAAGAATATCGCATGGGAAAATTTCGATTGTCAAGACGAATACAGACGTAATAAATGACTCAGATGTGCCAGAGGTTTTTCAGATTGATATGACAGACAATGAAAGTCATGAATTTCAGGAAATAGATGTGCAATACAGGAAAGAAATTAAGGCGCTCGTTCAGGGTTATAATCCACAAGTTGTCCGTGAAGTCAACATTAAGATGAATTTAGTTTTGACAGACGAAATACCGGTCTATCAAAGAGCACGACGGCTAGCTCACGCGGAAAAAGAAGAAGTAGATTCACCAATCCAAGCGTGGTTAGAATCAGGCATTATCAGACCATCGAACTCTGATTATGCAAGTCCCGTTGTTTTAGTCAAAAAAAAAAATGATTCATGGGGGATATGTATAGACTATTGCCACCTGAACAAAAAAATTATCAAAGATCGTTATCCTTTACCCTTAATCGAGGATCAACTGGATAAGCTCCAAGGCGCCAAGATTTTCAGCACGTTAGATTTGAAGAACGGATTTTTTCATGTTCCCATTCATGAGGACAGCCGAAAATATACATCGTTCGTAGTGCCAGATGGGCAGTACGAATTTTTGAAAGTACCCTTCGGTTTATGTAACTCACCGGCGGTGTTTCAGCGATTTGTGAATGCAGTTTTTAAAAATGAAATCGCAGCGGGGATCATCTTGAGCATAAGACAAGGGCGGTAATGAAGTTTCCCGTTCCGAAATGCGCCCGCGATATTCAGAGTTTTCTGGGACTGACGGGTTACTTCCGAAAATTTACATCCGAAAAAGGACGCGAAGTTTTCCGTTGGAAAACCCGAAATAGATGCATTTGAGTGGTTGAAGTCTGCATTGGTCAGTAATCCCGTTTTGAAATTGTATCGTCAAGGGGCCCAAAACGGAATTACACACCGATGCGTCCCATTTTGGCTATGGTGCGATTCTATTACAGCGTGATAGTGAGGATAACGCCCTTCATCCCGTGTATTTTGCTAGTGGAAAGACATCTCCGGCCGAAGAAAAGTACACGAGCTACGAGCTTGAAGTTTTAGCTATTGTCAAAACTCTGAATTTCTTCAAAGAAATTCAGAGTCTATTTGTTAGGCATTTCCTTCAACATTGTTACAGATTGTCAAGCATTCACGATGACGATGAATAAAAAGGATTTATGTGTGCGAGTAGCTCGTTGGGCTCTTCTTCTCGAAAGTTATGATTATGTAATCGAGCATAGGCCAGAAAAAACTATGGCTCATGTTGATGCGCTCAGTCGCAATCCTCTGTCAAGTGTATTTTTAATCGATGGAAAAAGAGATGGTATGATTGTACGAATGAGTAAAGCGCAGAAAGAGGATGAAGAATTGAAAATGATATTTGGGAGTATTGAGAGTGGTCGGGGGGAGCAATATACAGTCAAGAATGAACTATTGTACCGAGAGGTAGATGATGATTTATTGGTAGTAGTCCCTCGAAGTATGCAGGCTCAGGTCATAAGACAGGAACACGAGCAAGGTCATTTTGCAGTAGGCAAAACGGAGGCCATCCTTCGTAAAGATTATTGGTTTAGGGGTATGCGGTCCAAAATTAAAAAGATTATCCGTTCCTGCATGAGTTGTGTTTTAGCCGAAAAGAAACAGGGCAAAAAAGAAGGATTGTTACACGCTATTGATAAAGGTGATATCCCTCTGGATACATATCACATCGATCACTTAGGACCTATCCCGTCAACAAAAAAGAATTATCGACATTTGTTGGTAGTTGTGGACGCGTTTACGAAGTTTGTGTGGTTGTATGCAACGAAATCTACGGATACCGCGGAAGTGATCGTGCATTTGAAAAAAACAATCGGTGATTTTCGGGAATCCCAGGCGTGTCGTATCAGATAGGGGCTCTGCGTTCACTTCACACGCCTTTAAAGAGTATTGTCAAGAGCAAGGGATCGAGCATACACTCATTGTAACAGGTATACCAAGGGGTAATAGTCAGGGCGAGCGAGTCAACCGTACCCTTATTCCATTATTAACGAAGTTAGCATCACCGATACCAGAAGAATGGTATCGATATATCCAGATTGCACAACGGTTTCTTAATGCGACGATGAGTAGGAGAACAAGGAAGACACCTTTCCAATTGTTGATTGGAACGCACATGAGGCTGAAAGATGATCCCCACATCCGCGAGCTGATTGAGAACGAGGCAGTGACGAAGTTCGAGCAAGAACGAGATGACATACGAGATCTAGCCAAGGAAAATATTGTAAAAATGCAGGCAGAAAACCGGCGTATAGTATAGAGAAGGAGATCTTGTCGCAATCCAGAGAACTCAAGGAGGTTCTGGATTGAAATTTTCTGCGAAGTTTCTGGGGCCTTATGAAATTCTAAAAGTCTATCGTAATGATCGGCATTTAGTAGGGAAGGTCGATGAACATGAGGGCCCCCACAGAACTTCTACTGCTGCAGATCACCTGAAGCCATGGATCACCCAGGAGGAGTTCGATTTGGGTGACAGTGACGCAGAGCAAGACATCTGAGGGCAGATGTCCGTACAGGAGGGCCGAGTGTAGGAACGTGAAATTGTCGGGTAGGATTAGTGTAGGCCTAAGGTAATAAAATGATGGACCCACGATTCGACACACGTGCGGGGAAAATGCTATTTTTTTTGGCATGCTTCTCGAAAAGGTTCTAACGTCAGGCAAAGTTTGGGATTGCTTTCCACCAAGATGTTGGTATTTTGGCGGGAAATTAGCGTCGGGCTTCATGATCAGCCCTGGAGGGGAATCAGTCGTTAACTGTCGGCTATGACGAAGAGTTGTCACACAGTGTATCGCAGTCTTTTTGGTTGAATTTTACTAATTTTACTAATTTTACTAATTATTTGACTAATTTCAATGTGTTTTTTGATTCATCTGCCAGTTGCATGCCACCATTATTTTATCCTTACAAAACTTCATATATCTATCTACCTATCTTACAATGTCTGTGAAGACAGGTCCCAGTGATAGCTATATTTTCCCTATAATAAATTGATGTGTTTCGATGATAAATATCGAGCGCTTAAGCCAATTACGTTTTTCAGTTATTGATGCAAAGGATCATGACAAAGTCGATGATTTTTCTTGCAAACTAATTTTTTTTTGGCAACTGGAATTCTTCAATTGTTGATACAAATATTGTAGTTCCTTTGATAACTCATGAATCCTCTATTCTCTATGGAGAGAAATACACTTGTTGATGAAATATCTACTCCTAATTTTTCAGAAGACTTGAGCCGTTGTCGCTGTAACGCACGATACCATATGAGTATGTGTGATGTGGCGCTACAAGAGAAAGTATACTTTATGCATAGACGTTAGATGAAACACGTGTCAGATCAAGGTAAGTTAAATTTTACATCGTCCTTCAATCATTGTTCTACAACATCCTGCTTTGATGAAAAAAATGTTGGATCGTCGAAAAAAAATATGTAAAGTTTCGAGCAACCTGATTCTATTTTAGATATGAAAATAGTGACGTTGTTGTGTGTCCATGTTTTCAATATAGAAATATGATGATTTAAATCCAACAATGATCATCGATTAATCGCTTGTGTGTCAATCAAAATAAATTGAGCGATTAGATGCTAGAAACGATTTAACTAAATCGTATCTAAATAGGGACCGTAAGTTTGTGATCGAGACCACATGGATGATATCAGACCTTTAGGTGAGAAACCATTGGAAAACATGACAGATTGTCAATCAGACATATTTATGTGAAGCGAAAGTTTCTTTTCCATTGACGCGATTGATCCAATTTAGGATACGAGTCCGGTGGCGCGTGCTTCGCACACGCATTTCCTTTTTCCGCCGCCCGGACTGGCGGCGCGTCGGTGTCGGTCCATGGTTTTCGATATTTTCGATATACATCGACAGTTTCTTTCGTCTCTCCTTTTCATTGTGGAATATGGCGACGCCACGGGATCTCGACTTTTTCCCAAACCACACAGCATTCACTCAGTTTAAATCAAGGAATACAACGCCCTATGGACAGTATATTACGTTCTCCAAGCAGCAATTCCAAGAAACTTGTGGCAGACCTGAATTTTTATATCGAAGCTCTCGTTTGACCACAAATCCGTATGAATTACATTCTGGTTAATCTGATTAGATCAAAGCACTATGACCACATGGCCATCGCTGTCGGTTCACAACAGTTGTGTCGAAGCACATGGTCTCGATGGTGGAATGAAAGAAATGATTGTTGGTGACCAAACATGCAGGTTGTAAATGTAAGTGAGAATAACAGATCGAGAGAAAAAAAACACGAATTAGAATGTACTTACATCCTTGGTTTTGCAAAATATTTATTCTTTCATTTAGTCTCTTAGTGCCCCATAAAATGGAACACATTTGTTCTATGTTCTGCATCTTCCCCTCATTCTACATCTATGGAGACCGAGAAATTTTGACCGATAAGTTTCTAATTTTTAGAGACGATGAAAAACAGGATTTCCCATTAGCCATAAAGATTTCATTTAATTATCCGGAAAATTGATTCGTAAACCAACTGTATTAAACTAATTGACGAGCTTGGCAATTCGTTCGTAGATTTGATAAGACAAATCTCAAACTGACATTGTCAGCTCCAGATCGGTCCAGTCACTAAACTGAATGCCTCCATCGGTTGACTCTTATTATTAAGAGCGTTAACTGACAAACGAGGCACTCAAGCTTCAATCGCCCATTGCTCCTGGTGAATTTCTCCTTTCAAAACCAGTGGCAAATTCACACTTCACCGTCAACTATTAGTAACGATCGTCTCTGATATTTTTAAATCTGGAAGCTCTCGACTCGTTCAATATTTCACCCTTCTTTCGTACATCAACCCTCATTGAACCGATGATTTAATAACTCAATAATCTCCCAAAGGGTCCATACTGCTTAATGAAATTCCTCTTAAAGCACCCTATCATGACTGCCACTTGGCATTCTGTAGTATTCACTTGTCAGCAAATGATATCAATCGTCCATCAAATTGTCCTCATTATTTGATTTTTTACTGCTTTATTTTTACCTTAACGGACGTTCTATTCATTACCTCAATTCATCCGGTTTAACCATTAAAATGGCGGCCAGTCATGCCCCGAGGATTCTTAACGCCTCGATCTGATCAACGATAACACACAGTTGGATTCATGTAGCATGAATACATAAAAACAAAACTTATAAATAAATATGAGAATTGCGGTTATATGTGCCATTGACTTTATTGCTTCAATAATGACTACGTGATATGGACGCTTAAAAAAGGTTCTAAGACACCCATCAACGTCAATAATCATAAAGGTTATAATTGGGAAGTGATGCTTGTAAAAGTCCATGTTGGAGAAGCGAAATAATTAATGAAGTTTATTCAATTGGTTGATGTATTCAGATGACAATGATTTGATCTTCATGAATGTTTAGTGCAAGAAGTATTATCTGGACGGAAAATCTTATCAAACATTCATGTGCATTCTTCGTAACCGTGGATTACATTATGAGATTACCAAAAAAACGGCGTGACGCGTACAAAAACGGAGGATCCAATTCTACAAATTCATTCACATTCGGGCATTCATTACCCGCACGGAAGAAATATATATGCTGATTCATATCTTGCATATATCTCGATCATACGAAAGATATTCCGGCAAGAAATCCATTAATTGACATATATTCAAGATATATGTCCATTTATACTCGAGAATATAATGTGAATGGATTCAAATTTATGCGCAAAATAGACGTCAATTACTTATTCGGTCTAGGAAAAATATATATGAGATGTAATCACAGAATGTTTCTATTATATTTACAAGATATATACAGCATACTTCTCTCTTATATTAAATATATAATATCGCATCTTTTTAACATGCAATTTATATGTGATTTATGTTCTATGCAAAATACATAATCACGTATATGTTGCAAGTAAGCAACATCTATATTCGCATATACATAACATAAACGTATATCATTAATTCCTTACAACCCAGATATACGTAAGATATATGCATGTGCTTACTGGCGCAAAATCAAAAATATACAAGTAAGATATATGTCGATTATATTTTTATCCTAGCCGAAAATCCAAGATGTCAGATATATGCCGAACATATCCGGTATATATATATTTGGATTTCAAATATATGTCAGATATATTTTTAACTAAATATGCATTATCTCACATATACAGCAGATATTTTACCAACATACATTTCTTTTCTGCAAGGATGCGTAATTCTAGGAATTGAATTCCACTGTAGAAACTTTCAAGAGAGAATTTATCTCAAAAATACATCTCATTCAATCCTCGTTTTTCTTTAAATTTTTTAAAAACAATTAGCATATGATAGTAACGGTTGAAGAAAGGTTGAGTAAGTACTAGAGCATGGGCTACAAAATTATGTTCAATTTCCTTCTGTATCAATGAAATCATCATTAGATGATTCTACAAAAATAAGTATCCATCCGATAAATCTTCCGACGTCATCATCAAAATGACTCCATCACGGTATAAACAGCTAATTAAGGCATAATTAATGTTCCATAAAACAAATATTCTTGCCTTTATCATGATTTTATTTATTTTGCTAGACACATCATATAATAAATATTAAAAGGGAATCCCCTTTACATTTGATAAGAAATGGATGTCGAACCAACCCCTTCCCCTCTCCCGCAATATTACCTCCATGATTCGAATCTATTAGGATGAGAGCAAGCGACACCCATTTTCTGCGAGGCTACTCGTTGGGAGTTTTCGCGTAATTTTGCATAATGCCTTCATTATTTGTCTTTTTCTCGGGTTGATAGCCTGCCGTTAGAGGGGAAGTAGCAGGTCATTTCTCAATGTATTTGACTAATGATCATCAGGTGACTTTTTTCGATAATTTTTCTTATGTCCAAGTATTACTTCTTCATCATTTGTTTAAGAATAAGTATATACTAACTCATTTGTTTGCCACCTCCTAGGCAATAATATGAAAAAATAAATATGAAATGTGTTCAATATTATGAAGTGTTCAGTATTAATAAATCGATAAACGAGAAGAATGGAATTATTTGTAATTGTATTCTTTTAGTATAATTTGAGTAATGATTTGCTAGAAGTTTTGGTCTATCACTAATATAATTATCATTATGTGAGAAGTAATTCATAATATATTTGATATATATGTATTTGAATATGTAAAGGCAGATATTTTGGATCTATCTGTCGTATATCTAAAAAAGAATGTGTCTTACATTCTACATATATAACAGATTTATAATAAATCATAAAAGGCATATAATGAATTGCATATAAATTTCATATATGTAAAATTTATGTCTCTTTATAAGCCCAATATAATTGATATCTAACTAACAAATTTTTTCGATGGAACTTGACTTATACACTCCTTATATCGATTAATATATAAATCCGGCAAAAAATGCCGTATCGAAAATATTTTTAGAATATATGGGGCATACGTGACACTTATATGACGACATATGTGGATATATGCAGCATATAATATTTATATATCTCATCAAAATTTTGACATATATTTTGACTTATATATTAAGATGGGACACCTCAAGTTAGGGTTTTAAGGATGTTTGTCTATCGGGGCAATGAGTCATAGAGATCTGAAACAACGGATGCGTACGGGGGTGCGCGACAGAGGTGAAAATCGCTAGTGGTTCATTTCGTTAACTGCGAAATTTTTTTTCCTTGCTATTTCGATGAATCAATTCAGTGAATAACATGGCAAAAATGTAGTCATTACCCTTTCATCCTTACCCACTTATCGACTGAATTCATTAATTACACTCATGAGTAAGTTTTATTTCACTTAATCTTATAATTGTCCCGACAAAATTCGAGATGACATGCTTTGGTGCAGTTTCAATATTCTGATCATTGCTCGGTTGATTTAGATGTGAGAGGTTCTGATCCTCAACGTTGACACTGATTGCTTTTGCCCTGGCCCGATTATCCTTCATACGTTCCGCCGCACTTTTTGCCACTGTTTTTGATTTCTTTGGTTTTGAGGCATTCTTTCCACGTAAACGATCACGATAATCTTTGCAACATTGTGCATTCGGTTTGCCTATAATTGATGCTAGCAATACACTCGGTTCACGTTCTTCCCACTCTGCTACAGTGCCATGTAGCATGTCGGAATTTTCGTAACGCTCCCTCCACCACTGCACCCCTTCCCTTAACTAGTGGTGTGTGCATGTGTGTGCCCCACTCGGGGCAGAAACAAAACTTCCCGATTTGGTATTTCACACAGCGCACTAAATCTATTCTTCTCCAATATACCCGGTTAATCAGTAGTGTCATACTGAGAACTTGCAGATTCGAGAATTCTAAACTGAGTCATTAATGAAGCAGATGATGATGAATATTTGAGTAGATGCATAGTGAGCATGATGATGAGAGCATGATTCGACTCACCCTTGTATTTCAGCATATTATGTTATTGGGAATTATTCATATTCGCGAATCGCGAATATTCATATCCGCAAATCGTGGGTTTCAATATGCTCGTATTGAATTTTTGATCCGCGTCGCGTGGCAAATGTCACTAAGTTAACGTGATTAATTCCATTGTGCTGAGATCGTCAATTAAAGTATATTAACATGATACTTTGTTCCAGGTGTATTTGTTACCATGGTAACCGATACTAAGTAACTTATCAATTTCTTGTATTGAAGAAATTTTTATTATTCTCTCCCTGTAACACATAGTAAAGCGTCCTATGCTATATAATAAATGGTCCTATGTTACATAGTCATTTCGTCTTGACACTATTGGGTCCCTTTTGGGGTTTTAATTTGAGGAAGCTCACTACGATCATTGAAAGGCACTAACGATCAGTAGTTTGGATTCACGTCCTCTATTTATGTAATTGTATATAACTCTACATATGGGTTTCGTCATAGTTGCCCTTATCGTATCTTGGAGGTTTTCTGGGTGTTTTACTCTGTGATTAGAAAATATAGTAGCTTGGACGGCGAACGCCCAGCCCCAGCCGCAGTCGTCTCGTTAGTATTGCCCACAAAGCAAGGTTTCGCGGTAGATTCTGTAGGTGAATACGGCCATAGAAAAGAAGGAAGACAAAAAAACATACACACGTACATGCATACGAATGTTATCCAGAACACGTTTCAACAGTGCTGGCAAATGTCGAAAGCGATCGAAATTTCGTATAAAGTGCACCGTTAAAAAGTTTGTTAATTTCCCTTATAATTCACCGATGCAGATTTCCGAAATGTGTATCATCTTGAAGGCCAACATCGATGAAATCAAAATAGTTTAGGAACTCTAGATCGTGAGTTTCTCCTGGGATAATTCATTAGTTATATTGTAGCGATTAGCTGTCTCACTATATACACAGCCGTAACTCGTTAAACCCGACACTACATCTCACACACACGAATGCATCGCCACATTTGGGTTACGGCTAGAAGTGATCAAGCCGGCGGTCATCCCCTCTTCATGAAGACGCCAAGTCCGGGAAAGACTAGCAGTTTATCGACAACACCGAAATTCACGGATCTATAAAGCTATGGGACTTTATTTTCCCACACCTACGTACCCATCCACACTTATCCACCCCACTCACCCAGACCTACCCACCCACACCTACCCACTCATCCACCCACCCAGACCTACCCATCAACTCGCACCTACCCACCCACCCACACCTACCTCGACGGGGCTTTGGTGTAGTGGGTAGAGTGTCTGCCTACTATTCTAAAGGTCCCGCGTTCGATTCCCGCTCACTGCAAATATTTTTTCTGAAAAATATTTTCTCACGGACTCCGACCGATCGCAGGAACATTCCGTGTGTGCTATCGGCGGTATCCATGAAGTGAGACCGTGAGCCGGGACCGAACGCGACCCGCCGCGCGGGGGGGGAGGGAGGGTTCCATCGTAGACGCCCGCCATCGCATCACAGGGGTTTCTGGAGGTTTAGCCTGTGATTAGAAATACGATGAGCTGAAATGGCGAAGTCGGCCCCAGCCGCAATGGGTGGGTACTCTGATCCGTAGTATTGCCCATGAAGTAATGCCTAACAGCGGTTACGTGGGTGAATACGAATAGACAAAGAGTAGAAAAAAAAAAAAAAAAACACCTACCTACCCGCCCACCCACACCTACCCGCCCCCCCCCTCCCCCACCTATCCACCCACCCATACACACACACCCACATACACATCCACCGACATACACACACCCACACACCCACACACACATAGACACATACACTCACACACGCACACATATTAGTCAGGGCTTTGGTGTGGCATCTCCCTACTGCGTCAAAAGTTGTAGCTTCGAGACCGGCCTCCGGAGAATATTTTTGTGTGACATCTCAGCAAGCAATTTAGTTCTCGATTACGATATTTTATTTTGCATCTTTAAATTTCTTTATCCACTCGGTCTTCTTTCCAATTACCTAAAAATTCCGATGTCCCATAAATATTTATCCATCCTTGATCCATCACTTATAATGGTGACAAAACGTTGGTAATTTTGTTTCAGTCAATTATCCGTGATTTCATCTAGACTTAGACCTCCTGCGCATGATATAAAACTCGGCAATCTCTCTTAAAAACCCTTGATATACTTTTTTAAAAGCATCAGACAGATGAGATTCTTCACTAAAAAAATAACACCGCGGGTATAACCCGGAGGCTCATATTTTTTGTTCGCTCTCCACCTCTCAGTCCAAACTATCGCATAAATGTTTTAATCGCTCGAGGGCAAGATAGGCATTTTCTCATTTTTTTATTATTCCTTTTTTTCCCCCTGAGTTAATTGAGACGGACGCAGTTTTTAAGAGGCCATCGGTTTTCCCGGTTGAACGCCATAGTGAGAACGCAACGGGGTCTCAACTAGATGGAGTTGTTGGAGTAGAGTTTTGGTATGAGAGATTGGTACGTGGGTGTGAGGATTGGGTAGGATAGAGCAAAAGGAACGCAGCCCCATGCAATGAAGACGAAACTCCGTTGCAGAGGAAAAACAAAGTTTATTCGACCGCCGAGGCGTTCCGGGGTAATAACGATGTCCCACAGCAATTTCACAGGAAACTGCTTTATTGCGAACTCGTAAATCGTGATACTTACAAGACGACCGTAAAACCCTCAGTCGTTCTACTCTAATGACGAGGAACAAGTGAATGAGCAAGCATTTGTGACGTCTATAACATAAGTTAATAGGTGATAGTTTTTAAATATGGGTTTCATCAAATGTCAGCGTCAATTTTGTGCCGCCGGGAGTTTTTACGCGCAACTGCCTATTTTCAGGTATTCGTACGATTATTTTTTCCATCTAAATTTTAGCCAATAGAAATGTGGAATTTGTCGTTTTGCGGCAAGAAGCGGGGCCGAAAAGGAGGGGGGGGGGGATGGTCCGTAAATTACACATTTTGATATTGTTCAAATGATGCTGCGTAATAGAAGCACTCTTCAATATTTTCAGATTTCACACTTTCAATTATGCAGATTTTTTATACAGTTGTGGAAGAGTTTCCAGATTACGTTAACTGATTTCCCTCATATAAATGAAATATTTACATGACAGCACAATTCATTTACAAATCTTTCATAATGCTTTATGAGCTCAATATACACGGGGCAATCTTGGCGACTAACAGTTAATGCCAACTTATACCACGTATTCCCGCACTCTCTCTCTCTCTAAGATTCCAGCTGCTATAGGTCCACGCTACGCACGCTGCCACCCCTCCTTCGCTAGTCTCCCTGATTCCATGCGCTACTACGACCCCCCGCTCCTCACGCCCTGTGGAAATCTGTTACATCGGCTTTTCATTTTACGGCGTGTCACGCCATGAAAAGTTTCGCTTCAAAAAACTTTCTTCTGTGCGGGTTAAACACATATTGATTCAATCGACATACCTATCGGTTCGAATTTAAATGGGAAAAATGATGCAGGCGAAGGTCCGTCGACTACCAAACATTTGTCAAAACAATTTTTTTCCCGTACATCAATTAGTTGGTCAAGTTTGACGAAATTCTTCCCCGCACGGGATTTTCAATGAGTGTTGCCTACTTCATAGTTATACACTACTACACTTTTCAGCGAAGTGATGAACAAAATTTTCTGTTATTGTGTTCCGGCACAAGGTTTATGGCGGCGAAGCGAAGAGAGGAACCATTTCTTTTTGTCCAACTGAAGAGAATTAGGCATTGTAGTATACCACGGTATATTGGCATGGGTCCTTCAGTCTTTACTTTTGCTATGGTTATAAAAAAGGGGAAAACCTTCAGTTGGTTTTAAGTTTCTTTTTCAGCCCGGGTACTTTTGTCACGATAATTGCAGAGCCGTCACATGTTTTCTTTTCCAAGTCATTCAAAAACTGATTTTTTTGCGCGCCATCCCTCATATAGCATTTCTCTATCCTAGCCCGTTTTTATAACTTAATCCTTTCCAGATCAGTCTCGATTTCTAAACGCGTTGGCCCATGGGTCAGCCCAACGGTCAAGCCTACTCATATTTCGGTCATACACCCCCCATATCTATCTTCACCAATGAGAAATGTGCATCTCCCTCTTTACTCAATTTAGCATTTTTATCAACGTGCTAAAGACATTCACAATTTCAGTGAAAGAACAAGAGTTGAGTCAGTTCCTGACCAAAGCACTTGAGACGACTTGAAATTTCCAATGTATCCATATCGCAGTTCCAAAAATAATCTCTAGTTTCTACTCAATTAAACTATCAAATAAACAAAAAATTCAATTAAATCTATCAAATAATTTGTTATAAACTGTGCTGATATACAGTGGAATCATTTTTAAATTTTTTTTTGAACAAACAAATTCCAACTCCATTTCGTAAAAATAAGAAAAAGACAATGATCCATAATTAGGCATATATTGCTCGAGGGAAATTAAATTTCGTTAGCTCGGAAAGTGCTGTTGATGTGATACACAACCGACACACGTGGTCTTCTAACACTATTTCAAAGAGTAAAGACTGGGGATGGCATTTTCAGAAGAGCCTGAATATCCTTCCATGTTTCTTTCGGATTGCCAACTTTATATTGAAAAATGCACAGTATTAGACCCTAACATGTTAATGAAACAGGCTAATAATAATAGGTTTTTGAAGAATGACAGGACGCTAATCTTGTAACGGCACTACTCATTATTTGTACTCCAATTTATACCCCATAAAAGGGACTTCGGAAATTGCTAGGTAAAATTCTATGTACATATTTGGCATAATCAGCGAGGTACCTTTTCGTTGACTATGAGCGAGATTAAGCGAGATGAGACACGCTCATTGCCATTTTTAAAAGGTTCTCTTTGTTTGGTAACCAAAGTAAAATCACGTCGTGTCGGCGTAAAACTGTGGGAGCGTTGGAAATCCATTCAAGTCGTTCATGAGTAATTTCACTGTCTTAATTAGTGGCTTGGGGAATAATTAGTGGTTGTAATTTCTTTGATGATATTCAACTCGTGAAATTACGTTTGAAAAAGAATGGCGAATGTATTCAAGCGCTCGCTCCGCTTTTTATCGTCATGGCGGTTCTATTTTTTTTATATCTCATCATTTTTTTTTTTATTGAATCACCTCATCTTATCGCGGCCTAATAAAGTAGAGTGCAGCACATTTTAATGGTGATCTGAATTATGTAACACACATAATGTATTTTTTTTAACACCTGGCTTTAGGAAGAGATGAGAGAAAAAATTGCCAATGCGATTTGATGAAATGCTTTCTTTTAGTACTTTCTTAAACTTTGCACTTGACGATTTTTCTCAATTAGCACAGTTTGCGAACAGATTTGTGGGATTTTCAGTAAAATTATATATGTTCAAAATTCAACTACCTCCGCATTTAGTGTCTACCTGGCTGTTGGGAAAGGACAGCATCAATTTTATTACTTTTATTATAAGCAAAATTACTGTGCTGGTTTTTCCCTGCATAACGGGATCCTGTCTACAATATCTACAGAGGGTTGAGACTCAGGGGGTGGACACTATGTTGGCACTCAGGTATAGGAGATAATTGCAATTACTTAGTTTTTAAGGTTCAGTTGTGGGTAGACCACTGCATCAAGCGCACGTATCTTCTGGCTGAGTAGAATCAAGTATTTTGAATAGAAAGTAAAATTCAAATATTAGCTGTGTCTTTCTACTCATTTAAACCCCATAATCCAACAAGATTTCTCTCTAATTTAATTTACACATTTTTGCCATCTAAGGGTCTGTTCTAGATGGCGTCCTCTTTCGTTATCCACCAGAGTGGATATTCACTAGAAATATTCCATATGTATTCCGTGATTCGTTCAGATTTCATTCGCTATGTATATTTGATATAAGTATTAAATATACCAAGATATATTTACAAAAATATTCAGGCATATATTTCAGTTTGACGGCGGGAGGGGGGGGGGGGAGCAACACACCCTCGATCGAAAGGATCTCCCCAAATTGACAATTTATTACACGATACCACTTTTCCATTGAAACTTTTTTCACTTCCGGTTAACAGGACCCATTTCACAGACTACTCTCGAATTGGCAAAAGAAAAAAAAATCGATATTTAAACCGTTTCGTTACGTAATGAAGGCACGCAGAAGCGCATCGCCAGTCTTGTTGAATTAATTTGGCATTCAACAAGGCATGAAAAATCAACTGTAACGTGTTTTGTCACTTGAGCAATTTAAAGCACCAGTTGAAGTTGATGAATATTTTACTGAATGAGAAAAATCAGGACAATACTGACTGTAGAGATGTTTGCTAGCATTCCACTGTAGAAATTCTATTTTATGTATTATGTAATTGATTTAACGCGCTAATGGTAACCCGGAATTTGTATTCAAGCAGCCGGTGAATAATTCCCCTATTTTCCCTGGTAATTTGAGGATGTATCATCAACGAGTGGCTTGATGCTATCAAATTGAACATGGATTCGGGATGACATTGTCAAAAGTTAGTTCAAAAATGGGAATAACCAAAAAGGATGTGGGAACAATTAATCACATGAACAGGGGGGGGGGGGGGGGGACTTTTAAACTCTCACATTTATCGATCATTAGAAATACATTTAGCTTCAGCCAGTATACTGTAACTCATTTATCGGAGATAAATACATAACAATGGAATAATCACATAAGTAATTATAGAACTGTTTATTTTATTGGAATTCATTATCGTTGTTCAATAGTTCTCAAATGACCTTTTGATCTCTGTAATTGAATTTTCCGGGACTTCTCAATAGTTACCGTCCACTCAAGTGTGTCCTTTTCTGATTCCAATAGCACAGTCAATAAGAGAATTACTGCATTGGATGCGGGAATCACGAAACCAATTATCCACTTAAATTGGTTTGTTTGCTTAAAAGGGTCATTCCTTTATTCCCGAAACTTGCCGTTTTCCAAGTGAATGCATCGCATGGACTCATCACATTCTCCTTCAATAGTATATTACACCATAAGGGCAGAAAGTATGAAATTCCTACACTGCGCGCGATGATGCCCGAGGCGCAGCCGAGGGCATCATGGCGCGCAGTTCAGGGCTTTCAAACTTCTGCCCGTGTGGTGTATACTATTTTTCTTTATAGCCGGTCGAAAGTACGAAAATTCATAATTTGTGTTATAGATACTGATGCCTGCCCCGACATTTGCAGCACGAGCGAAGCGAGTGCTGCTGGTCGGGGGCAGGCATAACATAAAAAAGAAAGGCAAAGAAAATTAACCTTCAAAATATGTTTTTATGATCAAAATCATACATTTTTTTTTATCATCATCATTCAAATAATAATTATTCACAATGTTTCCATGGAATGTGCAGTTTTCATATACGGTAAATGGATTAGGAGATGAAAATTCCCATTTTCGTTTATTCATGTGATCGGAAGTTCCACTTGAAGCAATTTGATTGTCATTTCGTGGTGGTTTATTTTCTGATTTTTTTGAAAAAACTGTAATGGGTGGTTTTGAGGTTACATTTGACATTATCGGAGATAGAGGTGATGACTAGTGACTGACAGCAGTCCCACGCACCGATGCGCGGAAAGAAAAATTTCGTCCCGCTGTTGTAGATGGCGTACGTGTCGTTTCATCGATGCACGAATCTTAGACTTTCTGCTTCGAAATCGATGACGAATATACGTACTTTCGACCGAGGTATAAAGAATAGTAGATTACATACCTAGGCCAGCAAAGTAAGGAATGCCTCAGATCACATTTAGTTGTTGGCCGAGGCGAAGCCGAGGTCGACAATAATGTGATCTGAGGCTTTCTTACTTGCTGGCCGAGGTGTGTATACTATTTTTCTGCTCGACGAAGCCGGAAAGCGGTAACTTCGTTTAGCGCAGCGGCCCGGAAGTTACCGCTTTCTGGCCGGAGGGCAGAAAAAATCATTCACTCAACTCGTTGCATGTTTTGATATAGGTGTTGCGGGGGCTTTAAGGTACTCAAATGTTTGCAAAAATTAAACTTGACCAAATTTTGATGACAGAACAGTGTGAATATTGAGGGGTGGTTTTACAAGTCATTTTTAAAACCGGCATGGGACAATGCCTTGGGAATCTGGGAATCTCATTTACTCATCCTCATAGTACTTTTCATCATAAGGGTGTGAAGCGAGGTTTCAGAACGAGGGTGAAGATTGCCGCACGAGCCGAAGGCGAGTGGTGGCGAAATCACCCGAGTTTGAAACCAAGCGGAGCATCTGTATGATGAACACTATCTTTGGATACAGACTGTCCCAAGCTGAGGACACAGGGATGGGAAGCGGGCGCGGAAGGGGTCCATGGGGGCAGACCCCCCCCCCTCATTCAGAATAATATAAATATCTAAACATAAAATTGGAACAGAAACGAGAATTTCAAATGTAGCAAATAATCACAAGTAAATTAGATTGGATAAAGATCACAAGGAAAATATTGTAAGGAATAAAGTCACCATGAAAAAATATCCTCGTCTGATATCTCCTCCGAACTTGATACTGGGTGAGTATCCTGTTATTTAAAAACGGTGGAGGTCACGTGATGCTCAGGGTGCCTCCATGTTCATTTTTTCATTCATCTTACATTTTGATTGGTTTTGGAACGCCGCCATTGCTCATTTTACATCCTATTATTTAAAAACGGTGGAGGTCACGTGATGCTCAGGGCGCCTCCATGTTCATTTCTTCATTCATCTTACATTTTGATTGGTATTGGAACGCCGCCATTGCTCATTTTACATTTTGATTGACTAGATTCTCATTGGTCTCTCATACAGCGCGCACTCATCGGTCAAATTGACGAAAAACAACAACAAAAACAAGAAGACAAAAACCCAAATTAACGGAAATCAAATTGAAGAAGAAGAGAAACAAACAAAACAAAAACAAGGAGACAAAAAATCGAATTAAAATCAAATAAGAAAAAAGTTCAGTTGAAAAGCTGGTCAACATCCCGGCCGCTTGCGGCTGGGGTAGCGCTAGTCTGGCATAAGATCCACCACCATAGTTCTCAAATTCTCACAAAATCTTTTTTGTATAAATTTTGTTGAGTTTAGGGTTTGTTACAATGAAACTGATTTTGTATTTTGAGGAAACCCACAGTGTTGACGTCATTATTCGCAATCGTTTCAAGGGATGCACGGCTCCATGACAAACGCCAAGCAGCTCGTCAGCTGGCGCAGGCAGCGCGACACGTTTTTCTCCCGCTTTAAAAATTTTCACGCACGTCGGAGGACCTCTAGTTATAGGCTAGATGCGTTCAGTGCCCATGTGCTTAAATCGTTCCATTGCGATCGCCATCCCAGTGCCAAGGACCGAGGTTTGGAGGCGTGAGTGAAGAATAAACATATCAAGATTTGAGGACTTCAAGTCATTACAACATTTTGTATACATTGCTTTACGAAGACAGCAGTAGAAAAGGGTGTTGATATATAGGAGTTCTTGAATGCCGTGGTTTGCTGATTCTTTTTACACTTCTATCCAGTTTAGGATATACCACGAGCCTGGCGGTGTCAATGGAAATCGACTCTTTCCCAAAGTGTACATCGGTGATGCAGTTTCCACCAACGATCACAATTCCGACTCCGTATTATATTCCTCAGTTTATCCAGTAATTGAGGAGAAACCATGGAACACCTCAATTTGCGTTCGGCGATGAATCCGTATGAGTTACAACCTAGAGGATTTCACACGGCTATACTGACAGGTGACTCCTCGTGTACCAAACTACAAAATACCATTGTCGTCGGTTTTTCCTTGTGGTCCATTGCGATTTTTTTTATTGAACTACTATCTTTAGTCATATCTTGCGCTGCTTCTTAACTTCTCGCTTACAGAGGTTATCAAGCGAAGAGACTCTCACTTTAATGCATATTTCAGTTCAAAGTTTGCTTCGCTCACGCCATGGCGTCAGCGGCGTGATTTTTCTCTCTTTCCAGGATAAATCGAAGCGTATCGAATTGTGCAATCAGGATTTACGATATCCTCAATTGATATGTCTGCTATCCAGAAATGGCGATTCCATGCTTTCATAATAAAGTGCGGATCGAGAAACGCGCAGCAAGAGTAGTATGAGAATTCTAAGCGCTGTTGCCAGGCGTCGTATCGTTTTGAAATGTCGTACCACAAATGACGAATAGAACCGCCGGTGACAGTCTGTGATATAATTATGGGATATTTTTGAGATAACTAATTTCGGTAAGTGAAAAAAATTGTGGGTTTCGCGGTGGAAGCTGGATACTAAACAAGTGCTGCGGCAACAGCGCTATTGGACATACATGTAGAGAGCTCCGCTCATCATGCGCAAATACATGTACGTTAGGTGGAGAAGCGCGGGAAAAGAAGAGATAGTATCCTCAGAAATATGTAGCATTATAAGTTTTGTGTTATTCATATAAAGGCGACTGTGATCGTTTTCTTCTTGGTGTGACGTATTTGAGTGTGACGGGACTCAAATACGGTAAAATGAGTGTGACAGGAGGTCGAAATTTTCATGTCGACATAATTCGGCAGGTTCTCTGGAATATATAATTGAGAATTGTAATTCCAAGTCGATAACTACTAGTGCCAAATCTATTAAGAACGCCAATGTCGTACTGCGCATGTGCAGAACGAAATTTTGGCTAACCACCGGGCCCAAGCCGGCAACAGGTCATGCGATAATTTACTATTGTCTAGGTGATTGAACTATAAACTTGTGTATTTTGTCTATAGTGTATTGTGTTAAGCGTATAAAGTGTGAACCGATGAGGTGTCGATTCCCCAAATCCTGACGCAATTGTAAAATTCATAGATATCGTATAGAGTATTCATTATGATGTTGCCTTATCTTTTCAGTTTCTTTCTTTCTCTCTCTGCTCTTTTGGGTTTTGCAATTTCCCATTCCCTGAGTCGCGTCGAGCAAACGTTGTTAATGACCGATAAACCAACTAGCTCCCATTTAATTGTTTACTTGAACAGTCCTTACTGTGTAATAAATAAATCACATATTTCGTCATCTATTTGTTCGAGATTTATTCACCAAAAAGAGGCCTGTCTCATGACATAAAATGCCTCGTTTGTCAAAATTTCCGATTTATCCAAAAATATACAAGTCTGCAGGAGTCAGGTAAAACTTTCCCTAGTGCAAGCCAAATTTTACACAGAAAATATCGTCTGGTTTTATTTTTGGAACCATAGCTTAACGAGATAAGTGACCTGTTGGAAGAACTCCAAAACAAAAAATGTCCTCAATGTTTTCCGCATTGGGAAATTGCGTGACCCTTTTGGCTCCATCACTTCATCCACTAGGTATTTTTTCAATGTTGCGATTGGCGAGCTTGTTAAAAGCGAGTCATCTCTATAGCTCAGCAGTTGTCACAACTGACTGTATCATTTATCATATATGATAACAAAAATATCCTGGAGTTGTTCTGCAAATAAGACTGTCACATAAATGTCTGCATATCTACTTGAAATGCTAAAAAAAATGGTAATCGTTCAAGTGTGTGCACGGGGCCGCACAATCTATTTTATGTTGGAAAATGTAGATTTTCCACAACGCATTTGAAATCGATTATGCGTCAGTCAATACGGGGTCAGCGACTTCAACATCAACTGATGTTGCGTCCAAACGAGCAGCGGCTCCGAAGTTGACGTCACTCGAATCATCTCTACGGGATCTGCTATCGCAAGTTTTTTTTCCTGTTGGGGTTGTCAAAAGTAAATACCGCAAGTGTAAAGATTCTGATGGTATATAGGTAATCGAGCCAAAAAATTAGCATTGCCGCACATGGGTGCCGTTTCGACATCAACATTGCAGGGGCGCCGGTCATTCATCACGTAGGCAGATGATGGCGTAGAAGACACACCCTTCCTGTTACTTGGGATTTGTGGGTCTCAGCACCACCCACACCTTCGTCATGACTCCCGGGGTACGCTAAGTGCTAGTGAGAATT
Source organism: Asobara japonica (assembly GCA_026005395.1). Taxonomy (NCBI): domain Eukaryota; kingdom Metazoa; phylum Arthropoda; class Insecta; order Hymenoptera; family Braconidae; genus Asobara; species Asobara japonica. The sequence goes on from BQMI01000334.1 coordinate 504,305, forward strand.
GCTATTTTCCCCATCTATGTTGGTTTCATGTAGGTCATACTTATCTGAAGTAATTTGTGTATCAGGAAATTTATTGATTTGTTCGACATATGAGACATCACACTTCGGAGATGTAGTCATCAACAATTGTTCCGTCGCCAAAATGGTTCGTTTTACCAGAAAACCTAAAAACTTTAGCAAAAATCAGTCTTTTATAGAATTAACTAATGTCTGCACTTTTTAAAATAAACCATAAATTATGATTGCTGCATTTTTGCTATGTTCGTCCAGAATATTCTAAGTAGACTTATGATTCATATAAAACTTGATCCTTATATATCACATCCAGGTGTTTGTAAATATTTTCATCTTTGGACGATTTTCATGATTAAATGATTTTAGAAATTTTCTTAGAACTTCATCATAATTCATGTATAGTACCGATAATCTCTTCTAAGAGGACCTCCCCCATTCTCGATTTCAAATTTTGACGATTTTCAATGAGCTGGTAAATGGACATAAATAATTTTTTAGACTTGTGACTTTGCCTACATTTATTTGAAGAATTAAAAAAGAAGAAAAAATTTTACATAATTTTTTTTGTTGTTTTTTTGTGATTATATAAAAGTTCTTCTTTTCGACGGCGCATGTGATTTTCACTCACTGGAACATCTGAAACCAAAAATTCCAACGGGATTAGAAAGAGTACATGTTTAGCTCTGGTATGAACCAGGATTATTAATTTCTCGCCTAAATTAACAAAATGGCTGCGACTTGAAAAATTGTTTTTGAAAATCGCCTTTTTTCAGCCACAAATCAAGTTAAAAAATAAAGAAGGTCTTCACCGCTTTGATTCATCCTAGTTCATACCATAGCTATATATGTATAGAATAACGTCTTAAACTTAGGAACCGATTGGATTAATAGTTTTTGAGTAAGCTCATGCGTCAGTCGTAAAAACACTGTTTCGAGAAAAGCATGTTTAAAGTTTTGAGAACCAAATTGGTTTTTATACCATATCCATATAAAATTCCTTCTGTTTCTTCATAGGCTTCATTTTCTTCGGCTCGTTGGTCTCTCCGAGGAATTATGGCCTCTCTGGAAGCTTAAGTGAGGTTCTCCTCAGCCTGCGGGCTCTCGCCATCGCTTGACGCTTCCACCATAAATCGGCTATATCTTCAAAAGTTTTTTGAAATTTTAAAGGAACATCCGAACATTCTGGATTTCTTGAAACCGACAATGGGGGGGGGGGGGGGTCCCCCTTCACAGACATTGGGGCCCGAACTCCGATAACGCAACCAAATTTAGGGGAACTGTACAATGAATCATTTTCGGTGTTAAATATAATCTATTTAATTCAAATGTTATGGTTTTGCATACTTTTATTAACTTTGAAACTTTCTACAATTTCATTAAATATCGCCTTTGAACCATTCAGTTATAGAAATCGTTTGCACTAAACAACAGCAATAGATATGCAACTTGAAGCACGCCCGACGACTCTGTTTATGAATCCGCAGAATGTCATTGACATAAACTGAGATACCTCACACTGCTTTATGTGCGAGGGCATCTCCTAAAATCTCGACTACATTGTGAAGACAAAGCATAACTTCAATGTTTTTTTGCACCAACAATCGTCGATAGTCTCGATTGGAATTTGAACTTGTAATTGCTACATATATATTGTGCTCCCTTTTTATTTAGTTACAAGGGTTCTGAAAATATTTCACTGCCTAACTCATCAAATACCATTGGCTGCCCTCACACTCCACCCAATGAAATGAAGAGAAATTAAATTAGCTCCTCATTGAAGAAAATTTCAAATCTCTGCTAATTTGTCGTTTCGGCATTATTGACTTCCTCCTCCATCCCGCGAGATGGTTTTCCGGCTTCATTTTCTTGCTCAAAAGGATGTAATGGTTCGGATGGTTTTTCGGTGTGCCAGCGTTATGTAATGAGTGGGGTCTCTGCCGGATCTCTCGTCAATACAGACAGGCTTGAAGTGATGCTCAGATCTCCTTTGAGCATTGTGGCTCTCTAAAGAGGCATTAGCGTCATCATTTTTCAAGTTCCTTGTTCACGTGTATTTTAATTTTTGTGAAGCCCTACATTGCTCGAGACATCTATATACTCAACATAGGGGTTTTTGAAAGTCTCGTTTTTTTTATTTATCAGGCTTGGTATTTTTTTGTATCTGGTGATACTTTCTGATTTTTTTTCAATTTCCGCAAAGTTTTAAGATTTTTAACTCCCCGCTTTTCGGCAAGTTATTGTATTGACCCCGAAATCAATTATTTTTTTGACTTTGTAACTGGTGTTTTAAGTATACCAAAATGCTCCCCATCAAATTCCGAGTAGATGGCTGTGTGTGTATGTGTTTTTTTTCCTCCGTCCCTCTCATTTGTACGCCCCCGGTAGCGGTCGTGTAAGCATTCCTTCAGGGGGCGTACCGGACACCCACCCATGCGGCTGGGGCCGACTTTCGCCATTTTTAGGCCATCGTATTTCTAAACACAGGGTAAACCTCCAGAAACCCCTGTGCTACGATGGCCGGCGCCTATGATGGAACCCACCCTCCCCCCCCTGCGTCGGGTTAGGTTCCCGCTCAGCCGGGCGGTCTCATTTTATGGGTACCGCCGATACCACCCGCGGAAGTTCCTGCATCGGTCGGAATCCATAAGAAAATATTTTGAAAAAATAGTCTCCGGCGGCCGGGCGCAAACCTAGGACCTCCGGAGTAGTAGGCAGATACTCTACCACTAAGCCCCGACTTCTGTGTGTGTATGTGTGTGTGTGTATGTTTGTATGTGTGGAATCAGATTTTTGGTTAACGATTTCTTACGAACGGATTGAACGATCAGGGTCATCGAGGTCTTATTCGGAGCGTCTTCATGGAACTTAGATCGGATTAGTTTTTGGTTTAAATTGACCGAGCTGTTTTTTTGTTATTAACAATTGAATTGTTTACAACGCTCTACTTCGAAAACGGGAAGAGATACGGCAAAAAGTATTCAACAGAATTTGCTCAGTAAGTGGAAATGCATATTTAATTTCTTATCACTTTTTTCCATATTTGTCATAATTAAGGAGGTATGACGGGTTCAACCCTCGAGCGTTCGCACCCCTATTGGCGTCACACCCCCACTACAGTAACGCGTGTAATTCTCGTCCTCACGCTGATTATGCGGCTAGTCAAATATTCATAATTATCTGCTTCATAAATGGAATTGAAACATTTAATCTAGGAATTTAAAAACGGAAAATCTAGGAATGGCAAACAGAAATTACATATCGGGAAGTTTCCTTGCGTTCCCAACGGGGACACACACTTTCATCCCACTAGTTGAACTTTTAAATCTTCCAATGTTTCCTTTTTTTAAGAAAGTGAAGTGCATAATTATGGAACAATTGCGGGTAGAATTTGGATATAGCGTTGAGTGCGCGCGCACCCTGCCGGATCACGCAGTCACGTGGGAATCATGGGTTCGAACCCAGTTTCTGGCGAAAATTTCCAAACGAAGAATGTTTATTAGGTATCCGAAAAGAAATATGAGTTGGATGGTGAAATCTAATCATTTAAAGTCTTGGTCAGCAGCATATCCGAAAAAGAGATCGAGGCATCTATATATATGACAAAAAACGTCTGTGGGGTTTTAGAAAAAAATATATATGACATTACTCACGCATAGAGAAGTTTTTTATGTGTATTACAATGGGGCACAGACACATTCGGCCCAGCATAACAAATCATGGGGATGACTCTAAAATTGCAGGATGCATAACGGTTGAGAAATGCGGTAAACAATATATGCCTACGAATCTCTCCGCTCAATCTCAGTGAGGAAAAAGCACCTACGTTTGAAATGTACCACTCGCGGTGTTGGTAGATTACTGAGTTTTTTTACTGAGGAAATTTACATAATTTAGGCTGATGGGTTTTTGAAGTTTCTGACGTTATGCGATGCCGTCTAGTGTCTCTCTAAAAACTCGCAATCTTTGCACTTTTTAATGGTGAAATATAGTGTTTTTATAATGAGTGATTGTACACGGAGAAGAGTGAATACCCAAGTTGATTGTCTTGTACATTTGCACATTCAGAACAGTATTTACTTGTCGTGAGAAATTCGTGAAAAGGGCGAAGATAATTGACTGCAAGTTTTCCCCCATTTTAATTAGTATCAAGACCATTCATCGACGATCAATTCAGTTATATTTCCTCACCAACGTTACAGTTCACGTGAATTACACGGTCATGATTGGTTAGCAATTTTAAATGTCTAAAATTGTTTATAATTTGAGAATTTATGATTCTCATTTTTGTCGGTCTGTTTTGACGTACGGATCGTTTAGGGGCGATTTCTGTCAGGAAATTATTTTCAGGGATTTTTTCCTGTGGATTTTTTTCCACTGAGTAAGTTCCCCGGCAAAAATGTCTGGTGAATTCTTCCTGGGAAACTTTTTCCCCCAGGAAAAGTGTCCGTAAAAAAATTCTGGGGATTTTTTTCCACTGCGAAAGGTGTCCGGCGAAAAATATCAGGAAAAATATCTCAAGAATTTTTTTTTTCTACTGGAAAAATTGTCGGGGAGAAAATATCTGGGGAATTTTCTCCCACTGGGAAAATGTCTGGGGAATTCCCACGGGGAAAAAGTTCTACAACTTGTTTCATGGAGAAAGAGAAGTATTTTATGTATGAAAACACGGTTTGCGGATGGATATAGGGTGGAGAGGGAGAGACATTAAACGGAGCATTATATGGTCATGAGAAAGGCTGAAGGCGTAGTTGCAGATTTCAGGAGATTGATTGGATTTGCCGGTCGAGGTACAGCGAGTTTCGCAGATAGGAGTAACGTGGGAAAAGACAATAGAGCACAATGTGATGTTACGTTAAGGTGACTCGGTTAACCCCTTGTAGCCCTTACGGGAATCAATGGACGGAATTGAATTGGGACAAAAACGAAAAATTTGGTTTATTCCGATTGATTATTACAACGAATGAACAAAACGACAGATTCAAATGACTCAGTTACTTGCAAATGAATATACTCGATTTCCGATACTCTCAGGACAGGACATCTCATTTCATCCAGCCACTTTCAAATAACTTAAAAGGGTTTACAAGAATATCTACTAAAAGTGAATTTTCAACATTAGTTTTTTGTGTTGAGATTGGTAGTTGCACTCTGGAGTATCATATCGAAGTTATCATTACTGTTCACCATTATTCTGCAAATGTAGCGGACACTCATTTCAAAAATATTTCGTAATTTTTCTGCATGAATTTTTCGCAGCGCTTTTCACACAAATTATGGTAATATAAAGATAATATTTCTGGTTTGTAGATTCTTTCTTCCTCTGCTATTAAGTTTTAAAATTTTTCAGTTGATTCTTTTTTCTCCATTTATTAATAATCGGAATTCTCTCCAGATATTATAGTTTGGGATATTTTATCTTGGGATTTGTTTTGGGATGTTCTCGACTGCAGTATTTAGACGTAGAATCAGAAAGAAGGGGTAATGGGATAAGTAAGAGAGATATTCCAATTTATCTTGCTCACATAATTTCATGCTCCTGAAGGGGCTCTAGCCATTATCCGTATTCCTTTTCTCAATATTCAACTCCAGTTGGTGAAACCTCGCCAGGTACACCTCTGAATTTTTCTTCAGGAGTGAAAAACTAATTTTTGTGTTGATTTTCTCTCGCATTATTTAAATTAATTTCCGGAAAGACACTTTATAATGAATTTCGAAACTCAGAAATAAATACAATCATCACATACATGAATACATGAAGGATTTCTGAAAAAACAAATGTGTTTAAAATCTTGGTTTTCGATGATTCCGGGTGGTCGGGAGGTGGAAGTGATTGTAGAGCGGTTTTCCAAATAACTACACCATAATTTACTGAGAGGCCGAAGCCGTGTCGATCTATTTAAAATTGGGTGTACGATGATGTATTAGTTATTTACATAATAAAAACACACTGTTGATTGTCTGATACGTTCACGGTTGATTTACGGAGGGTTTCTGAGTTGAGTGTCGATTCTACAGATTCGAGCTGCTAATACGAGAATTTTAATTGTATGGTCAAAAGACACGCACTAATACTCGATCTGGGTAATGATGATTCGGCGCAATACCCAAGGGCTAGATACTTGATGAGGGTCGATGATTAACTGCCGATATACGCGTCGTATCGGCTAGAGTTGATGTCGGTTGCCTTGGGTGTAATTCGGAAAGACCCGAGTGGTGTTTGCTCAAATTTTTGCTGGGTGAGTTAAGGCCTAGGAATTTGGCCATGGATATTTCAAACAAACTGAATGAGTTGAATAAGGGCATGCTCTCTATTCGGGGCACGGAAAATTTCGCGATTTCCATCAAACTTTTTTGTCAAAATAGCGTAGAGGTTGCTTGATCCGTCCGGCTGGGGGCTCACCCGAAATCTGTACTAACGAACGGCCTCACTCCTTTGTCGGGGAAGCGCATTGGAGGCGATAGATCAATGGTGGGTAGGGAGAGCAAATGAGTGGGTGTAACGAAACATAACCAACAACCGTCAAACGTTTGGACATGATGGAGATGAATAAGGCTGGGCATATCGAGACAACTATATGCACAGTGTATATGAGATGGGAGACGATTTGGTGGGAAGCCAGGCAGCAAGGGGAAGAAGGGCTTGCATGAGAGATCTGACATATTCAAAAAACCCCTCATGTATCTTGAAATTTTTTTACATTTGTTTAAAATCTTTGCAATACTTTTTGAATGTTTTCAATTTTTTTGAAGTGCAACGTCTTATGGCGCGTAGCAAAAATTTGATGCACGGTTTTCAAGGGAAGGAGTGGAACGCGAGTGGTGGAGGGGGCGTTACGAAAATTCCGACATGCCCAATGGCACTGGAGGAGAGTGGGGAGAAGAACGTGGACCGTGTGTGCTGCCAGTGTTAATTATCGAGAAAACTAATACAGAACGTAGCAAAGAATATCGTGATCGTTTAGGTGAAAAAAATGCTTTAAAGCAAAAAAAAACACAAATAGTAGCAATTTCCGAATATTGGAACTGTGCCAGAGCATGTCAATGAAGTTTGTCGGTACAGTTACAAGAGTAAGTGAAATAAAACTTAATCATGATTGTAATTCATTAAATCAATCGACAAGTGGTTAAGGATAGAAGGCAATGAGTAAATTTTTTATATGTTATTCACTGAGTGGATTGATCGAAACAGCAAACAAAAAAAATTCCGCAGCTAATGAAATGAGCCACTAGCAAGTTCCACTTCTGTCTCGTACCCTCTTACACATCCTGTTTCTTTTCAAATTATCGTAGACCACCGTCGTTGATTAGCGCCCGAGGGTACCATAAATATAGCGACATAAAATAACAAAGTCATTTGCACGGAATCAAGAAAGTGCAGAAGCAAGCCTATCTGCTACCAGCTTCTGCACTTTTAGTGATGATTTTACAATTTAATACGTTACGTTAAAAAGTATCAATAAAAAAAAACCGATTTCGAGACATTGAGAACTTCCAGATGACAAACCGAGGAGTATCTATAGTGCTATTCATTCTCGAGTTATATCGCTACTCGATGAGGATAATAGAAAATAATTTACGAAGTAATTAACTCTTAAGCACAACATTCGTTAAAGGTTCATCGATATTCCCATTGATATATTTTCATTCCAACAAATTATGTTGACAATGTCAAGCATGATCAAGTGAATCCGATAAACACAACCTTGTTGATATTAACCTTGATTATTCCATAATGATTTCACCGGGTAATTAATACCTTCGGCGTGAATAATTTATATTGTACGCTGGTGTCATTAAAATGATGTATGTCTCAAATTTACAGAATCCAATCAGTGAGAAATTCAATGAAAAATTACAGATTAGTCAATGCCCGCAGCGTATTAATAGTCTCATTATATCGCCCGAAGGCATTATTAATATCCTATATTTTCCAATTTTATCACATCCTTTTATCACATTACCACATTGACTCCGGAATCGCGTAATGTAGTTTATGGTGATTGCATGATTGCAATGTTTATCCACCCATATTTCATATTTTGCTATTCCATCACTCCCTGAAATCCATAATGGATGAATTCCTCTGCATTAAACATCCGGCATTCCCTCCATGACTCTATTGCACTACATGCCATACCCCCCCAAAACATGTGCTGATACATGAAAGATACATCTAAACTCGAATATGAACTACAAAAAAAAAATGGAAACACGACAGTTCATTGTCTTGACCTCAGACAATCATCAATCGGCTCTAACAATCTCCAATTTTCCAGCTCGTATAATCTCGAGAGAAATTCTCGGTTATCGTTGTGTGCATGGGATCGTAGAAAAGCTATCGGGTAAATGGACAGTTTGAGGATGAGGTGGGGTAGGGTGGGTGGAGGGGTGATTTTCAACTCAGGCCAACGGAGGGAAAAGCGTAACGGGATAACCAATCACTCGTATGAGCGATCCGAAACTAATTCCCCTTATCCCCATTGGCTTGATTGATTGCGGCTAAGATTTGATCGACCCCCCCCCCCACCCCCGCCCCGCCCACCCCCTCGCTTTTATTCCACGAAAATATCGTAAGCGTTAGTTACAGTGAGACAGGATGACATAACAATAAGTGAAAGAAAGAGAAATTCTCTCTGGACATGTGTGTCCCACTCCTCCCCCCTTACTCCAAGACTCCGAGAATCCTTCATGGTCTCTGTCCCACACAGTGCTGCTGCATCCTCTCTGCCTGCCGCCCTGCCACCCGTTACCCACCAAACCCCAATGGTTACACTTTAACCCAGCACAGGACGCGTTCTTCGTAACGCACTAGTTCAACCCTTTCGATAAATCCTATCCCCAATTTTGTGGCGATCCATAACACAATCCGCGTGGGGATTGCGCTTGCGTTCAGTGCGCTTACTGCTAGCACCTGCGCCGCATTCGATCCAACCTCCGCTTGTTAAATTCCCTTGCCCCTCTCTTTTGCCCCCTTGGGGGTTGGGGGAGGGGGGCCCCGGCTGATTTCACGACGACGCCGCCGACGACGACGACTGCACCCCCCCTCCCCCCTCCAATCATCCCTCTCTGTCGTTCCCTCATGCTCTCCTCTTTTCACCCCTTACCCTTTTGTGCCTGTCTCACTGACTGTATATCCAGTGCTTCTCCAACCGTCCAACCATCCCTTCCATGAACCCTCCAGCACCCCCCACCTCCCCCTTTTAAATCCCCCCCCACTCTTTGCCATAGCCATACACGTTCCGAGCTTACCACGAGTATCCAGCAGCGGTCGGCAGTCGGTCCGCGTGTCTCTAGTACCGCTTGCATCGTCTTCCTGGGGGGGGCCCTCTCGATATTCTTCACGCGGACATCTCACTACACTTTTTTTTTCTCTCTCTCTCATATTTTCATCCCCCCCCCCCCTTTTGCTGCAACCTCGAGAGGGACAGCAGTGTGAGCTCTGTGAAGGGCAAAAGCTCGTTGGCAATGAGGTCCCGCCGGAAAATCACGCCGGCCGGCGGCTGACGCGCGCCAGCCAGACCGCATAAAAAACGCGCCAACTGGCTTTTTTCGTTTTTTTTTTTGCAAACCCACTCATCACGCTCTGTATATTCCTCATTTATTCAGTTTACCTTTGGCCCCCCTAGTTGGGCACTGGAGGAAAAAAAAGTTTCGCTGGCAGATTAATGGGAGAGAATTTTTTTCCAAGAGTTAAAATGATGTGCAGTGACATGTACATGTGAAATCATGTAATCATGGATGTTTTTAGATATATAAAATTGTGGTGTGTTATGTTGATAATTCATCAATAATCGGCAAATGTGTAAATACGAGATAATCAGTTTTGGGACGAATTGAGAGGTTGGTTTTCCAATTGAATTTCAACTTTTTATTGTGTGGTTTTAAACAATTGGTGGGGCAAAGTTTTGCAATTCTAGCTGAAGGTTTTTTCCCTCTTGTTTTTTTACTTTCGTTTTAGTTTCATTCGCACTCAACGCTGGGCCTCCCGAGGGGAATTGAAAAATAGGAGTTTTCAAGAGGCATAAAAAAGGGAAATTTATAGTTTCAATCGGTTGGCGGGGGAGGGGGGGGGGGAGAGGGTGGTGGGAAAGTTCGACGTTGCAAATGAGATACACTTGTCGCGAATGGAGTTTTAGCCTCATGAAAATCAGGAGGGGATAAGAATTTTTATTTAATTTCTTCACTCAGGAAAAGTTTACGTAAACTCGGGGAAACACGCGAAAAGTGGAGAATGAGGAGATAGAGTGAAAAAAAAAAAAATACAACATGGGAGAATAAAGTGTGAGAGAGAAGTTTTGCGGTGATGCTGGTAGCCGATGGGTTGACCGTAGAATGACTTTTGGAGAGACTTTTTCACCCAGCACTTTATAAGATAAACCAAAGTTTTGTTTACACTTTTTCCTGGGTTAACTTCTCGTCTAGAACCCTGTGCTTTCGCGTGTTGTTTTTCAAATCTCCATGACCTTTTTTTTTTCAACCCCACTCGTGTGATTTGTTCATTTATGCATAGGCCCCCTCTTCTGCTTTTACTCTCGCTTCTAGTTTTCACCAAGACCGGGGGGGAGGTGGTGGTGGTGGTGTTGGGGGGGGGGGGGGGGGGAATACACACTGAGTGTATTTTTGGTGGAAAAACAACTCTTCAATTCTCTTATGGTGACATTCGCAGATGGAGAAGAGCAAGTTACTTTGTCTTATACTGATTCTACTGCAATGTCACGTACGACTACTCGACTCGTACAACGTGCCCTGTGCTTTCAACACTATGTGTCTATGCTGGATACAGGATGACGAGGAGTTTACGAAAATGGACATCAGTTGCATTGGTGTGACATTTGCACGTTTTCCAGGTATGTTAGTGGGCATTCTCAAATTTTGGTGAAGAATTTTTTTTTATATTTCGCCTAAGTGGCGCGGGACATTTCGCGAAATTTGCGTGACAGTGTAAGGAATGGAGGGAGAAAACAATTTAGGGGTGATTATTTTTGGGGGTGTCGATGGGTTGGACTGGGTTGACAATGTTGGAGAAGCTTTGGTCCTGCTTTGAGGTGGTGGACAAATAATCCCACATTTTTAATTTGAAGGGAAGTCATGATTCCACTTAGGTCCTCTTCACGAATTCTTATTGTAGCAATTCCGTTGCGACGTGGTCGCTCGCACCATGTCACTTGCACTCTTCGTGAATTTATTGGGAAATCTTTTGTGAAATACGGGAGACATGGGAGTTTTATTAATAAAATTTTTTGTGGAAAATTCCGCCATCATTGAACTCTAAATTTTTTGTTAATGAAATCACGAAAGGCCGAACCGACTTGGAGCGAAGGACCATTTTGCATCTGACAATAAGAACATTATGTTCTTCTGATGAAATCGAAGAAGTCCAATTACATGGGCTAAAAGTTTTAGATGAGCATTTTAATGGCACAGGTTAGTTAAAGCCGCTTTGAGCCAATATCAGTCTATATGTCCTCGTGAGTTCTCTGTCACGCTCTGTTCTAGTGACAGTCGCTGGTCCCTACCGCCGCTGGTCTTTGAAGTCCTAAAGATCTAGATTTTTCCGGGCATGGAAATTCCGACCGTTCTATATTATTTTCAACCCTTCAGTCGTCGTACGTTACCACCGGATGTTATCGTTAATACGACAAGTGGTGTCCCTCTTTTTGGAGAAGAAAAAAATTCGCGGTCGATTGTCAATGGAAAGGATTCCAACATCTCAGAACCATCCTCATGTAAAGCTTGCTCTTCAGTAAGTTCAGGTCAGATCAGTTCACTCCATTGATTGCACATAATTTCATTGAAAATTGAGCGAGTGCAAAAATGAATCCAGTAGAAAAACAATCATGGGTCAGACACAAAACCAGACAATACTTAAGGTTGATACACTGTGTTGCACAGCGACATCATGTCACTTTCCGGTAGTTCCTAAGTGTTCATTCTCTGGTATGCATATATACACTGATAGAAATAGTTTTTAAGAGGATAGCACCAAGACCGTCGAAGAAGAACGGCGATTCAAAAAATCATATTTATACACGTCTGTTACGCCAAAGTGATTAAAGCCAGGTTTCATCAGGAGCGCTTATGTTCAAACAACCTTGAGTGGTTGTTTACATCAAATATATATATATATATATGGTTGTTCGCGTCTAATATTATATATATATATAATTATACAAATGGAGGGATGACAGAAATTGATACGAATTGAATTTGATACCAGGGCACATGTAACATAATTGCACAGTGGTTTAGGAATAGAACTTCTTGAACCTGACTTTAATGACCTTGGAAGAACGGTCTTCCTGAAATATGTTTTGTATCAGTGTGATAATTTTTTTACTAATATTCATTGGTACGGAAATTTGAGCAACGAGAAAAGTTTTGTCCCACGTGAAATTTGCAAATTTAATTGAATTGAATAATTCTTTTTTTTCGATCCTGATTTCCCATTGGACGCCTTGTCAAATTGGAATGTCCTTCAAGGCGTGCGATTTCAAGGAAAAATTGAGTGATCCGTTTCTCTTGGCATAGTTCAAACTGCGAATTTTTCCAGATTTTTCCCGTGTTTAGTTTCGGGAAAAATTGAGAAATGTGGAAGACCGCGGGGGTAGGAGCACAACTCTCGTTCGTAAGGGTTGCTTTAGGTATTGCTGGAGGAAAGACGTCGGAGGTGTTAAACCTTAGAAAAATGATTAAACATCAAGTCTCATTGGAGCAATTTTTTTATATATGCTCCCATATGGGTCTAATTTGCTGGTCACCTAGCAGTGCAAAACATATGGTGAGATGTTGGTAATATCAGAAATATTTTAGAGAGTACGGTGCCAAGTACATATCGATCCGATTTTCTATAAACTAGTGTAAGAATTTCTGCAGTGGAAGTCTCATGATATTCTCAAAGATTTTACGGCTAGCTCGTTTACTGGAAAAAAAAGCTAGAAGCTATCGCGGGATCTTGTGTTGACTGCAACTTTATGGCATGAGCTCAGGAACATCACAATACACAGCTACTCCAACAATATGTTTTTATTTTCTAACAATTTTTTTATTTTTATTTATTATTAATAGTAAATTTATTATTGTTAATAAACTTTTTATTATTCATTTTCGATAGTTGAATTACCCAATGGCGGTAATTTTTTCGGATAAATAATGAACTTCAATCATGTTTGGCTCACATTGGCGAACGTGGAAGTATAAAGCGCTCTTTACCCCTTTTGTGGAAAAATCGTATTTGCCCAGAAAAGCTCCTGTAACATTTCACAAAGTGGTATTGAATTATCTTGTAAATGGTTCTCTCCCAGCATTTAAAACTTTGCGGATGGATTCGAGGGGGGAAATACCTCAGCCCTGGATTTTTATCACAATTTTCTCTTCATTTATGCAACCTTCACGTATCATACGGTGCGCTATGATACTCTGGAAAAAAAAATACACACTTTTTTTTATATATTTACTTGGAGTTATGCAGTTGAAGGCAAAAAAGCTCATTAATTTCATCCTTTGACATGCCCAGATGATATTCCGAAGAGTGACACCACCATCAACTTGATTCTCTGTGGAATATTTTAAATGGAAAAAAATCGCCTCGTTGATTTTCCATCATTCTTTGGTTCTTCATATTTTGTAATGTAACATATTTAGTCGTTTAACCGCGGGACTAGGGAATTAGATTAGTGCCATGCGAATATTTCCAATTTTTCGCGAGTTTATCAGCAGAATTCCGTCTAGTTGCAAAAGTGGTATTAATTTCTTTTTCAAATCCCCAGTGGGTAATAATTATTGTATGACCGCGGGAATCAGAAGTGAAATGTGTATGAAAGTTGTGAATTTTTCTGCGGGTCAGACCATTCTGTAGCGTTCTCTAGAACATTTTCGTGTGTGTGTGTGTATGTGTGTTTGTGTTGGGTGGTGGTGGGTAGTGGTGGGTGGGTGTGGGTGTGTGTATGTGCAAAGTTTTGCGCGAGAACCATCCGCGATTTATCTTTTCCCTTTCAACAGTATTAACAATTCAAATTATGCTGTTTCATCATTTCGATACCATTTTATTCATGTAATTAATTCATAGTGAATTAACACAGTGAGTAACACAGGTCATAGTGGAATTTCCAATTTGTCGCTGCATTTTTGTGCGTATTTCTGTCATATTACCGAAGAGTTGGCTTAACATGATGAATGAGAATTCGCTAATTATATTCTACTTTCCGTAAAATCAGCGAAAAATCAATCTAAACATTTTCATTTCGAACTCTCGCAAAAAAAAATTCTCAGACCCCCACATAAAAACTGAACTCGTATATTCATCGGAGCTGTCGTTCCTGAAACCAAAAACCTTTAATCACCTTTTTTACTTCTTCATCTCTACTACGGCAATTCATTTATAAATTTCAATCACAGATCTGTCATGCAAACTTTCGAATTTCCCGATCTCTCCACATTCTCCCGTTAACACAAAGAACGTACAAATGAATACTAACAAAATTTTCCAGTGAAAAATATTCACAAAAATCGTGAAAAAAAAACATGCGAGAAATGAATGGAGAGATCGACGATGGAATGAACAAAAAACGAAATACTCGGAAAATTTCGCAAACTATTCACCGGGTAGGCGGGCTATTGTGCATTGTTGTTGGGAGGGTGGGTGGTTCGGGTGGCGGGAAGGTGGGGGGGGGGGGGGGGGGGGGGGGGGGAAGGAGACAACGAACACTCGGGGTAAAAAAATTCCCCAACAATGACAAAAGAGTTTAGGTACTACTTGATACACAATTGAGCACTCGCGGCATGTGCCAGATTTTTGTTGGATAGCTATAATAATAATAACAACAATACTAAAAAAAAAAATTTGCCATTCCTCTGGGGTCCTTTGATGATCGAGTGGTAGAGGAGCATCTGAAGGAGAAGCCACGTCAAAGGCGACTGCAGGTATCACTTTTCAAATTGTATACCCATATCTCCCAGCGAGTTTTCTCGCGTTTTTATACATCATATATGTAGGTACATAGAGTACGTGTCAGCCAAGCAGGCTATTCAAAGGAAAGGACGGGCGGGGGGGGGGGGGGGGGAAAGAGGGAGAAAAAAAATTGTACAAAAAAAGGTAGAGGGTCGTGTAATTCATTTCTCTGCTTGTAAATACGCTTTTTTGGTTTTTACCAGCATTATTTCAACATTTTTTTTTCATGTTTATTTTTTCGTCGGAAAAGTATATGAATAAAAATATTGCATCAAGGTTGGAGCGGTGTTTCAACGGGTATACAGGGCTCACTGAGCTCACCTCAGCAATGGGCGGCATTCTCGTACATTGTAAACAGGGTTGGTACGGGAATAACGGAAATGCATGAAATGGGGACGCTGAAGCGTGAGGCTGACTAAATAGAGGGTGTTACTACTCAAGTGGGATATTTCGGATAGTTCCTTTATTGCTGTATATACTGCCACTCATTATCAAGTAGCGTTGAAGAATTAATTTACGTTGAAGTGCTCTAGCAACTTTGCATCTCCACCTTTTCTTCGAGTTTGGCCATTTAACTTGTTGATACTCTGACAAGTTCAATTAATCAAGCCTTTCCACTGCTCAAAGGGGGAATAAATATCAGTGGGTAGGTTTTTGGAATGGGCAAAGTTAACCATTAACGGATGCAGTAGAGAAGGGAATTTCTTTTAATAGAGAATATCATTTTTATGTCAAGAATGTTTCAGTTGGAAAAATTGGTAAAGATGAAAATTGTAAGAGGGGAAAAAATTGCCAAGCACGAATATGTGAAAGGAGGGAAATTTTTTTGACGGGAAAATTATAATCACTGCGAAGGAAAATTCCATTTTACTACATATTTTTCTGGTTACCTCTTTTCAACCCATCAATTTTCTTCTTTTGAGCAGTTGAAACATTCCGTTAATTGAACTTGTGAGGGTTTATGAGAAATTCCAGGGAATAGCGGACCATTTCTCTCTGCATACAGCTGGAGTTTTTCGAAAAGTTCAGAATGGTTGTTGGACGAAAATTTATTTTGAATTAACCGTAGACGAATATGGAAAAAACCTAAATTCATGTAAATCCACCAATCTATTCAGAACTTATTCTCTCAAAAATTTTCCCTTCTGTTACCTCGAAAAAGAGATTATTTCATAAAATAAAAAGAATGCAGTTGCCATGCGTTGGTCATTACCTCAATATTTTTGCACATTTATTGTTGTATATAAATTGGAACAAGCACATTGAAACCAGTAGGGTGGGCAAAAGCATATTTTTTTTTAAGAACAAAGTTTTCAAATGCCAAAACATTGATGCACTTTTTCCCAGAACTGTTTCCCTATCTCTGTAGCTTATTATAACTTCAGTGGTTGTGCGAATTATAGCGCAGATGATTCTCTCCTACATCAGCATATCGTTGTTGCCCGTCAATTAATAAAAAGTACGATGCTGCCCAGATTGCACAGATAATTACTGCGAGGTAGTTCATCACAAACTGATACGTCCGCATATAATCAAGTCATTAACGCTGATATGTTGAATAGAAAAACACGGCTGAATGCAGAATTTTTTCTATTTTACTTCGTTACTTTTGTGTTGTACTCCCCACGGTAGCCGCTCTTCAGCATTGTATTCCTAAACACAGGGTAAACCTCCAGAAACCCCTATGTTACGATGGCGCGCTATGATAGACCCCGCCCCCCCCCTCTACGTCGGCTTAGGCTCCGCCCACCTTGCGGTCCCATTTTACGGGTACCGTCGACAGCACATACGGAATGTTTCTGCTATCGATCGGAATCTATGAGAAAATATGTCACCCTGTAAAACATTCTGCGTAGGCCGGGCGCTAACCTAGGATCTTCACCGTAGTATAGCTTTAGCGTCTAATATGGCGTTAATACTGCGTTCGTCTTTTAACTTTATGAAGTTGTAAATTCCAGAAATCTGACCTTCACAGAACAATATTTGCTATCTGCAGAATTAATCTTTCTGTAGCTGTTTATAAATAGAAGAGAGGGATTATGCTATAAACACTTGTTAAGATGTGATGAGACTTGGATGAGTGGAGACTAAAAATGATCACTCAAGATTTAACACGTACCACGATGTTTATTTCAATAACAATTTTGGTAGGATTAGCCAGCGCGATATGAGAGCATTTCCATCGAGATGATTCTCGCGTGGGATGCGGTTCGATGGTTTTGAAAAACTGTTTTTGGGGATAGAAGTTTGAGGGAAGTTGGAAAATTTGTCGAGGTGGGATGAAAATTGAGGTAGGGGTGAGTACTTATTTGATGTGCGAAATGATTAGTTATTAAGACTTGATATGGGTTGGACAATGTCGTGATTGGAAAAATGTAATGAGGGGTGTGGTAGGTGGAGAGTAAGGTGTCGATGGGTATTGGCCAAGCATCTGAGGAGTTGAGTGTTGCGAGGGATTATTAAGGGTCGGATACAATAAAGGAAAACAGAGGCTCACAACGGGGAACATTCAAAAATGTCCTTTACAAAGTGTGGGGAGAAATTTCCGAGTTCTACCAATAAAATTGGCAAGAATTTATAGATTCTGGCAGAGGTTTTATCTAAAATATTCTCAGATGATTTTATAATGCTTGAACTACTTGAAAGTCTATTCAAAATTTTAGGAGACAAAAGGCAGATCAATGCATACGTCTAGACAGAAGAATTGCACTAATTACTTAGGGAAAGTATTGATTGCAAAAAGGGAGTTATCATTTTTATGTATTTCATACACAATATTCACGTATAGCTTTAGCGTAGCCATAGAGCATGCACGTCTTCTTATGAAAATTATTGCATTCGTGAAATTGAAGATGTTATTACTGGTGCTCCTTAAATCGAGATAACTTTCTAGATGTATTCGTTTGATGCTCAAGGGAGAAGACTCATTACGGAGCCAAAAAAATCAGGTGTGTTTGTTTTAATTTATTCGTTCTCTGTCTAGGAATATCCTCCCACAGTTTGCTAGTTTAGTTTTCAATTTTTCGGAAATTATTGAAGGAAGAGTGAAATCTGGACGACAGGAAAATTGTCCTGATATTTTCCGGAGGACATTTTGTCGCAGATATGTGATTCTGGATACTATGTCCTGCCACCGACTAAGTATTTGATCGTTTCATTGATTTTATTTATTTGCAGAAAAAGTATTATCTTTTCCATTGTATTCAAATTTTGAATATTGATTTACGATACAGGAAAATATTATAATGACGCCGAAAATTAATTGTCGGACGAAATATAGTTCATATTTTAGTGTCGATCCACTTGTTGAGGCGAGAATTTTTTCCAAGAATCTTAGAAATCAAATTTTTCGATATTTATCGGAAAATTATGGGCGCGGCTCATCGATGGGGGACCCCCACCTTCCCATCCTCTTTATTCTACCCATAAACAACGATTGTTCGACCGTACTCCTCTTACCGGAACCAATACTTGATACAGCTGAATACCCCTTACTTCCGCTCTGAACGGCTAATTGCGTTTATAAAGTCAGTGCAAATGTTATCAAATATGCTAATGTTTGAAGTATCATGAAATTCACATTGGTCTGTAAACTGAACGATCTACACTGCGTATGACATTGGAAGTTCGGTGAATTTTTTTCCTCATCCGAATTTTGAGCAATCTTACGTTTTTCATATAGACTACATAGAATCATGTCTATGACTTTTGATACTCCCAATCGGGTCTTTTGCATATATACACACATATATATATATATATCTATATATTTTTTTCTCAATGTTAATGTCCATTTTGAAATCGTCTTAACAACCAATTTGGGGAATTTTGTGTATACATACTGGGTGCTGTGGCGACTCCTGATTGTCATCAGAGTCCCGTCACCAAAGTTTCAAATAACTTTATTTCTCAGAGTGCAAGAAGGGGAATATTTCAATCGAAAGTTCCTCTTGAACTTTTCTGTCTGCCACTCACCCACGAGTTTATTGAAGTTTGAAGTAGAACAGTTCCAGCACTGCTCAGCCCATGCGGCCACTATTTTCAGTTCCGACAACGGTTCCAAGTGAAGAAACCGTCCCGAAGATTCTTCCGAAGAATGGAACTTCCACCCGGAACCGTTACTGAAATGCTTTCCGGAACTGAAGTTCCACCTACAATAGTTCCAAGAACGATTCCTCTTCGTGAAAGAACGGAACTGTTCGTTGATACGGAACCGTTCTTGGAACTAGAAACACCGGCTTAGTGGGCTCAGACAGAAAAGTTGAAAAGGAACTTTCGACTGGGAATTTCCCTCTCTTCTCGCCCTCAAAGTCCGCAGTTTTGGAACACCGTGCATAGGGGGTAAGTGTTACGGGGGGTGACCGAGTTGGCGGTATCAGATGGGGGTGTTCGGGGTTCTCCGCACATCGCAATTGTGCCACCCGCACCTGTGTGGAGTACCCAAGGGAGCTATTCAAGTCGACGGTTCTAGATTTGAAAAGCTATAGTTTTATTGGGGATTTTGAAGACTATTACTATTAACCCCGCCTGCTGAATTTCTCTGTTTCCATGTGAAGCTCGGCGTTGCTACCGGAGGATTATTTTTCCGCCCAAATTTTGGTCAAGAGAAGTGCACCATAAGTAAAATCTTGCGGTTAGTTTCGGCCAGGCTCGCTCGACCAATCGTTTCATCTTATGGTACGCTGCGCTTGGCCAAAATTTAGATGGAAAAATTATCCCCCGGATACCATGCGAGCTTTTAAAATAGTAAGAGTGTAAATTGAATTCCAACATCAAAGTACAAGTTTATGGACAGTTTCTCAAAAAAACTTAGTGCATTCATATCATGAAACGTAAATATTGTACCTAAAAATATGTTGAAAAAATCATTCAGGTTGTGCATATTTTTTTTCATATTAATTAATCGAAAAATACATTAATTGAGAAAAGCATCATGGTCTGACCAAACGTGGATCTTACTACTTGACCGCTCGGACTACTTAAAAACATACGCCCTCGTATATTCTAAATGCAGAAGCCAATAATAATAAAAGCAAAATCTGCATGAAACAAAAAAAAACCCATGAACCCAACGAATCTTGAATAATAAATTATTCAAATCCCGTTTTCCGATAAACCGAAAAAAAAAAAATTAAAATAACCAAACAATGAAAAAAACACCTCATTGTGCTGAACTCGTTGGGGATATCTCTCCCAAGGGATAAAGTGTCTATTTTTTTTTTCTCTGTACCCGTGACGTTGAATTTCGAGAAATAAAATAGCCATTAATCCACGTTTCCATATTGTGGGTAATAATTTTTCCTGGCGGGCTCGAGTCGTGTGTGTTACCTCTGCTGTTAAATTCATAACTCCATGGCACAAGCGTTCTAAAACCATATAGGAATCATGGCCTGTGTAAAGGCCGAGAGGGGTCGCTGGAGAGACGCTGGAATGGGTGGAGGGATCTCCAGCAGGGAGAAAACTAGAAACCGTCTGAATACTGCATTTTCCTCGCAATTTATACCCATTATTTCCTGAATGCGGCGAGTGAGAAAGCATTAGTACGGATGTACAATGGAAAACAATAAGCAACGCACATCTATGGGATGGGTGGCTCGGTGGGTGGGTGGGCGTTTTGGGGGGGGGGGGGGGGGGGGGTGATGGGAGGAGACCACAATGCGCTTACGTTGTGACCTTTTCCTCCTTTATAATATACTTCATAACCCTATCCAGTCGAAATCTACTATCCTAACCGCAAACTCCTTTTACTGGGCGATATCAATCCCCATTATACCGGATATTCAGCCCATTGTTAATCTACCTAAAGTTTCATATCAAAAGGAAGACACTGGCTAGGTGGAAAAGGGGTCAATTAAAGCAGCCCTCCACAGCGCTAATTTTCACTCATATTCTATACCAGGTACTCCATAGTTTTCATGTATATTCGAGTTCATTATCCGGAAAATTTATTATATCAACAATCTTCATTATTGAGGGAATTTAAAAAGAGATAAAGAGTTGGTACAGGGATGGTCTGGTACCGGCCGAGGTTAACAATAATCAATTGCGCGGAAATTGGAGATCGGGTGTTTCAGAAACCATTCTAGCCGAGTTTGTTTTTTTTTCCTCACCCCGCGGGAAAAAGCACCCGCAAAATTGTTAAGGCCTCTTGCTATTTTGCATAGTCGTAAATAATTAAAGATTCTCGTAAAAATACCGAATTAAAATATTATCTGATCCTCGGTTGGCTAGTTGGCAAGGGAAAAATTGGAATTAGGTAGTGGTTATCTTGAGGAATCTGTGAATACAAATGAAACGGTAGCGCGCGGCTACTTAACTACTTAGGTATTATGGCGCTACTCTGCGATGACATGAATTTGAAACCACATGAAATCATTGGATTTACTGTAACTGCCCGAGTCATGCGATATCTTGTATTTGGAATTATTTGCGATATATTCCTAGAGGCGAGAATGGGGGGGGGGAGGGGGTTGGAGGTAAAAAACTTTGGACAAGAAAGATTCGGAGAACACTATCGCGACAGCGCAAGTTTAGTGAAAAAACTCATTAAATGACATTTAAAATCTCTTCCAAGAAAACGCCAATGTTGGATGCTATGCCCTTCAAGCCTTTTGGATGTTTAAGGTTGGTTTCCCCCCTCAAAGAAATGTAGATATGCCGTGAATTTGAGCATGACCGCACACATACGCACGACACACACCCTCTCACTCATCCCTCATCCACTCACTCACCCACCCATTCACTGATCCACCCACCCACCCGCCCGCTCACCCACTCACTTACCCATCTACCCCCTGACTCACCTACCCAGCCACCCACCCATCCATCCCCTCACCCACCCACCCACTCAGCCACCCACCCACTCAGCCACCCGCCCACCCACCCACCCACCCACTCAGCCACCCACCCACCCACTGACCCAGACCCCCACATACACACGCATACACACAGACACATCTCTTATTGCGCATGTATAACAATAATTCCAAACATTGAATAAGCTGAAAACTTCATTTACATTAAAATCGTTCTAAGTGAAAAGAAATAAACTGGAAAATTGAGAAGTTTTTTCTATACTAAATTTTTTTCATCAAAGTTCCTTCTCTTCTTCCAGTCTTCCTCGCTGGTACGTTTTTAGACGTCCTGCACTTTTCCGGAAGTCGAAGAAAAAAGAAAATGAAATCCATGGAATTATCCGCAGTTTAAGAATGGTTAAAAAATAAATTTCCTATTGACTAGAAGAGTGGACCGGAGAGTTGGAGGAGGTTTGAAGATCTTGAGATCGATAATGACAATATTGTAAAGTGTCGACAATTTCTCGGAAGTTTTGTTAGCAATGGGTAGAATGAAGGTGGCAGTTCCAACGATTTCACTCAATTTGCTTCAGTAACTGATATCGAGGGAAATACGAGGAAAATTTTCGACTCATTTTAAAGCTCTAGAAGCACTTCCTTGTGTAATGGTCTTATTTGATTGTCAGGCCTGAAATGTGGAAAGGCGGCATTCGACATTTCAACATTTCGCGTATTACACAAGTAGAGGGATGATTGAATACAATTGCTAACGTAAGTTATCCACCCAATTTATCTATTGAAAAATCATTTGCGCTTTGGTGTAATGGGTGTGATGAACTGTCTGCTTAGTGCTAACATCATAAGTCCATACTCGAAATCCGAAACATAATTTAGATTATGGAAAATTTGATTCGCCGACTTGCCATGGAATATTTCATATACGATCGAGTTTCCTCAAAATAGGTCGACCTGCGAAGCCGCACTTTTCAACACTCAATCGCAGGGAATATTTTCTCGGAAATAACTCCCGATAAGGTTCCTATCCACTTCCAAATCCGGGTTGAATTTCTTGAAATTTGCTCGCAACTACCGAGTCCAGTGATATTCAAAAAAAAAAAAATTGTACAGAGTAGCATTTATTCTGTGACCAGTGGAGTGTCAAATTTCACGAGGATGATGAAATTCCAGTATATCGAGTATCGAATGTACTGAAGTCTCTGAATTCTCCTGAGTTGAAGTATGAGAAACTCTAGACTATATTTTTCCGCCGTTTTTGTCCTGAAATTCCAGTAGAAAAAACAAGCCAATAGATCACCAACCAGTGGGGTCGACCAACCGCTCTATTGATCCCACCTCAATTTCTTAAATCTAAAAAAAGAACAGCAATATCTAGGGAGAATTTTTCTCAACTTCATGTAAAAAGTCGCATTAACACATTTAAGAGGGAATGTGATTCTTAACAGATGTGATTAAAAACCATGCCGTCAGCTCACTTTGTAAATCTCACGCACATTACAACCACCATAACCGTATTTTTATGTTAACGTTTATAGTGTGCTAGCGGTCTATGGGAATGCCATCAAAACTTTCATGGTGCACTATTATTTAGAAATTACACAGAAGTGAAAGATTCCTGAATTATTGTTATTATTATTATCTAAGAAAATACTATGATCATTTAATTTCGTCTTATAATCAAAACGTGTCAGTAAACTTTTAATGATTTTCATGACATGTCCATAAAAGTGTGACCTGTCGATGTAGCGTCCCTCTGAAAAATGTCTACAGGGTAAACCTCCAGAAACCCCTATGCTACGATGGCGCGAGCCTATCATGAACCCCCCCCCCCTTCTACGTCGGCATAGTCCCCGCCCACCTAGCGGTCTCATTTTATGTGTATCGTCGACCGCACATACGGAATGTTCCTGCTATCGGTCGGAATCGTTGAGAAAATATGTCATCCTCTAAAACATTTTGCGGAGGCCGAGCGCTAACCTAGGATCTTTACCGTAGTATAGCTTTTCCGTCTAATATCGCGTTAATACTGCGTTCGTCTTTTAACTTTATGAAGTTGTAAATTCCAGAAATCTGACCTACACAGAACAATATTTGCTATCTACAGAATTAATCTTTCTGTAGCTGTTTATAAATAGAAGAGAGGGATTATGCTATAAACACTTGTTAAGATATGATGAGACTTGGATGAGTGGAGACTAAAAATGATCACTCACGACTTAACACGTACCACGATGTTTATTTCAATAACAATTTTGGTAGGATTAGCCTGCGCGATATGAGAGCATTTCTATCGAGATGTTTCTCGCGTGGGATGCGGTACGATGGTTTTGAAAAACTGTTTTTGGGAATAGAAGTTTGATGGAAGTTGGAAAATTTGGAAAGGTGGGATGGAAATTGAGGGAGGGATGAGTACTTATCGGATGTGCGAAATGATTGATTATTAACACTTGCAATGAGTTGAACAATGTCGTGATTGGAGGAATACACTGCCCACTACACCAAAGCCCCAACTATAATTGCCTATGTGTCTGACTCTGTGTGTGTTTCCTTCGACTCTCTAGTGCTCCCCGCGGTAGCTGCTGTCGAGCATTTTTTTGGACGGCTTCCGCCATTCAAGTCTTCGCATTCTTCAAGCCCAGGGTAAAAGGACTGTGGTACAATACCGCGCGTCTATCATACCCCCTCCCCCCCTCTCCCCACGCCGGGTTGGGTTCCCGTCCGGTCCGTGGGAACTATTCTCCCGAGACCGTACGGAAACCCTGGACGGAAACTTGTAACGTAGTGTCCCGACACTACTAAATAGACGCGAGAGCGCATATTCGCCGTATATGCCTTTCTTCATACATGCAGGGTTGACCAGGGTCGTCGAAATTTATTTAACCCCATATAAAATTTATTCAGACTTTGTTGGCCTGATGTAAATTTCTTGTGCATTTCTAAAAATGTAAGAAACATAGCTCAATTTGCATTCCAACAAATTGATAGATCTCACTATGCTATACCAAAAAGATCGCTGAGTTTGTCGCTACGTTCCGTAGATTTCGAGAGATTTACCTGGACCTTCGTGTTAAAACAGACTTGTTGATAACTCACTGAACGCTTTAAATTCATCGTGCGCTAGATTGAACTATATCAAACTGGAATTTTTGAAATTGAAAATATCGTGAAAATTTTCCCTCGAGTGCGATTTTCCCTCATCCCTCGGCGAAGGCGGTCCAGGGGGTTGGCATGGAAACAAATCGTAAAGACTCAAATATAGGAGGGAGAGAAAATTGAGAAAAAAATATGCGAACAGAAAGTGCAAAAATGGCACTTCTCAGCACATACGCCCCTTTGCTTACAAGGCAACAGTCTACAATGATACGACTCACATAATGGGCGTTTGATCGAGATCACGTGGAGTTGGCTGGACCGCTGAAATCTTATTTCTTAAAAATACCTTCCTTCGGATTACTTCCGGCCGTAATATATTTTTCTCTCAGCGTACCATCTCCATATCTCATTGGTTCCAATCGATATAAGATCTTCTAATTTGTCCACTTATTGAGTTATTCGCCCAGCATCATCCAGCCGGTCTGCGTCTCGTAACATTAACAAATGGTAAAGAAAAAGTCGGGGATAAGTGGACCGCGGAGTTTTTCTCGCTTATAATGAGGCAAAACGAGAAAAGTGAGATAAAATACTGTAAAGATTAATTACTGGTGCTGCAAATTGCGTTACATATATTCAAGACATTCATAACACTAATTCATTATGAGCTTTATGAATTAATTTTATTCCGATGCTTTCTTGTCATTACAAGCAACATTGCAAGCAAATAAATTGTTTCTGAAAATTGATTTCCCGGAATTATCGGTTTATCGCGTGCACTCGAAATTTCTGATGAACGTAATTGGGTTAGAGACTGCTACCAAGATAATTAACGGAATGTGGGTGTAGCGCAAGATGGTTGTTTCAATAACGTCTTGCTGTATGTGTGTATGTATGTTTAGGTGTTCCGCCAGTGCATCCAACAGATTCCTAACGAAGTGGTCAATCGGGTTAAATCGGTTACCATCTCGCGTCTGACACGCACCCCGTTTCTTCAATTGCCAGATGGAAAAAATTATTGTAAGCGCTCCCACCATGACGAGTGCAATTTTTACGAAATTCTAATTGCCCGCGATGTTTACCGACATTGTGAAAACGCGTTCGCAATCACAGTTGTATGCATGCCCCCCCCCCCCCCCCCAGTGTGTGTACGAATGTGTCCGCACATTTTTTTGTGAAACGATTCCTCTGGATAAACTGATCCAACTTTGATTGCGAAAATTCCAAAAAGTTCTCACAAATTTTGTTGGCATTCCGCTCGCGAACCACTTTGGCGAAACATTCTGTACAATAAATTTCACATTATTAAAGCAATAATTGATATATACTGATAGAAAACATCTCTGACACAAAAAATCCATTCTTTCGAGACAAGAGATTTCCTTTGCAAAAGCCAAATTCTTCAATTTGGCGGGAAATCCTCCCCATGAGGATGTTCGAATGAGCTCCGAATGTTACTAGAACTTTACATTAGGAAATAAATACATCATATATCGACATGTGCTAAGTTTATACAGAAAAAAAGTGAAAATTTAAGTTAATAATGAAAATATAATTTTAGAAAGAAACATTCAATAAACTGATATGTAACATACTCATTCTCAAATATCTAACCATCGTAAAGCATAAGAATTATAATAGACGGTATGAGGTACAAATGCCGCTCCGATTTGAGCATTCGAAAGCAAAGCTCTTGTCTCAAGAGAATCGATGTTTCCTGTCAGCGATTTTATGTCATGAAAATCTTGATATTCTTGAGGAGCACCACCATATCCCGTTCCTACACTAAGCTCACCCAAATTATTACATATCTGGAGAATTATGATAACAGAATTGATTTTGCCGACATTAAAATATATTTTCTACTTCAGATCCCTGAAGATCTGAAAGAAGATCTGAAGGAAGATCCAATGCGAGGCTTCTCATTGAAATATTTTAAAAATTTGTAAGCTCACATTAGCTGATCCTTTCATATTTTTTTGCTTTTTTCGATGATGTGTTAAGGATGCCGTTGTGCAGATTACCTGAATTGTGTTTACCTGTAGGAGTGAATGCGAGGGTGAGGGGTACAGTGGGTGGATTCCGTTCGAAAGCATGCTACCAATGTAATTAGTAGAAGGAAGAGATAAAAGTAGTTAAGCTACGAGAATAGGAGTAAGAACATGAGTGATTGTCTATTTGTTTATCCTAGACTATCCTTATCTTTTCTTTTCCTTCTAATCGCACCTGGACTTTCAACGCAGTCTTGACGAATTTCGCTGAATTTTACATGCTTATTTAGTCTTAATTAATTCTTTTAATCCTTTTTAATTCCTATTCTGTTTCAATCTTTCTTATTCTTCCTTACCTTTATTCTTTTTTTTATTTTATATGCGTAATAAAATGCGCGCTTCGGAGATATCTTTGATGTTGATTGAAAATATGTGCGATTTAGGAATAGAATATCCCGGTTCGAGGATAGAATATTGATTTGGAGGGCAATAATCCAAATATTCCATAACTGAGAATATTGTATCATTGAATCGGAGGTATTTTATCCCCCGAATTTGGTGTACTTATATTCATATAGCGGATGAAATTCTAGAGCGATAAATAATTAAACTACAGAGTTAGTTGAAGCA
Source organism: Asobara japonica (assembly GCA_026005395.1). Taxonomy (NCBI): domain Eukaryota; kingdom Metazoa; phylum Arthropoda; class Insecta; order Hymenoptera; family Braconidae; genus Asobara; species Asobara japonica. Next base: position 531,790 of record BQMI01000334.1, read on the forward strand.
GAAAAAAATCACCAACATCAGAATGGTTAAGTGGGATAAGCGCGCAGTGTTAGTGCTGCCGCTTAGGTTCCTAAGTCCAAATCCCTAACTGGGCGTGAATTTTTTCAGATTGTCTGACGACCGGTCGCTCATAGAGTAGCCTCTACCGACATCGGTTTTCTGTAGTTTCCTGTGTCTTATTATGCGCCTGCGTTTATATATAGATTGTTGCGTATCAAACACGCAATTTCAGAATTTTGAATCTAATTTCTTTTCGACGCAGTTTTTTTCAGTTATCATTTTCTAGTTTTTTTTTGGAAACTTCTTGAAGGATTTTGACCATCAGTAATTCATGAACAATGTCTTCATACTTGTGCAACTAAAATTTATGTCCTTTGTAGGATTAGCCATTTCTTAATTTTGCCAGATGTCTTTTCAAATCTCGGCATCTGCTCAACAAATTGTTTTATTGAGCGTAATCCCTCTCTATTTTTTTCTGAAGATTTCCTCTCGTAAATTTCTTTAAATATCTTTATTACCTGGAACATGTGCCCAAAAACGATTTTATTTCGCTTAAGATTGTATTTTTGGACAATGAGCAATTTCAGGCAAGGTCCTCAACATTTTTCTAAGAATGAAGAGATTACCGTCCTTGTCATTAAGCTAGACACGTAAATCCCTTTTAATTGTATTTGCCGGTCTACCAGCAACACGCCTCAAAACATCCCTGGACAACTCGCCGACCCAAAGGTGCGCGTCAGTACCGCCCACTCTACTGAAAAATATGTCAATGTATCCCGAATGTTCAGCCAATTAGACTCAAGTCCCGCCTATTTTCCGAACTTTCTCCCTACTTTTTGAAAATATAGTTTTTGATTTGAGTCGCGCAGGATCGATGCCCTCCAACTAAAATTCTTTACTTTTAACAATTTCAAAAAACGTGTAAAGTTAGTAGGCAAACCGATTTCAACCAACAAAGTCTCTTATGGAAGAACTAACTAAAACTGTATCACCGATTGTAAAATATATTTCAAGTTAAGTGTTCAAACGTGAGTGATTCTTCAACAATCTCCGAGACCCCTCGCACACGACCACGATCCCACATCCTCACCCTCTCCCTACAATAATCAACTAGCTGCATAAAGAACAAGTCGGCGTGCAGCAAGGTTTGCAAATACTGTTCTGTATAGGTCACATTTCTGGAATTTACGACTTCAGAAAATTCAAAAACGAATACAGTATTCCAGCCAACAAACTATAGATAGACTGAGCTAATCACACACACATTCACAATTATGTTTCAGAGAGCATGTAATAATGAGGTCAAGCGGAAAAGCGAAAACCTTATCGAGATTTTACTTTCGATTTCCGCTATCATTGCAATAACTTCTCCTATAGCGGATCTTAATAATCTTCGCAATCTTTTTTCAAGTCTCCAAATGTATCAATCGGAAAAATGTTGGGCAAAAGTGCCCTCTAAACCTTACTCTACTATGCCAAAGTCCAATACTTACACTAACCATCGCAACTCTTGCCTCTCACATAATATTTTTCTCTCCCCACATATTTATTTATCCCCAGACGTGTCGGTGAGTTATGTGGCGCAGCTGGACATCGTGAGCTCGGGGATGCAGGTCTTGGAGAACGATGCTCTGGTGAGTTCCTCCAGGGTTGAGGCGCTTGGCCTCATGAGCAATCGTCTTGCGAGCATCGGTGAGAAGTCTCTCGTGTGAGTGTTTGCTCTGGTCCACCATCCAACTACTCTCAACTCTATCTCTCTCATTCACTATCCCTTTGAACCACGGCTTTTTTCCTATACACCTCAAGCAAAAATCCCGAGTTTTATCCAGTTCCATCGATTTACAGTTGCAGCTTGATCGCCCCCCCCCCACCTCCTACCACCCACCAACCTCACCCCATGCCGTACCTCACCCTTAACCCGGAAATTGTCTTTATCGATTCTTGGTTTCCGATTTCTCCACGTTGCTCCATTCCCCTGAGTTTACCTGATTTCTTTCTCCCATATTTGTTTCATTTTTGTCCTATTTTTTGTCGCTTTGTCCATATCCACAAAACAATTGTCTTTCTGAATTCCTCTTCCTTCCGTTCAATATACCGTTATTTCAATGTCATACCATGCCGTTTTATTTTCATCTTGATAAAAACAATTTCCCATTACCGAAATATCCGCATTGGCTTCATTCTTTAGGCAACCCCCCTTTTTGTTTTCATCTCTCTTCTCGTATGTTACAGCGGTGTAGCGGGTAGCCTGCGGTCTCTCGATCTCAGCTATAATTCATTGGAGGACGTACCGTTCAATGCGCTCAGTCCGCTCAGGAAGTTGACGTGGTTGAATATGCACAGGTAATACTATGAAATTTATATGGATTATTTGGGAGTTGGAATAAATTAATGCGCAGTTAATCATCGTGAAAAGTCAGAATAGTTAATCTCTTTAATTGTATCTTTCTAAGTGGCGGTCAGGGTAATGTTACGTTTTATTGTAGAGACCCAAGTTATATACAAAACGTGTGCTATGCAACTTGCTACCGAATTGAAGAGTTCTCCATCAGAGTTTGAAATGTCCTAACATGTTTTCGAGTTACGAAAAAAATGTTGGATCGATTCCAACTACAGCACTCATTAACACTGAATTATGCGAAGATCTGGTGATTACTCTATATAGTTATAGAGTCCATCGTAGATGTTGTTGGGAAAAGTGACAAGCTCTAATCCTATCCAATACAGCATAACCGATTCCAGTTCATTACGAAACCTGATTCGGAGTTCAAATCGATACTCGATACTGGGAAATATTGGAGAACAATCTTATTGCTGATTCAGGGAGATTTTATCCGCAAATATTTGTAGATTTATTTTAAATCGCGAGTTGTCGAAATTATCTTCGCGAAACAGAAAGGCTTCCTCTCATCCACTAAGGTGGACCTCATTGTACGCCCCTAGCTTAGAAAGATGCTATTGCCCGATAGTAGGTCTAAATACCGAATGAAAGCCATCCGAAAAAAATATCCAAAGCAAAAATATGCGAAACAGAATTCTCCAAAAATTAAATCACCACCAGATTTTTGGTCTTAAATCACCCCCTTGGAACCCCCCACTCGGGTGCGGTTAGTACACATTTTGGGACGGTGGTTCCCCTCGGAACCGCCCACTCGGGTGCGGTTGGCACACATTTTGCCGAGAAATTCGGCCACCCATTCCAAATATCCTCTTGGAAATTTTGGACATTGGATTATTTAGTAGTTGGATCATTCGAAATTCGATAATTTATTAATGGAATCATTCAAAATTGGGTGATTTATTAATTCGATCATTTAAAATTGGATATGTTAACGTGGACATTATTCACTGGATATTTTGAATTATGTATTCAGGCCGGATACCTATTCCCGAGAAATGGAAAATATTCATATCACCAAATCGTTTTTTGTAGTAGTGTATACTAACACTGACATTAACAGTAGTGTACACTCACCCTAATGATACTAATGCACACCTCCAATCGTCGAGGTTAATCAGAGATTACCTCATCGATACATCCAACAGAGAAAAATCGAAAATTTCCACTTCTAATGTAATGATGCCAATGACGACGGCCGTATGTGTACCGGCATATGGTGTGGTTAGAGCGGTGGCCTTTGGCGCACGAAGTCCAAGAAGTGAACTTCCGCACGGAGAGCCTCCTTTCGGTAGACAGTGAACCTTCCTTAGTTGCAACACGTTTACGACCGTAGGGGAGATAAAACTTGGAGCCTTGCAACTACAAAGTCACTCCCAATATTTCGAGACGCTCGACGTCAGTTCCAGAAAGTTCAAAGAGACAAATAGTATTTTATCTTCAATCTTCACAGAATTCTCAATTTCAGAATGTAACTGAAACACGCCCCTCGCACGTGTTCTGTCGCATTGAGGGCGGAGGAGGGGCGGGGGGGGGGGCAGCGCTCCGGCGCTGGGAAACAGAGGGAAGTGTTGCAACTAAGGAAGGTTCACCGTAGTAGGGTGGAATGGTCCAGGTTCTAACTCATACGGATTCATCGTCGGACGGGAGTTTCGTAAAAGAAACGGCTGTACAAATCGATGTTTTTCATGGTTTCCCTCAAATTACTGGACAAATATAATGTCTCTAGGGCATCGTGCTCATTGGTTTAAACTGTGTGAATGGTGTGAATTTTGGAGAAAAAGTCGATTTCCCTGAATCGGATCGATGCGTAAATAAAGAATAGAAAATTTTATGAATTGGGAGGTACCAAAAATAGATCAAGTACCAATCGTCCAAGAAACGTCGATCATAAAAGGAGGAATCTGTCAGAGGTTAACAAAAGAAAGTCAGATATTTCGCTCCTCGAATGACAGCTCCAAAAGAACGAAGTAGAGCCATAATAGAAGCTCAATTATCGCTGGGTTCTGACCTAAATTTGACCTCGATCGCAGCACTCAGAGCGGTCAGCTTCATAGACCTCTTTTAGATCCTGATATTCATAATCACAGTGGCCCTCACTTATGCTAAAGTCTGGAATTATTTTTGAAGTAGATTAACATTTTTTTGCAGATTTTTTCGATTTACGCTTCTGGAAGACGCAATTGCCAAAGTGCTCAGTGAATGAACGAAGTCCATTGAAAAAAAAGTTGAATTCTTTATTTCGCGAAACTTATTTTCGGACGTAACTTCTCATTAAACACGATGCCATACATGATATTCTAAAATAGTCATGGAATGCAGAAATTGCAATATTGAGCACAGGAAACGTGATGAAAATTAGTCAGGTCAACTACCGAATTCATAGCTCTAAATAAACAATTGTCTCGTCTTGCACTGTAATTTTTATTAAAATTATGAAAGAGCTGAGACAACCAAGCTACCGTATTTTCACTTGGTGCGTTATTGTTTAAGTTTGGGGTTAAATTTGTTGATTGTTTATAAATGAATCTGAATGCATTGAGCCACTTAAAACTATCACTATATTGCACAAAAAATTAACTTATACACCTTGAATTACACTAGTTGTATAAGTAATCATTGTGTAGAATTAAAGTTATTTTTATTAATGAATTTAACCTTTATTGTCTAGACCACTTGGCTCGGCACATTCAAGAGTAATGATTTTCAGCGCGAAGTGAATCCGTGAAATGTTCGAAGTAGACTGGTTTGTAGGAAATTTAAGAGGAGCTATGTTGCCTCAACCAAAGTAGGTGGGATGTATTTGGGAAATTCTTATTGGATGCAAAAACCGTTGACATTTTCTCGAAACATGACTGGCTGAGGAAAATGACAGGAAAAAATATTGGACGAACAAGGATGCAAAATACGAGAACAATAAACCTCAGTAACGGTTCGGAACCGAGTGTCAAACACATGTTGAACACTCGAGCTCAAGAGATAGAGTTCAAAGCCGTTGAACGTATATAAAAAACGGGGAAATTCTTGAAGTTGAGTGACTAAACCCTACACAAAAACAGGGGACCCATTGTCAAAAATCCTGTCCCGACGTGATTTTCTCTCACGTCGTGGAAATTGCAGTCTTTCCAGAGCATAATTTATGGGCCTGTTGATTTTACGCACAATTTCCTGTTCCCGGTCACATAGAAAGTAAAAATGAACTCAGGACACTAAATTTCCTTTTAGAAAATTGAACCGCCTTTTCCCACTTGAAATAAATAAAAATGTTAGTACGTAACAACGATTTACACGCTGACCATTTGATCGGCAATCCTGAAAAAGAAAAATGGGAAAATAGCGTAATCTATCCTTAAAGGAAAATAAATCTTTTAAAAGAACAGTTGTCGGTAGAATGAAGCTTCAAAATGTTTCCATCACCATCCCTGTCTCCATTTTTCATGTTGAAACATGTTGAAATTTCAATTTCCCACGGAAAAAGAAGTTAAACCGTCCCTTCAGCAAAGCTTTGGTATACTCTATTTAGGATGTTCTTGTATCTACAAATGCCGCAAAATAGATCAATACGAATTAAAATTTAATGAAATTTTTTTTGAAACTTAGAAAGTGCAATTAGTATTGAAAGGAGAAAAATTTCCAGTGATGGTTGAGTCAATTTTACCGTTCTTTACCTCAATTTTATCAAAAAACTCTTTAACTTTCGAGGACGTATGATCGCCGGTTTAGGGATTAAATATTGCCCCCCCCCCCTCCGTATTACGGATGAAATATTGATTGGAATAATGGATAAAAATTGGTTCATTCACATTCATTTTCTTTTATTTTCTGCATCACCCCTCGTCCCGGTGGTGCCAATGGAAACCGATTTTCTCCCAAACTGTCCAGCATTCACACAGTTTACACCCATGAACACAATGCTCAATGGGCATTATATTTTTTTCATTATCCAGTAATTGAAGGAAAACCATGAAAAACCTCATTTTGTACAGCCGTTTCTTTCACGAAACTTCCATTCGACGATGAATCCACATGACTTAGAGCCTGGGGAGTTCGGCGGGATGCGCCAGCCAGGACGGACGCATGCGGTCGTTCCTGTTCAGTGCTCCACTTCAATCTTTTCACTCACCTCCATCATAATTCCTATTCTCCAATTATCCTTCCCCATTACATTTCATTCCATTCCTCTCCTAGTACAAGTGAAAAAGTTATTCTGTTTATTGGCGTTCCGATAACTAATAGCAATTTTGAACAATTACCGTCGTTCTCCAACAACAATCTACCGGTACTATTGGCGTCATATGACGTCATCTATCTACCACACCACACCACTATCAGACAATATCATCAGCCAACTACAGAAACGTCCATATAGGAAAACAAATCTCTCTATAGGGATAGCGACCACAAGACAGCATAGTCAGTGCCATAAAAATTGAAGAAGAAGAAGAAGAAGAGTGAGAATCTGGACTATTCCACTCTACTATGCCTAAAGGAGACTCCTCGTACGGGGACTCGATCCGCGGACCTCGGGTGCCAAAGACCAGCGCTCCAACCATACAGCCATTGCCGCCGCTTAGTCTTCCGCATTTGGTCTATCCGGTTTCATAAGATATTTGTTTAAATCGCCCATTTTTATTTTCAGGGCTTGATCATGATTTGCCATTGCAATTCTTTTATTTGCATTATTCAGTATTCACGCCCCTTGCAAGCTTAGGACACCCCGTAAAAAGATATATACGATAATGGTACGGCAATTGACAAACACCGGTGTAACCTACGCGTTAGTTTTTTTATGTTCGTCAGATAAGCGGGGAAAATTGGCGGTGATGGGGTGAGCAGCCGTAAATATGCAACCTTACTCATCGCAGTTTTGGTTATCAATTTGCCATCGCTCTCATTCACCCGTATTATTTCCCACCCTTGATTTTTATTACTCATTCTCAAGGTAATTGTTGCATGTGCAGAAAAGCAGTTTTTTTTACTCACAAACACAGCGAATAGTACTGTACCTAATTTTTCGTAAAAGTATTGAAGACCATAGACGGTTACCTATGCCTGTCCGCCAATGGTTGAATAGCACATGTTTTATTTTCGATTGAGTAAATTTTATTCCCCAAATAGTAAAAATTAGTACACCATAATTTATGAAGTCGACTTTCATTTTAACCACAAATTTTACGCCAAAACCTACAAAAGAAGTTTTGAAAAATTTGCTCCGTGCTAAAAACAATTCCGTCCATCACTTTTATAAACATCAATGACAGTGAAATAGGAAACTACAATTTTTTGAAGTAGTTTTTAGAAAATGGTGAGACTGTCAAATTGGATAATTTTTTTGGTGAAAAGATCCAGGTTTTCTGGATGTTCTACTCTGTAGATTGGGAAATGGGATCTCGAATGGCGAACGTCGACCCCAATAGCGTCGGGTGGGTATCCACTCGTCCCCGTAGCATTACCCGCAAAGTGAGGTCTCGTGGCGAGCCCTGTAGATGAATACGGATACAGACCGCCTAAGACAGAACACACATACACACACACACAGACATTGCCTCTGAAACGTCTTCACGATAGTGGAAATAGTCTTGACGGCTGGAGCTTCACTTAAAAATCGATTTACTACTTTCCGTTCGATATTCTTTGATCGAAATAGATACTTCTCGACAGGCTGCAGACAAACGAAGGACTGAATTTTCCCTAGGGAATTTTTTTTTTAGGTAGAATTGGAGGACTTTAATAGTGAAACTCGCTCGCGATTCGCGAATATTCTGCCATCCTCATCACAGCGACAGTGGCTCCATAATACGAAGACCTGCTGTTGGTTTCAGCGAGAGGTCTACTCGGCTATAATACAATATTCTGCGCCTAGGGCGGAAAGTTGAACATTTCCGGCGAGCATGTTGGTTGTGCCCGAGGTGCCAAACAGCATCCACGAGGGCCGACGGCCCAAGGACTGTTCCACCCTTTTTTCGCCGAAGGCGCTCCCCGGCTTTGTTCACATTTACGCCCGAGGTCGCATCCGGTTTTTCACACCCCTCACTGGAAGTCCACTCTTGCCCGGAGGCCGGAAAGTGAGTACTTTCCGCCCGATGGAGGGCTTTTATGCACTTTCCGGCCGGCGTTTGGGCGGGAAAATACGAACTCCCCAGCGAGCGGTGGGTAACATCATTCATTCGACATATGTACCAGCAGCATGCGAAATCTTCGGTAATAGTATATTACGACCCAAGGCCAGAAAGTTCGATTTCCTGGCGTACGTGATATAAAAATTCATTTTCTGCCTCCCCGACCCGAAAGTACGCTCTCCACCGTGGTCTGAAACGCCAGACAGAACGGCTTTTCTGGAGTTTCTCGACGGAGAATCGTTGTGATTGGCCACAAAACTTTTGTGGCTCGCGTTTGCAGGCGAGAGTTGCTAACGAAAGAGTAAACTTCGGATCTCCACCCGAAGCTCCCCGACTCTTGCTTACGCATGCGCATGATATATTTCAGTGCCCAAATCGCGATCGAACGTGTCAAATTCCGAAGCCACTTTTTCTCTGTATAATATATACGCATAAAAGGTTCATGTCGCCAGTGCTCCTGTGGAACAAAATTTCTTTAAATTATGCATTAATTTCGTTAGTGGATAAAATAATATTGGATAAAACGAGTTGATTTTGAAAAAGTAGAGTAAATTAAAACTGTTCCCCGCCGGCGAATGAAGAGACTGACCTAACCTGAAAAATGAGCGATTCTTCATCGCGATGTTTAGAAATTTCGACAGAGAGGTCAATGGAAGGAAAATATGCTTATAAAAAGTGGTTTCGGCATTCTAATTTTCTTTTCGACGTTTTTATGTTTTTTCATGCATTTTTACTTTTTGCCCGCCCCGACCAGCAAAAACCTCGGCTTCGCCTCGGTTTTGCAAAAGTCGGGCGGGCATGTAGTTCGCAAGGTGACCGACGAGAGGCGTGCGCGGGTAGGCCACAAAAGTATTCATCGTTGGATTGATCGTCAACATTTCAAAATTGATACATTTATTGTTGAACGTACTTTCGGGTGGGGAGAAAGAAAAATAGCATACGACACACGGCCAGAAAGTTTGATTTCCTGGCCTTGGGTCGTAATATACTATTTCTGCCCTCCGGCCAGAAAGCGGTAACTTTCGGGCCGCTGCGCTAAACGAAGTTACCGCTTTCCGGCTTCGTCGAGCAGAAAAATAGTATACACACCTCGGCCAGCAAGTAAGAAAGCCTCAGATCACATTATTGTTGGCCGAAGTGAAGCCGAGGTCACTAAATGTGATCTGAGGTATCCCTTACTTTGCTAGCCTAGGTATGTAATCTACTATTAAAAAATCTCCGCCGAATGTCACATAGACCATACAAAATATCGCAATTCCATAAGCAGAAATTTGGATGGGAAAAACACCAGAATAATTGCAGGAATCACTGTCATGAGAATTTGATTAATTATCTTACGTATCGATTGAATTATGGTACGGAGCTTCAGGTTTATATCGTCGCTTGCTCATGTTTATTCTAACCCATATTTCAATTCCTATTTTTCTCACCAAACACACGAGATATATTTACATATTCATGGATATGTGGGGGAGGCGATGGGTGGAGGAGGGGAGAGGGTAAAGAGAGAAATCGAAAAGGTGGAATGAGAGAGAGGGTGATGGATGGGGCCACGTTTTTACTCTGCTCATTTCACTTTTCTACTCGTTCAGTTCGTTCGTTCATTTGAGGATTTCCCCTGTAGCATTTTCACTATTCGTTTTTTCGGTTTGGGTTTTCGGACACCCAACGTGCGGATTAAAAAAGCATCCTCTATATACGGTCTCGGTTGTGGGAAATACCACTTTTTTTGTCATGTACTCTCTCACTCTCCTCTTTTTTTCTTTTATTTGTTTCACGTTCTTTGTCATTTTTAGCGTTTATCGGGCCATTGCACACCCGTGCGAATTCATTTTTAAACCTTCCAATAGAGAATTTAGTGAGATTTAAAAAAAAAAAAAATATTGTCAGTTCACTGGTTAAAATATGAGGATTAATAAACTGTTGAATTAATCGTGAAATACGATTGTGGGGAATTGAATAACATGGATTACAGTTTATGGGAAGAATTAAATTATTTTATCAAAAGAAATAATTTGTTTGATGAATGGGAGGGATTATACATTAATTTTAACTTTATTGTATTTTATTTAGTAAATTATTTTGCTTATAAAAAAAATTGGTGTACGAATAGTTTTAGCAGCACCGTTGTCTGGAGAAATGCTCACCCACACACACCCACACACCCACACACACACACACACACACACACACACACACACACACACACACATGCCATTGGTAAAAATTTTTGGAGATAATGATAACTGTCATCATAGAGAAGAAAAAAAAACTTTCCAAAATCGTCGAACGAACCGCAATAGTAAATGAAATTCAGTGCAAGGACTTCGGCATTTCCACGTAAAAAACTCTACCGTGCAGAGTTGGAAATCCCTGCATGATATACGCATTATTAATTCCAATCGGGTCATAAATAGTCCGCGAATTCCATATCCCTGCTTTGATGTAATGCAGGGACTTTGAAAAAAGAGTTGAATTACGGCTCGATGCAGATTTCATTAGTGTCCCCGTTTAGACATTCTGGTGTCTGTCGTCCCTTGTGAGGATGGTGATACGAGAATGAAATTTAATAATAAATATTTTTAAAACCAATCAATTCATTACCTCCTCTGCCACATTTGAAACTTGTGCCTTCATTGATGTCTAACTATATTAGGAGCCGAGTATTGACTTCTTTCATGATTATTATACTTTGACTTCTTTCATGATTATTACACGTCTCGCTTTAAAAGTCCATAATATAGTCAAGCGAATTTACTCATTTAAATTGTTGTTTTTCTGGCTGCTTGATAAATCAGTTCCTTCTACATACACTAGTCCTTCGATATGTTCGATATATTTGATATATTTGATATATTTGATATATTTGATATATTTTTGATATATTTGATATATTTGATATATTTGATATATTTGATATATTTGATATATTTGATATATTTGATATATTTGATATATTTGATATATTTGATATATTTGATATATTTGATATATTTGATATATTTGATATATTTGATATATTTGATATATTTGATATATTTGATATATTTGATATATTTGATATATTTGATATATTTGATATATTTGATATATTTGATATATTTGATATATTTGATATATTTGATATTTTTGATATTTTTGATATTTTTGATATTTTTGATATTTTTGATATTTTTGATATTTTTGATATTTTTAATATTTTTGATATATTTCTGAGAAACTCAAATATTCCGAGAAATCGTTGGAGAAAGAATTTGTCTTCACACATACACCGTCATATATACACACACACATACACACATACATTTGATTAATAATGGTATAAAATAGTCAGAAATGTCACTAAACGTGGAGATATAATCAATTTATCAAAATTCGGGGCATTTCAGTACCTTCCCCTACTGGAAACTTAATCGGAAAAATTCCTTAATCAAATTTGGGTAACAATCAATTATTTGCTCACGTACGTGTTCCATCTATCGTATGCACACCCGCTGAAGACATTATTTGAGTTGATATTTCCAGTCAATATCTCCAGTGAACCATTCAAAATTGAAGAAGTATAATTATTGGGGTCAATCTTATCATTTCAATAATTGGTTCTTGCAATTTTCCAATAGGGCAAGTCATTTCCCTTCGACTGAAGTGACGAAACGATTTTCCGTCAATTCTCCAGGGTGCACAGTATTCTTAACCTTTCAGTAGTCAGAAACTTGAAATGTCCAGAATCATAATGCGAAAATTCCGCTTCACAATTTTGGGAGAGTCTCTTATTCCCTATGTGAGACCTGGATATAGAGGGTACGAGATTTTTCTAAATATAGTGCGAAAGCGGTGAATTTTATGCAAAACCTCGCAGTTCATATGCAAGAATTTCACAATAGTGCGAAAACTTCGTATGCTCTATGCAAAATTTTTCACATACGGTGGGTCACGAGAGAAGTGCAAAGACTTCAACACTGTTAAAATTATTCAGCCGAACTTTCCGGTGAAAAAAACGGGGAAGTTTTTTACACATTCCATATTGTTTGGATTTCCATCTGGTATTGAACGTAAAAAACAAATCTATATAAAAAACTTTTCTCCCCCCCCCCCCCTACCGCCCTCCGCCCACATATTGAGACATCTACTCGAAACATAGCATGGAAAAAAATGGGCTGTGGGTTTGACCCTCTGCGGGCCAAAATTATAACTTCCCGATGTCTGTGTGTGTGTGTGTGTGTACTTTCTTTCCAATCTCTCGAGCACTCTAAATGATTTCAATTGTTTATAACGCTCTAACGCCAAAACGCTTAAAGATACGACGAAAGTCATAGAACACAAAATTCAAGGAACAACATTTATTGGACACATTTTTGCATATCCATAATATTTTGTGAGATACAACGTTATAAACAATTGAAATTGTTAATAACAAAAGAAACCAGCAGACATATATGGGCCAAAAACTAATCAGCTCTAAGTTACGGCAAGACGCTTCGATTGCATCATACAGGACCTTGATCAGATGATTTGTTCACGAGAAATTGTTCCGAGAAATTTTTTGGTTACATACGTACATAGGCACACACACATACAGACATTTTGTTTTAAATAGTCTAGAAAGGTCCCCTATCGGGAAGTTGAAAAGAAGCTTGGCCACTTGGTGCCAAAAGTACCCTACACTCCCATTTGGCTGTATAAACATCCAACTTGAAATGTCACTATCCTTCATAATGCTTATCTCAAATTGTGCATAACCAACAGCAATCACCTGACAAGCTTGGACGGCGACTGGGGCCACGTGTCGGAGACACTGACAAACGGTTTCTTCGGTGAGAATTGCATCGTGGAAATCCCCCGTGTGCTGTCCCACTTCCACAATCTAGTATGGTTAAATCTGGATGGCAATGACATTGAGGAAATACCATCGACATCATTGCCCCCCAACATTCGAACATTAAGTTTAAATAACAATTTATTAACAACATTTCCACAAAGTGTCGGTGATTTGTCAGTGATAAGTTGGCTATATCTGCGTGGTAATACGATAAAAATCCTCGAATTGCCTCGCTTCAAGACACCAGTATTGGAGATACTTGATGTGTCAGACAACATAATTGAGTCTGTGCGATTTTTAACATCATCAAATGCAACACTGCACATTAAAGACTTGAATATATCGAGCAATAAGCTGTCGGTGATACCGGCCGGTGCATTTCAGTATGTAGAGACACGTAGAATGCATTTGTCATCCAACAACATAAGCTACATAGACGAGGATGCATTCAGGGGCTTGGAGAACATACTGGAATATCTGAATTTGGAGAATAATGGCCTCCAAAATGTACCAAGTGCTATTTCAAAGTTGAGAAAAATTGCTTACCTGTACCTGAGTAATAATGATATATATAATATCACAAGTGATGCATTTGACTCATTTGGGGGTTACTTGAGGGCCCTGTCGCTGTCCAACAATCACCTGGCAGCATTGCCCGTTGGTGCACTTGGTAATTGTCATAAACTCCTGCATCTCAATCTTGGGTATAATAAAATAACACACGTGTTTCCTGGTGACTTTGAGTGGGCCAAGAGTCTTGAAATACTTCTACTGAGAAATAACGTGATAGCAAAGCTAAAGTCAGGTACGTTCAAGGGAGCAAGAAGACTGAAGGAGCTCAGTCTGTCATTCAATCATCTGGCTGAATTGGATAGTCGGGCTTTTATGGGCATCGAGGAGAGCCTTGAAATACTTGAAATGAGTTTTGCATTCTCCACTGATGTCCTACCAAAAGCAGCTCTAGCAAGCTTAAAAAATCTACTGTGGCTGGTGCTGGACAATAATAATTTTCACACACTTGATGCCGATGTATTCTCCACATTCAGACAACTGAGATATGTCAATCTTGAATCCAATAGATTGCATTATTTGCCGGATAAATTACTTCAATTTGATGTACATCAGGAATTGCGTGATGTTAAATTTGGGTATAATTTTATCGAGGCCATACCCGAAGCGACATTTCACAATCTCACGGAATTGAGATCACTCGATTTAACTGGAAATAGAATACACTACTTGTCGTCCGGTAGCATTGTTAATTGTTCAAAATTAGTGACAATCTCGTTGGCGTATAACAGAATATCGGTGATGCATAAGGGTGCATTGCATGGATTGTCCAGCTTGAGGTTTCTCCATTTGGAATTTAACGATATTACGGTGTTGGATTTGGATGCTATTGTAGACAGCGGTGTACCAGAACTCTCCCTCAATGTCTCGTTTAACGCAATCACAGTGATTAATTATGACTATGGATTGATCAATCTCACGAGCCTAGACCTTGCCTGCAATAATATTACACAATTGTCGGGGAATATTTTTGATGGATTGCCTAATATCAGAAGCCTGGACCTGAGGGGCAATTATTTGACTACTGTGCATCCAGGTATGTAGATTTTTTTTTATTGTAATGTGTTTTTTTTTTTAAGTGTTTGGCCATTTTTATGCTGGAATCAATGCAAATGCAGAGCTTAATTGATCAATTGATTTATTAATTGAGCATTAATCTGTCATTGAATTTTACTTGGTCCAGCGAATGATTCAATTTGTAATGCAGGATACACGTGGCATTTTCATAGAATTATTTTTTACACGTGTAAAATTTTTGAAAGTTTAAGACGTCTAATTTCACTTCTTCGGAGTCTGGGGTAACTGGTCACCCCATGTGGCCGCTAGGAATTCCTATAGTTACTTCCAGACGCTGTGCCCCAAGCAAGTTCTCCAGAGTTCCCATTGAGTGGAGAACAACATATATCTGTCAAATTTGAAGACAGCATAGCGGGCTTCTCTCGCGCAGATGACCACCCAAAATTAAAATAAACTCCAATAAACCAGTTCTCCCATTACCTCTTGCAATTGCGAGAAAACGTCTCCAAATAAGGTCCAATTAAAAGAGAGTTATTGTCGGATATTCCCCTTAGCGGTTTCCAATAGCCAATACTGAATTGCGTACTTCAGATAATCTTGTTGAAGTACTTGTCTCTTTCATCCTATTTTAGATCTCGGAGATTTCGTCAAATCGTATTTAATCAAAGGTGAAATTACCTCACATCACCTCTGCTTGGTCCCTCCCGTACGGAAGGAAAATATCCGCCAGTATAGATCTTACATATATGGGCATATGTTATATGCCGGTGAAAAATCCAGTACAGTGGACTCTCCCACTAGTGCACTGCGCGGGACCGGACGCTCCATCGCCCTGTCCCACAAGTGACCCTCCCCTACTTCTCCCACTCCCGGATGCTAGTCAGCGCAGTGAGGTAGCTTTCAAAGTCACGCGGGACTATTTGCACAGTGGTGGGGAGGCGGCGCTTGAGGGGATAGTCAGTGGTGGGGTCATGACGATGGTGACTATAGGGATCCATCAACTTGTGCGAAGTGCACTGGTGGGGGAGTTGGCTGTATGCGGAATATAACTCATTTAATAGGTTAGATAGATATCGAATAGTTTTTTGACATATCAACTTTGATAACGGAGATATAATTAACAATATTTCTTATTATAGATGCAAAAATAAATGTGGATTATATGTCACCCATATCGCTCATATGTGCTACATATATAAACCTCGAAATATATGTCTATATATGTTAATCACGTATATCACAGGCTTTTGATTTTTTTTTCAATCATGGGAATAATTAAGTCAGTTCTATTTTTTAATTTCATAATTTTCCCAAAGATTTGCTACTCAACATTGTCCGTCCCTGTCTCACTATTCACTATTCACTCTTTCATGCCCAGTTTGGTAGCACAGACCACTCGAGGACGCCTCTTTTAATTTCTGAGGAAGAAAAAAAAACACATTGGAAGCCCCTTTTATGCCAGCTCCAGTGGCACTTGATGGGGGTGATCTCGAGTATAACTTTTAGCCACGCTCAAAAAAGCCCTTGATAAGGCTTTCATAAATTGTAACGAAAGGGGGAAGAAGAGTGATGGAGGAGAAAGTATCGAAGAGCCCAAACGGGAAAGCCATATTTATTGAGTTTCCTCCTTCCCTCAGTGCCACCTCTCAACTTCTTCAGCGTTCACTTTTTATCTATATTATGCGATTAATTTCATAATTAAATTCAGCTCAAGATAAGGGTCTTATGGACCTCGCGTTTTGCATTTGCATGAGAGTCCCTTTGAAGAATTGTGAATAGCATTTTTCCAGTGTTGACGTTTGTCCCATAATCAAGCTTAAGCCTTTTGAATTCTAAAATTTAAGAGTGACAATTTTGTGGCATCAATGATCCACTGGAACCTCCAACCTGCCATAATACTTTTAATGCTTCAATGCACTTAGCGAGCGCTTAATCCCATTTTATCGATGGAATAAAATACCCATTGAGAGCACCCTCGGTAGCATCATCATACAGTTCGCCAGCATTTGCCTCCACTATGGACACCCGAGTTGTAGAATATTAATTTCGCGTTTGATGAAATCATGGAGAATACATTTTTTTTTCGTCATTGCTTCCCCCCCCCCCCCCCCATCGCTTTATCCCCCGATTTGTTCATTGAAAACGTATTTTTCTGATTTAAAGAGAAGTTTTATTGACAAGAGAATCCAATAAATGTCAATCGAATTATTGTAGACTCGTGGCACAAAAAAAATCCCTCAACCTTCATGTACAGATGAACGTTGACAATCAGAGCAAATTTCACGATTTTTCAATTTTTTATTTTCAACGACTCGTTAGCCTCCTCGTGCGGTCATGGTCATGATTGTTATAATTGATGAGCAGTTCTCCAATAATCGTATCTATCGACATATCTAGGTAGGCAGAAAAGTGTGACATGCAGAGCTTTGGACCTTTTTTTTATTGACAAATGCGGGAGAGATTACGTGATAGGAACCAAAGGTGGTTTGACGATACACAAATATACCTAACGTATTACTGGTTTGCTCCAATGAAACGTAGCTTATCATTAATCTCAAGCATTTGTATCGACTGCAGAATTGCGAACAGACTCGTTTCCCCGTTCATCTGTAACCAGGGCGTGTGTATCAGTAGAGAAGCGGTCAATCGAGTTAAGTCTCTTTCGGTCTGGTGCAAGTTTCTGGTAAATATCTCAACACCTAAGAAAGCCAGCGTAATTTGCATTACAACAAATTTGTAGATCTCACTGTGCTCTACAAAAAAAGTTATTATCGAGTTGCCGCTAGGTTCCTTAGATTTCGAGATATTTGCCGAAAACTTGGGTCGGGCCAAAACAGACTCAACTCGATAGCCCACTCCGTTACCGATATACACTCTTCGTTCACAGATAAGTGGTGAAGTGCTTCTGTTCTCAATCCTAAAGTCGATATCTCAGTTACAAATCTGATCCTCCTGGGCTATGAGCTAACTGACCTCGTCATTCTCTCATTGCAGGTACTTTCGCTCTGTCTCACCTGGAAACATTGAATTTACGTGACAATCGCCTAGAGACCTTGAGAAAGCAGGCCTTTCACAATAGTCCATCACTCCAAATTCTCGACTTGAGCACCAACTCACTATCCCAGTTATCAGCTGGACAATTTCGTAATTTACCAAATTTACGTATAGTAAATTTATCAAATAATCGCATACGCTCATTACCGCGCGATGTATTTGAGGGTACACGAGTTGAATTACTCGATGTAAGTGGTAATCGGATAAGCATAATTCCATCAGCGGCATTTCTCGAGATTGGCTATACACTTCGTGACCTCAACCTTGCTGAAAACTTTGTTGAGCATCTTGATGCAACAACATTTCCCACATCACAACTAAACTCCCTCAACCTAGCGAGTAATCGACTTACAATACTTCCGGATAATTCATTTGTATCACTATCCAAGTTACTGAGTTTAAACTTATCAGCAAATTATCTCCAAGCAAATTTCAAGGAATTATTTCATTATCTACCAGCGCTAAGGCACCTCTACATGACAAATTGTGGACTTAGAAAAATTCCAGTTCTACCACTTACCAACCTCAATGTACTCGACTTATCCTTCAACAATATTGAAGCTGTAACACCACTCAATGTACAATACTTCGAGTCACTAAAAGTACTGCAACTTGTCAACAATTCCTTAATCACAGTGCCAGATGTCAAGTTAAAATTTCTACGTGAATTGGATTTATCTGGCAATCCCATTGAGGTGATTTTTCCCCAGTACATCTAGAGGATATTTACTCAGTGACCGAACACTCGTTGAGCATAGAAAGTTCATTCAGCTGCTTGCATTGTGATTTAAATTAGCCCGATAATAATTCACCTGTCATGGCTCCAAATTACAAAATTCTCCTCTTGCTCGAATTACCATATTTCTCAATTATTTTTATCTCATTTTTTCCCCTCCACATCTTCGTGATTTGAGATTTTTTGGCCTGTCTTAAAAATACACAAACTCCATAATTTAATGGAAAGTTACCTGTCCAATGGAGTTTGGGGGGGGGGGGGATGCCTATTCAAAGTTAGCAATTTCACGAATCAATGATTCCTGAAGATTTGTTGAACTTACTTGTTTACCCAAAGTGTTCGTTCATTGAGTAAGTAAGCACTGGCGGCAATAAAGAATTAAATATGCATCAATCTGCCTTTTAGGAGCTGAATAAGGAGAGCTTTGGTGGTTATAGGCGGCTTGAGAAGCTCGTATTGCGCCGACTCAATCGGATAAAGTGGGTGAATAATGATTGCCTTCGTGTGATGCGTTATCTCAAACACTTGAGCATTCAAAGTTGGCCCCAAGCTGATGGCCTTGACCTGCGCATACTGCTAAATGGATTACTCCTGCGTACAGTTGAAATTGAGGTCACTGAGCCCATTCTTAAAAATCAAATTCATAATGCATTTAGTCGACGCCTACGTGAGCTTACAATAACGGGTCAAGTGCTTGAGGCAATATCGCCAGAAGCATTCTCGACAATTGAAGGTGGCGAGCTTGTACTCAGGATCAAGGGCACTCATGTAAGGCGCTTTCAGTCTGACATTTTCTTATCACTTGCCAGGAGAATGTCACAATTGACACTTGACCTGAGGGACAATCACATCAATGAATTGAGCCCATCCGTCATCTATGGCAATCTCTCGTGGGAAACTGTTGGCACCAATCTCGTCGCTGGTGAGTAAATTTAGAGGGAACAGTGGATTTCCAATATGTTGGTACTTCATAGTAGTTCAATTTTTTTTTTCTTTTTTTTTAGGAATAGTAGGTCAGTTATTCAGGTGACTGATGGAAAGAATTATCGGTCAAAAATTTGGGTATAAAACAAAATTTGTACAAAAAAAAAATCGAAAAAGAAAAAATTTGTGAACGAAGATTGTATATCGGTAACGAAGTGGGCTATTGAGTTGAGTCTGTTTTGGCCCGGCCCAAGTTTTCGGCAAATATCTCGAAATCTAAGGACCTAGCGGCAACTCAATAATAACTTTTTTTGTAGAGCAGAGTGAGATCTACAAATTTGTTGTCATGCAAATTACGCTGGCTTTCTTAGGTTTTGAGATATTTACCAGAAACTTGCACCAGACCGAAAGAGACTCGATTGACCACTTTTCTGCTGATGCACATGCCCTGGTTACAGATGAACGGTGAAATGAGTCTTGTTTGAATTCTGCAGTCGATACAAATGCTTGAGATTAATTATAAGCAAACTTTCTTCAAAAGTTGTCAAATAAATAATAAACGAGTAATAAATTTCCATACTGAATTGTTGACCAATAATATAATCATTCGATTTTGATGGAATTGATAAATCAGCATAATTTGACATTGTTTGAAATAAAAGTTATCTCATATATTCTGCGATCAGTATTGGAGAAACTTTATTATTATTCTGTTATAATGTAACTTAATATAGTCTGAAGTTTCCAATTGTATGCTCCATCGATTATTTATATGCATTTTGATTTGTATGATTTACGGTTGAGTTTATCGTTGGATTTTGGGCCCGCATTTTTCACGTGGAATGCTTCGGTCTTGTAGATTAAAGTAATAGATTCTTCCAAAGGATTCTCACAAGAGGATTACAAGATTGCGGCATTCAAGCGATTTGAGCGTCAACTGAATTCGAAGATTAAAATATACAATAAATATCACAATGGGGGGGAAAGAGAGATTTTTTGATGCAGAATCCAAATTTATCGACCGCGTTTTTAGTCATATTTTTATATTCAGAAAGTTATTCATAAAAGGAGAAAATCTATAATGGAAAAATCGTTTAGATCATACAGATTCTGTAGAATTTTTTCCGATTTTTCCAACGCAATTGAATGGAAAAATTCGCTGATTGAAAATTCCATGTCTGACAAATTAATTCCAGTACTACTTGACCGCTAGAACCATTTTAAATGCGGACTTGTTTCGTCATTTTCCCGCGAATTTCGAAGTTCTAGAAAATTTTAGAAACTTTTTCTGAACTTAGAAAAATTTCGATGAAAACTTACGAAATTTTGCGGTTTTTTTATAAAAATTGAGGATTTCAAAAAATTGTGAAATTGAGCAAGAAAAATTCTGAAACTCGATTTTCGTTCTGATTTTCGTTATTATGCTAGATAACCAGAAATAATTTCGCCGTGTGTTGTGTAGATGGTCGTTATTGTTATTGCTCAATTTAATAATCGATCGAGTTGCTCGCTACAATAATGTTTCACTCAATGCACGCTAAAAAAATATTCGAAATATAAAACGCGGTCCACGCTTGTATATGTATTCTCCTTGAATGGTGCCCATGGAATTTAATCGAAAAATTTAATCGTTGCAAATATTGAAATTTATATTGAGGTCAATAACAACGCGCCGATGGTGATTGAGCCGTTTGCTCACCTACACATTTTCAAATGTACATACATGAGTTTCATATAAATAATTACACACAAATTTCAACTACACACGAGTTGAAATAGACATTTACATTTTACACGACTTTATAATTGTGTCACACGCGTTTCAATATAGACTAATTCGTGGTGCACATGCATATACGTGAGTTACTGATCGTTCAATTACACGTAAATTAGAAACACATATTGTCTCCCTTAATTTTCCAAGCTTGTATGATTTTTAAATAATTTTTTTCCATCTCAAAATCTGCTAAAAAATCCCAAAATTTTCCATCTACATAAATTTTCCAGGCTCATCATGAGCGCTCACAATTATCACCACAAACCGAAAAAATTGGTATGCAGATAAACCACCCACAATTGCCCAGCGCTAATTAAAAATCACTTCCAAAATGTCCACCTCTCTACTTTCTACTGTACAATACTTTATTCAACATTTTGTCCATTCATTGTTTTTTTTTACTACACAATTTGCCTTAACGTAGAGAAAAAAAATTTACATAATTTTAATAACAAACACTGATGAAAACTTTTATCCATTTGTGTGATCTAGTTATCTTGATTACCTAATTTCATCGCCTCTTACACTCGTTGTGAAGGGGAAAAAAGAAGAAGCGCACTACAATTCGTTTGCATAAGACAGTTTTCCGCATTGGAATAAATAAACAACTTATTTTTGTGTGAGAGTTAAAAAAAAAGTAGAAAAAAAAATTAGTGAGTGATAGAATTAAAACTAACTGTATTTGGATAATTAAAAAAATCTCGTCCCCCTTCCCTTAGGTGGTCTACAAGTTTCGGGGAATCCCCTCGAGTGTGACTGCGAGATTGCCTGGCTGAGCCTATGGCTACGCAGATGGTTACGTGAATCACGTCAGATACATACAGCATCACAGTCGGATGCAAGACAGTTGAGAAACATTGCTGGTAGAGCAGTATGCACTGAAACAACACCATCTTACTCATCCGACCGTGTTCTACTAACACTTGGAACACCCCATACAGCATGCCAAGCATCAGCCCTGAGCTCAGGTCATTATCCACGATCAACAAAATCCTGCCTATTTTTCATTCTAATTTTCATTAAATTCATCATCGATTGTACTTAGCCAAAGCTCCAGTTTGCAACGAATTTTCACCCCAAGTGAGAGGGACAGTGTGTGTATATGTGTTTGGGTTTTGACAAAGTGAGCCAGAGAGAAAGATAGTGAAAGTTAAAAAGTGAGTGAGATAAAGCCTAGAAATTAGATAGTTTAAGAGAGAGAAAAAAACAACAACAAAACAGAGTGAGAGAGAGAGAGAGAGTGAGAAGCTTAAAAAAAGAGGAATGACGAAAAGTGATAATAGTGTCGTCGACGCGAGCATTGTGAAAAATTTACATAGTGACACTCAGTTTAACATATTTTTTTTCCCCTCCCCTAGATTTGTCCCTCGCTGGCTTCTCCATACACAAATAATGGCCTGTTACGGGCCGTTGGCAGCTGCATAAACACTCAGCCACAAAACAAATAAGCTTTCTATATGGAATGTAACATTGCGCCTGTCTGTTTTTCTCATCCTGTCCCAACATTCAATACTTCACTTATCCGCCTTTTTGATTTAAACGGGCGGTGCTTGCGTATGCTGAAGACAGCCCTCAACATTCTCAGGCCAATCGCAGACATTCTCATTTGGATTGAATACAAGATTAACGGGGCATGGCATATGATGCTTTCTCTCGCCCTCACACATGTAGTACATGGTGCAGTCATTTTTATCCGGATGATACGATATGTGATTGTCCTCCTCGTCGCAGGTAACCTCGTTGGCTAAAAGCACAAGAATCACAGGGGAATATCTCGTTTACTTGCTCTTTCAGCTTGTGTCTATCCCCAACTCCCGACCACCCACCCACCTCCACCCACTCCACCCCCCCCCCCGCCCACCCCACCTTACTCCACCCACCCACCCACCTCACCCCACCTTACTCCACCCACCCACCTCACCCCACCCTACTCCACCCACCCACCTCACCCCACCCTACTCCACCCCACAGTGTTTTATGCTCATAGTGGGTGGAGAAGCCAATGAAGATAATATTATTGTACTCACGATCTTTGGTGGTGTACTTTCCACTACGTAATCCAGTCTCATATGGTCCATCGTATTCGAGTTTAACCGAATAGTCGAGTAATTCTTTCTTCATTGCTTTTATGAGGGGATATTTGCCTGCGCCGCAGGTACCTTTGAAGTCGTCCATATCCACTGACCAGATCATAATACCACCGAAACCCTCCTCCTTCAGCCAGTTCATCTTGTTTTTTTTTTTTTTGTACATTATTTTCCCATTCGAGTGGATATTTTGAAAGTAGAAGAAAAAAATTGAATTAAAAAATTGTGAAAATTCATGGGAAATTATTTAGGTATGGCTAGAATGCTCAATAATGGAACATATCATTTGGATGAATAATTGTGTTAATCCAAGCCCAAATCGTTACAGGGAATATGTGTGCACGCGCAGCCATGTAAATTTTGTGAACTGTGTGATATATTCATTAGAGCCTGTGTGTGTGTGATGCAAGTGAAATTATTAGTTTATAAATTTTTGCAAAACTTGGTGCATTCAATGACTGATGTGTTATTATTGTTTTTATTTTTTTTTTTGACTCTGGAATCTCATTTGTTTGTTGAATCAACTGATATTTGTGTTAATTACCTTATTAACGAGACTTCTCTCATCGTCAAAGCCAATCCACTGGTCGTCCCTGTATGCAAATGGGACTTGCTGCTCGCTATCCCACACTAGAGTTGTATTGTCCTCATTGAGGAAGCTGCAAACCTTGGAATACCAACATTAGAACCATTAATTCATCGATAAATTCACAGTTGAAATGAATCTTCTGTATATTGTTACGAAAGTAAAATGGCAACGAACTCTTGTTATACTTATTTGTGTTCCTTAAATTTATGGATAGTTAATTACCTCGTAATAAGAGAGAAAACCAGACTCATTTGTGAAATTTCCTGGTGTACCACCGCCCGATGCTGGTGCACCAATATCAAATTTATCTTTATCAACGAGAGTGAATGATCTTCCATACGTAGGCATTCCAATCATTAGCTTTTCCTTGGGCGCACCCTGCTTGACCCACTCGCGGGCGCTGAAATCCTATTAAAGCCAAACGAGAAAAAAAAATTAATGAAATGAAAACACAAAAAAAAGGCGGAAAAAAGAAAAAGCTATTAAGATAAGTACATCAACGCAAATGTCTATTTTTTAGTCTAATAAAAAAAAAGAGTGTAAAGAAAGACGTAAAAAGTCAAGTTTAACGGGAAATGAGAATAGTAGCAGTAGGAGTGAGACTGTGGAAGGTGGGTGGGTGGGGGGAGGTGAGCCATCGAATGGATGTACAAAAGAAAATGCCAGGCACTAAGGAATAAGGAGTTAGCAAGGAACAAGTTTTTCATTTTTTATTCCCAACTTGGCCTCTCTTTTCTCTTTCCTGCTCATATCCCTCCCCCCCCCCCCAAACTTTTTTTTCCTTTCCCCCTCCAGTCTTCATATATTCTCTCCTTGTATTTTTTTTCTCTTGGTTCTTCCCTTACCACTGTGAGCTTCTTCTGGTAACTTGTGGCACTTTCCAGAGGGTACAGTGGACTGTTGTGACCAACTTGACGCTCCCATTGTCCATGAAAGTCGTAAGTCATTATATTTATGAAGTCAAGATACTTGGATACTTCGGGCACGTCATACCTGTTTTAAGGAGAGAGATAAGAAAAATAAATGATAAATCAAGTACTAATAAATTGATTGATAAAATCAGATGAAAATATTGTATGATTGAATTTTTCCAAGGAGGTACTTTAATAAAAATTGTGGGAGAAAAAAAATTAAAAAAAATAAAAAAGTGGAAAATTTGTTGTGGAGAATTTTAAATTCAATGAGTGAACCCATCAAGGAATTTTCCAAAGTTGTTTGAAGGAGCCGCACGGAATAAGGCAATTTTCAACTTTAATCTATTTAGATTGTTTGAGTGAAAGAAGATTATTTTACCCAGCGGCGATGGCCTCGAAACTCGCTGGTACAGCAGCAGAAAGGATTAGTTTAGGCTGGCCCGAGTCCTTTGCCTCACCCTCAAATGCCAATCTGAGTTCCTTTAGTAAATTCACATAAGCCGCTCTGTCGTCAGCGCCCCTTTAACACACAATTATATATATCCCTCTTATACGAATAATGTTTCAATTCTGTTCGTTCCATGTTTCGTAGTTGAACGGAAACATCAAGGATTAATGGGATTAATCGACAACTGCGCGTGACATATTACCTCGGATATTCCCAGTCTACATCGAGACCGTTGAATTTATACTCCCGTAGGAACTCAATGGCCTCGTAAACGAACTGATTCATACGGAATGTGTTGCTGGTGAGTTCTTTGAATGGGGTGGAGCCAAATGCCCAGCCACCGATAGCCAGCAATATCTGGGAAAAAGAAAAACCATAATTAAACGAAGTCAGTGTCACCACTTCATGACTTGACATCCCCATTTATCCCTATATTGTTGGTGTTAAAATTTTTTTTAAATAACCATAAATCACGCTGATAAGAAATGCGCGGGTAAGTATAGGGACTTACCTTAATGTCTGGATTTTTCTCCCTGAGGGCAATCAAACGCTCGTACATTTCGCCATCCTTCTCACTGCTTTCCGTCAGCAAGTGATCCTTCAAGGTTGCAAACGCGTATACAACGTGGGTACACAGAGTAGGATCAATGTCCTCCGGCATAAATCTTCCTGCACCAGGACGTTTGTGCGACCAGTTTGTCAGGTAACAAATTGTTTGGGGCTCCCTCTCTGCAAACATTTAATCTCAATCTTGGAAATTTTTCAAATTCACATAATTGAATTAATGCCAAAGTGTTTTCGCTCGCCCACTTTGCCAATATTACTTTTTCAACTTTAGCTTATTGCCATTGTTTATTACCTCTTGAGGGAGTATTGATGACCAGTGTTGTCGTTGGTTTGCTACTTTTTTTCGCTTTACTCAATACTTCAGTGACAGATATTTTATATGCCTCGGGTTTCTTAACAACAACTTCACTAACAGTTGTAGCTACTGCACTCCAATCGACGTCCTTGGTATTACTGCCCCTAGATACACCACGTAGCTCCTCTCGCATAGCACCAATCAGTGGATATCTCACATTTCCCGGGCAAACTGTACCATTGAAATCATCCATATCCACTGTCCATACCATAGCACCACCATAACCCTTGCCCTTTAGCCATGACATTTTATTCCTAATGGATCTCTCGTCATCGAAGCCAACCCATTGATCGCCGTCCACCAAATACGGCACTTTCATTTCATCATCCCACACATAGGCGGCTCCATTTTGCAACAGCTCGCATATCTAAATGGTAGGGCAAAGGAGGCAAATTAAAAACACTCGGTTGGATAGTAAATGTAGCAAGACGGGGTTAATTAGTGGGGTAATGAGTACAACCCATTGAAGCCAGGGCAACAAATCAGGACTGTGATTTCTGGGTAAGTTTTTTTTTTTCAAGTATCGTGTTGATGTAAACCACCCACCCACCCGCCTTCTCGCTCGTCCACCCCACCCACCCATCCATTCACCCGTCCACCCTCCCCACCTACCCACCCTCCCCCCTGCCCACCCACCTCCCCCCCACCCACCCCACCTAACCACCTACCCACCCACCCCACCCACCCAGCCCACCTAGACACCCACCCACCGCACTCACCCGCCCGCCGACTCGCTCGTCCACCCACCCACTCGCCCGCCGGCCCACCCACTCACATGCCCGCCCCGCGAGACCCACCTCCACACACTCACCCACAATGAGTCAGATCGATTATATTTCGCAAAATCACTTTGACCTTTTTGGCGAACAAATCGCTTTCCCATATCGCTATCACAGAAAATCAAATAAAAATCAATAACTAAATTCTCCTTCACTGAATTGGCTCTCATGTAATTATTCCTGCAGTGCAAACAAACCCCACAATTTCCTTCAGACAACCCATCCCCAAGTGTTTGCACATCATTTACATAACACCAAGTAGTATATTCATGTTGGCCGTAGACTGATGTAATGATTTTGTGGATATTATAAAACGTCGCTACTTGACCTTTGAAGTGGGCCTTACCTTTCCAAGCTACCCCATAAATTCTAGAAGAGCATCATAAATTTAAAGACCAAATACAGTTTAGGTGGGGTAGCAAAAATGGTGGGGGTGGGTCTCTTTTTGAGATAGACTCAACAAAATTATGCTGCGGTGATTAAGCTTTTAGACGTCAAGGAGGCAAAATAATCCGCAGAATGTACCACAGAGATGTCACGATGGGGCAGACAAAGGGATTTTCCCGACTAATTCACCAGTGAGATAAATCAATTTTGGTTACACTCGGCAATTTTGTTCAACCCTGAGGAATTAAGGGGAAGCAGATGGAAGCCTTATCTCCTGAATTTTCGCCGCCATTAAAATTTCCGATTTCGTTCTGACTTCACGTATACCCACTGATGTTTTACAATAATTGGATGCTCATTGGTCCTCGGGGTCCATTGGATTCTGTGTTTTTCATCATTCAAAAGCATCTAAATGGGATGCTTGTACTAAAGAATACTTCAGGAGGCATTGAAAATTTATTTCCTTTTCCATTCGTAATTCATAATTGACGAATCAAATTTGCCGCCCTTAATTTTCAGGCCCAAAGTTTCTCAATTATTACCAAATTATTTTGATTGGGTTCCTGGGAGACCTTGCGACTGGTAGACGCCAAAGAGAATAAACTAAAATTTTTCGTCTATCCTCTTTGGTAGACGCTAACCAACAGAACCTCGTTTAATGACGTCACCAGGGCTACCAGAAAATTTTGAATGTGGCGCGAAAATTCCCAATTGCTTGGCCAGTAAAAAAGAATTGAAAAATGACGAACAGATCATTTCCGCCGGGACGCATCTATCTTCCATGTTTTTTGAGTAACCGAGCCGCATGCAAATGCCTGCGCCTTTTTGTGGTTGACAGTCAAAACAAACTATTCCACTGGCCAATCGCATAAAAACTGCATTTGAATTCCCTCGCGCATTTCCCTAGCTCATGGAGATTAAGTATTGTTTTTCATTGTCGGTACAAATTTACGTGAGCTACACTGAGTGCAGTGAAGCGCTGATAATTCAGCGCCTGGAGAGAATGGCTCCCGTACCGTTTTGCCAATTTTTTGCCGGCATTTTGTCCATTAGAGACGCTAATATATGCTGATTAACTCGCCCGAATATTGTTACTTTATTTTATTTCTTTTTGCGAAATAAAAATTTCCGAAAAGTCTTCACTATGAATTTTCCGAGCCTCAAAAAAATTTTAATTATCACTAATTTAGAATCATCCCCCAGAAATTCGCTTTTGCACTTTTTAGGAGATTTCCCACGCTTTGCATTTCAGCTTGGAATAATCCCTTGAGGAATAATTGAATTGAAATTCTGGTGCTATTGGTGAATGACATAGCCCCGGCAAAGTAGAAATAGTAAAAAAAATAATTCACAAGTACCTCATAGTAAGCTAAAAATCCTGACTCTTTGGTGTACTCTCCGGCTTTACCGCCACCACTAGCAGCAGCGTGTACCCGAAAATTACTCGGATTGGCAAGTGTAAATGATCGTCCATATGTCGGCATACCAATAATCAATTTCTCCTTTGGTGTACCAAGTCTCACCCATATTGATGCAGCATTATCAACACTGAGCTGCTTCTGCCACTCCGAGTCCAAGGATGATGGATACAGTGGTGCATTGTGGCCAGTCTCACGCTCCCATTTACCATGAAAATCATATGCCATGAGATTTACAAAATCCAGGTAACTAGAATTATGCAAATACAATTGATTAATGAACATAGAAACGTGATGTATAACCTTACGTATTTTCACGTCTGACTAATTATTGATCATTTCTACTAGCTAACAGTGGCGGTAGAGAAATTTGCACGTATATTATGTGCATGTGATTTCGGAATACCATGACTGGACAAGCATAAACTCTATCAATTAACGATTCCTCCTAGTACAAATCGATTCTACCGTGTTTGATTTATCACGTTGGACAGAACACTATTGGTCTAATTAGTATTGGCGATTTACCTAGCTACTGCGGGCACATCGTATCCGCTCTTGATGTTGTCCGGACCAACTGGAACTGCTGCGGTTAACAACAGACGTGGCATCTTTTTCTCCTGTGCTTCCGCCTCAAATGCCTCCCGCAATTCTGGATAAATTTTTTTTTTAATGGTGATTAATGAAGAAGATGCCGCTGTACATTATAAAAGTAAACTAGTGGGATGAACTTCCCGATTTGCAACTTCTGTTTGCCACTCCTACATATTCCTGGACGTCAATTGGATGTTTGAAGACTGGTGTCAGAAAAACCACCAGTGTGGGTGAATCAGTGTGACCCGTGAGGTTCACAACGAACATTAGCAGATTTGAGAATTTTAAAATATCCGATTGATCAAGCAGATAATTATGAACATTTGACTAGGCGCATAGTCAGCGTGAGGACGAGACTTATGTGCGTTACTGGAGTAGGAGTGAGACGCCAATAGGGGTGCGACCGCTCAAGGGTTAAACCCGTCATATCTCCTTAATTATGATAATTATAGAAAAAAGTCATTAGAAATTAAGTATCTATTTCCACTTACGGAGCAAATTTCATGTAGGACTTTTTGCCGTATCTCTTACCGTTTTTGTGATAGA
Source organism: Asobara japonica (assembly GCA_026005395.1). Taxonomy (NCBI): domain Eukaryota; kingdom Metazoa; phylum Arthropoda; class Insecta; order Hymenoptera; family Braconidae; genus Asobara; species Asobara japonica. The sequence continues at coordinate 561,888 of BQMI01000334.1, forward strand.
GGGTTGTGAGCAACTTGAATGTTAATGACAAAAAAACTGTTCCGATTCCACACATTTGAACACACACACATGCACACACAGTCGGGGCTTTGGCGTAGTGGTAGAGTATCTGCCTACTACTCCGAAGGTCCTAGGTTCGCGCCCGGCCGCCGGAGAATATTTTTTCAAAATATTTTCTCATGGATTCCGACCGATGCAGGAACTTCCGTGTGTGCTATCGGCGGTACCCATAAAATGAGACCACCCGGCCGAGCGGGAGCCTAACCCGACGCAAGGGGGGGGGGTGGGTTCCATCATAGGCGCCGGCCATCGTAGCACAGGGGTTTCTGGAGGTTTACCCTGTGTTCAGAAATACGATGACCTAAAAATGGCGAAAGTCGGCCCCAGCCGCATAGGTGGGTGTCCGGTACGCCCCCTGAAGGAATGCTTATACGGCCACTACCGGGGCGTACAAATGAGAGGGACGGAGGAAAAAAAACACATGCACACACACGCACATACACACACATACATACACACACATGCAACACACACACACATACATACACACACATGCAACATACACACATTTGCTCAGAATTTAACGGAAAACTAAATTAAATTTTATAGTTTTTAAATAATATAAAATTAAATAATATAGTTTTGACGAGTAATTGAAACGACATTATGAGCAGAATAATTGAGACATCAAACTGAAATTATTCATGATTATATCGGCTAGGATCAATTACTCAATTCAGTGAGGGCCTGATTTCTTTTAGTCAATATCGTATATATTTTCGGTGATTAATTACAACCGGATGCTCCATTAAAATCAACTTTATCAATTGGCAGTGACCCGGCTAATGGAGTCACTAATTAATCATGTGAATTTGATTAGACTTGCTGACCCCCCTGGCGCAGCGTGAAATGATAATTGAAGGATTAATAGTTTACCTTTCAACAGTAGAACATAGTTTTTCTTGTCGTCACCACCCTTGGGATACTCCCAATCAATGTCGAGACCGTCAAAGTCTCTGTCACGTAAGTAAGGGATTGCGCTGTAGATAAATGTCTGTCGAGCGTATCTCGTTGATGACATGTCCTTAAACTTTTGGGTACCAAAGGACCACCCACCTGGTTGCAGGGATTACACATTAATTCAGCAACATCATGTTGGTAATTGTGATGGAGAACAATGTTAAACAATTTTTTTTTTATTATCAGATTGATGAGTTAATACAAACCAATAGCAAGAAGAATCTTCAGTGGTGGATTAGCTTTTTTGAGACTGCCTATTCTCTCGTAGAGCCCAATTTTTCCATCCTTCGTCTCATCGTTGGATTCAAAACTAGTCAATTTATTCTTCTTCAGCCAGCCAAATGCAAAAATAATATGCGTACATAAATCTGGGTGAATATCCTCGGGCATGAATTTTCCAATTTTCGTACGGTACTGAGACCAATTTGTGTAGTAGCAGACAATCTACGGAAAAGTATAACGTGAGAATCTCCAGTGGCAACAATGTGTGAGTAGATTGGGAGAAAAAGGAAAGTTGAGGATTCGTGATATTAGATTAAGCCAGTCAATAATTAATTATCGCACTGAGGTAGTACGCCCATTTTATACTTGACTGATTGAGCCGTTTAGCTCATGATAGACAGTGCTATTAGCACGCAAACCAGCTCCTTTGACATTTGCAAACACCACTTTTCACTCTTGACGTATGAATTTCAACGTTTCTACAATCAGTCCAGACATTGAAAGAAAAAAAAAAAGCGTTAAGGAGAAACGAAGAAAGAACTGGAAAATGCTGACTTCATTAAAGTGTCTGCCATGGCATTATGATGAGGACAGCAAGGAGCAATAAAGAACTCGAGGAAAATGTAATACTATTATTTGTTACATCTTGATTTTAGCGATATCGTCAACTTCGATATTTCCAACACAAGCTTGTTGACAAATGAGGCGCGGGAAATGACAAATAATTTTTCGTGACGTCACAGGTGTTACAGGTGGTTTAAAAAACAGTTATTTTAAACATTGAATAATTAAAAAAAAAAAATTTTGGTTCTCTGGAGAGTATATATGTTCGAAAAAAAATTTTGACGTGCAACTTTTTGACGGAAATTTGAAGATATATGTTGACTTCCGGTTTGCGCATTTGTAAAATTTCTCGAATAGAAATAAAAGCCACATGAAAACGGATAGATGCTGCCTGCCCTGGAATTCCTGCAGCTGGATCATGAAAATTGCAGGAGTAAGTGATAAAAGAAACGTAATAGAAGTGTCTGTCATCCCTTAGCTGATGAAATAGTACACTCGGAAGTTTTTAATACCATCTTATTCAGAAATAAGCATGAGCAAAAATGGGAGAAAAAAAATCATAAGAGCTGACTTCGGTGAAATGCCCGTAGCTGGATTATGATGATTGTAACAAGGAGTAATGAGAAATCTCTGCTGGGAACCTACTACACTTCATTCATTTATAAATGAAATATGCCCTTTGACGCTTTTAAGACTATCTTCAGGACTATCGTAAAGAGGAAGAGCAAACAATCAAACAGTCGCTGTTTGACTTCATTGAACTGTCTGTAATCGGATTATGCCAATGGTACCAGGCACTAAATAATCTTGCAAAGAATGTGCAATCACCTGTTTCTCATGACGGAAACGTAAATTTCAATGAACTAGTAGGATAAAAGTGTGTGTCCTCGTTGAAACACAAAGAAAACTTCCCGATTTGTAATTTCTATTTGCCATTCCTAGATTTTCCGATAGCCAATTAAATGTTTCAATCCCATTTATCAAGCAGATAATTGTGAATATTTGACTAGCCGGATAGTCAGCGTGAGGAGGAGAATTAAGCGCGTTACTGGAGTGGGAGTGAGACGCCAATAGGGGTGCGAACGCTCGAGGGTTAAAACCGTCATACCTCCTTAATTATGACAAATATGGAACAAAGTGATAAAAAATTAAATATGTATTTTTACTTACTAAGCAGATTCTTTTAAATACTTTTTGCCGTATCTCTTTCCGTTTTCGAAATAGGGCGTTGTAAAGAATTCAATTGTTAATACCAAAAAAGCAGCTCGGTCAATTTAAACCAAAAACTAATCCGATCTAAGTTCCATGAAGACGCTCTGAATAAGACCCCGATGACCCCGATCGTTCAATCCGTTCGTGAGAAATCGTTAACCAAAAATCCGATTCTACACATACAAACACACACACACACAAACATTTACTCGGAATTTGATAGGAAGCATTTTGGTATACTTAAAACAGCAGTTACAGTCAAAAAAAATTGATTTCGGGGTCAATACAATAACTTTCCGAAAACCGGGAAGTTAATTAATACAATTTTTTTTTTTATGAAAAAGCTTCGAAATACGGGGGAAAAAATTGGTAATTGCGAGCGGTATAAAACGGCATTTTCATTGATAAAATTACAGGTAACAGGCAATTGAATGCGATAATGAATGGGTGGGGGCGTAAGCGTCGACGGATGGCAACGATAACCTCCCGATATACGTAAATTCGCGAGTGCGCGTGTTGTGTGTGTTTGTGTACCATATCAACAAATCAAAAATTGAATTTCCAAGGTTTGCAATTTTCCATGAAAGGTCTGTTAAAAACGTGAAAAAAACGCCCATTGGGTCCAATAATTGAACGAATCTTCGTTCCTTTATCAAATGATAGTGCTTGGAGGCTTGCACCGCGAGCGAATGCGAATCCGGCGACGCTGCAACGCGAAATCACAAGCTGCGCATGCGCGGGGGAGTGCGCAGCGCGCACGCGCAGGATGGCGCGAATTTCAAACGTGAATGAACAAATTTCGAAAATACGAACGAATTGTGAATTCTGGATTCCCTAAAGCGTCTGCCGTTAACTCTAGTTGATTGCAAGAAGCAATCAATCAATTGAAAGAACGTAACACATGGATCCATCACCTGATTAACAAAATATAATCAGCTTTGAAGAATTTATTACAATCTTGTTCATAGATAGGACTGGATGAAACAAGAAGTCCCATCAATTCTGACTTCACTGGAGTGTGGAAAGGCCCTCCTCAAGGAAAAAACCTTAAGAAAAAATGTAATACAATCACCCGTTACCTTCTCATTACCTCACTATCATGAATTTCGAAGTATACCGTACCATCTTGCTGAGAAATGAGGGTTGAAAATCGGAAAATAATGGATGACTGCTAACTTCATTGAAGCCTTTCGCAGCGTGATTATGGTGATTTCAACCGGAAAAAAATGAAAGATCTCAAGAGAAATGTGCGAGAATTATCTGTGACCTTACGCGTATAGAAATATGATATAAGTTGAAGGGTTCAATACCATCTCATTGATGCGTAAGATTTACAGAACGTGCAAAAAATCCCTCAAGTGTGGGAATTAATTGTGCATTTTCAAGCTCGTGGAGTACTGGCCCTGCTTGTAACAAGAAGAAATAAAAATAATGGGAATCCGTTCCTGATTGAGGAAGTATTAAGAGCTTCGAAGGTTTCCATACAGTCTTATTCATAAATACAACCAGAAAAAACCGAAATAATTGGTCCATTACGGAGTGTCGAGCTGGAATATAGTGAATATAATAAGTAATAAAATACGTGTTATGTTCGCGTTACAAAAACGTCGCCATCTGGTAAATACATAACAACATCTCAATCAAAGATAAGCTATCAACAATCAGACAAAATGTGCCGATGCGAAAGGTTCCGAGTTCAAATCCCGGCCGGCCAGAACTGTGAGATCTAACAATTTAAAGTCGTGATCAGATTCGCGAATACAAGCCGAAAAGGTAGTGGAGCGATGTAAATCAACAAAAAAAAAACAAAAAAAATCAGACAAAATAGGTAAAAGTATTTTCCGATCAGGAGCGATAGAGGGATTCGAGAAGAACGAGAGAGATTGACATAAACTGAACCCTTTAGAGCCATCTGATTCATAAAAACGCGAGAAGAAATGATGAAGCCGACATCGGCGAAGCGCCTGCAGTGTAATTATGCTGATTGTAAGAAGTACTAAAAGAAAAAATTGGAGGAAAAACGTAATACATTTATCCATCACCCCCTGATTAACGAAATATCATGAACTTTGAGGTGTTCAATTCCATCTTGTTTCACCTTCTCTCAGTGAAGGCACGAAAAGTTGACGTTTCACTCTTTTCCTCCCCTCCCCCCCTCCCGCCATCCCACTTGCGTCTTTGATGTTTTTCTTTGATCGTTCTACCTTATAATCATTTGGCTTGGTGCTGCTGCCACTGCTCGACTGGAGTTCATTCTTTGTGTGCTTTGTACCCAGACGATTTCGCGTCACTTTGAATCTGTTTACGCTGGCTGAGACCTCTTGATCGTTACTCAAGGATGGTGATGATGTCGTTGGCCTCCGGAACCGCTTCCTCGCACCTATTTTCAAGTAAATTGCGTAATGAACAAGTTGGAAAGAGGTACAAGCAAGACGATTGGGTAAAATAATTAGAGAAATTTCATAAATCTTGGGGATTTGCAGGTGAAATGGAAAACAGCCATTAATTTTATTGGGATTATTTGGCTCTATTGGTAGAGGGTGGTGGGTGGTGGAACGAACGGCGGGGGGGATGGGCGGCGGAAGAAAGAGGTGGAAGGGGGGGCGGAATGGGCAGCGAATAGGTGGAAGGGGGAGGGAGGGGAGGTGGGCGAGGGGGGGGGGGAGGTGGAAGGGAGGCGGGGGGGGGGGGTAGAAGGGTGGCAGGGGGAGGTGGAAGGGCGGCGGGGGGAGGTGGACGGGCGGGGGAAAAAGTGAAAAAAAAAAATATGGGGTCGTTAGGTACTGTCCATTCTGGGCTATTACCTCATCTGACAAAACAAATATTGTTATGGCAATATAAATCTTCGATATAATTCGCAGAAGGCGATGGTTTATGGCCTACTTCGGGATTTTTCCTGCAAATATTCTTTTTTGATTTCTTTGTGTGTGTGTGTGTTTTTTTTCACCAATTTTTTTTTTCGCTCTAGCACGAGGTATAAAAGTGCATCGACGGGGGCGCACACAAGCCGGCAAATCTCGACCATAAAAGCTGAGATATCTATATATATGGAATTGCGAGTATATATGAAGTTTGCAGCACAATGTGAATGGCGTCTTAACAGTTTTTATGATGAGGGTTCTACAAGGATCAGAGGTGCAGTGAATGGCGGTGTCAATGTGTGAATCATGGCCATAAAATGGGAAATCACTTTTTTCATTGTATCGCGATAACATTCTTCGGGATTTATATATTTTTCATCACTTTGCAGGTGATTTCGTTGTATATATTTGTAGTGATGAATTTTATTGATGTTAGCAGAATTTAGCTGGTTGGTGCAATTGGTAGAGCATAATTGGATTTTAAAATGATTGATTTCGCAATTTTTTTCGGAATTTTGGCTACGGTTCCGATATTTTGAAAAAAAAATCTGTGCAATTTCAATTTTTTCAATATTGGCTTCGCTCTTAATTTTTTTTTCTGCCAATTAAAATTTCGCAATATTACGAAATTCTACATTTTTTCTCTCATCCGTGAAATCAATTGCATCGTTCATCAATTTCAGCCATTACGAGTTTACTCGTGAACGTTAAACGCAAGATCCGTTTGAGCTGAAATAGGAAGTTTCACTTCGATAAAAAGCCGAAGCCGAGTTAAAAGAGAAATTTGAAGGTAAATGTTGCATGAGGCTAGGTCAGTGACATCGTCAATGTATAATCGTAGATGTAACATCAATCATTCACTAGAAGATTTTCCCAAATTTACTGTATCTTCTTGCACAAATTCCTCATTCAATCAGTCCGGGGTACCAACGAGGTCGGCCATGTAAATAAATTTTTAGCCCGGTTGTATAAATTGAGGAAAAGAGCCACTCACTCCTCAACGATTCCGTGAAAAGTCCATCGAATGGAGGAAGTAAAAATGTAAAATAATCAGTGACGTAATAATGTGCATTACCTTCCGCATCATTCACAATTCCGCCAAGAATGAGAGTTAAGCAGATAAGACCAGCAGTCCTCGCTGCAGTGCGGCTGGACACCTGGAAGTAGAAAGAAAGTCGTACGGATGAGCGAGGGACTGTATTTTATCGGCAATTGTAGGAATAAAAACGCTTGGAAGGCGGGAAAAATACAGCAAAAAAAACGGAAAAAAAAAACAATGTTGAAATGAATAGAAAAAGAAACTTGAGGAGAATTACCAGGGAGAAATGAGAAAGGTCGGAAAGGGAGAAGGAAGCACGAGAGTTGGATTGAGGAGTGGGAGGAACAGCAGGAGTTTTCCACTCGAACGAGTATCAAGCGTAAAACTATAAACGGGGGAAAGTCTCTCTCTCTCTCCCTAGAGCGTTGCGGTTCCTTTTCGCCGACGTTGGCGAATTCCCCTTCCGCCTTTTTTCTTTTTTAATACATCGAACAACTATCGAGGCGGATGATAGTGCACGCGTTATACCATGGAGCTTATAATCCAATCACAATTGATGCCGGCTCGCCCTTCACTTCGCTCTCATTCCACGTTGGTTATTACACCAGTCAATGTTGCCGACGGTCGCCAACGTTGGTGAGAATTTTAAATCTACGGTAGTAAGACAACAGATCAGCGGCAGGTGTTTGATTCTATTATTGGAGGTTGTTGGTGATGAAAGTTCATGGATCTTAATTGGAACGATGGGGGGGGGGGGGGGGTGGTGAAAACAGGTTATGGGACAAATCGTCCATGGACATGCTTTCTTGTCTATATCAGTAGGAAAAATGGACCATCGAGGTAAATCTGTTCTCCCTCTTCATACGGAGTTGCATAATGACGTCTCTGACTTCACTGAAGTAGACTTCGCCGAATTATCCGATATGAAATTTGAAATCTTCAGATGAAATGAAAGGACAAGTAAAGACGAAAACATTGCGGCAAATTACGAACCAGAACGAGACAGACTGGTTTTAAACAGTTCCAAAATCAATCTTCGTAGTTTGCTCATGGACCAATGTGATTCACATGAGATCGGTCTTATTTTAGAGGGGATTAATGGAAATTTGAAAATAGTCCCCAGTTTCATTCAATTTCACTATGTCAATCTCGAGGTATTGACGGGAAAAAGTGAAGTTTGCTCCAGTCTGGGAGAATAATTGGCCTGAAGAGAGTTTTTGAATTCTGTAGTACAGATACCGTGGTGCATTCACCATTACATGTAGATCATTACCAACGATGAAATTTTTAACTTGCCTATAGAGAATGGTACAAATTATGTAATTGTTTTTATGAGATGTTTATGTGTGTATGCGTGGGTGTCTGGTCGGGTGGATGGATGGGTGGGTGGTCGGGTGGAAGGGTGGGTAGGTAAGTGGGTGGCCGGGTGGAATGGTGTGTATGTGTGGGTGGGCGGGTGGAGCAGTGGGTGGGTGGGTGGTCAGGTGGAAGGGTGAGTTGTTAGGTGGAAGGGTGAGTGGTCAGGTAGAAGAGTGGGTGGGTGGTCATTAAATGATTTCAATGACCTCACCGAGCTGACTTCATTGCAATATGTCTCGTAAGTGACGACACTGCGAAGTGGCCCCATGAGTTGAGGAGTGAGTAGCCCCTCGAGACCAGGTGATTTTGGGACAAGTAATTGTAGGGCACGCAAGAGACCAGGACTGGTCTCGGGTTTGTTTGTCATGGCCTCCTTTTTTTAGACAAGACCACGATGATAGCCTCAAATAGTATTTTCCACCCCGGGACCCGAAAGCCATTTCACATTGTCATAATGAGGGTGTTATGCTCAAGTTAGTGACGCTTTTTTTTCATGAGCGCAAATGGCAAATTCCGAGTTTCATTCTTTAGATTCTCGGTAACACTGAGATTTGCAACCGGTGCTTCTTAATTTAATTATTAATGTCCTAGAATTTAACAAAGATGGGATGAATTCCATAAATGGAGGGCACGTTTTCTCCAGGAATATACATTCGTCGAGAAAATTTTGCAAATTATTCACGAAAAACCCAGAAATCCAGCCATTTTCAGTCAGATTATATTTTTTGATGTGGCTATACTGTGAAAGAAGTTTCCATATGGGTTATTTTTCAACTGAGGAATTTTTAACAATGAATCGGCTCTCCCAATTGAGAAAAAATCGTTTATTTCGCAGGGGAAGTTGGACACCGAAAAAGCAGGATCCGAAATATATGGACGGCGCTGCGCTCACCATGCGAGCAATACGTCTGGTGAAGAGGCGCGGGCGATGAAGGGTTAAGCACGCACATTATATTCTTGGTGCTTGGAGGAAACACTAAACGAGGCGGATGTAGTGAAAAGAAACCAACATTGATGGAATCGAACATGCCCTGGAATAAGAGGCAACGATACTCTGGTATTGCGTGGCGAAATATCCAGAAATGCTGTCTATTTTTTTCCAGTAGCTGCCTCCAGGGATACATAAGAAGTGAAGCGTTACGCCCAACGAGAAAGAGTAAATGTTCAAACTGGGTGATGTTGCACGGAACGAGGAAATCATCCTTCCGCCTGCAACATTTCGACAGCGGATCCATCTATTTTTCAGTTTTGTACTGTACTTTAACGTTAGAAAAAATTCACAAACTTCCAGCGTTGTTTACCAATGGCAATTCAAGTAGTGAAAAAAAATCAAAGACACAACTTCTCAAGTTTTGAAAATTTATCAAAATTTTAAAAAGGCAAAAAAATGGCCACAATTTCAAACATTTCAAAAATTGTAAAAATTGTAAAAATTTCGAAAATTTCAAAAATTTCAAAAATTTCAAAAATTTCAAAAATTTCAAAAATTTCAAAAATTTCAAAAATTTCAAAAATTTCAAAAATTTCAAAAATTTCAAAAATTTCAAAAATTTCAAAAATTTCAAAAATTTCAAAAATTTCAAAAATTTCAAAAATTTCAAAAATTTCAAAAATTTCAAAAATTTCAAAAATTTCAAAAATTTCAAAAATTTCAAAAATTTCAAAAATTTCAAAAATTCCAAAATTTTCGAAAATCTCTGGTGGGTACCTCGATAGCCACTAATCTTTCATAATTGTCATCTTATTGATTGCAGAGTCGAGTCGGGATTCTTCACCACTCAACTCTCGCGTTGCATCGTCTGAGGTAGATAGAAACATTCTAATTAATGAATGGACTCCTGTCGCCCGTAGATCTCTCAATTATTCCGTCAATTATTCGGGGTATCAAATCTTCAAGCTTTTCATCGTTTATGGGTTTATGAAATTCCTATGGAAACCCGAGAACAATATTAGACATACACTTCAGGCTAATTGGGTCAAGGCACACGGAGTGACACCTTTGATAAGAAAATAATAAAAATTGTACTTGCCTTCACTCAAGCGGTAACTGTAAAACTGTACTCGGTGAAATGAATACAAAAATATCACACCGGATTTTTGTTTCCATGTTTTTGGGCTAATATTACAAAAGAAGAGATCAATGGGACAAAAGTTTAAAAATAGGTCGTTTATTGCCCAATGTTATACGATGATTCCTCTTCCCCAGCCGCAAGTACGTGCAACAATAAATGTATCAATATTAAATAAATGACAACAAATTCAACGATGAAATACTTTTGTGGCCCGCACACACACGCCGCTTGTCGGCAACCTTGCCAACTACATGCCACTCCGACTTTTGGAGAACCGAGGCGAAGCCTCGGTTTCGCTGTTCGGGGCCGGCGAAAGGTGAGAATTAAAAAAAAAAAAAATTCTTTGGTAATGTTTCACTTTGCACAATAATTTTGACCTCTATGTCGAAATTTCTAAACATCTCTACATCTGCAGAATTCTCGGATGAAGAATCGCTCATTTTTCATTTTAGCTCTCTTGATGTGCCGGTAGGCGACAGTTTCCATTCACTCGACTTTTTCAACCACACAGTTCGTCAGCATCAAATTATCTTCATCATGGACAATATCAATATCCATAAAAAATCAATAATGCATAATTTCAGAAAATTTTAGTCCACAGGAGCCCTGTATGTGATGACAGGGTCCTTGTATGTATATAGTTGGTCGTTTAACGCATGCGTACATACGCGCGGCGGAAAAGTTCTATGGCCAATCGCAACGCTTCTTACATTGAGGGGCTCCAGAAAAGTGGTTTCTGGCGTAACAGGCCCCGGTGAAGAAGGTACTTACGGATCGGGAAGGAAAAAACCTTCTTTTTAGCTGGTTTAGATTCATTTCAGTGACTAGACCGACAATGTACAAAAATTAGTGTTCTTTTCGGGATTGAACTTATTACCGATGAAGACACTAATGATTAAATATAAAGCGACACGAACGTCGTAATTTCTCGTTAATAACAGATTCAGCCTCTCAATATAAATTAAAAAAATTTCAATGTGACACACATCGATATACATATTTATGTATGTTACCTTAAAATTTTAAACCGACTCACTCCAAATTTTTTTCTCCTAATTTATAACTAATGAGATTCGTGTAAGATATATTTATCATTCCGGATAATTTAATTGGCAATTTAAAAAATTTTATTGCGGATTCATAAGTACGGTTTTCTGGATTCAGGAATATTATCTTCCGGAATTCAGAATATTGTCGCCTCAATCAGAGTATTGTTATACCCAAATTTCTTTGACCATCGAACTTGGTCTTTTTAATTCAAGATTCAATTAATAGGTACTATGTAGTTATCAACAACTAAATATTAAAATATTAACATCGCTTAATGCAGTTCATAACGTAATATATGAAAGGTTTATAATTGACTACATTCTCCCTACAGTATCGTTGAATTCTACTCACAAATGGGCGTTTGTTCGAAGATATACATGCGTAATTACATAAGAGTCACATTGCATTATTGATGTTTTAAGTGGTCGATTCGAGGATGATCGTGAAGTGACTAATTATGATTTGGTGTATATATTAATCAGTGAATAATTACAGGGGCTTTGTAAATATGCAACCTTGCCTAATTTAGCCTTCTGAATATGGAACTCTGAAATTCAACGATATCACCACTGAAAGTGTTCCAAAAAAACTGCGTTGCGGATCCAAAAACTTCGGTATTTCAGTTCTAATGACTTCGAATTGAAAATAATATATTTTTGGATTGACCGTGGATAGGTATCTTGCCCCTCTGCGCCATGCCAAGTTGCCATCCGCGGCCAAAACGGAGGATGGCAACTCGCGGGGGAGGGTTGCATGATGTCCCCGCAAATATAATGCTCCCGTAAGGCACATTAGTCTCTCACAATCGTGTGTGTGTGTGCATGTGTATGTGTTTTTTTTTTTTTTTTTTTTCCACTCTTTCTCTATTTGTATTCACCCACGTCCCCGCTGGTAAGCATTACTACATGGGCAATACTACGGATCAGAGTACCCACCCATTGCGGCTGGGGCCGACTTCGCCGTTTCAGCTCATCGTATTTCTGATCACAGGGTAAACCTCCAGAAACCCCTGTGATACGATGGCGGGCGTCTACGATGGAACCCTCCCCCCCCCCCCCGCGCGACGGGTCGCGTTCGGTCCCGGCTCACGGTCTCACTTCATGGATACCGCCGATAGCACACACGGAATGTTCCTGCCATCGGTCGGAGTCCGTGAGAAAATATTTTTCAGAAAAAATATTTGCAGTGAGCGGGAATCGAACGCGGAACCTTTGGAATAGTAGGCAGACACTCTACCCACTACACCAAAGCCCCGTCTGCATGTGTATGTGTGGGTGGGTGCGCCTGTATATATCCGTGTGTGTGTGTGTGTATGTCCATGATAAAAAATCAGGGAGTTGTTATTCTCACGTAATTCAACAATACGTAAGAACATGTAACTCCTGATGAGTTGAACAATTGTCATTATTTGTTAATACGAGAGCAATATGCTCAAAACAAAATAATATATAGCAAAATTTTAATTTAAATAACGCCATTTTTCCAACTTTTTCTCATGCAATGTAATTGAACATTCACATGTTGGACATATCTAGTTGTCTGCACACATGGTACTCATTACTCCTTGATGAACCAGCCACAGTGGAATTCAGAAGTAGCTATTTCCGTGCCTGGGCTTGCATCGTTCTAGAGAAGCTTCAATATTTTCCTAATTATCTCCTATTTTTCTTTTTCAAATTTTGTACATTTTTTCGATGTTAAAAAATGGCCTAATGTTCATTACAATATTTGTCATAATTATTTTTTTACAATATTCCAGACACATTTGGGTTCATATAGGTCAGTTTCGGGTCAATTTCGTATCGAGCGTATCAGAGCGTCCATCGACCGCAGCCTCCGCGAAGAGATTCCTCTCAATCCTTAATTTCATGCATTATTTGATATTTCAATCCGGTAATTCGCCTGGCGCTTCATCCTACTTTTCATAATTCCCCATACTTTAAGCCTGCCATTGAACTCACATAAACTATTTTGGCTAATTTCCGCTGATCATTGAGGTGACAAAAAAATTCAAACCATAAAAGGGCAAACTCGCGCGAGTTCATTGAACAGTTCACAAATCGAACTGATGCAACAATGCATTTTCCCCCGGATTACTATGGGACGCCCGTGAAAATAATGAATGAGAGAGCATTGAAGTATGAATTTAAAAAAAGAATGGTGAGTTCATTACAAAAGAACTGTCTGAGAAGTAAAAGAAGTATGCTGGAAAAAAAATGAGCAGAGTGGCTCCGCGCGCGGTGGCAGGGAGGGAGGGCGGGGGGAAGCTGAAGTACGAGATTGGCGTCCAATTATGTGAGTCACGACTCTATCTATTCTCCAATTAAATCATCTCATTAAATCACTGGGACGCATTGCAGTCCAATGAAAAGATTCGCACTTTATCGTTAATTTCTATGGACCGTGGGAAAACAATGGGAATGATGAGTTACCAGCAAAGAAGCTCTGGTGAAATCTCTGGAGTATTAGCGAAAATAATCCGATTATCTCGGCCAAAATGGACTTGATAATTCAGGGAACTGGATGAGGAAAATAACATGAGGAGAATAAGGGAACATGGCGTGGAGTGATGAAAATTTTTTGACTTGAAAGTTTTTTTGTTGTGTATTTTAATTCCATGATATAAATTCTGTTTGGTCCCAGTGGCATTGACATATATAGATTTATCATATGAGACTTTCCGTGAAATATTTCCCAATTTTTTATATACCCTTGAATGTTCTTTCCGAGGAGAAAAGATTTTTATATAAGTTTTTTTGCTATGTTAAATCCGACATTTGGTCTGTTTTCTCCGATGAAGGTTCTGTGTGTGTGTGTGTGTGTGTGTGTGCGGAGAGGGGGGAGAGTAAAATTTCCTGCGACAATTTCCCACGATAGCAACACGCGATTCTGTTTATGGACATCACAATGGACAGATCTTTCTGTAACTTAGATGAATCTCTGGAGGAAACTGGTCCAGTCCGTGCATTGTTATAGCCATTTCAGTGATTGCAAACGCTCTACCGCGAGAACGATTGAAAATAGAGGAATAACTATTGGAACTAAATTATTCCTCACGATCCATTGCACAATTCATGTTATATAACTTTTCCTCCTAACTTACATAATTAAACAGCAATCACGCATAGATAGCCGGTTGGAGGCTGAGCACGCGGATGGCCGATGCGCTCTCGTTTTGGCGCTGTACTGATGAAAGGCTTAGAAGACAATATACTGACTACAACCTAGTACCAAATATTCGGAGATCAACTATATTTTCCACTACCCCCCCCCCCTTTTCTCCCACCTGACTCCAACAAATCGTTATCCTTCCCGCTCCAGGAGTCCTCCCCTGGCGCCCGCTAAAAAATTTTTACTCCAAAAAATTTTGAAAGAATAATACCCAAGTATACCCTGAATTTTTATGCCCATATAAATTGGGCTTTACGACTACCGCAACCTTTGCCCATACCACTTCACCCCGAGACCACTCTCCCCCGTTGCCCTAGAGTACCAGAAGAAACACACATGTTTTTTTGAATCAAGAGATAGTCTTGTGGATGAAGAATGCTCGCTTTGAGGAAACAAACATGCGAATGAGTGGAAGACGCGAGGAGGTGAAGTGGGCGGGTGGGAGGTAGGGCAACAGTGGCCCAGAGATACGCAAGCTGTTTAATATACAGAGGAAGAGAGACGCGATGTATGGTGGGTATGACTAGCGAGAACGCTCATTATTTTTCCTGTGATATGTACGTCGTGCCGCGTCGGTTTCCACTCGAGGGTATGCATATGGCTATAATGTTTAGACGGGCGAAGACTGGGGTGCTTTTACCATCTAAATGGAGGGAAAACCGAGGCGCGACGTTACATATAAACGCTGATTGCATCGACGGTTACACTACCAGCATATTGCCTGTCTCCATCTTCTTCCATCAACTATTGTGTTACCAGTATAGTACAGCCCCACTGCAGCATGTATAGATATCGTGCAAGCCCAGTAATTATACGCGCTCACCCACTCAGTGACGGGATACGACTGAGTATAAGGTACCCACTACACCCTACACTATACTCAACGTATGCCATCATCTACACCTAAATACCTAAATAGATGCACTTGAGGCTAATTTGTCATTTGCATCGACGTGACAATGGCTACAGTCTACTAATTATGTTTTATGGGAATTATATTGGTATTACCAGAGAGCCCCATTATTGGGAAAATTCAATTCAATTTGCTCGACAATATTCAATACAAATTAATTGAAGTTGCGTATATGAATTCGCTCAATGAGGCAGATTTGTTGTTTACGAAAAACAAATTGTTTTTTGCCGGTTTTTTTTGCTCGTCGAGTACAACGATGGAGTCGAATGGATTTCCAACCGTTTGCCATACGCCAATTACTGGACAATAGTATTTTCAGTTTGTGTTTCTCGTACATTCATACCAGCTGGAAATTCCATTGTGGGAGTTTTTTCAAGGTTTTTTTTTATTCTGCTGCTATATTAAAATACTATCGTGCTGGGGTAGGGGGAGGGGGGATAAGTCACAAGGAATGCGAGCAACCTTGCGCTCCCTCACTGCTAATCTACATTTTATTACATTTGTTATGCAAGGAAAGCTGGAAAGGAGTTACAGATCGCGAGGAGTACTGTTGTGCCGGAGGATATGAGACTGAGGCCAGTGATCTCAATAATTGGGTCAGTCAGTTTTGCATCACTCGCAAGTGGGGTTCGCTTCTTTTTTTTACCTCCTTTTTTCACCATTTTGTGAATGCTTTTTTTATTGCAACAGAGAGGAATATAAATATGAAATTCAGAGGTGAACCGTTGTTAATTCAATAACCGTAGAGAGTTTTAATCATAATAATTTTAGTTGGTTTTTTTTGTTTCACCATGAAATTCATCGTCCGACATATTATTTTTTAAAATAATGAAGAAAATCGCTTCATCGCCGAGTTAACTCATATGTTTTGTATAATAACGACTTTGGGTGGAAATTGCTAGTGTGAATTAATGTTTTCAAATTCGGAAAAAATTATTATTGGGCATAAAATTCGTACAGGACATTTTGACGTCTCTGTCATTCGTATTTTTAACTTCCGGTTAGGGAAGTTATTGTTTTGCCCCCGAAAATGAAAAATCGATTTTCCATCCGATCTCCACGTTTCATGGTATTTCTGAACTTTCTAGACTATTTAAACCAAAATGTCTGTATGTGTGTGTGTGTGTGTGTGTGCCGATGTACGTATGTAACCAAAAATTTCGCGGAACGATTTCTCGTGAACCAATCATCCGATCAAGCTCCTGTATGACGCAATCGAAGCGTCTTGCCGTAACTTGGAGCTGATTAGTATTTGGCCCATATATGTCTGCTGGTTTCTATTGTTATTAACAATTTCAATCGTTTATAACGTTGTATCTCACGAAATATTATAGACACGCAAAAATGTGTCCAATAAATGTTGTTCCTTATAAAAAAATACATATTTTGTGTTTTTTGACTTTTTTTTGTATCTTTACCCGTTTTGGCGTCAGAGCGTTGTAAACGATCGAAATCATTTAGAGAGCTCTATGGTGCGAAAAATGAGAGATTAGAGAGAAAGTACACACACACACGCACACATCGAAGTTATAGTTTTGGCCCGCAGCGAGGGGGGGGGGGTGCAAACCCACAGCCCATTCTGTTTTTTACACACTGCTCACCCTTGGCAGGTGTTAAAGAAGTGCACAACAATCGTTTTGCTGTTTGCTAAAGCTGAAGTACGCGCTATTTCCCAACTTTTATTACTCAGAAAAGACTGGAAATCGATTAAACGAAGAGCAACTGTTTTGCTCCTTAGGGCAAAGACAAGTCTAACTGCACAACTGATTCACCCATCAGTCCGATTTACACCTACACCTACCCAAGGCCAAAAAAACCATCTGCAAAAAGTCAGTGATGCTACTCACGCCGCGCCACAATGTAACAAGCTACCCATTGACAATGAGCCCAGTGAATCCACTCAGTTAACGTCAGCCACACTCCTTTGTAAGTAGACGAGTCACGGAAAGTGCTTAAACCTAATTACAAAATTATGAGTTATCCTCAACGAAGCCCACTGCATCAATTACCCCTTGAGCATGAACAGAAAAAAAAATTCCATCATTACCATTAGTCCCTCCGCCCCCCCCCCCCACCCCACCTTCATATTTTTTCCCCATCAATTGTCATTTCAATTTACTCCACTCGATTTTTACTCGATAATAACCTGTCATTTCAACCCAGCACTGCGGTACCAAAGAGTAAAAGAAAAGCGTGGCACGACAAATTGCGACGTTTCACGATAAAAATCAGAAAACAAGAAGCCGGAAATTGTGGAGCGGTAAAACTTCATTAAATGCATTCCTACGAGGAGAGGGGAGGAAAAAAAAATAACAGGTTGATATTTTTTTTACCAAGGTCTCCTGTCATGTTCAACCGCCCTCCGTGCGGTGAATCAACGCTAGTTGTATCCAGGCTAGCCGAAATGAGACAGCCGTCGATCACTCCCCCCCCCCCCCGCCTCCTCCCCTCGTCCTTGATTTGCATGCGACGCCGCACTGAGGTGTTTAAAAAAAAGCGTACGAGTGTGCACAAAGAAGGAGAAAAAAAAGTTCGACAGAGGGGGGGAAAAAGAAAAACAATTCATGTCAGTCTCGTTGAGTGCTGATGATACACTGGGCGACAAGGGGTTGGCTGGGAAGAGGGTGAGCGGGTGGAGGGGAAGGTGGAGAACGAAGAGGGTTACGATCGTGCGATCCCCCGGGAATCCCCTGAGTCTACCTCACGAGACATGAACCTCCGTACGAGAAGGCAGTGGAAAGCGGCAAGAGCATGTCAAGTGAAATATAGACAGGGAAACGAGTGGGGTAAGAAAACGCTGGGGGGTGGCGGTAGGAGGAGGAGGAGGGGGGAGTAGTGGCCCTGCGGGCGCCACCATTCGCACACGTATCCCCTCGTATTCACCACAACCAGTGAAGAAACACAAAATATTGGAAGTCGGTAGGGCAGAGAACGAAGATGAAACTAGCCTCAGCATCCGGCACAACTGTGCCCCTCTCTGGCTCTCTCTCTACCCCTCTCTCCCTCTCCTTCTCACAGCTCTTCCGCTCTCTTGTCCTACCTCTTTCACACTCACATACACCTCCCCCCCGCCCCCACCCGTCTTGCTCTCACGGTATCTCTGCCTCTCTTTCTCGATCTCCCTCTCTCACCTCCTACTTTTTATTTGCCATCGTTTATTGCCAATTCTCTCGATTCCACAGTTTGCAGGCTGTCTCTTTATTCTCGTCCCAAGTCTGTCCTTCTTCTTTACTTGAACGTCCCTCCCGGCTGTTGACTTGGCGATTCATGGTTTTATATTCCTACAGTATTACTGCCGATACGCGCAAGGGGCAGGAGGGAGAACTTTGCATTTACCTTTCTCACTTACCTAGTTCCTTTTTGTTTTTTTTTGCTAGCTGAAATTGAAGAAAACCCGGGCTTCTCTTCAGACGAAAATTTTCCGTTCGACTCGTGTGAAACTCGTGTGAAAACGGTGTTTGTCTCGTGAACATGTCTGTCTACAAATGCAATTGCATGCGCAGCACAGCCCTCCCACATTTTCCTTCTGGCGTGCATATTTTAGATGCTTATTGTTATGTTATGGAGCAGACGCCGACGAGAGAAATATGCTTCCACTAGGTTTTTTTTTTGTATTTTTTCTTTTTTTTACAACCCTCCTCATTCTGCGTCTTTTATTCCTCACATTCAGCAGTACTAGATGCTTTTTAAATAAACAATAAAAAAAATTGTTCCATGAAAATACATAAATGCATTTTCATGGATAACTCTCATGGGCGGGCACGGTGTCGAGTCGTGAATAATTGTGTCCTACTTCGAGTCACTTTCAGAAGAAAATAAACAGGAGAGGAAGGAAAAAAGAAAAGAGCTAGGGTACGCTGAGTAGTCTCATGCAGACCCACTCTTATCTCTTCCACTGTACACTCGCGAGTTTGTCGATTCTGCTTGTTCTAGTTCCAAGGACACGCTTCTTTTTCTTCTTTTTATTATTTTTTTTGTGGCCTACCTGAGCAAGTGCCTATTTAGAACATCTCGGGATCCCTTCGAGCTCTCCCTCAGTGTTTATACTCACAGGAGGAGAGATTATTTGGAGATATCATTTCGAATTATGTTCGTGAGCTCAATATACGGCGAATACGATAGGGGGAAATTAATTTCTACAAGATTGTACTAGGATTCATCATCAGTATATGGTAATAGCGTGAATGATGTACAGTTCCTTATTTGGTCATTTCCCGATATGGGGAATTCATAGGAGCATTCTCCAACGTATTTTTTTTTGCGTTTTACCTCAAGTGGGTGTGTGTGTGTGTGTAGGTGAGTGAGTAGGCGGGTTTATGCTCGCGTGTGGATGTGTAGGTGCGCGCGCGCGTGTCTGTGTCTGTGCATGTTCGTCGGTGGGTAGGTAAGTAGGTGGGTAGGTGGGTGGGTGGGTAGGTGGGTGGGTAGGTGGGTGGGTGGGTGGGTGGATAGGTGGGTGAGTGTGTGGGTGGGTGGGTAGGTGAGTGGGTGGCTAGGTGAATGGATGGCTAGGTGAGTGGGTGGGTACAGAGAGTTCTTACAGACCTAACTACATCTCTCGATTACCGAAATTTCATGAAAACGATTACGACCACTATCATATGCAATATAGGGGCTGTCTGTCTCCATTCTAGTATGCATTTTCATCAGCAGAAGTCGCAAGTAGCTACCATGGAAATTCAAATCGGCATTGAATACAGATAGAGAAAAATCAATCAAATTCGATAAATTGTTCAGACGGAAACAATGGGCATTCTAGTTATTCAAGACAAGGAGCACAACTTGGAAAACTTGTGGAAAGTTGCCAAACTTGAGCATTTGCGTTCCAACCCATATGTGTATCTAATTTGAATGTTCGATACACGGAAGTTTCCAAGCTACCTAACCGCGCTATTTCAAGATGTTTGCTGTAATGCAAATATATTTATAAATCTGAGTGAAAATTCCAGTTGCGGTTGGTAAATTTTCCCCTACTGGGATAGTAGATGTGATCGACCGGTTATTAATACTTATCTAACCAGTCGGGTAGAATTTACCCTACCACAGACTGATTATACAGATTTTGAACCTAATGACTTTCTTCCAGGACGCAATTTACCTGCATCCATTCTACCCCAACCAAATCGCAGTTAATAAATTAGTTTTCCCCCAACGTTGCGCAATAAAAACTGCGAAATTGAGATCACCATCAAATATATATTCTCAATGTTTCCATTCAGCAGAAATCATCTAAACATTTCCGTGTCCCTCATTCGAGACATGGATGGTCAGTATCATCTGCTGGGCGCTATAACCTTCCCCCCCCCCCTCCTCCCCGCCGCTACTATAATCCAGAAGCTCAGAACCTTGATGTAGAGCGCCACAAGTGTCCGAAATTATCATAACTGACAAATATTAACTTAGTGACCCCCATCCTGGATAAACACCACGCAATGCACATGCACTAAAATCAGAATTTAATTACTCCAAAGATCATGAAAACTTTCACACTGAGACTTCCCATATACAGCATTTAATTGTCGAGTATAAACCTGCGAATTACATGAGAATAAATTGTATTGCGCGCGTATAATTAAAAATAAGAGTCAGAAAATTAATGGGATCTTAATTGCCCGTGATCTCGAAGAATATTAATGAAATCTATTTAAAAAATGTAACTAGCGTTTTTTCAGTAATGGGATGAAGAAATCTCATTGACCCCATCCCACTGAACTCTACGATGGTGGGCACCTATAATGGGATCTCCCCTCTGTGCCAGGATAAGTTCCCGACCGGCCTTGCACTCTCATTTTAGCGGTACCACCAATAGCACACACACATAATTACCCGACCAAAGTACCCGACTGTCTTGGCGCTGAATTCCAATAACGCCATATTGCACATAGCTGATGAAACAAATTTTATGTATCAATAAATCGATTCTAGGAAACTTACAAAATGCAATGATAATTGCATAATAAATGAAAGAATAGTAAAATAATATATCCGTATGAAGTGAATTTTTATACCTACAATTTCGACTTTTTTATTCGACTGCATGCAAGAACTAAAACCACTTTCGTTTATACCACTTTAATTCATGCACATATTTAAAGTTATAGAAATTATCATAGTATAATATACGTCAAATGAAAGCGAAGGAGAGTGTAAAACAGCAGTTTAGAAACATTTAGGGAATTATTTCCATAGTGGGAACGTTACTGGGCTGGGCTATAGTGCAGTAGAAAAAAATTTCTTGTGTAATAATTCTGTTAAGGAAAGTGTGCGAGCAGATAACTTCAAAAGCCCGAAGGTTTACGGCGGGGTCTTGCCTCTTAGGATTTTTTTTTTCTCTCAATATTTTTTTCTTGCAAGATCTTGGGACAAGTACATATATATACGATACCATCACACCTGCTCATGGTCTATCCTAGCATTTAAACCTGAAAAAGGATGTAGTCGAGGACAGGTTCAAAATTCATGACGACAGTAAATGGCCGATAAGTGAAAAAATACGATGAGAGGATGAAAATGCATGGTGATGTGCCTCTACGTTCTCCTCTTTTACGCAGCGTTTTATCATTCTCAGTCTCGCCCAAATTCTGTCTATAGATATGGTAGACGAATTTCCTGATTTTTAACATTTTTTGGGGAATTTATCAGTTTTTGCAGTTATTGAAATTTTCCAATTTTTTTCAATTTTGAAATTTTGGACGCATTTCTAAATGTTTGAAATTTTTGAAATTTTTGAAATTTTTGAAATTTTTGAAATTTTTGAAATTTTTGAAATTTTTGAAATTTTTGAAATTTTTGAAATTTTTGAAATTTTTGAAATTTTTGAAATTTTTGAAATTTTTGAAATTTTTGAAATTTTTGAAATTTTTGAAATTTTTGAAATTTTTGAAATTTTTGAAATTTTTGAAATTTTTGAAATTTTTGAAATTTTTAAAATTTTTAAAATTTTTGAAATTTTTGAAATTTTTGAAATTTTTGAAATTTTTGAAATTTTTGAAATTTTTAAAATTTTTGAAATTTTTGAAATTTTTAAAATTTTTGAAATTTTTCAAATTTATAATTGTTTTATCAGAACAATGTTCTCGTCACTAATATCTGTAATTGACAAATCGAAATGCCTTACATTGAAATTGTACACATTTATTACCATAGAACCATCATCGAACCATTCGAATCCATGTCAGTCATTTCCCCCCACAAAATCGCCTATTTTTCCGCTCATCAGTTCGTCTATTGAGCGTTTCACAAAACATCCATTAGTTGGTATCTTTATATACCGCCCATCTAGTGTTTCACCCATTCAAACATCCAGTTGATTCACTCAAAAAAGAAAAAAAAAATAATTATCCCCGTAATACTGCAATCTCGTGAATAAAAAGTAATTTACCCTGAAGAAAACATGGGTAGAGGAAAAAGGGGAAGAGTCATTCAGGATTTAACTGAGCGTCGCCTCCACGCTTTTTTTGCCGCGCGAGGGACAATTTTTAGGTAGTTAACAGGCCATCGCGAGCTTGGCGCGAGCGCGGAGAACCCTCTGGCACCCTGAGAACTTAGCCGTAGCTAAATTTATGGAGCGTGTCGGTACTGGGAGAAAGGAGGAACCGAGTCAGACGAAAAAACGAAAAAAAACCGTGAGTGCGACCTCTTGCGGGTTGCGCCAAAAACCTCCCAACGGAACTGAATGAACGGAACGTTAGTGTGATCCTCGACGAATCGAACCACTAATTTCCGGATGTCTCATAAGCGTTCTATAGGGAAAACTCAGAGCTACAGACATTGAAAAAAACAACAATAGCTACAGGAACGTTTCGAGCCCCTCGACGATACCCATACAATGAGACCGCAAGGCGGGCGGGAACCCAACCCCACCCAGAGGGCGGGAGGGGGGGGGTCCAACATACTTGCCATTGTAGCACAGGGGTTTACCCTGTGTTTAAAAGACGCGTGTGTGGGTGTCCAGTACTCCCTTTGGAATAAACGATGGAGAGCAGCGAGCAGGGGGGAGGGGGGGGATACATGAGAATGAGATGAAAAAACGATTTTTGGAATTCGGGCAGCAAACAATAAGACCCCGGAAAGTTAATAAAATACCAAAAATACTGTGGAAAAAAAACACTTGCGCCTGACTTTTTTTCCACCCCTTTTATTTCCTCCAACTCCCCTCTCGCTCGTTTCAATCCACCATTTCGACATTTTCCATCTGCACGAGACTCGAATTCGCACGGAAAATCGTCTACGTGCCAAGTATGTAAGGGCAAGTACATTGTACAGGTGGGTAGAAGGAAAAAAAAGGGGGGACATTGGAAGAGAAGGGGCCAACTGAAATATACAGGGGTAGAAAAAGGAAGTGCAAGGTTAGGTGGGTAGGGATTACAATGTATTGCTAGACGTCTGGCTGTACAACGTTGCCAGGACCACGCCTAACGTTAAGAAAGGCATTATACGCGCGTTCGAAAGTACCGTAATGCCAACGATGGATATGCCCGGCTTCATTCTCACTCGTTTCGTATGTGTTGCCTTCAGCTTTCCTTTTGATGGGTTGAAACGTTACGTTTACCTCATTCGTGTGGCTTCATTTTTCTTATTATGTACTGAATTCTAAATGTAAAGTCACACGCGAAGAAGTACGTTGTGCGAGGTTATTACGCATGTGTAAAAAAAATTTTTTTTTTTCATTATAAGTTGAGGGGAAATTAAATATTTTTACTCCATGAGCGCCGAGAGATGGGAAATAGAGATTTTGTTTTTTTTAATTTTCAGTAGCTGTACCACAAGTAATTCAAGATTATCGGATATTTTCCTATAGTTCACAGAGAAAACACTGAGACAAGGTATCGCAATCTCTTGCGCGCTTTCCGCATAACTTAGGTGGAGCTACGTAAAACGAAGAATTCGCTTTCTTGCGGAAATACCTATAAAATCACTATCAAATACGCCCGGAAAAATCCACGAAAAACAGAGGGTATTAATGTTGGATACTTGCAGTAGATTTGTAAATTTGTATTGTGAAAAATTGGATTTCGAAAGCATTTTAACTGGCTTGGATTTCGAGATATGTGACTGGGACACTTGGGCATGCGTGTGAGAAAATCTCTCACCGCGCGACTAATGAGCGTCGGTGAAAACACGCGACGGTCAACGGGTTAAATGCGCTGATGATTGGGAATTCGGATCAGGCTGGTAGTTACATCGCGGAGATATTGGCCAACTCAAGGGGCATTCACCAGATCAATCAGATACGAACTTGCAAGGATCTTGTCTGTGAGAATAATTATAGTTATTATGGTAGGCAAAAAGGCGGACCGAAAAATATAAAGCGGATTTAAATGGATCTACATTTAGAATCAGAACACCAGACGGCAGTGAAAAAAAAAGATTGGTTGCCCACGCGAGTCATTAGTAATATTAAAAAATGCTATCCTTGAAACTTTGGTAAGCGCTTTACCGTGCCCATTAATGCATGATCCAAATTTGGTGTCATACATTTCGCAATTATTCCCATTTACAAATGTTGCGTAAGACGTTTGAGAAGAAAGTTAAATAGTAATTTCTTCATGATAAACCGCGAATTTTTCTTGCAGTTATCTGTATTCAGTTTCATATTGTTTGATAGTTTTTTGGAGAACGCAGTTCGCTCAAACGAGGATTACAAGTAGAGAGCCCCTTTCATCTACACTCTATGAGCATCGCCAGAGTTCGATTATCTTGCAAATGAGGCACTTCAGAGACAAAATGTATAAAACTTTTTTGACGGCAAGTTAATTTCCAACAAAAAATGTTTTATACCATTTTCGCCTAAAGTCGTTATTTAACTAGATAATTGACAAAATAATTCTCAATTTTATTTTTTCTGCCAAAAAATGTACTATTCTCATAATCTGCGTAGGAAAGATATTTTATCAAATGCAGGTTCCATTTGATAGATTTTTAGTACTGATGATTTTTTCTGTTTTTTTTTTATTTGAAACTATATAGCGTAGCTTACAGAAAATCCCATTTTATTGTCGAATGTGTAACTTTGGTTCGAAAAACGCTTCAATGGTTCCATGTATAACTATCTACGGTGAAAAAATAGGCGCGGAAAAAATTTCAGCTCAGTACAGGATGTGGACCGAAGGATTCCATTTGATTTTGTGTTAAAAATCTCTTTTATTGAGATAACTCGAAAACGATACACACACACACACACCTACCCACCCACCTAGCCATCCACCCCCCCACACACACACACACCCACCCAAACCCACCCGCCCACATTCACCCACCCACACACACATACACATACACACCCACACACACACACACACACAGCATGATGAGCGACTCATGTACCTTACGGGAGTAGGAGCGAGACGCCAACAGCAGAATAAAAAACTTCGGGAAACGGCGGTACTGAGACCATTACGCGACCTTCCAAAGAAACGAACCTTTCAAGATTGAGATAAATTTAAAAAAAAAATTCAACTTCTATAATGTGTATTTAACATCAAATTAGCTCAAACTATAGCTTCATAAATGGAAAAGATGATTTTGATCAAGCCTTTCTCTCTGCGCACATAGCTGTGATATTTAGGAGAATACTGGGGCAACATTATGGGTCAATACCGTACAGGTGCCTTGGGACAATAATTTAGAAAGGGAAAATTCCGGTGGGGCGTAGGGAATGGTCAGTTCCCGAGGCGATGTGATAGCAGGAAGCAAAGCCTGCTCCAACTAATGACTCGATTTTTATCTGTCGTGATTGCTGCGAGTGGTAACAACGGTAGGTGGCCCATGGAATGAGAATCAGTCTCACCTTGACCCCGAAGACGATGACCCCCTTACAAGGAGCAATTTGGAGCGACAGTGAAACCTCTCGAATGAGATT
This sequence comes from Asobara japonica, assembly GCA_026005395.1. NCBI lineage: Eukaryota > Metazoa > Arthropoda > Insecta > Hymenoptera > Braconidae > Asobara > Asobara japonica. The sequence goes on from BQMI01000334.1 coordinate 588,232, forward strand.
TTTTACGGTTCGAGATGATGGAAAATTCTAGTTTTCGTGGGCGTGAGGACTACCACGACTATCAGGACAGGTTGATAAGATTTATGTGGTTTCTTTATTCAGAAGAACACCTTGACAAATTAAATCTAGAAATATTCCTCGAGGTCAACGGTTTACACAATGAATTCACATGTTTTTTCTTTATTGGAGTTTCGTAAAAATTACCTATCCCTTTATTAAAGCTGCGCTATCAGTCATTTTGAATATTTTCCATGGAGACATCTATCGAGAAATTATTGAACGAAAATACAAATTTATTCGTCGATGGATCAATTTTATTATACTTAGAAAGAATCACTCCGAATTACGAATTTATATAAATTTAATTTTCAGTTTATTTTTAAGGCTCTAATTTTCTCTGAAACGGATGTAAAATCGGGGAAAACCGAAAAATATGGAAATTGGGTAGCCCGTTCCTTATCATCACATTTTCCGTATCCATGTTACGCGGCTTTAATAATTGAGGGGTTTAACAGAAGAAACATCACGAATTGCATCAGATGGTGAGTATCAGCTACGCCGAACATTTTATTTTTCAGCAATAAAGACTTTTTTTCTATAGTTTTCTTTTGGCAATTTCCGACATGAGTATACGACAGACATGTTCCTCACAATTCTACAAATTTCAGGAAGAAACACTAGATGTTTAAAGACTTGCCACGAAATTGACGGATTTTAATATAAAAATATTAGAGCAGATATTAACTTGACATGTCGTTTGATAGTTTGAAAATTAATCAAGCACTTATCAATGTCCACAGTTCATATCTGACAATATGAGTGACATATTTAATATTGAAAAAACCGCCATAATTTTATACTTCTTCAAGAACGATAGCGCAGGCCTGGTAATGACTCAATTTCTCAACACGCGGCACCGATTTCGATTCATTTTTGATAAATATGTATTTGCGTGTGTTGGTTTCTGTACTTTTTTGTCTTACTATTTTTCTATTTGCCCACAGAATCGGCCGTGATAACAGCGGGCACCTGCGATAGAATCCCTCCTCCCCCCCCCCCGGGTTCGCGTCCGTACTAACAGCCACACTTTTCGGGTACCGCCGATAACCCACCGGCAATTTCCTTGTTAGCGATTACGATTCATGAGAGGATTTTCCATTATGAAAAATATTCTCCAGAAGCCGACCGCGAACCCAGAACCTACACTGTGTGTGTGTGTGTGCGTGTGCGCTTTAGGTAAAACTCGTAAAGAATTTTTTGCCCCAAAATTGAATTCTCTAAGTGAAATATAATATACCATTTTTGTTTCAACACCCTTTTCTACTGAGAGAACCAACATTTTTTGTTTAATGTCCGTCTCAATTCTATCTATAAGATACAGTGAAGAAATACACTCACACATACACATAGAAAATTCATTGCTTTCACGCGCCTAGGGTGATACGCCCGTCCCGTTCGTTTATTCATCGTCCCGATATAAATTTGTCGGATCAATAACAATATACCACAATTCTGTTTTTATCATAAAATTGAGTTTTAACATTTAAGAGTGCCGCGGAATGAAGACATTAACTCCAAGTTTTGTATGCGACTTTCTCCCGTCACCGTTGAGATACGTATACAATTTTCGCGGAATGGCGGTTCGTTTCGCTAATATCTTCCTCGTCATTACATTATTTTTTCTTGATATTTAATATAGTCTAGACCAATGGAGTGGTTCCCTGCTCATTTTCGGTTTAAATATCTTGGTATTTCATTTTTGTTTTACTCTCCGCGATCCCCTGTAATTCCTTTCCACAGTATTACGATTGTATTACGTCACCTTTTGCGTCACAATCCTGGCTTCGATCAGTAATAATACATAATGTGCAACCGAAGAAAGAAGGATGGATTAACCCCCGTTCTTGTGACAACTGATTTCTCCGAAACACTGATTATTTAAAATGATCAGAAACTGAATATTCAATAGATATACCTCTCTTGTCTCGGAATCATCAGATTTTTTTTTAAATACGGGGAAAATTATCCGACTTCTTTTTAAACCGCGAAATGTTGAATGGCATCCGCGGTGCCCCCAATTCGCTCTCAAATCATGAACGCTAGAAAAAAAGTTATTCACCATAAAATGTACATGCCAACTCAAGAACCAAAAGTTATTTGAACATTCTTCCTCGGTTTTCGAGATATTTTCTTGTAAAAGAGTCATGCAGAACAAAAATACGAGGTGCGTTTCAACGAAAGTCCAAACACACACACACACACCCACCCGCCCACCTACACAGATTACCGCCCACCCCCCCCCCCAATCCACACACATACACCCACCCACCCACTCACACACATACATCCATCCACCCGCCCACCCAGACACATACACCCACCCACCCACCCGCCACCCACACACATAAACCCACCCGCCCAGCCAAACACATGCACCCATCCACCCGCCCACCCACACGCATGCACCCACCGAACCCGCCCATCCACACACGCACCCACCGACCCGCCCATTCACATATACACACCCACCCACCCGCTCATCCACACATATACACCCACTCACCCACCTGCACATATACACTCACCCACCCGCCCATCCACACATATACACCCACCCACCCGCCCATACACATATACACAATGAATTTTAAAAGGTTTAAAAAATTAGTATGTCCGATGCAATAAAATAACTGAAGTACTCAATTGTTATTTTGGCGTTATGCAATAGAATTTAAATTTCACGAAATTTAGACATCTACGAAAGGAGTTCACGAATCCGCGAAACACATATTAAATTACAAACTACAATTTTGTAATTTAAACATTACAGGCTAACAATTTTGTACTATCTGTATTAATTAATGAGTGACTATATATTGAGCTACATCTGGGTTAAATCGACAGATTATAACTTTTTGACACATTGATATGCCAAGTTTCCTATACAGCCCTGTGAAAATATAATTTCCCCACGAAATAGGTATCCCATAATTTATCAATGCCAATCAATCATTGTCCCAAGTCTACACAATATTCATGGAAAATTCAGCGAGTCAAATTTTCATAAGGGGCTCCCACTCATTTTCCATCACGTCGAAATGTCCCCTTGAATATTAAACTTTCATATTGAGTTTCATGAGAAAATTTTTCTCTGTGAGCCAGTGGAATATATTCACTATCCTCCTATTTTTAGGAGATATTCTGCAGAATGTTTTAATAAGGTCAGAGGCTCTTTCTCTCATATTCATTAATTATGCAGCTTTGGTTTATATTCAAAGGCACCATGTCGTAAAAAATAAAAATTAGGAGGGGAAATGAGACAACGACTGGGGGAGGGTGGGGGGTGTGGGGGGTGGGAGGGATTTACAAAAATAAAAAGAAATGTAGGTGGTGAATCTAAGAAGCATATCTTGCGAAAATATTTCATTAAGCATGCATACCGCGCTGTGTACAATCCTTGGGAATATCATATTACGAGAATTGTTGCGCAAAGACATTTTTTTTTTCTTACCTCCAGTCACGCCTCATAGTTTTCTTCTCCACCACAAAAATGAATCACTCCAATTTTTGTTATCGTCAGATGAAACACGAACTTGCGGCCAAAAACAGACCGATGAACTGAATCATACTCTGTTTTTTTTACTCAAATTTTGTATTTTCTGTTTCATTTTTTGGATTTATTTTATATATACCATTTTACTTTGCTCGTAGGATTTGCTCTGCTCCAAATCTCCAAGTAAATTCGATGTCAACTTAAAATTTCGGTATCGTCTTTCTGTTAATTTCATTGTTGTTACTTGTTCAATTGTAGAATTAAACGGAAAAAAAATTGCAATATAAACGCTTTCTAATATACATTCTCCGCGATTTGTTTCGATCTCTTTTGCTTAATAAATGCGAGGAATGTTGAACGATTTCATAGTTTTTTTCGAATTTTCAATATGAAAAAACCAGGACTTTGATCCTGCAAAACTTTGGACTTATGGTTACATAAAAAAACTTTCAGTTATGAATGGGAAAAATTAGAACTGAGTTTCTGTTCGAATGATCAATCGTCTACAAGAATTCTAATTGATTGAGGTACTCATAAAACCCGAACCATCTACCTAACGCCAATTCTGTTCAACAAAGCGCACACCCAAAAATGAACATCCATCATAATTTATTTTTCAATCGTCATTCATTTATTGCTCGATCAGATTAGTCAGATAACATCGTGGAGTTAGTTGGTAATCGCGTTTGCGTCGATAAACATCGAAAATTATATAAACAGAATATTTTTCGAGACTCTGTTAATTTATCAAGTTCCCAGTATTTTACCTATTCTGTCCAGTATTGGAAATTTTATATGTACGCGATAGTAACAGAAAAAAACAGGAGATGGTTTTTTCTCCAAATCCGAAAATTGAAGGCTCTCATATTTTCGGAATCAACGATTAATACTGTCTTCAACTTCAAAAATATATTCTTACTCCGAATTCCAAATTGTAGTTAAAATCGCGCAACACCAAAAAATTTTCCTCGACCTCCGGCCGAAATACTAGATATCGTAACTAGGCCAGAAAGTTTTATTTGTGCGTTGATAAGACCCCGTTGGGTCCCCAATTATTCAAATAACAATTTCGCGACGCTCACCGAACGATCCGCAAAAATGTTACCGAGCTTTTCTCCTCGTATGTTGAATCTTAATCACATTCGCGAAATAGCGGAAGATAACATTAAATTACACACATGCAATTAATTTTTTTTTTCGTTTTTTCCCCGCAACAATTTCTGTTTAAATGAAGAGCATATATAAACTTTTTTGGCCCATTAAACGCGCTATTAAATATCCCCAGTATCCGATCTTTTCCTCTTTTCCATCTCTTTCCATATCTTAACAATATCATTAGGCAGCACTAAAGCCTCCAAAATTGCCGTTCATATTCACCTCAGTATCATTAATTTTTTTTATCCAAGGTGACATCTGTTGTACCAAAATGCCGATACAGCCTGAATAAAAAATTAATAAAGTGACCGAAGGCCGAAAGCCTTTCACGAATTTTCAATGAAACAGAACGCGGATATTATTTCCCATAAAAACCCATAAAATGTCCATAAATTTTTTTATTCACATCCCGTTGACCCACGTGGCCAGCCCTCATTTCTCCACAGATCCAGAGTTCAATCCTCCAGTCATCAACATTTCCCCTTTCCTCTCTCCCTCTCCCTCAACCCGATAAAATATCATATTGAGGTTCCCTCGTTTTCACGTTATGATTCGACATATCAAGAGTAGTCGCAGCCGACTGAATACAGCTTTCTAATATACGCATTAAATGATCGTGCTTCGTATGTGTAATGCCACTCACCTGACATTGAACTAGATGGCTTTCACGTTATTTTTGTCATCATTAATTAAGTTATCACCAACCAAGATTTTTCATTCCAATTATCCCAACAATTAAATTATAATAAAATAATTTTGTTAAAAATGCATTCGTGTGAAAAGTGAAGAAAAAACAAATTCCATTGTTTTAATAATTTCAGCTGTGACTTTCGAGCTCGATGTGGGTGAAGGCAATTAGATTCCAATTTCGATAAGCATAAAAAGTCGCGAAAAAAAATTACACTAATTTCCTCTTGTTTCCTCCTCAACCCCTCCCCCCTCCCCCCCCCCCCCCCCCCCCGCCCGCCCCACCCCCTGGGAAAAGAGAAATTTGACCTTTGTTATCTTAATAAAATTCACATCAAGAGAACAACCGAAATATTTCAATCACGAATCGTTTACTCTTGGCATGAAGCGTCCAATATACCCCGTGATATTGGAAAGCCATTTTGATTAAACGAAAATATATTGACCTGCGTTGCGAATGTGAAATGAAGTTTGAATCAAATAGCGAACAAATTTTTTCGTTTTTTATGGTGTTATCATGGAAATTGAATGAATGATAAAAAAATGTTTCATTGCACCGGAGCAAAAGGAATCATTAGAGGTGGTCATTGTTGACTTGTTGCCATGGGCTGGAGATATTTCCCAAATTATATAAGGCCAAGTTGTATGGTTTAAGTCATAAGATGCCAGTTGGTGCAGGTGACTGAGCTCCGAGGCCTGGCAACCTGTTGTAAAGTTGTTGCCATGTTACACACTGTGCTATATATCAGGCTTTAGAGTTGTACGAGTTTGAGTATGTGAAGAGGAAATGAAAAAATCTGTCTCACCAGACGGAAAGGTCTTCGTAATCTTGCAGCTCCCTCGTCTTCCGAATCCACCTTAACGTCAATCATTATAATTTCTCGTAATCTACTCGTCTAGCCTTTTCACTTCTGACAGGCCACTGATCTTTTCCTTTCTATTTTTACATTCTTAATTGCATTTAGGTTTTTGTCCACCGTTATAGCTTTATTTTTTTCTCTCCAAATGACAGACTTTCCTTCAGTTGTCTCCCCATTTTTCTGGCGAGTTTCATGGCCCGCGGCCACCTATTAGACTTGTGTTATTAGCGGCGGGGAGAGGAGGGAATTGGAGGAAAAAAACGCCCAACTAAGTTTATGAGATGATTCATTTGACAATTTGTTGCGCAAAGAATTTGCTCAATTTGTTTTTCTACGAGTTTTATCGTGCCGACAATTGTTCGGAGAAATGCGTTTGAATTGTTCGCATTTTACGCGCGCCAGTTTTTTCAGTTGATAAGAATGGAGAACATTTAATGCACTTGTTACCATTTTTTCCCCCAAAAGTTGGACTGGATGCCATATAACTATATTTTGGAATATTTCGAAAAATTAATATATAATTAATATACTGTGACTAATATTTAATAAATGTGGAAAAATGGAAAAACAGCTGGAACGTGTTACACGCGCGCCCCGTAAAATTAGAACTGCATTTTGAGTCAGCATATATATCGCGAAGTTTCACGGAAGTACTAAATATAGGTGTACCGCTACGGCTCATTATTCCCTCGAATATATCATATACTCACGAATGAAAACAGAGAATTATTTTGGAATTTATAGTCAATTCTTATAGAGATTTTAGGATAGTACAACAAGTTGAAATTCGCCACATTTTTACCTTATTTTCCCGATTTAACCCAATTTTCACCTCATAATTGACCTCACATTGCCATCTTTCATTGAATATTCATAGCGTATGGGATTTTCCAGCGCCAATATTTCCTGAATTTTCAGAGGAAATGTGATTTTTAAGGCCGACATTTGCGCGCAATTTTAGGTCAAATGTAACGTGTATAAAATTCCCACAATTCAATATGGAAACTTCGGATGAAAATTCGTTACGCAGTTATTCCGCAACGTGAATATACTAAAATGTTCCTACGCCTCTATGAAGGGTGCCCATATTTTTTAATGAGGATTGCTTATAATTTTTTCCATCATTGTTCCGGAATTTTCATTTTTTCCAGATTTTTAAAATCCGATTTTTTTTCTTTTATTTTTTCTAACATTAAGAAATATTAAATAATGTGATTAAAAATTTCCTGCACGGGTCACCCAACATTCATGCACATTGAATGACACCCCCCCCCCCCCACCGTGCAATGTGCCAACTGATTCTATTATTAATCCTAAAAATTCCCACTCATTGTTCAAGTGTACCTGCACTCGCAACATCCCCTCCGACAGGCCAAAGAAAACCACCTCGTTTGTCTTCCGCTGAAGATGATAGTTTCATCCCAACTCAAGACAAAGACGAATTTCCCCGCAATGACTGCACACAACTCCCTGAAAACAAATTTTCATTCTAGTCACGTTGACGATCGTTTTCACCACTTCCGGCGGACAGCGGCTGTATGGGGCCCTCCTGTGGCAAACTCGTGTCACACAGCGCTGGTTAAAAACATGACGAAAAAAAAAGGAACGCCACTAGCTACATACGTTTAGCCGCGGCGACAAGTAACCCAGCTGAACGTTGGTACATCTCAACTTACTTCAAGTTGACCACTTTCTTCGGTTTACTTTGCCCAGTGGAACTTCCCGTAGCCGTTATATCGATTGCAGACATGAACAAGGCGTTAACTGCGGAGAAATAGGTCGACACTGATTCCGGAGTAGGGAACGGGAGTAGCCTGGCCCACCGGGGCTCCACGAGAAATTGTCCGATTAGTGATTTCTGAAGATTATCATCTTTTTTGTTTATCAGCGCTCTGGTCCGATCCAGATATGCAGCTGATCAGTGTTCTTTGCAAAACGGCTGGGTGTTCTACGAGGCCAAAATTTTTTGTCCGAATAAATCCGCGACCTAAATCGGGCTCTAATACATCTCAGCGTTCCAAGGTTTCGGCGCTGTAGGCCGCTACCTTACCGACCAGGCGGAACCAGTGCGGCAGAGGACTAGCTTGAATGATTTAGCCGTTCATTCATTGATTTCCTTCCCCCGGATCTGTGATGGTATTGAGGGCTCGACTACAACACTTCTTCACCGTCGGCTCTGCACCTAAGGTCGTTAAACGGTAACGAGTATTCATTCTGTACCTGGACACTACCAGTATAGGTCTGCAATGATGGTTGGCTCTTGGTGTGAACTTTTGGTATATGTGCGCGTAAAATGTTGTATGATGCTCTTAGAAAACGCCAGGTGCTCCGAACCCGGGTCCTCCGACTTCCTAACCGGGCACCTTACCGTCCGCCATACACGCGGATGAAGGTCATATCGGTTCAAAGATTTTCTTGAGGAATCTCATCAACATGTCAATGTCCTGACGTATTTCAGGCGCGCATGTGGGGTTAAAGGGCCAGCTTGAAGACCTATTCCATTTTTTCTGGCTGAGCATGTCAGTGCCGAACGCGAGTTTGATGAAAAAAACTTGTCGGGAAACTTCGAAGTTTTCCATGTTCATTCCTGCTGATTTGGGCGAAGACCTAGATGCATCCCGTTGGAGAAAATAAGAACTTCCTTTGGGGCGGGGGGGGGGGGGGGGGGGGGGGGGGGGGGGGGGGGGGAAGAGGTTAAAAACTTGAGGTATACGATTGTAATGATTTTTTTCAATGGTACTGATTATTAATAAAGACCATTGATTTGACAAAAAAAATCATGAATTATAATTATTGTCCTAAGCACAGCACTCACCGCTATATAACACATTAATTAACTCCCCGATCTTAGGGAAGTTATTGGTATTGGTCTGAAAATCGAAATTGGAAATTTCACTTGATCTCCACGTTTCATGACCCCTAGAAATGTTTCCAACCATCTTGAGCGAGATGTTTGTCTCTCTATGTGTGTGTGCCTATGTGAGCAAAATTTTGTCGAACGATTTCTCTCAGACAAATTATGCGATTTGGGTTTTTCTATATTCATTGGATAGGTTTCCGCCTAACTTAGTTCTGATTAGATTTTGAATATAATCGACCTAGCGGTTTTATAGTTATTAACAAATTAATTGTTTATATCGCTGCGTAGTGAGAACCATTGAAGATACGAAAAAAATTATTAAATCAAATTTGTTCTACACACAAAACTACATATTTAATGGTGTATAACTTTTTTTGCTAACACCGATAGTTAATCGTTCTTAACAAATTCAATTGTTTAGATCGCTCTATCGCAAGTACGGTTGGAGGTGCGAAACAAAGTGTTGAATGAAAGTTGTTCCATACGTAACCGTATACATTTGATTTTTTATGACTTTTTATGCTAACACTCATAGTTTTTCACAAATTGAATTGTTTATCTAACTCTATCGCAAGAAAGGAAAGATTTTTAAAAAATCTCATTATATTTTCGCATTATCAAATTTCACATATTTGGTAATTTTGAAAATTTTAAAACTTTCACAATTTGAGACACAAACCGAAATCTTGTATATAACATATACGGGGGACCGATCGGGAAGTGATTGGTTCTATCCGTAGAGGGTGAAACCCAAGTCCCGTTTATTTAATATTAATCAATGTTATTGCCATGCATTGAGAATATTCGCGCAGCTATTAGTAAGGTTCTTAAAATTCTGAGTTATGCAACTATTCGATAATATAGTAAGCAAATTCATCCATTATTAGCCCGCCATTATTTGGGTGCTTTTAATCCACAATTAATATTCAATATCTTGACATTTAGTTCGGTAATCTATTAATTGCACGCGATATCTATGCAATGGAATAAAATATTGTACATTGATTCCGGCTTTGATAGATGATGCAATGCGACGCTAGTAGATTTATTTATATGTTCTTGTCCTATGAGGCTCGTACTTGTCACTAAAAGTTGTCACTTGGACAGTTAAACTTTATGTATTCCCGACTTATCATTATACAACAACTGCCTATAATGCCGACTTTTCACCGAATTCGACCTATAAAAATCGTAAAATTTATATTACTCCGAGCGTTTTATTGCGGACTTTGTCACTTTTTTTCAGCCCCAAGCAATCCACACATTGTCCCAATTTGGACCAATAGCATTATGACATAAATATTTTGTTAAAAAATCAGGAGGAGTGGGGCATAATGGGCCAGGGCATATGGAATTCTCATCCAAAAAATGTCTTTCCCCAAATATTTATGCCCCCCCCCCCCCCCAATACTTTCCAACCAATTTTGTTTTTTTGCAAGTAATTTTCTCCTAAAGAATTTCCGTGCGCGAAGCCAAATGCCCGAGTGCTTGAGTAGTTTTTACTTCTACCACTCCAGCCATCTCTATTAAGCACATAGTAAACTGAAACTGTCGTTTTTACTTTATTTTTTTAGTAAAATGTATGGACGATTTTACTTGGTCTGATGTGCTTTCACCGTGTCCAACACTCATTGCTCCATTTTCCCCCGTCTCACCGCGAGCATGATAAAAAAAAAACCACAAAAAGCAAATTCCAAACGTCGACGGTTTTTCGCGGTAGTACGAGAGCCTCCAATGCCACTCAGTAAAATTCTCTGAGGCGGGAATTGAAGGTAAAAGAGTAGAATACAAGCCAGTGCATGGGGGATATTGCGCTGGGTGGGCCAAATGGGAGTGAAGCATTTTTAGTGAAAATGAGAACCTCGCCTTCAGGGTACAAGTGTGTTCTTACATTTTTCACACCAACGATTTGAAGAAAGCAGTGTAAGTGCCTTGAATGGTTGTGCTTCTATAATTTCCTACCTCCACTACTTCCAAAGGCTCATTGTACAATTGCCACTGTTATGCAATTATTCTAATGGCTAAATTGTGAGGTTTGTAGCGAGATTTTAGGATAATTTGCAAATTGACGATTTGTCAACTGAAAAAGTTTATTTATGACTACTTGGGCAAATTGAAAAGCACGAGTAATGACAATTTCACTAAAAGCTAAGCTTACCTCCCCCTCCCTCCCCCCACCCACCCACTACCACCCGACATTAAAATGTAACAAAAGCAATCATGTCAACATCGTGTGAAATGGAAAAAATCATTTTCTGATTCTGGTCAGGACCCAGAGCATTCCAGGTAATGGAAATATTTTTTTTTTCAAATTGTTGTGATTAGCACAATTGTACTAAAAGGAACAACGCATCGTTACGCAATCATTGGAAAAATTAATTGATAAGAATAATAATAGTTCTTCATTTCGATATGCTTATTGCAATTCCAAAAAGCGGAAGTAATTCAATAATCTGGATAGTATAGAATAATATTAACTTCCTGTAGAAGCCATAATTCAATAAGCAGTTTTTCGATGCCTTCCATAGCAGCTTTTCATGTCTTCAATTAGTTAAATTGATAGCCGTTGAAACCTACTAGATATTATTCAGTCACGATGACTGGCTCATGAAATATTGGAATACTATCAGCCGGATATTGCTGATGAATATGATGGGTTCATTGTGATTCACATCTTTTAATTTAGTGCATTCAGCTTCAACATCGTTCACTTGAATTTTAACGGAAAAAACATTCTATTATGTATTCCAAAAATGGATCTCCAATAGCTATCCAAATATATCCACTGTAAAATATTCATAAATCTATATCAAAGAGCCATTTCTTCTCACTCAAATTACAAGCTTTTAGATGAGATAAAAATAACTCAATGAAGGAAATATTGTAAAATCGGGAGTACAAAACTTATGTGATTATTTTCAGGAGAGATGTGTGTGTGTGTGGGTGGTTACTTTGGTGGGTGGTTGGGTTGATGGGTCCGTGGGTGGTTGGGTGGATGGGTTGGTGGGCGGTGGGGCTGGTGGGTGGCGGGTGGGGGTGTGGGTGGGTGGTTGAGTTGGGGGGGGGGTGGTTGAGTTGGTGGGGGGGAGTGTGGGTGGGTGGGTAGTTGGGTGGGTGGAGGTCTGTACGAAAAGAATGCCCTATTGCAGTATATTGTAAAACCCGATTCAGGGATATAAATATTCCCGATTCGGGAATGAAATATCTCCAATGCGCGGATAAAATATCCCTGATTCGGAGTAAAATATAAAATATCCGCGAGTAGGCGATAAAAAGAGCCTCGAATATGTTATGACCGCATCGAGGATTTTTATCCATAACGCCTGAAATTTTTATATTGCCGAATCGGGGATATTTATATCTCCGAATTGCGGAAATTTACAGTACCGTTTAAAACTTTAGTTTCATCTCCTACACAACCACACATGTACACTCAGATACATATTGCGTTCTTTCCTTTTCCATTGGTCTTCAACTCATTCACTTATCGCATAGATAATTTTTGAAACGGCCATCACCCCTTAATTGCACAAATAATGGAAAGAAGTGACTAACTATAAAATCTACGTCTAAACATACGAAATAACTTTTGCTAAATCATTTTTGTCCTAGGTTTACGCATTTACGTAATAGAGCGTTATGAGCAATTGAAATTTTTAACTTTCTCCCAATCATTGAATTTAGTTGTAAATATCCCATTCTTCAAATGAATGCGACTCCTCTACCGTCATTACAATTGCATTACCTCAAAAATTCTTGTATTCACACATTTCTCAAAAAAAAATTTCTCCTAATCCCCCAGAATATTACCTAATTAATGAATATATAAATAGAGTGATATTCGAACCATTAAAGATATTTTCAGAATAATATTTTCACCTTAATATTTTGCCGTGACTAAGTCATACGAAGAAATTTTACTCCCATGCAAATGTCGAACATAAGTGCAAGAGACGCCCTGGAGAATGACGAAATGTAAGACAAACTCGTGAATGAAGATAGTTTCTTTTTCGACGCCCCAGACAAGTAACATCCTTCCGGCGCCTCCGGAGTTTGTAACTTTGTTTCTCTGTTTTTACATGTTCATTCGTTGTTTTTTTTCATCTCTCGATCCGCCCAGAAATACAGATCTTCCGCTCTGCCCACGTGCGCTCTCTTTCTGACACGGACACAAACACATATACACACACACACACACACACACACGCATGCACACACACTAAACCCTCTTTTTCTCACACTCTCTGCCCCTCCCCCTTCTTCTCCCTGTCCCTTATTTTTTCTCTCGCAGCCTCAAGTGGGCACTCATAATTACACACCACTCGTAACATCCCACGTACTCATTACATTCGAGGATGAAAGAACAGCGCCAAAACAAGGCGAAAAACAAATGAAATGTATGGGGCAAAAAAATTCATGTATCACAAAGTGGGAGGGGGGGGGGGGGTTATCGTACGACGAAAGTGAGAGGATATACTGAGTGGAGCAGTTCGAATGGCCAGTGAGCATGGACCCGTTTCATTACTCATTTATCTCAATTGCCCATTTTTTTTTTGTGACACTCTTACGAAAAGCACTATTCTAGTATATTTCGCCACCAATTTACTCATTCTCCTTTTTATCATGATTCAATTCAATTTTCCCCCACTTACAAATCACGGGGAAATTCAATCCCCCATTTCTGCACAATTCAATCTCCATAATTTTCTCAATTTTCGCGCCACTCCGCTGAAAGCACCCGCACTGTTCGAAATATTCGCGATAAGCTTGCGCCTGCGCATGTTCATTTGCACGAGAAAGGCGATGTGAGTGTTTGAAAATAGATGAAGAAAAAAAATTGCCACTTACCATTTTTTCCCTGCAGACTCCCCCCCAAACTCCAAAATCAATAAACAACTGTTAAAAATTCAGTCTATCCTCAACTGCAATCAATGAACTAACTCACTGAAAAAAAAGAAAAAAAAATAACTAAACCAAAAAAAAAAAAAACAAAATTATGCAATTGACTGGAGAGAACTTGTGTGCAAATCACCGCATGGTTCGTTTTCACGTTTCTTTTTTTTTTATCGTGTACAGTCACAACGTTTTGTCCCTCAAAGTCTCTCTTTTTCCTTTTTTGTTTTTTGTTTTCGTTCAATGCAACGTTGAAATCCAACGTGTCAGTTTCGCGGGTTGTCTAGCACTGACAGTCGTTCAGGAAATACTGAAACTATCATTCTTAAATTTAGTACATGCCCGGCAATATTATAGACAACAATTAAGCCGCCTTTCATTTTAACTATAGTGAAGAACACCGTTAACGTTTCTCCAGAGCCCCTCCCCCCCCCCCCCCCCCCCCCACGCAATGCCACTCTCTTGTACCCCCCTTTTGTACATAAACCTCCCCGCCACTTACCAACATTTCGTTTCCAATGGATTCCCCCCTCCTCCTCCTCAGCTTATGTTTATGTATGTATCTATGTATGTATGGAATACACCTTCAATCCCCATGGAGTTAAATGGGAACAGACGAGAGAGTGAAACGCCGCATCCACTGGCGAATGCGCTCCGGGTACCACACAAGTGAAGTTCTACAGAGGCGAATGACTAGAATCCACTGATACGGAGAATTGGCCAGACGACACGGAGACCTCCTTAAGGATGGTACGAAAATCTCAAGAGATATGAAAATTTTAGAGGGAAATTGTTGTAGAAAAATAGTTCTGGAGAAATTGGAATTTTTGAAAATCTCAATAATTTGTAAAATTTGCGAGATTTTTGAAATTTTGAAAATTCTGAAAACTCTGAAAATGCTTAAAATTCTCAAAATATTAAAAATATTACAGAAGGTAATTTACAATTTTTTGATTATTTTAAGATGACAAGTCTCGAAAATTTCGAACAATTTCACGAAATGCTCGACAATTTCGAAAACGCATACGAAATTTTCGAAAATTTGAGATTATTGAAATTTAGAAAAAAATCAGTACGTTTGGAAATCTCTCACATTTTTTGGAGAACTTTGAATGGTAAAAAAACCGAGTCCACTTCTATCCTCACAAATTAAGGGCAATTACCAGCAGGGCATGGAAAACAAATTCAAAAGAAAATTTCACATTCTAATTAACGAATTATCAACTAATCAATAATTTTAATAACATCCACAAACGCCTTGGATTCATTAAAATTGGATAAGCTTGTGGACGATCCAGTATACCGCATTCGCATGATAACACACAGGGAACCAGAGAAAACAGAGGTCGGTACAGGCTCCTCGACGAGCAACCTCCCGCTCGTCAATCCAAAGAAAATTTTAAATAAAATAATTACTGTCTGTTTCAAATGTCGCTCACATCTGCAGTGAATTTGGAAAATAGCGTAACTAAAAAACAGAAGTTCCGGAGCATTTTAGACTTTAAATTTAAAGTTAGGATTAACTGAAAATAGAGAAATAACTGTATCCTAGTGGACCATTTTTTCCACGGATATTATCCCGATCTAATCACTCAGAGTCTTAATCACTCGAGCGTAAAAGGTCAAATCGACCTTCTGTGAACAGTCACAAATTATTCATGAATCACCGAAATTGACAATTCAATATAGACCTATTTAGTGAAAAGTTGACGTTCTAATGTAAATAAATCATGAGAAAAGTAAATCCGATGTATTATCCATCGAAATGACTAATTCGGTCCGTTTTAACAACCAGAATCGACTTGTGAATGAATCCGTAAGTGCAGTTCATTGGAGTGACAAAAGACGGGAAATCCCATAACAAAGTGTATCGGTTCGGAAACGGACTGAGTATGCGCGGAACCGAACCGAGCGGAAAACGGACTAAATGTGATTGGAACCAGCGAAACAGATCAGAAGCGGACGGCATCCACTCGGAAACGGACTGGGTCAGCGCGGAAATGGACTGAGCCAACTGTGCATGGGACTGAAGAGGCTCGGGAACGGATTAAATCGGTTTGAAAATGGAATGAATGGGATCGGGTGCGAACTGAATTAGTTTGGTAACGGACTAATGAAGGATGAACTAATTCGAAAGCTGACTGTAAATTAACTGAACCAATTCGCAAATGAATACAATCAGTTCCGACACAGATTGAGTCAATAGGAGATTTCGGGCCACGTTTCCGGAACATATGCTGTAAATAATATGAAATTGGCTATTTTGTCAGATGGCCCCCATACAACAGTTGTATATGATTTGTACAGGATGTCCCAAAACTCGCATCCTAAATTTCTCAATTCGGTCGTTTTCCATCAGGAAAGACTGGAACTTTACGTCTCAAGGTCACAAGACCTGAACTGGCCAGAATTGTCTTGCGTCCTTGGGGTGTAAAATCCCAGTTGTTATGACTGGCCGAGGAAACCAAGCTACGTTCTGATTGGCCCGCTTAAAAATTGAAAGACTCGCGGGGCGGGGGGGGGGGGGAGTGGAAGGGAAACATGCGAGGCCAAATATCACCCTCCTTCCAGCCCCAAATCCAAAACGATAAATTAAAATTTCGAAATTAATTGATAATAATTAAGGATATTTCACCTATATTGGCGAAGATGTACGAATTGCTTGAAATTTTTACATAATGTTTTTGAAGCGATAACAGATGCCTGCATGAAATTTGAGATTGATTCACAATACCGTTTTGTAGTTATAAATTATCAAAGTCCTCAATTAACACGGCCTCTTATGGGAAAACCAAAAATTTGCGTAAATACAGTTCAAAATGTACAAATTTGTTGAAATTTTGAAAATTTACTATTGAAGCAGATATAAAACGATGGTAAAAATTTCATAACGATTGAGTAAAATTTTTTTTTATTAATTGGTTTAAACAATATAATATTGATTCGCAAAATCAAATACAATATAATAATTTTCTATGGCTATCACTTCAACTAATTAACGCATTGAAATATTAATTGAAAATTATTGGCGATAAATATAGCGAATTATAGAAAGGGTCATAAACTTTTGTTTTGACTATAGCGGTTGAATATGGTTAATATAAGTATTAAAAAAAAGATCCAAACTTTCTACTTTTTTAAAAACGTTCATGACAAATTGAACATTGCATTTGCGTTCCTCATTCTCTTCATACTCAATTCAGGTGTCGATAGTCATCTTCAAGCCCATAAAATAATTCCTGAATCATTGCGCAATTCTTGCAGCACCCTTAAAGAGGTAGCGAGAGCTCATAATGTGAAGCAAATACGAATTTGAGAAATACCCGGGACCTCCTTATTCGTCAACAATACGCACTAGAAGAGGACATCCTTTCGAAATGTTCTCAGAGCAGTCGAACATGAATAAACGTGCAGATGAAAATGATGATAAACCATCAACTGACTGTGCGAATGGCCAAAATAGGAAAGGCGGAGAATAAATAAAACATCATTTATGTGGAAAGAGAAGAAAATGTTTACTATCACTTGGTCTCAAAATCATTTTTTCCCCTATGAATAAGTAATGAATTTTCTCCAAGCAATCATGACAATTATCAACCAATAATACTCGCAGATTGATTATTCAATGAAATCGCCGGAGATAGTTCACCAGCGAAGGCGTTAATCACTCTACTATGGTTTCCCTCTCGCGTCACGTGTTCGCGATTATCTCAAAACTGAATCAAGATACCGAAATTTTCATATAAACCTTTTTTGTAGAGCAAAATGTCACCTACGAATTTGTATATAACTAAATTTGCGATATCTCTCTTAGTTTTCGAGATATTTGAAAAGTAGTGACGGACCATAATAGACGTAAACGATTGACCAATTCGCTACTAAATTATCGATTGTTCACGGAATTAATTGGCGTTATGTTCGCCAATTTCCCATTTTCTATTACTCTCATTTTTCCATTCTATTTTGACACTATCCATTTGTTGATTGCATTGAGCGACACGGAATGAAATTTCACAAAATGTGAATTGAAAATTGTTGTTATTCATTGGATCATTGTTGTTTTTTATTATTTTCAAATTCTCTCACAACGGCAGTAAGGAGCAATAACCAATTGTATCGATTCAATATACGCATTGTTCAGTACTCAGTATGAATGGATGAGTGATTGTGATAACGATGATATAAACAACAAATATTCAATCGTCCCATCAGTGTGAGGTCACTACACAATTTTTCACTATTATTCATGTTACTTTTTGTTTGTCGTTTTATACGAGTTGATACAATACACATGTTTATTTTTTCCGTAAGAAATCACTCCGACAGTATAATATTATAATATCATTATCTTAAGCCGCATATTGTTGTTAATTAATAACTTATATGAATATATTATAATATGTATATGTACTTTATTTCTCCTAATTTCGAGTCGTTCAATTTCAGTTGTTTTTTTATATTACGGTGAAAAGTGAATGATTGGATATTCATGAAAGTGCAAATAATGATAAGAGTAGTTTCTTTGGTTTTTCCTTTATCGATGATTTTTCATATGTGAATATCATGAGAATATTTGGTTATCGCACTTTGTATTGCGGCCATCACATTTAATCATAAATTGTTCTTTTAATTTAGTCTTTATCGACGACATTAATATCAATGGAAAATGTAAATAATTGCCATGATGGAAGTATTTAATTATAATAATTTTTTTGAATAGTTAATCATCGTCATTGTTACAATTTCTTGGTTTCACCTAGCGAAGCCCCATAAATCCCACAGTATCAATTTTGTATGGTTTCAATACTCGGAAATTCTCCATGGAGTTAGTTTCGTTGAGAGAAAATTGGACTAGAAATTCCATCCGATTTTTTTTCTCACCTATCTCCAAGGAAAAAAAACAGCACAATTTCTTGGTTGATAGCCGTGTGAATTTTGGACCTCAAATCATTCATAATTTCGCTAACGTACTCATCAACTATAAGAATAATTTCTTATGAAACACGCATAGTCGTTCGCCTCACTTATTTGTTCTCATCTTTTTTTTCCTTAATCTCTCATTCACGCATAATATTCATTGATATTATTCCGCTGTGGTTAGCTACTCGTCTTTTACATGATTATGCACTTTCCTTTCTCAGCCCATGGATTGTTCTTCTTGTCTGGTGCATGAATCAGCGGATCATTTTTCTCATTCTCCTCCACGTACTCCCGCATTCTGAAATGATAAGCACAATTTAGTTGTTAGATTGTTCAAAGTGATTGAGCCAATGGTAAATATTTTCATATTGCTGATCTCTAGTATTTATGACGGACAAATCAATCATAATCAGTTAATCAGAAAGTCATATACAACTCGACATGTCAGAATTACGATATTGATAACGGGTTTGAGATAAGAGCATTAGAAGAAATTAGTGGAGCCTATGAAGCACACAAAAAAACTTCCACTCGTATTTTTTAGCCAACATTTTTAAAAACCTCAGGTATCTGTGTGCACAACCACACCCCCCCCTACCCACCCACCTAACTACCCACCCACCGACTCAGCCACCTAACCACCCACACATCCGCCCACCCACCCCCCACGCACCCGCCCACTCACCCACCTAAGCACCCACCCACCCCACCTAACCACCCCCCACCCACCTAACCACCCACCCACCTAACCACCCACCCACCTAACCACCCACCCACCGCCCCCCACCCACCTAACCACCCCCCCACCCACCTAACCACCCACCCACCCCACCTAACCACCCCCCCACCCACGTAACCACCCACCCACTCGCCGAACCGCCCACCCACACACACACACACACTCTGGGAAGTTTGCGACGGGGCTTTGGCGTAGTGGGTAGAGTGTCTGCCTACTATTCTAAAGGTCCCGCGTTCGATTCCCGCTCACTGCAAATATTTTTTCTGAAAAATATTTTCTCACGGACTCCGACCGATGGCAGGAACATTCCGTGTGTGCTATCGGCGGTATCCATGAAGTGAGACCGTGAGCCGGGACCGAACGCGACCCGTCGCGCGGGGGGGGAGGGAGGGTTCCATCGTAGACGCCCGCCATCGTATCACAGGGGTTTCTGGAGGTTTACCCTGTGATTAGAAATACGATGAGCTGAAATGGCGAAGTCGGCCCCAGCCGCAATGGGTGGGTACTCTGATCCGTAGTATTGCCCATGAAGTAATGCCTAACAGCGGTTACGTGGGTGAATACGAATAGAGCAAGAGTAGGAAAAAAAAAAAAAACACTCTGGGAAGTCAATGATCATACGCACAACCCATTCCTTGTGGCTTTTCTACTCCATAATTGAAGAATGTGGTACCTTAAAAGGCAAGGGGATGTTCTCAATGCACTCCTAAAGGGCGTTCGGAGAATGACGCGGCTACAGACGGGTTAAGCTATGTATATGTGAATAGCATATTCGGTTATATCGATTTTGTTCGTACACACGACGATATGACCAACTATTTTTTATTCCATTGCATTGGAAACGGGTTGAGGTAAATCAATATTTGTTTTCCATTAGCCAGTTGTCCACATTTAGCCGCATTGAATCGGTTCAGTCTTTTTTTCACGTTTTTGCGGACTTTGAAATTTTGTTGGTATTTTAAGGGAGTCAATTGGCCAGAACAAGCAAATCCATGAAGGGTTCTGTTCGGTAATGCTGCAATGATGGTGTAGAGACGCAGTAATTTGTGGTGGAAAAAATTTTTTAAAAATGTTTGTTTGAAGAAATTTTTATTTGGGAAATTTTATCTGAGAGATGATATCCGAGGACAGATTCTCCGAAAAGCAAAAATTTTAAATAGCGACATTTTTTAAAAATAATAGTTATGGAAAGTGAAGCACTCCACAGTGAAAACATGACACCTGGATTCAACATATTTATGGTAATGTTTGTTCACATATCCATAAGTAACTGAGGTCCTGAATCAGAACTATGCAAAATTACACACTTCCATTCATCTCGAAAAAGAAGTTACAGCAAGCATCTTAAATTCAAGCACGGGTTTCTACAGTGTCAATGGAAGAACTGCGAAAAAAGTGGTACCCGGGAACGCGAGATATTTGAATTTCCCGCCCTCGTTTCATTCGAGATTTTGAGCGTGTTTCGATGGATAATCCAAGCCACTTCAATATATACTTCACCAATATTCAACTCCGATTACTCTGTTGAAATCTGTCAGCCTAACCAATATATAACTCTCTATGAATCGAACAAAGTTCTATTTTTGTGTTGATATTTTCACAAAAACATCCCCATATGTTGAGAAACTTTTTGTACCAAATGGATCAATAAATATAAAAAAATGTCGCATGAACAAATCGTGAAAATTGGAAGAGCCACGAATTGAAAAATCGAACATGACTGGGATGATCCATTACTCAGATGAAATAGAGAGAGAGAGAGAGAGAGAGATAAATCGCAAAATCGTAATTTGACATCGCAGTAAAAAAACTGATCACCTGTTACAGTTGTAATTTTCACCAAGCGATTGCCGCACATTTCACCCCCGATAGGGAAAGTCATTGCATCGACCCCGAAAATTGAAAATCGAATTGCCATCATGTCACAGGATGTGTGTGTGTGTGTGTGTGTGTGTAACGGTGTATACGAAAATGTGTCGTCAATAAATCAGCGAAGTCCTATATGATCCAATCCATGGGGTTCCACGCCTCTTAGATCTAGCTAAATCTTGCTTAACCCGCCTGACTCGCATAATGAGGACAGGGCCGCCCATAACGCCTTGCAATTCTCTGGAATTTTGAGTAAGCGAAACTTTTTTCTTAACAACATTTGTTAAGGTCATCTTTGAAGTTTTATAATATTATTCAAAATCATGGACGGAAACTAGCAATTGGGGAGTTAGAAAATTTTTTTATGTCTCCGCGATGAGTCACTCTCATGCTACTAGTTATGGATTACGATTAAGATTCAGCTACAGGGAGTGTCAATGCCCACGGATATTTTCATCAATAAATTTACTGACTTAGTTCGCGTGATTGAATTTACCATAAGAGGTAAACCGACTTATCCGGCTTACTTTGATTAGCTATCACACATAAGTCAACGACTTATTCAAATTGATTTGATTGATTACGATAGATAAGTTGACTTGACCTATATGTTTCTACAGCAGATATCCGGTATATCTCATCTCTCATTATAAACAGAATGACTAAATTCACCTGTGGCCGATTTTGCGACTGCTCTTCCACCTATAGCGATTCTTGAAGGCGTTCCCGGAATTGAACTTTCATCTGGAACAGTTCCTGAAACTGTTTCCATACCTGAAGTTCCATCTGGAAGAGCTGCCGGAGCCTTCACGGGAGGCGATTCTTGAAACTATTCGTTATCTTGGAACCGTTCTCGTACGCTGAGCAGAGGAACTTGGTCAACGTGGAACCTGTTCAACTTGGAAAGCGTTCATCTTGGAATTTGTTCAACTTGCAACCAGTACGACTTAGAACCTGTTCAACTTGGAACTTGGTCTACTTGGAACCTGGTCTACTTGGAACCTATTAAACTTGGAAATTGCTCAACTTGGAACCTATTCAACTTGAACCTTGCTCAACGTGGAACTTGTTCAAATTGGAACTTACTCAATTTGGAACTTGATCAACTTGGAACTTCTTCAACTTGGAACCTGTTCTACCTGGAACCTATTCAACTTGGAACTTGTTCAATTTGCAACCTGTTCGACTTGGAACCTGTGCAACTTGGAACCTGTTGGACTCCAAGCTTTAATAAGTTCATTGGGAGGCGGGCATCAGGGAAATCGTTGAAGAGGATCTTCTAGAATTTGGCCCTCAGATGTATCTGTACGTTCGGACAGTGAGGTCCACACAAAAAACATCCCGATGTGATATCTTTGCTCTCATCAAAAGTCGATTTCCAACCCGATCCAATTAAATAGAGGTCCAGGAAAAAGGCGCGAAATATAAAATATTCGTTGTTTCATGGAGAATTATTTAAGTAGAATGAATCATACCGTTTTCTGAAAAAATGGGGGTTCAATGTCGGGCAGGATACAAACTGGCGCTCCCACCGCTTTTCTCGCAGGTCGCCCGCAATGCACCCACATTTGCTCTTGAATTATGGACGGTATAACAGACTTTATTAAATATGAAATATGGATTTTGAGGCAAGGTTATCAGATTCGTTGAACGCTTCTTGTCCAATATATATTCGTTTTTGAGATGTTCCGTGATAAACCAAGATGACTGAGTGGATTGCGACCAAAACCGAGAGCAAATTGAGAATAAATGAACACACACACACATACACACACACACACACACGCACACACGCATACGCCAGCTATTTTGAAAACTCCTGCTTGGTGTAAATTAGTTTCTGATTTTTTTGCATTCAAACACACTTTTTGATCGTGCTCGCCGAATACGGAGAATATGGAAAATATCAAAAGATGAGAAATAATGGTCTCGCGTAATAATTAAACCATGTACGAAAATGAAACCAAGGAAGCATAGGTCTTGTTAGAACAACCCATTGAATAAGATGACCCATATATACTCTCTTCAATCGATCGATATTGAAATCATAATTCACAATTTGCATATCGTAATTTATGCTATTGAAATCGTTAATTACGATTTTCATAATGGGGAAGAGGAAATTACAAAATTCTTCAATTTATGAGCGGAATGATCGAGATAATATAGTGGAACATATTACTGTCTTATACCTATTACTGTCATATAGCTACTTAATGATCCAAGATCATATTTTTGTAGTAAAAGAAGTACGTCACCACATGTATGAATTATCTTTAAAGGAATGAATTGTGAGACCGATTCCATGTAAAGGTGATTGTATATGATGCAGAATAAGCGTATGGCTTCAATGCTTAATAAATAAAAAAAAATAATTCAAAAGTGTGAATTTTTCTGTGGCATGAGATTGCGAGTTATGTAATTTCCTTTACATCTCCTCAATTAAAGAAAATTAATTACTACAGAACTTCTTCAAAAAATATTGAAGCGAAATTTAGGCGTTCTAATATTTCTGTAATACTCCAATGACTCCTACTGAGTGTTCCCAACGTTTTAATTAGATCTATATTATATATTATAGATTATCTCCCGTCTCCTTTCACTCCCCCTCGTTCCCGATTAACCGAAACAATAAACAAGTTCAATTAGGCAAAAAAAAAGTGATCAATAACGTTATGAGCTGAATTCACGGTGGACCAACGTTATGAGAGCATAAAAAAATTAGAGGAAAAATCCGGGATTCCCGATAACATCCCGAAAACGATATAGGTGAGCCCAATACCGCGATATGACCGTTTTTTCAGTAGCCCCACTTCTGGGCAATTTCTCAGGCAACGAGGCGATTTCGGAATGAAATCATTTAAGCCTCAGTGCTTATGTTCACAGAAAAATACACAATGCCAATAAGACAATAGAGAATTACAGAAATGCTCCATTGCTTACATCCGCGCTTCCTCTTGCGCCCTCCCCCCCTCCCCCCCCCCCCCTATCACCAATATGAAACATTGAAAATTTTTACAGACACCTAAGGACCGAAGCTCCAAAAACCTGTTAATTTTTCTATTCTTTCGGTGCTGGAAAATCAGCGAGCTGTGTTGCTATTTAGTGCACGGCGTCTCCCGTCAAAACAATAACTTCCCCTATCGGGAAGTTAAAAAAAGTACCTAAAAAATCTGACTCCTCAAGGAGAAAATTCCAAATAGTTATTTCCATTGTGGACTTTTCAACCTCATTCTTCGCGAGAAAGGAAAGAGTTTTTTTGCCGGGTTTACCCGCCCCCTTTGAGCCAACCAATAATTACACCAGCGTCGACAGCTCTGGTCACTGTCAAATTGTTGTAAAATTGCTATTTACTAGGTCCCATCAACTCCTTTCACTTTGTAACAACAAAATACTACCCCGATAAAATACCAACAGTGTCCAAAACACCGTCAGTAGTTAGCCCTACCTGCCGAACGAGAAATCGATGAAAATTTCATTATTTCCGAACAATTTCCAAAATTCGTTTGCACAGTTTCGGTCTGTACTAAGCAGTTTATCGCCTCTGTCAACCGCTCTCTGTTGAACCGGGTGCGGCGGTGGGGGGGGGGGGGGAGTGAGGAGGGAAGGGGGGAGGGCGAGAGAGTAACGGCAGTTTGTCGTCGTTGAAATCGATTCATTAGTCCCAAGAGTAGAATAGGGGAAATGCCCCGCAGCCATCCCCACAAGCCAATGTTAATTAGCCACCCTCCCTCATTCTCCCCCTTACCCATTAAAATCCATCCCCTTTCTTGCTCTATATCCATCCCTACAACCTCAGTAACATCCTCAACTCCACCTCTCCGCTGTTTACGTCCAAACGCTCTAGATCTTCCGCAAAATTTACTGTTTCCGGGTTTTGCGTTAGCAAAGGCACAAACCGCTTGCCAATGCAACTCAATGTGAAATAGATCGATGGACGTACCTCACATTGGGTAAGGGCTTATTTAACAAAGCGACAAGGGACAAATGATGATGACCCCATCATCGCACGATGAATAATTGTACAAATAAATGAACAAGAGCGGTGACATTTGTATTGAATTAATTGAATTCAGCAAGTGGGTGAGAAACAATTCATGGTAATTAATATTCCCCGTTAGTGGCAATAACAGCGCTGGGATTATTAATGATTGGAAGCACCTTTCAATTCAATCTTTCACCCTACTGTTTGCATTGAATATCAGTAACAAGGAGACGGTGAAACAACAATCACTCTGTCAACATCAGTGGCTTCACTCCGGGAATAGTGATTCAGACATTGCGTTAAAAATTGCCTCCTTCTGCGTCGCCTTTTACCCTGCATCAGGATTCAGATTCTTAGAAGGAGAAAAATCCGAGACAGAAAATTTCATCTACCACCGCTCAACTGGGCTCGTACCTTAGAGCTCCCGGGTTCAAGTCCGCGCACCGGCCGGTTGACGCAAACACCAATGTAATTTATTTCTACTGTTCAGAAATTTATATTAAAGGCTGAAGTTACTTATTTTGTGGCATGACGGAGTGGGCGGTCAAACAGTGGATTTTGAGTTTCAATTATTTTTTTTTGACCAAATATCTGCCAATGCGCCAAGTTAGCACAGTCATTTCCAAATTAATTTACTTCCGCAATTTTCACTCTGACATCCAAACTTCATAACATGAGAGGCTCAATCTGGTGTTCTCTTGTGGATATCGAGACTGGGAAAAAAATTCTAGTCTCGAGAAAATACCGATTGTGTAATGAAGACCTTGAATATATAATTGCCTTAAGAAAATTGCTCTTGTCACAAGAAATTTAGTAGGTGAAACATATTATGTTTCTCAGTGTATTTTTAGAAACATCGGTTGAAATTTCCAGCTAAGTAATTGCCAATTGTTGTCCGATTTAGTAATTACAGGTTCCGAATTTTGAAGCATTATTTTCTCGCTAAATTCTACGCTCAATGCAAGTCGACGGAGTCTATGGGTCCCTATCCTAAAATGACTCTTAGTATAACGCTGTCTGTTGACCGCATCTGACAACGATCAGAGACCGCATCAAAGAATCCTTATTCTACTCATAAAAGTCCAGGTTCTAGCTTTCAACATGTGTTGTTCATCTCCAACCGTGCTCATGGTCCAGCGCGGGAACCAATTTCAATTCATTCATCCCGCATCTCATAGTTTTCGGAATGGACCACTCAGCAGATATCGCCGTCATGGGTCCCATCTGCTCAACATGACACCTCCATCCCGTTCATTATTTCACCAAATATTCTCCGAATTACCCGCGACCATGATCGAGAATCGCTATCTCGCCGGATCACAATCCAAATCAGCGAAACCCACCGGAGATCCTCAGCTTCTCGACCTAATTCAATCCTACTTAGCTCAACTACAGACCCCGGAGTAAACTGGACCAACTGTGTTTTTTTTCGGCAGTATACTTGGTGAAATTCAGCAAATATTTTTCACCGCATTATCCACGGTTATGATCGAGAATCATTTTCTCGTTACGGCAAATGTATTCCATTGCCACCGTTACACTCACGGCCTGCAAAAGTCTCGGTGAAAGGGAGCAACTGCACACTCGAGATTCGCGTTCAAGGAGACTGAGAACGACAACGAGAGGCTTCCGAAAGGAAGGCGAACAAGTGAGACGACATGGTGCACATGGGAGTGGAAGGGAAAAAAAAATATCTATGTAAGAATATTGGGGGTGGGGGTAAGTATGGTAGTTTCGTACTTAGACATTGTGTTGGTTGAATGCAAGCACGAGTTCCAGGAGGCGGGGGGGGCGGAGGTGGGAGGTAAAGGGGAGACAAAAGAATATGCGTCTCAAGAGGCTGTTGTTCTCTTTGAAGTACGGAAAAAAATAGGAGAAATATTGTTTCCATAATTATTGTATTCCGTACTGTGGCATTACGGTGGTGCTTGGGGCGTAAAGAAATTGCGGAAATTCAAGGCTTTTTAATGATGACAAACGAGAGAGATTTAATTTGTGATTTTCTGGTTTCGGATTTTCTAATGGTGAGTTTTAGGGGAGTAAGAAAGTTCTGGAGGGGGATATAGGCTGTGGACTGGATGAACGTAAGAATTTTCTACTGGTGATAATGTGAGCTGTTAACTTGTGAATAGTTAAGGTGGAGGATGAAATTGTTGAAGGCAAACTCTCCTCGAGATAAGTCGCTTGAAATATCTTGAGGTTTGGAAAATATGCGTGAGATTTCTCAGGTAGGACAGGGGAATTCATGCCCCATTCGGGCCTCACATATGACTTGCCGATAGAAATAAGCGAATATCAATTACGATTATCGAAAAACAATGTCTACATAAAAATAAATGACGTATGTAACATGATTTTCTCAATATATTCACACACATTCAGTTTCTAATTTTATGAACCTAAACTTTTGATCGGTACTGTACAACACTTTTTGTGAGTCTGTGTCAGTTCACCAACAAAAAAGTAGAAATGAATCCTGAAATAATCATGAAAAATTTAATTCTCCAGCGCAGTAATAGTATTGCTACGTGATCCTCTTCGAATCCTCTAAGTACGCTCACGTTTCGAGAATATTAAATGCACCTATCGGGAAGGATCGTGTTCTAGAAAAACCTTAACGTATTCTTTTTGGAACTCAAGTTTCATGTCTTATATGCACGTAGCTGATTCAATAATTAATGGACAGCTGGAGCTTTCCGAATGAAAAATGTGATCAGTTTAATTTCTATCGGGTTCATTAATAATTTTTGTAGAAACGAGGTGAGTTAATTTATACTCAGTCTGTTTTTTTAACAAATATTTTCAGAACTGATAACATATGAAGAACATTTCATAAAGGCCTTTTTAATGAAACACTCTGCAGAAATGTTTATATGAAGATCATCTTAACTCTGGACCCTGAGACATCTATCAAACACCGATTCAATCGATAAATGCACTTATCGGTTTTTTAACACTTCGTTACAGATTCCATTGCCTTCAATTTTCAGCCAATGGCACTAAAAAAACAGACTGAGTCAGTACGTCTTTCAGAGCTGCACCAAAGGGCTTCGATCAATCGGAGAATGGAGAGATTCCGGTCGCCATCGATCGACTGGATCTCCCTGAAGTTAAAAGCGGCCAGTTCGCTCACCGCGTTGACTCGAAATCGAAATGCTTCTTTCAAATTGGATCAACTCAAAGAAGGAACCAAAGCTCAGCACTCCCCATAACAATAAGGGCAACTGACGAAAATTTTTTTTTTTCAACTTCCCGATTTTTTGGGAAGTTATTTTTTTTTTGATTCCGACATTGGCTTCGCCTTACGCGGCAACGTCTCAAGGACGAGGAAAAATCCTGAGGCCCAACTACGAAAAGTACTATTTGACCGGGGTACCCGAGGCACACTGGGATAGCGCGAAAAAATTTGGAGACACGAAAAGTTTAGACCAGAATGGGAAATTGAAAATTGCAAAAATTAAGAAATAAAAAACAATTTAAAATAAAAGGCATAAACAACAAGATGAGAAAGAAAACTAATAATGATATGAATCGCTCAGAGGTCGAGCACTATGTCAAAATTAAATAAAAAAACTATTTAAAATAGTTTGATATCTTCATATTGAATACCACAATTTGAGAAAATTCAAACCATAAATATAAATGGAAATTCAATTTATTTGTTAAAAATTAAAAACATGTATCACGCAATTTTCTAAATAACGATTAATCAAAAATTATACAAACATTCAGGAAATTCCGTAAATTTTCAAGAAACTGGAAAGTTCTGGAAAAGGAAAAACATTCTGTTCTAGAACTTTCTCTTCATCATTGTGTATGGCGTAATCGAATCATCTTCACGTAACTCAAATCTGATTAGATTTTTTTTTTGACTCGCCTGAATGCTTATTAGCAATTTCAATTGTTTAGAACGTTCCATTATGAAGTGATTAGAGATAGGAAGAAAAGTGCTAAGTGAGTATTATGCCCCTCATGAAAGTACATAATTTATGCTGTATGTTATTCTTTCTTAATTTCACAATTGAAATGTCGAATTTATCTGGAGTCTTAGTCCGTGACAAGAAATTTCAGGAAAACCGTTCCTGTGTGTGTGGGTGGGTGAGTGGGTGAGTGGGTGAGTGGGTTAGTGGGTGAGTGGGTAAGTGGGTGAGTGGGTGAGTGAATGGGTGGGTGGGTGAGTGGCTGGGTGGATGAGTGGGTGGGTAGGTGAGTGGGTGGGTGTGTGTGTGTGTGTGGATGGGTGGGTGGGGGTGTGTGCATGTATCCCAAAATTACGCAAAAACGATTAACGCCATTGACGTCATTCACGTTAAAATCGGACGGTTTCCTCCATACAGATTAAGGATGATTGAATTTTCGATACAATCACCCCAGCATTCCTGATGGTATCATTACTTCGGAATGTTAAGAATCCCATATCCCAAAAATCATCACAAATAAGAACATCTGCGTTAACAATAACAAAAACTGTTCCTCACGTCAAAATACACATTCTATATTTCATCATTTTTTTCCTAACTTGCATAATTAAGGTGTAACCGCAGGTAGAAGAGCTGCGCATGTTGTCTAGCGTGTTTAGGTAATGCGGTGAATACGCGCGTGGCAGATTCACAGCTACCTTACGTGGTGAAAAATCTCGGAAAATATATGTCAGCCAAGCATTACAAACACTTTCGGCTCTCTAGTATTTTCTTCTCAAAGCGCTTCGACGAAGTGCTAATGAAATGGTCTGAAAACAAACTAAAACTCTAAACTTTTTTCTGAGTTTTTTTCAATTTGTGCAATTTTAAAAATTCCCCCTTCGTGTCCTCCTCTCGAGCTTCCTCTAGTCCTCGAAAGGAAATAACTATCCTATTCCCCTCTCGTGCACTCTCAACGCTTATTAATTTCTGAATTCTGTCTCTGCCTATGACACTCGCATCAATATTTTATCGACACTAAAAAAATGGGGTTTTTTTTTTAACCAGAAAAGGAGGACACGCGCACACCCAAAGTGGCCGAGAGAAAAGGAAACTACTCGAAGTGTAATCGAGAGTCTACGGTACACCCAGGATAGGAAATGCAGCTGTTGTAGAAGCAGAAGAGGAATTCGATCCCGTGAAAAACGTTCCGGCTTCACTCTAAACGCCTTTCACTCCGCACTCTCGTCGACCGCAAAAGCGTTTCCATTAATTTTTTGTTTTTATTTCACCGAAACTCTTTGACTATCCAATCGTTCAATTTGTTATCCTTCCGTATATGTCCTCCATATGATATTGATGTATTGTAATTGTACCCAATAATCGATATTTTTCATTGACTCAATTTATATCTATAGCAGACTCTCCCGAATATTGGCAGAACAATAAAATTGTCACCATTAGTTACACATACTGAAGGGAGTGAAATCGTTTCAAAATTCCAGTGAAATTTGTTTTCTCAATTCACATAATTTTGACATGATAATATTAGCAATCACAAATCACGGATAATGAGCATAATAAGAGAATATGAAAAAAAAAGAGAAAAATTTTTTATAATTCCACTAAGTATTGACATTGAACTTAATGGGTTTTAGCGACAATCCCATAGAAATGTTGCGAACAATTCATCGTCGAACCGCGAGAAAGTTTCCAATGAAGTTACTGATCCTCTTATTTTCTACAAAGTTTGTATTGTATAGAATGGTGCTTAAACTCCTCTGATTGAATTTCTAATCAGAATTAAACTGTAATCAGTCAGCAATAGCAGTATCATTACAGCTGATGGGTACTGTCAAGTTTGAACTAGTGATGCCGTTGAGATTGTACTATAGATACTTTGTCGAGTTTATGATGGTCTGAAAAACCAATAGGACGCCAAAGAAGAACATGCTAATAATATTGCACAACCAGATATATAAGAGAAACGCTATATACACGTACGATTATAGCTATACGAGCTACCCTACTAGAAATTGAATGTCGCATAGGTCTTGCCGCGGTATTGCACCGCGGAACTCAATGTTAAAGGTATAGCCACTTCGGCTGAATGCCGCAGAATTTCGTCCAATTTCTACTAGGGTAGGCCGCGTGCTTCGCACGTGCATTTCCTCTGTTCGCCGCAGTGCGTAGTGTCGCGGCGGTTTCGGTCTTACACTGGTCGATAATTTCGATATATCGATATTTTCCTTTATCATTCTTTTTCACTGCAGGGATCATGATAAAATATATGCGATAAATTACCGAAATTTTCAAAATTTCTTTGATTTCTTTTTAGCAAAATCTGTTCGAAACGCAAAATCAACTAGTGGTGTGTACATGTGTGTACCCGACTCGGGCCACAAACAAAACTTCCCGATTTGGTTTTTCAGCATAACTTACTAAATTTATTCTTCTCCAATATACTACGGTTAATCAGTGTGACCCCTGTTATTATCATAACGACAACATGAATATTTGAGAATTCCAAACTGACTCATTTACGAAGCAGATAATTATGAATACTTGAGTAGACGCATGGTGAGCATGAGGATGAGACTTATGCGTGTTACTTGAGTGAGAGTGAG
This sequence comes from Asobara japonica, assembly GCA_026005395.1. NCBI lineage: Eukaryota > Metazoa > Arthropoda > Insecta > Hymenoptera > Braconidae > Asobara > Asobara japonica. The sequence goes on from BQMI01000334.1 coordinate 620,279, forward strand.
TCGCCAATAAAGATGCGGCTGCAAAACAAAAACTTTAATATTTTACCCAGTGGAACAGTATAAACAATTGCAATTACTAATAACATTGCATATACTGCACAAATGCCATCCAAAATGTGATCCGCTCGATTTTGCATGAAAACGCTTCGATTGAGACCGTCATGGCAGCGCTGGGTCCATTCGTTCACTTATTACATACATAATTCTACAGACTGCTATACCTCCTTAATTATGCAAATTATCGAAAAAAGGTATTCTACATAAAATACGTATTTTTATATGGCAAATAACTTTTCTTATATGAATTTTGCGCTAACTGTAATAGTTTATGCAGTAGAACATTATAAACAATTGACATTGCTAAGAACAATATAAGTACTGGACCACGTTTACTCAAGATTTAATCAGTTATAAAATATGCTTATATCTTTCAACTGTGACATTGAGTACATGGATTACAACATTTTTGTGTGAATGAACGTTCATTATCACGATTTTCGATTTTTGCTCAACATGAATTTCTCAAAAACAGGAGAACTACTCGTCGGATTCGATCAAAAATCTAATCAGTTCTAAGTTACACGGAGACGCAACGATTGAAAAAAATTAATCCAATCGCACGATCCGTTTCCGAGAAAACGTAAACGAAAAATTTTGCCAAATACGGACGAACACACACACACACATACACACACTTCTCTGAAATTACTTCAGGATGATGCAAAACATCGAGAAACGTGAAAATTTCATCAATCTGGCACTTTTCATTTTCGGGGTCATTACAATAACTTCCTTAGATCGGGGAGTTACAAAAAAAAATCTTTTAATGGCAGTGTGCAATGTACTAGAAATCAGTATTAAAGATACTAAAATCATATTTTCCCCCCCGTATATCGTTGACAAAGATCGATACTTTATTTCAATATGGAGCACTCTCATCCTTCTGTTCTATTGTGATGTCTCCCCGGTTTTCTGGCAACATCTGGTTGGAAATTCAAACGATGGAAGGGGCGTGTGAAAATTACGCAGTCATGAGGCGAATGATGGCGAGAGGGAGAGTTTCATGGCAACATTTTCGGTGGAAAATTCTTTACCGACTGGCGTTAGCAGAATGTTGAAATTTAGGTAGAGGAGAAACGAGTTGAATACTGATCGCTAACCCGGAAGGGTTATTCAAGGGTAAAAGAAAAAGGGAAAAGACCCTTCAAGGCTTCTGGCAAGATTGCTCTCGCTGATAATCCTTGAATTAACCCGAGGAGGCGAGATTCTCATGTTTACATGGACAGCACGTACTAGCAACATTGCACGGAGAACAATAAGCCGTAATAAACAAGTGAACTCCAGACAAAGGGACAATCTCGAAATTAAAATAATTCCAGCAGTGAAATGGTGGAGGTATATACACTCAGGGTGATTCCTTGATAAATTTCTCTTTTCTCGAGGGGCTGGGTAAATTTTCATGATGACCCGCTTTTTTGCAATATCTCTTTACTCGACAAGCAAGATCTATATGAACAGTTGAAATTGCAATTTCCCCCATCGAAAATAGAATATTTATTTATTTATTCATTTATGTATTTGTTCAAATGCCAAACAGCCCAGGAGCCAATACCATGACTTACAGAATAAAGTCTTCCTGCGCTAGTTATCAGAAGATAAATACGGAATACACAAAAGGGAATTCAACTAGTGGTGTGTGAGCCACTCGGGGCACAAACAAAACTTCCCGATTTGGTTTTTCAGCACAACCTACCAAATTTATTCTTCTCCAATATACTACGGTTGATCAGTGTGACCCCTGTTATTATCATAACGAAAACATGCCTGTTTGAGAATTCCAAACAGACTCATTTATGAAGCAGATAATTATGAATACTTGAGTGAACGCATGGTGAGCATGAGGATGAGACTTATGCGTGTTACTTGAATGAGAGTGAGACGCCAATAAGGATGCGGCTGCAAAACAAAAACTTTAATATTTTACCCAGTGGAACAGTATAAACAATTGCAATTGCTAATAACATTGCATATACTGCACAAATGCCATCCAAAAGGTGATCCGCTCGATTTTGCATGAAAACGCTTCGAGTGGGACCGTCATGACGGCGCTTGGCCCATTCGTTCACTTATTACATACATAATTGTGGAGACTGCTATACCTCCTTAATTATGCAAATATTATTTTTACGAAAAAAGGCATTCTACATAAAACACGTATTTTTATATGGGAAACAACTTTTCTCATATGAATTTTGCGCTAACTCTAATAGTTTATGCAGTAGAACATTATAAACAAATGCCATTGTTAATAACAATATAAGTACTGGAGAACTTTTACTCAAAATTTAATCACTTATAAAAGATGCTTATATCTTTCAACTGTGACATTGAGTACCTGGATTACAACATTTATGTGTGAATGAACGTTCATTATCACTATGTTCGATTTTTGCTCAACATGAATTTCTCAAAAACAGGGGAACTACTCGATGGATTCGATCAAAAATCTAATCAGCTCTAAGTTACACGGAGATACAACGTTTGAAAAAAAAATTAATCGAATCGCACGATCCGTTTCCGAGAAGACGTAAACAACAAATTTTGCCACATACGGACGAACACACACACACACACACATACAGACACTTCTCTGAAATCACTTCAGGATGATGCAAAACGTCGAGAAACGTGAAAAGATCGGGAAAAAAAATGGTAAAATATTGATGATAATTAATACTGATTCTATCTATATACGACTTGACAAACCTGCAATCCTCCAAATAATAATCAATAAATGAATTCTAAACTAATGCAATTACAGCAAGCCCTAGAAACCCACTATCTACGCAATTATAACGAGACCCATGTTCCCTTTCCCACAAAGAGACGACTCCATCGACGATGACGACAACGCACTGAAAATTCATTGTCCAGTGAACCCCCAAGGAGATCCTGTTAATGCTAACGTGTGATACCGCGGATAATTCAGCCTTGACTGTCAACGTGGAACGTGGTGCTAGCTCGTGCGTTTACTCACGAGTAATACTCGTACTTTCCGACATTGTCAGGTAAACCCACATCCGAGTTAGTGGCCTGGGCTATGTCCTGCCGCCTACATACACATATATCCCCCCTTGACCGTGATAAATTGTTGGTATATTACGACTGCAATTTGAGCATTTCTTGTTAAGAATTCTTTACACATGTACTATCACCTACACACGGGAAAAGAAGCAGGCAAAAAGGACGTGCCCTATCAGGAATAACTTCCCAATTTCGTATTCTCCACCATAATCCCCCACCCCCCCCCCTCACCCCCTCACCATATGCCTAAATACTCAAAATTTCGTGGACGAGTGATTTTACTCCTGAATAGTTTTCACAGGGAATTTCATTTCCTGTATCGCATTTTTTCTCTAAACAATTGTTTAATTAAAAAGGCGCAAATTTCGATATAATTGTCGAAGAATATTTTGGAAATTCATGGAGTCAAAATGGATTGCCAACTATTTGGTTTTGAACTTAAAATGGCACTTCCTTCAGATGAGAAGTATAATCATTTTTTTTTTTTGTTTTTATTTGAAGCATTTCAATCATCTGGTTTATTCTGCTATGAAAAAAAAATACAATAAAAAAATGAAACATAAAAGAAAAAAAAATTAAAGACAATAAGAATAATACAAGAAATAGAGGGAAGAAAAAAAAATACAATATGTATAATGAATTTCTAAGTCCCACTACAGGGGGTTTATTTCTCAATTATTTACGAGTCTATATATCATTTATTCATCATATTAGATTTGGTCTATATATAAAAAATATATAGAAAAACATCCAGATTGTATATCGAGATATGAAATGGTCTATACTTCACATGTATGTTCAGAAGTATCAGAAGAAGTATGTAGTATATATTTATGAAACTTGTAAGAAATACGTAATCCATATTTGGCAAAGTATTTCCACTTATAATTCAGATATTTTCCGCTTAGTATTTTGCCCCTCAGATGACATGATCCAAATATATTTTGCTTGTAAGTCAGTATATATATATAGGGTGTCGCATAAATGCGCCCTCTAGTGGTGAAGGTAGGCAGAGGATTAAATATGAGGCCGAAAGTTCCCCTTCCACTTGTTTCTCCAAGCCGAACCCGCCCTCCTCCCTCCCCTCCCCGCCCCCCCCCCCTACTGAGCCAATCAGAGGACATGTTTCAAAGTAACAGAACGATGCCAGAACTAACCAGTTCAGGTCTGGCCAGCGGCTGTGTGCGGCAAGTCCTGGAACTGTTCTGTGACCTTGAAACCTAAAATCTCAGGTTCTGAGCGGAGCGGCGCTCTCATTGGCTCACGTGAAATCTGAATAAATGGGAGGGGGGGGGGGGGGGCTTTTGACTCCAAATTCTATGCTCTCCCTACTCCCAAATTCAGAATGCGCAGTGTGTATACTTCCGCCATGCGGTCAAAGTGATTAACACTAGGCGTCAAAAAGTCACGTGGTACAACGACGACCATCCCCGAATGATACAATTTTTCTTTATACCTCGGTCGAAAGTACGTATATTCGTCATCAATTTCGAAGCAGAAAGTCTAAGATTCGTGCATCGATGAAACCACACGCACGCCATCTACAACAGCGGGATGAAATTTTTTTTCCGCGCATCGGTGCGTGGGATTGCTGTCGGTCACGAGTCATCATCTCTATCTACGATAATATGAAATGTAACCTCAAAACTACTTCAGTATAATTAATGAAATATTGAAAAAATATTAATAAAGGCAATGACGTCCAGTGATGAGTCGACGGATAAGGAAGAGCTTCTGAGGGATTTGGATGCAGAAGCATGATTGATAATAGAGACAGAAACATATCTTGAAGGTTAATTCTCTTTGCGTTTCTCTTTTATGTTATGCCTGCCCCCGACCAGCAGCACTCGCTTCGCTCGTGCTGCAAATATCAGGGCAGGCATCAGTATCTATAACCCAAATTATCAATTTTCGTACTTTCGACCGGCTACAAAGAAAAATAGTATACACCACACGGGCAGAAGTTTGAAAGCCCTGAACTGCGCGCAGTGCAGGAATTTCATACTTTCTGCCCTTATGGTGTAATATACTATTGATACTTGTGCTGGAAAATCAGTGTGTTCGTTACTTCTTCGGATAAATCGATATGTCTGACATAGCAACATCTGAAAGACAGTTTCAGCCGGAACAAAAAAACGCAGATGCCCGTAAAACATTGTTAAGAGGATCCTCATTGTACATTTTCATTGCAAAATAGAACAACCTTGCTCTTCGACTCTGAATGAGGTAGTGAATAATATCAAACAAAACATGGGAGAGAAGAACAAACAATGCAATATTCATGAAACAAAAGGAGATGAGTCTTAAATACAACAGTCGACATCATTGTTGGACACATCGCAAAGGCGATGTATGAAATCCTTACAGAAATAAATACATGAATCAGGGCCTTGAATTAGACCATCGACATAAATAATCGATAAATGAAAAACTGAAAAGATTATAAATTCATACAATATCGGCTTTTGCGCATGCGCATATCATTGTGATTGACTACAATTTTTCCGGATTAAAGACCGAGATATTCTCAAATGATAAAAATAAAACGATATGAAACTGATTATTTCGATCAATGAATTTTCGGTTACCTTTGAAACTGGAATCCAATTAATGATGTTCAATTACAAAGGGATTAACCCATTGATCCAATCAACTGAAAAATGCTCAATGACTCAAATGGTAGAATGAAGTCATTTCTACATGAACAAATGGAAGATCAGTGCGCACGCACTGGGCAAATGAAAACAAAAGCGTTTCACTTCAATGCCCGCTGAAAGCCATCATATTTTATGGCACAAATAATAGAGTGTATATTGAAAAATGCTAATTTTTAATCAGAAATGCCATTCACAAAGTCCTTTTCCTCGCTACACAATTCTGCAAAAAAATTCACATTATTCACTTGCGCAGGCCTCTAAGACACATGCGCGCGTATTCTGAATTGAGCGAATTATTTGAATGTAAAAACAAAAGTCCCATTGTTTAACGGTGAGTATGGTAAAACAACCACTACGTATGTGCAATTCATAAAGCTAAAAATCGGAGCGATTCTATCATTTGCAGAATATTGAGTCCACTTATAGAACACTTCAATATTTTGTTGGGGAAGGAAGCTACACGGAAAACAGATATACTAAATTCTCGTATACTCTAAATTCAATAGAATAATTTAACTAATTGAATAATAACAGTGACAATTCCGTTACTTTGCGTTCCGAATTTTTTTAACACTAGTGCCACCCTGGCCGCAAGCGGCCGGGCTGTTGACCAGCTTTTCAACTGAACTTTGTTCTCATTTGATTTATCTTCTTGTTTTTGTTGTTGTTTTTTTTTAAATTTGAACGATGGCCGCGCGCTGGATGAGAGACCAATGAGAATCTAGCCAATCAAAATGTAAAATGAGCAATGGCGGCGCTCCAAAACCAATCAAAATGTATCCGAAATAGGGAAGTTATTGTTATATGCTAAAATCAAGTATTTTCTTTTCTTCCATTGTTTTTGCACGAAGGTCTCATAATGATCGAGCATCCATTTTGCCGTTGTACCTTCCAATTAATTTATCCCGAAAAATGAGAAAAACCAAGTTATGAGTTTGCCGCCTTTCGTCATAAAATAATCGACAGACGACAACCAAAATATTCATCATTCTTACATCGATTATCAGGTGAACGCTCATGTAAAGAAACTTCTCATCAAAGGCTCTTTTCACTAACAATACTGCCATTGATGGATGGGCAATGAATACATATAAGGTAGAACAATTGCTGGCTGAGAAATAATGGAGAGCCGAAGCTAATAAACCTACCACAAATTTTAACAATAGATCCTTACTGCTGCCCAGTTACTTACTAAAAAGGGGCTTAGAAATTTGCCGGAGGACAAAGGGAGAGGGTAATTTTTCGGTATAGCTCCGAATTGCTGTCACTAACCCCTGAAAGGTTGTAAGAAACTTGTCACCGAAATTTTTATATAAGAGTCCGGTAACGCATTTGCTTTTTCGCCGCACTGGCTCGTGTCGCATCGGTTTCGGTCTTACAGTTTTCGATAATTTCGAGATATATCGATAGTTTCTTTCGTTCCTCCTTTTGACTATAGGATTATATTGGGAATGATACATTTTCATGAATATATTCCGGAATTGTGATATTTGAGCGCAGCTATTTAACGACTCAAGTAACGCCTTCAGGTTCATTAGTTGGATATAAATAGTATACTGCGCACGAAGGACGGAAAGTGATGTATCTACATGGAAAAGTTCGTATTTTGTTCCGCGGATTGAGGATTCTCGAGCCTAGCATGGGCGATAGTGTCTGAGTGCTGTCGTTCATAGGGCTGCAAAAGAAAATGTGGGAGATTCTCTCAATGCGCGCCTAAAGAACGTAGAGAGACTAGGGCGACCACTGACAAATTCAAAATCCGTATTTAGACTCGCCATTCAAAATTCATGAATAGTGTTTGATAATTTTTCCTAAGGGACAAAATTTAACATGGACCTTAACGAACCTTAGAAAAGTTGAGGACATTCTACGAAATTTAATCAAACAAGTGTGATTTGAAATAATTGTTATTTGTTTTTTTCAATTCTCCACTTGCTTAAATTAATGGAAAAAGTTTCGAATTGGGCAGGTTGTTCTTTTCTGATTGGAAAATACTGTAATGAAAAAATTGAAAAACCGAAGGAAAACATAGGCGCCCTCGGGTATATTACAAAACACCGTTGGAGGGTGGTAATTTATAAAATATCCCTGATTCGAGGGTACAATATTCTCCATTTGGAGATACAATTATTGCGTTCGGGGATATAAAGACCATCAATTTGGGGATATAAATATCTCCGATTAATGTTCCAAACCGAAAACCGGATGATTTGAATACTCATAGCATATCGTGACGTCACTGCCGGTTTTGAGTCGTTTGAAAACAGGTGATTTTTAGTTGTTTATAATTAAGTAAATAATTTTTTTTCATTATTTTCATTTTTCTTGCATTCCAAAAGAGCCAATGAACGATAAAATACAAAAAAAAATTATATTTTTTTTCATGCAAGTTCCCTATTTCGATCTATGTCGATAGTTTCTTTCGTCTCTCCTTTTTACTATAGGACTACATCGATGGCGTATCGATTAGTCTCACAATTCGGGTTACTCGACACCCAATGAACTGAATGACAAGTCAATTGTAAGAATCCAATCGAAACTCACTCGAAAGCTAATCGACTGATCAAATCGATTAGGCGATCGACAGGTGCGTCAAGTACGCGCTAAAAAGTGAGGAGTCCTCGTGTTTCCTGCAAGTATGTATCACAACTAAAGAAAATATCAAAATGGAAGGCAAATTGCGCCAAAAAATTTTATGCAATGCCCCATGTACCTGGATGCATGGGCAAAAGCATGGAAGAGCTCATTTTATAGCGACTTTATGGTGGTATAAAAAAGTTGTCAATCGTCGTGAAAAAAATTCGTAAGAAAATATATAAAGTAAAATGTGAAAACTTATAAATTATATTGTGCATTCTGTTCATATATAGTCGAAGCCTACGAGAGGACCGCCCTGGAGGCAGGACGAACGTGTGTCAACTGTTGGTATACGAAGACATCAATGTAACCAAAGTGTTATTTTACGACGTCAAGAACAGACTTGCAATCACAGCTGTACTTCAACGAAAATTGAAAAAGTCTCCTGGGCTATAAAGTTTGTGACCTATATTGTACTTTTTATTTGACTGGACTTATAATCAAGTGAGTTACTAGTTTTATTTTGGAATTTTGTATAATTTATCTACTGATAAAGTAGATATTCTCGTTCCAGCAGATCAGAATATCGAACTATAGGGACCGTTCAAATATTACGTCACGCGCTTAGGGAGGGGGGCGGGGGTTCAAATTTTGTGACGTGATATAAGGGGGGGTCCGTCTGTGTGACGGTCGTGTGATGGAGGGGGGAGGGGGGAGGGGGGTCTAAACTCATGCAAAAACGCGTGACGTAATATTTGAACGGTCCCTATATAACTCGATTACGAACAAATTATATTCGGTGCACAAATAAGTTTGCACCGTTTTGGCAATAGATGGAGTCAGTAGAAGGTTGTGGAGGTATCGTCATAATTGAACGTCTTAATCTAAGTTCGACTATATGGTGACAATATAACCTTCGAATATTTTTAGTCGTGCACGAATTCCTTCTCCGTGTAGGTCATTTCCGATTGTATCTTATCACCGCGAAGAAACGTGAACAAGGAATTTAATTATCTCACCAAAAAGTGGTAGTACCAAAAAATGGTAGAAGGCATTTTTTCTCAATACTGTTTGTAATTTTTTTTTTAATGCTTTGGTTATAAAATTAATTCAATCGTCTTCGTAGTTCCAAGGACTTTACAGTCAAGACTGTACATTCGAACGTTTGTTACTTGTACTTGTATTTGTACTTGCACTTGACTGTACACTGAAGTTTCAAAAAGGAAAATTCGAATTGATCTTACGAAGATGAACTATCCTAACGGAAATTTTAGAACTTTAATTTGAAAAAAAATGAAATGTCATTATTCAGCTCTCAAGTCGTAAATTGATGGCCGGCAATAAACGAATCAAATGACGTAGGAGCGGCATATATTTAAAACTTTGAAAGCTGATTTTTCTTACCCACATATCCACCATATATACAAGCATGACAACATTCTAGTGACGACAGACGATTCTCTTTAAATACGTTATTTTTCAATATAAGGACAAAAATTAATGCAGGTATTCTTGAGCTAGATAATCAGTTAAGACGCGGATAATGAAGCATCATTATTACCAGATTAACTGGTAAAATCGTATGTATATTCTAGGAACTGGCTATTTAGCTCAAGGGGTTATGGGCCCAGTTTCACTGGTCAATGATAGCGTGCTGGGCCCATAACCTCTTGAACTAAATTATCAGGTGAGATGGATGGGTTATTACATATGATTAATCTCTGGATAAACTGGTAAACTAGCATAGATATTCGAACGCTTGTGACGCCATATAAGTTGCGACATATCCGTAAGAAGACACGCGTTATTTTAATTACTAGAACAACTACAATACGTGTAATTTATAACTGAAGAATAAATTTCATGAAGATAACGGTAAAACATCTCATTTTTTTTGTTCAATTTGTGTCAGTTGCTCATCGAACTATCCACACACTTATTCCTAAGTCCTTACTCATTCATTAGCCGCTTCACTAAAAAAAAATTGAAAAAAACGTGAATACGGGATGACATCTTTTACCCGGAAAAATTACTATTTCGCAACTGCATAGTGATAGAAATAATCTCTGACACGAAGAATCCATTCTCTTGAGACAAGAGATTTATTTTCGAATGGTCTAATCTGAGTGGTAAAAATTCGCATCGTCCATATCAGTTTATTGAATATCTCGCTCCAAAATTCTACTCTCTCTCTACTCTATTCGTATACCCTTTCGGGTCTTTACGATTTGTTCCCATCCCACCCCCCCTTAACCCCACTGCACAGCATTCGCCCAGTTTTGTCACTGGAATCGAGGGAAAACCATTGGAAAAAACCTCAGATTTGTACAGCTCGTTTCTTTTACGAAACTCCCGCTCGGTTGTGTGGTGTGAGTTAAAGCCTGAAAAAAAAACCCCAAATACCGCCTCTGCCGGTCTCGAACCGGTGATCTCAGATCTCAATCGTTCCCCCCCAATTCCAGTGCTTTAACCCGCACGGCCACAACCTTGAAAATTGTTTATTAACATTTGTCATATATACATACTATATACAGTATTAATATCTTAAGTGCTACGTTCTAGATCACCAGCCGTTGGCTTTATATCTAATTTGATAGAAGTGTAACCTAATTTTTCATTATTACAGATATTTGTGATTATTTACATGATGACTCGATATAAGGAAAAATGACTTCTAAAAAACCTTATAAGTAATGGGTGCATGGGGGGCGGGAGAGAAAAGGATATATAGAAAGGTGGGACAAAACAGGTGGTCAGCGGGACCAATTGGATTTTATGTCAATATTGATGTTTTGGAGCTGGGGATTAGGATGGGATTGTAGCTTAAATTTAAATGTCTCATTTATTCTATCGATAAATTCGCCTATGGTTGTCATGCCGAGCGTTTCGTGTATTTCCACAATAGTCGTTCTTCTTTTAAAATTTCCTATTATTCGTAGGAATTTATTTTGAATCACTTGAAGATGATTCAAGTGCATTTTCGCTGCATTGTGCCAGGCAGGACAACCATAGGTGATAATGGGCCTAATTAACCCTTTGTAGAGAGTAAGTTTGAGGGATTGACTGAGCGCGGGTGATTTTAGCAAATTATACAATCTTACTAGGATAACTTTAGTCTTGACCTTGATTTCAGATATATGCTTTTTCCACAGGAGTTTGGAATCGATGTGTAAGCCTAAATACTTTACAGAGTCGGTTGGTGTGATCTTATCGCTACGAATAGTTAAGGTCGGCTTGGCCTTGGAGCTAGTAAATAAGATTGCTTCTGTTTTAGCAGCATTCACTTGAATTTTCCATTTCGTTAATTCACTGATTGTGAGAGAAGCAGCATTTTCTATTCTTCTAATAGCTTTGTTTATCGATTTGCTAGCTGAGTACAAGGCAATGTCATCAGCATAGCCTGCAATGGATACATTTCTCGGAATTCTACTAAAAACAGAAGCAATGTACAAGTTGAATAAAACAGGCGAGAGAATAGACCCTTGTGGGACTCCCGCGACAATTTCTATTTTATTCGAAAGCGAAGTTTCGACTCGAACTCGGATATATCTATTTGAGAGATATGATAGTAAAATTTTACATAGATATTTAGGGACATTTAATCCTTCGAGTTTGTATATAAGGCCTGTGGGCCAAACAGAATCAAAGGCCTTCTCGCTGTCCAGGAGAAGAAGAACGGTATCTTCTTTCCGGTCTTTCGCGGATTTTATATCATTCGTAATTCTAACCAGCTGGTGGCAGGTCGAGTGTTCTGATCGAAAACCAAATTGATTGATAGGCATTAGTTGTAACTCTTCTATGGGTTTTTTGAGACGAGCTAAAATTATTCGCTCAAAGAGTTTAGCCAATACCGGTAGGAGGCTGATAGGCCTATAGCTCACCGGATGCGAAGGGGGCTTACCGGGCTTTAGAATCGGAATGACCACCGCTCCTTTCCAGAGTTCCGGGAAATATTGTCTGAGGAGGCATGCATTGTATATCTTTGTTAGTAAACTTATTGCTTTAATTGGGAGGTTTTTTAGTGCTATATTGGGAATATTATCCACACCCGGGGCAGATTTATTTTTTAGTTTTTTGATAGCGGAAGTGATTTCACGGGGATTCGTGAGGAATTTTATGGGAGTTTCGATAGGGGCTTTGAGGATAGTCTTTCTCACATGACCTGTGACTTGTTGTTCAAAGGATTTATTGCCTCGGGAGGCCGATATTTCGTGTATTTGTGCGTAGTGTCTGCAGAGTGTATTTGCCTTGTCGTGGTCTTGTGTGTGGAGTGTGTTGTTTGACTTTAGTGTGGGGATTGTTCGTTTAGCGGTATTATTAAAATATTTTGCTACGCGCCAAATAGAGTGATCTTTTAAGTTTATGTTTCTGAGTTTGTTGTCCCAAGATGATTGTTTCCATTCGGTTAATTTAAGTCTGATTTCTTTTATCAGCTGATTGAGTTCGGATTTAAGGTAGCGATTTCGGGTTTTTTGCCATCTTGACCTAATGTAATTTTTTAGCTTTATTAATGAAGCTATTTCGGGTGGGATAGGAGTGTGGGTGGGTTTGATTGAGCGTTTGGGAGTGGAGGAATCCAGGGCTGTTTGAATGACTTGGGTGAAATGTGTTATGTGTTGATCTATTGCTTCAGTGTTGTTACAAGTAGGGTTTGGTGTAGAAATCTCATCATTTAAGGTATCCTTGAATTTATTCCAGTCGGTTTTCGCGTAGTTTAAAATTTTTGATGATTCTGGTGAGGTCGGTCGGCCAAATAGGGAGAAAAACAATGGTAGGTGATCGGATGGAGATTCGGAAAGTGTAGTGAAATTATTAATGATACAGATGTTGTTTGTTAATAAAAGGTCAATAGTACTAGGAGTGTTTGAATTATGAGGGTAGTGTGTAGGAACGTCTGGAAAGAGCAGATTAATTTTTTGTTCCGTCAAAAAATTTGAGAGAATCTTACCTGATTCGTTTGGCCTAGCAGAGGTCCAAGCAGTGTCCTTCGCATTGAAGTCTCCAACAATAATTGTTGGAGTACTATCGGAAAATAGGTGCCTCAATAGGTTTGTATCTATTGAGACATCCGGTGGATTGTAGATCGAGTAGATCTTCGTTTTTTTATTGTTTACTTGGACCTCTACTCCCACGTATTCGGTGAGCGACAGGAGATCATGCGGAAGAGTTCTATGTGACAAGGTTTTGTGGATCGCCACCGCAACACCACCACCTGCTTTGGCCGTTCTGTCTTCCCTGATCAGCGAGAAGTCTGGGAAGTTAATTTTCTTCGTTTTGCTGTTTAACTTAGTCTCTGAAATCAGACAAATTTTGATGTTATTTCTGTGGACGATGTGTAATAACTCGTCCAGATTAGGCTTGAGCGCAAAAATATTAATTGCTAATATGTTGGTTATGTTTGCTGGGGAATCGTAGGTGTGTTTGGGGAGGGTAAGAACAGGTGGACATAGGATGCAATGATTGTGATCCTATCAATTGGTGTAAGGGCTGTTTGGAGTTTAGAGCTCATCTCTTTAAGCTCTGAAAGGATTTCGGGGATTCTAAGGGTTGTTAGGTCGTCAAGGACTTGCTTCGCTGTAATTACATAGTTTTTAGTTCTACTTAAGTGAGAGTCGGGAACATGTGTTTCCATTGGGATGGTCCTATGTTCAGCAGTGGGTGCAATAAGATTCCTTCTCGAGGTTTCCGCCGTCGGGAAGAAGGAAGCGTAGGTGGGCCTGGACGTGTTGGCAGTAGAGCTCGGAGTTGGCACTGGGTCTGCAGGAGACTGGAGGAACTGGATGTTCCTTTCCAGATTCTGGATCGTGGCCGAGTGAGGTGTAGCGGGCAATTCCAATGGCGCCATGCTGGGCCTGGCCGATTGGGCTCGTTTTTTCTGAGTTTCCATGAATTTTAGGCGCATGGAACACTCTCTGTAGCTGGCTGTGTGGGCGAGTCCGCAGTTTGCACACTTCAGGGTTTTGGAAGTGCAGACTTTTACGTCGTGGTTTGACGCACACTTGACGCATCTCAGGTTCAGGTTGCAATGTTGGCTTGCGTGGCCAAATCTCTGGCACCTGAAGCATTGGGTAGGTTGCTGGGATTTTACATATTTTTCTACCTTATATGTATGGTAGAAAATCGTTTTGATTTCAGCAAAGCTGCTCAAGGTTGTTTCCGGGCCAACCGTGATAGCGAAGATCGGTAATGGCCTGTTTTCTTTGGTGTCTCCGTCTTTGTTTACTTTCACGAACTGGCGAACGGAAAGTACGTTGATGCCGTGTTTAGATAACTCGGCTTGAATTTCGTCTTGTGAAAAACTGCTTGGAAGCCCTTTCAGAATATATTTTTTCGGTCGCTCACTTTTAAGACCGAAAGTGAAAAAATTTATATCTTGCCTTTTCAGGATACTTGCGATTTTGTTGTAGTCCTCGAGCGTTCGTAGATGGACGATCGTGGTACTTCCATTAAATTTCATCTTGAAATTTTTGTCTGTGGCGTTGCTCTGCAGAAAATTGATTAATTTTTTTGTCTCCATTTTTTCATTCTCGATGATTAATGGAGGGACAGAAATTTGTTTTGGAGTCTCTTGAGGTCCATCAGAAGTGTCGGAGGGTTTGGCGAGGCGAGCGGGAACTGAACTCGCACTAGTCGAAGGTTTCGTAACGGTTTTTTTCGTTTTCTTTGGGTCTTCCATCGGAGGACTCATTTTGGCTTTCCTTTTTGGAGCCAAGGGAATTTTGAAGTTTTTTAAGTTTGACACTTTTGTGCCAAAACTTTTACTCGATTTAGAATTTCACTGTACTATAAGCGCTGTACGTTAGAAATTTATATTTCGCAGAGAGCGGTAGACATGCGTCCGCACGACACCGACTCAAAACAAAAAAAAGGCGGCCACAACCGTCGGTGCTCCAAAATTCTATTTTTTCTATTAATTTATATTTTCCGTATCCGTTTTTTTCTGTATCCACTTTGTACAAGTTGAAAAAGTGAACAATAATTCACAAAGTAGTTTTCAGAAATTGGCCGCCAATTTTTGTCACACGAATTGCAGTTCCTTATCGGTTCCCGCCGTTTGAGTCCTCACCAAAAATGATAACATACAGAAGAGATTCAAAGATAACCATACGTGATCCCCCGTGAAAAGGGCCCACTTTGTCGGTATTGAGTTATGTATAGTTAAGCAATGCTAATCATATTTCGCAGATTGTAAATCTAAAATTAGCGAATAGTTGAATCGGTACAAAACTTCAAGAAGCCAAATTAGCATTGATTTAAATGAGATATATGAAAAGAAAAATGTACATATGTGGAAGGCTAAATTCAAACGAGTTGGGCCTTTTCACAGGACAGGCACAGTTAATTAAACTATGTAAATAAGTATGGAAAGACCACGTGCTTGTCTTATATACTCAACTTTTGAGGCCTCACTTTTATATTTCATATGTATGTCATGCCTTTGAATTTACGAGATGACCGTAACCTCTTTGTATGCATATCACTGAGGCCCTAGATCTCTGGAGAAACCGAATTGTCCGTGTTCCAAACTAGGGATGTCAATCTCGTAACATGCACCTCAGAATTTGCACTGTGGGAGAATTTCTAGCAGATACTGGATCAGCGATGTGCGCGACTATTCTGAATTCTATTGAAACTTCCTCAGGGATATTACTCAAAATAATAGTTCTCGTATCAAAATCGAAATAACATACATACATTGAGAATTATTAATGGACAATTACTCAAAATTTATCTCGTTAAGAAATTTCTTTAAAGCTGCTGAATTACTAACGAAAAAGGAGCACCACAATCGGTAGTTTATTGAATGCGTATTTTGGAATCGAGTTACGTTTTGGCTCACCCGTTTGTCTCTAAATTTATAATGTACATGTAAAAATAATTACAGTACGCTTGCTGTATTAGTCATAGCTAATTTTGGCAGCAAATCACGTGTTTAAAGTTCCTAACTGAGTGAAGTTGCTCAGATTTTAAGCAGACGTCCAAGCCATAATTGGCGAATAAAATGAATGAATCCGTTCAAGATGATGTGGCCCCTAGAAATACATGCTCCAAAAATTCTGAAACGAATTCTGGAAATGAATTTGTTGAATTTGTCGCCTAATATGTTTGTACTCCCATGGGAGACCCAAAAATCCTTGTCAATTCGTAATTTTTATCTACCCCATTTTGGCCCAAGATTTTGACAATTATTAATGACCTGTATCAATGAGTATTAACGAGTAAAATGAAAATATAACTAAAAATAACGTATTAATGAGGCATGTCTCAAGTATACACGATCCACGTGCCAATTCAAAACTTGAAGTACCCGTGAGTCCTCCGCCAGAGTGCGCGATCACCGAATTCCAATGCTGGAGCACCATATATAGTTTGTACATTCGGTTATAAATTATGCCTTAACTATGTAATTTAGAAAGAAAAACAATGAACCAAAAAATGTGTATTGTTAGACAAGGATTATTTTCCCTTTCATACATTCATGCCTATTTGTAACTGTTGTCGAGATACGGCGTTATAAACATTCGAAATTGTTTATAACAATTAAAATACAGGAATAATTTAAAACCAATCCGAATCACTGCTGAGGTACATTGAGACCTCTAAACTCATGATATTGTTATATTATTGTAATGGCAAAAAGTGCCATTCCACACACACACACACACGCATATAATCTTAACACACACACATCAGATTTGTCGCGGAAAATTTTAGTACGTGCCAAGACTATACACTGGGAGAAAAATGGGGTAATATGGATAGAATTGTCGGTTATTTAAACGCATCGAGTTTTTCAATGTTGCAATTAAATAATTAGTGGAAACAAATTAATATGTCATCGTTTCAATCCCAAGCTTCCGCCGTATTAATGGAATAGTATTTCGTAAAATTGAAAGTTTGAGGCAGGTAACGCCAATGAAATTGTAATCAACGAGTTTTCTTGAATGAAGTATGGCTGATTTTTTATGAAATTTTGTTCACTTTTTTGTTTATGAAATTTGCTTTTCAATACAAAGATTCAAGAGTCAAATCAATGGATATTCGGTTGATCTTCAGGATTCTGCGTCGTTGGAACACTGTTCCATTGAAACTATGGAATCTTTCTCTCAGTGTAATATAATTGAAAGATAAAACGAGCCCTGGCGCAAATCGAGGAAATCAGCGAAAATTCAGTGAAAATTGTAAATACGACTGCCTACGAAGCTAGTATGTATTCCTTATTTGTGAAGACTTTTAGTTTCTACTGTCATTCTAAATTTATTTTGCTTCGACAATTTACCAGTACGCGTAACACTCACAATTTAATCTGGGGGACAATATCGCTCACCTAGCTTTGTTTATTTGCAAAGTTATAGAGCCGCGACCAAGAGAAAAGTAGACAGGAACAGGCAAAACTTGCGACTTACGTGCATACTTTAATCGCCATGAGAAGTGATCCACTCGATTAAGAGTTAGTGCTCTATCATGTAAATAAACAAACTATTTTGCTACTAAATAGATTCAATTTTTTTTCAAGAAGCATGCTTGAATCCATCTCGAATCGATAAAAAATGATATTTTTAATAAATAAAATAACCCAATTTTCAGAAATAAAAATCGAGTATTTCGAGTTATATTTTTTCATATAATAATTAATCAAATTCTATTTGTTCATAACTATAGTTAAATTATAGTTTTCCGAACCATCCCTAAAAATGAAAAACATTTTTTTAATCTCATTGATAAGCTCACCGCGTCTCACTAAAGAAATGCTGAAAGCTATTTCACTGTATATAATACAATATTGTCCCAACCATGACCGTGGATAACACTGCCTTCGCTAAACACAATCAAATACATCAATCAATAATTGAATGACCCAATAACACCAATTAAAAATCCGTGAAATCATCCCATTTTCCATTTCTCCAAAACACAACAGCACCATTGATCTCCAGTACTTTCATCTCCATCAAAGTTTCTAGATTAGATTGAATGATATGCATTGAGTTAACTAAGCCCAGGAGAAGCTTAAGACGAAGACAATTGTATCGGGAAATCTGATCTCTGATGGCCTGTTACTTGCAGACTTGAAGCTTTGTATTATTATAATCAAGAGATGAACGTCAGGCAAACCAACATGTACACAGTACATAGTGCTGTATATAGTGAATGGTGGATGATTATAATTGAACGTCAGTTTGTAATCATCGGTTGTGCTTATCAATTGGCCCACTAATGAAGGATAGTTTGCCTACGAAGTTTACGGTAGCAAGTTCCTCTGCTGTAATAAAGGGCTGTCGACTAACGTACATCTCATTCGCCCTCCTCACCCCCCCCCCCTATCCACCCCCTGCCCACCCCATCCCATGGTTAGCCTGATGGTTATGTAATTCTCGTCTAACGGTAATCGATGCAACATGAATACTTGAAATAACGAGCTTTAATAACGGATAAAAAATTAAAAGCTCCACTGGGGATGGAAAATACAACTAAAAATAGAAGAGCAGTGTGGGGGAGTGCAAAAGGGGGTTGAATGCAGTGACCGAGTATGGATATTACTGATGCTAACGCTCCCTGACGAGACAACTGGGAACACGCGCCGGTTAACCTCAGTTGGAAACAGGAGGGAATACCCGACTGTGGTGAGACAGGGTGAAAGCTCATGAAGGGGATGCATCGGACGGGGTAAATCACTGCATAGTACCAATTCACAAGTTTTTCATTGAAAAAAATCCAGGAAATTCGTTGATACACTGACTGAAATTAGTGAGAGCTGGGAGAAATCTATCACGGATTCGTGGAATCACTCATCGATCAATTTAATCTGGGGATTTGTGGAAAATATGTTGACTATTATCTGAGTAAATCACCATAGCAGCACATTTTTTATCACTGAGATGTAGTGGAAAATTATCAAAATCATGGGGTAAAGGGGAAGAACCAGTGGCCATTGATTCGTGGGTACTCCAGATCGTCGCACTGCTGAAGAAATTATAGAGAAAACGAATTGAGAAATGAAACGAGTGCAGGGATCAATTTTTTTTTTTTGGAAAAATGTTGGTAATTAATGAGACAATGGTGAATTAGACACTTACGCTGCTATGCTCTTTGATAATGGCCACCGTTCCATGGTTGCTTGATACTTCATGTTCTCAATCTGCTTCTTCAGTGCGTCTTTGTCCATGGTGGCGAGTACACTGGGATCCATGGTAACAACCGCACCCCCCTGACGCAACTTGGAACGACGTAGCGCCTGCGCCTGCTAAAACCAGGAAAATCAATATCGGTTGTGAAATGAAGAAGGATGGAATATATAGATATAGAATGAATGAGGACATATGCATGGATAAGAGCTCCTGTGGGGTGGGGGGGGGGGGAGGGGGTGAGGGATGCTGTACGAGTTGTCGAGCTCAATGAGTTTCTCTGCCGATGAACAAAGTAAGGCACCGGAAACGCTGAATGTCTACGGATGACCTGCAAACTGTACCAGAACTTTCCTCAAAATATTCATACAACGTTAGTCTTATTATAAATTTTTTTTGTTTTAATGAATTTTTAAAAAATTCAGTCAATGAATGCTTATTGAATGACTTGCGGAAAGTTAGTAATTATAAAAGTTATAGACAACAAAAATGTAGAAAGATTTTATAAAATTCGGCTCGAATTAGAAATACTTAATACTTTTTAAATTTGGGGAATTTTGGGAAATTTGAAAAATTAAAGGGGATCGCGAAAATACAAAAGAATTTAAAAAATGACGAAAAATTTTTAAAAAACACTGCGGAAACTCAAAAATTTCGAATATTTCAACATTTTTGAAAACTTCGGTTTACTTTTGTTATCATGTGGGAAATGTTATTATACACAAATTATTTCAATTATTTTTATGATGACTACGCATTATAAAGTCAAGAACCTGATGAAGCTTTAGTAAAAAGCGAAACGTCGTGAATTGGCAATGCGATAGTGCGATTCAATTTCTTCATCCAAGATCCCATGAAAAAATAACTTAATTCAAAATTTTTGAAAACTCCGGGGAAAAAATTACAAAATTCCAGAGACGTTAAAAATTGCGTGAAATTTCACGAATATAAGTTTTAGAAATTACAAAATTGAAAAAAGTCCATAATTTGAGAAAGTATAAGAAATTGAACAGCTTCGTATGTTCCAAATGTCTAAACAAAGATAAAAAATTGCCAGAAGTCATTACAAATCTAACAATTTGGAGAAATTTTCTTATTGATGGAACCTGAGAGATAGGAGGGATGCTGAGGCTAAAAAATTTGTAACCACGTGGATGGGCACGTGTAACTACAGGATCAGAATGCTTGGTCAATTTGCCCACGAAAATGTAAACATCGAAAGAGCGAGTGGTCTATCGAGATCTCTATTCTCGATGTCAACAAATTCGAGTTTCGTTGACGAATCCTGGACAGCATAGATAGGTTTCGCCTACGAATTGACTTTTGTCAATGAAACCACATTCCTATCCGTCGAGAATAAAGCCCCTGACCTCAGTATGACTGGCATTAGCCCCTGACTTACGAGGCATTAGACGTGTATTCAACGTTTGATTGATGTTCAATGAATATTCTTTCCTTAACGGCCTTCTTTTTCATTAAAATTCCATCTTATCGCAGGATCCTTTCAGAGGAAACATTAGTACGCGTGAGATGTCCATCAGAGACTCAGGTGACAAATCAATTTTAATAGACGTTCCAAATTTGTAACATTAGTAACCCAAATACCAGCACTCCGCCTGTGTGATGTATTGTATTTGTATTTATATCTGAAGTTCATATGAGAGTTAAGTGAGCCAATGAATGCTCAATCTAGGCATGGATGTTGAATTTATCAATGTTAACAATAATTTAAATTCTAAATCTTTACAAATATTGAAATATCGCGTAATCGTTTGAATAAGGGTAAAAGACTCTGACCATGTCCTTGCGTCCCGAAATTTTATTTTCTGACTAAAAAATTTTTGGAGACAATATCTCATAAAATAAAAATCGATGAACTTTCACTACCTCGTTAATATTGTGAAATCCGTCTAAGTACTGTGAGAAAACTCATCAAATTTCTTCAATCAACCATTTCCTTCCTTCGCTTTTTTGTGCAATAAGAACTTGTTACTGTCTCTGACAATGATTTCAGATTTCAAGTTCATACTGCAAGTGTCACGACACGTTCTTCAAATTGGTACATCTCAATATTAATTCACGCTACGTAAAAAATTGTTACATTTTTTACAGTGCGGAGACCATTCATCCGAAATGTTGGCAATATTTGCAGAATGTTCTCGGAGCCTGCCATTACATACAAAACCTACAGTATACTTTATAGACGTTTCGAAGGAATGTACCTGAAATGCTCCTGCGCTGGGCCATTCAACTTCTTACGTTATAACTTACGAAATGTCCTGTTATTGTTTCATGACCATTTTGATGAAACGAAGTACGTCGTATCTAGACGTTCAAGGAACGCTCAATATGACATATATAGATCGTTTGGTTTAAGGATATTCAACCCGTATAGTCAAACCAAAAGTTTATGACCCTTTCTATAATTCATTATATTTATCGCCAATAATTTTCAATTAATATTTCAATGCGTTAATTAGTTGAAGCGATAGCCATAGAAAATTATTATATTGTATTTGATTTTGCGAATCAATATTATATTGTTTAAACAAATTAATGAAAAAAAATTTTAGTCAATGGGCATGAAATTTTTACCATTGATCTATATCTGCTTCAATAGTAAATTTTCACAATTTCAACAATTTTTTATATTTTGAACTGTATTTACAGAAATTTGTAGTTTTCCCATAAAAGGTCGTGTTAATTGAGAAGTTTGATAATTAATGACTACAAAACGGCGTGGTGAATCAATCTCAAATTTCATACAGACATCTGTTACCGCTTCAGAAACATTATGTCAAATTTTCAAGCAATTCTTATATCTTCGCCAATATAGGTGGAATATCCTTAAGGCAGCACAATCATTATGCATGTTCTGCACAATTGCACCAAATCACATTGATTACGTTTTGGAAATATTAAATCTAGTTCAACACTATGTTGAATGAGCGATATATATTTTTCGGGTATGTGAGCAAGAATTTTTAAACTTTCTTATAATGTATCTGGTCAGCAGGTCAATTCAGAGGAAACGGACCCAAGATTTCTTGTTGACCCTCAAATTCTTTATACAAATTCTATACATTACAACAATATCGTGTTGAACGACTTGTCAACGAAAATTTTGTTTAACGAAACGTTGGCAACTTTTTCCAACTCATGCCGAAACACCAGCTGAACACCACTAAGTAGCCTCATGAAATTGACACTGCATTCCTGCTTTCAAGCGTAACTACGAGAAGTGTCCCCGTCCGGAAATTAACACGTACTTAGTGTTCCTAACTTTCTTAACATTGGATACTGAATTCATTAATGTAGCTAGTATCTCATAGTTATAATAATCCTGGTAACTAAATGTATTAGGCGGCTAAATACCGCGAGACACAAATAACACACAAAATTACCACATGAAATTTTGGGTATGCAGACTATGCAGTACCTATTGAGTAAATCACATTGTTCAATAACTGTTCCAATTTTTTTTTCAAGCTCTCAAAGGGGAAGTTGTTCCGTCTACCCCTCCCCCCCCCCCCCCCCCCCCCCGCCTCCCCTTCCCCATATGAAAATTTTCTCGTTGGGAGGGACTAAAACTCAACTGAAACTGAAATTTTACTAAATGAATACTCCTAAAAAATTGCTATAAAAATAGATTGAAACCCATCTTCCTATGTTGTATGGTAATTTCAGCCATGGATAGGGTAACTCTACTCTGTGAATTCTCTCTGTGTACCTGGCTCTTGGTGAAATAAGATTAGAGAAGAAATACTAAAAAAGATACCTAGGGTGGGGAAGGGAGATCGAGAAGTGAAGAAATGGATCGTAAAGTCTCGTGGGATCGATTGCTCTCACGCGGGGGATTGGTAATCTCCAGGGCGCTGGGGGTAAGGTACTAGTTGAGCGTACTGGTTTCTTAAAAATTTTAATTGATGGATTGGTAAAAAATCGAAAGCAAAATGGAAAAATGAGTGATCGACTGGCAGAGCGAATGAGAGAATGCTTTCAACCGAAATGAACGCGCTTGTTTATTTTGATAAAGAACATTTTTCTTGGATTGAAGATGTTAACAATTGGCTTAACACAAAAATGTTATAAAATATTATTATAGAAATATTATTATAGAGATTATAGAGAATTCGACTTCCAACGAAAAATTTTTCTATATCTTGTTCGTCTAAACCTAAAAAGTTCGTCTAAAGTTATCAAAAAAAGAGGGAAAAATCGACTTATTTTTGTAATAACTTTAAATAAATAAATAAATTTTAAATAAAATTGTTCCACTGAGGATTGTGGGGTTAATCTGTCTCATTGCTCCAACATGAACATAACACCTGAATAGTGCAGTAAACTCTGTAATATCGATGCCCAATATCATTCCAAGTGTCCTTTTCGGAATTACACGACTTAGATATGACACATAACTTTAAGAGAACCATGCCCCGCGGTAGCATTTTATGTCCCAATTTCAATTACAACATTTCTCGCAATGAAATTGACTCTGAAGAAGACCCACAAATGGAAATGCAAGCTTCTTTTACAACAAGCTTTAAATATATTTCCAAGCGCATTCATTTAGCACCAAGGCCCTTAGAGAGGTACTCCTTTGAACAATTTGCGCTGAAGATGAAATCCCAGTAATTGATCGTGAAAATAACAAAGACACTTCAACATTCAAATATTTCAGAAATTTAAAAATCCATAAATGGAAAAAAATCATAAAATGGAAAAAACTCAAAAATCGACTGAAGGCCCTCGGGCAATAGCCTTTTGTAAGATGACCTTTCTTGCAATAAATATCGTTGAAACGTTAAAAAAGGAGTTCAGAAATCTCAAAAATTTCAAAAATTTGATGCAACTCAAGTAGTGTTGATTACGATTCTACATGTTAAAGTTTTAAGTATAAACTTAAAAGTTATAGACGAGTAAAAACTTAAAACAAACTTTTCTGAATTTTGAAAATTTTACACATGTCAGTAATTAAAAAAACAGTAATTAAAAAACGTAACCATGGTGATGAACAAACCCAACAGTGATATCAATAATTAAACTGGCAACTAATAATTACTGCACGTGATCGATTCAGTTTGATTTTTAAGCCTCACAAATATTCAACTGGAATTCGTCCGCATAGTTACCCTTCCTACCTCTGTACTTTCTTAATTATCACGCTCTTTGACATCATTTCCGCAATTGTCCACATATCCATTCGCCAAGTATCTTCTAGTTCAACTCGCGATATGTTCTAACCTATATTGAAAAATGTCACATTGAATGTGTATTTTTGTATAAGGAACAACCCTGGTGATATGCATTGTTCCCGTATGTTAAATTGCTCAGCCGACCATACTTCCTTAAGTATGCAAATTCTGGAAAAAAGTCAATACCAATAAAAGGTATATTTTCATACAGGGAATAATTCTCTCTTAAGAAGTTTCCCCATAAGTTTAATATTTTACCCAGTGGAACAGTGTGAACAATCACAATTGTTAATAACCCTGCATATACTGCACGAATCCCAACCAAAGTGTAATCGGCTCGATTTTGCACGGAAACGCTTCGATTGGGGCCGTTGTGACAGCGCTGTGTTCATTCGTTCACTCATTACAGACATAATTGTTGAGACGGTCATACCTCCTTAATTATGCAAATTGTCGAAAAAGTCATTCTACACAAAATACGTATTTTTATATGGGGAACAACTTTTCGTTTATAAATTTTTTGCTAACTCTAATAGTTTATGCAATAGAACATTATAAACAATTGAAATTGTTAATAACAATATATATACTGCACCAATTTCACCCAAAATCTAATCAGCTCTAAGTTGAAAGGAGACGCTTCGATTGCGCTATTGAGCACCTCGCTTGCATCGTCCGTTCGCGAGATATCGTTCGATAAAATTTTTGGCCACGGACAGACACCTTCACACACACACACACACACACATACAGTGACGGGGCTTTGGTCAGTATTTGTTTTGAGTCGGTGTCGTGCGGACGCATGTCTACCGCTCTCTGCGAAATATAAATTTCTAACGTACAGCGCTTATAGTACAGTGAAATTCTAAATCGAGTAAAAGTTTTGGCACAAAAGTGTCAAACTTAAAAAACCTCAAAATCCCCTTGGCTCCAAAAAGGAAAGCCAAAATGAGTCCTCCGATGGAAGACCCAAAGAAAACGAAAAAAACCGTTACGAAACCTTCGACTAGTACGAGTTCAGTTCCCGCTCGCCTCGCCAAACCCTCCGACACTTCTGATGGACCTCAAGAGACTCCAAAACAAATTTCTGTCCCTCCATTAATCATCGAGAATGAAAAAATGGAGACAAAAAAATTAATCAATTTTCTGCAGAGCAACGCCACAGACAAAAATTTCAAGATGAAATTTAATGGAAGTACCACGATCGTCCATCTACGAACGCTCGAGGACTACAACAAAATCGCAAGTATCCTGAAAAGGCAAGATATAAATTTTTTCACTTTCGGTCTTAAAAGTGAGCGACCGAAAAAATATATTCTGAAAGGGCTTCCAAGCAGTTTTTCACAAGACGAAATTCAAGCCGAGTTATCAAAACACGGCATCAACGTACTTTCCGTTCGCCAGTTCGTGAAAGTAAACAAAGACGGAGACACCAAAGAAAACAGGCCATTACCGATCTTCGCTATCACGGTTGGCCCGGAAACAACCTTGAGCAGCTTTGCTGAAATCAAAACGATTTTCTACCATACATATAAGGTAGAAAAATATGTAAAATCCCAGCAACCTACCCAATGCTTCAGGTGCCAGAGATTTGGCCACGCAAGCCAACATTGCAACCTGAACCTGAGATGCGTCAAGTGTGCGTCAAACCACGACGTAAAAGTCTGCACTTCCAAAACCCTGAAGTGTGCAAACTGCGGACTCGCCCACACAGCCAGCTACAGAGAGTGTTCCATGCGCCTAAAATTCATGGAAACTCAGAAAAAACGAGCCCAATCGGCCAGGCCCAGCATGGCGCCATTGGAATTGCCCGCTACACCTCACTCGGCCACGATCCAGAATCTGGAAAGGAACATCCAGTTCCTCCAGTCTCCTGCAGTCCCAGTGCCAACTCCGAGTTCTACTGCCAACACGTCCAGGCCCACCTACGCTTCCTTCTTCCCGACGGCGGAAACCTCGAGAAGGAATCTTATTACACCAACTGCTGAACCTAGGACCATCCCAATGGAAACACATGTTCCCGAATCTCATTTAAGTAGAACTAAAAACTATGTAATTACAGCGAAGCAAGTCCTTGACGAGCTAACAACCCTTAGAATCCCCGAAATCCTTTCAGAGCTTAAAGAGATGAGCTCTAAACTCCAAACAGCCCTTACACCAATTGATAGGATCACAATCATCGCATCCTATGTCCACCTGTTCTTACCCTCCCCAAACATACTTACGATTCCCCAGCAAACATAACCAACATATTAGCAATTAAAATTTTTGCGCTCAAGCCAAATCTGGACGAGTTATTACACATCGTCCACAGAAATAACATCAAAATTTGTTTGATTTCAGAGACTAAGTTAAACAGCAAAACGAAGAAAATTAACTTCCCAGACTTCTCGCTGATCAGGGAAGACAGAACGGCCAAAGCAGGTGGTGGTGTTGCGGTGGCGATCCACAAAACCTTGCCACATAGAACTCTTCCGCATGATCTCCTGTCGCTCACCGAATACGTGGGAGTAGAGGTCCAAGTAAACAATAAAAAAACGAAGATCTACTCGATCTACAATCCACCGGATGTCTCAATAGATACAAACCTATTGAGGCACCTATTTTCCGATAGTACTACAACAATTATTGTTGGAGACTTCAATGCGAAGGACACTGCTTGGACCTCTGCTAGGCCAAACGAATCAGGTAAGATTCTCTCAAATTTTTTGACGGAACAAAAAATTAATCTGCTCTTTCCAGACGTTCCTACACACTACCCTCATAATTCAAACACTCCTAGTACTATTGACCTTTTATTAACAAACAACATCTCTATCATTAAAAATTTCACCACACTTTCCGAATCCCCATCCGATCACCTACCATTGTTTTTCTCCCTATTTGGCAGACCAACCTCACCAGAATCATCAAAAATTTTAAACTACGCAAAAACCGACTGGAATAAGTTCAAGGATATCTTAAATGATGAGATTTCTACACCAAACCCTACTTGTAACAACACTGAAGCAATAGATCAACACATAACACATTTCACCCAAGTCATTCAAACAGCCCTGGATTCCTCCACTCCCAAACGCTCAACCAAATCCACCCATACTCCTATCCCACCCGAAATAGCCTCATTAATAAAGCTAAAAAATTACATTAGGTCAAGATGGCAAAAAACCCGAAATCGCTACCTTAAATCCGAACTCAATCAGCTGATAAAAGAAATCAGACTTAAATTAACCGAATGGAAACAATCATCTTGGGACAACAAACTCAGAAACATAAACTTAAAAGATCACTCTATTTGGCGCGTAGCAAAATATTTTAATAACACCGCTAAAACAAAAATCCCCACACTGAAGTCAAACAACACACTCCACACAGAAGACCACGACAAGGTGAATACACTCTGCATACACTATGCAGCAATACACGAAATATCGGCCTCCCGAGGCAACAAATCTTTTGAACAACAAGTCACAGGTCATGTGAGAAAAACTATCCTCAAAGCCCGCATCGAAACTCCCATTAAATCCCTGACAAATCCCCGTGAAATCTCTTCCGCTATCAAAAAATTAAAAAATAAATCTGCCCCGGGTGTGGATAATATTCCCAATATAGCACTAAAAAACCTCCCAATTAAAGCAATAAGTTTACTAACAAAGATATACAATGCATGCCTCCTCAGACAATATTTCCCGGAACTCTGGAAAGGAGCGGTGGTCATTCCGATTCTAAAGCCCGGTAAGCCCCCTTCGCATCCGGTGAGCTATAGGCCTATCAGCCTCCTACCGGTATTGGCTAAACTCTTTGAGCGAATAATTTTAGCTCGTCTCAAAAAACCCATAGAAGAGTTACAACTAATGCCTATCAATCAATTTGGTTTTCGATCAGAACACTCGACCTGCCACCAGCTGGTTAGAATTACGAATGATATAAAATCCGCGAAAGACCGGAAAGAAGATACCGTTCTTCTTCTCCTGGACAGCGAGAAGGCCTTTGATTCTGTTTGGCCCACAGGCCTTATATACAAACTCGAAGGATTAAATGTCCCTAAATATCTATGTAAAATTTTACTATCATATCTCTCAAATAGATATATCCGAGTTCGAGTCGAAACTTCGCTTTCGAATAAAATAGAAATTGTCGCGGGAGTCCCACAAGGGTCCATTCTCTCGCCTGTTTTATTCAACTTGTACATTGCTTCTGTTTTTAGTAGAATTCCGAGAAATGTATCCATTGCAGGCTATGCTGATGACATTGCCTTGTACTCAGCTAGCAAATCGATAAACAAAGCTATTAGAAGAATAGAAAATGCTGCTTCTCTCACAATCAGTGAATTAACGAAATGGAAAATTCAAGTGAATGCTGCTAAAACAGAAGCAATCTTATTTACTAGCTCCAAGGCCAAGCCGACTTTAACTATTCGTAGTGATAAGATCACACCAACCGACTCTGTAAAGTATTTAGGCTTACACATCGATTCCAAACTCCTGTGGAAAAAGCATATATCTGAAATCAAGGTCAAGACTAAAGTTATCCTAGTAAGATTATATAATTTGCTAAAATCACCCGCGCTGAGTCAATCCCTCAAACTTACTCTCTACAAAGGGTTAATTAGGCCCATTATCACCTATGGTTGTCCTGCCTGGCACAATGCTGCGAAAATGCACTTGAATCATCTTCAAGTGATTCAAAATAAATTCCTACGAATAATAGGAAATTTTAAAAGAAGAACGACTATTGTGGAAATACACGAAACGCTCGGCATGACAACCATAGGCGAATTTATCGATAGAATAAATGAGACATTTAAATTTAAGCTACAATCCCATCCTAATCCCCAGCTCCAAAACATCAATATTGACATAAAATCCAATTGGTCCCGCTGACCACCTGTTTTGTCCCACCTTTCCATATATCCTTTTCTCTCCTGCCCCTCATGCACCCATTACTTGTAAGGTTTTTTAGAAGTTATTTTTCCTTATATCGAGTCATCATGTAAATAATCACAAATATCTGTAATAATGAAAAATTAGTTTACACTTCTTTCAAATTAGATATAAAGCCAACGGCTGGTGATCTAGAACGTAGCACTTAAGATATTAATACTGTACATAGTATGTATATATGACAAATGTTAATAAACAATTTTCAAGTCAAGTCAAGACGGGGCTTTGGTGTAGTGGGTAGAGTGTCTGCCTACTATTCTAAAGGTCCCGCGTTCGATTCCCGCTCACTGCAAATATTTTTTCTGAAAAATATTTTCTCACGGACTCCGACCGATGGCAGGAACATTCCGTGTGTGCTATCGGCGGTATCCATGAAGTGAGACCGTGAGCCGGGACCGAACGCGACCCGTCGCGCGGGGGGGGGGGGGGAGGGAGGGTTCCATCGTAGACGCCCGCCATCGTATCACAGGGGTTTCTGGAGGTTTACCCTGTAATTAGAAATACGATGAGCTGAAATGGCGAAGTCGGCCCCAGCCGCAATGGGTGGGTACTCTGATCCGTAGTATTGCCCATGAAGTAATGCCTACCCAAACGTGGGTGAATACGAATAGAGAAAGAGTAGAAAAAAACACACACACATACATCATCGTAAAACTCATCGGGGAGTGTGGGGGAGACCTTGAAACGCGAAGATATGATGAAAATTCGATTTTCGATTTTCGGGGTGATTGCAATAACTCCCCTCCGGGAAGTTAAAAATTTTTAAAACATCGCAATTATTGCAATACTGGCTGTTTTGAGGAATTTCAGGATTTTTTATAACATTTCTAATATTTTCGAAATTTATAATATTTATAGGATTTTTTTCTGATTTTCTACTCATCCGCGCGCTCGAAACTTTAGCAGATAGAACCGTAAACAGCACCATGATTGTGTTTCAGGTGAGAACTATCTTGAATGTTTTTTTTGTCAGCTAAAGAAGAAGTGTCTTGAACTTCCTCTTCTCTTTCGAAGTCACGGATATTCTTTCCCTTCGCTCGTAATTGAATTATAGATTAAGTGAATTGATACCGCTGGATCTCCAGAAAGTCCGTATTGTGTACGTGCGATTTGGTATCAGGAGTTACTAAAATATCTATCAAGTTTCACAATCTATAAATGATTGGTTGAAAAAAAAAATTAATTTTCAATTACTGAAGGTTGTAAAAATTTGATGTAAGAGGAAAAATAACATGGAGGCGTTTAGATGTTGTCCCGGACATATACAAATGGAGATTAAGGCCAGATATCCCACCAAAAAGGTCTTCATCAAAGTACTCAGAACGCTATTCAGTTTCAAATAACAAATTATGAAATGAAGACAAGCTCAGTCGGCTTAAACCATTTCACTGCTATTTAAATATTCATCTCATTCCTCTTCCAGCACACAAACCTTAAAGAGATAATTGTACATCACGGTATTGCCAATCTCCGCCATTTTACCATGTTATAAAGTTCAGGATTTTTCGTCAGACTATATTGCAATATGAAAAGAAAAAAAAAGAATGCCATTTCGCTGGGAGCTCTCAAATGTTTTGTAGAAAAATACCTACATCTTCATACTTCTCCGAGTAGCGCGCAAAAAGGCCTTCTGATGAATTACCCCGAAGCTTTTCCTTTGAAAAATCTCCACAAAATAATCTTCAAATACGCTTTGAAGTCATAGCTCTCCATCATATCAAAACATTATTACTACTGCTATATTTAGCATAAGACGGCTCAAATTTTTCAACTTCAATTTCACGTTAAAAATTTCCATACTCTTGAAATTTACAGTGACTTCATTTTCAATTTCAAACATAAATTAGAAATTTCATTACTCACCCGCGTCACCAGTAATACCACTAGAAGTTAGAGAATATTTGATATGATTTATAGATATTAAAAATCTCATTTCAACCGACGAGTAATTACTTAGATCTTCTCGTGAAGTGCCTCATGCAATGAAAATTGAGAATTTTTCTGAGTGAATGTAAAATTTGGAAAAGCGCTCATCAATCACTTTTCCGTGATTCTATCCATCAAATTGTGAAAGCTACTGGAGTTGACGGATGAATGCAAATTACAAAGCCGAGATTCCCAGATTAATTAATTAGCACCGTGACAATACGTCAGGATGCTTTCTCCGGATGTAAATGACTCCCTGGAAGTCAAAATAAATGGCGGAAGTCCGTTAAGGATGTAATGGACGTCTTGCAAAAATATAAGTATTGTACCCCAATTTTACTCAATTTCTGGAAATAAACGTATGTATCGGTCTTTGCGCAAAAAAAGGGTTTCGTATAAAAAAAATTATTCAAATTTTTACTTTCACCAAAATTGTTTCTATTGATGTTTCTTAATTATGAAGAAATCGACATTGTGACCCGGCCATTTCTGATTTTAGCGAAAATGCCAACCAAAAACGAAGAGAATCGAAAATTGGAAGTCAAATCGCGCTCGAAGTTGCTATGAAATGCTTCATATAAGTTCACCTCGCAAAACGTCAATATAGCAACCGAGGGTAAATATCGCGAAAATTCATGTAGAATAGTGCATGGTCTGTCCGTCGAAAGTCATGATTTAAATATATGGATTATCTATCCGATACTCCATTTTTTTCCGGTACTCTGACATTTTGCCAATTTCTGAAATTCCTTGAATAGATTCAAGTGTGCAGCATACTCTTGCATCAGCTTAGGTTCCCGGCCGACCTTGCCCGAAGCACCAAATTAGGGGGGGGGGGGGGGGGGGGGGGGCGCAGGGGACAAAAATTCCTTTAAAAAGAATTGCAAAAACAGTTATTTCAAGATTTAAATTACATGCTTACAAGCCCACGGAGGAAAACGTAAAAGCAAGTTATACGCTGTAATAAAATTCCGTATAACTGTACTGCATGTAATCAGCTTCAGTCTAGGCAAAATTTCACTGCCACTTTCAGACGTAAAATTAGTACGAAAAAATGAATGATGTAGAGAAGAATAGGATAACTATACAAGTGCCGTTGGAATAATTCACAAAGTATGAAGATTGCACCGAGTCGACGGCGAGGGGTGTAATCACACAGCGCGAATTATCCCAACTGCATTATTTCGTTGGAATCCGAAATTACTAGCATTGACGATATTTGTTTACTTGCGGTGAAACCGATATAATTATAGATTCATTTGTTACCAATTGGCCAGATTAGAAATTTTCAGAGGAAAAACATATTTGGCGAAAAGTTTTATAACTTCATATTAAGCTGTGCGCAGAGATGAATTATTCTCATCCCCACCAATTTCGATTTTTTTCAAATGTTTCAGATTTTTCAAATGGTTTTGAAACTTTTCGAATTTTGGATTTTTTCAAATTTTCGAATTTTTCAAATTTTCGAATTTTTCAAATTTTCGAATTTTTCAAATTTTCAAATTTTTCGAATTTTTGAATTTTTTAAATTTCTACACTTTGCAAATTTTCAAATTTTCTAAAAAAAAATTAATTTTGGAATTTTTTTTGAAAGATTTGAAATTTGACATGTTTTTGAAGAGTTTTCGAAATCCTTGATTTCTTTTCAA
This sequence comes from Asobara japonica, assembly GCA_026005395.1. Lineage (NCBI taxonomy): Eukaryota > Metazoa > Arthropoda > Insecta > Hymenoptera > Braconidae > Asobara > Asobara japonica. Next base: position 653,436 of record BQMI01000334.1, read on the forward strand.
CAACTGAAAAAAACAAGTTTTCAAATAAGAAGTAATTTTGGTATAAGTTTGGTGAAAGTTTAAATAAAAAAATTTATTTTATAAAAATTTTTGCAAAGATATTTTGGATGATAAATTTCAGGATATGAAACAGTGGACAAGTGAGAGATACTTTTGGTACCCTGCAGAAGGAAATTTCAGAAATTTCCTGAGAATCTATGAAAGGAATTCATAGATTCTCAGTTCATCAAAACAATGATACCAATGAATCGGGAACGTGTTCTGTCACTATCAGATATGGAATCCTGAAGTCGAGCTCACTTGGCTAAAATCATCCAGAAAAAAAATAGAAACAATTTTGCATATTCAGAATTCGCAAGCGTTTGCACGTAGATCTCCAGTCATCGGCTACATAATCAATTAATAACATAATCATTTATTTTGAAAATAACAGAATGGATGCTGACAAATGATCTAGGCTCCAATTTCAATAACCGCGGAACATCTCACAATTAAATCATCACATTTCATCGCATACTTAATCTCCATCACTTGCACTTAATTACAGAAAGGAGCTTCTGCAAGTCTCGCACAGCACCATTTTCCCTCAATTTTACGAAATTACAATCATTACCATTACTGGCAAATAACACGGTATAACCAACAAGATGTTTGAGGCTTTTATTGTCACTTGAGCAGAGGTAAACAGAGAGAAATAGTATCAGATTATCAAGCAACGAGGCTTTATCGCAAAACGAATCACTAGTTGATTTCTGCAAACTGATAACGATTTTTCGGTGACTCTGAATCCAATATTGATGATTACACACGTGTAGCAAGCACCTCAATTGAAAAAACGAGTAGACTAAATATTTGAATTGAATCCGCGTAAATATTTTAATTAACCCTAAGCTTTTTCGTTTAATAAAAAAATATGCAGGTTGTATCCAATTACGGATATTCTCCTCTCATATTCACTCAACGTGTTTTACTTAATTAGAGTGCAAAGCAGAAATTCCAAGGAAAACACTGTTTTTTTTTAGAAAATTGTTTACTCATTTCTCGCAAGGTAGAATTTTTTTAAACATGCGACAAGTTGATTTCACCTAATTTCATCATAGTGATGCTTGAAAATCATTGTGAAACATCCTGTATAAGATAATTGCATCGATTGAAATTACACCAGGACAGAAAAATAGAATTGACAAATTCAGTTACTCAAATTTACTGATTTTTAATCTAAATCTGATGATACGGACACTAGTGGTCCACCGCGAGAAAAGGGCCCACTTGGTCGATATTGAGAAATCCAATGAACATTAGTTTTCGGAAATGGTTTTCACATTCCTGGGAGTTATAAACTGAATAGATTTTTTGTTCAATTTTCAAAATTTTGCATAGTACATTTTCCGGAATGGTTTTGAACTCTTAGATTTTCTAAATGTTTTACATCTTCTTAAATCTTTGAAATTCTTGCATTTTCAATTTTTTTTTTTAATTTTTGCATTTTCTGAAAAAGCTTTGGATAATATTTAATTTCTCGAAAATATCAGCGAAATTCACATAACAATTTCTATGATACAAACCTTAAACCTTCAAATCTTATTCTCTCCGTGTACACATATACATATAACAAATTCACAATCAACCGTGGACGGAAAGTTGCTCTCCAGCACTAAACGTTTCTGCCCGAAGGGATGGCCCTGAACTGGAGACCGTAATCCGATGTCCTCCTGCAATAAGCCATCGAAACAATGGTCAATTGTTCCGCAATCATCGCTCTGCAATTTTCCATGGTGACCAATCATCAAATCCTCCGAAAAACATGCACGTCGGGTATTTAGTTCCCTCCTCCCCCCCCCCCCCCCCCCCCGAAAGAGAAATTCCTGTAACAGATGTTTCACAATTATTATTGACCAGCAATCGTGTCACCTGGCCAGCGATCCATATTTCTCACCGCGAAACGCTAAATTGAAAATATTGTACATGTGTATCGCTTACCTCGTACAATTGAAACCAATGAATACATACAAATGCACCATTCCTTCCATTCGCCTCCTTTTCTATCATCGTCGGTCATTGTCGTGCCAATAAAAAATTTCTGGAGCTTGATGTGGTCTCCTGGCAATCGAGGGCTCACTCACCTGTGCATAAACTGTTGTTAACTAAGTGAAAAGACAGGAAATTATTTGCTCGACAGACTTTTGGCAGACTACTTAAAATGACCTATTTCTAAATGGTCATTGAAATCGCCTCTTTTCACCAGCAATTTCCTCATTCTATGACATTATGACTTCAAGATTTTACGTCTGAGCAGCTAGTAATTGTAGAAATTATCTGATGCCATGGAAAGTGACAAAAGAGCCGATTCAACGTCTGCAAAAAATCTCCGGGATTGTATGAAATAAGAAAAAAAAAGGAGCAAACGACTAGGATTAAATCGAATAAGTTCAGTTTCTTACGTTGAGAGTTTTCAAAGTTTAACTCTCCTTGAGTAGAAACTTAGCCAATACCAATCGAAGTGTTTCAACCGATAGTACCTATTCGATAAAAATCCTATGAAATCAAAAAATTGACTGGATATATAAGAACATTACCGCTGAAGAACTCTTGCCGAGATATGCTGCTGTGGTATCGTTTCACATTGGATGCAAGTTTTCAAGTGCAATTTCGATATCTACACATCGAGTATCATAAAAGCATTCATTCTGCGTTTTAATGCACCATCAATTGCACACATATCGACGATGGGTCGTTCCACCAATTACTGTCAGGTTCGGCGATCAAACGATTTTTTTTTTCGTGAGGTGAAATGATTTAGTGAATTATAGGCATACAGCTGTCATTTGTACCATTTGATGCATATAGTACACATCAAAAACAGAAGAAAAAAATCAACTTTTTTTACATTCACTTCTAAACTTTCTCGCGGCGTTTTTTTCCTACTTTTCAAAAATAACTCTTTATTCAGCAAGGTTTAATGTATAGCGTTATTTGTTTCTTGTCAAAAATTACGCGAAAGACGTTTTACAAACGTCGAGAAACTAATTTTTTCATTGGGATGAGCTAATAAAAATACTCGGTATAAATCTTCTAAATTACAGTAGAGACAATATTTCTGTAAATGCAATCGGCGTCCATCGGGCTGCTTTACTGATAGGAAATCGTTTGCACCGTTGGAATTTTTGTTCTATGCCCGTGAACTGCACGGTTTCACCTTATTTGATTTTTAACCCCCTAATAAGTGCTCATTTTTATTTCATATGTTAACTGATGATGAATTTTAACAAGAAAGCATCAATATTCCTATCAAGTTTGGAGTTGTTGCCATTATTAGACTTTGAATGATTGATACCTTCTGAAGTTGAACCGCACTGCTTCTGGAGAGCTCAATTCTAACTCTTGAACTATGAAACTTTTAGGGTAAAAACTTACTCTACATTTTGTATATTTTCATAGACATATGCTCATGTCAAATGTTTACCGAATTGTTGCGGTGATTCACCCAGAATACAATATTTATTTTTTGCGATCCCAGATCATGATATATCAATATATTCTAATTCTAGGTTGAAACAGCATCAAATATCTCAGTAAAGAAAACAAAACAAAAATCAAAATCTTAGTGAATCCAACAACTATTTACAACTGCGGTTGGAAACGTTTTGCTTCCCTCATCTGTTGATTCCATGTAGAATTAGTCTACTATCATAAGCTCTTCGATACTCGCCTCGTCATACCTGAAGGATTTGACTATCATGAGATCAAATGGATCATCATAAGCTCCCATTAGCGTTATTACAATGCTCAACGACTCTGAAACTTCATCTATATCTCCTGACCTCGTCAATTAATTAAGACCTGATTTCAGGGGAAAAAGTTACTAAACATTTCTCGTAGAAAGTTTCATTCTTCAAGAAAAAATACACATACACAAACATAGGGGCATAGTCTGAAAATGAGAGAAATACCATGCAACCCGAAGATTTCATAGGACCCCGCTTTTCCTTCATCCGATCATAACTACCCACCCTAGATATCTCGAATCAGGTTTCATGACATACCCAAGTCGGCAATTTTTTCCGTCCAGCTTTCGTTATGGAGCAGTGAATGAAGTAAATAGTCTCTTATTCGAAGACCCATAACACGAAAAAAGATAACTGTTGACCTATAGCTAAACATAATCTCAGTGAATATAAACGTATTATCTAGCTGCATGAAATTTGGAAGCTGAGTACGCAAGACATGCTGGTAACTGAAGGAATGACCCCTATCCTAGATTATACTTCAACCAGAAAATGAAACAATACCAAACAAGAAGGCATAAGAGATATCCACCACAGTACATTGAATGACTCCATCCTCCCATGCATATCCGCGAGTTCAGTGATGCAAGAATATGACTAAAGTAGTGTATACTTACCTTCCCCTTATCGGGCAAAATACAATGGCTAAGGTGGCGTATTACGATGGCGATAGAAACACTGCATATGCTATACAGCGTTTCCCTTCAACTTTGTATATTGGCCACTGCACTATCCCACAAGGCCGTTTCTCATAGTTAGCGCGAGATGAGACCCTCGGGGAATTCTGGATATGCGAAAAGCCCTCAACCCCATTCATATGCAAGGGGTTCAGCTGAGTTCAAGAGACCTGAATTTCCTTTTGTTAGAAATTTGGTAAATAACAACTGGGGTATATATAAAAGGGAAATTCAGCTAAGTGAAAATTGTTTGGGGGGGGGGGGGCGGGAAGATCGATTAATGGCGCCACCTCAACAGGTATCAATGTTTAAAGCTATTCGTTGCCTTTAACTTATCCAATGTTATACACCAACATATAAATCAACTCACAAATTGTGATAGTCACAGTTGGGAAGTTTCTGAAAACTTTATGAAAGGAAACAGTTGCACTTGCCTTTCAATTAACGCAGCTGAAACCACTGCACCAGATATGAATCAACGTCACGGAATCCACTGGTTTTATCTCTTGGTTTCCTCTTTTTTGACTAACTTTTTTTTCCTTTTTTTTTGCGTGCCACACCAGTACAGAGGATTATTATAAAGAGCAGTGTATGCCTCGCTCACCTTGCACGTCGGAGAAATTCTGAAGCTGCTAGACAGTTGACGGTCTTCGGGATTCGTTTATAGAAGCCCACCGGTGCTTGCAAATCTAATAAAGCATCCAGTGTGTGGAATACATTCTGAAAGAGGCCTCAAAGCCCAGGCCAAACTTTCCATCGAAAATGCTCGCGGGGCGAGGTGGCTTTTTTTTACTCTTTCCTTTCACTTAGTCGTTGGAGTAAGAAAATTTGGGAGGAGAATTTCGGGTAGCATGTGCTACTAATTGCGTCATACTGGGAAATTGGGAGTGGGACCAAAGTTTCGGTAATTTTTAGGGCCAAGTGTAATGGGCGCTTAGTTATATTGATCGAGTATGGGATATTCTGGGCGGAGAGAAAAGTAGCACTATTTACTATGTTGGAGATGAGATATACTATATTGAAACCGAATGATTCGGGATGAATTACAAAATGTCTGTGTTTGGGTCGATTTTTTTCTAATCAAATCAAGATACGCGGTAGTGTATCGGGCCAAGTCACTTTTTAATCTGAGTTGTATGAATTATATTGGACAAATGAGCCGTTACATTTTTGTTCAAGTGTGATCCACTCACATAAGGTATTCACGAAGTATTGTGAACTCTATACATTAGACCTGTATCGGTGTTTGTCACTATCCATGGAACGGTGCCTCAATGTCTTGGATGAATTTACAAAACCGAGTCCTCAGACTTTGGCAAAATTGTTCTGATTATTTTTTTTTGCCTGACAAAAAATTTATACCTGATTAGTCATCAATACTTTGGAGGAAATACAACTCAGTAACACACTAACTCAGTAAATCTAACTCTTCTGGATGATATGTCTCTGGAGAAACTGTCCTTGGATGAAGAGGGTGTAAACACACGTACATCATATTCAGAATGTTAAGGATGGACTCAAAACCTTAAGCAACAAGACGTGGAGACAGATTACATGTAATCGAGGGCAGAACACTAGCTTCTACTATTGCAAGATTGAAAATGCAATCCGAATCATCTGTGTAGGGATATCTCAGAAGGAAAGTGAGGGAAGAAATTGAGAACTTTTTGTGGGGGCAATGAATGCACTTACTTCGTTTTACCACTTCGCTACAGAATCGCGATGCGCCCATTTAGGAGTACAAAATACATACGTAATGCTACCTTCAGCGCACTATCATGAATGATTAATGGTTCAGTAAGACTGCTTGCACGAGGTACATCAAATAATGTTATATCCAAATGGAAGGTACTGAGTCGTAGAACTCCACATGTCACTCTGGAGCCCAAGCTCATTTTTCGTCAATTTTTAATTGCACCTCGTTGGCCCAGCTGAATGGAACTGTTTCTTTGCAATCATAACCGACGATAACTTGCATAACTTTTACAATGTCCTCAATTCCGGCTGCAATTGTGCCCAGGTGCTTCACGAATTAAGCAGTGAGTGCTTTCTTACAAGAGAAATTAAAAACTACATAAGGAATAAATTCAGAAATTTGCTTGTTGACAACGTCAAAATTAGAATCGTTCTCTCAGGGCAATAGAAATTATTTATTTTCAACCTAAACTAAATTTAAAATTGTTTTGAATCATATTTCATTAAAATTGGAATTTACTCGGTCAATACCCTAATGCAAAAAAATCTCCATTCCTTTTCTTGAGCCAAATGCCATTAATAGGTAAATGAAAAATACTGAACAAATAATTACCAATCATTTCATTTCAACCGAATCAAGAAGCGTATTTTTCTCATTTGAATTTCGCCCCCATTTCCCGAGTCACTCACCGCTTTACATGATTTCGCTCTCATTTCGCTGAGCCCAGAATCAACAGAGCGAATGAGTAAACGATAAAAATCCGCGCTATTGATATTCAACTGTGTAAAGAATTTACGCAAAATTTACAGGGGATAAAAAAGAGGCAAACAACAATATTCCACCAATATCCATAAATATTTATGATGGTGAAATATATTTCATATGTGGAATTTGGTGAAATACTGGAGCACGGATGTACACCTATGATTGAGATGCCCTTCCAGCCTTATCAGATCTATACAAGAATTTGCTAGATAACCAAGATTAAATATAAACAATTGCTAAAGTGATGTGCGTGGGCATTTTGAACTGTGTTGGACCTTCCTGAGAGGTCTAGGTTGGTCGAAAAAATAGTTGCTAAAAATTTACTAAATATTTCACAGATGTTTGTTTCATTTCATATTTTTTGGAACATATGGAATAGACTTAGATCTAGTAATATCGTACCATTATTGATTATTATACTAGAATTTCCCTGTACAATTAGCAAGAATTACACATACCGAGAACGAAGAAAATGTACCGGATGGATATAGATATCATCCATCCAGGGCTGAGATATCCCCGATCCAGGGATCAAATATCCCCGATTGAGATTTACATATCCTCGATCTAAGCATACAAACACTCCCAACTTGCAGAAATATATCCCACATTCGAGGGCATACATATCCTCTTTTCGGGGATAACACATCCCCAGGGGAAAGAATCCCTGATTCAAAGGTAAAGCATCGTAAAGATTCGTAAATAAAATAAGATGTTCTTATTAATCAGGTATTTCTAACAGACCCAAAACCGGTCATATATCTTTTTCGTGTATGCGCAAATTCAATTAACTCTGGATGGTAATAAAAGTTGCCTTCTTACGGCACATGTATCACATTCAATTTTGCAAACAAAGGATATTCGGCTTTCGCACTGAATATCATCCATGCCGCCGCTATTGAGCAAACGCACACAGCGCTGATTCCCACCGTAGTTATCTGGATTAGGGTTAATACGTGGAGACCATCTAGCATAGCCAGTCTCATTGAGGCTCACGTCCTGCACAGACACCCAGTCTCTAAAGGCAAAAAGATCGTGAATCCCCAGCCATGTATCATCGTGTTTTGCCTCATGAACTAGCTTCAGAATGACTTTTTCCTCGGCGTCTGAAGTTATTACGACGAGGTGACCTGAATATTAATATTGAATGTTAGGAATTTCGCTCAATAAATGGATGGAGATAACTGGTGTGAAATGCGATGATTTACCTCCTTCTAGGGTGCAAACACGACGAGCTTCATTCCAGGATGTTTTGTTTTTGTGGTACTTATGTGCACCAATGCCCACTGTCACTTGGTATCCATCCGGAAACGTTTGGTTCTCACATGGTCGTTGCTCTGTGGAAAGACAATTGGGATGAAAAATGTTTTGTCAAACATTTTTGCCTGTTTTATAGAGATTTCTAGGCCAATCGGATGATGAATTCCAATCGTTAGATGATGAATTAAAGATAACATCAAAGAAAAACCCGAAATGTATGCCTATAATTGGGAAACCCATTTTAACCATTCGATACGATAGACAACCAATTATCGTAATTATAAACAACCGAAATTAACCTTGTGCATTAGCAATCAACTCGACTAGCCCATTGTCGAATTCCGGTGTATTAACTGTTAGTTTACCGCCAGACGCATCACTTCCATTAACCAAAAATCCGTTTTGTCCCACAACAATACGCAATTCTAAGCCATTAACACTGTTTACATAAAATTCATTGGCACGAGTTGATGCACGTATATGATATCCATTACCCTCCAGTGAATTTACAACGAACCCAGTTGCGGTAGGTGGACAGTGATTTTCTACATCGCGCGCTCTAGTTACCCCCAAAAAGGTAATTAGTGCAAAAGTGGCAATACACTTTGTCATCATTGCGGCAGGGATTTTGGTTGTCAAGCCGATGAAAAAAAAGAACTTGGCTTGGTCATAATTTTGTGCACTGATATATATAGGTTGTTAAGCGCTTATCCCCACCATCTATGACCTCCAACGATCTTCAATGAGAAGGAGAACAAACGTTTGTAGTCGTTTGCAAATATGCTTGATGATACCGGGGATTTCCAGTGTATTGCCTGCGGCCAACTAACTTCGATTCCCATTCAATTGGATTGAATGTCATTCAATGTCGTTGAACGTCATTGAATTCAATTGGCTATAGTAACGAATCCAGGGAAGAAAACAGTTTGCCTAGTCTCGGTGAATGAGATTTAGGATTTGTAGATGAGAGGATTATGGAGAAAAATAGAATTACAGCCCATTGGAGAACGATTGTATCGATTTAGAAAACTCTGTTTGCCTAAAGACGCCCCACTTTCGCCATATTGAACTTCAAGCGCACAATGGGGAACCATTGGGAACTAATTTTTTTAATTTTTCGAAACTGTACAGTCTTCAATCAGGAAAAATACTAATTGACATTCATTCAATTTTTTTATTTTAATTCTCGAATGTGCAAAACGATTGTTTTTCAAACTGTTCAAATGGGAACAGTTGCGGCGTCACGAAAGTGACTCGGCCCGCGACAGCCAATCACAGGCCGGCTTTGAAGATCGAGCGTAGGCATCCAATAGAAAGTATAGAAAACCCAGGGCGGCGTTTGTGACGTGACGAAAAACGAATTTGTCCACATATTACTTCGTTTTCGTAGTAACCAACAATTGTTTTCTTCAATTGATTTTTCTTGATTATGAATTCATCAAAAACGAAAAACTAACCATCCATGAACCGATTTAAGTCGATTCTAATCACAATCATGCGCTTAGAAAAAACTATAAATAACACATACCATTGTGCGGCATATAAACAACAAACGTTATGATATTCAAACACCATTCCCTATACATTTTAACCATTCATTTCCATTCACTTCATTGATTCTCACAGAACAATAGCTCTCATAAGTGATCATTCTCCCACAACACTCGCTCGTATTATCATAAGCCGATCATTGTCATAATCAACACTTTGTTGCGAGAAAATATTCCGTTTCAAGAATTATGCACATTTTGTGAATTCACCGTTGAAAATTTGTATTTTTTGAACCATTGAAATACCACAGGATGCTCAAAATAAAGAAGTTTATAAAATGTTTTTTTTTTGCTAAATCAAAAAAGTGTACCCAAAGCGCGATGCGATTTAGGCATTTATACCCAAATAATCCATAGTTTTTAATTCATTTTAATTATTTCCTGGCTATCTTCAACTTGCATTTTTTTATATGTTTTTCGGGGGAATTTTCTGAAAATATTAGTATTTTTCACATCGGCAGAAATTTTATTTCCGACGTTACATAGGAAAACCGTCTAGATTGACTGGACTACACTGATACAAAAAATCTCTGACACCAAAACTCCATTCTCTTGAGCCAAGAGATTTGTTTTCGAATGCTCAAATCTGAGCGGTATTTGTACCTCGTGCCGTCTATTATAATTCTTATGTTTTACGATAGTTAGATATTTGAGAATGAGTATGTTACAGGTCAGTTTATTGCATGTCTCTTTCTAAAATTATATTTTTGTTATTAATTTAAATTTTCCCTTTTTCCTTCCGAATGGAAGCATTGTCGAGAGTCCATTTTCACATTTTCTAATTCCATGTGGAAATGATCTAGAATGGTCTGAAACGTAAAAATACAAAATTTGAGGCCCCCGTCTGTCTGTGAACATCTCATTTTTGGCACCTCGAATTACTACATTTGAACATTTACACGGGTAAAATTGATTTGAAAAATCTCAAATTTTCTCCAATAATTGGTATTGAGTCCCTCTTATACCATACCAAATTTCAGCTCGATCAAAGCATAGGTATTTGAGAAAACTTGATTCATTTTTTTTTGGTTTTTGCTCGATATGTCCTTCAATATTGAACCCATTCGTTTTTTTTTTCTAAATCTTCCTCATCACGCCATCTATAAGAGGGAACCAAAAAACACATATGCGTCCGTAGAAAGTTTCCGAGTTCTTTCAACTTTTATGTTTTTCACTCAAAATTTTTGTTCGCGCATCTCCTCCTACAGTTGTTGTCATTGAGACTTGCAATTTTACACAAATGTTCCATTTGGTATCTATATCTAATGAACGAATTTTGATTTTTTTTTTTTTCAAAAGATTTGCCTCAATGGTATACAGGGTGTCCCGCAACTGCGCACTCTAAATTTGAGGGTGGGAAGAGGGCAAAATTTGGAGTCGAAAGTTCCTTTTCCACTTTTCTCTCCGAGCCCCCCCCCCCGAGGCACTCAATTTTTAAATGAGCGAATCAGAGCGTAGTTTCGCCCCCTTGACCAGTGGTTCTCCATTGAATAGTTATGAATTAGTTTTCACACGTCCCATGTGTGTATGAGTATGTGTATGAGTTTCTTTTTTTTTTTTTTTTTTTATAAAGAAAAAAGAGAAAGAAGGAAGCCAACCTCTGTCCGCACGCTTCCTTCTTTCTCTTTCCTCCCTTTTTTTAAAATCTTTATTGAAAACAAACCAAAAAAAACTTACAAATTAAAAGTACAAATACAGAAAAAAAACAAAAACAAGGGACAATACCCCTTGGCCTACACTAGTAGAAGGACAACCTTCTATATCCCAGTATGCCCAAATCACGACGGAACATCTGCGCAGCAATACCTCGTTGCGTAGGGGACGACAGCCGCGGCTTCCTCAGTACCGAATCCTTTCCGGTGGTTCACGGTAAGAAGATCCTCCATTTAATCTGGATTTTTCCGAAGCTGCTCCTTGCGGTGCAGCCCCTGCAGAACCTCCATTGCGAAGTCGCTTGTCGCGTTCCATGCTGCCTCTGATTAATGGGTTTGCCTACGCTATTTTCCCATATAGACCGTTGGACGTCGAAACGCGGACATGCAAAGAGAACATGTTCCGCGTTTTCCTGAATTCCCTGACACTTTGGGCAATCCGGGGAATCTTCATGCTTGAATTTGTGAAGATATTCCCGAAAGCACCCGTGTCCTGAGACCATCTGGGTTAGGTAGTAATTGACTTGTCCATGTGATCGGTCAAGCCAAACATTCAACTCGGGAATAAGTCGATGAGTCCACCGGCCTTTGCTCGAGACGTCCCACTGTAGCTGCCATCGCCGGATGCTGTGGTTACGTTCTTCTCTCCTCAGTTCTACTGGGCTCAGCTTAGTTGATGTTTTGCGTGTGTAGAGTCGCCTACGCTCCTCCGTTAGAACTTCGATAGGTATTATCCCAGCAATGACGCACACTGCTTCGTTGGATACTGTCCGGTATGCGCCAGCCACCCTCAGGGCACTCAGCCTGTAGACTGCAACAACTTGCCGTCATGCTGCTTGACTTCGTAGGGCATCTGTCCATATGGGGATACCATATGTTAATACCGATGTGACAACTGATGATAACAAGAGTCTTCTCCTCTGTTTTGGCCCTCCAATGTTCGGCATGAGTCTTGCAAGGACAGTCCTCACTGCACCCGCCTTACTGCTTGCATGTTGGGCTTGTTGTCTAAAACTGAGCCGGGCATCAATCATAATTCCTAAGTACCGTATATAGGGCTGGGAAGTTTTGTGCTCGCCGACTTGCAGCGTGATTGTGTCCAATTTCTTTCGGCTCGTGATGAGTAGTGCCTCAGTCTTATGCTCTGCAAGTTGTACACCAATCGAGTCCATCCATTTCCGTATCTTGTTAAAAACATTATCGAAAATGAGCTGAAGCGTGAATAGATGTTTTTCCACGATGGTTATAGCCACGTCATCTGCAAACGCCACGAGCTTTGCCCCCGTCGGCAGTGCCAGTTTCAGCAATTCGTCGTACACGATATTCCACAGAAGGGGCCCCAACACTGAGCCTTGAGGTACACCCCCAGTCACCTTATATGTTTTGGGGCCTACTTCTGTGTCATACTTGAGAACTCTGTCGGTGAAGTAGTTACCTACCATCTTTTGGAGATATGCCGGTACAGATAGCTTCGATAATGCCGCCAAAATAGAATCCCACCGTACCGAGTTGAAAGCGTTCTTGACGTCCAGAGTAACAACCAAACAGTATTGTTTCGTACCTCCTTTCCATCGTCCGCCCTCAATCGCTCTCTTCGCTGTTTTCACCACCAGGTCTAGAGCATCCAACGTAGATCGTCGTCGTCTGAAGCCGTATTGGGCTTCGGCCAATAGGGGTTCCACCACTGCCTCAATTCTCTGATGTATAATGCGCTCCAGGATCTTGCCCGCAGTATCCAGCATACAGAGTGGACGATATGATGACGGTTCGTCCGGAGGCTTTTTTCCCTTAGGAAGCAGTACGAGTCTCTGTTGCTTCCATCTGCTGGGAAGATACCTTCCTGAATGCAAGCATTGTACATATCGAGAAAGATTCCAGGTGCTGCATTAATGGCGGCCTTCAGTGCTATGTTTGGCACACCATCGAGACCAGGGGCCTTGTTGTTGCCCACTCTACTACAGGCCTGCAATAGTTCATCAGCTGTAATCGGTGGAATTTCGTTGTTGATACCATTCTACACATACGTCCCAGTAATATTCGTTTGTTGAGGAAATAAGACAGCTACAATCCTCTCCAGGAGCTCAGGGCAGGTCGGTGATGGCATCGGTTGACTCTTAAGTCGCGCCATAACCACCTTGTACGGTCTGCCCCAAGGATCCTTATCCACTTCCTCCAAAAGCTCGTTCCAACAGTCTCGTTCGCGAAGCTTTATGGCCTTGGTGAGTTTACGCTTAGCGGCTTTAAACTACACTTCCAGGCTTTCAGGATTACACTTCTTCCTTGCGCGTTGCCAGGATCTTCTCGCTGCGAAACATTCCTTGCGGAGGGTCGCGATTCCATCGCTCCACCAATACACCGGTGGCCGTCGGTTTCCACTAAATTTCCTGGGCATAGTGGCATCACAGGCGTCGGTGACTCTCCGCATGACTCCGTCTACTTTTTCTGTGGTATTGCTACCGTTTATGGGGTCAGTCTTCAGTGCTAAAAGGAAGGTGGTAATGTCGGAACTTCTTACATTCCAGCCGACTCCGTTTGTTCTTTCTGTTGTGGGCGCGGACCTCCGGTCAACAGACACCTCCCAGAGTACCGCTCTATGATCACTGGCAGTATAGATCTCACATACCTCCCATGCACAATTTCCTTTGAGCAGGCTACTGCTGACAAAGGTGAGATCTATAATTGAGCTCGCTTGTCCTCTGCGAAATGTTGGTTCATTTCCATCGTTCAATAGGACGACATCTAAAATCGAGAAGGCTTCTAGTAAAGCACGTCCTCGCTGATTAGTCTCCTTGCTACCCCACTCGACTGCCCAGGAATTGAAATCTTCCGCAATGGCCGCCGGGAAATGCTGTTTCGCATCCATCACGAGTCTATCTAGAAATGCTGTAAAGGCTTCATAACAAAGGCTTGGTGGTGCATAGCCGCTATAGAAATAGATACCATTGGCCTTGGCCACAAGAAATCCAGACTGTTCGACACCGTCGTATGCTTCAAACGGTAAACCACCGCAGAACCAAATGACAGCTTTTTTGCGAGTATCGGTCACCCAGTTTTGGGAATGTAGGTTCCTGTAGGGTTCGGAAATGACGGAAACATCAATCTTCAGGTCTCGAACCGTCTGCGTCAGCAGATCGTGTGCTGTTGCGCAGTGAGCAAGGTTCACCTGTAACACTCGCACTATGGCCGTGTACGGATCTTCTGGAGTGCACGCTGGTAGACTGGACATTTGATGCTACCAGTTACATGGGCATGGTCTTTCGTGGGCTCCAGTTCTACGCATAGAACGCATTCCGGAGACGCTTCACAGTCAGAGCTTTTGTGCCCCTGTTCGCTGCTTTTATAGCACAGGTCTGATCGGTCAATGGGCCTCTTGCAACTAACAGCAAGATGCTCGTAGTGCCAGCACTTGAAGCACTTTAGCGGCCTTACTACCGCCACGATGCGCGCATATACCAGGCTTATTCGTATTTTGCTACCTTTACTCAGTATATTTCCTGCAGTAGCGGCAGGGAGTACCACCGTGGCCGACTGTGTCCCTCTGTAAGCCTTGCGAAGAGACTTGATGGCACCCAGTGAAATATCACTGTCCGTGCCGTCAGCTTTTCTCAGGGCAGCGAGTATGTCTTTTTTCGTAGCGACGTCATCGAGGTCTTTGATTTCGAGTTCCTTTTGAGGTCCCTTATTAAACACCTTAGCTTCGTTTTGGAGGGCTCCAGCTAGTGCCTTCTCTAACTCAACACCTTCGTCCTTCTTTCCTCTCGCAAGGATTAAGAGAACGTCTCCGGAAGCTGTTTTACGGATTTTTTCCACGCATGAGCAAGCCGCATAAACACCTTGGTCCTTCTTTATTCGTCCCAATATTTCCGAGTACGTATCTTTCCCCGTCGAGCGAATAATTAGCGCATCAGGTCGGATTGCTGCTTTCTTTTTCGACCGTGGTTGATTCTGTGTAGCTCCTGGAAGATTTTGGGACGAATTCTGTTTTTTCCTCCGTCTCTTGGCTTTCTCCCAAGCATTTCCATCGTCTTCTGTAGCAGAATTCGAGGTTTGCTCTTTGGCCCTGTTTCCACCTGACCGGGTCCCATTTCTCATCAGCTCCTCCATATGAATAGGCGGTGTTGCTGATGCCTCATCTTCGGTACTCGTGTACTTTTTGCCCGCGATGTCTTCGGGCGGAGTTCTCTCCTTTCTTTTCTCTCGTCTGGTCGGCGTTTCATGGGATGTTCCCGGTTTTTCCATGGCATTGTGGCCGCTTCCCCGTTTCACCTGCGACAATCTAGGACCCGGGGGGGGGGATGAGCCATGCCGCTGCTGGCAACTGTGAGTCCGATCTTCCGGTTTCCGTCATGGTCCTTATCCACTTGGCCGATATTTGGATCTTTCTAACTAGACTCCGGATCTCTTCGTTGATGGTTCGCCGATTTTTATCCGTGAGGAGGTTCACCAGCGTTGCCAGATCGTTTTCCTGCTGATCCCATGCTGATTTTCCACTACTTTGGAATCCACTTGCAACATTTGGGGCCAAGTGGGCCACCCGGGGACAATCCAGTGATGGCTGGCTCTTCCCACAATCCGAGGAGCCAGCGCCGGCCATCAGGGCTTTCACCTGGTAGGAACCGACGGCGGAATTTCCCTTTTGGGGGTTATCCGCGTGGGATACTATTGTTTTATCATCGCTATTCATGTTTGCTTCATGGGCTGTTATAGGGAGCCCACCCTTGGCACCCTTGGTTTCGGGAGTTAGGTTTCCGCCAAGTATGTGTATGCGTATGTGTACATATATGTGTATGACTATGTGTGTGTCTATGTTTTTTTTTTTTTTTTTTTAAAGAAAAAAAGAGAAAGAAGGAAGCCAACCTCCTTCCTCACGCTTCAGTGCTAAAAGGAAGGTGGTAATGTCGAATCTTCTTACATTCCAGCCGACTCCGTTTGTTCTTTCTGATGTGGGCGCGGACCTCCGGTCAACAGACACCTCCCAAAGTACCGCTCTATGATCACTGGCAGTATAGATCTCAGATACCTCCCATGTACAATTTCCTTTGAGCAGGCTACTGCTGACAAAGGTGAGATCTATAATTGAGCTCGCTTGTCCTCTGCGAAATGTTGGTTCATTTCCATCGTTCAATAGGACGACATCTAAAGTCGAGAAGGCTTCAAGTAAAGCACGTTCTCGCTGATTCGTCTCCTTGCTACCCCACTCGACTGCCCAGGAATTGGAATCTCCCGCAATGGCCACCGGGAAATGCTGTTTCGCATCCATCACGAGTCTATCTAGGAATGCTGTGAAGTCTTCACAACAAAGGCTTGGTGGTGCATAGCAGCTATAGAAATAGATACCATTCACCTTGGCCACAACAAATCCAGACTGTTCGACACCGTCGTATGCTTCAAACGGTAAACCACCGCAGGACCAAATGACAGCTTTTTTGCTAGTATCGGTCACCCAGTTTTGGAAGTGTAGATTCCTGTAGGGTTCGGAAATGACGGAAACATCAATCTTCTTCCCTGTTTCCATCTGACCGGGTCCCATTTCTCATCAGCTCCTCCATATGAATAGGCGCTGTCGCTGATGCCTCATCTTCGGTACTCTTGTACTTTTTGCCCCCGATGTCATCGGGCGGAGTTCTTTCCTTTCTTTTCTCTCGTCTGGTCGGCGTTTCATGGGATGTTCCCGGTTTTTCCATGGCATTATGGCCGCTTCCTCGGTTCACCTGCAACAATCTAGGACCCGGGGGGGTGAGCCATGCCGCTTCTGGCAACCGCGAGTCCGATCTTCCGGTTTCCGGCATGGTTCTTATCCGCTTGGTCGATATTTGGATCTTTCTAGCTAGACTCCGGATCTCTTCGTTGATGGTTCGCCGATTTTTATCCGTGAGGAGGTTCACCAGCGTTGCCAGATCGTTTTCCTGCTGATCCCATGCTGATTTTCCAATACTTTGGAATCCACTTGTAACATTTGGGGCCAAGTGGGCCACCCGGGGACAATCCAGTGATGGTTGGCTCTTCCCACAATCCGAGGAGCCAGCGCCGGCTTTCACCTGGTAGGAACCGACGGCGGAATTTCCCTTTTGGGGGTTGTCCGCGTGGGATAATATTGTTTTATCATCGCTGTTCATGTTTGCTTCATGGGCTGTTATAGGGAGCCCACCCTTGGCACCCTTGGTTTCGGGAGTTAGGTTTCTCCCATTGTGTGTGTGTATGTGTGTGTGTGTGTGTGTAACTAATTCGTAACTATTCAATGGAGAACCACTGGTCAAGAGGGCGGAGCTACGCTCTGATTCGCTCATTTAAAAATTGAGTAACTCGGTGGGGGGGCCTCGGAGAGAAAAGTGAAAAAGGAACTTTCGACTCCAAATTTTGCCCTCTTCCCACCCTCAAATTCAGAGTGCGCAGTTGCGGGACACCCTGTATATGGAATGCAATTGAGAAATATGAAGCTGGACTCGAAAACATTCGAGTTATTGCAATTATTCTGGTTATTTTCGTTCCCGCATCTCCTTCTACAGTTGTTGTCATAGAGACTTGAAATTTTACACACATGTTCCATTTGGTACCATTTCAAAGCCGGTACCATTCGGAAGCATACCACCAATGAAGTTGGTGGAAATAAAAAGGCAACGTTAAACGAAATAAAAATAACCGTTATGCATTCGAATGTGGACATTCGATGACCGTCTCCTTGTTCCTGTATAAACTTAGCACATGTCGATATATGACGTATTTGCCGCGTAATGTAAAGTTCGAGTAACATTTGGAACTCATTCGAACATCCTCATGTGGAGGATTTCCCGCCAAATTGGAGAATTTGGCTTTTGCAAAGAAAATCTCTTGTCTCAAGAGAATGGATTCTTGGTGTCAGAGATTTTTTCTATCAGTGTATACGCTATGATGTAATTTAGAACTTTTACCCAAACTGTAGAGCATTCACACGATTTAAATCAACGAGCGCAATGCCTAATGGACGTTACATTCTTCCTGTCATTTAGTGATTGGAGGAAAATCCTGGAACACATCAAATTGTACAGCCGATTCTTTTACGAAATCCAGATGATGGATCCGTATGAATTAGAACCCGAACCATTCCACTCCACAATATCATACGCGGATTCGGCCTGCGGACCTCCTGTGTGCTAAAGGCCAGTCTCTAACCACAGGCTTGACTTGACTTGAAAATCGTTAATTGTAAAAATGGTGCATTCATCCCATATACAACATTGATATGGGCTATATATATATGTTATTAAAATGACCGACACATCAATTCCGAGATATTTAATGGCCTTTTCGGTCGCTAACTTCCACTTTGTGGGTTCTGGAATCTAAGAAAACACCGGAGAATCCCGATTGTATCATGAAACCCAATGTTCCGGGCACATTCGCGAGCCCATCTCCGGCTCCATATTGATATGGTCAATAATTAATGCTGCATCACCCGCCACTGATGGCTTTATATCCAACTCAAACAAAGTTGAAATTAATTTTCCATTGGAACAGATGGTTTTCCGTAGATATAGGTCGATATGACCATTGCCGTCGGCATATTGACATTTGCGTCAAAATATTCCGAATCCTGTACCCGTATCATACTTCAATATACTATCCGCAATAATAAAAAAAATATCAGAAATTCAGAACTCGGGTTATAACATCATCATACACCTCGGCTTGACATTATGATGAAAGATTATTCATCTGAAGATTAATCAACTGCACCGTTGATGAACGGAAAACAGTTTCTCATCTCAGCTCCCGATTAAGAAAATTCGAGCTCACGTTCACCATAGGTTCAACATTATTTGTGTCATTCCCATCAACCACAATAGGTCAGAATTCGTCAGGGAAATGAATACTATCTGAAGACCATTGCAGTCAATCGGCATTTTTCGTGCACGCAAGTATTGTTCGCATTTTCGGTTCTCTAGCACCTTCTCCCAATTCTTGATGGTGGTATAAGAAAATAGTACTTGCCATGAGAATGCTTTGAGTAATTATGATACTTGGTATTCCCTAACAATATCACCAGTTGTAGCCGCGAATATGCCATACGCTTGGAATCGCCCTCCATAATTGTTCAATAGCTGGCATAGTCGCGAGGGAGCGAAAAGGCGGGAAATTTTATTCAAAAAGTGACTTGGCCCGGTACGCTACCGCGTATGTTGATCGAGGAGAGACAGGCCCAAAGTCGTACGTCATTACTGCCTCTCTATGTCCTGATACTGTTCCGCATTGTGACCAATCAAAGTTTAGACCCACCCAGCCTACAAAATATCTGACAATTAAGCTTAGTGTAAATTTTCGGAACCACTAATTTGATTGGTGTATTTACCCCCCTCTAGTTCAGTTAATTTAGTTTACTTCATTTTACTCTTCTTAATCGGAGTCAAGCCACAACTGAGAAGATCTAAACTGCAAGTAACAGTCTTTAATTCACTTCAATGTTGAAAAGTGGGATTAAAGTAACATTAAACCTTCAAATTCGTAAATCTAGGTGTATTTCGGTAGTTTTGTATTATTAACTTATTGAACGTCTAAGTGGTGAGTGGCGCATTTAATTAATTTACTATTTCATATTAATAACCCTCCTAATTTCCCATTAGTTAAAAATCGAGTGACATAAAGATCCTGATCGACGGGTGACGCTTCCTGCGAGTGGCTTTCGTTTGGCAAATGGACGAAACTTACGACTGCGTTAAAATCATTTCTCGATTGTTTAATTCACGGCGAAATACTCGAAATAAAAGAGCTTTCAGAGCTTCGTAATGGCAGCAAAACGACACCAATCGATCACACATTTCTCGACTTGTTATTCCAAGTCGACGCGATTTGATTAAATAGCTCAGCTATATAGAAGAAAAGGCTGGGAATGTAAAATGTTCTTACCTTCTTGGGGAATAATTCAGTTAACGTCCTCAACTCACACTACTATCTACCACACCGCCGGAAAAAAATGAGGGGTCAGTATCGAACGCGATGCGAATTGTCTTCCCTCGATTGCAACTGACTGTAATGTGCTGTAAAACTAATGGTAACGGGGCCAAGGTTAACATTGCGCTCTTATGGGGAGGCAAACTTAAATTTTTTAAAATCGAAGTTTTGGACACGTGCGCGTTTGTACTAACCAATTGGAACCCCTAGAAGACACTCCCATCGAATTTGGGTCGAAAAAGTCAAATTAATAATTTTCGATTTTGGCCAAATTTAACATTGGGCTCTTATGGGGAGGCAAACTTAAATTTTTTAAAATTGAATTTTTGTCCCCCTGCGCGTTTATATTATCCAATTTGAACCCCTAGAAGACACTCCCATCGAATTTGGGTCGAAAAACTCAAATTAAATATTTACGATTTTGGCCAAATTTAACATTGGGCTCTTATGGGGAGACAAACTTAATTTTTTTTAAATTGGATTTTTTGTCCCGTGAGCGTGGATACTATCCAATAGGAACCCCTGGAAGATATTTCCGTCCATTTTGGGTCGAAAAATTGAAATTATTTTTTTTAGATTTTGGCCAAGTTTAACATTGGGCTCTTATGGGGAGGCAAACTTAAATTTTTTAAAATTGAATTTTTGTCCCCCTGCGCGTTTATATTATCCAATTTGAACCCCTAGAAGACACTCCCATCGAATTTGGGTCGAAAAACTCAAATTAAATATTTACGATTTTGGCCAAATTTAACATTGGGCTCTTATGGGGAGGCAAACTTAAATTTTTTAAAATCGAAATTTGGGCCCGTGCGCGTTTGTACTATCCAATTGGAACCCCTAGAAGACGCTCCCATCGAATTTGGGTCGAAAAAGTCAAATTAATAATTTTCGATTTTGGCCAAGGTTAACATTGGCCTCTTATGGGGAGGAAAACTTAAATTTTTTAAAATCGAAGTTTTGGCCCCGTGCGCGTTTGTACTATCCAATTGGAACCCCTAGAAGACACTCCCATCGAATTTGGGTCGAAAAAGTCAAATCAAATATTTACGATTTTGGCCAAATTTAACATTGGGCTCTTATGGGGAGGCGAACTCAAATTTTTTAAAATCCAATTTTTGGCCCCGTGCGCGTTTGTACTATCCAATTGGAACCCCTAGAAGACGCTCCCATCGAATTTGCGTCGGAAAAGTCAAATTAATAATTTTCGATTTTGGCCAAATTTAACATTGCGCTCTTATGGGGAGGCAAACTTAAATTTTTTAAAATTGAATTTTTGTCCCACTGTGCGTTTATATTATCCAATTGGAACCCCTAGAAGACACTCCCATCGAATTTGGGTCGAAAAAGTCAAATTAATAATTTTCGATTTTGGCCAAATTTAACATTGGGCTTTATGGGGAGGCAAACTTAAATTTTTTAAAATCGAATTTTTGCCCCCGTGCGCGTTTGTACTATTCAATTGGAACCCCTAAAAGACGCTCCCATCGAATTTGCGTCGAAAAGTCAAATTAATAATTTTCGATTTTGGCCAAATTTAACATTGCGCTCTTATGGGGAGGCAAACTTAAATTCTTTAAAATCGAATTTTGGGCCCCGTACGCGTTTGTACTATCCAATTGGAACCCCTAGAAGACACTCCCATCGAATTTGGGTCGAAAAAGTCAAATTAATAATTTTCGATTTTGGCCAAGGTTAACATTGGGCTCTTATGGGGAGGCAAACTTAAATTTTTTAAAATCGACGTTTTGGCCCCGTGCGCGTTTGTACTATCCAATTGGAACCCCTAGAAGACACTCCCATCGAATTTGGGTCGAAAAAGTCAAATCAAATATTTCCGATTTTGGCAAAATTTAACATTGGGCTCTCTCTTATGGGGAGACAAACTTAATTTTTTTTAAATTGGATTTTTTGTCCCGTGAGCGTGGATACTATCCAATAGGAACCCCTGGAAGATATTTCCGTCGATTTTGGGTCGAAAAATTGAAATTATTTTTTTTAGATTTTGGCCAAGTTTAACATTGGGCTCTTATGGGGAGGCAAACTTAAATTTTTTAAAATTGAATTTTTGTCCCCCTGCGCGTTTATATTATCCAATTTGAACCCCTAGAAGACACTCCCATCGAATTTGGGTCGAAAAACTCAAATTAAATATTTACGATTTTGGCCAAATTTAACATTGGGCTCTTATGGGGAGGCAAACTTAAATTTTTTAAAATCGAAATTTGGGCCCGTGCGCGTTTGTACTATCCAATTGGAACCCCTAGAAGACGCTCCCATCGAATTTGGGTCGAAAAAGTCAAATTAATAATTTTCGATTTTGGCCAAGGTTAATATTGGCCTCTTATGGGGAGGAAAACTTAAATTTTTTAAAATCGAAGTTTTGGCCCCGTGCGCGTTTGTACTATCCAATTGGAACCCCTAGAAGACACTCCCATCGAATTTGGGTCGAAAAAGTCAAATCAAATATTTACGATTTTGGCCAAATTTAACATTGGGCTCTTATGGGGAGACAAACTTAATTTTTTTTAAATTGGATTTTTTGTCCCGTGAGCGTGGATACTATCCAATAGGAACCCCTGGAAGATATTTCCGTCGATTTTGGGTCGAAAAATTGAAATTATTTTTTTTAGATTTTGGCCAAGTTTAACATTGGGCTCTTATGGGGAGGCAAACTTAAATTTTTTAAAATTGAATTTTTGCCCCCCTGCGCGTTTATATTATCCAATTGGAACCCCTAGAAGACACTCCCATCGAATTTGGGTCGAAAAAGTCAAATTAAATATTTACGATTTTGGCCAAATTTAACATTGGGCTCTTATGGGGAGGCAAACTTAAATTTTTTAAAATCGAATTTTTGCCCCCGTGCGCGTTTGTACTATCCAATTGGAACCCCTAGAAGACGCTCCCATCGAATTTCCGTCGGAAAAGTCAAAATAATAATTTTCGATTTTGGCCAAGTTTAACATTGGGCTCTTATGGGGAGGCAAACTTAAATTTTTTAAAATCGAAGTTTTGGACACGTGCGCGTTTGTACTAACCAATTGGAACCCCTAGAAGACACTCCCATCGAATTTGGGTCGAAAAAGTCAAATTAATAATTTTCGATTTTGGCCAAATTTAACATTGGGCTTTATGGGGAGGCAAACTTAAATTTTTTAAAATTGAATTTTTGTCCCCCTGCGCGTTTATATTATCCAATTTGAACCCCTAGAAGACACTCCCATCGAATTTGGGTCGAAAAACTCAAATTAAATATTTACGATTTTGGCCAAATTTAACATTGGGCTCTTATGGGGAGACAAACTTAATTTTTTTTAAATTGGATTTTTTGTCCCGTGAGGGTGGATACTATCCAATAGGAACCCCTGGAAGATATTTCCGTCGATTTTGGGTCGAAAAATTGAAATTATTTTTTTTAGATTTTGGCCAAGTTTAACATTGGGCTCTTATGGGGAGGCAAACTTAAATTTTTTAAAATTGAATTTTTGTCCCCCTGCGCGTTTATATTATCCAATTTGAACCCCTAGAAGACACTCCCATCGAATTTGGGTCGAAAAACTCAAATTAAATATTTACGATTTTGGCCAAATTTAACATTGGGCTCTTATGGGGAGGCAAACTTAAATTTTTTAAAATCGAAATTTGGGCCCGTGCGCGTTTGTACTATCCAATTGGAACCCCTAGAAGACGCTCCCATCGAATTTGGGTCGAAAAAGTCAAATTAATAATTTTCGATTTTGGCCAAGGTTAATATTGGCCTCTTATGGGGAGGAAAACTTAAATTTTTTAAAATCGAAGTTTTGGCCCCGTGCGCGTTTGTACTATCCAATTGGAACCCCTAGAAGACACTCCCATCGAATTTGGGTCGAAAAAGTCAAATCAAATATTTACGATTTTGGCCAAATTTAACATTGGGCTCTTATGGGGAGGCAAACTCAATTTTTTTAAAATCCAATTTTTGGCCCCGTGCGCGTTTGTACTATCCAATTGGAACCCCTAGAAGACGCTCCCATCGAATTTGCGTCGGAAAAGTCAAATTAATAATTTTCGATTTTGGCCAAATTTAACATTGGGCTCTTATGGGGAGGCAAACTTAAATTTTTTAAAATTGAATTTTTGTCCCACTGTGCGTTTATATTATCCAATTGGAACCCCTAGAAGACACTCCCATCGAATTTGGGTCGGAAAAGTCAAATTAATAATTTTCGATTTTGGCCAAATTTAACATTGGGCTCTTATGGGGAGGCAAACTCAAATTTTTTAAAATCCAATTTTTGGCCCCGTGCGCGTTTGTACTATCCAATTGGAACCCCTAGAAGACACTCCCA
Organism: Asobara japonica; assembly: GCA_026005395.1. Lineage (NCBI taxonomy): Eukaryota > Metazoa > Arthropoda > Insecta > Hymenoptera > Braconidae > Asobara > Asobara japonica. The sequence goes on from BQMI01000334.1 coordinate 678,074, forward strand.
TCGAATTTGGGTCGAAAAAGTCAAATCAAATATTTCCGATTTTGGCCAAATTTAACATTGGGCTCTTATGGGGAGACAAACTTAATTTTTTTTAAATTGGATTTTTTGTCCCGTGAGCGTGGATACTATCCAATAGGAACCCCTGGAAGATATTTCCGTCGATTTTGGGTCGAAAAATTGAAATTATTTTTTTTAGATTTTGGCCAAGTTTAACATTGGGCTCTTATGGGGAGGCAAACTTAAATTTTTTAAAATTGAATTTTTGCCCCCCTGCGCGTTTATATTATCCAATTGGAACCCCTAGAAGACACTCCCATCGAATTTGGGTCGAAAAAGTCAAATTAAATATTTACGATTTTGGCCAAATTTAACATTGGGCTCTTATGGGGAGGCAAACTTAAATTTTTTAAAATCGAATTTTTGCCCCCGTGCGCGTTTGTACTATCCAATTGGAACCCCTAGAAGACGCTCCCATCGAATTTCCGTCGGAAAAGTCAAAATAATAATTTTCGATTTTGGCCAAGTTTAACATTGGGCTCTTATGGGGAGGCAAACTTAAATTTTTTAAAATCGAAGTTTTGGACACGTGCGCGTTTGTACTAACCAATTGGAACCCCTAGAAGACACTCCCATCGAATTTGGGTCGAAAAAGTCAAATTAATAATTTTCGATTTTGGCCAAATTTAACATTGGGCTTTATGGGGAGGCAAACTTAAATTTTTTAAAATTGAATTTTTGTCCCCCTGCGCGTTTATATTATCCAATTTGAACCCCTAGAAGACACTCCCATCGAATTTGGGTCGAAAAACTCAAATTAAATATTTACGATTTTGGCCAAATTTAACATTGGGCTCTTATGGGGAGACAAACTTAATTTTTTTTAAATTGGATTTTTTGTCCCGTGAGGGTGGATACTATCCAATAGGAACCCCTGGAAGATATTTCCGTCGATTTTGGGTCGAAAAATTGAAATTATTTTTTTTAGATTTTGGCCAAGTTTAACATTGGGCTCTTATGGGGAGGCAAACTTAAATTTTTTAAAATTGAATTTTTGTCCCCCTGCGCGTTTATATTATCCAATTTGAACCCCTAGAAGACACTCCCATCGAATTTGGGTCGAAAAACTCAAATTAAATATTTACGATTTTGGCCAAATTTAACATTGGGCTCTTATGGGGAGGCAAACTTAAATTTTTTAAAATCGAAATTTGGGCCCGTGCGCGTTTGTACTATCCAATTGGAACCCCTAGAAGACGCTCCCATCGAATTTGGGTCGAAAAAGTCAAATTAATAATTTTCGATTTTGGCCAAGGTTAACATTGGCCTCTTATGGGGAGGAAAACTTAAATTTTTTAAAATCGAAGTTTTGGCCCCGTGCGCGTTTGTACTATCCAATTGGAACCCCTAGAAGACACTCCCATCGAATTTGGGTCGAAAAAGTCAAATCAAATATTTACGATTTTGGCCAAATTTAACATTGGGTTCTTATGGGGAGGCAAACTCAATTTTTTTAAAATCCAATTTTTGGCCCCGTGCGCGTTTGTACTATCCAATTGGAACCCCTAGAAGACGCTCCCATCGAATTTGCGTCGGAAAAGTCAAATTAATAATTTTCGATTTTGGCCAAATTTAACATTGGGCTCTTATGGGGAGGCAAACTTAAATTTTTTAAAATTGAATTTTTGTCCCACTGTGCGTTTATATTATCCAATTGGAACCCCTAGAAGACACTCCCATCGAATTTGGGTCGGAAAAGTCAAATTAATAATTTTCGATTTTGGCCAAATTTAACATTGGGCTCTTATGGGGAGGCAAACTCAAATTTTTTAAAATCCAATTTTTGGCCCCGTGCGCGTTTGTACTATCCAATTGGAACCCCTAGAAGACACTCCCATCGAATTTGGGTCGAAAAAGTCAAATCAAATATTTCCGATTTTGGCCAAATTTAACATTGGGCTCTTATGGGGAGACAAACTTAATTTTTTTTAAATTGGATTTTTTGTCCCGTGAGCGTGGATACTATCCAATAGGAACCCCTGGAAGATATTTCCGTCGATTTTGGGTCGAAAAATTGAAATTATTTTTTTTAGATTTTGGCCAAGTTTAACATTGGGCTCTTATGGGGAGGCAAACTTAAATTTTTTAAAATTGAATTTTTGTCCCCCTGCGCGTTTATATTATCCAATTGGAACCCCTAGAAGACACTCCCATCGAATTTGGGTCGAAAAAGTCAAATTAAATATTTACGATTTTGGCCAAATTTAACATTGGGCTCTTATGGGGAGGCAAACTTAAATTTTTTAAAATCGAAATTTGGGCCCGTGCGCGTTTGTACTATCCAATTGGAACCCCTAGAAGACGCTCCCATCGAATTTGGGTCGAAAAAGTCAAATTAATAATTTTCGATTTTGGCCAAGGTTAACATTGGCCTCTTATGGGGAGGAAAACTTAAATTTTTTAAAATCGAAGTTTTGGCCCCGTGCGCGTTTGTACTATCCAATTGGAACCCCTAGAAGACACTCCCATCGAATTTGGGTCGAAAAAGTCAAATCAAATATTTACGATTTTGGCCAAATTTAACATTGGGCTCTTATGGGGAGGCAAACTTAAATTTTTTAAAATTGAATTTTTGTCCCACTGTGCGTTTATATTATCCAATTGGAACCCCTAGAAGACACTCCCATCGAATTTGGGTCGAAAAAGTTAAATTAATAATTTTCGATTTTGGCCAAATTTAACATTGGGCTCTTATGGGGAGGCAAACTCAAATTTTTTAAAATCCAATTTTTGGCCCCGTGCGCGTTTGTACTATCCAATTGGAACCCCTAGAAGACGCTCCCATCGAATTTGCGTCGGAAAAGTCAAAATAATAATTTTCGATTTTGGCCAAGTTTAACATTGGGCTCTTATGGGGAGGCAAACTTAAATTTTTTAAAATCGAAGTTTTGGCCCCGCGCGCGTTTGTACTATCCAATTGGAACCCCTAGAAGACACTCCCATCGAATTTGGGTCGAAAAAGTCAAATCAAATATTTACGATTTTGGCCAAATTTAACATTGGGCTCTTATGGGGAGGCAAACTCAAATTTTTTAAAATCCAATTTTTGGCCCCGTGCGCGTTTGTACTATCCAATTGGAACCCCTAGAAGACGCTCCCATCGAATTTGCGTCGGAAAAGTCAAATTAATAATTTTCGATTTTGGCCAAATTTAACATTGGGCTCTTATGGGGAGGCAAACTTAAATTTTTTAAAATTGAATTTTTGTCCCACTGTGCGTTTATATTATCCAATTGGAACCCCTAGAAGACACTCCCATCGAATTTGGGTCGGAAAAGTCAAATTAATAATTTTCGATTTTGGCCAAATTTAACATTGGGCTCTTATGGGGAGGCAAACTCAAATTTTTTAAAATCCAATGTTTGGCCCCGTGCGCGTTTGTACTATCCAATTGGTACCCCTAGAAGACACTCCCATCGAATTTGGGTCGAAAAAGTCAAATCAAATATTTCCGATTTTGGCCAAATTTAACATTGGGCTCTTATGGGGAGACAAACTTAATTTTTTTTAAATTGGATTTTTTGTCCCGTGAGCGTGGATACTATCCAATAGGAACCCCTGGAAGATATTTCCGTCGATTTTGGGTCGAAAAATTGAAATTATTTTTTTTAGATTTTGGCCAAGTTTAACATTGGGCTCTTATGGGGAGGCAAACTTAAATTTTTTAAAATTGAATTTTTGTCCCCCTGCGCGTTTATATTATCCAATTGGAACCCCTAGAAGACACTCCCATCGAATTTGGGTCGAAAAAGTCAAATTAAATATTTACGATTTTGGCCAAATTTAACATTGGGCTCTTATGGGGAGGCAAACTTAAATTTTTTAAAATCGAATTTTTGCCCCCGTGCGCGTTTGTACTATCCAATTGGAACCCCTAGAAGACGCTCCCATCGAATTTGCGTCGGAAAAGTCAAAATAATAATTTTCGATTTTGGCCAAGTTTAACATTGGGCTCTTATGGGGAGGCAAACTTAAATTTTTTAAAATCGAAGTTTTGGACACGTGCGCGTTTGTACTAACCAATTGGAACCCCTAGAAGACACTCCCATCGAATTTGGGTCGAAAAAGTCAAATTAATAATTTTCGATTTTGGCCAAATTTAACATTGGGCTTTATGGGGAGGCAAACTTAAATTTTTTAAAATTGAATTTTTGTCCCCCTGCGCGTTTATATTATCCAATTTGAACCCCTAGAAGACACTCCCATCGAATTTGGGTCGAAAAACTCAAATTAAATATTTACGATTTTGGCCAAATTTAACATTGGGCTCTTATGGGGAGACAAACTTAATTTTTTTTAAATTGGATTTTTTGTCCCGTGAGCGTGGATACTATCCAATAGGAACCCCTGGAAGATATTTCCGTCGATTTTGGGTCGAAAAATTGAAATTATTTTTTTTAGATTTTGGCCAAGTTTAACATTGGGCTCTTATGGGGAGGCAAACTTAAATTTTTTAAAATTGAATTTTTGTCCCCCTGCGCGTTTATATTATCCAATTGGAACCCCTAGAAGACACTCCCATCGAATTTGGGTCGAAAAAGTCAAATTAATAATTTTCGATTTTGGCCAAGGTTAACATTGGGCTCTTATGGGGAGGCAAACTTAAATTTTTTAAAATCGACGTTTTGGCCCCGTGCGCGTTTGTACTATCCAATTGGAACCCCTAGAAGACGCTCCCATCGAATTTGGGTCGAAAAAGTCAAATTAATAATTTTCGATTTTGGCCAAGGTTAACATTGGCCTCTTATGGGGAGGAAAACTTAAATTTTTTAAAATCGAAGTTTTGGCCCCGTGCGCGTTTGTACTATCCAATTGGAACCCCTAGAAGACACTCCCATCGAATTTGGGTCGAAAAAGTCAAATCAAATATTTACGATTTTGGCCAAATTTAACATTGGGCTCTTATGGGGAGGCAAACTTAAATTTTTTAAAATTGAATTTTTGTCCCACTGTGCGTTTATATTATCCAATTGGAACCCCTAGAAGACACTCCCATCGAATTTGGGTCGAAAAAGTTAAATTAATAATTTTCGATTTTGGCCAAATTTAACATTGGGCTCTTATGGGGAGGCAAACTCAAATTTTTTAAAATCCAATTTTTGGCCCCGTGCGCGTTTGTACTATCCAATTGGAACCCCTAGAAGACGCTCCCATCGAATTTGCGTCGGAAAAGTCAAAATAATAATTTTCGATTTTGGCCAAGTTTAACATTGGGCTCTTATGGGGAGGCAAACTTAAATTTTTTAAAATCGAAGTTTTGGCCCCGCGCGCGTTTGTACTATCCAATTGGAACCCCTAGAAGACACTCCCATCGAATTTGGGTCGAAAAAGTCAAATCAAATATTTACGATTTTGGCCAAATTTAACATTGGGCTCTTATGGGGAGGCAAACTCAAATTTTTTAAAATCCAATTTTTGGCCCCGTGCGCGTTTGTACTATCCAATTGGAACCCCTAGAAGACGCTCCCATCGAATTTGCGTCGGAAAAGTCAAATTAATAATTTTCGATTTTGGCCAAATTTAACATTGGGCTCTTATGGGGAGGCAAACTTAAATTTTTTAAAATTGAATTTTTGTCCCACTGTGCGTTTATATTATCCAATTGGAACCCCTAGAAGACACTCCCATCGAATTTGGGTCGGAAAAGTCAAATTAATAATTTTCGATTTTGGCCAAATTTAACATTGGGCTCTTATGGGGAGGCAAACTCAAATTTTTTAAAATCCAATTTTTGGCCCCGTGCGCGTTTGTACTATCCAATTGGTACCCCTAGAAGACACTCCCATCGAATTTGGGTCGAAAAAGTCAAATCAAATATTTCCGATTTTGGCCAAATTTAACATTGGGCTCTTATGGGGAGACAAACTTAATTTTTTTTAAATTGGATTTTTTGTCCCGTGAGCGTGGATACTATCCAATAGGAACCCCTGGAAGATATTTCCGTCGATTTTGGGTCGAAAAATTGAAATTATTTTTTTTAGATTTTGGCCAAGTTTAACATTGGGCTCTTATGGGGAGGCAAACTTAAATTTTTTAAAATTGAATTTTTGTCCCCCTGCGCGTTTATATTATCCAATTGGAACCCCTAGAAGACACTCCCATCGAATTTGGGTCGAAAAAGTCAAATTAAATATTTACGATTTTGGCCAAATTTAACATTGGGCTCTTATGGGGAGGCAAACTTAAATTTTTTAAAATCGAATTTTTGCCCCCGTGCGCGTTTGTACTATCCAATTGGAACCCCTAGAAGACGCTCCCATCGAATTTCCGTCGGAAAAGTCAAAATAATAATTTTCGATTTTGGCCAAGTTTAACATTGGGCTCTTATGGGGAGGCAAACTTAAATTTTTTAAAATCGAAGTTTTGGACACGTGCGCGTTTGTACTAACCAATTGGAACCCCTAGAAGACACTCCCATCGAATTTGGGTCGAAAAAGTCAAATTAATAATTTTCGATTTTGGCCAAATTTAACATTGGGCTTTATGGGGAGGCAAACTTAAATTTTTTAAAATTGAATTTTTGTCCCCCTGCGCGTTTATATTATCCAATTTGAACCCCTAGAAGACACTCCCATCGAATTTGGGTCGAAAAACTCAAATTAAATATTTACGATTTTGGCCAAATTTAACATTGGGCTCTTATGGGGAGGCAAACTTAAATTTTTTAAAATCGAAATTTGGGCCCGTGCGCGTTTGTACTATCCAATTGGAACCCCTAGAAGACGCTCCCATCGAATTTGGGTCGAAAAAGTCAAATTAATAATTTTCGATTTTGGCCAAGGTTAACATTGGCCTCTTATGGGGAGGAAAACTTAAATTTTTTAAAATCGAAGTTTTGGCCCCGTGCGCGTTTGTACTATCCAATTGGAACCCCTAGAAGACACTCCCATCGAATTTGGGTCGAAAAAGTCAAATCAAATATTTACGATTTTGGCCAAATTTAACATTGGGCTCTTATGGGGAGGCAAACTCAATTTTTTTAAAATCCAATTTTTGGCCCCGTGCGCGTTTGTACTATCCAATTGGAACCCCTAGAAGACGCTCCCATCGAATTTGCGTCGGAAAAGTCAAATTAATAATTTTCGATTTTGGCCAAATTTAACATTGGGCTCTTATGGGGAGGCAAACTTAAATTTTTTAAAATCGAAGTTTTGGGCACGTGCGCGTTTGTACTAACCAATTGGAACCCCTAGAAGACACTCCCATCGAATTTGGGTCGAAAAAGTCAAATTAATAATTTTCGATTTTGGCCAAATTTAACATTGGGCTTTATGGGGAGGCAAACTTAAATTTTTTAAAATTGAATTTTTGTCCCCCTGCGCGTTTATATTATCCAATTTGAACCCCTAGAAGACACTCCCATCGAATTTGGGTCGAAAAACTCAAATTAAATATTTACGATTTTGGCCAAATTTAACATTGGGCTCTTATGGGGAGACAAACTTAATTTTTTTTAAATTGGATTTTTTGTCCCGTGAGCGTGGATACTATCCAATAGGAACCCCTGGAAGATATTTCCGTCGATTTTGGGTCGAAAAATTGAAATTATTTTTTTTAGATTTTGGCCAAGTTTAACATTGGGCTCTTATGGGGAGGCAAACTTAAATTTTTTAAAATTGAATTTTTGTCCCCCTGCGCGTTTATATTATCCAATTGGAACCCCTAGAAGACACTCCCATCGAATTTGGGTCGAAAAAGTCAAATTAAATATTTACGATTTTGGCCAAATTTAACATTGGGCTCTTATGGGGAGGCAAACTTAAATTTTTTAAAATCGAAATTTGGGCCCGTGCGCGTTTGTACTATCCAATTGGAACCCCTAGAAGACGCTCCCATCGAATTTGGGTCGAAAAAGTCAAATTAATAATTTTCGATTTTGGCCAAGGTTAACATTGGCCTCTTATGGGGAGGAAAACTTAAATTTTTTAAAATCGAAGTTTTGGCCCCGTGCGCGTTTGTACTATCCAATTGGAACCCCTAGAAGACACTCCCATCGAATTTGGGTCGAAAAAGTCAAATCAAATATTTACGATTTTGGCCAAATTTAACATTGGGCTCTTATGGGGAGGCAAACTTAAATTTTTTAAAATTGAATTTTTGTCCCACTGTGCGTTTATATTATCCAATTGGAACCCCTAGAAGACACTCCCATCGAATTTGGGTCGAAAAAGTTAAATTAATAATTTTCGATTTTGGCCAAATTTAACATTGGGCTCTTATGGGGAGGCAAACTCAAATTTTTTAAAATCCAATTTTTGGCCCCGTGCGCGTTTGTACTATCCAATTGGAACCCCTAGAAGACGCTCCCATCGAATTTGCGTCGGAAAAGTCAAAATAATAATTTTCGATTTTGGCCAAGTTTAACATTGGGCTCTTATGGGGAGGCAAACTTAAATTTTTTAAAATCGAAGTTTTGGCCCCGCGCGCGTTTGTACTATCCAATTGGAACCCCTAGAAGACACTCCCATCGAATTTGGGTCGAAAAAGTCAAATCAAATATTTACGATTTTGGCCAAATTTAACATTGGGCTCTTATGGGGAGGCAAACTCAAATTTTTTAAAATCCAATTTTTGGCCCCGTGCGCGTTTGTACTATCCAATTGGAACCCCTAGAAGACGCTCCCATCGAATTTGCGTCGGAAAAGTCAAATTAATAATTTTCGATTTTGGCCAAATTTAACATTGGGCTCTTATGGGGAGGCAAACTTAAATTTTTTAAAATTGAATTTTTGTCCCACTGTGCGTTTATATTATCCAATTGGAACCCCTAGAAGACACTCCCATCGAATTTGGGTCGGAAAAGTCAAATTAATAATTTTCGATTTTGGCCAAATTTAACATTGGGCTCTTATGGGGAGGCAAACTCAAATTTTTTAAAATCCAATTTTTGGCCCCGTGCGCGTTTGTACTATCCAATTGGTACCCCTAGAAGACACTCCCATCGAATTTGGGTCGAAAAAGTCAAATCAAATATTTCCGATTTTGGCCAAATTTAACATTGGGCTCTTATGGGGAGACAAACTTAATTTTTTTTAAATTGGATTTTTTGTCCCGTGAGCGTGGATACTATCCAATAGGAACCCCTGGAAGATATTTCCGTCGATTTTGGGTCGAAAAATTGAAATTATTTTTTTTAGATTTTGGCCAAGTTTAACATTGGGCTCTTATGGGGAGGCAAACTTAAATTTTTTAAAATTGAATTTTTGTCCCCCTGCGCGTTTATATTATCCAATTGGAACCCCTAGAAGACACTCCCATCGAATTTGGGTCGAAAAAGTCAAATTAAATATTTACGATTTTGGCCAAATTTAACATTGGGCTCTTATGGGGAGGCAAACTTAAATTTTTTAAAATCGAATTTTTGCCCCCGTGCGCGTTTGTACTATCCAATTGGAACCCCTAGAAGACGCTCCCATCGAATTTCCGTCGGAAAAGTCAAAATAATAATTTTCGATTTTGGCCAAGTTTAACATTGGGCTCTTATGGGGAGGCAAACTTAAATTTTTTAAAATCGAAGTTTTGGACACGTGCGCGTTTGTACTAACCAATTGGAACCCCTAGAAGACACTCCCATCGAATTTGGGTCGAAAAAGTCAAATTAATAATTTTCGATTTTGGCCAAATTTAACATTGGGCTTTATGGGGAGGCAAACTTAAATTTTTTAAAATTGAATTTTTGTCCCCCTGCGCGTTTATATTATCCAATTTGAACCCCTAGAAGACACTCCCATCGAATTTGGGTCGAAAAACTCAAATTAAATATTTACGATTTTGGCCAAATTTAACATTGGGCTCTTATGGGGAGACAAACTTAATTTTTTTTAAATTGGATTTTTTGTCCCGTGAGGGTGGATACTATCCAATAGGAACCCCTGGAAGATATTTCCGTCGATTTTGGGTCGAAAAATTGAAATTATTTTTTTTAGATTTTGGCCAAGTTTAACATTGGGCTCTTATGGGGAGGCAAACTTAAATTTTTTAAAATTGAATTTTTGTCCCCCTGCGCGTTTATATTATCCAATTTGAACCCCTAGAAGACACTCCCATCGAATTTGGGTCGAAAAACTCAAATTAAATATTTACGATTTTGGCCAAATTTAACATTGGGCTCTTATGGGGAGGCAAACTTAAATTTTTTAAAATCGAAATTTGGGCCCGTGCGCGTTTGTACTATCCAATTGGAACCCCTAGAAGACGCTCCCATCGAATTTGGGTCGAAAAAGTCAAATTAATAATTTTCGATTTTGGCCAAGGTTAACATTGGCCTCTTATGGGGAGGAAAACTTAAATTTTTTAAAATCGAAGTTTTGGCCCCGTGCGCGTTTGTACTATCCAATTGGAACCCCTAGAAGACACTCCCATCGAATTTGGGTCGAAAAAGTCAAATCAAATATTTACGATTTTGGCCAAATTTAACATTGGGCTCTTATGGGGAGGCAAACTTAAATTTTTTAAAATTGAATTTTTGTCCCACTGTGCGTTTATATTATCCAATTGGAACCCCTAGAAGACACTCCCATCGAATTTGGGTCGAAAAAGTTAAATTAATAATTTTCGATTTTGGCCAAATTTAACATTGGGCTCTTATGGGGAGGCAAACTCAAATTTTTTAAAATCCAATTTTTGGCCCCGTGCGCGTTTGTACTATCCAATTGGAACCCCTAGAAGACGCTCCCATCGAATTTGCGTCGGAAAAGTCAAAATAATAATTTTCGATTTTGGCCAAGTTTAACATTGGGCTCTTATGGGGAGGCAAACTTAAATTTTTTAAAATCGAAGTTTTGGCCCCGCGCGCGTTTGTACTATCCAATTGGAACCCCTAGAAGACACTCCCATCGAATTTGGGTCGAAAAAGTCAAATCAAATATTTACGATTTTGGCCAAATTTAACATTGAGCTCTTATGGGGAGGCAAACTCAAATTTTTTAAAATCCAATTTTTGGCCCCGTGCGCGTTTGTACTATCCAATTGGAACCCCTAGAAGACGCTCCCATCGAATTTGCGTCGGAAAAGTCAAATTAATAATTTTCGATTTTGGCCAAATTTAACATTGGGCTCTTATGGGGAGGCAAACTTAAATTTTTTAAAATTGAATTTTTGTCCCACTGTGCGTTTATATTATCCAATTGGAACCCCTAGAAGACACTCCCATCAAATTTGGGTCGGAAAAGTCAAATTAATAATTTTCGATTTTGGCCAAATTTAACATTGGGCTCTTATGGGGAGGCAAACTCAAATTTTTTAAAATCCAATTTTTGGCCCCGTGCGCGTTTGTACTATCCAATTGGTACCCCTAGAAGACACTCCCATCGAATTTGGGTCGAAAAAGTCAAATTAATAATTTTCGATTTTGGCCAAATTTAACATTGGGCTTTATGGGGAGGCAAACTTAAATTTTTTAAAATTGAATTTTTGTCCCCCTGCGCGTTTATATTATCCAATTTGAACCCCTAGAAGACACTCCCATCGAATTTGGGTCGAAAAACTCAAATTAAATATTTACGATTTTGGCCAAATTTAACATTGGGCTCTTATGGGGAGACAAACTTAATTTTTTTTAAATTGGATTTTTTGTCCCGTGAGCGTGGATACTATCCAATAGGAACCCCTGGAAGATATTTCCGTCGATTTTGGGTCGAAAAATTGAAATTATTTTTTTTAGATTTTGGCCAAGTTTAACATTGGGCTCTTATGGGGAGGCAAACTTAAATTTTTTAAAATTGAATTTTTGTCCCCCCGCGCGTTTATATTATCCAATTGGAACCCCTAGAAGACACTCCCATCGAATTTGGGTCGAAAAAGTCAAATTAATAATTTTCGATTTTGGCCAAGGTTAACATTGGGCTCTTATGGGGAGGCAAACTTAAATTTTTTAAAATCGACGTTTTGGCCCCGTGCGCGTTTGTACTATCCAATTGGAACCCCTAGAAGACGCTCCCATCGAATTTGGGTCGAAAAAGTCAAATCAAATATTTACGATTTTGGCCAAATTTAACATTGGGCTCTTATGGGGAGGCAAACTTAAATTTTTTAAAATTGAATTTTTGTCCCACTGTGCGTTTATATTATCCAATTGGAACCCCTAGAAGACACTCCCATCGAATTTGGGTCGAAAAAGTTAAATTAATAATTTTCGATTTTGGCCAAATTTAACATTGGGCTCTTATGGGGAGGCAAACTCAAATTTTTTAAATTCCAATTTTTGGCCCCGTGCGCGTTTGTACTATCCAATTGGACCCCCTAGAAGACGCTCCCATCGAATTTGCGTCGGAAAAGTCAAAATAATAATTTTCGATTTTGGCCAAGGTTAACATTGGGCTCTTATGGGGAGGCAAACTTAAATTTTTTAAAATCGACGTTTTGGCCCCGTGCGCGTTTGTACTATCCAATTGGAACCCCTAGAAGACGCTCCCATCGAATTTGGGTCGAAAAAGTCAAATCAAATATTTCCGATTTTGGCCAAATTTAACATTGGGCTCTTATGGGGAGACAAACTTAATTTTTTTTAAATTGGATTTTTTGTCCCGTGAGCGTGGATACTATCCAATAGGAACCCCTGGAAGATATTTCCGTCGATTTTGGGTCGAAAAATTGAAATTATTTTTTTTAGATTTTGGCCAAGTTTAGCATTGGGCTCTTATGGGGAGGCAAACTTAAATTTTTTAAAATTGAATTTTTGTCCCCCTGCGCGTTTATATTATCCAATTTGAACCCCTAGAAGACACTCCCATCGAATTTGGGTCGAAAAACTCAAATTAAATATTTACGATTTTGGCCAAATTTAACATTGGGCTCTTATGGGGAGGCAAACTTAAATTTTTTAAAATCGAAATTTGGGCCCGTGCGCGTTTGTACTATCCAATTGGAACCCCTAGAAGACGCTCCCATCGAATTTGGGTCGAAAAAGTCAAATTAATAATTTTCGATTTTGGCCAAGGTTAACATTGGCCTCTTATGGGGAGGAAAACTTAAATTTTTTAAAATCGAAGTTTTGGCCCCGTGCGCGTTTGTACTATCCAATTGGAACCCCTAGAAGACACTCCCATCGAATTTGGGTCGAAAAAGTCAAATCAAATATTTACGATTTTGGCCAAATTTAACATTGGGCTCTTATGGGGAGGCAAACTCAATTTTTTTAAAATCCAATTTTTGGCCCCGTGCGCGTTTGTACTATCCAATTGGAACCCCTAGAAGACGCTCCCATCGAATTTGCGTCGGAAAAGTCAAATTAATAATTTTCGATTTTGGCCAAATTTAACATTGGGCTCTTATGGGGAGGCAAACTTAAATTTTTTAAAATTGAATTTTTGTCCCACTGTGCGTTTATATTATCCAATTGGAACCCCTAGAAGACACTCCCATCGAATTTGGGTCGAAAAAGTTAAATTAATAATTTTCGATTTTGGCCAAATTTAACATTGGGCTCTTATGGGGAGGCAAACTCAAATTTTTTAAAATCCAATTTTTGGCCCCGTGCGCGTTTGTACTATCCAATTGGAACCCCTAGAAGACGCTCCCATCGAATTTGCGTCGGAAAAGTCAAAATAATAATTTTCGATTTTGGCCAAGTTTAACATTGGGCTCTTATGGGGAGGCAAACTTAAATTTTTTAAAATCGAAGTTTTGGCCCCGCGCGCGTTTGTACTATCCAATTGGAACCCCTAGAAGACACTCCCATCGAATTTGGGTCGAAAAAGTCAAATCAAATATTTACGATTTTGGCCAAATTTAACATTGGGCTTTATGGGGAGGCAAACTTAAATTTTTTAAAATCGAATTTTTGCCCCCGTGCGCGTTTGTACTATTCAATTGGAACCCCTAAAAGACGCTCCCATCGAATTTGCGTCGAAAAGTCAAATTAATAATTTTCGATTTTGGCCAAATTTAACATTGGGCTCTTATGGGGAGACAAACTTAATTTTTTTAAAATTGGATTTTTTGTCCCGTGAGCGTGGATACTATCCAATAGGAACCCCTGGAAGATATTTCCGTCGATTTTGGGTCGAAAAATTGAAATTATTTTTTTTAGATTTTGGCCAAGTTTAACATTGGGCTCTTATGGGGAGGCAAACTTAAATTTTTTAAAATTGAATTTTTGTCCCCCTGCGCGTTTATATTATCCAATTGGAACCCCTAGAAGACACTCCCATCGAATTTGGGTCGAAAAAGTCAAATTAAATATTTACGATTTTGGCCAAATTTAACATTGGGCTCTTATGGGGAGGCAAACTTAAATTTTTTAAAATCGAATTTTTGCCCCCGTGCGCGTTTGTACTATCCAATTGGAACCCCTAGAAGACGCTCCCATCGAATTTCCGTCGGAAAAGTCAAAATAATAATTTTCGATTTTGGCCAAGGTTAACATTGGGCTCTTATGGGGAGGCAAACTTAAATTTTTTAAAATTGATTTTTTGTCCCCCTGCGCGTTTATATTATCCAATTGGAACCCCTAGAAGACACTCCCATCGAATTTGGGTCGAAAAAGTCAAATTAAATATTTACGATTTTGGCCAAATTTAACATTGGGCTCTTATGGGGAGGCAAACTTAAATTTTTTTAAATCGAATTTTTGGCCCCGTGCACGTTTGTACTATCCAATTGGAACCCCTAGAAGACGCTCCCATCGAATTTGCGTCGGAAAACTCAAATTAATAATTTTCGATTTTGGCCAAATTTAACATGGCGCTCTTGTGGGGAGGCAAACTTAAATTCTTTAAAATCGAATTTTGGGCCCCGTGCGCGTTTGTACTATCCCATTGGAACCCCTAGAAGACACTCCCATCGAATTTGGGTCGAAAAAGTCAAATTAATAATTTTCGATTTTGGCCAAGGTTAACATTGGGCTCTTATGGGGAGGCAAACTCAAATTTTTTAAAATCGAAGTTTTGGCCCCGTGCGCGTTTGTACTATCCAATTGGAACCCCTAGAAGACACTCCCATCGAATTTGGGTCGAAAAAGTCAAATCAAATATTTCCGATTTTGGCCAAATTTAACATTGCGCTCTTATGGGGAGGCAAACTTAAATTCTTTAAAATCGAATTTTGGGCCCCGTGCGCGTTTGTACTATCCAATTGGAACCCCTAGAAGACACTCCCATCGAATTTGGGTCGAAAAAGTCAAATCAAACATTTCCGATTTTGGCCAAATTTAACATTGGGCTCTTATGGGGAGGCAAACTTAAATTTTTTAAAATTGAATTTTTGTCCCCCTGCGCGTTTATATTATCCAATTGGAACCCCTAGAAGACACTCCCATCGAATTTGGGTCGAAAAACTCACATTAAATATTTACGATCTTGGCCAAATTTAACATTGGGCTCTTATGGGGAGGCAAACTTAAATTTTTTAAAATCGAATTTTTGCCCCTGTGCGCGTTTGTACTATCCAATTGGAACCCCTAGAAGACGCTCCCATCGAATTTGCGTCGGAAAAGTCAAAATAATAATTTTCGATTTTGGCCAAGTTTAACATTGGGCTCTTATGGGGAGGCAAACTTAAATTTTTTAAAATCGACGTTTTGGCCCCGTGCGCGTTTGTACTATCCCATTGGAACCCCTAGAAGACACTCCCATCGAATTTGGGTCGAAAAAGTCAAATTAATAATTTTCGATTTTGGCCAAGGTTAACATTGGGCTTTTATGGGGAGGCAAACTTAAATTTTTTTAAATCGAAGTTTTGGCCCCGTGCGCGTTTGTACTATCCAATTGGAACCCCTAGAAGACACTCCCATCGAATTTGGGTCGAAAAAGTCAAATCAAATATTTCCGATTTTGGCCAAATTTAACATTGGGCTCTTATGGGGAGACAAACTTAATTTTTTTAAAATCGAAGTTTTGGCCCCGTGCGCGTTTGTACTATCCAATTGGAACCCCTAGAAGACACTCCCATCGAATTTGGGTCGAAAAAGTCAAATCAAACATTTCCGATTTTGGCCAAATTTAACATTGGGGTCTTATGGGGAGACAAACTTAATTTTTTAAAATTGGATTTTTTGTCCCGTGAGCGTGGATACTATCCAATAGGAACCCCTGGACGATATTTCCGTTGATTTTGGGTCGAAAAATTGAAATTATTTTTTTTAGATTTTGGCCAAGTTTAACATTGGGCTCTTATGGGGAGGCAAACTTAAATTTTTTAAAATCGACGTTTTGGCCCCGTGCGCGTTTGTACTATCCCATTGGAACCCCTAGAAGACACTCCCATCGAATTTGGGTCGAAAAAGTCAAATTAATAATTTTCGATTTTGGCCAAGGTTAACATTGGGCTTTTATGGGGAGGCAAACTTAAATTTTTTTAAATCGAAGTTTTGGCCCCGTGCGCGTTTGTACTATCCAATTGGAACCCCTAGAAGACACTCCCATCGAATTTGGGTCGAAAAAGTCAAATCAAATATTTCCGATTTTGGCCAAATTTAACATTGGGCTCTTATGGGGAGACAAACTTAATTTTTTTAAAATCGAAGTTTTGGCCCCGTGCGCGTTTGTACTATCCAATTGGAACCCCTAGAAGACACTCCCATCGAATTTGGGTCGAAAAAGTCAAATCAAACATTTCCGATTTTGGCCAAATTTAACATTGGGGTCTTATGGGGAGACAAACTTAATTTTTTAAAATTGGATTTTTTGTCCCGTGAGCGTGGATACTATCCAATAGGAACCCCTGGACGATATTTCCGTTGATTTTGGGTCGAAAAATTGAAATTATTTTTTTTAGATTTTGGCCAAGTTTAACATTGGGCTCTTATGGGGAGGCAAACTTAAATTTTTTAAAATTGAATTTTTGTCCCCCTGCGCGTTTATATTATCCAATTGGAACCCCTAGAAGACACTCCCATCGAATTTGGGTCGAAAAAGTCAAATTAAATATTTACGATTTTGGCCAAATTTAACATTGGGCTCTTATGGGGAGGCAAACTTAAATTTTTTTAAATCGAATTTTTGGCCCCGCGCGCGTTTGTACTATCCAATTGGAACCCCTAGAAGACGCTCCCATCGCATTTGCGTCGGAAAAGTCAAATTAATAATTTTCGATTTTGGCCAAATTTAACATTGCGCTCTTATGGGGAGGCAAACTTAAATTCTTTAAAATCGAATTTTGGGCCCCGGGCGCGTTTGTATCATGCAATTGGAACCCCTAGAAGATACTCCTATCGAATTTGGGTCGAAAAAGTCGAATGACTAATTTTCGATTTTGGCCAAATTTACAATTGGGGTCTTATGGGGAGGCAAACTTAGTTTTTTTTGAAATGAATTTTTGGCCCCCAGCTTCTGCATACTCTTCAATTGTAATCCCAGGAAGATATTTTCGGCAATTTTGAGGCAAACAATTATTTCTTTTGGCCAAATGATACTTAGAGATACTTGTTTTTAACTTCCCGATCTAGGGGAAGTTATTGTAATCACCCTGAAAATCAATATTCGAATTTTCATGAAATTTTCATTTTTCTCGACGTTTGACACCATCCTGAGACGTGTTTTGCAATATGTTCGTCTGTGTGTATGTGTGTGTGTGTGTCTGAATGTGGACAAATTTTGTGTTCACGGTTTCTCAGGAACCACTGTGGCAATTTCATGTTTTCTTTTTATCGACGCGTCTCGCTGGTGCCCAGGTCTGAAAGGAATAGTAAACTGAAATAACAATTCCTTCAATTATTTTAAACCATTTCAATTGTTTAAAACGCTGTATTACCAAAATCGTGGGAGATAGAGGAAAAAGTTTCCAACGAATGTTTTTCACCACATGAAGATAGATATTTTTTGTTTTATGCCCTTTTTCATAATTGCGCTAATTATGGAGATATTGCTTAATTAATCAATTTTCCGATATAGACAAGTTAATATGTAATAGTTTAATATGTCTCCACGTTTCATGACATTTCTAACCATCTTAGACAGGTTTTAACAAGCTCTATGTATCTGTTTGTGTGTGTGTGTGTCTGTGAGCATGAAAACTTTGTCGAACGTTTCATGAAGAACCAATGAAGCAATCTGGATTTCTTTTTTTTTTGATCGATGCGTCTCCGTGATGCCCAGGCCGAAAAGGACTGTCAAAGTGGAATAACAATTATTTCTATTGTTATTAACAATTTCAATGGTTTATAATGCTGTATGTCATGCAATATCATAAATACCCAAAGATGTGTCCAGTAAATGTTGTTCCTTATAAAAAAATACATATTTTATGTCGTTTAACACTTTTTGGTATCTTTAACCCTTGCGGCGTTACAGCGTTATAAACAGTTGAAATAATTTAGAACGAGAAAAGTGAGAGATTGGGAAAGAAATATATAATCAATGTTGTTCCTTACATAAACAAAAATGTCTAATATGACACTTTTTCTCATATCTCAAACGAGGCAGGAGGTAAAGTGTTGAATTTAACAAAACAAGGTATGTTCATCTGAATAATAATTATTGCATTAAGTAATCGAATGAAAACACTGTCAACATTAAGGTTGCAATCGCC
The DNA here is from genome assembly GCA_026005395.1 of Asobara japonica. Lineage (NCBI taxonomy): Eukaryota > Metazoa > Arthropoda > Insecta > Hymenoptera > Braconidae > Asobara > Asobara japonica. The sequence continues at coordinate 696,596 of BQMI01000334.1, forward strand.
GTATTTCTATGGAGAATGGAGGGTCAAAGAGTCCAGATGAAATTGGGGCAGCATCTACATTGTTATTAACAAATTCAGTTGTTCATAACGGGCTACTGCATGAACGAAAACAGTTCAGAGAAGCGTTATATAAAGACACTTATTCGCCGTGGAGAAATACACATTTTATATACTGAATGACTTTTTTCGCATAATTTACATAATTAAGGAGGTATGGTCGTCTGAGCAGTCATTCAGGCAGTGAGTGAACGAATGAAGTCGTTCGACGTATTGCGATCCATTATTTTCATGCAAAATAGAGGGTTAAATCCTTTGGATAAAATGGGAGCAGTATCTACATTGTTATTAACAATTGAATTGTTCACGATGCCCTATTGTTAACAACGCAGAAACGGTGAGAGATACAGCCGAAAGTATGAAATGGAACTTGTTCGGTGAGTGGAAATGCACTTGATAACATTGGGACCTTATGGAGAGGCAAAATTAAATTTTCAACTTCTCGATTTAGGGAAGTTATTGTAATCACCCCGATAATGAAGTGTCTCAGAAATCGAAAACTTCCACTTTTCTTGACGTTTCACATCATGCTGACAAATGTTAGATGAGGGTTTGGTGTGTGTGTGTGTGTGTGTGTGTGGGTGGGCGTGTGTTCGTATGTCAGTGATTCTTTGAGAAAGAGTTCCCGGTAAACGGCTTGATCAATTTGGTTCTCCTTTGACAGAAAATTACTTCTGACTGTTGCCTAGGGCGAAAGTAGTGTCAGTGTTGAAAAACAATTCCTTCAATTGTTATTAACGATTTCAATTCTTTCTAACGCTGTATCTCGAGAACGGTGATACATACGAGAAAAAGTGTCAAACAAAAGTTGTTCCCCTCGTGATACTAAATATATCATCTTGTATTACGTTTTCAGCCAGGCATCACATTTCACGAGCTATCGATAGAAAATTGAAATAATCGATCAATAGTCTAATTTGCGTAATGTATTTACAACTTGACTTCATACGCGTATCGTCACACACATATTATCGGAAAGTTTTGGCTGCGATCCGTCGAGGGTCACACTCACGTCCTATTTTTTAATTTATTATGTTCTCATTTTATAATGCCAACATGTTACCAAAGTAAAAAGTCTAAGCAATGTAGTACTCTAATAGTAAGAGAAGAAATGTATATTACATCCTCATTGTTGATTTTCGATAGGACTTAGTCCATCTGTTTACTTTTGCATATCATTTATTTTAAATTGGCGTTCAGTGGCCCTCCAAAATTTTCCAGATAGTTCGGTTATCTTTGGCTATGTTAGCGCTCTCGTTTTGGCGGGTTTGTCGTTTGTGTCGTCATGTATCTGGCTACCCTGCTTTCAAACACGTGAACGTAGCGCGCAGTTGTACGCCAATTCAACAATGGCGGACTTCAGTGATACGAATTCCCACGAAATGACAGAAAACAATATTCCAAAACGTTGTAACAATCAGTGGGTGCGATTAAATGTTGGTGGAACCTACTTTTTGACAGCAAAAACAACTTTAGCAAGGGATCCAAACTCATTTTTATACCGATTATGCCAGGAGGACTCGGACCTCATTTCGGACAGGGTTAGTCGACATAAATTTTCACCCGCGTGATTTCATTTATCTCGCATTAATTATTGTTTTAAGTATCAGTAGTATTGAATTATTTTGCATGACATTTATAATTGAAATGTCATTTATAAAGATCATACAATCGTGATCAAATGACTGGACAATTGCAAAATGCGCAACAACATAACCTATACCTTGTTGTCATGGGCTTTAATTTTTTCAGGATGAAACTGGAGCATACCTCATCGACAGAGATCCGACCTATTTTAGTCCAGTTCTCAATTACCTACGCCATGGAAAATTAGTGATAAATAAAGACTTAGCCGAGGAAGGTGTCCTCGAAGAGGCTGAATTCTATAATATTACTGAGCTCATTAGACTTGTTAATGAGAGAATTTTACTCAGGGACGCCAGACCAATGAGAGATTCTAAAAAACATGTTTATCGAGTGCTACAGTGCCATGAAGATGAGATTACACAGATGGTATCCACTATGTCGGATGGTTGGAAATTTGAACAGGTAAAAATTTGATTACATAATTGCTGTTCATAGGATAATTGAGTAATAATGTGGTTGAGTCACAAAACTGACTTTCTTCGAGGAAGTTTGATTTTTGTGCAATGTCTCATCAGTCGAAAAATATTTTTGTATACATTTCACTTTGTATCTATAAAGTATAAAAATCTCTAAAATATATAACACAAGTAGCAAAGAAATTTTCTATCGAATTTTTCTTCATTCCCTCAAAATAAGAAATATTCAGGAAACAGCAAAACGAAATAAAAACGAATAAAGTGTGATTTACCACTTCACTTGCAAAATAGGAAAAAAAAAATTTCCGGCTACAAAAATACTTTTATTTTTTCAGCTCATTAATATTGGATCTCAATACAATTACGGTAACGACGACCATGCCGAATTTTTATGCGTTGTAAGCCGTGAGTATGGAGCAAGCCACTTGGGCAGTAAGGAGCAGGAGTCCACCGATCGTGTTAAGGTACCCATTAATCATTCGCATCCCGCCCATTTTGGCCAAAGTAGTCGTGAATAATTGACAGCCATTGATTATCCGGCTTCACTTCATTTATTAATTATTAATCCACATGTTTACATCACAATCGACGTAACATGGTATCATGTATTGCGCATATAATATTACATTTTTCGTATAATATTCGCTCTTGCGATTGCACAAATGCTCAGTATTATATTTTTCGTTGCATATCATTGGTGAAATAGGATATTTCTAACATCTTAACAATGGTTATTAAACTCGGAAATGAAACCAAAGAAATGGCCCAATTAGACCGACAGGTGATTTTTTGTATTCATCAATTAATTTTTATTTTCATGTTTGATTATTATTACGTATCAATTGTTTGATTCATTTTGGAAAATTCTGTGTGGCATGAGCATGATTCACTCACTTATATATTTTGTGTGTAACGTAATTTTATTGTTATATTAATAGCATTGTATTATCCACGATTATTATTAGCCGTATTATAGTATTACAATTATTGTAAAAGCATGCTGCTCAGTGAATAAAGGATTTTGTTTGATCATTTCCATTGGTTTTGGTTTATACTTTATTTTTCCCAGAATACTCCCTGCATGGGAATATTCGTGACTTTTTTTTTACCATGCATGGAATTTTGATGAAGAATTATTTAGCAATTAAATTACTTACACATGAAAAGTGAGATGTTTGTTTTTGTCCTGGCTTCCGTAATTTGGTGAGTTAATTGTTTTTGGTGAAGGTGAGTAGGGCTTATTGTATTTCATGCTTGGAATCATAAATGTTGATGTTATATAATGAAACTTCAGATGGAGATGTAGATGTAGTTACGTTGGTCCTGATCAAGTTAATGTTGAAAATGTAGAATACATTTTTTGCTATTAAGAAAAAAAAAGTGCATAGCGCACCATATATTATATATCGCCATGAAGGCCCACTATGATCTTCCGTGTTTACGTTGTCTCGCTCATAATGCGAACCAACGTTTTGACTTCTCTAATCTCTTACTTCCTCATTATCTGTGATGTGATCTGACTAATACATATTGGTAATTTTTGAGTTTATCTATTCTCGCCTTCATTGAAACTCCTTTTTATTAATTTCCAGGTCCTCCAGCAGAAGGGTTCACGTATGTAAGCGTCTACCGATCGACGAGATAATTCAATAAACATCCTGCGAAAATCATCAACCGTGCAGCACCCCACGATGAAGACTGTTTTATGTTGTTTATGTTTTATTTAATTTATCACAAAAGATGTTATAATTGAAGAACAAAAAATGACAACCTCCCAAGGTAAGATTATTTTACGTTTAATAAGGAGATTCATTAATCGCTTTTAGTCATTTTTTCCTGATGTGTGCTCTGTTAAATGGAAATGCACACCTGCCTTTGGTCAATGGATCAATTATTGTACGACACTGTAAAATCAAAGAATGAAAATTCAATTTTGAAAATTGTATGAGTCAATGTTTTTGACATTGGTATCAAAGTTTTACTTAGGGTCCTTTGGATCTGAACGACGAAATTTGCAAAAAAAACTTCTTGTAAATTTTTTCGGAATTTCTCTATTCAATTTGAAAAATATATACCGACAGTCATGATTTCTACGAAAATAAATCAATCCGAAATGAATTCTAAAGTTATTACTATGGCATAACATCGTTTAGACCATTTAACACTTCAGCATTTTTCCTACGTTACTGAATGACCGGTAATGCTGAAAAAATGCTACAATGTCTTGAAGTCAATTACCTTCACCTACCGGTAGCAAGTTCGGAATTTATTTCCACTATGATTTTTCTCCTAGAAGAATCGACGTTTTAAAGATATGGCTGGTAAATCGATGAACTAACGTTTGTAAAAGAAAAATAATTAAATTGGCTGCATTTTTTCAAACTCCAAGTTTTTGGTTACGATATTTCCGGCGAGGTCGGATGATATGGAAAAAAATATAGCAGATCTCAATTTTTAATACATATTCTGTAACTAATACAGAAACACGTGTGCAAATTCTCAGACCGCATGCGAACATATTTTTTATTAAAACTTACTCCACGATCTTACAGATTTTTTTTATTCGATTTTATAGATATAGACTCGAACCAATTTAAATGTTGTACCCAATGCGAATATATCTCGGAAATTATAGAACGACAGGTGCCATAAATTTTCCGAAATAGTGACACCAAGTTTTCAAATTACTAAAACAATGTTTAATTGAACTACCGAGATATTTTCGAATTTTTTCGTCAATCCTCATGAAAAAAAGAAAGTAATGTGCCAGAATATGTCAATTTTCTTTAAGGATTTTTTCTATATCATCCTAAATCACGCCCAAAGTACTTCAAGAAAAATGAGAAGAAATTCCCAGGAATTTAACTCTCCAGCAACTATTGACGTTTATTTCCATTCTGCTTCTTTGGTATTAAGGAAGAATGTACAAAGTCGAGTTATTTCTTTATTTCACGTCTGTCGTGTTAGAGGGAACTAAATCAAATAACCCGCACTGCCGCTAAAAAAACTTTATGAAATAAACAAATAAGAACAAGTAAAATAAGAAAACGCGTAAAAAAAAACATGCAAATGTTTCAATACCTAGAAACTTAATTATCTGATTTTTAATGTAAAATGAATCCTTATGATAAGTCACGATCAATGATTTCAATATCTGTAAAACAATAAACACTCCCAGCATAGGTAGTCATTAATGAGGTGTTATCCATTAAAAATTTACATCAGTGATGGAACAAAACCTAACAAATAAGTGGATCAAATCCGTGTTACTAGTGAAAATTATGGTTCCAAATGTATTTATATACATACTTAAGGTTTTAATGGATATTTTAGAAAAAAATTGTCACCGAATAAATTAGTTGTTGCGATAACTAAATTGACAAACGCAACGAACTTTTTTCTATATGTCCATTGAATCTTTAATAAGATGAAAGTTAATACCCACATAAAACAAAATATTTCAAGAATGCAGTGGTAAAATGTGGAATAATCTGTGTTACATCTTCATAGTTTATAATTTTTGCGGAAAATATACGAGAAATTTTCTACTGAAAATTCTAACTTTTTCTGAAAAAAAAGGAACGAAAACGGAAAAAAATGGTCGCAATTAATTTGATGAATAAATTTCATTTACGTGAGGAACATTAGTTTGTCAGAGGGAGAAGATGTTCTCTTATAGAAATCTAAGATCAAATTTGTTCTTTACCGTTTTACCACTTAGTAATTGATTTCCGCTCAATTCTGTTCAGTTACTTTTGCTGTTGCAAGATACTTATTAATAGACCGTTCATTATCATGAAAAAGTGATTAGATATTAGGTTGTCAATTTTCATAGGCCTACGAATGAATCCTAGATAAAGAAAGAAATTACAATAAATTATAAGTGCCAGATTATAAAGAACATAAAATCGTAAAAATCCATGGATTGAGCCCAGTACAAAAATCATGCGCGATGTCATTATTTACATTTTTCTATCATTAATTAATTTTTTCGTTAAGGTGCTATGATATGTGTTTTCATCACCGACGCATTCACCAGTGAAATAATACGGAACAAATACTATTTTTTTCGACCATGATTGACTCATGGGAAATAACATGACGATACATTTTAGGCAATTCAAATCTGTCAAAGAATGTGTCGAAATATTTCATTACGAGCAATTTTTTTTCTGAGGGTAGCTCAATCACAGCCTTCAATACATTTTTCGCAGCTTACTCAATGATTTTTATTTCAATTTTTTGCAAAAAAAAATCTTCAATAAAGTATAGATATATATTTACCAACGATTTCCTTGGTGCAAGAAAAAAAATCGATTATGTTGAAGTCGGATTGTCTGACATTTTGAAGATTGACTTATCAGACCATTTTTTCGACTCTAAAATTTCCCATGACAAATTCAAATCACGACAAAACCTCCGCAAAAAACAATAATGCAAATTTTAACAATCTCCAAATTTCCGAGATGATTGAGCTACCTTCAATAAATCCATAATTACCACAATATAAAATTTCATTTATCACGTTTTGTCGACTCGCTAAACAATTGTTATGGTCTAGTGCAATAATCTGGCGTGTTGTGGATAAGTAAAATAATCCTCTGATCACTCACGTTCATTTTAGCTCAAAACATGAGTGAGTAATATTAGTAATTAACTGTTTAATATAATAAAAACGAATGCATTGATGTATGGAGTTGTAAAACACAATGTTCAAATAATTATGCGAGCTGAAGAACACATGCTTCTCTGCAATTACGAGAAATTTCATTACTTATACTGTTTTTCAACTTCATTCCTCAATCTCTCACGTCTCACAAAAAAATTGATAATTACAATAATAATTTAACGCGAATATTACAAAATTAGGTGCATGTAATTTGTCAAAATTCAAGAAAATTTGTACTTTCATAGACAAATTTTTAAACTTATTGAATACAACAAAAATCGTTTTTTAAATGCGAAAAAAACAGCATTACAATCACTAGGTCATGGTACGTTATTTTTACACGAGTAATGAGACATGAAAGTTTAATACAAAACCGCGTAATAATAAGAGAACGATAATAAAAAAAATAAAGGAACAAAACTAATAAAATTCTAGGATAATTCGATAATAGTTTCACTCGAAATTGTGTAAAAAAATCATTCTCTTCGTATCGTTTTAATCGCAAAGACAAGTAGATTAAATCTGACATTACCTTCTTCTAATGATCTTCAAAAACACAAGTGGATAAAAACATGTAGTAAACGTAACTGTACTCACCGTATTTCAAGTGGCACAAAAATGACGATATTAATTGTGAAATGTTTCAATTTTCGAATTGTATTTGAAAATTATCTTAAATAATATGAACAATTAGTTTTTATTGTTTTGTACTAATGCTGGGTTTGATTAGAAAGAGATAGAGACAATTCTCAAATTAGCGAGAGCATTGTATTGATGAAAAAATAAATTATTCTGCAGCTAATTTCGAAGAGCAAGAAATATGAAAGAATAATAATGCAACAGAGCAATGAGTGGCAGAGGGCATAGTCATAGATTTTGTAATTAGAGATGCGTTATAATGAAAACAAAAAGGGTGTATATGAAAAGAAAAATTTAATTGTATGAGTTGTGATTTCAAAGACTAAATAAAGACTTTATTGTACAATTTTTTGGACCATTGGAGTAATGATCATTGCTTGCACATTATTTAGAAAACAAAAATCTTCTTAATTAAGCTTATGTACAGTCCAATATAAAATACATGAAAAAATGTATGTATTTGCAAAAGATTACAGTAATTTGTCGGGAGTCTCTGGAGTCAGGGCATACTGGCAATGGTTTTCAGGGGCTGGTCAAGATACTTGGCTAATGCCTGGGCCTTTTCCCGCAGAAGGCCAAAGCCCACATTCTCCTTAGCGTAGAGACACAACAGGAGATTCGCTACTTCTGTAATAACGACTTTTCCCTCCTAAAACATACGGGTTTTCATCGTAAATAAATAATTGCTTGAGGAGATACTTGGGGAGCAAAAAAAAAACGGGGAGTGGTCATGTACGGATGCGTTATTTAAGTGGCATCATTGAAGGAGTTGTGGAACTGGTACGAGTTTTGAAACCAGAGATCGGAACCAATAATTTCTTTCCTTACTCAGTTGCGTAGTCCAGTAAAAACTTCATCAATTTTGAAACTATATTAAATATTATTAACTAATTTCAAATGAGGATATCGTTTAATTTTTTTATGATTATTCCATTTTTATCTTTGGTAATTACGTTGAAAAAATGTTAATTTGTAATTTTATGGGGATAGATTCTCAACAATTCAAATTCGTGGATCTATATGACGCGGTTATGACCATTGAGTTGTTTAGAACAAAAAATGTATCAAAATTTTTCATTCTAATGCTTCCACCAGGCAAGGAATCAAACAAATTAATTTGTTCACCGACTAGCAATCATTTTCTACCAAAAATCCGGCATCTGGTTCCTGAGTCACTCTGAATAAATTACTATTTGCTGTTGAAGCAAATCCGTTGTTAGCCCTCGTATGCTAATATTCGTCTTCAAAAGAGTCCCTTTCATGGAAATCAGTTGCAGTTTTGAGTAGGAAAACTTTAATGTTGCTTCAATAAAATCGTTTAAAATTTGATGGTCGTTCTAAAATTTGAATTCATATGGAAGACTTGAATGCAAGTTCGAATTGAAAACCACAACCTAAGGAAATAACAAAACAGTTATAATGTATGCAATAATACAAGTATACAAGTTATTGAATCAGTCGAAATGTGAATAACTTATAATTCTTTGAGTCACTGGCCAAAACTATTTCTCAAATTTGTTTCCTGGATTAATAAGACAGAATCATTGGGTTCGTTGGGTAATAAGAAGGCCCCCGGCGTCAGAAGGGTTCTCAGTGGGGTACCTATATGGATTGACCTGGGTTAGGGTTACTAAAGGGTCACGGGAAGACACATTTCAACAACGACCCATTGAGAACAACACCTATTCTAAATTACAATATAGTTCAACGGAGCTTTTCATCCAATTTCTTACAGACACTTTCGTAAAATTTTCTGACATACGCTGTTTACAAAATGATTATTGCATCATATATCCTTATAATGGATATGTCATAATCCTTATAATGGCATACCTTCGCAATACTATCTCCCACGATTTTTCTTCTCTAACAATAAAAAATGTATTTTTTTTTATTTCAATCAGTAGTACAGGGCGGCTCTAAGACCCAAAGATGATAACTCTCCAAAAAACCGTCATCAAATTTAATCGACAAAATATATTTACCAAACAATCCATCAAAACAAACTGCAATTCGTCTTCCTTGAATGCATTCCTCCCATTTTTCTCATACGCTGACCAAATATTGCTAGTTATCGCAGCAGTAACTCTTGCATCCTTATCACCATAACCACTGTACGCTAGCAGTCCGCCATCTCTGCTGAGTAATCTATCACAAAATGAAAACAACAAAATTAAAACAATGAGATTAATAAACTCATCTGTTACAGTACAAGACGTAAATGGCTTATTAATAAAATTTCATTTGTCTCAACTTTCTTTCTGTTTATTTAAGCTCGCTATAGAACATCTGTGGTTACAAAGACCACTGTCTCAACTTTTGTTCGTTGCGACATATGAAGAAGTATAAAAAAACTTTTTTTTATGCAATGTACTTTTCTCCCCAAAAAAACTCATAATGCCTACAATACTTTCTTAAATATACCAGCTTGTAATGTAACCCCCATGTTTCCACTTGGTAATTATCCAAACGAAAAAATTATTATTATGATTAACGAGATCATAATAAGCGAAAACATGTAATATTGCGAATACTCATTTGTGGGTAATAGAAAAAATGTCAAACACGTGGACCCTATGCTCTACCCCTTTGCTTTAATTCTCAATTCTTTCCTCCCACGTTATACAATGGTCTCATAGTTCTATTGTAGTATTATGTATTGCTAATAAATATATGCCAGAATTTCAGGAAAACACATTTCGTTTAAATGAGCTCGGACAACCAAAAAGGTTATCTTAAATGTCATTTGGAGTCAAGGTAATATTGGGAGAAAATTTGAAACTTAATTGCAAAGTTTGCTCCATTCGCAGATACACATTCTGTTCAGTGATTTATTTTCCACTCCAAGCACTAACGTTAGCCATAATAACAAACATTTAAAAAGTCAAAAAAATATCTTACAGAGTATTTTCAACACCACCGGTGTTGGCCTGGCTCAAGACCTGCGTGAGCGCTTTCGGTTTCAACATTTTGAATTCTCACATTAGCTTGGCATAGTACTTAATTTTTGGATAAATTGACAATTGGGGCTATAACACCACGTTAACTCGGATGCTCTTGATTTCTACGACGATTACTTCTTTACTGCAGCCAATCCCCACTCCAGACGCGACTTGACAAGTTACTCTCCAATCCCCTCAAATCTGCTACAATTCTCGCACTCGTAAAAGCTCGGGCAGTTCCGGATAATGTCGCGCTCCAATGCGTTAAATGTAATTTTAATATACAAAAAAAATAGACCGACGAATGGCATTCAAGGAAATCATCTGACCGTCAAAACAACTGTCATTTTTCATAAATTGACCAACGAAAATTTGACATTTTCAAAAATTTTGTCATTTCTCCCGCTTCCCTTTTTAAATCTTGCATATAGAGCATATACTACAACTTACGGAAAATGTTAAGAATAACAAATTTAAGAAATAGGATAATAAATTTAAACTGCCGCCGTAGATCGAGCGCATCTCCACCAATGGCATCCTGGCGGCGGCCATCTATCGGAAATGATGAAGATGTTGTATGCGCAGTGAACGTCTGCGCAGGTGAATCGGCAAATGAAGCGCAACAAAGCCCGATGAATGCCCTGACTATACGTTTTTGCTTGTGTTAGTTTTCAGAGGGGTCCGTAGTCGTTCGTAGTACTATTTGCGCAGTCCGTGATGCTACAGGCAGACGCGTATGCGAATGTATGTGAAGAGAAACTTCGAAAATGCCTTGGAAAGCAGCAAATGTGATATTGTGAGGGAATTCGGATTCTTCGGAATCCGATAGTTATCCTCATGGGTTGAATTAAATAGTGAGTTACTGTGCAAAATTATAATTTATTATTAGCAAATAACAATATTCATTCTTCCGAAAAAAAATTGCTGTGGACGCTTGTAACGAATCATTGTTTGAGTAATTCATTTTTTCTCATAACTTTTTAGATTTGTTTGGAATGGAGCAAGTGTAAATAGTCGTAATGGCAGGAGCATTACCCGATTTTGAAGGATTAGGCGCCGAGAGCGATGATGATATCGCAGGACTCAATGAAAGGCTGTTGGAGTTACTAAAAAATCCACCGAACAATGTGCAGGGGACACCGTCAGGGACGAATTCCTCAAACGACAATGATGTTGATTGCCAAGCTGAAAATAATGTTTATGAGCAAAATTCGAGGGTAATGCATTGCAAATGTGCTATTGAATGTGGATTTGTTCGGGCAAGTCCAGATCATTCGAGAAATTCTTCCCAATCACTACCACCAATTGGAGTGTTTTGGGATATCGAAAATTGTCCTGTAAGTGAAAAATTTATTTTATTCATTTTACTCGAGGAGCTTTTTCAATGTTAATTTGGTGAACAGGTACTCAGGGGAAGGTCGGCAGCTACCGTGGCTCAAGTCATAAGAGATAAATTTTTCCATGGATACAAAGAAGCTGAGTTCATTGTTGTCTGCGATGTACATAAGGAAAATAAACAAGTCATTCAGGAATTGAATGATGCTCAGGTAAGAGTTAAACAGTTTTTCCATCCCAGTTAATTAAACTAAAGTGAAAAAATATTGTTATTTGTACAGACAAGAAAGTTGAATTTTGTTGAAATTTTTGAAGTGTTGTCTTATTCTCTTTCAGCAAATCGAATTATTTCTGTTATAGGTAAATTTGATTCATGTAGCCGCAACATATAAAAATGCAGCTGATGAAAAGTTAAAACAATCTATTCGGAGGTTTGCCGATATTCACGCTAGTCCAGCAGCAATTATTCTCATTTCTAGTGATATAAATTTTGCCGCTGATCTTAGTGATCTCAGACATCGAAAAAAAATTCATGTTATTCTTTTGCACAATGAAAATTCGTCCGAAGCACTTATACACTGTGCCAATGAGCACTACAATTTTATGGAACTCATGGAGCCACTGCCAGCGAGAACACCAGCCAAGGTAGTTTGAATATTATTAATAGCTTCGCTATTTAAATTATGCATTCTGTTATAACTCAATAAACTGCTCCTTTGGCTATACTGCTTTGCTTTCACTTTTTTTTTTCTTTTCAATTTCTTCACGTATAATTGTTGTTTGTACCTTCTTGTGTTTAATCCTTATGTCTTCTGCATGAATTAGACCTCTTGATTGTAATGCAAATACGGGAAGTACCTTGTGATATATGTTAATAAATATGTTTCCTCAATTAACATTTGCCCTGCAATTCTTCTCAATATCAATCTAATAAAAGAACAAGTACAGCTAAGGTACTTCGTCAGCAAAAATGTGTGAAAAATCCTATTTTTCGTTAGACATTAATTGGTGGTTGTTTCATATATTGGTAAGGTATCTCCTATCGCCTATTTTCCCGACATATGCATCGTTGAAAATCAGATTTTCTGCTCAGTTGAATTTTTGATCGTGCATACCGCTTGGGAAGTCCTTGGACATATATTCAAAAATATTTACCCAAAATTTGACCTCCATCTGTTCCATATATTCATGAACAATGTGCAAGGAACTATGAATATAGCCATCAATATTTCAAATCATCACAGCATTATACAGCTAGCTTTTTCACAGTTTAATTTTTTTAATTGAGTGTATCAAACAAATGAAAGCACACTAATTCATTGAAATCCACGTGACTGGACTATTTTTCGTGGCATATTTCCTTAATATTCCTCATTACAGGCTGCTGAGCCCTACGATCTTCTAATCAGCAATCTTCCAAAGGACAAGGGCTTGACATTGATAAGAAGACGATTAAAACGTTTATCTGATAATTGTGGTGGTCGTGTAATAGGAATTAATTCCAATGCTGCAATACTACGATTTAGTTCGCAAGATTCAGCTGACAGGTGAGAAAAATCAATTCGAATAATTCCCGCATTTTAACTCGACCTAAGTCCCACACTGTCTGCCAATCCAGTTTTATCAAAAATTCCTCACTGGTGAATTCAGCTTAGTTCAATGAGTGGGGGCAATGTATATAAATATGGGTCCGTATCATCTCACTCACTAGCAATGTAACGACAATCACTAATCGAACATCACGTGCCCGGATCTAATTTTTTTTCTCTACGTATTACCATTGTTGAAAGTAATTTACAATTTTAAAAAGCATATTATCACGTGTAATTTTCTCGTAGAGTCATTACAGTTAACATTTTATTTATCAGTTAAATATAGCCATTATTATTGATTATTCATTTATAGAGAATTTAGCGACAATTGTTTGTACTTTGTTTATTATTTCGTCGTTAGTTTATTTGGTGTTGAATTGAAGGAGTGTTGATCACATGGGTGAGTAGATCAATTGCGAAGTGGTCAGAATAATTTGTCTCAAAGCTTCATTAAAATTATGACGAAATGTAAGAGTGATAGCTAATGTTTTTTGAGTTCCACAAAAACGCTCCTCTTAAATACTTTGGTATTTTCTTTGGATTCAAGAAATATTTCTTTCAAAAATCCGGTATACTTATATCTCATCAAATCGGTATTTCCTTAATTGTTTATCATGTAAATAAAATAGTTATCAATTCCACGCTATTTCAACTGATGTACGAGCAAACGGTCGTTGACTCTATTGTGGTGACACGAGGCAAATAAACGTTGGTACAAGTTTGAAAATGCTTGGAGGTCACTCACTGACAATAACAGATTCTTTTCTTATATTTTCTAGAGCACAAAAGCGCATGGATGGTGAGCCAGTTTTTGATGCAAAAATATCTGTGAGATTCCTGAAGGAGAAAGACAGTATAAAAACCCGAGGTAATGACGAGATATGCAAGTCATTTTTTTATAAAATTTCATCTTCAGTTCTTATCAATTGTGATGGCAATTTTGACGCATTACTTAATGGACGAAAAATTATTTTGAAATTGCAAAAATAGAATCATGTATTTATCAATAATTTCGGGCATCATTTGGATTTACAACGATCATTCGAGTTATAGATTTCATAGTAATATTTAAGTTTCTTTTATTTGCTTTAACTTGTTTTCATTCTTGTACTGAAAGCCCTCTGTTTTGTTTGTAGAGAGTAGTTCGACCCTCGATTTGACGAGTGAATCTGGTGCTGTTGTTGGCTCACCTGTACAGATGTATAGCTCAAATTTGGGGATCGGTGTGAGGAGTTTACCAGGCACACCACATTATAATTCATCATCACCAGTTGTTGGAGGATTCTCGGGATGGAATGGAATGCACGGTGCCCCTGTTAACACTCACTCTGGGTAAAAAAAAAATAATTTGCAGCCAATATCTTGCAAAAAATTTAGCATGTTTGAATGGAATCGTTTTGAGGGTTACACCGAACGTCGATAATTTTCTTTCGACAATCTTAACCTATATATATATGAGCACGTTTTTTTCACATTATTTTAGTTTTAATCTCCCAAATTCTTTTCGTTTCGAATGACGCAAATCCGAGAACGAGTTCTGGAGTCATGGGTCGATTGAAAAAATCCCTGGTGATTCGGACAATGATCCTGTTTGATCTTATCTGACGAAACGAAAGAATTAATGATGAACAATAATTATTATATATAAATCAGATAAATTGCCTATTTTCTGTTATTGATTCAAAACATAAGTGACAAGATTTTTTCTTCTATATAATTCTTCTATAACATTAGTGCATATCAATTATTTTTACATAGCAAGAACTCATAATCAAATCGAAACAATTGAAATTAATTACAGCGGGATGCAACCGCCCAATCCCATGTACCGTTCATTCCCTGCCAACAATGACACAATGTACAACCGATCCTTCACGGAACCCCCACGTGGTCACTCCCCAGTAGTTTGGCCAGTGGGGGGTCCCCAGTATGGTCGTTCTTGGGAGGATCCCTACAGGATGGATCGTCAGAAGACCTTCAACAAACGCTCCCAGGTATCCCAACAACGAGAATCGAACCACAACGGTTCATCCAATACCCCAGATGGCATGAGACGCATTCGTGGAGCTCACAGTGGATTGAACCACGCAGCACCTGAATGGAATATGCCGCGTTCAAACTACTGTCCACCACCATCATCAAACACATACAACGGCTCAAATTATGGCCAGAACTCGTACAAACGCCGTAGCTCATCTCCACTGTACATGAATCAGGGAAGAGACCAGTGGAATGGACAGGGGCAGCACATTCCGCCCATGAGAAATACGAGAACTCCATCTCCTTACAGTGAGTATTTTCATCTAATCGGAAATAGGATAATCGACAGGTTTTGGAGACAGGACGGAGTCTTTGGGCTTGCAGATGACGTGCACTTATTTTTTTTTTTACCCAACTACATTTTAATACGATACAATCTTCAGAACCAAACTTAATCTCCCGAGGAAAGGTTGGCGATAGATAAATTTGCATGTAGTTACAAGATTGTCCTAAGGGTTCATAAGATTTTGAAAAGCGGAGGGCAGAGCGGAGGGTTGAAATAGACTACAACTGTGAACCCTCACTATTGTTACAGGTGGAATTACTCCCATGACCCAGCAATCTAATCGCACATCACCCTATCAACATAGTGAGTCCGAGGAGGAAGTGGAAAGATTCTTCAACCCCATCAACACACGTAACAACTGTCTGACCACCAACCTCGCCTATACCCCCATCGAACTTCAAGTAACGAACTTGGATCAAAGTGTGGAGCCTAAAGAGATGAAGCGCATCTTATCCTGTATTTTCATGGAGCACATTCACGTCATCCATGTATCGGTTTTCATGCAGTCCGATGGGAATTTCGCTGCTAGTGTTAAAGTTCCATCACTCCAAGAGGCCCAGTATGCTATTTCTCAACTCCACAGACGCAAAGTTGGTTACAAGAGAATTTTGATATCATATGCACACACTGGCGGTCCAAATCCACAGCTCGTGAGATCACAGATAGTCATGCTACTCCAAGAAGTACCTGGGCACAAATTGCCCCTGTTCAAATTCAGAGAAATGTATGAGAGTCGATTTATGATTTCCATCAGTGTCTCAGAGTTGTATAAGATGAAAGATGTTTGTATTGTTACGGAGGATCCCAGTGGCAGAATGGTGGCATTGAATCCCGATCACAGAAACACACCGTCACCATGTGTCGGTAATCTTACACAGGTAAATATTTTAGGTCTGATTTTTGAGCAATATTCAGTGATAAAAACGGTTCGTTGAAAGAACGTATTTAATCCAAGGGGCCTATAAGACTGTCATGACTGTCTCAGAACCAGTTGATGAAATACTTTTAACTTTTTTTGGGCATGCAAAATTCACGTTTTTTTGAGCTTTGAGTGAAAAAATTTGGTAGTTGAAATCTATTCAAAATAGCTCTACCACTTCTTTCAACGAATCACGTATCTCCCAACAGTTAATGATGACAATAAGGTGCCGAGTCTGAGTTTCTTCTATCAAGAGTTGAGCTTCGTGTTCCTCCTGATTGAAGCAACGGTGATCATTACCAAAAGCGATTAATTACAATCTGAAATAATTCCCCAATTACCTAAAACAAATTCGTCCCAAAGTGAACCACTAAAAAATTCGAAATTTGTGATCACCGTAGGATGGACCCTTGGAGCTGCCTTTCTGCACAATTCACATCCAGAAGCCAGTATCAGACAAGGGCTGGGCCGAACAGGAGATGGCATCTCTTCCAGAGGTCATGATTCCTCTGCAGTTCCTTGCTGCACGCATTGAGCAGCTTTTGGCCTCGCATAATGGTAGTCTGCCACTGCCAAGTCTCCCAACATGTTACGAGGCAGTTTTTCATGAACCACTCAATGTGAATGAAAATGGTGTACCCCTGGAACACTTGGTCTCCTGTATACCTTCGGTTAGTACTATTACAACGGTTACACTGATTCAATGGATATATATAACTATTATGCGTTAGCTCTTATCTACCGTGACTTTCTGTAAATATCAAACAATTCCCTTTAATTTATTACAGGTGGAACTCAGACAAGGTATAGGCAGTGTGAAATACCTGGTCTGGGTGGGAGATAAGGGCCCCGACGACAGTCACGAGGAGATCACCAAATGTGTTAGTCCACCACTTGCTAATCAGCTTGCTCTCTTCAGCAGAGAGCTCGTGGACTTACTAAAGACAGCACCTCACTGTCAACTGCCCTTCAATCGTTTCATTCCCGCTTATCACCATCACTTTGGCAGACAATGCAGGGTGGCTGATTATGGATTTACCAAATTGATTGATCTGTTGGAGGCATTGACACATACAGTGCAGGTAATGGGTGAAGGTAACAAACGAATGGTAACCCTCTCGCATCGTGCACAAGTTCGTCGTTTCACCTCAGATCTTCTGCGAGTGCTGAAGGCTCAGGCGAGCAAGCAGATCACCCTCTCGGATTTCCCCACTGTCTATATGAGAGTAATAGGCAAACCATGGGACGTCGTGGATTATGGAGTTTGTGATATACATGACATTCTCCGTGAGGTGTCTGAGAATACAGTGCTGGTGGCAAATTTACCCGACAACGACAAACTCATATCAATTCCCAAACGCGAACAAACGCCAGATGAAATAGAACGAACCAAGCAATTTGCAGTGGAAGTTGTGGAACTACTTCGTCATGCACCCCAGTGTGGCATGCAATTCAACAAATTTGTCCCATCTTATCACCACCATTTTGGCCATCAGTGTCGTGTAGCTGATTATGGTTTTACTAAATTAATTGAACTTTTTGAGGCAATACCCCATATCGTTAATATTGAGGACTCAGTGAACGGCGAGAGGCGCATTAGTCTCACGGAAAAAGAGGGCCTTCGAGTTTTGGGTGAACAGATAAGTAAGCTCATTCTGAAAACTCGAGGCGGTCTCGCCGTATCGACAATTGCTCAATCATTTCTCCGTCAATTTGGCTACATGTTACGCCCCGAGTCCTTTGGCTGTAGTACAATGCTGCAATTAATGGAGAAGCTCAATGATACAGTTAAAATTATCCAAGGATCAAGTAGTCCCATAGTGGCTCTAGTCGACAAGTCTCACGTTCAATTATTGGGCCTCCAGTGTCGTCGAATTCTGATTGATCAGTGCCACCAAAAAATGCCACTAAAAGACTTCCAAATGGTCTACAATGAAGTTTATGGTAATCCGTGTAAAATCAGTGAATTCAAACAGGATCTCTCTGACATTGTCAAATTCTCGGATGATGGTGACAAAGAGTTAATCCAGCTTACTCCACTTCAATGCCTAGCTTGCAATATATACAAAATTTTAATGAATCACGGGGGCAAATTGAGCCTCCAGAAATTCGAGTCTACCTACTCGAATGCATTTGGAATGAATTTAAATTATGCCCAATATGGCTTCTCCACCCTAACTGCTCTCCTCCAAGCATTGCCCTGTACAGTGACAATAAGAGAGACTCGAACGAAGAAGAAAAATATCTTCTTGAGCAAACGATTGTCAACAGCAGGTATTCCATTACCTCCAAATTTTGTATCTCCACACAGAGATAGAAACTCGAGTAATGAATCGCTGGAGAATGATCAACGCACTGATAATGATGGTGCAATTTCTGATAGATGGGTGGGCAGGGATGCATCAGTTTGGAATGATCAGAGAAACCCTTCATGGAAGAAGGACAACTACTGGGGTTTTTCCGCATCAGAAAGATCCCTAAAGTGGCCTATAATGGAGAACAGTGGTGAGTCATTTTTCAAGAGTTTGATAAACACTCCAACTCGAAAGAAAAATCTTCCCAAACCACCTAAGCCAGACACACCTCCAGATGATGATAATGAGGAAAACTGGCGATCATCGGTTTGGGAAACACCACCTAATTATAATCAGGATCTACGTGGTAGGAGCATAGAAATGCCACCAATTAATCTTCCAGCCTGGAATCAGATTAATGATGAAGATTCAGTGTCGAATTTATTATCACCTACCAAAAGCCTATTACCAGCATCTGCCAATCCATTGAATCCCAGAAGTTCACCATATTATTCTAATAATCGAGTTGTCATTGCACCACATCCCTCGGAATTACCACTGCCATCACTCACTTTGGCACCAAGACGTGCACCACATTCCAATGAATTGATGGAGTCAAGACTACTGGGCAATTCCCTAGAGGTTCACAGTCCTAACAATTCAGAAAATTACAGTATTTCTGAGAGTGAGTCCTCGGATGTACTTAACACCACTCCAAGCAAAAAAATGTTTGCTGGAAAACGTCGACTTGCTGCACAATTTAATCAGCCCATGGATTGAATGTAGAAATTGGCAGGAGCATGTTGAATGATGTTGAAGTGTATTGAAGCATACTGAGACATTGAATTCGGTAGGTATTGTACTAGTTTATTGAAGGAAAATGAGATGAAAAAAAGAAACGAAATGGTAAGGAAAATTTGGAAAGACTAAGATTTTGAGGTATCATCGGGTTTGGATGGAAAATGTTGTAAGGTGTAATGTCTCGCTAATGGCATCTGTTTGTTACCGAATTGATAACGAGTATCATGAATTTAGTATTGATAGTTTGCCTCCGTGATATTCACTCGTTATTGAACATAGTACCTAACATTTTTTCCAGACTGTGATATAAAGTATGTACGTAATGGATATTTGCCACGTCTTTTTAATGTATCAATTAGGAAGTTTCGGGACTAGCTTTGGTTTTTTTTTCAAATCCACCTGATTTTTTAGAAATGCTGATTCCACTGGTGTTGTATACTGAGTTTAAGGTTGAGAAACAAGTCAGTTTAACTCTGGTGAGTTTTTTTTCTGGAGTCGTTTGAAGTCGATTTTTTTTGCACAGTCTTGAAAGGTATCAACATTTCTCATCGATTCAGAGATCTATGAAAACTGAGCCTAGACTTAAATTGACTTCAGATACTTATTCATAAGTATGTCACTTTCCTTTTAAATGAACCAATCGTGTATTGCCATGCATTGATCTTCTTGTAAAAATATCATTTTTGATTACACTTTCTAATGTAAAAAAACAATGCAAAGATCTTGAGTCAATATGTGATTGTTTTTTTTCAATTTATAAATAATGAACAACAATTCAAAATAGGTTCTCATTAAATGTTTTCAATCACATGAATTCTGAAAAATTCCAATAAATTTCCTAATTGATTTGACTGGAAATGAAGCGACATTTTGTGGAATTAAGTAATAGCAATTAAATGTTGATCATTGGTTGTTAAGCTGGGTCTAAAAAAAAATAATCAGATTTATTTAAGTTGTTTTCTACGATTCCAATACGTATCCAGAAGTGATCTCAAATAATTTTACAATTTCTAGAATTTAGTACTCATAAATTATATTCATGCCTATAATTAGAAAGGGACAAACAGTAAGAAAATAAAATCACCAACTGAATGTGTCGAAAGCTCAATGATTATGAATTGAGTAATTGTCGCCTTAATTTTGGTCCTTGTTATCATGTTCAAATAGTCGGTACATTGCTAATTGTATATTTATGAAAAAAACAATATGTGGGAGGACAGAACAACAATTTTCCGGATATTCTATTTTGGCTTATTGATTTTGTAACTAGTTATTAATTATGAAGTCATATTTTTTTTTTATATTTATTAATGGATTACCACATCCCCAAGAGCTTTTACATGGCTAAATCATTGCGACTGCAGGTATTAATAAATCATAGATAAATATCACTTGTATTATTT
The DNA here is from genome assembly GCA_026005395.1 of Asobara japonica. Taxonomy (NCBI): domain Eukaryota; kingdom Metazoa; phylum Arthropoda; class Insecta; order Hymenoptera; family Braconidae; genus Asobara; species Asobara japonica. The sequence continues at coordinate 717,636 of BQMI01000334.1, forward strand.
TAAGAAACAATCTAGATCAATGATTTTTTTCGAAATATTTTATTAAGATTTTATCAAGTCAGTAATAAAATCTTAATTTTTGTGGAAAATTTTGTAGGAAATGTTGGAAAAATTCCGTAGACAGTAGTTGAGATTGCGATAACTCAGTGCCGTCGAATAATGCGAATGAGTTCGCCAGTGAAAATTTTATTATGATAACGAGAAATATGAGAAAAAAAATGAATAAAAAAAAGTAAAATTGGTTCATGGAAAGTATCAATGAAAATAAAATTTGCGGAACATGTATTTGTCAAAACCCTCATGAGTTTTGTTCCCATTATGTAATTTAAAAATAAAATGAATGTCACAATCAAAAAATTTTTTATCCATCCGGAATTTCGTATAAACTTAAATTTTTATTTTAAAGAGCCTAAAAGTGTCTCCTCATTAGGTCAAAAAATGGGACTAATTCAAATAATATTCAGGGTAATCCTTCTAAATAAGTAATAAAAAATTCGTGATTTTGAAATCACAAATTTGTCGTTTGTGACGTCACAAGAATTGCACTGACGTTTCGATATTTTCTATTTGATGGGTCCGCCAAAGTTATGTTGAAGACGACCGGTGATTGGCTGCAGCCGTTAGAGGTAGTTTCGTCACGTCATAACTCCTTTCAGGTCGTTTCAGCAAATAGGGGGAAAAAGTGTAAAATAATCAAATAAATAACTTCGGCGTTCGGGATGGAGCTAACTCCAAATAATTGAGTTAGCAATAAAAATCTAACATCTGTGCCACAATAACAGTTTATTAAACCAATGATTTCGAGGACTCACAGCTGTGTGAGTAAACGGACACCCCATGCGTTTCTTTTTTTTTATGTTTAATATCTACACTTTTAACATTATCACGCTACGTATGATACAATTAGTTATCCACCGGGATCTTCCTCTGCTCTTTCATTCCGGTACCAACTTCACCGTGTCTTCTCTCCCAGATCAAGCGATGCTTCTGTTTCATTAAAACATCGCGGACATTTGGATGAGGACCCAGGTCACCGTCTGAGGAAATAGAGTTGCAAATCATTACATTAAAATTAATATCTAATTCCTCAAACTTCTTTGATCTACTTGCGTCAAGAGATAAGACTGTACAAATTTCTATTCGAACGGTCAAAAAGCTTGGCATAATATTTTATAATCTTTCACATTTTATAAAAAAAAAACAAATTAAAACCTCAACAGTGGCACAAATTGACAAAGTGACGATTTGTTGCTTCCTGCTAAGTAGATGAAGAAGAAAAACAAACACTTCATGGAGTAACATCATTGTGTTCATCTCACCAAGTACAAGGCTCTTCTTGGAAGAAGAGTTGCAACTACTCTTTGACAAGTTTTGACGTACAAATCATCTTGAGTATGGATTATAGAGAGAAGCAAACTACTACTTATGAGAAAAAATGGAACGAAGAATGCATCTCGAAGAGGGCTCTTGACGATTCATGATAATTATGGGATTTCACGGTAAGTGAAGAGGCAGATAAAAAGTATTCTTCGTTGAAAATATTTTGTTACTGGTAAATATCTATACAGTTGAGACAAGTATTCATTGTAATTTTTAACAGCAAGTGCAACTGAGCTCATGTTAGACGATTTTAAAAAATGATCATCGTGTGCATGAGCACTTCATGTTTTCCCATTTTTTGCAAACATACTATCGACGTGCGAATGTACAGAATCATGCATGTGGTGATTTATTGATTAAATAATAAATTTACGTTGTGCCATCCACTCAGCCGCTGCCTTCTCGTAAACTACGTACAAATGATCGCAGGCTATCTTCCTGTCTTCCGGATTGTACATACAACAATCCTCGTATCTCTGTCTCAGGATGCTCAGGATCTCGTCATCGACCAACCTACATAAATTGTATATAGAGCCAAATAGTATATCATTTTTTTCCACGTATGCAATTGCCATCCGATGCGCGACCGTGGATGGTACACCACGGAATCGCGTCTGAAAAACTCTGGACAAATATCCCGGAAAACTATCCCCAAATAAAAATTCGCTAAAAATTGTGTATCAAAAAAGACTGTTACATGTTCTCCGAAAAATTTCCCTAATTTTTGTCTCAGATTTGGACTTTTGTTTGCTTAATTCGCAAGACTGTTTATAGGGATTAATGGTATCAAAAGAATCATCTAAAACATAACACATTTAAATAATTTTGCAGACCTTTTTGAAACTTTTTTTTTTCTGTGAAATTTCCTACAATTTAGAATTTTTGGATAAATTTCTTTAAATTTTGTTGATATTCCTGATTTTCTTGTCCAAGATTTTTCAATCTTCACAAGTCATAAAGTTTTTGTAATCATTAAAACTATTAATGTGAATTGTTTCTCAAATCGTTGTAAATTTCCTGTTCCTTTCAAACCTCGAATTTTATTTTTAATTTGCAGATATACCAGTACTTTCGTCGCAGTTTTCTTCCATTCTGAAGTGTCTGAAGGCTATATGAGCATTTGTTGATAAACATTCAAATGGATTTATGAGAATTGCGACTAGAAATTGCGAAACTCTGTGCTTGGACAAATTACACAATCAATCTTACTATTTTGAGTACTTTTACTACACCATTTATAGATATACTACTCCAAAAAAAAACTCATTGAAAAAAAAAAATAAATAAATACATCGATGTTTTCTAAAAACTAGCCAATCAACTGAATTGAATTCCAACTATGAACTAAGATGTGTTTTTTGAGATGCTTGCAACCATTCAATTGTACAATTAAGAAATATTGACGTGTAAAAACTTCGTATTTTTTATCTCAGCTGATTCCAAAGGATTTTTGGAGCAAAATTGGAACTAATGAAAATGGAGTAATTGCAGATTTGGTGGACCAAATCCAAATTTGTAGCTTCCGAAATAACTGTTAAAATGTCTTACTTGTCTCGGTCATATTGACAATTGGCTTCATAATGGCAGACTAAATCGTCGGTGTAGCACTCGTCCATGGTAGGAACCCTCCTGAATTTTCGATGATACCATGGATAATGCTGTTGATTCGGCACAACAATTTTCTCTGTCAACAATAATTGCAAATGGGTAAGAAACAAACAAGTGAATAACAATCACACTGTCCATTACCATAGACACTGGAAATAACCTATCAATTCAAACGATTAGATAATACCTCGAAACCAAATAACAGGTGCTTCTAGAGTGTGGTACATGGACCACATAAATCTCTCCAGGCCACTCTGGCGCGAGTCCATGGTGTACCAATTAAATCACCCAATTTTTATGTTAAAAAATTTTGATTACTATTTCAGAATTTTAAGTGAAGACTAGAAAATGAAAATGGCAGTGTACCGAACGAGCAACCACTTCACGTGGTGGGGGAGGCTCCAGACTCAGCATCATTCCATAATGATAACGATAAGTAATTGATGAGAAAAAAACATCCGTTTGACCTTGAAAATGTTTCAAAAGTATGGCCCTACAATAAAACTATTGATAATTCACATGTGATATGTATAAAACCATGTTTAAAAAAAGTGGGCACTTTGGAATTTTAAATTCGGCGCCATTGCAGATGGCGCTGTACTCGCGATACAGTGCATCAAGCTGCCGCAAATCACACGAACCCTATGACGTAACGCACGTTGTAACGAAAAGCCTTGGAGCACAGCAAATAGACAAAAATTTTCTCAGTAGCCATTTTGTTTTCTGACGGAAGAGCCAATTCAGGTATTAAAAAGTCAATGATAATTTACCTAACTAAAGAGACATATTGTTGAGTAAAATTCATATGGACTGAACATTGATGAGTTGTCAATGAGGAAAGTGAATTAGAGGAAAATTCTATTAATATCATTGGCCTAGTCATTGGTTTAGAATTCTACTAGGGTTCGGGGTTTTTGGTAAGACGTTTCCGGGGAATATTGAGTGAATTGCGTGAATTTAGGGTATACAAAACAGTATTTAATTCATGACCTTATTATATTGACATGTACACTGAAAATACATCCAGAGGAAAAAAAGTGTGAAGTAGTACAAAGTCACGCATAATTTGGGCTTATGACACGCATTAGCACCAATACTTGCAAAACACAGGATACCACCTGAAATTTCATTTTCATAATTAGCTAATATTTTTGTGGGACTGAAGGAATTCTCTAGTTTCAAAGAACAGCCATTATAGGTTGAATGTGACGTCTCTGAAGTTGGGCAAATTTTGTACACAATTTAAAGAAAAAACACTAACTGTTTCTCAGTAGTAGGTACCGAAATATTGTCATCATCGAGTTGATAGATGGACTTTCTGGGGTAGTAGTTAAACTCATAAATAATGTGTATTGTCAGTTTCCATGACCTCAGATGCAAATGCATTTCCCTGTTTTAATCCATTTCGTGAAGTAGGTTTCGAAATGTATCAGTTAATGTAATAATTGATCCTGGAATTTTCGTGGTTTTTTTCTCACATTTCCTTGCATATTACATGAGTCACCTTCATAAGGAGTTCCTGAAATAAAACGTGGAAAGTGATAAGTGTCTTTAACTCTGGAGAACACTTTTGATGAGTTTTTATATTTGTTACATTGAGAAATATTGAGTCAAAAGTACAAACTTGTGAAGTGATGAACAGAGTTAAAGTCCCTCAGTTATCTCAGAAATTTGAAAATGCTTAAAAAGTGTCTACTTTACCTTACAATAGATTTTTGATCATTTTTTTTTCAACATGTGCTTGTCTATATACACTGGAACCTTTTAATAATGAACAATTATTCGGTATTCGATATTGAAGAATTTATCACTTTAGTTTTGATAAAAAATTGAAATATTCATTTCATGGTAACATGTTTCAATTACCTGACAGTTTTTCCCAAATTTCCATAAACTTTAACTTACTAAAACGACTGAGGTCAAATCTTATAGGGCAATCCATGATTTGCAAAATGACTACAAAGATTGTTGATAAAGACCTTCGCTATGGCCTTTTAATACCGAGATATATCATACTGAAATTGACTTGACCCCATTGACCACTAAACGCCTCATCTACCACCTAAAAATTCCCTACTTCAAATTTTGAAAGTTGACCGTTAATTTTTTTCATACTGCAAAAATTTACATGTTTCTACTTTACGAGTTACTGCTGAAGTACCTCAAGGTATAGGGTACTAGGAGACCTCTTCATTTTCATCGCTTTACCATCTTCCGCTCCTCCCTTTCAAGAGCTTCTCACCCCCATACCACCCTCCCAAAACCGCCCTACGTATCGTATTATCGCTCTGTGCCACTAGTCTGACCATCTTCGAATTATTAAGAATTTCATCTCAAAAAAATCGAGCCACAAATAGAAACGATTAAAAAAAAACAGTAAACTGGCATGACCGACTGCAGGCCTATCATCGTACTCATAGAAGGCAGTTTCTATCCTTGTAGGTGCCTCGCAGGTGACACCGAGAGCCCAGCTGGGTGGTCCGCATTCCGCTCTCCAAAATGGATACAAATCGCCCGGATCGTGGTCACCAATCGCGCTCAGACACACCAGAGCCACCATCTCCGCCATGCTATGGGCCAAATCAGTTAGACCACAGTAAGAAGTCCCACCGTCACTCACCATCGCCCGATCGCCGCAGTGGCAAAACCTCCCGTAACCCCTCATCCGAGCGGAACAAAAAACGCAGAAGTACATCAAAACAGCGCTCCCCAATGACAACCCGAAAACGTTCTCGCTCCAATGAACGCTCCCGTAAGCACTCAAAACGCGATAGAACCCCAACGCGTTCGCGCAAAGATCGTTCACGCGATCGTCGCAAAAGTAGATCGCGAAGTTTCAGTAAAAGTTCGACCAACAGTAGAAGTCGCAGTAGAAGTAGAAGTCGAGGCCGACGAGAGAGGGATCGTCATCGAGAGAGACGACATCATCGTTCACCGGACTCGGAGCATCATGGTGACCATTCTGATCAACTTCAGAGGATTGTGCAATTGCCACCTGGACCACCAGCTCAATCCAATGCTTTTGCCAATGACGGAAGTTTCATGGAGATGTTCAAGAAAATGCAGGAGCAAATGCAGCCAGTGCAGAAGCCGACGACATCTGCTTTGGAGGAAAAACCAGCAGCACCACCGCCACTTATGGTGGGCAAGAGACGGGGTGGAAGAATCCTGAAAACTGGAATGGTGGCGAAGCCGAAAACGGAGGAAAAAGGCGACCAGCCGAAGGATGCTTGGTCTTTATATATGGCGGAAGTGAAGAAATATCGAGAAGTTTGTTGCCAAGAGGAGGATAATACGAGACCGCTGGTCAAATAATCTGATGATTTTTAGTTTGTATGTTTTAAGGGATTGAAGAAAATGGAAAAAATGGACGGAAAGAAGTGGGTTGGGATAGTGGAGGGAATTGAGGATTGTTTTATTACTTTTGCTCCAGCTTTTTTTTTAGTGTAAAGAGATATGAGTATTGTGAAAAGGAACTGTAAAAGGCCCGTGCTTAGTGCATAATTGATGGTAGGAATATTTTAAGTGGTAAATTTATGGTCAGAGCGAAATACGATGCGTACATATGTAATTACTCATTGACTTCATTCGTGTAATTAAAGTAATGATAATGAAATATGATGTATAGTTGTGTTTTCATAGTGATAATTGTAAATTGTACCTTATCGTTATGATTTATTTAAACAGAAGATTAGTAAGGCATCATGGAGGTGGCCAAGAACAAGTTGACTACTGGCGTGGTCACGAAGGACTATAGGACAGTCCAGTATGACTCCCGATTCCCAAATACAAATCAGACCAGGTAATCGAACTAATCGGTATTGAATTGTCACTTAGCAAAATCGTATCTCCTTTTTTTTTAAATTCATTCCTTTGCGTTTATGTACCACCTTTCTATGCATTGCATATGTATATGTTAGAAAACAGACGCGTTTTTTTTTATACAGAAGGTGTTGTTTAGTGTCATTTTTAAAATTCTCTCCTTGGAAATTTGCAATTTTAGTATTTTTTTTTAAACCTTAATTTCTAATTTGAAACTCAACAACGATCACTAGGTCAAATTCTTCAACATCGTGTATATAATGGATTTCTTCTTCATATACTAATAATTTATTCCGTGTTGTAGGAATTGTTATCAAAATTATCTCGATTTTCATCGATGCGCCAAGGTTCGTGGTGAAGACTACGAAGCTTGCAAATATTTCAAGCGAGTCTATCAGATCCTATGTCCAAATGCCTGGATTGAAAAGTGGGATGAGCAGGTAGCAGAGGATCGATTCCCTGGACGTATCTGAATATACTCTTGGGCAGTTCATTAATGTATATCCATCTTATTAGTAATTGAAATTTATACACAAGTGATCCGGGAAAGAAAAGCCGAAAATTCTGCTAAAGAACATGTAAACGTATGAATAAATATTAAGAGAATTAAATTCAGTATTTGAATTTTCTTATTCTGGTGTATTCCAATTGGGGAGTTCATGATACGTATTAACATTTAAGTTAGATTTATGAGCGAAGGATGAATAGATTTCAGGTAGTATTATATTTCACTTGTGATGACCATATCATACAATTTTTGGGACATGGTAAGATCTATATGCAATATTGCACTACTGTTTAGTGCACACATACTGATAAACTTATCAACAGAATTGAAACTATTCAACGGAAATTCTGTAGATTTTCATCTCCACGTGTACGTCGTAGGAAGCATGAAGTCACTGAAGAACAACTATTTGAAAGTTTGAGATTGATCTTAAGGTAGATCTGCAACATTCCCTTCATGGAGAAAAAATTGAAAATCTTCAGGATGACTCAGTTTGAAGAGTGTTCACCAAATTGTGAACACTCTTAAAAAATGGGAAATTAGACTTCGCCATACGCGCAAACCTATCTAAAATTTTATGAGTAAATCTTGAACTGTTATCTATATATCCTCATGAAGATAACACTGCGGACGTACTTCAAGAATGCGTCTCCAACCGCAATCAGGGATGTGATATTTATGGTACATCAACCCTGATCTACAGTTTCGTCAGAGACTTCCCACACTTTTCTCCACAAGCAAATATAAATATTGTGGAGAGTGTGGGCAACCTTGCCATCATAATACGTCATCTACCAAAGTAGTACTTTACCAGCGTCCACCGAAAATTTTGTAATCGCGAGTAGTCATGCACCAGTGTGTCCAGTGATTGTTTGCCTTAGATTAAAAAAATGGAAGAAGTTAAAAATTTGCGGAAAAAAATAGAACATCATGTGAATTACAATAAGAGAGCTTATTTGATATTGTTGCTCGAGGCAGTGTTCATATGGTGCGTGAACATTAATTAGCCTGAGGTTTTACTACCCTCAGTGAATATTTCTGATTTTTTTGATATTGTTTCATCCAGGATCACACCTATAGAGGAATTCAAGTATGGAGCACTTGCTTGGATACTCGAAAGAGGTATACGTTCCGTAATTCCATCTCCATCGTTCTCACTACCACCACTAATACCAACAGCATTAGCTGCCTGGCTCTTTGATGATTGGTACTTGATCAGCACATATCTGACGTTTTTCGTTATTTCGGAATTATTATTCAAGAAAAAATGGTCGTTAAACATGGACTCTATACACATGATGATAGTTATACAAATTGGTGTGATATATTATATGAAACGTTACTGATGTTCTTCGTTTTTTTCAAGTTATTCCGCTGTTATGTTGAAATATTGTCAGAATAAATGGTGAGGGGTTATTTTTGATTACTAGTAACGATATTTTCTTATTCAACTGCGTTCTCCACAGATTGATCCATTTGATTTTTGTTCTCTTCAGTTTCTACGGAATTTCGGAAATTTTAAAGCATAAATAAACTCAGAAATTTCCCGATTTTTAACACATTCTGATTGTAATTTGAAAGGCGGCCGCGCAGCTACCGTGTAAATAGTGGCATTCAAATTTTCCCGCTTAATGGCATATGCAGTTAACGGTATCGCCCGCAACCACACATGCACGTGTATTGGTGATCACGTCACCGCCTCAAAATAATCACTAGACTGTGATCAGAATACTCAACAATACTCAATAGCACTGGCCTATTCCTCAACGTCTCCCATAAAAGTCCAATAATACATAGTTTACAAAATGGATAAAACGAAGCTGGGTGGCTCGGGCCTGGAATTACCTCCTTTACGTAGCCTCGACGATTTTGTCCTGGAGTCGGCTCGATTTCAGATCCCCAACTTCAGGGACCTGGACAAATGGAATAACCGGGTTGTACAGAATCTCTTGTATTACCAGACAAATTACTTTTTCCTGGCAATCATAATCTTCCTCATTGTTGGGTAAGTTGAATGTCAAGGCATATTAAAATAAGCGCGTATTTGCTCATATGCAAATAGTTGTGTTCATACTTTATTTGCACAGTCAGTCATTTCATCAATCATGCATATACAGGATGTTCCGAAACTGACAGTTTTTATGCCATATATCAAACTATGTCATATATTCAAAACTGAAAGTTGTTCATTCATTTCTGCGCTAGACTATTACTCCATATTTTAAATCATGAATGAATTCAGCAGAATTTATCGAAACAAGTTGGAAAATTAATTATGAATGGAATTTACCTGTAGGACTCAAATGGCCCCTGATTTTATTGTGCTATAATCTCAGACACATCATTACTACAGTTATTCGCCTATTTGCCGAGGCGCAAACAGTTTAGCGGTTTAGTATGTTAATTTTGACAACTATTCCCTTATTTCTGAAGAAAGTCTTCACGGCTGGGAACACTCACTCTTGCACTGATTTTCTTCACTAGAATATAATTTCCTACGTAACATTCTGCGAATTTACCATTCTGAAACGCAATCGTATTCACAATAGCAGATTCAATAAAAAATTCCAATCGCTAAAATGGTTGGTTCGAAAAAGTTCATTTTTCAAACTTCCACAATATATATATATATATATTTAATACTACATTACTTCCTGAATTTTTTTTTCAAATCGTGGAATTATCGAAACTTCTAAAAGGTGAACGAAACCGCTCAAACTTTCAGAAATTTTCAACTTGCGTACTTTTAATTATTGACTTTGAAATTTTATTGTTAAAATTCCAGATTGATTCATCCTGGCAAAATGCTCCTGGGGATGATTGCCATGGCCGTGGTATTGGTGATATTCGCATACATGTCTACTGAGGGAAGGGCAATCCACAATTTTAAGAAGAAAAATCCCATCGCTGGACTTGTTGTGGTTGTCTTTGGTACAACATTCGTTGCGTATACTCTTGGATCACTGCTCGTCTTCCTCGTTGGAATACTCCTGCCTTTCTGCGGTAAATATTGACGACAATTTCATATCAATTTATGATAGAAGGAGAGACACCCACACGGAAAACCTTTATTTAATGAGTATGCGAATGCAATTGTACAATTTACGTATACAATATTTCCGCAGTCTCTTTCATCCACGCATCGTTGAGACTTCGCAGTATCAAGAACAAAGTTGTGAACAAAATTGAGGGAATTGGACTGAGGCGCACGCCAATGGGTGTTTTCCTGGAGCAGCTTGGTATGGAGCAAGAACTCTTCGCCTAAAAATCCCTAGTATTTATTTTCCTAAAAATACTGTTGACAGATGAAAAATATTCTAATACCCAAAGATTCTGCAGCTATCGTATTTTTCGTGAGACTAATAGCTTTACTTCATTAATAAATAATGAAAATAATTGAATCCCTATTAGTAACTATTTTTATAATCATCAATTCTTGACAACCTAAGATTATTATCACCCTTGCTTACTCAATATTTTTTTTTTTATTTGCAGACGACTCGTTAACGCAATTGTTCATTAAGCTTGAATCATTCGAGAATGATAATAATAGTGATGAGACATTCGGGAGGCTTAAAAAAGACTAGGTAATTTATTTATGGTTGAAGCATTTGAATACTATTGCGTTAACTCAGTAGCAAATTGACGAATTGAGATAGGTCGACTTGAGTTCGTTTTTTGGGAATATCTCGAAAACTAAACATTTTTGATATAGAAAAATTTTGATATCTTCAATGGGTTTAGAGATATTCAAAAAAGGCGCGGACATTTCGGACAGTTGAGATGTTCTTGAATTAGAATTTTTCAACTTGTGACGATTTGAAATTTCCTTTTTTTTGAGATTGCAATTTTGAGTGTCTTGGAATTTGCATATTTTTTGAAATTTTGTAAATTTGTAAATTTTTAAATTTCCGAATTTTTGGACATTTGCTAACTTTTGTAAATTTTGAAATTGTTTTTTTGGAATTAATATCTTTGAAATTTCCAAAATACTTCACGATTTTCAAATATTTTAAGTGTTTGCACTGTGTTAATTTGTGATTTTTTTTTGCTTTTTGACCATATCTGCCTTCTTTCCGCTTCGTAAGACTTGAACGTCAGACATCGAACGTAAGATTCTTTAGAACTCGAGTAGGACACGTCAAAAACGTCTGTCTTCTTCCGTCAATTTCCTACTGAACCGTTTCTTACGTTTTCAACATCTTCGAGACCGATTGAGTTAGCGAAATTTCCTTGGAATATTGTTTTTCGACGACCGTCCGAAAACCAAAAATTGACAATTTTCTAGTAGATGTTGAAAACAATGTTGCTTTTTTGTGTCATTTCACTATTGCACTCCTTGTTGATATATCTCCGAATCTACTTGACATTGTCAAATCTCTGCCGAGCATTTTTTATAGCTTTGAAGTTCTACATAAATATCTATAAGATTTTGCCTGCAGTTTTGGCTAGTCTCACTAAATGCGGAGATCCATCAATCATCAAACTTCAACATTTTGCTTTCGTCATTTTATCACTGAGCCCATTGACACTCATTCATGTTTCTAATTATTTTCCCTCACTTTTCTTTTTCGGTATAACTTGCTACAGACGACGTTAGCGGCATTAAATTACGGACACAGCCGAGTTACACGCTAAAACCACAACATTAATCTGCCTCAAGCACACGAAATCATCTCTCAATCCAGCGAAAATTGCATATTTATATATATATATATTTTTTTTCATGCGCGATGTAGAATAGTTTTGCCCGTTAATGCTTCAATCGATTCATAGATTGTGATAACAGTAATACTAATCCGACCAAATTTATTTAAATTAAAGTGCAGACATTTTTCTAGTCTATTTAATATTGTTTGTCAACTGTTAATGTTAGATCGTTAAGTAAAGAAAATAGCGAGTTGTCGAGACCATGTTGGGGGCTTTTAATATTTTAAGAGATGAAGAAAATAAGGAAGGGAAGCAAATGAAAAAATGCGCCGTCGTGCAAATTTTTTTTGTACATTGCTATTGTACAAGACATCTTGTCAAAATCTTGCTATCTCTCTCAGATTTTCAAACAACTCATAACTGAGATTTTATGAACGTTCCACTATATACCTAAAAATAAATAAAAAATCGATACTGCATAAGAAAACCTCGTTTCAAAAAAATCGCCAATTTTCCGGTACATTTTTTCACTGTGTCAGTGGAACTTCAAATCGTTGGGGGAAAAACTCGGACACGTTTTGGGAAATTAACCTCTTCTGTCCCGTTTTGCCCCCCATGACAGAGAGAAAAAAATTGATTGACCTTCCTTTTTTCATGTCTTGTTCTGATATTGAAAGCGCTTAGGATCGTCTCTACAATTTCTACTTGTACTTCAAAATTTCATTGAGGTCTCTCCCTACATTTCTCGTTTCGTTTTTCAGTCTCCAATGTTGAAATTTTACTATCAAATTGTATATAGTGCATAAAGGGTTACTTAATGTGTTGTACACATTTTATTGAATATTTTGTCTCGTAATGTTACTTATTATTATTGAGAATTATACAAATAAATGAACTTTATTTCTATGAATGTTGATGATACATTTTTTTTCAGATTTGTTTACATTTGTTATTCGAATATTTTTGTTGTCAATGAGGAGTAATGGGGAATGTAGAAACTGATTATATATTTAAAACAACTGTTGTATTTTTTTATTCGTTGAGTGAGAGAACATATCTCAGTGTTTTTTTTTTTGAATAAAGTATTTTCTATTGAACTGAAGGAGAGGAAGACTTTAAATGAATTGGTGTTTATTGAGGAAGAGCGCACTCTGGTAATTTCGATTGAGGTTTTGTGGATGGTTTTTTGTGTTCTACAAGTTTTTGTCTTCTTTTTTGTCACTGGTGGCAATTAGGACAATCCCTGTATGACTATAAATAGTAAAGATACTGCAATGCAGAGGGGGGGGGGGCTTTAAAATTAATATCATATAGTACAAAATACAGAAAAAATGCATAACAAATTTCTTGAAACATGCTCAGTCAAATATTCAAGTTTCCACTTTTTGACATGATTTTTTCAAGTTTATGGAACTTGAAGAAAAAAATGAAATAGTAGAAGTATATTCAATCTGTCATAAATTTGAAGCATTTAAAAAAAGTCTATTACGTTTTCGAGAATTTTTGATATTGTCAAACAATTCCAAATTTTGTTAGTTACAAAAATAAATAACTTTCACAATTAAATGCTCTTTAAGGCTTTCAATGTTTTAAATATATGAGAATGAAAAAAATGCCGATGTGGCATTTAGTTTGGAGTAGTCTAAGCCCAACCATCCACAAAAATACGAACAATAATCATAATAATAATAGTAATCATCCCAGTATGTAGGCGTAACGCCATAATATTAGCCGGCCAGAGGCAGAAGGCTGTCATCCTTGGGTCACTCCGTTTACTTACATTACACCACTCTTGACAGCAATAATGCTGACAGTCTGGTTAGAGTGCCATTTTTGAGCGATAAGGAAAAGTTTGCATTGCTTCGCCTATTGGGTGGCCTCCGAGGTGAAGTCGGGATCCTCGAAAACCGTTCAGTAATCATATGATGGAAGAAGAATAGTAATTATAAAAGTGGCAGTATCAAGGAGAAAGTCATCCGTATTTACAGCATGTAGCAGCATTGTGAGCAAAAGATTAATTACAAAACAGCAGTCTCAGATTAATTTTGATGTCAAAAAATACTTGGAGACTTGTACGATATCTAGACCTTAGTAATGAATACTGTGTTCGAGGGATAGAGAATTGTGTCAGAAAGTAATGTTTGGGATGGCAAAGCGCCAACGTTTGTTTTTGGGAAGGGAATGAGATAAGTGTGATCTGCTGGTGCGTAGCCCATTTCCTCCATTCGTTTTATGAAGCCCTGTAATTAAAAAACGGTGATTGTTATATTTTGAGAAAACAAGAGCGATGAATTTTCGGTTTTGGTTTTCAAATTGTGATTGTTTTCTGAATTTTCCATTTTCAAAAATTTTTATCTTTCCTTCAATTTGTTCTAATATTTTTTCGAAATTGTTTTTTTTCAAATAATTTTTCACCGTTTCGATTTCTCAAAAATTGTCAATTTTTTTATTTCTTCTTTCAGAATTTGTTAGAATTTTGGAATTCCGGAATTCTTTTTTTTTAATGAAGTTACCAGTTATTATTTATTCCATACCAGAATTTATTCATTCAAATTTTTTTTACCTCTATTGTGTCATTCGCACACATGGAAACGGCCTCTTTCCCTCCGGAAGGCAATCGCAGGCATAATCTAAGGGAAGGTTCTCCATTTTCTGCAACAACTGAAATTCCAAAAATGAGGAACTTAGGATAATTAATTTTGGGGATGACAGCAGAAGATTTATACCAAAAAAAGAATTTCAATTTTAAGTGGATAGCGTGGCAACTTTATGACGCATACCTGTGGCTGATTTTGTTGAAGACTCTGGTATGTTTTTACTAGTCGAGCTCTGCAAAAAATCAGATCATTAGATACAACTACTGGAGTTTTATCAAGAAATTCGTCAGATTGCGGAGTTTACCTCTTCAATAACAACAACGGACGCTGAATCAGTGGGACTCATTTCGGGTATTTCCTCAGCAGTTTCTATCCTAGATCGCTTTCCACGAATCGTACTCGAACTAATGGCCAAACCCTTGCTACTGCTCGAGGCTGAAGAAATATTTGCCTTATGAGCTTAAATCAAAAATGTTTTTTTTTTTTGGTTTTCCAATAAGTACCCTACATTCACTACATTCCACGATAGTTCATATTTGCCCACTAAATGTCCAACAATATATTACTACTAAAGCAGTACAAAAATTTCTAAGAAATTGTGAAATTTTTAGAGCTTCTCAAAATGGTTAAAAATTGATCCTTAATTCATTTTTTAAATTTATTCGATTTATTTCAAAATTTTCTTGAAATTTTCAGATTTCATAAATTTTTGAAAACATCAAAATATCAACTTGATTTTCAAAATTAAAAAAAAAAGAAAATTCCAAACTCGTAAAAATCTAAAAATTCGTAGAATTTCAAATGAGCTTTCGATCCGATGGTTTTGCTAATTACCTGCACTTGAAGTAGGAATATCTGCATTTTTCGATTTTTTTATTCTCCTCCCCGAGTCTTTGGTCATAGAATCGGGTCTCGTGCCACGCTTGATCGATGAGGAAGGCTCACAATGGGACTCTTCGACTTTTGGCGAGTTTGAGCTGCAGTCAGGTGACGGGTAGGTACTCAGCATATCGTTTAGACTCGTTAAGAGGCCATCGACAGTTATACTATTGAAGGCTTTGAGGCATTCTCCGGTTCTGGGATCGACTATCGCGAGGTACGGGTACTCGTTGACATTGTAGAAATCTATGTACCGTTTTCCGTCAGACGAATTCGACAGTATCTGATAATCAAACATGATATACAAATATTTATTTCACTCTGCATTCTCCAAGATTTCGTTACAAAAATCTTGCAAGCTTACCTGCCAAAGGACGAAATGATCTTTAACGATCTCCCTGATTTGGCTGTCGGGCCAGACGTCTCGATTAAGTATTTGGCATGAGAATTCCTGGGAATTCTGCACATTGACCAGGAGCCACCGGTTCATGGACTTGGCGTGTTCTCTCGCTTCTACGAAGGACCCCATAAAAAGAATTTCATAAGGCGGTCTGAACAAGTCCTCGAGCCTCCTACTTTTGCTATGGCTCGCCCGATTGTTTCCACTGACTTTTCGCGTCATTTCCTCTTCCTGACGAGCAATTTCCACCGAAAAATCTCGAAACCTGTCGAAGACATTGGTAGGCGCCCTCGGAAAAGCGTACGCTGGCTCCGAGGGTACAAGAACCTCTCGCATCGGCAAAATCGGTGGTCGAACTTCCGAATCCTCAGGAATGGGAGGGGCGGAGTCCGTAGGAGCTCCACTTTCAAATAACAGAGTTATCGCATTTTCAACGTTGCCCTCAGCCAATGTCAAGTATTGAATAGCACTGGCCTCAGCTTCTCCTAGTGGGTTGAATCATTTATTATTATTTTTTTTAATGTAACATTTGGTTAACCACCTCGTGACTGACCCATGTGGATCTTCCCAGCTAGCATGGCTTCAATTCTTTTCGTCATTAATCATCCCCCGAAAAGGTTTACGCAAGTGAGTTCTTGAGTTCATTTCTTAAGTTAAAATGTTTCGTAACTGTTTGTAATGGGTATAAGAAAAAATGGATAGCATAGTTGAAACTTGATATATGAGTTAATGCAAATTTTCTCTGAAACTTCCGAAATTATAAAGAAATACTTTCCATCGATTTTTGTTGGGGGATGAGCTTTGTGAGATAAAAATACTCTCAAAATTTCCTTTCGAAATTCGATGTTCAGGCTTACCTATACAGACATTCTGATTATTTGAAGTTGCTCAAATTGTCTGTTATTTTTTTCTAACATAAAACTTCAAAAAAATTCAATCAACGACCCGAATATGTGGGGATAATGATTTTTTGTAAATTGTGTACTATATTGTATCGTATTAAAAAACTTTGAATTCCAAGAGTTTTATCAGATTGAAAAATATTTTGACAAACAAAAAAGGCGAACAGAAATCATTGATTCACTGAGCTTTTTTACTCCTTTGACTTGAAAAACTTGGAGTACATATTTTTTTCATAATTCTCAAAATCTAACGGACGAAATTACCATTTAACCTATAAGTAAATAAATTACCTGTTATTTCAATAAATTTATCAATCGCTGTCCTGTCCATCTCCGATAATCGTCGAAAAAGTATCAAAAAATTTGCCAAAAGAGATACAATTTTATTTAATCCTAGGACTCAGATGATAAATCTTTTTACTCAGCGTTTTCGCTTCATTCCCAAATTCTGAACTGTCAGATTAATTTTCTAACGAATTTCTTGCCGTAAAAATAAAGGCACGAAACACAGCTGCAGTTATTGCTGATTCTTTTCACCACGTGATAAACACAAATTTTTATTAATTTCCCTCGTAATAATTAATAAGTTGTTGTTATGTTCATTGAAGATTAGGCAAACATTCGAAGTCTGGGAATTGACTGTCAGAGGGCCACGCGCATGCGCTGTATGGTTGGAGGTAAACGCATGCGCCAACTATTTGGCGGGATGACACTTCAAAGTATACTAGGAAATACTGAAAAAAATGTTGCAATACCCAGCAAAACAGAATTTTTTTGCTATTTACAGTGAGGAACAGACAATGTCCGTAATTTTAAGATTTAGGGTATAATGATCTAGAGGAGAATTACTAACATATACAAGTTTAGTATGCCAAATCAATCTTCATCCGTATAAATTTATAATAGTATGCCATTGCTTATTTTGAATAACCAAAAAAATGATCGTTCTTCCAAGTGATTTCTCCATAATTTCCCCGTGGTCTTTAAAACAGAACCATCGTTTCGCATCCCACGGTTTCGTTTATTTGTTTGCTATAAAAAATATGTCATGAACCATTAGTCACATGTTTCCTTCGAATTAGTTTAACTTCATATGTTTCGGTAAATGAAAAAAAAAAATCGTTTCTTTTGCAGTGAAGGCCACGAAAATGAGGACAAGATTACTTCCGGGCTGTTATAACTATCCAGAAATTTTCCTTCTGCAGTGCTTATTTTGATGTTTTGGAGGGGGTGAAGCTACGATGGTACGGCAATAGTTTCGATGGCTCAGACAGATCCGGAAAGCAATCCGTCGACTTCCGCGCCCGGGGAGGAACTTAAGGAAAATGATAAGAAAGAAGTCGAGCGCAGACAGACGGTGCTTGAAACACATGGGTATACCCTGGGAGAAGTGATCGGCTCTGGATCATATGCCACCGTCAAAGTACATATTATTCAATTAATTTTTTTGACGACCACATTCATCAATAGTCGTATTTTCCACAATATTTTTAACAAATACGTAAATTAATCTGCTCCAATTTATACAGATTGCGAGTTCCAATAGGCATGAATGCCAAGTAGCCATCAAAATAGTTTCAAAATTTCAAGCGCCAAGTGACTACCTCCAGAAATTTCTACCTCGAGAGATTAAAGTGGCGAAAGGTCTGAGACATCCAAATCTGATACGTTTTCTACAGGCCATCGAAACAACCCATCGGTCAGTTTCAACTGTCATATACAATTGCCATAATTTATTCTAATGCATCTTCATTTCTTATTTTATCCTTCTTTTCTTTTAATATAAATTGTGACGTGAAACTTTTTACATTCCACTTTTAATCCATCATTGGTCGTTTTATGAAGATGTTTCGGCATACTTACATGCATGTTCCATGTTCAATTTACTTCTTGTCAATTCACTCTTATCTATTCACTGGCATTAACGACAAATGATAGATGGGAAAAAACGATTGAAATTATCTTTCATCATTGTAATCATTTAATTGCAATTCCATGGAAAGGTCTAAATTTTTGAAGTGGATTTGTCTGGTAGTGAAGTAAAATGCTACCAGCTGCAGTATTAATGTATATAACTCTTAGCATTAATAAAAATTAAAAACACATCATAATCAATAATATTGTAAAAATGTTCCAATCTGCAGGAAAGTCAAAAGTTTCATGACATTAACACAATCCATTAATTTCGAAAATCTTAAAAATTTTAAAAGTCTCAAACCACGATGCTGGTGCATCTAAAATAGATTGATGATTCCATCCAACATGACAGAAATTACAGAAAAGTACAAGACAAGGAATGATCGAAGTTGAATTGTATATTTTATCATTTTTATTGTTTATTCAGTGTTTATATTATCATGGAATTTGCGGAGAAGGGGAGTCTACTGGAGTTAATTCGTCGTGACACCTTCATCGACGAAGTGAGAAGTCGAAAGTGGTTCGTTCAGCTTCTCAATGCCATTGATTACTGTCACGAGCGTGGGGTTGTGCACCGGTAAATCAATCCTCTCATCCTAATCAATTTTGCGGCGATTTTAACCAAATCATGAGGGAATTGTAGTGGCTTACACAAGAAAAATTATTTCTAAAAATGGAATTTTTTCGATATCTCCAATTCTGCCTCTCCTTGTAAGACTTGTGGAATTCAAATTTAGCTATTGGAAACAAACATTTAATTTACGCTTTTCGAATGCCTTAATTTGAGTCGTTTATTGCTCAAATTAATTTCCTGAAAAACTGAAATGACACGATTGATCGCTGTGATCAATCTATGACTATGCGAGCGCATTGAATGTCATAGAAGTGAATAATAATGAATCGTATAACATTCATCAAAGGGACATAAAATGCGAAAATCTACTCTTGGACCAGCACTTAAATCTCAAGCTATCAGATTTTGGATTCGCACGCGGCCATTTGAAGTCCAAAAGTGGTACAATTTCGTTGAGTCAAACTTTTTGCGGCAGTTACGCATATGCGTCTCCGGAGATCCTCCGGGGCATCCCATACGAGCCCCATTTGTCTGACATATGGTCCCTCGGCGTCGTTCTGTATGCCATGGTCTATGGAAGGCTCCCATTCGACGATAAGAACTACACTCAACTGCTTAAGGTACCCAGGTACCGAGATCACTTTTTTAAACAAGACAAGTTCAACACTTTGGGCTTGTATTCCTCGGTTTCAAATTTTTGGTATTCCCATACAAAGATTTGGTGAAAAATTTTTTTGGACGTCCCTAAATTAATTTATACAACAGATTTTTGGTATCCTATTTTAAAACCCAAACTATGAGGAATTTCAAAATTTTTGTAAATACCAAAGAAAAACGTATATAAATGCTCACATTTTCAAAGATTTGACAAGTGAAATATGCAAAATTTATGAAAATGGCATCTGACTGATTTTGACGTTCAGGGAAATGTTACATTAGAAAATTCCCAATTTTAGGATATATCTCCTATAACGTAAGACTTGGTCTGCATTGTAGCATTAACAAAATATTGGCTTATTCTATTATACAGCAAGTCCAGAGTAAAGTGACGTTTCCAAAAACTCCAAAGGTGTCCTACGCGTGTAGAGCCTTGATTAACAAAATCCTGCTGCCCCAGCGAGCTAGGGCTCGCATCCCAACGATAAAAGAAGACCCTTGGCTTATCATCCCCATGATATCAGTAGAAACGTCGATTTCAAACAAATCTCTCCTAAAAAATTCGGAAAGTCCCGAAAACAAAGCGGGGACCAGCTCTCGGGCTTCAACCGGACAGAATCAATCAACTGCAGCTTCGAAAGAGACGAATTGATTATATATCTTGCAATAAAATAATGCAATAATAATCAGCAAAACAGCTAATAAGTAATTGCTCATTCCGTTTTGGCAACAAAATATCTTGAACGTGTAACAAATTTGAGCAATTGACAAATCGAAGAACATCGCAAATGTTCGCACTTTCAGAACTTTCAAAAAATTGATTAAGTCTCAAAAATTCTGAATATTTTAGAAATCTTCATGTCGAGATTTGATTTATAAAATTTGGAAAATTAGAAAAAATTGGAAAGTTTTAAATGGCTCTAAAATTTATATTCACAAGAAAAAAAAATGAAAAATTAAACAAATTTTTAAACTAATTTTTGTTTATTTTCAAAATGACATAATTGTAAATCATATATTTTTAAAAATTTCAGTAATGTTTCAGTAAATTTCACCTCTATTTTATTCCTGTCTGTCCATCTCTCGAGACTCCTCAATATCCTTTGTAGCTCGCCTCAATCTTTTGCAATGAGTTCAGCATCGTCTGCGTAGAAGCATGCATATACTTTTGGGTTGGATTCTGGTTCTATTCCAGTCCCTCCTGCTCTTTTCCCCTGTATCTCTGTCTCCAGATCATTGAGATATATGTTGAAGATGATTGTGCTAACTGGGCATCCTTGCTTCACTTCCTTGTGATAAACGTTTTTGTCTGACTTCCGATAGATTTACTAATGATATTTTGACAATAAACAATGCACGAACAATATTGGTAATAAATAATCGTTTATTTGATAACAATACATATCTTCGAGATTTCGAACGACTCGTTTGTTCATTTGCTGCTTTCAGTTTTTACGCGATTATCAACCTTCGGAGTTTCAGAAACTTGAAAATCATGGATATCTTGAAAATCTTGCAAACTTCGCCCGTTGAAAAAACAAAATCAAATTGAGAAAATGTGAAAATTTATGGAACGCTTGAAAAGAGTAGGCAATCTCGGATTGGAAAAAAATTGAGCGATTTAAAAAATTAATTTGATACGTAATAAATTTACAACATTTGATTTTTTTAAAAAGGAACGATATGACAAGTCACTTTTATTTTGAATTGAAAAATTTCAATGATGTGAAGAATTTCATAAATTAAAAAAACAATAGATTTCTAAATTCTGAACAATTTTAATGTTTTTCCTTTTATTTTAAAAGTCGGAAGAAATTTAATAACGTTAATAGTGTGAAATTTTTCTAAGTATTCTGAAGTCAGGTCTTGGCAATGACCAACCCATAAACAATACTGGCAATAAATAATCGTTTATTTGGCAACAAAACACGGGATTTCCCTGAGACTCTCAACGACTCAATTGTTCATTAACTAGTCACATCTTCGACCTACAACTGGCGACAATCAACAGGATTACTGCACTCAATATGAAAATCCCAGCGGATGTGGCGTTTCGACAGTCGTCAGAGGCATTGTCTGTATCATAAAAATAACGATATACATTTACAACTCAAAAACATGTTTTAGAAATTCGTGAATTATATATTTACCATTTACGTCTGGTTCTTCACAGTCTAGACTACTTTCCACAGATTTTTTCCACTGGCAATAGAGCATATCTCGTTCTGGCAACAAAGACCGAAAATTAGGGCTCAGTTTATTCTAAATGCAAGGTTCCAAGATTTGAGATTTGCGTCAATTTCCCGATTGAAAACGTTATGGCAATCACACGGAAAATATGTCAAATGCATAAGTTTTTCACTTGCATCGACGTTTCATAACGTGACACTCTTCAGATAAAATATGCGTGAGCAGTGTGCACACGCATCTAGTATTTATTCACAATGGCCCCCCAAAAAGTAAAGGGGTTTAGGGAGAATCGGGAGATGGCTAGAGTCGACAATTCTATAGTTTGAATACTGTGTATCTTTACGGAAATCCTTAATTACCGTTTTCTGTTATCAATGGCAAGAACGTATCACTCGGCACACTGACATCAACCCTGATGTCCCATTTTCTCACCCCTTGAGCCATCCCAGCCGCCATGGCAGCCCCAAGTGCTGTGGTTTCACTCATCAGAGGCCTGACTTCCTTGTAAAATCAATAAAACAATTTCTTAAATATATATATATTAAATGTATTTTTGAAATATTTCTTCAGCGCCTATCGGGGATATAACGATAGATACTAGGGCCCCATTATGTCTGATACAAATTAGAGTTCCTTGTAGAATGTTCTTGTCGAGAGTTCCTTTGTGAAAAGTCTCAAGACTCCTCAGAATTTATGTAAACTGAATCTTTAAAAAAAAAATATTACGAATTCTGAAAATTTTTATATTTTTGATTTTTCTTTTCGCTGTGAAACATGACCATAAATTTCAAGATTTCTTCGTCCGTGTGAGAAGTCCGTATAGAGAATTCACCGAAGGACTTACCCACTGATATCCCACAGATGTCTGCCTGCATTTGCATCAATAAATTATTGTTCGCCATGGCACCGTCAGCTAGTAATTTTGTTAGAGTCACTCCAGTATCCGCTGTCAGAGCTTCTAAAATATCTCGAATTTGGAAGCAGACCGCCTGCAAAGCCGCCCGCACTATGTGCGCGCGTGTTGTGCTCTCAGTTACTCCACAAATCACACTAGAATTTGAAAGATTAACACAACTAATATTTTGCAGACGATTCATCATAGCAGCATTCTTAAGGAGAGTGAATTGGAAGAACACTTTTTGGATGATGAGAGTGAAAAACTGAAATCGAGGTTGTAATAGAAAAAGTGAAGAATGCAATTATTCATAGAAATCGAAATGGTAACCGTGAGATTCAATTAAAAAGAAAAAAAAATCTTTTTTGTATATCATAAATATTCAGCCAACATCAAGTATCGAATGAAATTTATTCTCATCATTTTTTTCATCCGAAGCCTAGGGAACTCCACTATTTGTTATGATGATATTTTGTAGCGCCTAAATCGAAAGCCACTAAAGGTTTTGTATAATTTCATTGCACATTTTTCATTCTGTCCATATATGGGGAATTCAGTTCAGTATGCATATAGTACAATTTTTCATGTGTATGCAAATGAAAATAGCCTAAAATGATTCAGAATTTTCGAGTAATAGTATTTTCGTTGGAAAACTGAAATAAACAAATATAAATGCTGGGTATAAATATCGTCATAAAATACATATTTGATTTGTGACAAAAAAACCCGTGATTAAAACAAAATTATATACCTTCATCAAATTACTCGTAAAAATCTACAAAAAATCATGAGACACTGTTTCGATTATAGAAACCACCAGGTATTTTTTCAGTATCATGCACAATCGTAATGGCAGTGGGTGGTACAGAGAATCCCGCATATATGCAAACCTAACCATTTTAGAGGTAACGGATATGAACCCCTTCTGAACTTGACAGATTTCTTCGTATGGGGCAATTCCCTTGACTGAAATTTCGATGAAAAAATAATTCCCCAAAATTCCAGGACATTTTCAAAATTCATCATGTATTTCTCGAGATTCTGAATGATTCCTGCACACGCAGTTGTCAAGTTTTCAAGAAAAATGACTGGTGCTTTACACCTGCGAGTCGTTTACCTGGAAAACGTTTCTTTATAATGAATCCACCGAGAAATACCTGACAATTTCGAAGCCCTTGTGGTATCATACGTGAAATCGTCAAGAATGAATAATTATTACGTTTTTGCATCCTTATTCCAATGCGGTGCATAGAGTCCTGAAAATGCAGGAACGAAAGTCAGGTCATCTGAAAGGCCCTCAGCCATAAATTCGGATTCCTTCACGTCAGTCAATAAATGCAGATGGTCTTTGAGCCAGTCTAGTACTCCCCCTGCACTGGCAACAGAGCCTTCTAACGCGTAAATTGGAGAGGCCTTAGGTCCTAATTGATATGCCACTGTCGTTAGTAATCCATGCTTGGACTGCACTATCTAGAAACGAAGGAACAATGTCAATAAAGGTGTTAGGTCGTGTTGATAAATTACCCAAAGTTGTCAGGGGCTTGGGAGAACTTACTATAGGTTCCACATGAAGGACAAAGATTATTTTACATATTAGTAAATTAGAATTACACGCAAGTAATGTTATGAAATTTTGATTTCTTTCAAAAGCTCAGGCACAGGAATACATTTTCCAATGTGTGCTTTAGTAGTTTTTCTCCGGCTCAAATTAAGAAGCATCCTTCAGCAGGAAATTAGACTAATCAGAATTGGATACTTACGGCTGTACCGGTATTGTAGAGCATGAAACATCCAGTCCCATACGTGCTTTTGGCTTGTCCTCTTTGGATACACATTTCACCTAGGAGAGCTGATTGCTGATCGCCCAAGCACTGAAAGCATTTTTTTTAATTCGAAGAATTAATGACAAATTCAGCTATAACTTTTGATAGAAGTGCAAAACCTCAAAGGATATTTTTTGTTCATCAAAAGTATGGGATATGTTATCCTTCACAACTAAAAAAAAAAAAACGATTATGTAATTTAAAACTACATTTTACTACCCTGGATAGTTCCACCATATTTTCTTTACATCTCTTCATATAGAATTTCTGCAGGATCGTATAGATTTTCCAGTCAAATTTCTAGAAAACAACTCCTGTAGGAGAGCTTCTAATTCTCCCTAAATTTTTTATGAAAATCTTATGGGATATTCAACAGGAAATCCTGTAAAAAAAACCCTACAGAAATGTAATTGAGAGCTTACCCCTGATATTGGGACTCCTCTGAGGGGCCCCTCGTAAATATGCCCATAAATTTCAGATGAGCTCCTGATCTGGGGCAAAATGCCCTTTGGAATGTGGAAAAAATCCAGGAGGGTTGGATCCCATTGTAGAGTGCTGATATTCATCAACATTGTGCGCGAAGCATTTGTGACATCTGTACTATGTGCACCACCATTGATTGCTCCAGTTAAATTCTATAATTAATAAAGGTCTATTAGGAAGAAAATCATCATTTTTTTGAATTATGAATAAATGCTAAATTGATTTGTCTGAAGTATATGAAAAATACATTTTCGACGAAAGGCTTCAGTAGGAGCTTTCAAAATTTCTGAAATGGTACAAAAGGGAGAAACAAATAGTGCGTTGAAAAAAAATGACTCGGTAAGTATCTAGATGTTCGTGCTCTATATGATTTTCCAGCAGCAAAAAATGTACTGACCCAAATAAGCCACGAATCAATAGTCCCGAACATGCATCTCCCTTGCTCCACAGCCTCCCGAATCCCATTGACATTATCCAACAACCATCTCAGCTTTAAAGCACTAAAATAAGGACTAATTGGGAGGCCACACAATGGCTTGAGGTAGTTTTTATTTCTATTACGAATATTGTTTAGAATCTCATCGACGAGTGAATTTGTTCGCATATCCATCCACACTGGAAAATATAATGAATTATTTATAGATAAATACAATGCTTATTTAGAACATTACTAAATCTTTTAACTTTTACACCATTTTCAAATTTTGCAGGCTGTCACAATTCTCACAAGACTCCACATTATGAAAAATTTGAAGTTTCAAAAACTTCCAAAATGTAAGAAAAAAAAACAAATTCAGAAAGTTAATGAAGTTTTGAAATTTCAGAAATCTCAGAAATTCTGAAAGTTTTAAAAACTTCTAAAATGTAAAAAAAAAAATCACAAATTCAGAAAGTTAATGAAGTTTTGAAATTTCAGAACCCTTAGAAATTCTGAAAGTTTTAAAAACTTCCAACATATCATAAAAAATAGAAATTTCAACAAGAATAGAAGATTACGAAAAATAATGAGAGTCCAAATTTTTAGTCTAATAGGAATCGACAGTTCATCCACTCTCAAATTGCAATCGGCTTGAAAATGGAAAAAAACATATTTTGAAAATTTTTCAAAATTTTGAATCGTCAAAATGTAGATTCAAACGGCAAAAATCAAAGGGGTCGAGAGTTTGAATGTTTCTACAGAATAGAAAATTCTTACGAGAAATCCGACTTTGCAAAAGCCCTAAAATTTCAGAAATTTTCAAATCTTCAAAAATCCCAACAATGTCAAGAAAATTTTAGAAAATGGCGAACATTGATATCTTTCTAACGATGCTCCTCAATCTAATTTTTAAGAAGAAATATGTAGACAATTTCGCAATATACAGAAATTTTTGAATTGAATAAATTAATGTAGTATTTTCCCTATATTACCAACTACTCGATAACACAGAAAAAATGCTAAAGTGACGAATACCTCGGTATAATGCATACTTTTTTTTCCAATTGACTCGCTAACGTTTAAAAAAATCCTGAAATCGGCTGCATTTTTTAAATCTCCGAATTCAGGTACGAAATATCTTGACTATTTATAATCTGGATTAGAGGTGTTCTATATATTGCAAAGTTTTTCACATATTCATTTTTTGACGCCAGACTCAAGTACCTTAAATCCACAAAAGGTTTGCGTTTCGATAATTTGTGAATTTTCTCATTTCTAGTACTTTTGATGATCTCGAAAATACCAGAAAAATTGCAATTGGCTCGTTTATTTTATACCTATGGCATTGTACAGCGGTTCCCCAGTTACTGAGTCCCATACGATGGCGGTTTCCCTCTGATTAGCGATTCCAATGGCTACAATATCCGCTGGATCAATCCACAATTGCTGAAGATTGACAACGGTTTGATTTAAGCATTCTCTGACCGCTGTCAGGATCTCCAGGGGATCCTGTTCAACCCATCCCTCCTGTGGGTGGGACAATGAGATGGGGATCTGATGATACGTCAATACTTCCGCATTATCTGCTGCGAAAACCTGAACAGAAAAAAAAATGGGGATTACGTTCAGTGAAAAGACTACTACTATATATCTGTTCAATGAGTGGATTGAAATTGATCAGAAATCCCATTGTCGATTTTAACGGATCGAGTTGCGTCAACGAACGTAGAGCATCTAAATCTCTGATAAATGATGGAAAATTTCGGGAAATGATGGACAATATCATCGAATTTGATTAAGATTCAATTAAGAATCTGAAGAATGTCACATGAATATTTTTATGGTTCTTGAAGTTCTTCTTTTGAAGATTGTCATCAAGATTTCCCCAAGCTACTCAGTTTCTAACCATACTCAAAATATAATTGACAGTTGTTGAAATCACCACGTGACAAAAATTCCATTCACGTCCTCTGACTCATCCCTTCAACCTTAAATATTGAAAAAAACTGAGACAGAAAAAATGAATTGGTACCTTGTGACTTCTCCAAGCCATGGCAATATATTTGAAGAATTAAAATTTTGTTGTCAGCCTTTCTAAAATTATTGCAAGTATAAAAAACACGAAAATAATTATCATGATTTTAAAAATATTATATGAACAAATTCCTTATTGAAATATCAAAATGTCAGTGACATACTAAGTTGTTTACAAAAAGTAGAGTGTCTTTAAGTCCTGAAAACAAATTCTAAAGTTACAAAAAAAAACATTAATGAATGCACGTGGCCCATCAACTACTTAATGAGTTATAGACTTATTAACATTCACTCCAAAAACCTTATACATACCAAAAAGCGCACACTGCCGGTTCCCTCATCAATTGCTCCAATGAGAGGTCCAAAGCTGTTCATCGATTCATTTTTATTCATTTGACAGTCCATTAACTGCAGTATGACAGCCCAATTACTGCTCGTATATTGAATGGACCAATTACGTAACCTGCTCGTGTAACTCACTCGCGGACGAATTATTCTAATTTCAGAAATGCTTGCAGATAAACGACATCACCTTGAGCTTCAAATTCCCCCGACAATCTCCCATTTCTTTGTTTTTGAGCGAATGCGACGTCCCATTACAAATCCCAAATTCTTCTGATTTGTAAAGTGGCGCCATCTATACCGGAAGTCAATGTGCTCATGCGAAAATTCAATTGTGGACAGAAAGTCGCGTAATAATATAGTTAATCACTGCATATGAATACTTTCTTTGTAGATAAACTAAACTCAGATTTGGGAACACCAATTCGAAGAAAGAAGCAGCTGGCTCGAACTGAAACATTAAATTGACATAGAGTATTTTTGAATTGATTCCACCATTCAGTGTGAGTTGCGCGCGCATTCATTTTTCGCGCTAACTTTCTAACACACGCACACCCTGCGTTACCGATCATCCTCGAGTAAAGTTCTATTATCTGTGTTATCGGCTATCACTCCCTTTGTTTATCGGCACGGGTGTGTGAGATCTCTCTATTCTTCATGGGGTGTATGTTAAGCCCTACTTTATCATGTGAATTTTGTTGGTAAGGACCACTTGAGCAATTAATTCTGCGGTTAATCTCAGCTCTTTGTCAGCCATCAAAACAAAGCCTTGTTACAATAATGGCCGTTTCTATGAAACGTATTAGCACATATGAACTGGTATCCTTTAATTTCTTATAAATTTTGTTATTTATTCATACAACCTGTTCTTCAGCCTTATTTTACCTACCCCCCAGGCAGCCAAGACTTGGGCAAGCTTTTCCCCATCAAGAAATGGCCCAGTTGAATACAGCCAAACAAATATTTGTTGATAGTTATCGAGTGTATACTTGAATGAAACAAGTCAATTCGTTAACTCTCCTCAAATGGACATATGAGAGAACTAAATCACTCCAATCTACCAACCGTCAATTCATTCGTTAACAATAACTGAGCTATTCTATCAGTGTATAGGCCAATGATAGGGAAGTGCCATTTAGGAGCTCCTAAACTCCTAACTATTTGATGTCACGTTAACGAAATTCGATTTCTTACAGAAGAGTCTGGGAAGAAGAGAGAATAACTCTGGATTGGTTCTAACTCGGTTATTATGTTGCAACAAGAACGAGATTAAAGTACTTCTGCTATTGTTACCGTTCCAATGCCTTCATGCTGTGGCGCGAAAAACTAAAATTCGAAGTAGCCCGACTCCAGAGGTACGTACTTATTGACTTCAATTGCCATACATAGTCACAATATCTGAGACCTATTCCGCTACTTTTTAAAATTTGTGAAATTGTTTCGTGGAATTTCAAATTTTCCCCATATTTCTATAGTTCTTGTTCAACTTTTGAAGTCGGTGATTTGTTTACAGTTCTTAACATTTTTAATATGCTTTCGTCTATTATTCAAACTTTACCATTTTTAAATAATTCGAATTTTGAGAAATTTTCTGAGTTTTTGAAATTGGCAAAATTCTCAAGAATTTCGAATATCCTATACTGTTTCAAATATCTGAAGTTTCCCAAGTTTCCAAAAATTTTCTCCCCGGAGGAATTCATTATTTTGTAATCTATTCAGTATTTTTTTTCGATTAACACTTTGGTTACGGAATTCAATCCTGCAGATTAGAACGATGGGAAAATTTGCCCTCATGTTATGGATCGCTTGGATAGATTTAATTTCGAGCTCCCCAATTGAATTCTTCCATTTTCACCGTAAATCTTTAGCAAAAATAATTATATCTGAGGAAAGCTTGTATTCGCCAAATTGACTCTATTGACAGCTTGATGAGCACAAAAATTTACTATAAAGAGCTTCTGCATATGACTGTTGAAAAACCCTAATGGATACCGAATAAAGTAGTTTGGAGAACTGCCAAGTACATGGGTCGGCCTCAATTAGTTGGATTGCGTATTACAGTTTAAAGTACATGGGGCATTCGTCGCAGAAATTCAACCTGACGATTACTCGGAAAAATTGGACTTCTCATTACTACTACTGGAAATCATATAGATACTCAGTTACACATTTAAATATTGAAAAGGCCTTTATTGATGTTTCACAATCAGAGCGTGTTCCTCGGTAGGATAATCTCTCTTCCGAGGTGTGATACATTGATCTGACACCCAGAAGCGGTTGACTAGCTCGCGACAAGACAATATGACATGCGTTCCACCTGACCCATACGCAGATGGCGTCGCGGAACCATACACCCACACTGACTAGAAGTAATTAAAATATCTTTGCTACGCTCAAAACATCTTTGCTAGACCCCAATACTACTACAATAATGGAATTTTACTGATTAAAATATTAATACAACAAACAGAAATGAACCTAATATATTTAGAACTAATATTGTGCGGGAAAGTCAAGAAGTAGTATTTTTCTTGATACGGAATTTGTCCATATCCCCATGGTGAGAATTATTGTGAGTATTCGAACTAGCCGTTAGTCTTTATATAATCTTTGCCTCCCTTTTTTATATCAAAATTTATGATGGTACTTGCGAATGTGAGAATTTTTTTAACTCTTCAGATTCCGGGAGAGTCATCTACCAGGATTAGAGCAAGTTGGACGGCAGATATTGTTTCCATGGATATTTGTGAGATCAATCCCCGAAACCGATAAGAAATCGTGTATCTCCTCAGTAGATTTTTCTGCGTGATAGCAATTCAATGGTATTTCGCGGAATTATGTTCTGAAACAGAATATCGATATTTTAATAATGGTTGCTAAACTTTTTATACCACCGAATGCGTTCAATCCATGTCTCATGAAAATGAAAGCATTCTTTAAATCGTTCCTGATGATGTTCATAATGTTGGAAAAAAATTGTGGTCTTCTTGGTAACGCTTGAGTCGCATCAACGAAACCTACATTGGTATGCTTAATTTACTGAGAAACGTTGAAACTCTGATAAAAATGGGCAGCTGAGCACGGAAAAATCCTTGGCACAATTTTTGAGCGAGCCCACGTGTTCGACAATAAAATCTCGAGACGACACCTTAAATCCAATTCGTGAATTTCGCTGGATTAAAAATCTTCAAATGAACAATTGTTGGCCTGTCATGAATTTCTATTATTGTACTGTTTTCGTTTTTAGCTGGTTCCGCGTGGATTTCGCCTGAAAAAGTTTCACACCGAGGGCGGAATTTCACCGTGGGTGGATAAGACTTTTGAAAACGCATGGTAAAAATCATTACAAAATTTCAGAAACTTCGCTTGGAAGATATCTGAAATTCATGGAATAAAAAACAAATCCACACAATTGAAAATTCAAGTATTTTTCAATTTTTCACCTTGGCTTAACTGGTTCAGTGAATCATTTTTTAAAGCAATCTAGCCCATGGGAGACGGTGATTAATATTCCATGGCTACCCTGGAGTAATAGACAGCTGTTCTATATTTTTTGTATAGGAAAAGAATTATACAAAATTCTAGAACCGTTTCCCGAATTTCAGAAAATCTCTTCCCAGCTTGGCCCCGGCAATTCGTAAATACATTAAAGATAAAAAAACTGTTCCAAAATGACAACACGGTAGAACAAGTCGAAGCTACTGTCCGACACGGTTCATTAGGAATTGTTCATTTAAGCCCCTGATTAATCGACGACTCTCCGACGCTTTCACGTAGTCCCACCGCAAATAATCTTTTCTACGTATTCTGATTGCCCGTCTGTCAACGAATTTTACACTTGGCATCAGATGCATCCACAGTTCATTGTCCTCAAGGAAGTAAGCAGAATAGCCCCTTATTCAATTGCCGGTTTAGGAAAAATTATGATATTTTTGTTTTATGTATTTGGGAAGAGCGGATTCTGAGCGCTTACCAATTATTCCTCATATCTCCATTTTATACCTACGAGCTCGGTGGCGCGTGCTTCGCGCATTTCCTACTTGCGCCACACTGGATGGTGTCGCGTCGGTTTCGGTCTTACGGTTTTCGGTATATATCGATAGTTTCTTTCGTCTCTCCTTCTTACTATAGGAGAGTGCAATGATATTTTGGTTTTTTCGGGGTACCCGAACATATTCTCCTTAGACAATTTTTTTTTATACTTAATGTTATATTTATTCA
This sequence comes from Asobara japonica, assembly GCA_026005395.1. Classification (NCBI taxonomy): domain Eukaryota; kingdom Metazoa; phylum Arthropoda; class Insecta; order Hymenoptera; family Braconidae; genus Asobara; species Asobara japonica. The sequence continues at coordinate 749,936 of BQMI01000334.1, forward strand.
CCTCTTGATCTAATCAACGACGGAGGTCTACGATGTGAGAAATAACTTTTTTTAGAGAAAATTACCTAAAATAGATATTTTCAGTACAAGGCTGTAAAACACTTTGCAGTCTAGTGCGAAAGGCAGTGTTTTGGAAAGGCCTTCCCCGCCCTTCGTAACGAGCTGTATCTCAAGTGGTTATGGGGAAAAGTAAAAAAAAACAGTTTTTAGGGGTAATTTTTATTTTGCGTACGCGCCTTTAAACCACTTGCGCAGTGTTTTCACTTCCTCACTTCAAAATACATACATAATATAGCTTAGCGGTCAAAAACATGTATTCCTGCACATATATATGTACATAGATATCCATACTCCTATATATATTTACTGTAGATCCATATGGATCTTTCAGAAGTAATGAAACATCCAGAAATCTCAACAGCATTGCATTCCCTTTTACTTTTTTGAAATTTGCAATATCCTATATAGATAACATGTATAATATTTAGCGATAGATTTTTGTTTACCTCCCCCATCTTCCATTAATAATCCCCTCGCGGATTGATTCTGAACTTTGGCGTTACAGGCGACGGTTTAAATTCAAAATAACCCCGTTGTGGCCATCGATTATTATTAGACGAACTTTCCGGTGCAACCGATCGAGTTCACGAGCTCCTGACGCTGAAGTTTATGTTACGCTCTACCGGACCAAAAGTTATTTCTTCCAACCAAAACGCATGACATCTGTTTCCATTAATATTGAGTTATCGCGGTTGATCATAACTCTGTAATTTTTGGCCATTCAGTTCTCATTTTGACATTATCTAGTAGTGAGTTTGTAAATCCTCGGCTTAAGGTAGCTCCATTGCGACCTACATTTGGTGTAATATCACCATAGGTGTTGACAGTTTCAAGGGTGAAATTTCTCAAAAATATAGATCGTTTTCCCATAGCATCTTATGCTACAGACTTTTATTGAATCAGATGCGTTTTGAATTCTTTTCGTTTTATTTTAAGTATTCAGACCTCGATACATTTTAAATGGAATGTCATCTAAAAATGTAACAGTTGGTGCCAAATGTAATGACACAAAAAAATTGCCGATTTGCCAACTTTTCTTTTTCCATCAATTAGCTCCTCCTCTAGAGGTTTTCGGAGGAATTAGTTAAAAACATTTATAGGATAGAATTTCCTTTTTGGAAAAAAACATGGTAGCCGTCGATTTTTCGCAGTGCTTAGGCTACGGTGTTGAGCATAGGTTGCGGTTATTCTCGCAGGAGCATCAGGGAAAATTGAATGGTCCTAGGTTCATCGTTCGTTATCTCTAGCAACCAAATTGTTTGCAGACACGAATTCAATCAGTGTCAGTCAACGTCGGAAGGGGAAGAAATCATTTTATGGAAAAGTACATTGTGTCTTGAGGAGGATCGTCTCGGATTATGAGGCGCGTGAAATTGACAGTAATCGACTTGACAAGTCTGCGATTCGGCTAGCCTTCAGTTCTTGTCCCGCACTCTTAATTTCACGCGACTCATAATCCTTTAATTATATCGTACAAAAAGAGAAGAGTATGGGCATACAGAATACGATATAGTATGTAATACGTGCATCGAATTGTTTTCCACCAGATGTTTGCCATAAAATCTGAAAACTCTTTCTGAAGGACCTCGACTAGTGAAAAGTAACATTGTACCCGCAAGGAACACGCTCTTAAAATTTTTTTTTTAATTTTTGTTTTCCTTTCCTATTATCGAAAGTTTCTCGATTTGAGAGGCTCGATATTACAGGAACTCGATGTACATCTTCGTCACTCTGACTATAATCCTACCTAGAGGTTCCACATTCAGACCTTCCGCTCTGTAATCGTTCAAACGGAGTATGTAGGGCTAGGCGGGCACCCATCCTCTGCCGACTTCGCCTAATCGAGCCTCCGTATGGCGGACCGTCGGAGCCGTGAAGTTTTTTTATATTTCATGTCAGATAAACGTCAAATTGTTAAAAAAAAAAATAATAATAATATTGTGTGATTGAGGTCTAAATAGTGCAAACAATCGATAGTGATGTAACATAGATCCTCTCACATTTTGATGAAAATTAGCTCCATTGTTTTGTTAATTTTTTTTTAATCCTACAAAATGAGACTGCCAAATCAAAATCCAACTTGAAAAGAATAATTACGAAAATTTCCAATGAATTTTGGTAAGGGTTCTTTTGGGAAGAAGTAATCTTGGGTGGAAATACCGAAAGTTATTATATATTATACATGGCTGAATTAGAGGCTATTTATGTTTCAACACGTTCATTCGTTGGTCCCAATGTTACTCCTGAAATTAAGTAGCATAACCTTGAGATTAGTCATCCATTGCTAGCAACGTTTCCGAACATAAGATTAAAGTGGAAATAAATTTGGTATCACGGAATTCTCTGCACTGTAATCCTCAGTATCACTATTTTGTGTCTTCGCTGAGGCATGCAATTCGTAACTTGATAATTTTCAGCTGTGAAATGCTCCATACTGACATTGGAAACGTGCACAGAAGTTCCCCTCTTCCAGAAATCGAGTAATGGTACTAGATGTGACCTTTCTCCTATTTAATGCCGATTATACCAAAATGATGAAACGAAGATGATGCTAGTAACAAGTATCCGTCAATTTTGAAGTAGTAGCTAGTAATTAGATCTGACCCTTGCGATAGGCAATTACGATGTTGTGTTGTCAAGTAGTATAAATAACACAGCAGTCTTGTAATCCATCATCGTAAGATTTCAGATGCTATGAGAAGTAACGATATATTTAACTACAGAAAATAATAAAAGTGAAAAATAATAGAACAATTTTTTTCCAACGGTCTATATATATATGGTCAATATGAACTGAGCTGAGCAAGTAGCTAGCAAATTTCGAAGGATTGCAATTTTCTGTCACAAGCATTACGTTGGATCAATTTAGAAGGAAAGGCCCTATGAGCTTCCTGCTTGTTACGGTAAGTCAATGCAATTTTCCCAAATTTTTTCTGTCTAGCAGTGTATCTATTTGCTCCTGTAATTGGCCTTGTAGCGATTGCATTTGACGGGAAACATTTCGTTAAATGAAACATTATCAGAGTTGAAATTCACTAATTAGATGCCGAAGACATTTGAAGTTGTGAGCCCGCGGCAATCGGGGAGTAACAGGCGCCGAGGCGCGGAGGGCGTTGCGACGTCTTAGATCTGGCATTGGTAGCGCAGTCTCGAGATAGCCGTCGGCTAGCCCCTAACTACCTCGATTATTCGTGTATTTCGTGACAATAATACGAACCCATGCGATTAATTACAAATATCGTTGGTGTTTAATTTTGTGAGAAACTCAACAGTACAACATAAAGATCACTTTAAGGTACTTCCTTGAAAAAAAGTACATTATGTCATTCGATTGGCAATTAATTTTTCGCGGCCTAAATTTTAAATCTATAGTGTGATGATGCATTTTCATTTATAATTACTTTTATTGTATAATTATTTTTTCGGCTAAATAACATGTAATTGCATAGAGGAACGCGGCTTTGCGGACCTAATGACATCATTGTGAAAAATTTGGCAATGTGATCAAGGCGCTAAATTTGAATCATATGTTATATAGTTCCGAACAAAAGCGACGTATTATATCCGGGATATCGTGCATTTTTAACACATAAAACAATGAAAATGAGCAGACATATTAGTTTATTTTTGACAAATTTGAAATCTTTCAAAATTTGTCAATGATTCTTTTAATTTAATGCTTTTTATATTCGACGTATTTGTCGAACTTTGAAGTCCGTGCACTAGACATTTTTTTTGTACTTTCTTCATTGAGGGAGTGAAAATATAGTAACGTAAGATGTGAAAAACAAAAGTTGGTTAAAAATGTGAATTAAAAAAATTTGAAATTTCTTGTCTCAATGTGTTTTCTTATATTTACATTACTATGTTCTTTAAGGTGTCTTATAACTATTGTTTCGGAAGTTGTGTGACGACGATAGAGGGAGAACTGGATAGATTGGGAGACAGGTGAAGGCGCAGTAAGTTTATATAAACCATTTTTTCGTCTTTCACTGTTGAAACTCCCATGCTCATCTCACCTCATCAGCTCGTCAATTGCTATTTTTGTACTGGCCATTGCACGAGTTGTTTTGCAAGTGTCGAATGGGTTTGAGGAGTGGCATTTTAAAAGACCGTAGCCACATTACGGGCAAATACATGCCTGGAGAGAAAGAGAAAAGTTTAAATGAAATTACGTGAGCTTTTCGTAATCGTGGGGCTAAATATGGACATCGGAAGAAGGAGGTTTTTTTTGAGAGAATTAGGGCTATTTATATTCATGGGTACGGTAAGACTTTGGAAGTCTTTTACCGAATGTTTGGTGGAAAGTTGAAAATCATCTCACTCGATGTACAAAATTCTCGATATTTTACAAATTTCATAAAAACTGAAAATTTTGGAAAAACCGTAAAAGTGGGACATAAGAAAAATGAAAAAAATCCTAGCAATTTGGAATACATCTTATAAGGTTAAAAAATGCTACACATTTTGCAATATTACAAATCTCTGTGATCTCAAAAATTTCCAAAATTTGGAGAAATCTCGAAATTTTTAACGTTCTAAGAGTTTAAAAATAAAATTTTTAAAAATTGATGGAATTTAAAATTTTACAAAACTCTAGCAATTATCGTAAAACCTATAAAGATTTCTAAAAAATCATGAGATATTAAAAGTTTCAAATTTTTCATAATTTCGATGATTTTCATAATTTCCAAATTCTGAAATATGAATAAACCATGAAAATATACAAAGGTTATATTTCGTATGAAAATGTTACAAAATCAAAATTGTAATCATTTTTAAATTTTTACAGAGTGATTTCACAAATTGGACCAACTTAGATTTAATGAGTTCATCTAATCGGAGACTTTATAAAATAAACAATAGTTTGCTATCAAAATCTAATCAAGTAGACTTGATTCTATTGGATCAAATCTATTTCATCCTGATTGGAGCACGTCTCTGCAATCTAGTTTAAATCGAGCCTATCTGATTCAATATGAAGCGCGTTTCTTTGGTCCTTCTCGCATCATGTCTATGTGATCCAGTATCGATCACACTCAATTACGTGTCCTCGAACTCATTGAAGGATTGGATCCAACTTTTATCAACATCTGCTCAATGATTATTCGGTGAACAGAATTCTATTTATATTTGATGAAAATCCAATTGATTATTATGTCATCAAGACAATCGGATCTTAGTTTGATAGCAATTATTTGAATCTAAGCTTCATCAAAATCCCTTATTGGATCAAGAGAAAACGATTTGATCAATTTGTGATCACGAACCATTTGATCGAGCCAATTTGGCTCAGAATTAATCAAATTTGCTTGCCACGTCGAGCACGACTCACTAAATATCTAATCGAGCTTCTTCCCGATGTTTTAATATCGTCTAGCTTATTTTTTCATACGTACTTGGGGAGAGGGCGACTTACCCCTAAATTTTTAAACTCCAAAAAATCTCAGAAAAACATGGAACATTTCGGTAGTACCTCACCATAATTTTAATCTGGATAACATTTTTCCGCAATGATTTTTACTTTTCCAAGTTCGAAGCAGGGTTAATACCAATTCCCGAACGAGGAAAAGTACAAGGCAATGCGGAAATTGATTTGATGTTACTCAAAAAGCTCAGGAAATTTCACGTCGCTCAGAGTTTCAATTCTGCGTCGTGGTTCTATCTATAAAATTTTATATCTGTTCACAAATTTTAGAGTATTAGTGAGCGAATTACAAGTTTATAATGGTTCATTCAGGGAATTTAATTGATAATCGTTTATAATCGTGATATTCATATTTTCTTTTCGCTTATTAAATAGTTTTGGACAATTTTTGTCCAGGGACATTAGTTTCTGGGGAATTTTTCCTCGGAGAGAAAAGTCCCGGATCCCGATTATTTTGACCCTTAGAAATGCTTTCCCATATTCCAAATAAAGAATTTCCAACGTGAATAGTTCAGTAAAATTAGTTCAAACAACTCGTAAAAGATTTTCTGAGTGCACCGGAAGTCGATGCCTATCGCGGCTCAAAAGTTTGTGTACCCATCATTCGCTTTTACCACCTATTTGCATCGTTTGCGTGACGTCACTCGGGCGGCACAAAATATTTAGAATTTTCCAGCAGCTGTCTTTCCCTTTGATGCATCTCTCAGATTTGTGAATAAAATTTTGATGAGGTATTAAAAAATTTGTGAATTCGAGTGGGTCGTTTTTCGTCGGCACCATGTTCTTCGGTCGTTACGAGCCGTGTTAATAATTTCAGCGAAACATACCACGTAGCATTGTGAGAATATTATACACGCCTTATCTCTCATAAAACTTCGGGGAATATAAATATGTGACATAGCTATTTACCCCGTAGGAGAGAAAAAGACTTTTTCGTGAATATGATTACAAATTCATTATCATTTTTGTCTGCGAGAATCCATTCGCATGTTACACCCTAGTGTAATATTTGCAGAATAATTTTCTTTTATATAAGAAGTACAACTGGCATATAATTGATAAAAATCTTGAATATATAGCGATATGCATGCCGTATATATATTAGTATAAACGAGGGATATATTTTGTATATAGAAAATCGACCAAAAATGGCATTAAAAAAAAATTTCCAGTGTATATCTTGGATTTATGACGCTCATTGACAGATATATGCGACATATATGCAGGAGAAATTTTTAGGGTATATATTTCTGTATGCGGGCAGATATTCCACACAGGTAACATGGTTTGGCGTTCATTTATTAATTTTGAGCATATACTTTTATCCCTGTTTGAAATGTTCACTTTTCAATTTTTAACGCTCTATGTTTATAATGAGCAAATAGAAATAAACAATTCCGTTTTTAACAAAACACTTTCCCACAGCTAGTTTTTTTAGTTTAAACGGTATTTATTGGAATAAACCTTACGAATGGCCATTGCCCGAATGCCTACAGGCTTCTAATTTCCAGTATTTTTATTTCATAAGCTTATTTTTTGAAACCTTTTATGTGAAATTTCCCAATTGTTTAGAAAAAAAAATGTATATGGATCCGTAATTTTAAGCTGTCGTTGAGGACCAGGTCATCGTTTCACATATATCGTCCTATGTACACGGTGTGTCGAAACTCTGAACTTTATTTGTTACGGCAAATTTGCGAGTCGAAATTTGCTGTGCGATTTTTTCTGTCTAATGCCCCCCCCCTCCCCCCATGAGGGTGTTAAAGTTTTTTTTTTTTTTTTTTATTTACGCTTCCATGCGATTATGCATATGTGGCGACCCTCCCACGGTGCCGATGGAAACCGAATTCTTCCCAAACTGTACAGCATTCACTTAGTTTGACCCAATAAATGCAATGCCTACCAGACTTTACATCGCTTGGGTCAATCTACAATTGAAGGAAAACCACCGAAAACCTCAATTTGTACAGCCGTTTCTTTGACGAAACTCCCGTTCGACTATGAATCCCTATGAACTCGAACGCTGGACAATTCCACTCTACTATACCAATCGGAGAGTCCCCAAGCGGGCACTCGATCCGTGGACCTCGTGTGCCAAAGGCCAGCGCTCTAACCACTCGGCCATAGCCGTCGGTGGTGTTAAAGTTTGAAGTTGAACATTTATAGCACTGATTGGCCCCCCGGGTCAGTCTTGGAATCGTTCCCCGAATTGAACATTCATCTGGCACGATTTCCGGAACTGGAGTTCCACCCGGAACAGTTCCTGGAAGGGACCATTCACGGGCACACAATTCTTCGACAACTTTAGGTCCCGTTTTAAGAACCTAAAAACCATGCACTTCATGAGCAGGAGCCACTTCATATGGTATCTAAAGGACAATAAATCGTCATCCAATTTTACAATATTTTGTTCAATTGAAGAAGATAACAGTTTCGCTATCACCGATCCAGTTGACATTGGGATGCTGACATAGCAGTGGAATTCACGAGTCCATGGAATAGTTTTCACAGTTGCAAATCGTTTATCTAACTTCATCTCCATTTCTATAATTTTCTATGTTGATATGTAAATTGTGGTAATATCAGGTAAATTAGTTCGAGTCCAATCATGCCGTTGGCCGTTTAAGCCTGGGTCGTACGACTGCATGTCTGAAAGTGTCCACTCCATCACCGGGCCCTTTTTTATGACACGGCACATAAGAGTGTCATTCTGCTCTACTGGATCGGACTATCTCAACATATCAAGAGTTTCGTGTCGACTCAACAAAATAAGGTGTTTCTGGATCTGTAATAACAATTTCAATTAATTATTTAAATTGAATTAATTATTCAAATTCAATTAATTATTTAAATTCAATTAATTATTTAAATTCAATTAATTACTAAAATTTCATGGACAAACAGTTGACAAATCCCTCATACCTGATAGCTCATACTAATGTCATTAGAATGTTAGAACCAATCACCAATTAGGTGAAGGTTTTCGGAAAATTCCGCAGTTGGCGACCGCTCATATTATACGTTATTTAATGATACGAAACGTGAAATTCCTGCTATATTTTTAAGCAACCAACTTTTCAGTATGGAAAGGATCACCCATTAAGAATTGGATAAAAGTCAACTTTCCATTTGGCAAAGCCTTTGCTACCCTGATTTTTAAAAAAAATTTTTCATGAGAATCTGGAGACATGAATTGTTGTTCTGTTCTGTGAAGGACAATTGATTTTCCTTCAGTGGTCAAATTGTTAAGTGTATACAAACAAGATAGTTCAGAAATATTTAATGTCAGTGGAAATTGTCTGTATAATTTAGACAGAAAATTGAACAAAGTCCGCATAATTTAGGCTGTCGCTGTCAATTTGTTCGGAAGATAAGACTCCATGATAGTTAGAAAAATAAAATTTATTTATATGTTCTGCAATCATAAATAAATTTATTCGAAACCAATTCCCAAGTTTCCATAAGTGCTAACCTTCGGAGATATCTTAATTTTTTTATTATGATTGGTTTGTTGTTATCGACGCATCAACTACAATGGCTCTTATGGCTCTGGACTTATTATAGTCGTTAGACGCTTAGTTACGGATGTTATTCGTTCACAATGAGGATAGGATCATTCAGTTGTAAACTGTTTTTGGTACTCGTTTTTGGAACTTTTGGGGGTGAACTGTTTTTACTTTTGAGGTGCCTATTATTTGACTAAATCAAATAATCCAGGAAAAATCCTGAGCTTGAATCCAGGTCCCCTAGATCCCTAGGCGGGCACCTTACCTACTTCACCATACAACCGGCTTCTTCGGACATATCTATTAACAACAGGAAACGCGAAATGCAAAAATTATGAACTAAAGCTTTTAACGCTTCTCCTCTTACATGTTCTTTTGGGTTATGAAGAGCTCGCGAAATGAGGAATGAGCCACCTGGTCAAGATTTTCATAAACTTCCGGATGTGAATCACGCGGAAAATATTATTTGACCCTGGAAATTGGGTGTACATACGTCTTGGAATTAATCAAATGATCTGGGAACTTGGCAGTGCTCGGAACATTGGTTGCAGTTTGTCAAGTGAGGGTTGTCATTGTTGATGGTATCTCGAAGACAGAAATTGGGATAATTGGGAGGGTATCAGGTGCATCTTGTTTACGAGTACTGTGAGGTATTTGGGTGACATAATGGGTGGACTTGAAACTACGGTGGGCCCTCTTGAGGTAGTGCAACAATTTCAGACAGTTTAGAGTAGCTTTATCTTTTTGCAAACTTGAGCTCTCCAAGAAGAGGAGTTATTGTTTTTCCGCCGAAATTTAAAAAATTGATTTTCCATGAGGGTTTTCATTTTAAACATTTCCAACATTTCTAGAGAATTTAGAAAATGGCCCTCTGTGTGTTTAGTTGGAGTCAATTTTTTTGTATTTCTCGCAAACAAATTACGCAATTCTGCTTTTAACTCTGTGCTGGGAAATCGCGCACATTTTTATTGCAATAGTTTATGAGTATTAAAAGAAACTACGGAGCAATACAAAGGTTGAAATTATCTCTAGTCATTTTTTTTCCAAAATCGGTAAAAATCTTCGAAAAGTTGGAAGCTTTGGGAGCTTGGAATCATTCTTCTAAGTTCGAACTTTCAAGTTTGGGTTGAAAAAGATTTTGAAAAAACTTGTTTAAAATTTGTAGTATCTGGCAATTTTCCAATTTGATGCAATCCCAATAGATAACACATCTGTTTCAAATATTCCGCTTCTTCTGAAGCTAGTCTCTTGAAAGTAGTCTAGCTCAAAACTAAATATGCTGAAAAAATAGTCTTACGAAAGAGGCATTTATCATGTTTCGTATGAATGAAATGACATCGTTAATTTTGTTTTATGAAGAATTGTATCATACAAAATAATGCGCAAATTATTTTAAAAAAATGCAGTATTCATTGTAAAATCTGAATTGAACGATATTGATCATGTATGATCTTTTCCAATTTTTTCTTAAGCAACATCAGTTATTACAAATGTGACGATTGAGTTGCTGCGCCACCTTAATATCGCAGACACAGATTCAGACGAAAATAGAGCGGAAATGGAAATAGATCAAGATCGCAAGTGCAGGAAAAGTCGGAGATGGTATGAATATCGGTCGAATATCACCAAGTCCTCAATTTATTAAATTGTTTTTTTTTTGGCAAAAAAATCTACAAAAGCATTTTGTTAGAAAACTCGAAATAATCTAAAGGAGTTTCCTTATCCAGAATAAATGAAATATTGGATTTCCTGTTGATGCCACAGCCTAATACTTCTCCGAGAAATTTTAATTTAACTTCAGTCAGTAAAACGAATGAACCGTTTCGAGCGCGGGTTTTGAGGTGGCAGCACCGAACCACTTTTATTTATAAATTCAAAACACGAATCTACTATGCCGACATTTTTAATGACTTTAACTACACTGAACACAGTTCATATACTATTAATTTTTTTTGTTGTTTTATTAGCAAGAAGCCCAAGATTTATAGAAGTTTAATGCCTTCGATCCTTAAGGATATTCCACCTATATTGGCGAAGATATAAGAATTGCTTCATATTTTGACATAATGTTTTTAAAGCGGTAACAGATGCCTGTATGAAATTTGAGATTGATTCACAATACCGTTTTGTAGTTATTAATTATCAAAGTTATCAATTAACACGGCCTCTTATGGGAAAAATAAAAATTTCTGTAAATACAGTTCAAAATATAAAAAGTTGTTGAAATTTTTAAAATTTACTATTGAAGCAGATATAAAACGATGGTAAAAATTTCATGACGATTGACTAAAATTTTGTTTCATTAATTTGTTTAAACAATATAATATTGATTCGCAAAATCAAATACAATATAATAATTTTCTATGGCTATCACTCCAACTAATTAACGCATTGAAATAAAAATTGAAAATAATTGGCGATAAATATAACGAATTATAGAAAGGGTCATAAACTTTTGTTTTGGCTATACGTATTGAAGATCCTCAAGGATGGGTGGTGCAGTGTATGTGGATCATACACTGCTCCGCATTCGTATGATAAGACACAGCAAACCACAGAAAAGCTATGTCGGTACAGGCGGCTATTCTATGAGCAACCTTCCACTCATCAGCTAATCCGACAAAAATTCTCGCCCTGTTGGTGATTTGAACTCAGGAACTCAAGAGAAAGCAAAGAATTATTTGTTTGTACCATAAAAAAACTACAAGCTTCATTCATGATTTCAGTGATTTAAGAGTACATCACCTTTCAAATACGCAAAACTACGAAGAAATTTTTTATTTAACCTTTTCAGAATAAAATAAAATGAGGCATCTATTAATGATAATAATTTTGGCTTTTCTGTTTGCAGAATAATGTCGTAACGCTTTACCATGGCATCGAGGGACTCAATAACAACATTTACAACTAAAAGAAAAAAAGGTGACGAATTTTTTGAATTTCCATAAATCAGAGCGATAATTCCACACGATTCACATCTGATTCAGCTTTATTGAGGTTTATCAATGTTCATTCGGACTTCTCATCATAGTTGCCCTTAGATACCGCGCCGTACATGTTGTTTCCGTTACAGGAGGTCCATAGTACCACTCGATAAAAGAATGTCACTATATTTTGAGTACAAATTTCAGAATTTCTGGTGAAAATTTGCTCGATAAATGGAGTGGTCTTTAGGTGTAGAGAAAATAGTTTTTTAATGTTGAGGGAAAGAGTTGGTTCCCATGGATTGATCCCGGCACGTGGGACAGGGACCTGGCTCAATCCATTTGATCGATGCTGTATGTGAGTCGTTAAGAAAATCCCTGAAGAAATTTGGGGAAATTGTACATGCGCAAGTTTACTATGTGGCTCGATGAGCCATACTCATTAAGCTCACTAATTAGGCTCATAATATTATGAAATTTTCAGAATTTTCCGCGGAACTCAGTCGTGTATTGATCAGCGGAGGTACTGCGATTCAGGAGACATTGACCACCGAAATCATCGACATCGAGGAGGTAAGTGCATTGGCCTCTAGAACCGATATTCCTTGAAATCCTGACAAATTGCCAAGAAGAATCCAGCAGTTATGACTCACTCGACGCTATCCCCGTTTTTAAACATTATGTTTCCTTCTGTAGCCCCGGGAAATGGCACAATGGGAGCTTCTTTCCTGAATACAAACAAAAGAGAGCAGAATGTTGAATTCGAGGTAGTCGCAAAAAAATTTGGGATGATGCCAGTGTTTTCAGTAAACATTCGCAAATAGCTGGACAGCACTTTCTTTATGGTTGGCCATTGCGCAACTTATTTCAAAAATTTTGAAAAATGAGTTAGGCAGCAGTCAATCATAGTTGTCAAATCCTAAGGCGGAAACATATCGACGCATTGCATTTGTGCAAAGGGGCTCGAACGCCTGTACATGGAGAAAAAATTTATACCAAGTTACACTCCGCACGGAACGAGAATCTGTGAATCTTGGAAATTATATTGTTGAAATGGCTGCATTCGCATTAAATTGTTGATTCGAATCGCTAATTTCACTGTCATTATCTGACTAATTGATCTTGGGAACTGTAATCTTCACGAATAAGCATTTCGCGTAAGAAACACGTAAGCCTTGTCTTGTCAGAAAATAATTCTATTAGTTGAACTTTGCAAGTAAATGAATAACACCTCGTTTCAAAATGTCAAAGCATTCTAAGTAGATAAAACAAATATGCATCAGACTTTATTACTAATTTTATCGCTTCTGACTGCCAAATATTTATTCCTCATTCACATTTAACGATTCTTGTCTAAGTGCCGCACAAAATTACATGACAATGTACTAAACGTCTATTATACCACAACATAGATTGCCGACAGTATGTTACGTATGACTGTCATAAAATTTCACACTATACATATTTCAAGATCTGCAATAGGCCGAAAATTAGACTTGAAAAATGGTGCGGAGTCAGTACGAATTTACGGAGCATATTTAACAGACCAGTGGTCACGTGATCGCTGCGCGTTTCACGTTAATTAGTCTAGAAAAATCAATACTATCAAAAAATTACAAGTTTTGTGCCACCAAAATGATCGTACATCAAAATGAAACGATACAAAATTTATATAAAAATATTGTTACTAGATAATATTGTCCGTGATGTTACCGCGGATCCAATTCGAGTTCTTTTGGTACAGTAGTATGGAATCATTCAGGTTCTAATTCATACGCATGCATCGTATGCAATCACCGGATAAACCAAGGAATATAATGCTTATTCGACATTGTGCTCCTTGGTTTGAATTGTGTGTATGCTATATAGGTTGCTGAAAAAGTCTAAGTTCGATCGTTCCTTAAAAAAAGAAGACCTCTGCAATAATAGATGTCATATTTGTGAGCTGCCATGTTGAGAATCTAGAGTTCATTAACCAAATTGGATAGATCTTCCAGGTTACAAAGAAAAGCACGATCAGTTGGATTCATGAATTTAAAAAGCGAAAAAATGAGGTGAAATGAAATGAGGATGTGGACACTCGAACTTGTTTTCTTTTTTAGTTATTTATAAAACATGTCACATCGGACGTCTCGGGAGATTTCAGGAATCGTGAAAAAATCTTTTAAATAAATGTGAAGCGGATACCGAAGCGCAGATTCACGGTTTTAATCATGGTTTAAAAAAAGTTAAAAAAATTTTGAGACAAATCGGGAAGTGTCAATCATGTAAAGAAATGAGTAATGCTTTCTGACAACTAAAAAAATGAAAGAATCATAGCCAAGAAGTTGGCTAATTAAGAATTTGAAAAATATTCAAGGACTGTTTTGCGTTTTATTGAATCACGAAACTAAATCGGCAGAAATTTATCGATGGGATAGGGATCACTTGTCGAATGATGTATAGAATACCTCACATGCAAGATCGATGAAAAATAAATTGAAGGAGTAGATTCGGAGAAAAAAGTATGGAAAATCCTAAATGCCTTGACCATCTCCTTCAATGTCATTTGCTGACATTTTTTGCAAAACAATTCGTATCTGCAAATGCCGAGAAATGGGTGAAAAACAAACTTTTTCTCTTTTACAAAACAGAACACACAAAATTAATCTTTTGCCGTGAGCGGTCGAAAAAAATTCAGTTAAAAATTTCAAAACTTATGCATAAAGAGCGTTTTTAAATTAAAATTGAATTTCTTTCCTAGACATCGGATAATCACGTACAAAAAAAACCTGAATTCTTTGCCGCAAAATTCTATAAGCTACTTACCATAAAATTGTCACGCTCTAGAATTGGACTAAAGTTGCGGTTCTGAAATAAAATGATAATTTTAAATCGTCGTTATTTGCAGTATTTCATAGAGGTGTAGCAAATAAATCGCATCTAAAAATCATGTATCATCCGGCTTCCCTGACACTTCGCCAGAATTGCATTTTGATTAATCCTCTCTAAACATCCCCGCAAATTTCGCAGATCTCTCCCCGCCCCCTCTCTTAATAAAAATTTCCCATCACGTGGGAAATTCCACAATGAGCAAGTAAAATTCTCGAGTTTCCTGAATTCATATATGAGAACTTACTAAAGATGTATGGGAGGAGTAAGAAGGGTAGCTATTTCTGGTTGCGGGGAGAGGTGTGAGTTAACTCCGGCACGTATACGTTCTTTTGGGCACTTGGTTAACCCACCTCTGGGTAGTCTGGCGTTTGCCATCGTCATACACACTTTGCTCGTACACAAGTGATATTGAAGCCACGAGGTACAAAATGTACTGAACAAATTCACAACGAATTTATCGAATTCGAACCTGTTTTAAAAAGAAGTGCGGAGTTCCCAGTTTATCCAACAATTCAATGAAAATCATCTAATACGAAAGATGAAAAAAAATTAAACATGTGATAATTATTAATCCAGCGAAAGATTAAGCAAGACCCCCTCGAGAGTGAAGACTGAATTTTCCAAACCAAGTATTTACATCCGAAGCGCGCGTTGCGCACGAAAATAGCCGGATTTCCCTGTAGCATGTACGTAAAGTTGAGTGAACTTTCACCACAGGAATCACACCGTTCATACTTGATACACCGAAAATTTCTGGAGATATTATTAGAAGAAAAATGCTACAAGAAAAAAATTGAATAAAACTTTTGATGTGAGAAAAAAGAAACATGAATGGACTGAAAAATATTCCCCGAATTAAGGAAAAATACAGTGCAATTTTGAGCAACTTTGGCGTAAGGAAAAATACATAAAATGAAGAAAATCATTTCGAACTCCATGAAAATTTCGTCAATGTGATAATAAAGAATTCCATGTGATATTTGGGCCGAGGCTCTCGTGTCAAATTGTGCATAAATTTTTTACTGTGTCGCGAAACTTTATTTGCGATTCACCGAGTCCCATGGCGTAGTTCCAAGACCATAATGAATGAATACAGAATCATGATATATTACACCTGACAAAGCTTCATGAGTCATTGTGATCCAGAATTAAAAGTCATGAGAAGAGATCTAATTTTCGCTGAATAGAAAAAAAATCCTCATTCAGAGAATTGGCCAATGTCCAAGTAGCCTGCAAATGCTCTTATTTCGATTTAAAAACAATTTTGCAGTATTTGCAATCATCGTGAAATATGGTATAATCAGAAGTCATTGAGAAACTTACGAGTTTCTCATTACCTGTTGAAACATTCAAGTGCAGAAGCCCCAGATTATGGGATATGCTAAACTTTATATAGCAGACGAACGATGTAATATTATTCGTCATTGAGAAATTTGCGAAATCCAAGGATAGACTTAAATTTCCATTGAAGCACATTTCTGCACTGCTATATTTTACAACGTTGTAAAATAATGTACAGTGTTTATTAAATATTTCTAAGCTCTTGAGGAAGACATCTCGAAAAAAGGAACAAGTGACAAACTTGGATTCTCATGCAGTGCCATGCAATATTCGCAAACTGTGTCAAAACCGTTTATGATCTCGCCTAAAACTTCATTGAACATTGAACTAAATTGATCAAGTATCTATATCCACCCAGAGAACTGAAACCCAATAGAATGACCGCAACAACCGATCCCATTAAAACCTCACATGATCTAGCCTAGGAAAGCTGCTGCGGATAAACCCACATGTCTTTCTGCAGGATTACGGGGAGGAGCCGGGGCCTCCCCAAGCCAAACTATTTTCCATTGCTTCCACCTATAAGTCCAGCTGACGCAAAACGCTTCTGCCGAATAACCGGTAAATCCTATGGTCTCCCGACCCACCACTACATACCAGTTCTACTAGGTGTCCATGGTAACGATAAATCCAAATGTCGGATTACAAATAATTCGTCAGGTCAGGGTCCACATCATTATACTGCTGGGTTGATTATTGGTGAGAAAAAGCGGCATGTAGTTGTAAAGGATTACCGATATGTTTTCCCCGTTCTTGAGGGTGATGGGGATCAGCAAAAAATTCTGCGAGATCTCTTGGAGACGAAGAAGCCCCAAGATGACGAAGAAAACATGAGATTTGTTTATACAGTTCGTGAGAGAAGATGTAGCCTCGTTTTCCCGGCTAGCCTGGAGGCTGCTGTCAGAGATGGAGATGTTAGCGATGTTATGCTTTCGAGAGACTGTGATACGGTTCTTCTGAGGCTCAAGCAGGGCCGCAATGTCTCAGTAGACTTCAAGGATCTGGAGGATCTGAATGATTTGTACGAGGGTTTGGGACCTCATGAGGAAGTTATTAAGGAGCGAGAAAGGCTGGAAGCTGAGTCCCGAAAACGGAAGAAAAAACGCGCGGCCAAATTGAGTTATGCGAAGAAAATTTTTGAGGATAAAGAGAGAGCAGCTGATGAAGAAGAGCTGAAAAAGTCGAAACAATTAAAACTGAGGAGTGTCAAAGAAGATGTGAATGATGAGAGTCACTGGAAAAATATTGATCTGAATCATGCGAGATCAGGTGAAAAACAACTGACAATGGTATCGGAGAATTTGGAGAGTTTCGTCCACCCAATTACGAAAACATGTAATTGGAGTGCGATTGAAAGAAATGTAGGGAAAATTGAGGGGAATCCAGTGGTAGATGAGCTACCGAAACCGATGCATATATCACCGCAAATTATTGACATTGAAGCAAGTGAAGTTGGGGTTGTGACGTCACCAATTTCTGCAGAAACTGGCGGATTGGAAGCGATAGCTGTGATCAAACCACTGACACCGTTGACGGCTGAACCTGATCCTGAGGTTCAGATATTATTGACAAAAATCCCTTCAGTGGACTTGGAAGGGACAATGGATGTCAAAGAAAAGTTATTAGTAGCTGGAAAAGGTGCTCTGGAAGTGTTGCCTACTGTTCGAGAAATTCCAGAGCTTGTAAAAAATGTACAAAATGGTATAAAACATGAGGTGCATAAGGTAAAGGGTCTGAAAGTTGATATAGAGTCAGCACAGCGGTTTGTTACTGGACAAACGGTGGAGACTCCAGCGGGTCCGCTATTTGTCCCGGGGCAAACGTTGCAGACACCCCAAGGACCCACATTCGTTCCAGGATTTACGGTTCATACCCCTGAAGGGCCCCTGCTAATCCCTGGACAAATAGTCAATATTCCAGAAAACGGAAAACAAACTCCAGTATTCATCGCTGGACAAACGTTGGAAACGAAGAATGGGCTTAAATTCGTTCAGGGACAGACGATACATACGACCGAGGGACCTAGATTTGTTCAGGGGCAGACCGTGCTAACGGAAGAGGGACCCAAGTTCGTCGCTGGACAAGTCCTGGAGAATGCATTTGTACCTGGCCAAACGGTGTTAACCGAATCTGGAGCCACCTTCATGCCTGGTCAAACCATTACTGAACATAACCGCGAACATATATTCGTACCTGGACAAAGTATGAAAGTTAAAGATGATTGGGAGTTTGTTCCTGGACAATGTTTACTGTCGCAAACTAGGGAACCAGTCTTCACTCCAGGAAAAACAATGCAGACGTCGGAGGGAATGCGTTTCGTTGCTGGTCAGAATGTTATGTCTAAAACTGGAGAAGTTCAATTTGTTCCTGGAATGACGGTAGGATCAGCAGGGGCCAGTGAATTTATTCCTGGAGTCACACTCGAGACTCCAGAAGGCCCAAGATTCATTCAAGGAATGATGCTAAATACTGCGGAGGGAGAAAAGTTTATGCCAGGCAAGATGATCGCAAAACCAAGTGGGTTTCAATTCGCTGCTGCTAAAAGTGTCAAGGAAATAACATTTATGGACGCAGGGCCAACTGGAATTGCAGTGGACCCCAGAACCGCAAGCGCAGCGTCGCACTTGCATCAGCAGGAGATTTTCGGATATATGATACAAACGGATCAAGGGGTGGAATTTATCCCAAAAACTGTTGACAAATCGCCAGAAGGGAACCGTATTGTTCCAGGACAGTTGGTAAGGGGAGGCAAAGATGGTCCAAGATTTGTGCCAGGAGTGATGACTGAAGATGGATTTCTGCCGGGTCAGATAGTCATGACCGAAAAGGGAGAGCAGTTTGTTCCTGGACAAGTAGTAGAAACTAGTGCCGGTCCGAAGTTCGTTCCTGGAAGAATGGTGAACACTCGAACTGGTCCGAAGTTCGTTCCTGGACAAACTGTGGATACCGACGCGGGCCCTCGGTTTGTTCCGGGACAAATCGTGCAAACAAAGGTTGGACCAACATTCATCCCAGGTCAGGTTATTTCCACAGAAGACGAAGGT
Source organism: Asobara japonica (assembly GCA_026005395.1). Classification (NCBI taxonomy): domain Eukaryota; kingdom Metazoa; phylum Arthropoda; class Insecta; order Hymenoptera; family Braconidae; genus Asobara; species Asobara japonica. Next base: position 769,113 of record BQMI01000334.1, read on the forward strand.
TCTCGGTTTGTTCCAGGCCAGGTTGTGGATACTCCGGATGGTCCGCGATTCGTTCCAGGATGTGTGGTAGAGTCCGGAGAATTCGGAGTAACGTTTGTACCTGGTCAAATCGTTCAAACGGAGGAGGGTCCACGATTTGTAGCTCCGGACTTAACCGATACTCCAGAGGGTGAACTGGAGTTCTCGGTTCAGGGCTTTGAAGTTACTCCTGAGGAACTTGGTTTGCTCCGGCCATCACATTCTCACTGCAATGGAACGGATCACAATGGAGAACCGAGCATCGATGCTAGACTACTGAGGCAATTATCCGAAGCTGGAATGTCGATCGGTAGAAAAATAACGCACGTACCAACGGTTGACATTGACTCTACAGCAGTTGCTCTGGAACACGCTTTGATCATCGCTGAAAAATTAGGACTCAGAGGGGATTCCGCTGTCAAAATGGCTCAAGTGGTGTCAACAGTATCACAATTAGCTCATAGCATTGTCAAACAGCATCAAAATGAAGGAAAATTAACGTTCGAGAGCATGTGTAATGGGGCAGTTCTCACTAACGGTCATGAACACAATCATGAGGAGGATGTTAATTGGATGCAGGAAGCTGTCAAAACAGCAATCGCCGCAGCCGTTCTCGCAATAACCGATGATGATCCCCCAAAGAACGGTGACACGATCCCCCATGGTCATGTTCTATCATCAATAAGCGAAGCTTTCAATGTAGTTCTTCGAAAGAACTCGGTATCGATTGAACAATCGGTTAACGAAGTCCTGAAAACGCTGCTAATTCCGCAAAACCGAAAAGACCTATGTCAAGGGGCTATTTCGGAGCTCCTTCAGTTAAGTGACAACAAAATTGACATACTGAAGTCAACTATTGTTGGCCAGGCCTTAAAAAATGATGTAGTTTTACAAAGATTGTCAGTAGTCCTGGATGAGGAGCAAGGCAACGATCTCATCGGTTCCGCATTCCGGAAGGTCTCCGAAGGAAACCCCGAGCTGGTTTCCAGTGTTTTGAAGAGAGTTTCTCAAGAAGTCTCCGGCCTTGCTACCGAGCGGGAGGCTGCAGAGACCGTTCACAAGGCGATCGTCGATGCAGTCAGAGAATCCAGTGAGCTGCAGGTTCAGAAAATATTGAACAACGAAGGGGTCCATCTAAAAGAGTTGATGCTCCAGGCAGTTGGATTGGCCAGAGCTCTCGGAATGTCAGGAACTGCGAGTAGTCTGCTCGAAATAATTAGCGATGAAAAGTCCACCCAAGCTATCGTAGGGGACAAACTGACTTTGGACATCTTGAAGCGACTTACAGTCATGCGGAAATTGGCAGAAGCGCGTCCGCCCTTCGTCACAGCTCTTAGGAACCTATGCAGTGATCCTGAATTAGCCAGAACGGATCCGAGATTAAGAACCTTAGTTCGGGAAAGTGCGGCTTTGATGATAGTACCTGAGGACGTGCCATTGCAGTCTTCAGGCGACGTTCCTACAGCGCTACTTTGTGCTGAGAACAGCTTGGCCATAGAAGACTTCTTCATTAGACGCAAACACAAACCTTCGACGATATTCATGATTCTGAAAAAGGGGCTGCAAACAGTGGTTCCGCGTGATGCTTCACGAGCCGTTTTGAAAGGGGAAGTTGCTTACACGGTTTTGGATGAAGATGGAATATCACATTTTGAGCCGTTACATGTTTTTTCTGCACTGAAGTTGAATAAACCGAGTGCACACAGGTTTTCTATGTATGCGATTCCTGTGGCGGGTGAGGAAGATTATGAAGGAGAGAGTATGGCGACGTCGGTAACGTCGGGGTATGAGGAAAGACTGGGGAACGGGTATTCTGGATCCAGGGAGTCTAGCATGGGTATCAACCTGACAGATAGAACCCTGGAGAATTCCGGAAGCAGGGAGAATACTCCGAGTCTTAGAAGACGAAGTTTGCGGATGGATGGTGTTTGCGAGAATGGGGTAAATTGATAAGCTATGCGTATTTTATTTATACAAAGATCGCAGAGGTTTTGCGAAATGCAATTGCCAATGAAGACTCGTTTGTGGCTGTGCATAATGGAATCAGAGTAGTCATCTCATTTGAACTACTTCTACTGTCAAAATAGATTACGTTTGTTTGCTTAAACCTTTGACTCGGAATAACAAATCGAAATTATGGATAAAACGTTTACATCCCAAAGTTTACAGCAATATGACCCACACCCATAGATCACAATTAGACCAAATAAATCACCATTAAATGAGATAAATTCTTGCACCATCTGACGTCAATTATTCTACCAGCATTTGGCTCCATTCGCTCTATGTAAATTGATATTTGTCATTGGATTTTCTACTAGATCGATAATTACTTTGTTGCATATGTGACCTTATTCATGTTGGCAAAACAATTGTTCAATAAAATTTACAAAACTCAGAGGTGTTCAATAAATTACAATATTTGATGATACAAATATACAATCTCTAATACAGATTCTTGGTATTCGGGACTGTTATTGCATGAGAAAATTGATGGAAGCCTCAAATAAAAATAGAAAGTAAAGTCCATAAAACTTTTAGCGGAAAATTAGGAGATTCATTTTTTCCCCATGTAATGGAAGAAAGTAACCACTTGTTAGCATCCTATAAATATTCAGCGTGAAAATAGATTACGGGAGTTACGGATGGAAATGTCACAGGTTCCTTCAATTACGACTGATGGAGTACTGAGAGAAATTCTAGGAAATCCTCCGATAGTTTTAGGATGATTCAATTTTATACGATGTCAGAGACTTTGCAGGTCGCGCTATGAGAATCGCGCCGCCTTCGAAATTTTCGTTTTGTTTAATTACAAAATAGTCTTAGGAAAAATCAAAAAAACATGATAAACAAAATTAGGAACTTTGGGGTAAAATTTACTGACCTGGTTGTGGTCTGATACTCCATCATAAATTCTGATTTCTCAATCATGTAATTTCTCTTTTCAGAAACCCGACAATTTTGTGGTGGTGAAGGATTATGTGTCAGATGGAGATGGCTTTTCTGTAGCTGTTGGTGATATCGTGGAGGCCGTTGAATTTCAAGACGATTTGACCAAGTGAGGAACATAAATTTCACGTTACACTGCTTGCATTTTAATTCGCCCACCCTGTAAAACAACCTGAGTCACGTATTATCCGCGTCTGGACGGTGTAAATTCTATTTTCGTGTGTTCTATTTCAAGCATTACTGAAATAACCCAACGAGCGATAGAACATATTAGTACAGTGTTTAGCATGATAACAGACATGTAATGGAGCCCTTGAATTTAACTGCAGCGATAAACACTTGATAGCGCGAGATGCACGGAGAGAAAAATAAGTAGTCATTATTGCTCTGTTGCATGGTGAATTATTGCAAAATTTTGGAAGCAAATAATTTTTGTTTATTAATAATTTCTTCTGATTTTGGAGGTTTCTCCTGTTTATTTGACTTTAGTATTGTATGTCTCGCAGATTCTGATTCTATAATATTGAGCAAAACTACTTTATTTCACAATTTAGTCAATGTTGAACGCGAATAAGGGATTTTTCTTTCGTACATTAGTAGTGAATTTTGACATATAATAATGTTTTGACATACTCTCTCTATTTATTTTCATCCGTGCTCTTGTTTTTGGGAATTATTTTCATCCCACGGCCAAAGCCGTTGCTAACTGCTGCCCAAGTGCATTTCTATAACACTTTGCAAACAAAACATTGGTGAAAATGCGGAATTGAATGTGAAAAAAGTATGTGAAAATTTGAAAAAATAAATCACAACTGACAGTTCGCGGAATTTACCTTGAAATCATCAGTTTATTTTGAGCGGACAACGACAGCTGAGTGGGCTGAAGTGTCAAACAATCACGAAGACAGGGATAACAAAGGAAATTAAATACGACAAAAGATGATAATTTGGACAGGTGCATCAGCGTAAATCCTGGATTCAAATGGATAGTCGCGGAAGTTGTGGTCCACCAGTTATCTTACATTGAAAACATATTTTATCAGTTGTTTCACAATTGGCAACTGCAGATTCATAAGGCGCACTTTCAAGAAAATTTATTTCCTCCATATTTTTGCTGTTCAAATTTTTCCAAAAAGAAATATTGGATATTTCTGATATGACGCTGTGGTCTACGTGGAAAGTGCCGAACAAATTTTCAGTTCTTTTCAAAAGTACCAGGAAGACCCGACGACTTTTTATTTTCAAATGTTTCTTCACAAGATACAGCTCAGGGTTGAACCCATTAATGATCATCTCCCTATGCCCTCGAAAAGGTACCCCGGAAGATTTTATGTAACGAGGCACGCAAAACGCGTTTACCGGACACCACTTACGTAAATGACTATGCTGTTGAGGAGCGCAGAAGCCGAGATAATAGTGTTCGATAGATGCAACTTATTACACATCGGAACATCAATCCAATAAGAAAACTATTCAACTTGTATGCACCGCAAATTCACGAAGCAACACCATTAACAAATTCATTACAAGTTATCAAGTACCACTTCGCATGAAACTCAGTGTATGAAAAATTTTTGATCAACTAGTGGGATAAAAGTGTGTTTCAAAATCCCATTTATCAAGCAGATAATTATGAATGTTTGTCTAGCCCCATAGTCAGCGTGAGGACGAGAATTATGCGCGTTACTGGAGTGGGAGTGAGACGCCAATAAGGGTGCGAACGCTCGAGGGTTAAACCCGTCATACCTCCTCAATTATGACAACCATGGAAAAAAGTGATAAAAAATTAGATATGCATTTCCACTTACTGAGCAAATTCTGCTTAATACTTTTTGCCGTATCTCTTACCGTTTTTGAAATAGAGCGTTGTAAACAATTCAATTGTTAATAACAAAAAACAGCTCGGTCAATTTAAACCAAAAACTAATCCGATCTAAGTTCCATGAAGACGCTCCGAATAAGACCTTGATGACACCGATCATTCAATCGGTTCGTAAGAAATCGTTAACCAAAAATCCGATTCCACACATACAAACATACATACACACACACACAGACATTTACTCGGAATTTGATAAGAAGCATTTTGGTATACTTAAAACACCAGTTACAAAGTCAAAAAAATTTGATTTCGGGGTCAATACAGTAACTTCCCGAAAAATCGGGAAGTCAATAATAGAGTATTCGTTAATGCCGAACCGCAAATGGGTCATTCGTGACGTCACATGAATCGCACTGACATTTCTATACTTCGTATTGGATACTCACGTGCAAGACAGCCTGTGATTGGCTCTCGCGGACAGCGTCACTTTCGTGACGCTCCAGCGGTGCTCAGGCGGTTCGGAGCATACAGCAGAGATGTAACGAACGATATGTTCGGTGTATGCATCAACAAATGAGTTGAAGAAAAATAAAACATCTGCAACATTGATACATATCCCCTGAATATTCAATTAAAACATATTGTTAGAACCTATATTGATCATTTACCAACTGAAAAGTTGGCATGAAAACTTCACACCAGTCGAAAAATTCGAGGATCAACGGCCGAAAAAATTGGAATGTCTCTTCACTCACTTATTTCTATAACCCCTATTTTTATAAACTCCCGCTTATAACAAAAATAAAGCAGTGAATGAAAAATGAAATGAAATAATTGAGAATAGTCTAATGACCCGTTGCATGTGTTTGAAAGCGGAATCTTCCAGTAATTCTATTTCCGCTGATCGTGAACAGAGTTTGGCCAGTTATGTCACGTGGCTTTAGCTTCAGTGAGTGTTCTGGCTCGAGGAATTAGAGCTTCATAAATTTCCCAGTAACAAGACGACAGCTTTCTGATCAGCTTCAAAATTAACAGCTTTGACTAAGTCATGACAAATGAATGATAAAACCAGAGAACGATATTATAGGAGAGCTAGGATGGATCCAGATCTTGAGATTGGTGAGGTTGGAGCACGTTTGGATAGTTCCGCAGCACGTCACAAATTGTCAGTGAGACCAAAGCGCAGACACGTGGACTCGCGCGCTAGGGGACTCGTAAAATCGAGCTCAGATTCTAATATTCAAAGGTAAGATGGACGGCTCATTAAAATTCGGCATGGAGCAAAGCTTCAAGCACTTGAAACGGAAAATATACTCAGTTAGAAGACATTTGAGTTCCCCATTGGGGAAGTTAGGCACAATTGACATCGTCAGCAAGTTATGTAAAGACCATTTTCATTTACGAAATTCGCAGTCTTGATTGCGTAATTTGTGCGCGGCCGAGCGTTGGAGAAAAATTTTGACCACATGCACCGTTACATACAGGCACTTTGTGCGAAATGATCCAGAAATATTGTAAATAAATTGCAACGTGAAAATATAATGGAAAATCAATTTTTTTCGGGGGATGAATAACCTTTTGGTGAGCCCAAATTCAAAATTTTATCTTTTAAACATTTTTTTTTATTTTTTCGAAACGCAAAATCACAGAGGAGTGGTGACTGAAAGCAACTGTAGCCGATTAAATTTAATAATGATGGTGTCACTAAATTCGTTCATGAACATATGATTGCTTGATTTATGGATATAAATCAAAGATTAGACAGCGTCAAGGAACGTAAATAATCCACTGTTAATGATACGTGATGGGCAGTACGATGACAGAGTCAACGGCCCCGATCATCAGTTTCATCGAAGCATAAAATATAAATTCACATTTTCATGAGTGTGCAACAAATGTCGGCACTTTGCCCACGAGCTAACTGACGTAATATCCATGAGTGAGAACGAATAATCGAAGCTCATGGTTTGTGACTACTGCGCGACGGATTTTCACACCTTGTTGGAGAGAATAAAGTGGAGAAAAATTATTAGATGTGACTTGAGACGATGTTTATTTAGAAAATTGGAAGGTGCATTGAACTCCGCGACACATGTTGACATATTCAAGTTGTGATGAAACTTTATACTAAGAGAAAACACAAATCTTCAACAAACAAGAAATCTTTCTTGTGATAAGAAATCCGGTTTTTCGGAATTTCGAGAAAAGAAAAATTCCATCGATCCGACATTTGATTTTCGGAATAACCGCAACAACTATTTCAGTTGGAAATTGAATAGTCGCCATAGCTGTTGATTGAAAAAATTCAAATAGTGATTAACGTGGTTGGCAGCCTAATCTGTTATATGTAAATATCGAACAATCTTTACTTGAAAAATTGGGAAGAACGTTCAACTTTTAGAATGCCAATTGAAATTCTAACAAAAATGTATTCAACCTCGACTCGCTCAAATAGATTGATGGATGAATGCGCGGAATGTGGAATTCAGACGACCTTAATCCAACGGAAACGCAAGACTGTGACATTTCGATATCAGACCATTAGCTAGAAATAAATTCGAGCCAAAAGGTGAGGTTCAAGCTCAGCGAACGTAGAAATACAGAAAATAGGTGAAGACTATCGCCACGCGTCGTGCCTGCGGCGTCCCACCTTTTGGCAGGGACAATGAGGGAATTGTTAATGGCCTATAAATCATTCAATAACTGAAGAATTACATTTTCAGGATTTTATTAGGGACGATGGTCGGATATGACGTTGGGTCGTCATGTAATTTGGTAAAATTAGCATTTTTAATTGCCGGGTATTTTGGAACAATTTTATAATTCTGGGAAATATACTTGTTAGTTATATTGGAGACGGGGTACTTTAATTAATGGGCACGTAATTAAATCAAACTTTAAAACAGTGATCTTTATTATTTGAACTGATTTGCTCTGACGGCACACTATTCAACGTGTTCTCTTAAGCGAGATGTCCGCACATCCGATGCTGGTTAAGAAGGAAGCTAGGTAGAAATAATTTTAGGTGTCGTGTGCTCCAACCACCATAAGCAAAGATGGGGCTCTGACAATGGCTCTAAGCATGGAGTGGATGAAAATTGGGAGGTTGGGGTAGCATTTCTTAGCTCAGGCATGATAGGTATTCATAGAGTCCCCAGGGTGTCGTGAGGGCCGTTCTTTCAACGTCATCATCGTACACGGGTATCTGCTAATACACACGAACTAAATCCAGTTTGGAAAGAATTGTCTTACAAGCTAAAGGTGGAGATGGGTTTCGAATAAGGGGTAGTGTGCATCATCAGAAATGGTGATTGAAGTTAACTTACGATAATTCGCCAACGTTTGAGGGCGTTTTCGATGGGCGATATTCTCATGTGAAGTTGAATCATGAAGGAGTCAATAAATTTAACGTTTTTGACGTTTGAGAGGTGGTCCCGCTTGCTGGGAATATATGTTGACAATTGAGTTAAATTACCTAAAGTACGTCTTCCCAAATCTTAAATGGGGTTTTTGGAATAACAAAGCGAAGAATTTCAATCAAACCATTGTAACTGATGCAATGACGTAAGGGGTCCAAATGGAGAATTTTTCTTTTGAATTAGAGATCGTGGAGAGAATGAGGATATCTTCAATGAAGAAATTCAGACCTTTGGTAATTTGTGCTTTTTCTCTTTTTGCAATAGAGCACGAGTTCGGAAGGTGGACGGCAAAGAGGGATGGCTCCCCATGTCAATACTTATGCAGACAGCTCTCAGCGAGGACAGCTCCACCCTGACAAGTCAACATCGCCCAGAAGACTCCAAATATCGACGAGAGTATGTGCACAGCTTTTTTTCCACTTGAGCGCTGCTTAGTTGCGAGAAAAAATACCTCAAATCCGTCGATATTAATCCTGGATTGGCCGCCCGTGAGGGATGTGCGGTCTTCTTCTTCAAATAACTATTAGACAGCAAAGTGTTTTCATTCCTGACTGAATTATCTATCAAAAACATGTTCATCAAAATTGCTTCAGCCTGATGTTGATAGAGAAATATTCAGCAAATAGTTCAGAAATAATTTTTTTTCCAATTAAGTACGATGATTAAAAATTTATATCATCTTTACAGAGCCGTGGTCAAGGAATTGGTTGAAACCGAAGAGGAATTTGGGAAAGATCTAATGCTCGTCGTCGAAAGATACCTGAAACCTTTGGATAATCCAGGAGTTCCAAGAGCCGTACGCGATAACAAGGAACTAATTTTCACGAATCTCAAACAAATCGCTGATTTTCATAATACGTAAGTATTCCGCGACAAATACATCATCCGAAATTCATGACACGACTACTGACACTACCTCTCAAATATCAAAGAAGACAATTTTTTTTATCACAAAGACAACACTCAAATTATCAAAATTAGAGAGACACAAATTGAACACTTACGTCAATCATTCAGATCCATGTCTTATCATCTATTTCTATTTCAACTAACGAATTGAAAAAAAATGAAGACAATTGATGGAACTCCTAAACTGTCCCAAAAAAATTTATAAATTTTTGAATAATTCTGGAGAATTCTCGAAAATTTTATGAAATTTATGAACAGAACTTATAAAATTTTCAGATTTTTTTTTCCTTTTTTCTTATTAAATTATCCATTTTTTTTTACTAAAATCGTCATCGAAAAATTTGGGAAAATTCCAATGAACTCCTGAATTTCTAGAGAACTATAAAACCAAAGTTTTTCAGAATTTCGAAAAAGGGAAAAACAGAACTCTAGTCTAATTCATTTTTACATAATAATAGATAAAACTGGAAATTTCCAAACTCTGGTGAATCGTAACAGTCATCACAAGAGGCTGGAAAATTCAAGAAAGTACTAGAAGAATTCTGGAAAATTCTGAGAAAATTTTATTATATATTATTTGACATTTCTGATTTTTTTGATAACTTTGTTACTGTTCATTAGACTAACTAGATTAATTACCTGCAGTCGATAACGTAGAACTTTATTTGCTCCATAATTATTCAGTGAAAATTCTATAACATTTCATGAATCTCTTCAAAATTAGTTTTTCAAATTCATTTATCTGTAATAGGTCAAACATTCCTCCCTTAATTAAGCGTTTTATAACCAATATATATGATTCAGACCATATATTCTAATTCTAATTCATATCAATGAATACCTATACACAGCTGAATAACAAATTAATGAAAATTACATATTTTAAAATATTAAAATCTCTTTCAATTAATTTTTTATAAAATCTCAAGTAATTGCTAGTAAATTATAGAAGGTTCGAAAAATTTCTAGAAAAATCTACAAAAGGCTATAAATGACCAGAAAAATTTTATTAATGCATTTAAATATTAAATGTTGGTAAAAATATCGTTAGTTGAAATATTACACCATAAGATATGGTATCAATGCTTTATTTAGTGATCAATCGAAAATTCCGTAAGTGCAGGTTTTATTTGGTTTGTGAGTGATCGTGTGTTTTTTTCATGTACATAAATTTCATGGATTTTCATGTGTCATACCTTTGAAAGTTGGTTACAAGACGCCTCCTAGGTTTGACATTAAAACAAAAAATCAGCAAAAAATAGAAACATTAATTAGACGAACTAAAAGAAAAATTGAATATCACTCATCATGTTTTTATGTTGTTTTGTACTTCGATTTAACCCCCTTTTTGTGAACAATATCATGCAAAGTGTTGTCTTGTCTGGGTTGACAGTGACGAGAATAATCAGAATATTAAAGGGTTTACTTTAAGTGGTGTGACTTCGCATGATATTAATTCCGGCCTTACTTAGATCGTTCGGCAGGGTTTTAATCGAAGGGGTGAAGTACTACGCAGATCAACCGAGAATGTTGGGGAAGACGTTTTTGAGACTGGTAAGAATAATTGGAATTCTTTTAAAAAAGACCGCACTGAAATTTTTGTATGCATTCACATTGTAACATTTTTTTTCTAGAGGGCTTCTCTGATATCTAGAAATATAGAACATAATGACAAGTTTTTTCGATCTTCAATGTTTCTGAAACTCGGAAATTATTATGCTCTTTTATTTTAGCATCCACTTCGAAATTAAAGTGACACCTCCGTACTTCGCAAAAATTGTAAAAAAAACTGCTTAAGTTCGACAACATTAGCAAACAATAAGATATTGCAAAGCTAAATTTAGCTGCATGAGTGCCAAAAATTTCAGTGCAGTCCACCTCCGAAACACCGCAAAAACAGGCTTTAATTGACGAAAATTTTCCGGCCAGATTTAAATTGAATAGGTTTTTTTGCCCTACATAAATTTTCTGATGCAAACATGTTTTTATTTCGGTGCAAGTGTTTCTTATACTGGTCAATGACGGAAACTGATTTCGACTGTCTTTTACAGGAAAGGGATTTCGATAAACACGTGGCCTATTGTCGAGACGAACCTGCCGCCCAAGAATTACTGCAAACGAACAATGAAGTTCGAGAATATTTCGAGGTAAGTCCATTTTCATACGCAAAAATTCCTCTTAAGGTATGATTTCCAAAGGAGAAAATTGAGTGTCAGAAAATGCTCATAAAGCAATTCTTCTTCGTCAAAAGATGATAAAAAACCATTTCAAAAAATTATATTTAATGATTTAGATCTTCCTAAGTATATGTCGCTTAATCAAGACTCTTAGAAATGGCTAGATCTCACCATTCGACTTACTACTCACTTTAAGCTGTAAGACGAAAATGCTTTTTCGAAAAACCATTCACCCAGAGTCGAATGCGAACACATATGGCTAGCCCAACTACCTCGACAATACAAAAACCAATTTGTCCGTATTGCCCCTGACTTTTTCTCGTCTGGGAATCGGTATTGCATAACAAAAAAAAAAGTTTGTGGGAAAAAAGATTTTGGACTTATCCTAGTGTGCCACTTTGGTGCTGATGTTTGATAGTATATGTTTCTGAATACAATGTCTACTTTTCTGGAAAATATAATGTCTCTGGTAGAATCATTGCAAATCACCGGAATCCGTTTGAAGCAATAACTGATTATATTCAATCATTCATATATAGTTAACAGCGATATCGTAAGTCGCAAACATGAGTTGTAATGAACGTTTCGTATAAATATAGATTTATTATGAGCTGCTTTTCCCATTGGAAGTAACTCAAATTTCGAATTTGGCATCTTCGAGAAAAACATAAAATTTGAAAATTCGATTTATGGGAAAAAAGATTTAAAACAAAATCAAATTTCTTCATTCTGCCAAGTCTCCCACATGGCTATACATCCCCTTAATTGAACATGTTAATAGATGTTGAAATAACGTCGGTAAAACGGATTCCCAGATACTTATGACAGGTAGAGCCCTAATTCTAAAACCCATTTCTCATGTTTGTGGTAAAGCAGAAGTCTTCTGTGTACTCTCAAGATAGACTTCGCAAACGCAGTCGATAAACTCGATTTACTTTACTAGATGGACCAGTATTTGAACTCAGAAAATAGATCTCAAAAATTTTTTCAACTCGGAATGATGACAAAATAACGAATCAGCTAATCGAAATTTTCTCCTTTCTTCAAAATGAAAATAAATAATTATCCGTAAAAATTATGTTCCCGATGACCAAATTTTGGCGCCACATTATGCTCAAATTTTTGCGGTATTTTTTTCCCAGACCATATTTGCAAATGAAAATCTCGCGATTACATAATAGTGAAGGCGAAAAGCGAGCGTCCATCCAGTAACCCGAAAATAACATCATGTATTTTTATCTCAACGCACATCTAGTCAATCCATCTCTCTCATCCTCTCGCAATGTGTCCCCGGCATTTCGTACGTTCCTCCAAAGAAAAAAAAATGTATTAAAAAAAATAAGCAACACGAATTTATCAATCAACAATCGATCTAGGTTTCATGCCGGAATAGAGTGGATTAAATTCTATGGAAGCAAAAAAAGGATTGAGCATTCCCGTTAATGACCATCATGACATCAACAATTTAAATGACTTGACAGATATAAAAGGTTGACAATATTTCAATTTGGAACGCTCCGGTAATTTCATTTTTCTGAGTTTATGATTTCTCATCTCAGTCAGGATTGTTCAATTTCTAAAAACCTATTTTAATTTTAGGATAGAGAAAGTTAAATCGATATGTATGTCCATTCATATGTAGAGTCACTCCAATCTCCTCGAGGAGTATGGTCACGAATCAAGTTCCAAGAACATGAAGTACTATTTTTCTGAAAGTCCACTCTAATCGAAATCTGTTCGCGAAATTTCACAGTGCTTGATGGTTTCGATGTCTGATGTGAATTATGAATTACGAAATAACTTGGAATCTTATGGACAAATCAAATTTGTTTTTAGTCTGCGTACGAAATCCAAGATTAAAATCTACAGAAAATATCAATAAGCGGGGAGAGACTGAGACAAATTTAGGGCTGATGATAAAAAGTATTGACCGTTTCACGTCGGCGTCAAAACGCATCTTCTATCGCAAGTAATTCAACTCAAATTGACGAGCTACATTGAAAGTCCACCGACGGCAATGGTGGTGTGCTTAGCGCTGGCCGTTGGTACCCGCGGTCCCAAGATTGAATCCCCGCTCGGGGAGTCTCCTTTCGGTATAGTAGAGTGGAATTGTCCAAGCTCTAACTCCTACAGATTCATCATCGAGCGGGGGTTTCGTAAAAGAAACGGCTGTACAAATTGAGGTTTTCCATGGGTGTTCCTTCACTTACTGGATAAACCGAGAAATATAATGGCCATTGGGCATTGTGTTTATTGGTTTGAACTTTGTGAATGCTGTACAGTTTGGGAAAAGGTCGGTTTAAAAAAAAAAACTAACTTCATCTCATTTTAAACTTTGCCATACTCAACTTTTGCTATCAAGCAATTTCTTATATCGTGGTTGGATGGCCACCGAAATCATTCAGCTAGCCAGTGTCTTCAATTCAAACCGATATTGAACAATATCTATCAGTTCACTGTTGAGTAAGAAACACTAAAAATAACCAAGAAGTTTGAAGGGCCTTAAAACGTGAATTATGATTTTCGAATGATAAAAAATGATGAACATTGATGGACACTCAACAATCGCGTTGCACAGTCGCGGGACTACTCTAAATGCAGCATTCATATTTTGACATAAGTATTTGAAAAACGTTATTACCAACTTGTCTGGCTATTCAATCAACTCGTTTACTTCATGTAGATAGATATATGTTTATTTGATCCCCTCGGGGTTACAAAGACTTCTTTCTTCCTTCGTCCCTTTCCTATTTACAGCTTTGCATAACTTTCTCTACTCCAATCTATTTACATTCCTATTTCTTACTCTACCTTACTTATTCCATATACATTTCGATATTTTCCTTACCACTATAATATACATGTGAGACTGAGTGGGATTTCGGCTTCCGGTTTCGTCGGATACTCATTTCAATTCTTTCCCATTTACTTTATGTATCAATAGGATAATTCCAAAATATTACTCCACGTACGTTCTCCAAAATTTGATTAAAAAATAATAAAAAAACGATCTCTGAAAATTTGATTTAAAAAACTATTTCAATAAAATATTTTCCCGAAAGATATTTTACTTAAAACGTCCACAAGCTATCATATTTATTTCCGTCTTTTTTCAAACCAAAAATTCTGAAAATAACCAGCATATTACGTTGTCCATCGCCCCCTCTAAAATTCTTCTCCTCTGATTAAATACTCGATGTCACGTCCTTCATTTCCGCAGTGCTTTAAAACTGGATCACTGGATCACGAGAAAGAGAAAAAGCCCATCTCTTCCTCTTTCTCATGATGCCTAAGTCGCCGTTTTTTACTAGTGTCTGTGCGTTGGTCAGTCTTCGATGGCGTCTATCGTCTAAGTATAGAATCCAAGTCCCGCCGTTCGTGTTAAATCTTTCCTCTGCTTCGACTCTGGGTCGCGAGTCGGCGAACCACTGTGTTGTATAGAACTGTGGCATCAGCGAGATTTTTTTTTCCATCGATCAAAAAAGAAAAAGGGGGAAAAAAAGTTCGAGGGCATTTTGTGGGGTACGTGAGTTTTTCTACTCTCCATATGTGCCGGAAAAAAATGCCAATTATTGTGACCATGTGACCATTGTGTTATACAAATGTGATGTTTCTTCTGTTCCAATGTTCTACCGCCAAAAATAATGTCTGTGATTTGCCAACGCATATCGGATTACAGTGAAATCTATAATACATCGTAATTAAGTATTCCCACCCCTACTTTTCGTAGAAATTGAAGGGAAATGAATGGTTTGATTCATGAGGGTTCTATGACATCGTCAAGTGTAATTTGTCTTAAGGTTGAATGTTTTCTCGAGGGAATGGAAGAAGTGTTTTAACAAAAAAAAAAAAAAAAACAAATGCATGGGATGTAAAGAAGGGAAAAAATTGATGAATGACAAAACGAAAAATGAGCTGAAAATAAGACGAAGCGGGAATCCATTTGATAACAATAGGATATTTTTTATTCCTCAACTGGTCCGTTTTTGATAACTTTTTAATCATATTTTCAATACTCTCTATTTTTTCCTTCAGTCAGAAGATAAATAAACGAAACAGATGACTAATTAAAATTAGGGAAAAAAAGATGGGAGAATGAGAAAAAAAAGCATTGAGCACGAAATGAGGAATAAATGAGAAGGCAATAATATGTGGAGAAAAGTCAGATAAAAATGAAAAATTCTCAATCCAATGTTTATCCACTTTTCTCCTTTTATCGGTCTTTTTTTCACTTGCTCGCTTTTTAGTGAAGGAACACTCGGTACGATTCCCAGGATATGTATTGTATCAAACCATGACTTGAGGATTCAATACTTCCTCCTTGTAGGTGCGGGCTGCTTTACCGAAAAAAAACTTGCGGAAAATTGAGAATTATGCTATATGTATTTTGCTTTTCTTGGGACAAGAAGCGTATTTATGCAGTAGAAAAAAATAATTGAGTGTACTAATAAAAATGACGGATGAACTATAACATCCTAAATAGGCGCGAGTCGAGTCTAATGTAATCATTTGCAATTTTCACATCCGAAGAGTTCCACTTGCACTGTAAAAATAAATCAGAAATTTCATGGATAATTGTCAATGCCATCGGGGAAAATCTACCGCGATTTGGAATTTCATGCAAAAATTTCGACTAATTTAATGTTTCATAGTATTAAATTATGGATTTCCACCATCAAAAGTGGAAATTCACGGAATGCTCAGCTGATAACTTCAACCGAAATGATCCCTATCTATTTAGTATTTACACAATTTCTTTCGACGCGAATCTTCCCTAAGATTTCTAAAATAATAATATCTTCAGGCCCGATATTCCCTGAAAGTTTTGTGGAAATCGAATTTGTTGGAAACCTCCGGTTTGTCTCAGGACGAATTTGTCTCAGTACAAAAAGGTTAGATGATTTTTTTTCAATGCGATATAGGAGTAAAATCACAACAACCTCCCCTGCCTTTATTGGTTAGATGGTAATAAGCAGTCACCCATATGAAAAGGGCCCTCTTGGTCGACTTAAGTTTCTCAAATATTCGTTCGCGAGGTCGCGTTCGCTTGCCCAACTTCGGTGATCGCCCCTATAGTAGATCGCCGACGGTGTATTTTTAATTTCGGCGAAATGAAAATCACTCTTTTCATCCTAAAATATTTAGCGCTATTGCAATATGTATAGTACAAATGGTAAAATATTGCGGAGTTTTTTAGTTTCGCTTTACCGACTCATTGAAGTTCTGAGGTTAATGACAATTTTTTAGAATGAGCCCAATAAACAATTATGGCATATTTACTGGTTGTGAAAGACAGGAAAAGTACAATGACAATTGATTTTTAATGAGATCAAAAAGAACACCTCATTTTTTTCTAATTTTTTGTCGTATCATTTGGCCGAAAAAAAAAATAAACAGAGTACGGCACTTTGCTCATAGCGCGACTACATGTAGTACTGGTCGTATAGGTTAAGAGTACCTGTGTTGAGTGTTAGTATCATTAGAAAAAAGTTTGAGGAAGTGCAATATGACGTATTTATATTTACGTTTCCTCCCAGCGAAGTGTCAAGGGATAAGGGTCAATGTGTGGTCAGGCAACGACTGAAATTTGTTACATTTGCTCCTAAATGGAAATCGAACGATTCCCAACTTTGTATTGAATGTGGCCTGGAATATAGGAATCAATCCGCCAATTATCGGCTCTTCGAGTTTAATTGTCAAGTAATTTGACATGAAGAATTTCACCAGTTCGCTTACCGGTTCACTTACTTACAAAAACGCCAACCCTCAAACGAACCACTTTATCAATTGATCTATTCGAGTGATATAGTGATTTATTTTCAGTTTTTTTTCATTATCGACTTTCGTACTAAAAACAGAATGTTCAAATTACCGTTTTTTTTAAATTAATTTTTCCAATTTCCAGTGAGTTCAAAATTATTAGGTTGCCTACACTTGTACAATACAATTACCGGTTTTTTTCAGATATGTGATTTATCATAGAATCCTCATAACTCATAGAAGATCTGTTCATATCACTTTCAAAACCAACCAGAATTTATATAAGAACCAAAAAATCTCAAAATAAGTTTCTTGAAAAACAGTTGACCTTTGATTGCATCACCTTGAGATATTCCAAAAAAGTATTTCACGACCTCAGTTTCTAATTTGATCATTTGGAAGCTAATTCAAGGCTCTCGAATTTACCTTCAATCAAATTTTAATTTTCAATCAAAACATTGAATAAGTCTTTGAGTTTTCTGAAAGTTTCATGTTATTGACCCTCTAATAGGGCAAGCTATTATGATTCTTCTTACAAGCCATTTTCTTGTAAGCATGCATTTATATTTCGAAGCGCCCATGATGTTTGACAATTTCTGAGCACGTGTGCATGTGTGTACCGAGTGTATGTTACAATGTCTACTTTTATCATTACTCAAAAACCGAGACGTATAAGAGTTCTGTCGAATCGTCTTGTCGTAACTTGGACTATGTTAAATTTTAGTAAAAATCGTTAGCCCGAGTTTTTTGGTTTTCATGAAAATTCATTCTTCTACACCTTTCGATGTATCTAAAAAACAAATGGATTCACAGAAAAAATCTGACAAAACTGGCTATGCCGAATCAAATTACTTACGCATAATGTCATGTTGTTCTTTGGTAAAACCCAATTTACTTATTCGAATAATTGTACACAATGAATATTCTTCACATTGTTCGCATAGGAAAGTTGATTGTGGGATCCTATTGGCTGAATGATTTTACCAACTACCCGTTCCTTCTCCAAATCAAGTTGATGAGGAACATAAATTATGACATAAATGTAGCTTGACTTAATTTCTCCGAACACTTTGCTTCAAGTAATTTTATGGGAAACCCAAATTAAGCCTTTCACCAACCTCAATTTAACTAGTCCATAACAATTAAAATTTATATGTCACACTCAATTTTTATGCCCTTCCTCCAAAGCGAGTGAGAAGTATCTAAAATTCGGACATTATTTTAGCGGTGTTATTTGCCGCTTACTTTGTCAAGCTGTTTAGTAGGCCAAATGTTACTGTCAGAGGTACTGACTATGATTTATGTTTGTGCAGGAGCTGAGCCAGACCCTCGGAGACGATAAAAGCGTGTCGGAGCATCTCAAGCTTCCGATACAACGCATCAACGACTACCAGCTCCTCCTTAAGGTAACATTTGTTTAAGTCAAAATAACAAAATTACAAAACTTAGTGTCTATAATATGCTGACAGCCTGGCCCCTTTACTGTTCAAAAAACCGTAAGCTTATACTTTTCGGAGAAATCCCATAACAATTCAATTTATATATATAGATATATATAAAGATGATTTCCTTGATTTTGGTTATGTATATTGATTCGCTATCCATACACAAATTACACGTTATTTATATCACCTTACCTTATTCATCAATCAAGATTTCAGCGATATGTTTAGCAATAATGTCTTTTTATTCCATTGAAACTGTAAATTTGTTTTCAAATGTCTAATCTATAATCTACAATCATAACATCATTTGTCGATTATTGACCCTAAAAATGGCAAACCAACATTTGTTTCCATTTTTTCAGTGTAGTTTGTTGCACATACGTAAATTAGATTGTTTGTCGCAATTTGTGGCTGAAAAAATCACGTGTTCTGGTGCTTGTTATCATGTTTCTATGTCTACAACATCGTTTAGTCTCAACTAATAGTGTTATGACTTCCGTTTGGCTCAGGTAGTCAGAGTTCAATGTCATCTCAATTAATCCCCCCGAGCACGTGATCAACCGTAATTAATTCATGATATAATTACTTTGTAACTCCCTCCATTATGTTGTCGTCATTTTGAATCTGTGTTCCAATCTTTGACATTTAGATGTTCATTTTTAAACTAATTTGTTTGAAGAATTATGACTGACCGACTGTCGGCTGTTTTTGAAAGCCTTCCAGGTAATATTCATGTTCGAATTTTCGCCTTGGAAAAAACACAGTCTGACATCGAGTTTCTGGATTTAAGCAATGATTTTCATGCGTCGAATGTTTGACTTTGACCCGTTTTATTTATATTTGTTTTCGGCATTTTGTGGAATTCCGATGAAAACATTTCGACCTCGATCTGCTTTTCTTAGTTTGCAAATATAGTAAACAATTCCTTGGTTACAATAATTTTTCTCTTCAACTAGTAACGGCTGATCTGATCTTTCAGTTTTGAACAGTTAAAATTTCGCATATTGAATAGGCCAAAAATTTAACTTAGAAAATCAAGTAGGCAACAAGCGTTTTCTTTCCGCCAGTAGCCGCCTTTTAATGAACATACAATATTACTATTTTCTCTCAACACTCAATCAACCATCATGTTCCTCCCATTCAAATCTTTTCATCCCCGCAATATACATTTCCACTGATCTCTGTCAACTCGAGTGGGTGCAGCTACGGATTTAGCATCTCTAAAAATGGGTCATCGTCATCACACGGTGTTGCCGCAGTAGGAGAGCATCCTCTGAAAACAATCCCCCAATTCAATAATCTTCACCATTCAATATGTCACATGGAAATTGAATTCAATCGAGTATTCATAAGATATTCCATTCATAAGTCAAACCATTTCGGTGTCCGCGAAGTCCGAATGTTATTTTGAGAACGTTGTAGTCTGAACGGTCTATGAGAGATCTACATTGAATATGGAGTACCCCCCCCCTCCACCTAGGTATTGTCTAGGGTAAGAATACACCAAATTGAAAACAAGTAATGACCGCTACTTTTTTGTTGGAATTGCAGGAGCTGGTGAAGTATTCGACCCGACTAGGGGAAAATTGCGACGACCTCCAGAAGGCTCTGGAGTTGATGCTAGGAATCCCTCATCAGGCAACTGACAACAAGTTCATAAGTAACATCGAGGGTTTCAAAGGCAACATCCATAAACTCGGTCGGCTTTTGACTCACGAGTGGTTCACCGTTACCGATAAAGACGGAAAGAGCAAAGAGCGATATTTATTCCTGTTCAAGGCGCGAATTCTCGTATGCAAAGTTCGCAGAATATCCGAGGATCGTTCGGTGTTCGTTTTGAAGGATATTATTCGATTGCCAGAGGTTTGTAGTAAAAAACAATTTACTAAATGATGTGATTTAAGATCACAGATCTTCAGATGAACTGGAAGATCGGAAAGGTTTTTCAATAGCAGTTAGTTAATTTTGAATTCGTCACAGGTGGAAGTTAAGGATTACCCAGCAGATCAGCGAACATTTGAACTTCATAATCCAGAGTTGCCCGGATACCCATTAACACTAGTGGCCCATAAGGATCAAGTTAAGAAGACTTGGCTCAAGGAGATCCGTCAGTACGCAAGCGATCTTGTTGCCCTTGCCGAGCATGCAGCTGACGATTTGCAAGTGACAGACGAAAAAAGTTCAAACGACGAGGCCAAAGGAACTAAAGTCAGTCCTCCACAGCAAGCCAAACCAGAAGCAGCGAAATCCAAGGCAGAACCTAAAGCTCAATCTAAAGCTGAACCCAAAGCTGAGCCCAAAGTTGAACCTAAAGTTGAACCCAAAGCTGAACCTAAGGCTGCCCCCAAAGCTGAACACAAACCTGAACCAAGAGCAAAACCTGAGAAGCGGGAAAGTGTCACGAAAATCGAGGAAGCTGACATTAAAAAAGCAAAATCCAGTGAAGAAAACTTAGAGATGTCAGGCCGATATTCGGCGAGTCGCTTTAGCGCCTCTTCCAAAGTCGTGGAAGGTAAGTTAGGAAATGATTATTTGGCATTTAAGTAGAATCGTATGCTGCATTTGTCAATGTATCTTCTCAATGTTGTGGATGAGTATCTGTTGGTATCAGAGCTGAGTACAGTGAAATTTGTAACGGTCCTTTAGAGTTCATGAGGATTAATATTCAGCATTCTTCAGAGGTACCTTCTTTATCCATGACATCCGAACTTTTTTCACTTTCAACGCTTTTACAAAAACTTGTACTAAGGGCGATTGTAAAAAAATCATGACTACCAAACGACCATTCGCGAAAGATGATTAATAGTTATGAAGTTTTAATTTTCGCAAACCTATGGCACAAAAAGTTGGATGCATATTCGTATTTCAAAAATTTTGTCAATTTTCGATTTTCCGAGAAAATCTTTTCGTTTTTCTTAAATTCTTCGTTTTTTTAAATTTTTTGTTTATTTTTTAAATTTTATTTTTGTTATTTTTTTAAGTTCCTGTGAGTTGTTATTTTTGGCTAGTAAAATTTTGCGAAAGTTCAAAATCTAATTAGAATCTGGCAAAGAATCACTTAGCACTTAATGTAATTATTTGTGAACTTTGTGGAATTGAACAGTTAAACAAGTAAATTGAGCAAATATAAAATTTCTGCGAAATCTATTGGTAGTCTTTGGATATCAGCTGAGTCTTGACAAATAATTGTTCGATTTCGAGGGGATTTCCATAACTTCTCGATAACGAGAAGGTAATAATTGGATCGTAACCCAGCTCTGATTACCTGCTTGTTATCATCGCTTGTAGAATATTCGTCAGTATCCAGTACTCGTAATGGCGCTTCCTCGTACATGGAGACATCCATGTCAGCATCGCAAAGCGCAAGAACAACATCCTCGTCCCTTGGGACAACCCAAGAGTCATCGAGTTCGTATCAGACTGCAACGAGCGGATCCTCCGGTGATACGAGAGTCTCAAAACTCGCCTTGACTGCTACCGAAACTGGCAAACCGAAATTTGTTAAAACGATCGAGGGCATCAGCGCTGAACGTAAGTATTGCGCATCCGTTCTATCTGCTCCGGTACTATGAGCTCCACAGTTTTTGATGCACGCACAAAATTCGGGAACTCTGAAGCGTTATTCCAATCAACAATTCGATTTCATTAATTTATCTGCCCTACATTATTTTCGTTCCTAAATTATCGGAAGTCGCTACTAAATGGTACACAAGTTCTTCAAAACTTCTGAAAAATTCTCGGAAATTTTATGAGAATCTGACGCAACTTTGGGGAATTGCCAATTATAAAACAATTCTCCGAAATTGAAAACAAGTGCTGTAATTTGATGGAATCTTGGAAAATTTCTGCCAAATTTTCCGAACTTTTTCATTATTCTATAAAAACTCTACAATATTGTTCTTCCACAATTTTTTGCGCGGATAAAAAACGTGGCGCATTCTATTCATGTAGAAAATTTGATAATCAACAATTATACAATGTTGAGAGGTGATACGTTAATAAAAATTCAGGCTCATAAAATTAATCGGGACAAAAAAGTGCACGAGTAGCACAATGTAAATGTCATGTTTCTACTGTTCTAGCCATCCGAGCAAAACAGGCTGTCTTGCACGTTATAGGTAATATGATGTGGAGAAAAGGGAATAAGACATGGCTTCATCTTTCTCTCTGTACTATATCAATTGGCTTTAGCTACATGGCTTTTGTCGTCAGTCTAGAAGCTGTCGGTTCTTTCATAAAATTTGAATGTGATTGCTGGAGAGCAATCATCAATCATTGGCACTAAAATCGTCATAAAAATTTCTGGGAAATTGGTACTTTTGATTCAATTGATTTGTGCCTGTTTTCATCTATTTTTCCGTCAAAAGCTATTCTCTGACTAATGCGGATTGGACGAAAAACCCGGACAAATTTTGGACGAAAAGTACCAAACCTAACTTTCTTTATGCTTATCATGAACATAAATATTCGTCAATTCATAAATCAAAAATCATGTACTACTCCATAATAATCATCTTGTCATGTAAATTTCCATTTTCATACAGCAGATCATGGAGTTCAGCTTGAAATATCAACGATTACCGTAATCAATGATGATATGAATTGAATTTTTTATTAATCGTGAAAATGATTTTCTATAGCTGGCGAGTCGGCAACTTTCGAGTGCACTCTCGAAACAGGTTCAGCATCTAGATTGCATTGGTTGAAGGACAACAAACCACTTGATGACAAATTGGCTGATAGAATTAACATCAGTTCCACCGAGAATTCCTTCAAACTCAGAATTCTCAATGTTATGGAAAGTGACACGGGAATTTATACAGCTCGGGCAGCTAATGGAGATGGAAAAGCCACGTGCACAGCACAGCTGATTGTTGAAAATTTGAGTGCTGATGAGAGGAAAGCTAAGGCTGAGGCTAAAGCTCCTGTTTTCTTAGTGAGACTTAAGGACACCCAACTTCTGGAAAATACCTATCTTCGGTTCATGATTAAAGTCAAGGGAGATCCCAATCCTGATTTAAAATTGTAAGTGGCTCCTAGAATTGGGAACACCGATTTTTTCAACTCATCTCAACAATTGTTTTGTTTTTAAAAGCGTTTTCAGTTTGTCATCTGTATTAATTTTTTTCGATAAGGAAATGACTTCTTCCAATTCTCATGCGATGGATTCTGCTAAAAGTCACATCGAGTATTTAGAAGACAAAGATAATATAAAGAATTTCAGTGATTAGACTCCAACTATTAATTACCAATTTCATAAATTCGAGCTTCATGAATATTATTCTCTTTTCATTTCTATTTTCTTCCAATTAGCTTCAAAGATGGTGTCTTAATCGACTCGAAGAACGACAGAATAAAAATCGTCACCGAGAAATCTGACAGCGGCTTCTACGAATTGGTCATCCCCGACGTTCAAAAAACAGACGCGGGAAAATTCTCCTGCAAAGCTACCAATCAATTTGGTGAAGCCACCTGTGAAGCAACGGTTTCCGTGACTGATGAGAAGACCTTATTCGCAGGTACAGATGCAAGAAAATACTAAGACGATTAGTAGTACTCTTATTGATTAAGATATTATTTCTTCCGACAATTTTCATGAATTCTCAAGAAGTTTACAAAAACATTTTGAAAATTTTTATTTTTATTCTATTTATTTATTTCAAATTTTACATTATTTTTTTTTCTTTTTTTTTGCATTTTCAACTGTTTTTAATTTTTTTTATTTTATAGATTTTTTCAATGTTTTAATGTTCTTTTCAATTGTTCACTTCCGCATATTTTCAATGTCTCCAAAATCTGGAATCATGATTAATTCACAAGTTACTTCTGATATCACCGACCGCAGGTCTCCCCGAGGGAATTTTCGAAGAAGGTTCCGAACCCCAGTTCAAATGGTTACGTGATGGAAAGCCCTTCGATCCCGAGGAACGCTTCAAAGTGCTCTTCGAGGACAAGGAAGATACCCTGGCCCTCGTTTTCCAACATGTTAAACCTGAGGATGCGGGATTATATACCTGCGTAGCCCAAACAAGCACAGGAAATATCAGCTGTAGCGCTGAACTGACGGTCCAGGGAAATGTCAATCAACTGTTAAAAGAGCCTGCAAAACCAGCTCTGGGAAGTGAATCCAAGAAGTCCGAAGTCAATGTAGGCGGCTCTGCAATGCTAGATCTCAAGGTCACAGGGTTCCCGAAGCCTCAGATAACCTGGAGCAAGGATGGAAGTGAAATCATAGCTGGTAAGAGAAAGTCTGAATCCTCAAACATCTCTGCTGTCTATTAATAATTATGTTGCTCCATTAACTACCGAAAAGATAGTATTTAATCTACATTCAATTTATTGTTTAGGCGGGAGGATAAAGTACCTTTGGGAAGATGAGGAATCCCTCTCCCTCGTCATAAAGAACGTGACGAGTGATGACGGGGGTGTATACACAATAAAAGCGAAGAATGAATTGGGCGAGGATACCACGTACATCGAGCTGATTGTGAAGTCAGCTCCAAAGATCGTGAAGAAGATGACAGATACCTTCGCTTACATTCAAACTGACGCTAAAATGACCGTTCAAATTCAAGCATCCCCAGCGCCTGACGTTACATGGTACAAGGATGGACAAATTTTGAAAGAGTCGGATAGGATTTCATTCGTGAAAGAAGGCAGTGATTACTACAGCTTGATCATCAAGGATTGCAAATTAACTGACACGGGCAGTTACTCAGTTATGGCGAAGAATGAGATCAATCAGACTTCTGATGTCTGGAACTTCGATGTCAGGTGTCCACCCAAGATCAAGAAGAAGTTGGGAGAGTCCAGAATAATCGAAGAGGGAGCCAGTCTTACTCTGCAGATTGAAGTGGAAATGGAACCTGAGCCAACTGTAGTCTGGTTGAAGGATGATATTGTTATCAAGGAAGATCAGCGCTTGACGATTGTTGATAATGGAGCAGTGAAGATTTTGAAGATCAATCAGACCGTGGGAACTGATGCTGGAGTTTATAAAGCGCAAGTTAGTAATAAGGATGGGACGACTGTGGATGCGGTAGGAATTGAGGTAGGATTTCTAGCAATTTTTAATTTCATTTATGTTTCTGTGGACTTTCAAGATCTCTATGGTTCATGTCGATGATTCATCATTTTAAAAATTGATGAACAACATCGTCGCGTTGACTCGTTTTGAAATTTGAAGTTGTATCAATTTTCTAACAATTATATTAAATTTCTATATTTTGCGTATAAAAATAGGCAAATAAATAATATTAAAGAATATACAAGCTATCATAACATAAGGCAATATGATCGTAATGCTTATGGTGACACGATTTGTTCGTCAATAGGTGAAATGCGCTCCAAGATTCAAGAAAGGCATGACCGATGTCATTACAAAAGTTGGAGCAACAAGTGCGGAATTTACAGTTGAGGTTGGCGGGTATCCCAGACCAAAGGTCCAATGGTATGTCAACAAGAGCGAGATAACTGAAGAAAAAACAGAGTTCGTTACATCGTCAGAAGGTGACATCCATAAATTAGTTGTTAGTGACATCAAGGAGGAGCGTTCGGCTACTTACATGTGTAAATTAACAAACGAATACGGCTCAGACTCCAGCAGTGGCAAATTGATTGTCTATTGTAAACCGAAGATTGTTAAGAAGTTGGTGGACCAGAAGGTCCAGGAGGGAGAGACCCTGAAACTTGCTGTACAAATATCAGGGACACCGGATCCTAATGTCAAGTGGTTCAAGGATGGTAAAGAAGTGTCCGCAGATGCTAGGATCAAGATAACGCGTGATAGTCAGAGAAAGGAGAGCTACGATCTCACATTGAATCTGCTGAAAGGATCCGATGGAGGAACTTACGAAGTCAGAGCTGAGAATGAGATGGGAAGTGTCACTTGCAAGAGCAAAGTCATCGTTCTGAGTAAGTACGAAGTCATGTCTACAGAAATTATTGAAGAAGTTTTGCAGCTTGAAGAATATTCGAAGTCATTATTGTTTGTAGGAACGGTTTTCTTGTTGAGGTATTTCAAGTGTTAAATCATTTTTCGGTATCTTGCTAGAATATATTAAATTCAAATACTATAAAAACTTTTGCAGAATGTTACAAAAACGAAAAATGATGAGAGACCAAATACCCCAAAATTTGCAAATAGTTCAATACTCGTAATCAATTTATGATTGAATCGAAGGAACTTCTTGATAATCAAAAAGTAGTTATAAGGCTTCAGCAAAATGTAATCATAATCAAACGCTTTTCCGCTCTGGTCATGTAAGTAAGCAACGAAAAACCCAAAACCAAAAGTCATGTAAAACTTTACTGAATTCTAGTAATGGGCAATCTTATTCATAACAAACAACTACAGATTTGAGAACGATAGACATTAATTCTACGAATTATTGAATACACTATGTTATATTTGCTTATAGTTTTTATATTGCCCATGACTACGTAATCCAGCCATGCATGGATGAAAGGACATATCAGATGACTAAAATTGTGTATGTTCTAAGAAATGTCCCTGCTCCCACCTTCGTAATATGACATGCTAATACTTTCGTTTTCA
The DNA here is from genome assembly GCA_026005395.1 of Asobara japonica. NCBI lineage: Eukaryota > Metazoa > Arthropoda > Insecta > Hymenoptera > Braconidae > Asobara > Asobara japonica. Next base: position 796,169 of record BQMI01000334.1, read on the forward strand.
CAAATAGTGTTCCCTGAACCTTGTGCATAACGTATCAATTATTTTAACAACCGAAAGTCCAATGGGCTTCATCAAAATTCTTGTACTTCTTAGCCAAGTCCGAAGGCTCTGCTGAAACCCTCGATCCGGATGCAACGAAGAAAAAAGCAACTGAGGAGGATGTCTCCGGCGACAAACAACAAGCTGAAGGTCCGGAAGGTAACAAACACACTTGGAAATTTAGAAAAAAAATCAATACTCGATACTTCATTGCAACAAAGTCCGATATATCAGAAATTGTGTCAAAATTTTGGCAAACGAAAGAGAAAAACATTATCTGTCCAATTTAAAAGAGAAACATCGAACGTTTTCTCTAGCAAAGAAACATAATGCTTCGCTTAGGTGTAGTAGTAGCGTTGTTACAACTTGATAAATTCAGGTTGCGAGAAACTGGTGAAGAGGAGCGTGGAAAAAGTCAAGGGAAAGGATGGTGAGAAAATAACAATCTCCGTGGAATCAACAACAGAACATGAAGCAACAATGACAGGTAATGGCATACATACAAAACAACTGAACAGCCAAAACATTTTACTGCACTTTAAAATGAAGATATTAATAGTAAGACTGATGTAACCATTTCGCGAGATGAACTTAACGTTGTTTTTTTTCAATTTATTTGTTCACAATTTGCGTTATTATTTGCGCTTAATTACTTAAAAGGTTTGATGATGCTGGTTAACTGTCCAGGTTTCCATGGACTTTCACAGAATTTGATCTATTCTTTCCCACAATTTTCAAAATATTTTTCTGTTTTTTCGAAAAATTTAGCATTTTTCAGACACAAAAATTGTTAAAATATTCGCAAATGCCTTCAAATTTTGTTAACATATCTCCGAATTTTGTAGAATTTCCTACCCTCAGAACTGAAAATTATTGGCGTAACCGAGAGGCACGGGGAACGACCTTTTTTCTGGCGCAACGCGCCATTAGATATTTGTACATTCAATTTACACTTATACTCAGAAAGCTAAATGCTCACTAACACCTCTTCATACCTGACTGCTGCTTTAAACCATCAACCTAACAACAGCAACTTAAACATTAACGACAGATCTTGATGAGCTGAAGAATGCGCCTGTTAAAAGATAAGGGTGACAGCACAACGGAGATTGTTACATTTGCGAGTCCCCTTCGCAGGTCCCGATGAGCGTCATACGATCAGCAAAATGAAATCAACGAAAGTAGAATGCCAGGAGATTCACTCTGATGGTCCTCAAGTAGAAGAGATAGCCTCTTATAGTTACGAAGTTCACGAAGAGGACACTGGTCAGAAGCCCCAGAATGGAATGCTGATCGAGGAATACTCTGAAAGTGATGACAATAAGAAAAAGCTCTCCATCAATCGAGGCATTTCGATAGTCTCAGTATCAGACGATGAATCTACTCTCAAAGCGCTGTCTCGAGACGTCAGTACAGAAGAAATCTATAATGCTCAAGTGTCAGAAGGCCCTAAACGAAATGACCTCCTCGAAGGATTGGTACCGAATGGAAAAACCATCGAAGAAAAAGTGTTTGAATATGACGGACCGCATCACGCTGTACGATACTCTGAAACTATAATCGAGGAGACTTTCATAGATGATTCATCTCCGGACCTTCCTGAGGAACTTTCTGTGAAACCAAAGGACCAGAAAGCAACTGCTGATGCGAGCAAATTAACGAGACAAGAATCAAAAATTGAAAGAATGGACTCTGTGGAATCTAGGAGGGCCTCGATAACTGACGTACGAAGGAACTCCCAGAATGCTGTTTTGGAGGACAGCAAGCTATCTCGACAGAGTTCCAGGATGAGTCGAGTTGACTCAACGGAGTCGACGAAGGCTTCCGTTAATGAACTATCGAGACAGAATTCACAGACGGCTGGAGTGGAGGAGAGCAAGTTGTCGAGGCAGAGTTCCAGGCTGAGTCGAGTTGATTCGACAGAGTCGAAGCAGTCGACGACTTCTAGGAGAAATTCCCAGAAAGCTGTGGTCGACGATGACGATGATCTCGACGCTGATGAAAAGACAAAGTCACTTTTGCGAAGAATTAAAACACAGCGGAGCGTTCTCGAGGAGATCATGGATCAAACCGCGGACAAATCGGAAAACGGCGAAATCGGAGGTAAAAGCGATTTAATGTTCTTTTTTAGTATTTGTAGATGCAAAACTTTTGGAGTATGTTAGAAAACACCAAGGTGGCAAGTGCTCTACTATATAAGTCATTGTACAATCTAGCGAATTTGTATTAGAGGAATGAAGCTCCTGGGAATCTCTGTTTCAATGAAAATTGGGATTCAGATCTCGATATAGTCGAACCTTCCTTGGTGTTTTTATCACGTCGCAAATGTTTTATACCTATAAACACTGAAGAAGTATCCTAACTCTAGGCTCTCATCCTGAGGTTTGTCATTCAATTGTATAAGTCATCTCCCATTACCGTCAATGTCCAGTACATTGTTATTCCCTCGGTGTAAATACTCACTGTTTGCTCTGCGCTCATTGTTACCAACCAATATACACCCTCAAATAACGCTTGGCTCGCATGCAACACAAGAAGCATTAACCTTCGTGGAATCCCGTCATCTAGTCTGAGGTAAGTATCGTGTCTACCAATAGTAGCTTTGGATGTGCCCGCAGGCGCTAAAAAATTCTCGCCTCTCTCCAATTTCACACGTATTTTTCATTCCTCTAGCCGCACCCCAGATCGTCAGCCACGATTTCGAGGACCGCACCATCTTCGAGACACAAAGTACAGTCTTTACGATAAAGGCCACAGGTCTCCCGCGTCCCGACGCAAAATGGTTCAAGGATGGAAAGCCTCTGAGGTCCGCGGACAAAGCCAAGCCCTCGCAGGTCGGGGAAACCCACACTCTAACCATCACCAAAGCAACGGAAAAAGAGACTGCTCTTTATCAGCTTGTTTTGACTAACAAATTGGGTACAGCAAGCATCGACGCTTATCTGGAAGTTGGTCCCGTTGGAGACTTGCGCAAGCCCAGGTTCTGCGACCCCGTTAAGGATGTCGACGTCGAGATTAATACCACGGGAACGCTCCAAGGTGTTCTCACAGCGGATCCCATTCCCGATGTTACATGGCTGCACAATGGCAAGGAAATTTCCTTGGATGATAAGAAATATGCACCTAATTTAACCACAAAAAAAGTGGAGGATGGTTTGCACCAATGTACCTTCTCACTTGGCATCGCAGACTGCCTGCATGAGGACGTTGGTAAATACACACTAAAAGCGACGAATCTTCACGGAGAAGATAGTTCGTCAGCTGATCTGGAGCTACTGGCTCCTCCCCAGATTCTAGAGTTCAAGGATCTTAATGCCGCGGTTGAAGAACTATCCGCCTGGGAAGTCATCATAAAGTCCAATCCTAAAGCGGAGTTGACATGGGAGCGAGATGGTGTTGTCCTTGATGATGAGAGTAGATTTGGGTCTGAGGATGATTACAAAGAGAAAAAATATCGATTGATATTGAAGAATGTGATGTACGATGACGCGGGAACATACCGAGTAATCGCTAAGAACTATCTCGGAGAGGACAGTGCCGAGGCTCAACTAATACCGTTCACAGAGCCTCCAGAGTTCTTAACGACTCTGTCCAATGGAGCAGTGCGTCATGACGCTGGTATCGAGCTGAAGGTAGAGGCTAAAGGAATTGCCAGACCGAAGATCCAGTGGTTCATCAATGGGGACGAGCTCACCAATGACGGACGTCACACAATAAATACGATCGTTGATGATCATGTCTTTAGTACTCTCACAATCGTTAATTTCGACGCAACTGACGAGGGCGAGCTTGTCTGTGTAGCCACCAATCTTGCGGGAAAAGCTAAAACTAATTGCACATTATCGATGATAAGAATTCCGCCTACATTTGATAAGTTACTACCAAAATCTCAACAGATTGACGAAGGCCAGCCTCTAGAACTGAGTATTGACATCGATGGGAGTCCCTTCCCGAAAGTGGCATGGTTTAAGGATGGTGAGAAACTCGTTCCTGATGGCCACGTGAAGATTGAAACCCAACCTAATGGCTCGACCAAGCTTACAATTGACAAATGCAAACCAACTGACTGCGGAGCGTATAGGCTAGTCGCTAAAAACAATAACGGAGAAAACACGACTCAGTGTGCTGTTGCGGTGAAACCCACCCTCCGCCGGCCATCGTTTTCTACACCTTTGGAGGATGCTCATCTGATTGTCGGTGAGCCTTTGAAATTACAAGCTCAAGTGGTAGCATTTCCGACACCTGAGGTTCAGTGGTTCAAGGACGGACAACCATTACATCCATCTCAAGAGATAGAATTCATAAACGAACCTAATGGAATCATGGGCCTTTCAATAGAGACTGCAAGGCCCGAAGATGCTGGTAGGTACTCCCTAGTTGTGAAAAATGACCTCGGGGAGACCACAGGAACAGCGGACGTTGAGGTTGAAGCCAAGGAGAAGAAACCAGGTTTCTTGACTACTCTTCAGCCCATGACAGTTGTTGAGGGTTTCCCCGCGAAATTGGAAGTGACGACTGTTGGAAAGCCACCGCCGACACTCAAATGGACGCACAATGGGGAGGAAATTGTTCCAGATGGAAAGCACATCAAGATCGTATCTCAGCCTGATGGTACCCAAGCCCTATTGATAGATAAGGTGACAGCCGAAGACGGTGGTGAGTACGGTGTTATAGCGACTAACTCTGAAGGGGAGGAATCAAGTCATGGGATCCTTAGTGTCGCTGGGAAAGAGAAGACAGACACACCGGAAGAGAAACCCACGTTCCTGGGACAATTGAGGGATGTTAGTGCTGAAGAAGGTGATACGCTATCACTGAGCGCAGCGTTTTCTGCAAATCCCCTGCCAGATGTGGCATGGACAAAGGACGGTGAGGCGATCGAACCTACTGATAGCAGAATTCTGTTATCGTGTGACGGAAGAAAAGTTGGAATTGAAATTCATCCGTGTTCAGCTAAGGACGCTGGAGTCTATCGCTGCCGCTTGACGAATCCTCTTGGTGAAGACTCATCCAGTGGTATTGCAACCGTTAGGAAAATCTATTCTAAACCCAACTTTGCTCAACGCTTCACTGATCTTCAACAATTGCCAGAACATGACGCGAAGTTTGCTGCAAGAATTACCGGCATTCCCCGGCCTGATGTTACGTGGTACTTCAACGATAAACCGATCCGCGATAACGATAAGTATAAGATTAAAAGAGATGGGGATATTTGCTGTCTCTACGTTGCTGACTGTTCTCCAGAAGATACTGGCAGGTACAAGTGCAGAGCTGTGAATAAGGAAGGCGAAGCGTCATGTGAAGCTGCTCTGACTTTAGGCTCTGGTGCCGACACTAGACAAAAAGTGGAACCCCCGTCGTTCATGAAGAGAATCGGCGATTGTGAAATTTACAAAGGAATGACGGCAAAATTCACTGCTTGTGTAACAGGCTGCCCTGATCCCAGCTTCGAGTGGTACCGGAATAATGAGAGATTGTGGCCCACAGACCGAATCAGAATGGAGGAGGAGGGCTCCGGTCTCCTACGGCTAATAATAATGAACATTGATGAGCACGACGTTGGAAAATACAGTCTCAGGATTTACAATCCTCACGGTGAGGATATCTGCCATGCAGAGATGCGTTATGATACGCTGGACATTCGCCCGAAGAAACCTCTGGCTGATCAATACTCAGAGTTTGACAAGTACAGAAAATCTGGGATACCATTGCCCCTAGCTGATCGACCTATCATTAGCAGAATGATGGACAGACACTTGACGCTCTCGTGGAAGCCATCAATACCTATTGGACCCCGAGTTCCCGTCACATATCTTGTTGAGATGTGCGAATTACCGGACGGAGATTGGTTCACTGCTAGAACAGGACTGCGCTCTTGTGTCTGTGACATTAGGAACTTGGAACCTTTCCGAGATTACAAATTCCGAATTCGAGTGGAGAACAAATACGGGATAAGTGATCCGTCGCCATTTGCCCAAACTTATCGATCAAAGTTGCTACCGGATCCACCAAAGTTCCATCCTTACCTCCCACCTGGAATCGACTTCAGACCGGAGACGAGCCCATACTTCCCCAAGGACTTTGACATTGAGCGACCACCACACGATGGCTACGCCCAAGCTCCCAAGTTCCTTCGCCAAGAGCACGACGCTCAATATGGAGTGAAGAATCATAATTGTAATCTCTTCTGGTTTGTCTACGGATATCCAAAACCCAAAATGAATTACTACTTCAATAACGAATTGATCGAATGCGGAGGTCGCTACGATCACAGCTACACGAGAAACGGACAAGCTACGTTGTTCATTAATAAAATGTTAGAGCGTGACGTTGGTATATACGAAGCAGTTGCAACTAATGAGCACGGTGAGGCTAGACAGCGAGTTCTCCTGAAAATCGCGGAGTATCCAACGTTTATTCAGCGCCCCGAAGAAAGTATAATCATGTTGAGACGAAATGGACACCTGCAGGCGAAGATCTTCGGGGTGCCCTATCCGGAGATCAAGTGGTACAAGGATTGGAAGCCTCTGGCGCCCACTGCACGAATCAAAATGGACTTCTTCGAGCCTGATACGTCAGTCCTCACCATTCACGATGCAATCCTCAAGGATGAGGGGTTATACTCTATCAGTGCTAGGAACGTAGCCGGATCAGTTTCCTGCTCCGTAATGATTCACATAGAGGAGAACGAGCAAGAGTACGGATACAGAACCTACACGAGACAAACTGATGTCAAGCCAAAATCAAAACTATTCGATGACTACTACGATCTCGGTGATGAGCTCGGAAGGGGAACACAAGGAATTACCTACCACGCGGTGGAGAGAGCAACGGGAAAGAATTACGCTGCTAAGGTAATGCACGGACGTGGAGAGCTGCGCCCTCTTATGTACAATGAAATCAATGCTATGAACCATTTGAATCATCGAAACCTATTGCGTCTTCATGATGCTTATGAGACTGATGGGTCCATGACGATCTTAATGGAGCTCGCCGGTGGTGGTGAGCTCGTGGATACTCTTACGAGAAATCCTTTCTACACAGAATGGGAAATAGCAAATTACATCAGGCAAATTTTGGGTGGATTGCAGCACATGCATAATGAAAGCTGGGCACATCTGGGACTTACCCTGGGCGATCTTCTCATATCGCACTCAGGCAGTGATGATTTGAAGATTGGAGACTTTGGTCTCGCTCGTAGGATTTCATATAACAGACTTATGACTCTTGTCTATGGAATGCCGGAGTTTGTGGCACCGGAAGTGGTCAATGGTGATGGTGTTTCCTACGCTGCTGATATGTGGTCTCTCGGTATCATCACTCATATATTGCTCTCTGGTATATCTCCCTTCCGTGGTATTAATGATCGAGAAACTCTTACGAAAATTAAGAATGGAAGCTGGGACTTTGACGAACGCTGGTGGATGCATATCTCGAGTGAGGCAAGAGACTTCATTAAGAGATTGTTAGTGTACACTATTGAGGATCGAATGGATGTGTCTGAGGCCCTCCGCCATCCATGGTTGAGGAATTTGGATAAACCTCCACCAGAACCGTACAAGATACCTTCGGAGAACTTGAGGAATTATTACAAATTATTCAGGTGGGTAACATTATCTATATCACTTCTTCCCAGCTGAATTTTCATGGGCTTACATGAATAAAGAGCAACATTAGTCAGAAAATCTTGGAGGTTGCAAAATCTCATATTTTAAAATTAAAATTTTAAAATCTGCATAATTTATATTTCAAATAACTTCTTTATGCAGGGATTGGTACGGCAACGCCTCCTGCAGAAACTGGTACAGAAGAAGGAAATTGAGCAGTGCTTTTGAGCATCCCTCGAAAATGGTTTATCCTCCGGGTGACAAGTATACTCCAGAGCGAACACCCGATCGAAGCTACACGCCTCGGGAGAAGCCAGAGCCGAAGGCCTGGGAAAATCGTGTGCCTTCGAGGGAGCCAATTGACACGGAAATTGGAATGTTCTCCAACGAGAGCCATTACCAAAACGGTCCAGACACCTATCTTCTTCAGCTTCGTGACACAGACTTCCCAGTTAGGCTCCGTGAATACATGAAGGTGGCCCACGATCGCTGCCCCAGCTTCAACAGAATCCACAACGATGAAGGCTATGATTGGAGGACCCCAGTTATACGAGAGCGCAGAAGGTTCGTGCTCTTTTCTATTTCAATTCATTTTTTTCAACTTGCCGATTTTCGGGAAGTTATTGTATTGACCCCGAAATCAATTTTTTTTTGACTGTGTAACTGGTGTTTTAAGTATACCAAAATGGTTCCCATCAAATTCCGAGTAAATGTCTCTGTGTGTGTGTGTATGCTTGTATGTGTGGAATCGGATTTTTGGTTAACGATTTCTTACGAACGGATTGAACGATCGGGGTCATCGAGGTCTTATTCGGAGCGTCTTCATGGAACTTAGATCGGATTAGTTTTTGGTTCAAATTGATCGAGCTGTTTTTTTATTATTAACAATTGAATTGTTTTTTTTTTTTTTTTTATTTAGCTCGAAACTTTAACAAGTTTATGCAGCTTACAATGATATTATATATAAATATATGTATATAAATATGTGTATATATATATATATATATATCTAGATATTAACATGAGTGTTACAATAATGATATACAGTTGTGTTTGAAACGGTCAATCTCAACAGACGTATTCCTTGGTATATTTTTAAGGTTTCTGAATTCTAAGGGTAACATGGCCCTTACATCACATCCAGCTTGATAGCAGAAGTCCGACTTGGTTCTATTAATTACATAAATTTTCTTTCAATTACACATTGTGATTTGGGATGGACTTCATGGAGATTTCTGACGTTCCGCCTATATATCAATTTTGCATGTGATTAAGTAGTTGGTAACAATCTGAATACATTTCGTGTCCAATTCTTTGAGGATAGTAAGGCTATTATACGGAGGGAAGACTCCAATACTCGCCAGCTGAACCAGCATAATTGGTCTAATTGGGTCGTAAAGGGGGCATTCCCAGAGGATATGATCAAGGGTCTCATCCAAAAAACCACACCTACATTGTTTCGAGTCAACAAAATTTTTTCTTTGGAGACTGGAAGCCAGGTGGTAGTGGTTGGCTCGAGCCCTGCTTACCCACGAGATGGCTCTCCTGGACAATTTCCTCCCTATAAACCATGGCTTACGCCCAGTTTTGTGGTAGTGTTCAAAAAAGTGTGTCCCTTTCTCAAGACTTTGTCTGATGCAGATGGAATCTGTAGTTTCAATGGCCGATTTCCGAAATTGTTCTCTGAAGTCAGTGAACGGTAACAATAGCGTCATGTCTGGGGCAACTTGGGTAGCCTCCCCGGCAAGTCTGTCTGCCTCCTCATTGCCAGCTATACCGGTGTGGGAGGGAACCCATTTAAATTTAATAAAGTTATCACCGTTATTAATTTCTCTAAATCTCCTATAATTTCTTTTGGCTTCGATTATAAATGGGTTCTCCCTCACAGTGGAGGAGGGCCGCGAGAGAGTATCAAGCGCACTTAGCGAATCGGTAACAATTTGATAGTTTTGATAGGGAGACTCAAGTGCCAGCAGAGTGGCTTCATTGATGGCAAAGCATTCGGCGGTAAACACTGACCCCGTGGGATTAATTGAATTGTTTATAACGCTCTATTTTGAAAACGGTAAGGGATGCGGCAAAAAGTATTAAACAGAATTTGCTCAGTAAGTGGAAATGCATATTTAATTACTTATCACTTTTTTCCATATTTGTCATAATCAAGGAGGTATAACGGGTTTAACCCTCGAGCGTTCGCACCCCTATGGGCGTCTCACTCCCACTCCAGTAACGCGCATAATTCTCGTCCTCACGCTGACTATGCGGCTAGTCAAATATTCATCATTATCTGCTTGATAAATGTGATTGAAACATTGAATTGACGTATCGGAAAATCTAGGAACGACAAACAGAAATTACAAATCGGGAAGTTTTCTTTGTAGTTCCAATGGGGATACACACTTTTATCCTACTCGTTTCATTTAGGAAGAGCAAAGCTTGAGGCGTCTGAAGAACAACTCAGTTTCTACAAATTTTTGGCAACAGAAAATTCTATGAGTTGTTAAAAGTTTTAGACTACCCTAATGAATTTTGCGGAATCTTGAAGATCTCTAGGAGTCTATATTTTAGACACCCCTTTTTAAATGACTGAATTTCAAAGGTTCACAGATGTCATGGACGAGGAAATTGACGACGAGCGAAAAGCAAGAATCAACAACTATGGAGCTGACTCAAATACAATGAGACGTCTTCGACATGAATTGGGAACTCGTTTGGACTCTTACTATGAAGCGGACGCCATGATCGAGGAGAAAAAGGGTGGCAATCTTCCATTCTTCCGTGAAAAGCCGCAAATTTTGCAAATTCAAGCTGGTAAATGCGCCCAGCTTGCCTGTTTCGCTGTGGGCAACCCGAAACCTGCGGTTCAATGGTAAGTGGTAAAACTGGCAAAAAAAAAATTATAATTAAAATTTTTATGATTATTACCAATAGTTCCAATCATTGCTTGATTACGGAACAACTGAAACTTGAACCAGAATTACAATTATTTTAAACATGAAATAGAGCAATAGATTTTTGAAATTCCATTTTCTCGAAAAAAAAAAAAGTGAAAAGGAGGTTTCCCAGCAAATTTGTTCCCTCAAAAACTTTGAACTCTTAAATATGCCAACAGGTACAAGAACGATCTAGTCATTCAGGAAGGAAAAAGGATCAGCATTGTCGAAGCAACTGATGGTCGATCAATACTAAGTTTCAATCCAACACGGGAGTACGATATCGGTATTTACAAAGTTGTAGCGCGTAACAGCGTAGGCCAGACAGTGGCGCGCACACGGATTGTACTAGCAACTGTTCCGGGGATTCCCCAAGCGCCAGAAGTTTGTGGCATCTCAGACACGGAAGTTTTGCTGCGTTGGAAGTCTCCAAAGGACGACGGTAACTCAGAAATACTGTGCTATAATCTGCAGTACAAAGCGGGTGATTCCATCGACTGGATCGATGTGGCCAGCAATATAGATCATGAGTTCTTCGTAGTGAAGGATCTACAGGCAAACACAAGTTATATTTTCCGTTTGGCGGCGAGAAATCGAATTGGCTGGGGAGACAAGGGATTCGAGACTAGCCTTATTCAAACGAAGCCTGAGGGGGCACCCAAGGTTCCCATCAGTCGTGCCATGAGACACCTCCAGCATCTCACGGAGTCAGGACAGGAGATCATTCCTGATGAAGAAAAACCACGGATTACTTATGACGCAGAAGAGAAACCCATTGAGTGGACGATCGATTCCCAATTTACAAGTCGATATAGTTTTATTTCTGAGGTATCCAGGGGACGCTTTTCGATGGTTGTCAAGGGCGCCGAGAAAGAGAGCGACAAATTGGTGGTTGCTAAGATCCTGGAGACGCGGGCCGAGTATAAGGAGGCCGTTGGAGAAGAGTTCCAGGTAAGAATCTTGGGGCATCATGATATAGAAATGTAAAAAGCAAAATATTCATAATCAAATTTGGACAAATGGGAATTAAGTGGTGGAGGGAACAGACGAGATCCAATATTATATTTTGGTTTTAGGTGTTGAGATCCCTCAGACACGAGAGGATCGCCTTTCTAGAAGCGGCGTATTGGGCCTCGGATTCGCCCGTCGCTGTCTTCATTCTGGAGAAACTCCAGGGATCCGATGTCCTTACCTATCTTGCAAGCAGACCCGAGTACACCGAAAACTGTGTCGCTACTATTGTCACTGAGGTCCTGGATGCTCTACAGTATCTGCATTGGAGGGGCTACTGCCATCTCGACATTCAGCCGGATAACGTGGTAATGGCATCTCTCAGATCAGCCCACATCAAACTCGTGGACTTTGGCACGGCGAAAAAAGTCTCGAAATTGGGGACCGAGGTACCTCTGAAGTCAGGTCATCATGAGTACAGGTCAGACCGCCATCATTCATAATTCCTTTTAAATGCATTGAAATTTTTATGGTGATGATGACTTTCCTCAAATTCATGTAGCCTCTTCAACGCACATGGATTTGAAAGTCAGTTTGTTTTGGCACAACTCTATGTGCAATATCTCTCTACAAAGATTACATCGATATGCTACTGCGTAATATTAAGAGTGTATAAAGCCGATTGGCTTTCCCACCACTGATTGACACTTTCCCAGACCTTTGTGCATTGGGGCATTCATAGCTTTTAAATGGGTCGATAAATATTCAGAGTAAACAGTTCCAAGCTTTACGAATTTTACACAAGTTTATCAAATGTAACGAAATTAGAATCTAAAGAATTCACTGCTGATAATCAAGTGATCTTACACGATGTTATGCTATATATCTAAGTCTACTAAATTGTTATGTAAATAATTTATTACTGATTAATACTTGAATAAGATAAAAAAAAGCCGATTGGCATTGAATTAATGAATGAATGATAATTGATACCAATTGTTGGTACAGGTCGCCTGAAGTCCTCAATGAGGAGCTCGCCTATCCGCAGACAGATATTTGGAGTGTTGCAGTTCTCACTTATGTTCTGCTCTCGGGTGTTTCGCCGTTCAAGGGCGCGGATGATAATGAGACAAGGCAGAATATATCATTCGTAAGATACAGATTCGAACATTTGTTCAAAGAGATCAGTCAGGAAGCCACGCGGTTCCTCATGCTGCTGTTTAAACGAACCCCAAGGTATGTTAATTTTTTGTTCTGAGCAACGCTTATAGCAATTAGTTTACAATTGAAATATTTGGACTTGCAGTAAGAGACCCACAGCTGAGGAATGCCATGAACACCGATGGTTGTTACCCACAGAATTTATGATTAAGAAACGCGAGAGGGCTGCTTTCCCCGGTGATAGGTTGAAGAAGTACAATGAGGAATATCACGAGATAAAAAATAGTCTTGCATCGAAGAGTGACAGTCTCACACAAGCCTTCGGAATTCTTCGTAATTTAAATAGATCATACAGCACACAGGACGAATTGATCACGTCCATTGATTTAGAATAAGAAATTTCAACTATGATTTTTCCAAATAACGTATTTATTTATTGACACTGTTTTCAATTATTGGAAAACAACAACGCAGGCCATTTTGCAAAATTCTTAAGAATTTTTAGAAAATTAAATTGATTAGATTGTTGATGTTTTCTTCTTGTTTCATTATTTATTCGTTGAACCTTTGAATTATATTTCGTGGCCTAAATTAGTTAATTTCATACACGAAAAACTGTAAAAAAAAACAGTATTTGTGGGATGAATTGCACGCAAATAATTTATATAATATTTTTTTTCTTTATTTACAAAATGTCTCCTGGAAATAAAGACTACAATGCTGAAAAATATTCATCATTTGTACAATCTCTGTTATCTCCTATTTTCCATGAAAAAAAAAAGTATAAATTGAGTAACAAAATGTCGTTGTTTGGGAAATGTCCGTGAGACTAGCAACTGAATATTGAATACAAAAAAAAACATATTCAAAAAATCACAAAGATAGATCATAAATGAATTATGTACGGGAGTTTTTACAGATATGACAATCATCTTTTTGCATACTGATTCACGTACTCTCGTACTTTGTTCTTGAAGGTCTCCTTGTCCTTTGAGAATTGCTCAGCGGCGTCTTCATTCAGGGGATCATCGAAATTCAGGAGGTCCTGGTGTAAAAAGTACATCGAATTATCAAAATTTTCTTATCTTATGAAATTGCGACAGATTTCTAGGAATTGCTACAAAATCTTCAGCGTATGTTAAAATTTGCCAAAAAATTACAAACAATTCTAAGAATTGGTTTGTAAGAATGCACATCGGGAAGTGCAAAGAAAAAAGTCAAAATTTCTGCAAACTTTTGAAGTTTTCAAAATTTACTAAATGGAAAAACAAATTAAGCAGTACCAAAATTTCCAAAGTTTGAAAGAATTTCTGAACTTAGTCCCAAATAAAAAAGTAAAAAAATTCAGCAATTCCGAAATCAAAAGACATTTAGATAAAAAATAAAAAAAGTTGAAACAAAATTAACCGGAAATTACTTACAGTAAATAATGAATTTATTCCCCACACTACGTCTTGGAGTTTTCGAGTTGGGGCCCATCCCATTCCATCAAGACTACTTTGTCTCAAAATGGATAGACAGACATCACCATCTTCATTGATATTTGGATGCCATAGTTTCGTGATGCATTTCACCTTCGGTGGCTGCAAAAAAAATATATGCATTTTTCAATTTCACGTATTTTTCAAAGGACACAAAATATTCTTACTTGCCGATCTCTGTACCCCCGAAAAATCTACTTTTCATGATACAATAAGGCAGTTTCATGCAGAATACTAAATTCTTAACATCTAACGTTTTTGCTATTCCTATTCAGAAGTAAAAAGAAGTTTGAATATAGAATTTCACGTACAGTCATGTTGTATTCATCTGGAATGGAAATGTGGAACAAAAATTTGCCTCCCAACCAGTAACCCTCGTCAGGAATGACAATAAGATGGAACTCGTGCAATCGATTGGGATTGTTAAATGTTACTTGGCAGGTATTGGGCAGCGTTTGCTCCATCTCTTGAACCTGGGAACAAAATTATTAATCCCATTATTGTATATTCATATAAATGACCTGTCAGTCCCTGAAGAAGCAGCTCAAGAAGAGAGTCATCAAAAATATTATTCTCATCTGGTCAATCATAGTTCCAAGAAAAAAAATCAAATTCTGCATAAAAGTTCTGTTAAATTTTGCCAGTTAAAGATTCTGGTAGTTACTAAATTGTGTTGACTCTTGACACTGTAATCTCCAGAGGCTAAGTTCCTTTGCAGTAAGAATAAAGGGAAAACTCATCGAAAATAATATGACTTTGTTATGCTCCCAACAATCGACAATTTTAACATTCGACTTAGAAATTGGGGAAATACGCGCCAAATAAATAGCCTATCCAAGCTATTGGATTTACCTCTTTAACTAAAAGTTTATCTCTGACAGATATTCTCTTGTTGAAATCTCGTGTCTTGGCATTACCGACCTCCGCATCTTTCTTCAATTTTCCTCGCAATGTAATCATAGTTTCTGCTAATTATCTGGAAGAAAAAAAAATAAAATAGAAGCTTTAATGTTGAAGTTTTTTAACTCTTCCCACGCTTTTCCCAGAAAACACTGAACCCAAAAAATTGCGGCAAATAAGGGCAGTTTGCAGATAATTTTCGGCGAATTTTCAAATTTTGATATCTGGGTTGAATTTTTTGAAAATTTTGTAATTTTTGAAATTCGTGGAATTGCTCCAAATTTTTTGTAATCTCGATGATCGTCAAAATTGATTTTCAAATTCGATTCTATACATCAATAATTCTGTTTCCGGATTTCTTGGAATTTTGAAATATTTGAAATCAAGACTTTGCAAAATATTGGAATTCTTTGACAATCGCAAAATTGAAATATAAAGCATAAAACTTGCGAAATACGTCACAGAAAAATACAGAAGTGTCACATTCACAAATTTCTTAATGTGCCATAGCCCGACGTGTTTAAAATATCTGATTCTCTTGGAACTTTTCTAATGCCAAAATTTTGAAATCTGGTGAAACTCTCGACAAGTCAGACATGTGCAATTTGCACAATAAATTCCTCTATAATAATAATACTCTATAAGTTTGATTGAAAAAATTGCCAGCAGTGGAAATAAGACTGTTATCAACTCTAATCACTCCCAAAATTAGCGTAACCTAGAACAATCGTTTCTGTACCTACAGAAAGACCAGAATTGTGGTTTCTCCCCTTGATGACAGGTTGTTTCGTAAGTGGAACGAGGTCAGCTCTATATTCGACAATCCAATTATCCACTGCTGATCTACCTAAACACATCACGAATTACTTGATTTATTGAAACCAGAATACATTCTTTTGATTTTATTCTCAGAATCAGACTTAACACTAAATCCACCTCACGTACGTCTCCTCAATAAATCAAATGTCGCAGTGTTCAATAACCGTCATTTTCCTCCGTTTTTTGGGAATAAAAACAAAAACCTCAGTTGTGTAGTTGATTTATTGCTAATGCAACAAATGCCAAATAATTTCCGAATGCGTCCAGTGGCGCTGAGCTATAGCGAGTCATCTGTGAACTGAGAACATCTGTTCGGCATTCGTGAAGCGGGAGCGCTGGTGTTGCCGAACACGTACGGGTAATCGGACGCTTTCAATCTGTGTGCGATCAAATGCAATTGTTTCAGTGAATATTCGATGACAAGTAGTTTAATTATTAACGAAAGACGATGGAATGTATGGAATCACTTAATTGTTAGTACACAATATACCATGCTGGTTTATTTATCCGTCCGAAAAATGCGCGTGAGCGTTCGAAAACGGGGTTGTCAATGCGCGTGCGCAGCGTTTTTGGTTGTGTGCGCGTGAAACTTTATAACTCAATTGTGTACATCATCACTGACGTTTTCATTCGGAAAAGTTTTCGTGTTTTGTTTATCACATTATTGTGCACCAAGTGGTTCTTGCGAATCACATTTTTGCTAATTGACAAGGCCGAATTGTACATATTACCGTGAACAAATGGGGGAAATCGAGTGGCCCTGGCAGTATAGTTTTCCTCCGTTTTTTACGTAAGGATAGGTTAAATATTTTTGGGCTAGGGGAAATTCCATTGGAATTTATAGGATAACATGAAAAATACACATCTGTCTGGAACTTTGGTATCCAAATTTTCTGCAGTTTTTACTTCTGATTTTTTCCAATCAACATTTTTTTATGGATGTTTTCTTTTAATTACAATTTTTGAAATTTTCCGGAGATTTGCTAGAGTTCAAGATTTTCCTTTCCCTCTTTTGGGTAGCCATAGAATTTTCAACATTTATAAATTTAGGATTTATTTTTTCATGATTCATGTACATACTGTAAAAGACCCATGGAGCGTTATAGCAGATACACGCGTAATCCGTGAGTAGAGCGCATTAGGGTCTAACGTACGGTATCTGCAAGCTCAAAACCATTTTTGGCAGATACTTTCAAAATTGAAGACATTGACACATTTTCCAATTGATTGTAGCTGTCAGTGTGCACTGCAACAAAGATTCATTAAAATTGGGAAATCTTCACATTTCGACGTATAATCCCAAGGCAAAACATAATTCAATTGAGACTAAAGGTTACTATATGGAATAGGTTCCTAAAATTCATGATAATAGCTCACTGTATGTCTTGAGGATATAGATGAAGAAGAAATAATCCTAACTAATCCTTCCTTCTATGTTAACTAATCCTAATAAGCTCACCGAGAATCCAAAATTTGGCCAATGGCAATTTAAAAGCGCGCAATTTTTTGAGTCACAACTGACCCAACTTCAACTTTCACTTTCAGATAATTCTCCAAAAATATATCTAAAAAAATTGCAATCATATTTGACTATTCATATATAGGACCATTTGTTTTAGTGCTATATTTTCGTTTGGAAATAAAAATGGGTCAATGGAGCAGATAAGACAAACATTTCTTCCCTTACACATTTAATCACCTCTTTTCTCGATGATAAGTGATCCATGGAATATTCCATATTGAGCTCCTTGACATTAACTACAATGTTTCATCAGAAAAAACGGGCATATCGTCGTTTCGACACTAAAGCAGCGCAACTCCAAATGATCCCTAATTTGGATTGACAATGACACATTTCATAGAGATAGCGTAAAATCTAGATTTTTTTTGGCAGAACTTTTTTTTCAGTAGTCCGCGTCTTTACAGTTGAGGCGACACTATTATTGACCGAGGCACGTGACTACGAAAACCCGAATTTCATTGGAAATAAATGACATGCAGATTTTACCAAAACTCAAATAAAAAAAAAAAAAAGATTTTATTAATGATTGAAAATATCGTATTTTGACACTTACGTGCCCCTTCACTACAGCTGACAATACTGACTGGTACTAGCAGAGCAAAATTTTCTGTTATATTTTAATTGTAATTTGATTTTTGCAGTCTTCAACCACATTCTGAGACCAAGGAAAAACAATTAGCAGCGTGGACGAGCCTCGTACTGGACTACTATAAAGCGACGAAGCAATCTGTGTTGGATATCCGAGAAATTCATTCCACTCCGCTTTTTAATAATTCTGTGATCAAACGTAAGATTTTTATATTCAAAAATTAGGAAGTTAGTTCGTATGGTAGATTACACATAATTCGGCAATCTTTCCATTCCTCTGTATTCGATTCGACACTTGTGGAAATTACTATAATGATCTCGAAAATCAAAACTGTGAAAAAGTAGGTCTAGAGAAATTTTTGTTTTCATATTTTTGGCAATACTTCAGTAACTATGACATGAAAATGTTCTTTACATTTTTTTTAACACGCTGAATTTTCTGTAAAAGGTGTTCAATCTACAATTCGTGAGGAATAAAATGGCGTTACTCTAATTTACTAAATAGGCACAGATGTATCATAGAACAGAGACCCTCCAATTTCCCAAATACCCGAATAATCTTCTTATATTTTTTCCCCATAGGAAAACTGTCGCCAGACGTTGTGCAATTAATTCTCGATAGCTTATCAAAGTCTGGCAATGCGTCTCCATTAGACAAATCAAAACAACGCTGGTTGATTTATTGGCACACCCTGGATGAATGGGGGGATATAATTTATAACTGGGCACAGGAGAATGGGTTCATCGGGTCTGTCTGCACGCTGTTCGAGCTGACCCAGGGCGATAATACAGTGGATCAAGGTCAGTCGAACGGTTCTCTCACGGACACAAAAACGAACCCACTATATCTAGATAAATAAAATTTGTGTTTTTTAGCGACAGCATGAGCCCAAAAATTTTTGAAAATAAATTCGATGATTATCGAAAGTTTCAAAATCTGAAAATTAAGGAAAAAAACGTAATTAAATGATTTAGCTATAAATTTAATTCTGAAAATTTCAGAACTTTTAGAATGTTAAAATAAAAAAATATATATATAAAAATAAAATAAAAAAAAATATATTTTTTGAAAGTATTGAATAGTTACGAAATTGCGAATTTTGGAATGTTTCAATTGAAAAAAATGGTGACATTTGTGAAAATCAAAATTTATTATTTAGAATTAAAGTGGAGTTTATTTCAAGCTGTTTTTATGTTTGAAAAAGTATCCCGCATGAATTTCTGATATCACAAAAGTCCATTTCTTTCAGTATCCATGTGTGTTAGCATTCAAATGTTAATCACATTTGTTCATATCCCTCATTATTTCTTAGTTTTACGGCAATGAAACATCGATAGAAATGCACAGAGCAGCGAACGCTTAGCCTTTCAACATTTCGGTTTTTTCCAGAATTCTATGGCGTGGACACAGAGGTTGTCACCCGAGCTCTGAAAGCACTCGAGTCACAGGGGAAAGCAGAGCTCATTCTCTTCGACGATAATCAAGGAGTGAAATTCTTCTAATCACTATCAGCTGGTCTCACTAAATTTCCCAATTAATTGAAAATTGATTTATACTCGTACAACAGAATTAAACGAAATCATCAACATGATGACTGTTTTGTTAAAGCTGTTCTGCCACTCGACATATATTCATGTATTTTTATATAATTTGTAAATATATTTCAATAGATGAAAATGAGTAGACTAAATGATCTTAGACTTTGATGTTTACAGAATTTTATAAAACTTTTTTATTAGAAAATTACACGCTTTTACAAATGCTGAACTCTAGAAAAATAGTGTGCCAGCATCACTATGACTCCAATGGAATAAATGAGGAATAATTGGAGGAGTTTCCTTAAAGATAATTAGGCAAAATCGGTATGACTGGACATTTACTCCATTAGCACCTAGTTTTTGAAGTTAATTCAGGAATGCATTCCATCTATTTAGCTAAGGTGAGTGTACTCTGGCAAAAATTATTGCCCTTTCTCGTGGAGAACATCCTGAAGCAAGTGTGGTTCGCATGATGTTTGTTTCAGAAATCAGATTTTTTTTAACTATAATTTATCATTGACATAATTTAATTATCCGTAATGCACAATTTTGGACAAGAAATTCTGTGAAAAATCAAATTGAGAAATCTGATCCTTAACAAAAAAAAAAAAAAAATGAATGAAGGAAGAAATTTTCTTCACACAGATGTATCCTCCCCTCAATAGACTATTCCACTAATTACCAATCCCATCATAGCGTGGGAACTTAAGGGTTAGATGACGTCCCTTGTTATGGAATAAAAAAACTCAAGCTCAGCCCAAAATTAAGATTTTCTATAAATGTGGTAACTGGTGAAAACGCCCTTGCATTAAAATAATTACAGGTTCCATAGGTAGTACTGATTTTCTTGAATTCAACAACTCTTTGGTCGCACCAGTGTTTCTCCTGAACCAACTTGATTGGTTTCACTCTTTTCTCACTTATAATACAAGTAGCTTCCCTATCTAATAATTAATCTGTAAATGTAGCCTAAGTTATTTCTATCAGAAATATTCAGAGGAATTTAGTACGTTAGCCATTCAACAAGATAGATAACTTGCACATTTTTCGAATCACATTTTATGTATTGCTGGAATAAGTTGAATCCCATTAAAATATGCAAGTTCCCTATTGAACATGAGTGTCTCAAAAGAGTTACATCTAAAAAAAAACCATAAACAGAAAAAAGAAATATTGGCAAAATCAGGAAAATTTTCCAATATAATTTTTTTTCAAAAGAATTTGAAATCTATAAATTGTTCAAGTATTCAAAAGTTAACCAATATCGAAAATGAAAAATCAAAAGGGAATAACTTCTAGCAACTTTAAATTAATTTTTAAAAAAAATCTATTCCCAAGTTTTGAAATGAGGAACGACTAATGAATTGATAGTAAAAATTAAATAAATTAATTCCTATCAATGCCAATGTTCTGTAATATTTTTGTGATTCTTTTTTGGCGTGCTACTCCTAAGAGACGAATAAGTCTCTACAAATGCTTCTCCATGACAATAAAAATATATGGCAAGCCCTTTGAGTATTCTTCCAGTAGAATCGAACGATAAGTATTTGGCGGGCAGTTTGTCTTCTTATTTTATCGAAATTCAAGATTAGGCCTCGGCTTTGCTCACGTTTGTGAGTTCAATGACTTCTTCGTGCTTGGGTGCGTCCAATTGTCGTAGCTCCTCCGCACTCATTTTTTCGATGATAACAGCGGCCAATGCGTCGCATACTACGTTGATGGTGGTGCGGAATCGATCGAGAAGCCAATCGACTGCTATGATTAACGTTACGTCTTCCTCGGGCAGGCCAACTGTGTCCAACACCATTACCATTGTCACTAGACCAGCTTGGGGAATTCCAGCTGCACCGATACTTGCTGCTGTTGCCGTGATGCTGGTGACAGAAAGAAAAAACGTTATTACTTGTTTCAGATTTAGAACATATTGCTACTTCCAGGTGGTACACCTTATGCTCCAATGATTACATGCACCATCAAGCTCTTTCGAAACGTGCAAACAAAATTTTGCGAAATTTATAAACTGTGAAAATGAAGAAAAAATAGGATAACGAGTTAACTTGATTAACTTGATAAATGCGTATAAATATTAAATGTACCATAGAAAGTTGTCCAAAGTGTCTATTACCTCACAGCTAAAATTTTGATGAATGACATCTCAACATTTCGAACTTGTGCTATGAAGAGGGCAGCGACTGCTTCGTAGAGTGCAGTGCCATCCATATTGATGGTAGCACCAATTGGCACAACGAATTTTGATATCCTCGAATCGACTCCCATGTCATCCAGACACTGCAGCGTGATGGGAAGTGTTGCGGAACTGTAATTGATAAATTTCCATAATCAATCCATAAATATTGTAAAATCAGATATTCGGTATTCTTCATCTGACAAAACATTTAATAATTTCCAAAACTGGTATAATAAATTTATGTCCGCAATTAAGTGAAAAGGGCCCACTTGGTCGGTTTCGTTATGCATGCTACGGCAATCGTAAGGAACTTCCTTACATTTTGAATACAAGTAATTTGATTAGCACTTTGTGTAAAGTGATCTAGAAATGCTGAGAAGATCTTGAATGTAGATCTAATCGAAAATCGATTTTTTACTTTCGGGGGTTACGTAAATAGTTAAAAATCCTCTGAATAAATTCGGACGATAAGACAGGGAGTCCAGACAAAATCGGACCATTGATATAGTTTTATTCCAGAAATACCTCGAGGATGTTCCAAATGCAGTGACGATCACATGTGTCATCTTTGCGAGAGCTCTGAAGGGTAATTCCCTTGTGCATACGAAGAATATCAGGGAAAGTGTACCAAAACCGTGAATAAATAGTCCGAGAAGAACGGTCATGAAGTACATTCCTAGGGTACCCACCACGGCGCCAAGATCGTCAATTTCAAGAATTTTTGATGCCACAAGGAAAGTCACACCAACAGGTGATAGCCTGAAAATGATTAACATTTATAGGATACAGTTGTTTCTTCGAGTGCTCTTCCTTAAAAATGTCGCCAATGAAGCTAAAGACTATCAACAAAGTTTGCTTTTTCCTTGAAAACTTTTTGTTGAATTCGTTATTTTACCTGACAACATTCTGAGTTCTGTTGATTCGATTTATTACTTTCTGATATATGGATTTTTTTTGGAGTATCCCATAAGGAATATATCAGTATTAAAGTACTTTACCATTCAAAATGCCGAAAAATATTGAATTTTTTCCACCGATTTCTTACCAAATCACCCAATTGGTGATGATCATCATGGCCTCCGAGAGTGCATTAAAAAACTCCAACAATGGTCGTCCAACGTCCCCCATTTTCCCCAAGGCGATACCCATGATAATTCCAAAAATAACAAGTCCAATAGTGTTTGTTCCATCTCCATACTCATGATTAATTTTCCACGTGGATGGTTCACCAGCTGAAAGTACTTTGATTCATAAGAAAGGCGAGCATAGTTATGATAATTATGTACGGACGCATTGATCTAAAGGGGATGACGAGATGTCTATATGGAGATTTTCAGGACAACTACAGATAAAAAGACTTTTATTTGCACACTACGGATTTTTAGTATAGCTCTGTACCTAATGAACTCTCTAGCTCAGTAATTGATGCAGATATTCGAGTTTAAAGTTTGCTTTTTCATGACGTTGTGATGGATCCCAACCGACAGCAGAGGAATATTCCAATTGTGCTATTGGTAGTGGCCATAAAATCGGAACACTAGACCGGACGGAGACCGAATTTGACGTAGGGAGACGTTCTGTCATAGATGCCTGGAGGGGTAGCACAAGGGTTCATGAAGAGTTACCCTGTCTTTAAAAATTGCTTCAATGGATTCCATGGATGGGTGTCCATAGGACCAGAAATTTTTTAGGTGCCCCCAAACGTAAAGATTCAAAGAAAAATCCGGTTTTTTATATGTTCCGGAGCCAATCAATAACTTGGCTCGAGAAGTTGATAATAATTGTTGGGAAAATCCCAGCCCCAATGGGTCATGCTCATTTGAATCTGTCGATGATTATAGTCATTATATCAGAAAAAACGTGATTGAATTTCGCGTTATCTTTCCTTACAATATCTAAATGAAGAGAAGTGAAAATGACTCACCCTCGGCGTCCGTGATGTTGGGCGGATGAGACAACACCGTTCTATACTGCAAAATAAATTCATAAGATGGATATTCGGCATAGGTCAATGGGCCTTGAGTAATGAAAAAAAGAACGGGATGATATGTAACCCAGTGGGTGTCATACTCGATTGATGCTGCAAGAGGAAAAAAAATCTACGGAAAGCTGAGACTCGATAAGACACGTTAATGTTATCCTGCACTATCCAGATTTTTCTGGATTAGTTATCAACATATCGGTTGAATATGAGTAGTAAAGGAGGTACTCACTTGTGCAATGCATGCTTGGACCAGATTCGGCGGGAAGATATTTCTAGAGGAAAATAATTAGTTTATTAAAAAAAACTTAAATTTCTCAGAATCCAGATTTTTTTTTAATTCTCAATTCTATGAAGAGATTTTTAAAAATTTTGAAATATATAGAACATTCCACAAAACCCTGTAGTGCAAACCTAATCTGTCGAAGGGGGAGGGGGGAGGTCTACCATACGCGATGGCCGCCATAGCATAGGGGTTTCTGGAGGTTTACCCCGTGCTCAAAAATAAGCTGGTTTAAACGGCGAGATCTCCTCATAGGAAAGTTAAAAATGGAAGAAAACCGCAATCTAGACGCCAGATAATGCTACAGTATTTAGTAGAATGTTTTGCCTTTTTTATAATTTTTTTGTGTATGTAAGGAAGCATTCGTTCCTATATATAGTCCTCTCGAAGTTCTGAGTCACCTGATTAGATCTAGAATAGTATCCGCCGTTGTCGTAGCTCTCTGGGGTGCTAGGCTTTTATCAGTAACGAACACATGTTTATCCCCAAAGTGTCCAGGTTGTATTGTCGTCACCAATATTATTCCAAGTATTACAGCGCAAACTGTGGTTGTTGCATAATAGTAGAGTGATCGCATGCCAACTTTTCCTGTAAGTATAATGAACAATTGCAAAATTATTGGCAAGGGAATACTGTCAATTGAAATCACTATAGGCAAGCAAGAATATTTCGATTGTGCGTGTTACAGCTACTTGACACGAATCGTAGGAATGGATACAAAACCTTATAAGCGTGGCATAAGTATAAAGAAGATGTGAAATGTTCAAATGCAGGAGAAATTCGAGATTCGGTTTTTCAATTTTGTTGCGATATGTCATTTTTTTTTGTCTTTATTTAGGCGTAGGATCCAACTTAGAATAATTCCACACTACTATTCGTGATGTTAATCAACCGTCAGATGGCACTGAAGGACATGGAAATGGGAAATCCTAAAACATGGGAACCCCAATGGGTATCTCAGATCTATCGACTTTTAAGATGCAGAGCAATATCCAAGTGCCATTGAAAAAAAATTCATCCTGTTCTGTCAGGCTGGAGAACATTTTTACGCTAAAAACATGATATGAAAATTTCAGTAAGATGCAGCTGAGTGATTTTTACCAGATAAGTTGAGGTCGAGGCTTCCAATAGCACTGATAATACTGGAGATTATGAGCGGCAAGATGAGCCCTTTCAGCATACGGAGGAAAAGGTCACCGGGAAAATTTATGTACATTATTTGACGCTCCGTCCACCGCGTCTCACTTGCATATTTGAGAGTCAGTCCAAGAGCTACTCCACCAAAAACACCGATCACTGTCAACATGGTCAGGGCATTGGCTGACATACAGCTTTTCCACCGCTTCCCGATTTTTGACATTTTTGTGGTCCTGAAATGATGCAATATTCATTAGAAAGTCATTTGAAAAATTAGTAGGTCCGCATGGAGAAAAAAAAAAATTTCTCTTTAACTAGTACATAAGCTTCAATATTGTAAAGTATAAGTCGGTACAAGTCGCAAGTTCAACTCTTGGGTTTGAGTGCAATACACTCAAACGTAAATGGACCTACAATATCATCCTTCAACTAACTGCACAAAGAATCTAATCAGCGAAAACAGTTTTCTGAGCAACAAAACTCCTTTTTACGAGTCACTTCTCCATAAATAATATAGAAAATTTTATGTTTGAATCTAATTCGGATAAAAAATGTAGAAAGAACTTTCAATTATACTATGTTAATTGTAGATAATTAAAAAGTCCGAAACATAGAATATTGTTTGTACAAAAAATAATGTAAGAAACATAATATGGAAAATTATATTTCACAATTTGTTTTGGATTCACAGTTGGAGATGGGTAATCGTGGGCTGTACAGGGCCATCAAAAAAGTGGGACACGTATTTCGTTTTGTTTTTGTATGCTATGTACTTTCTTTTCACGGTTCATCGGGCGCAAGGGCACTTTTTAACGAAACGATGGATCTTCAACGTTCCAACGAAAAAAAAATCGGGAATCAGGGCGCGACGGTCTTTAATCAAGCGAAGGAATATTGATAAATATAAGTGGACACATAAAGTAATCTCGAGTGGGGTATATTGAAATATTTGTATTATTAAAAAATGTGGATTGGAGCATGTTTTAAATTATGGAGAGTACTAGGTAGGTAAAATATGGTATAACACATTTAAAAAATGATCTAAAACTAACGAAAGGGCGGAACGAGTGTAACCCATCGGAGTCACGCAAAAAAACTCGAACTACATTCATTTACACTTCCGTCATTTCGTGTAAAATTAAAATATCGCATAAACAAATGGTCTTGAGGAAAAATTCCACTACAGATAGGAAAAATTTTTCTCTGATTTGGCTGTGAAGGAAGTTATTATGGAAATAAATTTAAAATTGCTATTATTGCAAGTTGAAAGAAACTAAAAGGATTATCCAGTGAACTATCACTAAACCCTAATCTGAAGAAACAGACCCAGGCTCACAGACACATCCCGTTGGAAACAGTCTCAATAAGTTAGAAACCCGAAAACTTAATTAAAAGACATTTTCCATTTTCGCTACCAGAATGACACCGTTCCATAACGTTAAAAATAACTTTACTTGCTCGAAGAGAGGTATCAAGAATGAGAAGAGCGCGATAATTTTTTATTCTGTCGCATCGTGATATCTGAAGAAATGAAACGATAATGTACTTATCATATTTGCCCAAAATTCACTCCAAGAATCCAAAATGCAATCGATTTCGATTGACAGAATGTGAAGTGAACGCTTAACCGATAGACGGATTGATCCATCATTGAGCATGCAATAATCGAGCAATTGTTGAAAAAATATAACCAAATGATGATAACAAAACTAAGTTTAATCTATATCAAGCGTCTGGATATGTTGAAAAAGTTGAAGGAAGTAGAATCAACCGCTTCACCAAACACCTGTTAATACTGGAATATCAGTTATCAACTTAACAACACTAAGTAATAACTTTTCGTGAGAGCAAGATTATAAAGCCTACGCATAATTGCAGAGCTGAAAGGGAGCCTGCACAGTAAATATTCGCTCAACCATTAGATCTTTTATTACGCTCCGAGCCGATTTTGGATATAGCGACTCCTCCCGGCGGTGCCAATGGAAATCGACTTTTTCCCAAACTGTACAGCATTCACAAAGTTTAAACCATTGAACACAATGGTCAACGGACATTACATTTCTTGGATTATCCCGTATTTGAAAGACCATGTAAAACCTCAATTTGTAAAGTCGTTTCTTTTACGAA
The DNA here is from genome assembly GCA_026005395.1 of Asobara japonica. Classification (NCBI taxonomy): domain Eukaryota; kingdom Metazoa; phylum Arthropoda; class Insecta; order Hymenoptera; family Braconidae; genus Asobara; species Asobara japonica. The sequence continues at coordinate 823,425 of BQMI01000334.1, forward strand.
ACTCCCGTTCCACAATGAATCCGTATAACTTATTAATGCCTGGAGAATTCCACTCTACTACCATCAAAGTGCCAGTTCCGGCACACCTTAGGCCTAGTTCGTAGACGAACATATGAACGATCCTAACTTCTTATTAATTAAAATCAAAGCTGTTTTAGTGGTTTTTCTTGGTTTTCTCCAGTAAGATGAACAAAGTGCAATTGAATATTCAACGCTGTAATGGCATTTCATCGCGTAGGGTTAAAAAATGTCTACGATCTGGGACCCGTGCAGTAACTGGGACATTGACGGTATACCGAAAGGATCCGTACGGGGACTCGAGCCTTGGACCTCGTGTCCCAAAGGCTCGCGCTCTAAACACACGGCCATCGTCGTCCGTAACCATCAGATGTTTCGAATTTTTGGAAATAATACATATTACAGTTTGATCTGACGTATGTCTTCAACTGTGGAATTATTCATTGAATAGACCCGGTACGTGAGCGGTTAAATCTAAAGCCAACCATTTGTTTTCGCACTTTTAGCGTTAGTTTTTCGTCAACTTAACCGTGGTTAATCCACTGTTAACGCTAAAGGCAAGTATTCTGATTGGGTTAAATCATCGGCCAATCAGAATGCTCGACCGACAGTTTACATATAAGTAGCTCTTTTAGAACTCTTGGGAGAAATATTGTGTAGACCGACTTGGCTCATTCCAATTTTTATGCCGAATCGCAATGTTTTAATTTTGAACATACCGATTTATGTTTAATCGGTATTAACCGATACAATTATTAGATAATATTTATTTACAAGAAGTATGGCCTTCAAGCCGTTTACAATCGCAATAACAAGTACCAATAGCAGTTAGAAATAACATAAAAGACTCAATCTTAGAAATTCGTCACGTCGAATTTCCCGCGCTTTTTACGTCTCATGCCTTTTCCCGCCTCCACGATATTTACATCGATTATTATGTTGCAATGTTCTTCCATGGACTCATATCTTATTCTATATATATAATTGCGGAAAGCTATGGATGTTTGTTTATATTTTTACAGGACATATGTTGCATTCATTAAATGCTCAAATAATTTAGTCTGCTGCAAAAATTATACGAGTGCATAAGATATTCTACTCGAGGGAATACCATTATTTCATAATTATTGCAGAGATTTCATGTTACTCATCGAACAATGAATCATGTGTAATATCCGTTAGATGTCATGTAGAAATCTTCAGAGTTTTTCTCGATTTTCAATTATGCCGATGTACCTCTTGATTATCCAATCTGGTATTTATAATCTTCATGATATTTTCAAGTGTATAGGAGAAATGTAAAGATAACCACTCAGTGATCTCTGAGAACGAGATTTTTTATTACATTGCGTATGAACAAGTGTTTATGTTTTGTTCGTATCTCTCTCTCTCTCTCCCTCTCTCTCTCTCTCTCTCTCTCTCTGTGTGTGTGTGTTCAACGTTTTTCATTAAAAAAAGCTCCAAATCTAATCAACGTCTCTGGTAATACCGCACAATTTACGAAAATCTTATAATTTACAACAAGCGCGAACTACTTCACGCTGAGATAACAAATATTGTTGTTATCATATCTGCCTGATATTACCCCCCGCAGTCTATTTTGAAATTGCGTAATTTTTCAATTACACAATATGCAAAAGAAGAGATTTTGATACTGCGCCTAAAGCTACGTACATATATATATATATATATATATATATAGATATATATATATAGATAATAAATATATATAGATATATAAACGATAATAACTGAATCTCGTAATACAAGGAAAAATTTAAAATAAAATTATTCCGTATTTCTAATTACGCTCACCTCAGAAAAATCTCTTGTTCGTAATGTTTTTTTTGACGAATCATAAATCACCTAACAATTTTTTTTTCCATGATTTTGTTTTTCCCCTTAACACCTGAATCGATTATTGCAATCTGGGAACTGTATTTCCTCCTGTCAATGAACAACTGATTAACGATGTAATTAATAACGAAAAATTGTCATTACACTGTTAATTCCATTCGAGCAGACTAATAAATTTAAGAGATAAGAGTGCATGGAAAAAGTGGAATAGCACCCATATTGCACAGTGCAAATCTAACGGTTCTGTTCACTGAACTATTCCGCAAATTCTTCACTCTCCCACTTTCACGGCATTCGCACACAGTGAGACACACAGATTATTACAGAAATTAACGTGTTGTTGCTCCCGCAAGGCTTCCAATGAGCTACATTTTGGTTTAGCGTAATAAAAAAAAAACAACTTCGATTTACCATGTATATAAAATAAAAACACATCATAGGTGTTATGAAATTTGTGAACCGCGAGGCAAGAATTATATACTTTTTATGACCTGCTTAAGAAAACATTTCTTGAGAACATAATAAAAAAAAAAACAAGGAAAATAAGGCTTGAGGAAAATCTTTATTCTACCGATTTCCTTTCTCTGAAAAACTATTTCCATAGAAATTTTGTTATTAGCCGTAGATTCACTATCAGGTCGAACTTGACGTTCATGCCGGAAATTCGGAATAGTAGACATTTTATTGGCTTTAGCGATGTAGTAATTAAACCCCCGAGTAATTAAAATTAATTCAGTCACAGAATTACATAATGTAGTAAGCGGATGTGGGTGTGAGGGTTAATGGCTCGAACCGGTAACTTCTCGATAGGAAGAAAATGTTTGATTCGTAGAACGTTTCATCAAAATGGTTTACTTGCTAGGTGAATGTGAACAATTGAAAAGAATTACTATTTTTAGAAAAAAAAATCATTTTTTGGAATGATTAAAAAAAAATTGGTTGAATAGAAACACGTACACACACATACACACACCTGCGCGCGCATATGCGCCTATGAGCCCAATACAGCCCGCGTTTTAATAACATTACCAAATATAGACAACGATCGAAATTTCATAAAAACTCGAATCTTCATTTTTGGGACGATTGCAATAACTTTCCATATCGAGATGTCAAAGAGGCGAGATGTGGGTGTGAGCATCTACGAGTTCAGTCATTGATTTGTTAATTTGTTTCCTTATATAATTCACCGATGAAAAATTCCAAGATGTGTACCGCTATGAAGATTGACATTGAGGAAAATTGAAATTATTTGAAAACCGCAGTTTCCTTATTTTTTCTCGGATAACTCATTAATTATGAGAGTTACCGGAAAAAAATCATGTAATATAAACTAAGTATTTTAACCCAATATTGTTTATTCGACGTTTTTCGTATGTAATACTGTTATCATGATGGAACTTTTTTTAGACATTTCAAATCGTTCGTAACGAGGTCTTTGAAGGTTTGTTAAGGTAATGTGAGACGGCGGGAAATCTGAAAATGTGTTCAAAATTTCACTTTCATTTTCAGGGTGATTCGAGATCGGAAAGCTATCAATAATCATATCAATAATTCTTGATGCATACATATGTCGTTGCAATTTATTCAAAACAAATTTTTGGCGGTAATAAATACCATATTGAGAAGTGTTATTGCAAGTGTTGCTCCTTATACATATAAACATCATTACGCGCCAATACTGTATACATATATACTGTTGAAAGAAATTCCCATTGCCCATGCAGTTAAACGGAATGATGATTTTTGTCTCAGTCTGAGAGCCATTTAATTGACAACGTGACCCCGGCGAATTGAAATGCGAGTAAAGGGTTTGAGCGAAAGTAAAAAAAAACAAACTATGCGAAATTCCGCGCGCGGTTTCATTCAGCTTCAAACCTTACGGCACATGCCATGTATATATGTTATCCACTTACCTTAAAATACTTAGGTAAAAAGTTTTCTAATAATCACAAATTTTATCCAATTGTTGTGTTTTTCTTTTTTAATTCCCTGATTTATAGTAAACAAAACAATTAATTGGAGGACCCACAACCGCGACTGCCGCACGCGAACTGCTGAACATGTGTACGTAGCGGCTGGAGATGTGTACTCCATCGGGATTTTACGGTGCGCTTTAAAAATGAGAAGAAATGAAAATAAAAGGCAAGTGGGAGAGCGAGTGGCGCGCAAGCGCGAACAGCGCCGATTGGGAAAGAGTTGAGAAAAGTGTATGGTGTTAGAAGAGAGGTGGAAAACTGTTAATTTCGTGAAGTTGCCCTTAGAAAATTTTCCAAAATATTGTAATATTTGTTTAACAGTTTTGGAACTATTGGAACTTTTAAAATCTTGTAAAATTTGCAAACAATTCAGCTAGTTTGAAAATAAAAAAAAATAAATCTGTTTTAAAATAACCGAACGCATAAGATCGAAGTCATGAGAGTCGGAATCGAAGTATCCACTTGTCACTTGGCGGTGATCACATTTTTTATGAAAACGCTCCGGAATGTATAGTGTTAAAAAGAAGTTCCGTCGTTTATAGAGTTCTATTGAACAGTTGAAGACGGCGCGAGAATCGGTAGAGCCAAGGGTATTCCTTATGCAAACATACACATTTTGTGTTGAACGAGTATTATTGTCCTTTGCATGGGTAAGGAGGTATGATGGGTTCAACTCTCGCGCCGCCGCACTGTTGTTGGCATCTCGCTCCGACTCGCGTAACACGCATGAGCCCCTCATGGTCGCGCTCGCCGTGCGGCTGCAGAGCCATGATGATCTCCGCGATAGTGACTAGATTTGCGCACATGTGTGTGTGTGTGTGTGTGTTTGTGTGTAAATTACAAATGGGAAAATTTCCATTGCGACCCTCATGGGTTACACCGATTTACCCTACTAGCTTGTTGGGAAATTTGGGTAAATTTATAAAACTTATCAGAATTAAAGAAAAATTTCCCCAAATTTAGAGAATAACCGGAGGGGTTGTATATCTCAAATATTGATAATGAGTCATTATGTCGCGCAGTTCCACTTCAAAATTGTGTTGGTAGTATGCGCGATTGTGCTTGTGAGACGGAGATTAAGCGCAGAAATGGGGCACACGTGGATATCTAAACAGGGCTAGTTTTTTCCACTACTCACGGGATTTCACGTTGGGACACATGAGATGAAAATTTGTGCAATTTTTTTTTTTGTGTTATCGCAGTTTTCATGGGTATCGTGTCATCATTATCGCGCTTCTGTGTGAGTCGCATGTATGGGTCAATGGTGTGATTCATCAATGTGTTATTTTTTCTATCATCGAATTTATTCGTAATATTTTTTTTTCAACTTTTCATGATTTAGCTCAATCGAGTGGAGTCTATTTTACCTTCATGTAAATTTTCGGGTAAATATCTCCCAAGAAATATTCTTCTCATTCCATTTCCTACAGTTCTTGGCAAATTTCATTATACCAGACAATGTATTAGAATGACCCAAAAATGCAAACTTAGTCTTACTAGCTTGTAACATGCGCTAGGATAAAAGCGAAGGAATACAATGTTGACAAACTACCGTTCATAAAATACAACTTTCATAAATTCAATTTGAGTTTCTATGATATAGCACACGACTATTTTATGGACCACATGGTGGCCCTAGCGGACCCGTCAATCGACTTTCGATCGGTTTCCGATTGCATAAACTACTTGATCAGTATGTCAATTAAGTTTGCAGTGAATTTCGATTGAGATCAAAATATTCTTCACTTTTAACGAAGGTCTGGACTACGGGGGCCTTCCGCCCGTATCATGTTCTTCTCCATATACTCAGTTTCAAATATTATATATAATCAACGATTTTATCGATGCTCTAATTCTTAAAATATAAATATCATAAAAACTTGAATTATATTGAATGCTTAGCCTAGGACAACTTCGATACCTTGATGTTGACAAACATTTCATGCATGTGAATTTTGCTCATAAACCGGAAAGTTTAAAAGCTTACAATCCAATAAAAAAATCTTCAAATCTACTGATAATCGCCCCAATGGCGAGTCGATTGTATCTCGATTTTGTTCACATTCACGTTAATACTTCAACATAATATTAAAAAACTAATATGTGTTTTTTGAATCATCTGTTATTTTCCTTTAATATTGGAAAAATTGCCGCCAAATTTCGAACCATAAATAGGACTCCAATTTTTCCGAATTTGTGACTGCAGCAATAAAAATAAAGTAAAATAAACCCGCTGATAACTTATATACGATCAAATTCTGAATGTTCAGCTATAATGACATCACTATAGGTGACACCTATTTATCGCAATGCGAGAAATATTATTGACGGCAAAGCATTATTAAATGTTGGTTTTGTGCTCAATGGAGAATGTTCAGCTGCACCGAATGACGGTGAAAATTCTAAGATTCTCGGTTGTGTTCAAACATCACAATTGACAATTGAACTCCACATGACATACAGGTATTTTACAATTAACTAATCATCCTAACAATAATGGTATACACACTTAAAACAGTTGATAATGAGCACATATTTAAAAATAAATTCGCGGATTATTTCACCTCCATTTCAAAATTGCTCTTATGATTAGGCTGACAACAAGCGATGAAAAATGTATTTCCCCACAAAGAAGTGGATATGAATGCACAGTCATAATTCGATATCTCATAGACACAATCATGTACTTCAATTTATATTGTATAAAATCAATTTAAATAAAAAAAACCATATGTATGTAGATGGTACAATTTTTTGCCTATTCCGAATATTTAGATCCAAGCAGTACATGTATTTATCAATTCCTCTTCGTCGAACTCATTAATTCTATTCGAAAAATTTGGATTGACCGCTGATCTAACAATTTGCAACAACGAAAATATCTACAAAAACATTCTTTACAATTGTGGCCAGGACCGCTTAGACGCTGGGTAACAGTTGAGTGACCTGCCGCTTGTATTCAGTACCTTTGGCTACCAGAGCACGTATCCACCGAGAATGAATCTCAATATATATATTGACGCTAAAGCTTGTATTCTTCACTGCCAGGCAAAAGCATTGAAATATTTCGGATTTTTCACTGACATAATTAAGATACTTAACATCATCTGCATCATTTATTTACGATAATTCACTCCGATTAATATCGCAGAAATAGTCTGATAAATGATCTTAATTATAATTATCTTCCCTTATAAAATTGGAGTTGGATGAATGACCCGAAGCACATCGAAATTAATTTTCCTCATTCATTTACTCATTGAGGATCAATTGATAATCATTGAACAATCCCATTCATTCTTCTGCCACCTATAAATTTCAACAGCTCGAAATCTCATTGAAATACGCATTATAGATGCTCCAGTCGTCGCTGACTACCATGGATAATGAATTATGCATAGGCACACACGGGCTGAAAAAGGGAATGGTTAGAGTATGGATTGATACAAAAAAATACATAGGCGGAAATACATATGTGTAGCCTTGGACCACCATGACATAAGCAGGGGGGTCTTCAAGGCCCTTTTCAGCATCGCAGTGTTTCCCCATATTTTGGGGGACTGCTCTTGTTTCGATAACATGCACAGTTATGATAACCCCAATACTCTTCCTTCAACTGACGGTTTTTGTATGACTGTTGCTGAGTTATTAGACGAGTAAGTTAACTCATAATCGATATGATCTCGAAATGTCACAATCCAGTTAAAATGTAGGAAATTATTCTTCTACTGAAATTATTAAGAGATTTTCGCAAGTCGTAAAGAGGAAAGATTGTAAAGTGCGTACTGCAGATGAGGCACTATCAATCAGAAGCTTGGGCTCCTTTGCTTGATTCTCTAATTTTGCATAATTGCGGAAAATTTCGGTTTGCTCCAATTAAAACTGGCGTGTCATTCAAGCGTACTTATCGACTTTGGGACTGTAAAGCGAATCACTTCATGGTAACCTTGGGGGAAACACAAAATCTGCCAGTTGAGGAAAAGAAAAAATGTCCCAATGATTAGCACTTAGCCTCAATGTCTGCGACGTCACCGATTGAACCCATCTTAATTTATTCATAATTTGTGAAAATAACTGTGGGAAATTGTCACACTTGTGGAACGCACTTAGCTTCCGTTAATTATAGTGAGGTCAATGCAGATTAATTACATAAAGTAAGAACGGACAGAAGTGTGATGAGTTAAATGCCGACGACTGTAATAGAAAACTTGGATGACGTTCAGGATGTCTGTCATCGACCGTATACATGTCGGAAAAATAATGGATTTGTCTTTGAAATTCGAAACGTTTTTGGAGCGTTATCGGATGTTGGTATTCATGAGGAGGGTTTTGGAAAATTTTCAACAGGATCTTCATGTGCATATGGATATGTACGTGTATGTGTGGTTTTTCTGCTTTGTTCCTCGCGTTTGCACTCCCCATGGTAGCTACTTTTGAGTATTCCTTCAGGAGAGAGTACTGGACACCTACCCATGCGACTGGGGTCGACTTTCGCCATTTATCCAACCGTATTTCTGAACACAGGGTGAACCTCCAGAAACACCTATGCTATGATCCAGGGCGTCTATGATGGAACCCCACTCACCGTGTGGGGTAGGTTCCCACCAAGAAAAACTTTAAACGTGCAAATCAATGATAGAGATCGGTCCATTCCATTTTCACCGATATCGTGTCATCATAACGGTGTCTTCTGAATTGATCGATAATGAATACATAATTTCACGTTTGTAGCTGAAAAATGTACTGTGACTACGAAATAACAAATAAAAAAAATCCTATTCTCTAGAATAATACCCAAAATCATTAAGAACCAAAAGCGTTTTTATTTCTAATGGTCCAACAATGTTAACAAAAATCTCATGAGGTATTCGTTCATGTCTCCCATCGGCCTTACACTATTTCAAATTCCAGTTAAAAAGAGATCGTGAAAACATTACAATTAGTCCCAGAGCAATTCATAATTGTTTGGTTTGTTTTTTTTCATATACTTGACATCACAAGTTTACAAATACAAAGATTTGGACCGATGGAATAAGGCACCTGTGTAAAATTGTTGTACTTATCTATATTAATCTAATTTATACAAAAACCGATGAAATGATCGCAAGACAGAAAAAAAACTTTTTGAAGTGAAGTGACTTAATGATGGTAATTACGAAAATGGTAATCAAATAATTTGATATTTATATGATTAATTCTTATTAAGAGCTATCATTCCTTGTAACCGTAAATTAGTGAATCGTAAACCTCGAGATTAATCTCATCAATTGATTTTTAGATGGATATCTCTAAATTCGAGAAGCATCTCAACATTTTCATAAAAATATTTCGTGCGGAGGAAAAAAGATAAAAAAAAAAGATTTCATGATTCTGTTTCGATATTCCTCTAATTTAAAGATATCCCCCAAAAGCTAAATCAACTGCATCGATCTTGTACGCCACTTCTTCACTCTTTAATTTATATTTAAATCAAAATGAAATGCTTTATTATCTGAAAACTGTAATAATGAAATATCTCATTGAGCATTAGCTAACTGAGTCCCTGAAACAGTTCCATAACTAATTAAAAGAAAAATCTTGAAACTTTTACAGAAATTTTTCGTTTTTACAATGTACGAACATGGCGAATATGTACAGACTTAATCTACGTAATTGATCAAATTAGATTATTCTGAATAAGAAGAGCCCATTAAGTGTTCAGTTGAATACATCAAATAATGATAATTGAATGGAGCTAGTTTAAAAAAATTGAAGATCTCAATTAATGGAATATTATGATGTGTACTACTAGTGACAAATAGACGGTTAAAATTTCGTGATATTAGAGTTAATTAAATTGTCTACATACTATGTTCGTAGGGGCGTTTTAACGTATATATAGGGGCCAATGAGCTCTCCCTCAGAAACTAACAATAGCTTAAAAAATAACGGTGATCATGAGATTAAATTACTCGCAAATTTATCCATACTCATGTTTCCTTCCTCATTTCTTTGGAGGTGGTGTTGTGATTTTTCTCTTAAATAGGAGAATGTGAGGCTCTGTAAGAAGAAAATATAGAGTCATGAACCAGGGGAAATATTTTCAGACTCAGGTGGTAAAGGTAAAGTGTGGTTTGTTTATACCTGGCTGATGAGTCATGTAATGGACCCATCCTTTGCTCTGTTGAACACCCAATTCTCTCCACTCTTGCTCGGACATTAGATGGGTCTTCGGCACTTTTTTCTCGAGGTCCTTTGGTAAAACGACATGCCTGAAAATCAAATAACCATTCAGAAAATAAGGTAGGTCTTGAGCAAAAACGATTAAGTGAGTATCTAAATTTCTTGGCTGAATTAAAGATGGCACTGGCACAATTAAGCAATCACGATGCCAATCATGGAATTTTTACTTTTCAGACGATTGTATGCTATTTCTAGAGTAAAAATTTTCAAATGTGGAAGAACAATTTAGAAGCAAAATATAATTATACTAATCTGGGAATTTTGGAACAAATTTTTCATCGATTTTCTTCTCCATTAAATGACAAAAAATTACTAGATTGTTTAGGCAATTTCGACCTCAGTAATCTGTTGCCTTCACTTTCTCTTCATCTATCCGATTTCAGGGTCAGATTATCATAAACCGACTAAATTAACAAAATCGAGGACTACAAAGTCTCGAGATGATGTAAGCCACTGATTCCTGATAAAACCGGTTTGCCCAAAAAAAAGAAATAGATGCCGAAAAGAATTGACAAAAAATCGCACTGGGCCATTTAAACGAAAACATGACAAAGAGAGGGCCTTATAGGATCACCATAACCAATAAAATTACTCTAAACATTCCTTCACTTTCATTAGAAACTCGCAGAATTTCTTTAAAAAAATAGGAACAAGCAAATACTGCCACAAATGTATTTTTCACGATTGGAACAATTTATATTTTCAAGTTTCATAAGAGCGTTGTTCGTAAAAGCATGGTTATCTCACCTGTACTCGAACTCATCGTCGTAATATTTGTCTGAGTAGTAAATCTGATTATTCGACATGTTGCGCTCTCCGAATTATTCGGTCCTCCCAAAATTCACTCGATCTTCAATCGACGATTATACGAACTAGGAGTTGTAAAAATGTTCACAAATTGTTTGAAATATACGGAAATAAACGTTCACAACGGCGCATTAGACCGCACAATTTGAAAGTTAACGGATGCCGCTTGTTGCTGAGATGGAGGGGGAACTCACGAAGTCGATGGCATCATGTATAGTGTTTTAAATTTTTGTGATCTAAAATGATCTATTACTAATGAGTAATGGGATTTAAGCTCTCATTTAGGTGAACCACGCTGGTGTTTTATAATTTTTCTTGTTTTCTGTGACGGGTTTTATTTCATTTTTGAGAAAGAATTGATTTCGCAGTTCATCATTGAATCCCGTAGTTTAACATCAGCTGTGGCGATCCAAGATGGCGCACGTGGCCGCTAGGCATTATCGAGATGTTCGGGCGATTTATATCGTTTGGGACGGTGTCGATATACCGAGATAATTGATGGTGTGGGTTAATCGATATTGAAATATTCTATCTGGAGAAACGTCAATTTTCGGTAAGTTGGAAAAACAGATGTAATTTTTATTAACAGTATTATTATGAAATGGGTATGTAAAATTATTTTGTGAAAGTATCAATTTAAGTGCGGTTTTTTGTGTTTTCAAACTGTATAACAAAATCAAAGCTATGTCGAAATTCTTGGAATATTTGGCAACGTTATTATAATTTCCATAAATCTTAAAATTGAGAATTATGCAAATTTGTAAAATTACTCAATTACTCTTGCAAAAATTTAGAAATTGTTGAAATTCATAAAACTTGAGATATTGAAAATTTTTGAAAAACCGGGAAAATCCATATTTTCTGATACGATTTCAAAATGAACGAGACAGAATATCGTTTGGCCCGCCGTCGACTTTCGATACTCTTACATATCGAATCGAACACTCTTGGAGTCTTGGTTGACAGTATTTGAGGTTATGAAGGAGAATGAAAAGCGCAGTGTAAACGATTGTATTTTTCTTTATTTTCACGTGCTAGAAATTTGACTTTTGACAACTGTTGTGACGGGTATGGGGAGAGACTCAAGGAGAGGAGATGACCAGAGAGACAGGGGATATGAAATGAGGTCTAGTCATAGGGATAGGGATGCTGACAGATATAGAAATAGGGATAGGGATAGGGATAGAGATAGGGGCAGAGACAGGGATAGGAAGAGTCCAGGACGATCCAAGTCAGAGTACAATCCGAGAAGCAGAGATGAATCCAAGAGGAAGGAGGAACACAGAGGCTCAGGTTCACGAGATCAAAAATCGTCGAAGCACAAAAGCAGGAGGAGGTACGTCACTTTCAGCTCCAATTCATTATTCTAGTGTATTTCCGGAATGACTTTTCAACAGAAAATATCATTAAAAATATCTCAAAACTGTTGCTAGACATAAGATGCTGACAATAGTTTTTTTTTCATTTTACAAGAGCTATTATACAATGAAAAAGCTGAAGAGAACAACATTATCCTACTCTTGGAAGTTGATGTGAAATTTGGAATTTTTAAAAGAACCATATTTATTACAATGCTCTTGAACATTTTTCTAAACATTTTATGCTTTTGAAGATAATGAAAAGTTGGGTATTGGTGAAATTTCGTGAAACTGAACTGTAGGTAAGCCTCCTATTAAGAGTTGTATTGAGTCAACAGTGACTTTGCAATTGAGTCAGAATATTGGTTGTGATATCCTCGATTTTTTTTAAATTTCAGATCGTCAAGCTCTTCGTCATCTTCTAGCTCATCAGACAGCTCCGCTGACTCGACGAAGCTTCTGAAGAAGCTGGAGAAGCAGCGTCACAAGCAGTTGGAAGAGCGAAAACGTCAGAAGGAGTTGGAAAAGGCAACAGAGACCCCGGAGGAAAAGCGATTGCGTCGTTTGAAGAAGAAGGAAGCTAAGGAACGTAAGCGAAAGGAGAGAATGGGTTGGGACAATGATTATCTTCATTACACCAATACTGACAACCCCTTCGGTGATGGCAACCTTCTATCCACGTTTGTGTGGTCCAAGAAACTTGAGAAAGAGGGTCTTCTGGGGGTGAGTTAGCGTTGATAAAATCATTTTCTATTTGCTAATTTCGAGGATGAGTCTGAAGTTGGAGAGCTCTTCATAGTGTTTCCGTAGAATTTATTATACTGTGTTTATACAAAATTGTAAATGAACGCTCACAGTAAAAAAGGAGCACAAATTTGCTTGAACTTTGGAGAAAGTTACCCAAGCACTTTGTTACTATCTCAACCATTAGTTTAAATTTTGACGAGTTTCTTCATATTCACCAATTTCCTTGTTGGGATATTAAAAATTGATATTTTTTCCACCACCATCTGTAGGTTAGTCATGAGACCCTCGAGCAGCGGAATCGTCATAAGCAAGAGGAGAACAAGCGCGAGTTGGAAAAAGTGAAGAAGCGTCGCCAGGAGAGAGAATTGGAGAGACAGCAGAGAGAAGAGGAGATGGCGCTACTTCAGCGGGGAAAAGAGGCTGCTCAATTAGAGCAGTGGGCAAAGCAGGAAGACCAGTTTCATCTCGAACAAGCCAGACTGCGATCCCGAATTAGGATTCAGGATGGACGAGCCAAACCCATCGATCTTTTAGCAAAGTACATAAGTGCTGAGGAGGAGGTTGACGCTGTTGAGATGCATGAGCCGTACACTTACCTAAGAGGACTCCAGGTGAAGGATCTGGAAGACTTGATAGAGGATATTAAGGTTTATAAGGAGCTAGAACGAGGTGCGTTATATTTTCAAGTACACAGTACACAGATAATTATACTCATCCCATTGGATTCTATTTCTTATTTTTAACGAACTTATTCTCCACGAGCGACACTCACTCAAATATAATTTCCTGCATTTGCTTTCCAGGTGGAAATCTCGATTACTGGAATGACATAACAGTGATCGTGGAGGATGAACTGTACAAACTAAAGAAGCTAGAGCGTTCTGAGTATGAAGTAGCTGTTAAACGACGTGAGGGCATTCACGAGTCCGTAGTCAAGGATGTGGCAGCTACGTTTAAAGGAAAGACAGTGGCTCAGTTGGAGGGTATTCAGTTGAAAATTGAGGAGAAGATATCAGGGAAGCCTGAAGGAGTGGACATCGGCTACTGGGAGAGTCTTTTATCTCAGCTGAAAGCCCACATGGCGAGGGCAAGATTGCGGGATCGACATCAAGAGAATTTGAGGAAGAAACTGGAGGTGCTGATGGCAGAGCAGGGAGTGGCAAGGGCGGAGAGTGAAGGAAGTGGATCAGAGAAGATTGAGACTAAAGATTCGGATGCTGTTGAGAAGCATTCGGAAGTTGTAGAAAAGGATACCGAAGCTGTGGAGGAGGATTTGGAAAGTGGACTGCAGGCGGAAACCAGTGGTACACACGCCAGGAGTGAGGAAGCGGAGGAGGAGGCTTCTGATGCTGAAGAGTCTAATGCTGCTGAGGACTTGTTATCAGGTGAGATTTTCGTTTCTTGTTTAATTTATCTGTGGGCACGCTATGAAATTTTCTCTGATCAAAATTTTCATACGATCCAAAATTTTTTTTCTTTTAAAGCAAATTTTTTACTATGTAATCGACTCTGCAGTAATGACGAGAATGCAAACTTTTTTAAAGTGACGCGAAACGGTGCTGGCTCTCCTTTACATTTTGACATATAATCTAAAACTTAAGTCTGAGAGATTCTCCCAAACTGTGTCTAAATGACGTTGGAAAAATGACGCGATTATCTACGGGTCAAATGAATAATTTTCTGATGTTGGCAGAATCCATCGGGGAGTATGAATCCGGCGGATATTCACCAAGATACATGACGAACTCTCAGTTGGAGCCGGGCACAATAGTAACTCTGGAGGAGGAGGACACAAAGAGGCTAGAGTACGCGAGAGCGCAAGTTTTCTCAACTGGCAAGAAAGTGCAGAATGTGATGACTGCGGAGGAACAGGCCCTGCATGCTGAAGCAAGGAAGAATATGGGATCAGATGAGGCACAATTTAGCGTGGAGACATCGCTAGAAGCCCAAATCTATCTGTGGTCTGATAAGTACCGTCCGAGGAAGCCGAGGTACTTCAATCGCGTCCACACTGGATTCGAGTGGAATAAGTACAATCAGACTCACTATGATATGGATAATCCACCACCCAAGATTGTGCAGGGCTACAAATTCAATATTTTTTATCCTGATTTGATAGATAAGAGCACGACACCTGAATATTATTTGGTGAGTATTGAATGTGGTTACGTAATTAACTTAGCTCATACTTGCAGATATCTTATGATAATTTTTGTATTCATTTGGTATTCGTGGAATCCTTTTGACTTGAGTGAAAGGTTACAGAATGTTCCGAATTTACCTCCTCGTAGAAAGACCTCCGTATTGAAACACAAAAAATAGTTGGAACTAGTTAAACTTGGTGGTTTTTAGGTGCTAAAAAAATAACGAAATAGAATAAAATCATAAATATATTTGGAAGAATTTTTTCTAGGCGGTAGGAACGTGTATGCGATAAGGCTCCTAAACATTTAATATCTTTCTCATATTCAGAAATGGAGAAAAAAATCGCAAAGCTAACCTTTTACATGGAGAGCATAAAGCTGTCATTCTGACTCGGACATGAAAAAACTATTTAGCAGAATCGTGCAAATAACTCAACTTTTAATTTTTTTTTTGCTGCAAGAAAAGTCTTTGAATTGGCCATTGCCCGAGGCCCATCAACCGGGCATATACAATATTCACATTTTTAAGTGATAATTACAAAACTAAAACCGTCCAGGAAAAAAAGGGGAAAGGAAAAAAATACCCTAATAACAAAATTTTTAGAGGCAAAAATTCGTACATCAAAAGAGTTTCAATGATGTATTAAGGCGTGTTGAACGACGAATTTGAAATGTGCTTTCAATAGTGTTTAGGTGATCAAGTAATAGGTGTACTCATATCTTTCACACTATCTGTGAAGTATTTTTGATATTACAGTAACTCAGTTTTGAGAATTGAGTAAATTGTAATGAGAAACATTTGCAAGAGTTTAGGATAATGATTTAATTTTTCATCTGTTTCAGACACCTTGTAGTGATAACAAAGACTTTGCGATACTACGATTTCATGCTGGACCACCTTACGAGGATATTGCGTTCAAGATCGTAAGCAGAGAGTGGGAATACTCGTACAAACGTGGCTTCAGGTGTCAATTTCATAATAATATATTTCAATTGTGGTTCCATTTCAAGCGGTACAGATATCGCAGATAAGGCAGCCTTAAATCCTCAAAATGTTTTTATCATTGTAATAATATAATGATGATTATTTTTTCACTAAAATATTACGCATTGGTGAGTTGTAAATAGGTTTATTCCATAAAATGA
Organism: Asobara japonica; assembly: GCA_026005395.1. Classification (NCBI taxonomy): domain Eukaryota; kingdom Metazoa; phylum Arthropoda; class Insecta; order Hymenoptera; family Braconidae; genus Asobara; species Asobara japonica. The sequence continues at coordinate 839,703 of BQMI01000334.1, forward strand.
ATAACAACATTATAATCTATTCAGTTTTTTTGAATGAGAAATACAATCATGGTTTTAACGAAAACTATTTGCTCTGACTGAATGGTGGATTTAGGATCAATTTTATTGGAGGAGATGACCAATTTTAAATGTGTCCAAAAGGGAAATAAACATGATATTAGATTTATTATAAAATCCCTTTATTCAATTTTTATTCACCAAAAAATGGACTAATTTAAAATTTGGAATGTATGATTCGATGAGGATGGTACAATAATGTGGCCAAGCACTCCATATTTTTGGAGTACATCACGTGGTTATCAGGACAAAACATCAATACTCTCCGCAACGGCACTGAATGTCCTGAAGAAGAACAGTACTTCCAATCAATGAAAATACTTCTGCTCGATGATTATCTAGTAATTCCAGTGCAGCAAAATACGTCACAATTGAGGAGACCTTCGTCCTGCTCTTTTCTCAAATTACATAATGGATTAGTCGAAATCCAACTGAGTAATAACAGCCTTTATGTTCATTACAGTTGAACCTTAACTTTGAGTATAACTGACAGAATGCAAAATTATCTTTTTTGACACTCAGTGCGTGAAGCCGGTTTTCAATGTTCATTACTCGGGATCCTCGGCTTCGCCTCGGACTGCAACATCACAATCGCCAATAAATTTTTTATGCCCTTGTTACGAAAAGTACTATTGATTGAAAAATGACTTTTTGGAATAACTATGAACGAAGTCTAATTTTAAAAAATTGTCATTTACGTGTGGTGCAGTTATCGAGTCGAATTCGGTGCCCAATACTTCATTTGAAATCATATTAAATTTTCTAGAATAAAACAGCTGTGTACTTCTAAACACTTCAAAGGTAAGAATCCAAGCTGAACAAAAATGTTGAGGTCAGGCTGGTGCAAAGATTTTATTTCTCGAATGTAAATGAAATCTGTGACTCCCATCCTAACAATTTACGGCATTTAATCCATTTAGAGATAAACTGCAAAATATGAGAGTATATGGTTGACCGAATAACGAAGAAACTTAATTTCAAAGGTGCTAGTTGTACATGAGGAAATATGGGGTGTCGAGAAGTTTTTGCTACATTATCGACTGAGAGATAGGATGGGCTTTCCGTAAAAATTACTAATGCTTCATTTAGCCCCTATATAAGACATTCAAAATTAATTTGCATTGCAATTTGATCAATTATGTTTATTAATATTCTGTAAGGTGTTTCTAAATTAATTGAATAGTGCATTAAACGAGTCTGAATGTTCTAACTGCATGTTTTCCTCAATTTCATTTTCCCAGAAAGTTTTTAAATACAAATCTTGAATCGAACTTTTCCGAATATTTTAGTTTTCACATGACACAATCTCTCATTGATCTTTGTCAGGTATTCAAGATAATAAAGATTGATAATTTTGATAAATATTTTTGCATAAAGATATTATTCGTTGAAAACTTGTACATAATCAAATACGAAAGAGAAATAAATAATGATGTTGATAAAACTATGTTTGCTATATGTCGTTTTATTATTTACATTATACCTTAAACACTATATTACAATGTCACCATTTTTTCCCATTTTTGTTCAAAGAATTTGTTGATGATGTGGCTTTTCGGGTAGGAAGATCCAGCAATATTGTTATAACCATTCTGAAATGTATTCAGACAACTAAAAATTGATAAAACCATTCAAGGTTCTCACAGTATATTATTATTAACCAGAAAAATTGCCCTATCTTTTGATGTTGTTGATGCAAATAATAGATCATTCGCTTTTTTCAATCAGCAAGATCAAGCAGTTGTTGTGACAGATTTTAGCCTGATATATTCCGATACATAAAAATTGATAAAATCACGTTATATATATAGCATATTGTTATTGACTCAAAAGATGAACAATTTTTTTTCCAATATGGATTCGTTGCGGTACTTTTGACCAGGGAAGATCCAGGATTAGTGTTATGACTGATTTGAACTAGATGCGCTCGGACACATAAAAATTGATAAAATCGTGTAATATACCCTCACCCATGCACTGAGAAATGAGTAAATAGGGGCGAATGTTTCATGGTAACATGTTGGATCGATTTTTTTACCACCACTTGCCACCTGTGCGGTATCAATGCTTGAAAATCGACCACAAGAAAACAGAGACAGCTATATATCGAGCCAATGGCAAGGTAAGCCACTTGCTATTTCGCTAGTTTCTCGCGCTACGCGCCCCCAATGAGTCGTAAAAAAGCGCTCCTTTCTCATATTCAAATATTTGATAATCACGTGTAAAAATCAACGCAATACAAAAGCTTTTCATAGTTTTATAATTTTATATTAAATACGTGATTCGATTACATTGTGCTACATGAAATGTGGTGAAAAATAAGTGAAAATCAATCAAAATGTCAGCGTTAATCGCAATGTAAAAATTGCAAAGTTTTGCAAAAGTTTTACAATTAATGAATTGAAAGTGGCGCGCTTGTTTTTTTCTTTTGGCTTCATATGATAATTTCAGCTTAAGTTAAATTATGATTGAGGAAAGCACAATAGCGCCCTTTTGTGAAATTCGCCGACGCGATTATGAGCTGGATTTGTACGTCAAGTAAATTATTTAAGTTCTAATTAGAGGAGGGGAAAAAGGTGAAATATTGTTATTGACAGTTCCGTTCACAGTGGATTTGAAAAGTAAGACTGCGATGAAGTGGAAAAGAGTGCCGACTGAGTTTTTACCGGAGAAGACTTTTTTGATTATCAAAGATGATTTGGAGACATTAGCAGGTACAGTTGAATTTTATGCATTTTATGCTTTTTAATTTCACACTGATTGAGGTTGATCCGTATTATCATTATAGTTTCATTAGGAAATTGTTTCCTTTCTTCTGACAACAATTCAGATTATTATCTTGATTTCTACGAAGTTATAGATCCAGAAAGATCATTAAGAAAGTTAAAGTTATGAAAACATTTCTAACTTGTCCATGGGGGAAGTTATTGTTTTGCCGCCAAAAATGAAGAGCCCTTTCCAGCATCTATTTAACAAAATCCCTTTAACAAAATGTATAGGTATGTGTTCATGTATGTGCGCGCGCGCGCGTGTCTGTGTGTGTTTACTTTCAAAAAGCTTAAGTAGATATTTTTACAAAATCGACTTTTCTCCTCTACTGGAGAACAATCAATAACGTTATCTGATGAAAGTTTAAAATTGCAATCGGAGTTAAATATCGCGGAAATAAATACGCAGAACCGCGCGGGCTGTCCATCAAATGTCACGAAAACACGGTTATTTGCCTAGGTGCCCATTTTTTTCGTTATTCTCACATTCAGCACAGAATTTTCCATAATTTCTATTATTATTCAAATTTTAGTTCTGTTATACAACTCAATGTTTCAATAAATTGGTCCAATCACTTTTCGTCCAATTGGTGATTATGTATACGAAATTCTGGTTTTCGGAATTTCAACATTTGTAAACATTTACGATGTTCAGATTTTTTTCAAAGAACATTCTTCATTCACAGAATGTGTATGTGAACCCCGTCAAAGGAAGCTGCGACGTCGCTGCGACGTGCCTGCGAGGTACAAATGGTCAATGCAGCAGTGGCCTTACTAATTTTCACTAGGGGAATACATGTTTAAACAATTTCTAGAACCAATGAATTGCAACCAATTTTGGCACCGTATCTCTCTGATTAATTCAATAACATTCGTAACATCTTCTTATGAATTATATGTTACTTAGCCACTTGCACAGTGACAGAGCCGCTCCATCGAAAGAAGTCGAAGTCCGCAGCTGACACAGGAACTTGGCCGCCGAAAATACAGAAGCTCTTCCCATACGATCCCCATGATCGCCCCAAAACTGCAAACTTAGAGAAGCCCAGTGTCCTCGATCCAAGCCTCGTGAACAAGCTCGACATGTCATTGTTGAGTAAAGAAGTCCTTAGTGACTCAATGACACAAATTCGTCATGGTTTACGAAAGTTAGGTGGGGATCGACGTAGCATTACCGACATGAAGACAGCACGTCAGAAGCGTCGTAGCTTCGAGCACGTGCTGTTGGACCAGGAACTCGAGCCCGGGAACATGCGCAGGCAATTGTCACCTGATGTACGACGTTTGGATGACAACAATAATAGGAACAAGGTTGGTCATAGAAAATTTTATTTTATACTTCATGTCTTTTATTTTTCTGATTTTTCTTTTTATACTTTCGGTCTTTTATATTTTCGGTATGTTGTGTTACTTTTATGTTTTTGATATTTCTGCCATTTCTAATGTTCTTGATATTTTCAATTTTGCACACAATTTTGCATATGTGGTTTGCAGATACAAACAAATGATTTTTGTATTTGTATACTGTACAATTTGTAATCTATGGCGGGGACTGATTATTCGTGTATGTTTCTCGTGGATTCAGGTCGATAGATCTGATGAAGACAGGTTTTTTTATAGCAAGACAATAACTTCCGCTATCGGGAATTTAGTAACGTTAATGCATAAATTGCAATGTAAAAAAAATTATACTGTGCATGTCGCATTTATTTGTATAATTTCAGGTGGTTTCATCATTATCGTCCGTGAGGATGGTGAAGGGAGCGAGACCCGCGGAAATTGAAGTATTCACAGGCATCACTAAATCGACACCAGAGCCCTGCACGACTTGTGGACGTCCGGATCAACCTGAACGTCTCCACAGCCACCCCAAGGGAGTAATCCCCTCAAAAATCATCAAAGACCCCAGTAAAGACCAAAAGCCGAAGGAAATTACGAAGAAAACTATCCAAAAACCAGTTGCCCTGAATTTCCAAAGCGAAAGAAGCAAATCTAAAAAAGACATGGCATCTCCCGCCTCCAAAGATCCTTCGGCGACGAAAATTCTAAGGGAAAATTCAGCTGTGGGAAGAAAAGGGCCCAGAACAGTCACTTGTTACATTTGTGCAAGAGAATTCGGAACTGCAAGCTTTCCCATTCACGAGCCCAAGTGCATGCAGGTAATGAACGACTCAGATAATTTACTTAATCATTTCGAGGAAATCTTGCGCAGTTTCATTGGCACAATCATTCATCACTTGTTGAGAATGTTTATGAAGTTGAGAGCGTGTTGGAAATATGTGCATGCCAGTCTGTACTTCGACTTTTACGATTATTCGCTTTTTAAAAATTTTTGGGGGTTTGAGTTTTCAAAAAATATTTTATTTGATAATTCTCACATTTTTCAAGTTTTTACCATTTCGAAAAAATTGTACACGTTTTTTGAGATCTGCAAAATTGAAATGTTTGCAATTCCCAAAATTTTGGAAGTTGTGAATTTCATGAAGAAAGTTCATTTTTGAGACTCAAATTTTTTCTAAATTTGGAATTTATGAAAATTCTGAATAAGTCATTCAGAGAATTAATTGGAACAATTTGAGAAAATCTTCCGCAGTCTCACAATTGTTGATAACTCGTGGCAAATGTTGAATTTTTTTTCATTATGGAAGTTTGACAAATTTTTGGAATAATTGAATTTTTTTTATATTTCAAATTTGTATTTTTAATATTATTATTTCTATTCTTAAATTCAATTTTTTAAAATTTATCTTTGAAGATCCCCGAGAATTTTGAAAGTTTCTAGGACATTTAGGAAATTTCACAAATTTCAAAAATTGAAAAATTATGAAAATCCTACAATTAAAAAAAAATTAAAGAATGTTACAATTGCAGACCATTTAAAAACCCTTAGGAACTGTGGGAACACCTTTAGTATTGAGTTGCTTTGTGAAATAAACGAAAATAAAATCAATAATTGGTTTGTTTTTGTTGAAGCAATTTTGAGAATTAATCGTCCGGAAATTGAATTGCCCATTGTTTTTCCGGTATCGATGGCGACGATGTGAGTCATAGCTCAATGCAAACACTTACGCAAGGGAATGAGTTTTTTGTTGATACACATGGTATCTTCCCACGCAGTATTGCATTTAGTCATGGATTAAGACTTTAATTCGTAGTTGCAAAAAAGTATCAAAATGGAATTTTTATTTCAAGTCTGTTGAATTTTTTCGAGACGTCTTTGGAGAAGTAAATTTCACAATTCATTCTTATTATTCTAATGACTTATATTTACTATTTGTTGTCAGTTCCCATTTCAGAGTTTGCGCAGATCGATACAGACAAAAGTTATCAACAATTTAAATGTTGAAATGCATATTGAGTAAATTGACACTCTAATCTATACAAAATTATGATCATTCGACATAACGTGCTACTTACTTGGTTCAGTATATGCGAAGCTCTGATGAAAGTGCAATTACTATGGAAAATTCTCCTAGAGAGAAATTCTATATCAGGAGAATTCTATGGATTTTTCTTTAAACCTGCGATCGTAAAAATTTTAGAGTAAAATTTGCTTAATTGCCAGGTAGTCAGTGTTCACCTGGTTAATTTCACACGTATCTGGAAAATTATACTCGCAATTTTCCGCAGTGATCGTACGGAATTGTGCTTAACAAATTTGTTCGATCGCTTGTTTGTTTTCTTTTGTATGCGTACATAATTGGACTAGTAATTGAATTAGTAATAAGTATAAATAACGAATTTTTAATTTGCTGTTTTAGAGCAAAAACTGAAGGGCTCAGAACCATGAAATTTGCTTCTTGACGTTCACAAAAATTGCTCCCCTAAAAAAGCTATACATTTCCTGTTTTATTATTTTTTTCTCTGCTTGTCTATACCCTTATGTTGAAGGTGTTTTGCACGTGAAAATTTCTTGGAATATTGATGTTTAATTTTTACCCCGAAAACAATAATTCCCTCCGTCGACCCCTTGGAAAACTAAAAAGAGCCAAATGAACGAACATTATTTTTCATATTACAGAGATGGGAACGGGAGAATAATTCTTTACCAGCGTCCCAAAAGCGTCCGCCGCCTCAACGTCCGGTCGTTCCAATTGACCACCAGGAATGGAACACAGCTGCCTGGCAGTTATCTCAGGTATGTGAATATTTATCTAACGACTTCTCCACACTCCATACTCATAATTATACACAAAAAGCTCATGGTAGTGCATAATCGTCTTTGTTAATCGTTGGACAGAGCTTTAACCCACTTCACTTGCCCTCAAATTCCAGATATTATTATTTCTTGGAAGGTAGCGAAGCATTGCTCCACATTGGCTTCCTTTGTCTTGGGCTATAGTTTCGAACAAGCGAGGTCGATGTTGTCTTCAAGATAATTGTTTTTGCACAGTTATTGATGGACTTATTAAGGCTAGATTTAACGAAGGAAGGAGAGATTTTCATAGAAAAACATGTTGGATTCTTTAGAATGCTAGGCCATGAGCGCAAGTGTCTGTGTGTGCCTGGATACCACAAATTGGTTGCAAACGATTTCTCTTCAACGCAGAAAGTCATCTAGGTTATTGAGGTCGGAATGGAAGCGTACTGATAGAACTTGGATGCAATGAAATTTTCAATAAGTCCTCCTATGGATTGGACCCATTAATTCCACCTAAAGCCATAGCGCGGTGTTGTTCATATATCTCTATTGTAAGGAATTTCCTTTAGGCATTTTTTATCGATGTCAGGGTAGTCAATAAAAGTTAACACGAGATTTGGTACGCGTACTTCACTTAGTTTATTCGGGAAAATTAATTACACGTCCTGGGGGTACACTCGCTTGAACCGGACTGTCCTCTCAGTCACACACACATTCTAATTCCAATTGCGTGGTATAACCGACCCTTGAACTCCGGGCCTGGTCCTAGGCTGTACCAAGCCTGGCAAGCAAGTCTTAGCGTAAAATGTGATTGTGGATTCAGGCTGATACTAATCCGGCACTACCCAAGCTTCGCTCCCAGCCCGGTGTCAATCCTGATCCAAGTTACCTATCCATGGTCTTGGTTCGTGGGCTTAGCAGAAGACTGGTATGTCCACTGGTACAGGCAAATCCCAACCTAGGATGCTAAAGCTTAGTAAAATAAGACTGTCCCAAGCTTGGGCTGATTGCTGGAGCTTGGCACTTCCCACCTGAGCTATGCAGGATCTCTACCAACGATTTTTCAGGTAGAACGTTGTAGATTATTGAAATTGGCCATAAGAAAATGAATTACAAAAAAAAGTTCAAATTGATTGAGTATAGTTTTTCGGAACCATTGGCTACAGAAATGTTCGTGCCCGCATGCTGTCACACACAGACCGACACATCGAGGGTTTGTGTCGTGCCACAGACACACATGGTAAAAAGTCTTTTCCTATCGCGAAATTGAAGAAGTCACGTTGTAAATCCAATGCACCTCATATAACAAAAAAAAGTAATTTATACTCTATCTCACTGCAATTCACTCATTTATTCATGAGTCATCGATTGACTCCAAGAGTTTAGACATTGACATAGTTTTTTTTTCACGATTGACCGGCTGACATATTACCATATATTTGATATTGACTGATCGATAATGATATGCAGTAAGTACTATCCCCCACTTTGCCGAGTGAAAAAAGCGACAGAATGTAGGGCCGCTATACACCGTTCGATTTTCGCGTACGTAATAGTGGGAAATAAAGAGTGAAGTTTAATAACGGGGAGTGTTTATTTTTGGGAGCATACAATGAAATTCTTTGCATTGTGAAATCAATTCCCGATTTTCTGTCGTTATTCCACTTCACCTCATTCAATGGTCATTTCCGTTTGGCTTTCAAGTATGCTTGATGAATGTATACAATTGGGGAACAATTGCATTTCTTAATTATAAAATAATTAATGACGACAGTTTTTGAATGAATTAAATTTGTCCCCCTTCTATTTCAACCAATTTCATTGGCGTCCTAACGGTGGTGATCCTCATCAAATTTTTTTGTACTAGGAAAAAAATCTAGTGTAATTATACTTATATCCATTAGAAATTATTGCAATGAATACTTTTGGACAATTTTTGCAAAAAAATTCTGAACGATCTGGCACTATTTCGAAAACACTTCGAAATTTTTGGTAAAAAATTATGAGCCGAGGTATTTTTAAGCTTCGAATTTAAATTTTTGAAATATTTGGAAAAAATTCGTAAGCTGCATTCCATAGGCTTCATCACCAAGGTCAGAAGAAACTCCGTATCATATTCCATGTTCCTATCTCAATTTTGATGGAAGCTAGCCTGCGCAAAACGATGAAAAAATGAAGAACAATTAAACGCAAAGTAAAGAACATAAATAGAGTAATATCTTTGTTTTCTTCCATTCGGAAGTGAAGAAGAAAAATGGTGGTTTAGGTGGGGACGAATTAGCATTGATTTCCTTCTTCGTGTAGATATCAGGAAAATCAAATTCTTCTCGGGTCGTTGATGTATTCAAACCAGGTTCCGCTGCGACTCTAGATGGAGTGGGTAAACTTGTAAGTGATTGCGTCCCAGGTAGCTCGTCACTCGCACTTGTTGACGTCTCCGATAATGCATCCTGAATTACTTGGCTGGGTCCAACATTTTTTCTCCTTTTTATTTAGCCCCATTGGCAATCTTCTTGGTTTCCAATCTGCCCTAAATGAGAAGCATGATTGGGATGCACGTTCTCTTGATAGGACGCCTCAAAGTTTCGCATTTGATCCTACAGTGAAAAAGGAGAGCCGAAAGAAACTATCGATATGTATCGAAATTATCGAAAAGCGTTAGACCGAAACCGACGCGACACCAGTCACTGCGGCAGAAAAAGAAAATGCGCGTGCGCAGCACGCGCCACCGGACTCGTATAAGTAAAATATAATCAACACATTTTCATTTCACTTTTCCATCAGGTTGAGACGCCACATTCTAATCATCCTCACATAATTGACGTTTGCGTCTTTGGCTAGGCACAAGGAAGCGATATAGTAGAGTATCATTTCTGAATTCTCCTTGGACCATCCGATAGTTGAAAAAACCAGTCATTAACTTGGAGGCCAATCGAAAACGTTTGATACCGCCCCAATGGGTCGCATTTATTCCAGTCCCCTAATAGTCATCCATTAACCTGCAATGTCCGATCTATATTTCAAAGTCTATTTAAACTTTTTCAACTTTCTATTTCACTCCGTGGGAATAAACGTATAATAGAGCTCAGATGTACGGTGTCATTTCGTGAGGCAAACATGAATTTGCTGCAGTTGTTTGATGAGAATTTTTCATTACAGACACAATTGGTACCGTGTTGGAAATGTGGGCGTACGTTTTTGCCAGACCGTTTGCTGGTGCATCAGAAGAGTTGCAAAGCTCCAGTGAAGGTAATAAGAAGGAAAGATATGTTTTAATGAGTAAAATAGAAGAAAAAAAATAATGACTGCGGGAAAGCGAATGAAGAGAACTTCAGTTTATTATTCACGAATTAATATGAGTTGGAAGAAAAATTATCGTAGCTCATTCTATTAATTACAATAAATTTGTTGAAAAGCTTCACTCGGCATTATTAACTTTTATGTTATATTATATTTCTTTACTGATATATGGTAAGTTCAATTCTCAATAGGAGTTATTCATTAGTTTAAAGTAACAAAAAATTATAATAATCTTTCATATACAATATAGTTTATTCTCATTTTTGGTGCTGCACCGTTCAAAAAAAAAAGAATCATTAAGTATGACCGAATGAATTTATAAGAATTTAGAATAGGTATTTATTCGAGTCAAGCACAATAAACAAATTGAAGTACACGGCAGTAGTTGTATAATGTCAGGAATAATTAAGAATAATATCTGCCCCCACAGTCTACGCTAGATTGATATCAATTTATGATCCTTTTGTGTATTATTATCGAGAGTGTTCCCTCACGGAATGTAAGTCGTGTTCACCCACAAATCTGGGGATTCCCCATTTCGACTTTCCCCGTCAAACAAAAATCCGATCTTAAGATGTCCCCGTCCTTTAACAATAAATTGTCTTTGGAACATTCCAAATTTTATTTTCCTACTTTTTTTTGCTCACTAAAACCCAAATTTTACTTTCACACTTTTTTTGTTCACTAATACCCAAAATTTTCTTTCTCATTTTTTTTTGTTTTCATAAATCCAAAATTTTATTTTTATTTTGCTTTAATCCTCAACCCCAAATGTCCCTTACGGTTTACCTTTTTTAATTTTCCCGCAACTTCTATTCCGTTCAATTCTTAAGTTCATCCAGAAAACTTAGAAATTTGCATCCTTACAGTTCCTATCCAATAACCTTTCTAAATTTTTATCATGTCAAATTTTCGTTAAGTGAAAAAACTTGTGTATAATTAGAGAGATGAATTCAGTGTAGAATTGAGTTGTGTTTTTAATTATTCGTACATAGACGCTTCGCCTTTCCTACAGTTCGCGTTTGAAAATCGTTTCACCCATGAACAGAGAGAGTATCGGGTTTAATATTTTCTTCTTTTATTATGAAGATTTCATCTGAGAGTAGCAACAATGTTGAGCTTCGAGTATTTGCGAGGGATGACTTACCTCGTGTTTAGCGTCAATGTACCTTTTCCTATACAAACCCTCGGTTGATTCTTTCTTGAATGGATTCCCGAAAGGGCAGACAAAATTAAATGTGCTCGAGCGGTCAAACTGATCGTGTGCTAAACGTAAGGTTGGCGGCTATCAACAGAGGGATTTTCGTCAGTTCCACTGGCTTTAAACCGCTGATTTTACAAATCCCCACTCCTAAACGAACCCCAATCCCTGGGCCCCCATAGGTGCCGACATCTGTGCCATCACAGTTATGTATGTAGGTTTTATTGCGTTGTTCACAATTTTTTTTAATGTTTCTGTTTGTCATACCGTTACTTACTTATGTTAGCCTATTCCTCAAATTATAGACATTTTAGAGCAAAAAAAATTGAATTTTGACATTACGGAAAATGTAGAAAATTCAAAACTGTGGAAATTTTTTCTTGCGAATTTGAGAAGTTTTTTAATTTTTTCAAATGTTTCTTAGCGGTTTAACATATCCTAAAGATTGAATAGGGTAGTCCATCGGAACATCTGGGACCATCGGTCACCCAATTAGTAATCAATATTTTGTAATTTGAATATATCAATTTTTGTAAAGGCTAAAATAATTTTTGTCAATGATTCTCTGTTCTAAAATAATTTTAAGTGACAAGTGAGAGAATTGAGACAACAAATCATCAAGAAATATTGCAAATTTTTGAAACGATAATTTTTTTCGGGCCAAGTATGAAAGAAAATGTTATTTTCTCGGCGTAGTATTTTTCGAATACTTTAATCTTGGATCTACCAAAAACTCGTTTATGAATGTGGCTAGCCTATAAGGTTTAGGGTTATTTTGGAAATAATAATTCATTCCTATGAACCATAGCGAGCGTTTAATCGGTTACAGTTTGCGCTAGGAGGCTTCTTTTTATAGCAACGTTCACAGATAATCAACGCGATAGTCTAGTTTAAAATGAACTGACTACCCGTTCCTAAGGTTGTAAATCTCAGGTATACTCAATGGTATATCGAACGAATTTTCTGTACGGCTGCTAACGACGAGGGACCCAAACGAAACAGGATCAAAACTCTAACCAAGGGGATGATTATCAATTCAAACCACAATTCACTTAAACTCACTATATTGTTGAATAAAAGCGAATGAAGATGATGACAAAGGTTGTACTCTTAATTGAAGTTTAACATGGTGACAAGTATTCAATTGAAATTTGTTTACCATTGCAATTAGATTTTAATTTTACCAGATTTTGGATTTTTTGGTTTTAACCTTTAAAGTGCATCGTTGGAAATCCGATCATTCAGCGCATCGCGGATGCCTGACACCCAAGTAACTCTGAAGGTTGATTACTCAGTGGCTATTGAATATTTTGTTACCAAAATTTTATCCTACATAATTTAACATATCTATTTTCGTATGCAACTGGTATTTTAATCATCCATTTGTTTTAATTACATTTATTCATTATCTGTTTTTTTCAAATTAAGTAAAGTTTTCGAGAGCTCGAAAATTTGGGTGGGTGTCAAACACCCCCCGTGCACTTTAAAGGTTGAATGGTGAGATTAAAACTGAGCGTTCGTTAAGTCTCGACATGTTTTCTCTTTTGCTTCTTAGATGGAACCAACTGATATTTTACTTTGGATTTCAATTCTAGAGCAGAGGGCTGCTCTTCGGTAGAGAGAGGATAGCCAATTTTTCTGATTGGTGGAAAAATATAGTCAAGGCATAAAATACGTCGAAGGCTGCGAAGTAGTCCTAAAATAGCTCAGGGTTTTTCCTAGGGATTAGCAAGACCGAAATAAAATGCAAAAGGAAGTAATAAATTTTGGTGATTTGCAGGGAAATTAAATTTCCGAGAGAGCCACTTTTTTCTGAAAAGTGTTTTACGGCCTTGGGGCGAAAATATATATTTTTAGTCCTGGACCGGCAAAATATTGTTCCGGCCACGACATGCAAAAGTAATCGCCTTCTCCCACGTGCTTGTCACCTACCACGTGACAGAGGGTACTTAGTTCTCTGCGGCTAGCCCGAAAATGTACTACCTGCAGACAAGTGAAGTTTGCGTAGTAATCACAAAGCTTCATTATGTCGTGCTTCAGATTGCATACCTTACTGGCTGCAGTTGTGTCTGATTATCTCAAAAAATATTTCATCACAGGACGATGTGCTCTCACGAAAAAAATACTCTATAGATATACTACAAATGAATTCCGAGAAATTCATTGAATTTCACTTTGAAATGATTCTTCTTATTGCGGTATTTTCGTAAATTGTGCACAAGTATCAACTATATTTAGAAGTAAAGGGAAACTATAACACTGCATTCTAGAATCGCAGAAGTTTCTGGCCAACTTTGAGAGTTAGAAAAATTCTGACACATCACGAAGACATGGTTTAACAGAGGGAGATCCTAGCGGGAGTAAGATTAACGACGTCAAAATTATGACACAATTTTCTACTCGGTCCTAAAATTATTGCATCCTTTTGGGAAATTGCTCATACTTCTTCAAAAACTTCTTCACTCCCTGCCAGAAATTTTCCAACCTCATTTTTTTATGAACGGTTCAACGTCATCTCAACTGCCAAGGATTAATTTTATTAATAGAACGTGCAAAGGTTAAGGCTATCATGTTTTTGTCGTTGAAAGCTCACGACCATTATCTTCTCAAAACTTGTTAGGTTACCCATGTTCTGACAGTATTTCAGGAGAATTATCAGTATGAATTCATATATATAGATCATGTACGCAGTACATCATACATGCTGTTGGAAGCATGTGAAGCTGAGCATAATATGCAGTGTCTGGCTTCAACATGTTCCATTTCCATTCTTCATTTAGGCTACTACAATTTCTATCCCCTGATGTTTTTATTTGCTACAACAAGTGAGGTTTTGCTAACCCAAGGAAGTTTTCTGCTGCAGCAAATTCTCTTGGGCAAAAGATGGTGTGCTATAGAAGCAACATACCTTCTTTTTCCATGTGAAAGAAAAATGAAAACGCCGCAACGATTTCCAAGCTTCCTTTTGAAAGGAAAATCCATCGATACAATTGATTCATTGATATTGCATTACCATTCACAGCAAAATTCCGCATCAATTAAATCGGACAGATGCGATAACTCTGCAACCCCCAGCAGTCGTGGTGCATCAACTGTACAGTGCGATGTGTGTGGTCGTAATTTTGGTTCCACGAGTATTAAAATTCACGAGCCACAGTGCATGAAGCGTTGGCAAGCAGAGAATGAAGGGTTGCCAGTGGGGGAGCGTCAGAAAGAGCCAGTGAAACGGGAAAAGCCGGGTGAAAAAGTTTCGTCGCTCAATCCATCACAGGTAAGCGTGACTTTTTAATCTAATTTTCTTGTAGTCACAGTCTTCCGAGAATCTTGGAAGGATATTTAAAGACCCGGTTAAGGATGTAATGGATGTTGGATAACAATTTTCTTCTAGAAATAGTTTTTTTAAACCTGGAGAGTGTATAAGGTCATCTGATAGAATTTCAATTTAGTGGGTGGAGTTCAACATTGAGAAATTAAACGCGATTAAACGAGTGGGGAAAATTCCAGTACTCGACTTTGGCTGGTAATATTTCCAGGATAACACTAAAGGTGTTTCGGGTCAGAGAACATATTTCCAAAATTATTGATAAAGTTAGTATGGGAATTCCACAAAGTTTTGCGGACCCCCCCCCCCTCCCGCCCCCCAAGTTGGTAATTACGATTGGACGATGCGTGGTGGTGGCATTTGCGAGAATTTAACCACTTGGAATACTCAAACAATTCGGGTAAAAAGTGGAAGTCATTTACTGGAGCGATGGCTCTGTTGGGATGTGCCAGGAAAAACGGTAATAGAATCTCGCGCAATGATCGTGATTGACTGGCAACTCGACTCGTGCAGTCACTTCGTTAGGTCGGCCAGTTATAAAGTCTGCGAGATGTTGGAAGCTCTGAGGTTCGAGTGCTTCGCATCAGTTTCCATAAAGATTCATGAGAGATAATTAAAAGGAGGATGAGTTCTGGAGGAATAGATTTCATCATTGAATGTAGTGTAACTCCTCTAATTTGTACTCTAAATATTGTCATAAAAAACAATCATGGTTCTCCGCTAAATGTCCTTCGTTGTCCCAGGTGACAATTAACCATGCGTTGAAGCTTGATCAAAGCTTGGACGAGGCTTGACTAAACTTCGCCGATGCTGTGTTTTCAAGCCTCGGTCAATCTGTGCAGAACGTGCGAATGTAACACCAATCCCACCTTAGAGAATAAGCTTCGTCCTAGCTTGGTTACGTAGGTCAATACAAGCTTCGAACTTTATCTTCATCCAAGCTTCGAACTTTATCTTGGTACAAGCCTCGAAATTCATTTTCGTCCAAGTTCCAAAGTTTCTCGTGGTCGAAGCATCGAAATTGATCTTGGTCCAAGCTACAAAATTTATCTTGGTTCAAACTTCGAAGATAGGAACATTGAGGTTGGACCAAGCTTAGTTGAAAATTTGTTTCCAAGCTTGGGTTTAAGTGGTGCAGCAATCCTGGATTTATATATGAATCCAATATTAAGCAGAGTTTCGCTGAAACTGGTAAATCGAAACTAGGAAAAATATGCTTTAATCCAGCTTAGTTCAACGTTAGTTCAGAAGCTTGGGTTTAGATGGTATGAGCTATCCGGGATTCAGGCTTGTCGAAGCTAAGATTCAAAGCTAACAAAGCTGAACTCGGACCAAGCTTAGCACAACATGGTTTCTGAAGCTTGCGTTTGGATTAGTGAGCTTGGATGTATGTATGTATCCAACATTGGACGTAGATTGGATTCTGTCTGCGTGCCAATGCTAGGGACGCTAAGATTGAGCCAAGCCTGGCACAAGCTGGGCCAACAAAGCTTGGATATTTTTGATATAACTAAGCTTGGTTTGATCTGGGCTTATACATGGGATGACGCTATGTCGAATCTATCAACTCCAAGCTTCGGCATCAAAGGTCGGACCAAGATCGATTTCATTGTTCAAGCTTCGAATTCCCCACCTGGGTAGAATACATTGCTATTTCAAATAAAATACTTACTTCATCCGCATGTACTCTGAAGGAAATGTGATTGGAAATTAGCCGTTAAACAAATATGTTTCTCTGCCGAAAATTGGAAAATGACATTTACACATTAACTATTAATTTCTAGAAATTATATTTGGCAGAAGTCGGTTTTTTCAGTTTGATGTTCGATATAAACATGTATTCCTTCATTCATTCTGTGCGCAATAATTTTGCTAGGAAGACACGCGGTGGCATTGAAGGAATTAGATCATCGGCGAACTTCACACTGGTCCGCTCTTGGTACAATCTTTTTTTTTTCTTCTCAGTATGTGGGATTAGAGTACGGTAGACAAAAACGAATTACAGGATAACATGAGCCCTTCCCTAAAAGTCTTAAATTTTAATCAGCGAGAGTTACACGAGCAATAAATAATTTGAGATGCGAAACGGTCGATTGAGGTGGCATCCGTATTTACAAATGTGGAGAAGAAAATGAGTGCAAAATAAATGTTTCACTGAGTATTTTGCATTTGGCAATTCGAGCAAGAGGAGACTCGGGTTCGAGACGAATATCTTTCCATGAAATTATTTTGAACAATGCTGTGCACTTCTGTAACTACCTGGCACTCCCTCCTCCCTGCCCCACAAAACATGGACCGGAAATTGTATACATTTCCCATGTATAATAATATTGCCCAAGAGCATGAAATATTGTGGAAAAGTTCACTTGTAATACCACAAGAGCTTGGGAATTTTTCAATTGCAACCAAAATAAGGATTCAAGTGTTAAGTCACCAAAGCGATTTTGACTTTGCCGTACAACTTGATAACCTCTTTCATACGCGCGAAACTTTAGGCCATTAGTATCTCAAATGGATTTGCAATTAACTGATTATAATTTTTTTTCGAATATCATAGCGCGATCGGCGCGAAAATTTGAAAATCGGAAAAATGGAAGGTTAATTGGAAATAATTGCAGGTCAGATTGATGCAAATGCTGCACCGTAGAATTTAGACATCAACTGATAATTAACTAAAGATAATATATCTTTAAGAAAAAATATGATTTTCCCCAATTAAAAGAAGAAATGAAAGGGTTAATATATACGTATTTAGAGTTGATCGCCCTTAAATCAATTACTTTACGAGTTGAATTCTTTTCAATTTCAATTTCAATACATTCAACACAAGTATATATTGGCCAAGTTTCAACAGAAGGACTGCCAAGTCTAACGCATCATCCAAGTTTACAAATTAACCGAGGCAATATTCCTTGAGGATTCCGTTCTGTCCTGCACGGTCGTCGCCAAATCTAGGGAGCCTTACAGCGTTGGGACACATTCCAGGAGCTTTTGGAATGCCCCAGTAATTATAACTAGATACGCCAATGAAAGTTTGCGGCGTATCACTCTTTTTTGTACGCATTCCCATTTCACTTATATCTGAATACTTATTAAACTTCCCCTTTTTTAATACATTCATGTTCTTCTTTCTGGAACTTCCATTGAAACCGATTTCAAATTATTCCTTTGACTTTTTCTTACGATGCCATATGCCACCGAAGTTATCTGTTCAAGATATAATGTGACTCTAGTATAACTATAGTATAACTCGATATCACCAAAATGGTCCGGCTTCACGTGGACGCCCATATATATATATCTATATATGTATATGTATCTGTATATAGCTTGGATATGTCTTAAATATAGCATTCTCGGTCGAAAATATATCCGGATATTTTTGAAATATATCTCCGACAAATTTTTTCACGCCAGAGTGTGATGACAATTTCAGTTAAAAATATAGTGATCAAAGTGCAATATGTATAAGATCTAGTAGTTGATATCAGCCCCACATTTTCAACACAATTTCAAATTCTAATGAGAATTGCACGGGTATAATAAAATAATCACGAATCTGTTAGAATTCTCGCTTTATTCATTTTGCGTTTGACCACGAAATACCAAAAGTTCTATCAAAACCATTCTGTCCCGTAATATATTAATACGATTCCGCGAAAGTCAATACGGTTTTACATATCACATAACTATGAATAATAATTGATAATATATGAATATTCATTTGAAGCGCAATGTTGTTTTTACTTGATCATAAAAATATCGATCCACTAATTGGGTGTAGTAATGACTCTGAAAGTGATGAAACATGCAGATACGATGTTTTAAGATAACGTCGCCATGTAGCGGCGTGCGTGTCTGTCTGAATGTCGAGAACTGGGTCGAACCCTCGGAAAATATCATGAGGAAAAATCTGGAGTTTTAGCCAGTGAAAAGTAATTGCCCTTTGATAAAATTGTACATTCGGGAGTGTTTAACTGGTGCAATGGTAGGGTCAATCCTGGGGAAATTGGACTGTCCATATCACCATAAGCTTTCGAGAATTTAGTGCTTGAGTGCGATATTATATAGTTAGGAAATCGTATGTAGTGTACTAACAATAGATAGAGTGAATGAATGTCTTCTTATGTGCGATGGGTTGCTTCAGTAATTCACCAATCGGGTTGAAAAGCTGCTTCGTGATTCCTAATAACATTCTTTAGTGATTCTTTTCCTGAACCGACCTATCCACGAAATATGTTACAACAAAAATTGAATCAATCTTTGAAATTTGTTAAGACTAGTACATTGAATGGTCTTGTTATCAGGACGTTCGTCAGATTTAATGAGGTTTTGAGTTCCTGTTATCGTCAGAATTTTTTTTAGTCATGAATTTGCATCATCCATGCATTACATCTAGGGGAGATTAACGAGTGAAATTTCCACTTCACGATATCCTCCCTCCGCCTAACTTCAGTATTCAGTATTTGCTGAATTCAATGAGCAAAACTTGTAATTTCTCTCTCAATTTTCCAGAAAAAAACCATGACTTGCTACATATGCGGTCGAGACTTCGGTTCCACGAGCATTGAAATACACGAGCCACAGTGTTTGAAGAAGTGGCATTTGGAGAACAGCAAGTTGCCGCAGAGCCAAAGACGTACGGAGCCCCAGAAGCCGGAAGTTATTCTCAGCAGTACGTAACTCTTCATTAAGGAAGCACTGCAAGCTTTGAAAAGTTCCTCTGATATCTGAATCGAGAATATTTTATTGCCGCACCGGAAATATTCATATCACTTAATACAATCTAGGGGCATTAAGGTATTCTTCATGAAAACTTTTTTGTAGAACTTAATTGTTTCTACAAAAAAATTTCTTATGCAATTATCTTCGACTCTCCCCAGTTTAGAAACTTCTCTTTTAGCACTTCATTACAGATTTGTTTGTTACGAAGATATGAGAAGACTTGCGATAATTTTGGAATTAGTTCGTGGTATTAAAAGTGATAATAATTCCTCATCTCGTCTACCTGTGAAAAACGAGCGGTGACTGATGGAATACCTGGCGTTTTGTTCCAACAATTGACTCATCCTCAAGTAGTTATTGGTTTCAATACTAGATGAAAGGGATTTGGATTCAGATTAAATCCGAGATTCATTCGTGTATAAATCATTTTGTTCCTTAAATGATAAATTGATATTTGAATGTCAATAATAGAATCTCATCTCTATTGTTTGGCGAT
Organism: Asobara japonica; assembly: GCA_026005395.1. Lineage (NCBI taxonomy): Eukaryota > Metazoa > Arthropoda > Insecta > Hymenoptera > Braconidae > Asobara > Asobara japonica. Next base: position 859,713 of record BQMI01000334.1, read on the forward strand.
TAAGATACAATTTTTATCATTTCTGACATAACAAGCGCATGTTTCAATTTTCGGGTTAGAAATTGAAAGGAATAAGGATCCTCCTGAATAATCTGGAAATGGAAAAAAACATACATTCATATTATATTCATATTATTATGAATTTTGGATTCATTAAAAGTTGTCAGTGTTCGTGCGGTCGCTATTAAGAATTGTGCTAGTACCCACTCAAATATATGAATGGAAGAAACGAAAATACCTTCACGGAGAAGCCAAGTCTTCTATCAAAGCTTCTGCATGATAAATGGCCCACAACAAGTAATTGAGGTGTCAAAAGAAAAATCACGAAGTTTGTTAATTATGCACAACGTATCGTTAATAGCTAATCATAGTTCCACATGTGGAGAGCCGGAGTGGTGCCACTCCTGCTCTCATTACCCCGGTTTGCAGAAATTGTCAATTTCAACCGATAGGGCCCTCTTAAATTCATCAAACGATCGATTGATATATGCACAAGACTGGATTTTCAAAGTATCCAGTAAATCCGCAAATTCAGTCCACGCAATTCTTCTTTTCCTGACAACCCTTTCTGGCCTTCCTTGACCTTTGCCACTCCATTGACTCCGCCTTCGCGCTTCTTCCGGGGGTCTTCTAATATTGTTAAAGTGCTTTAGTGTCCTTTTTCCGACTCCAAGTACTTGGAGTTGGCCGGTTAATCAATCCTTTTACAACACCTTTCGGAGGCTCTGCGATAGGTTGCTTCTCTATCAGTTGATATTAGGTTTCGTAAATATGATACAACTCCTAGGTCGGGTGATGACCAAGTCCGTGTTTTGACCTTCCTTTGAGTTCTTCTGGAGTATAGTTGTTCGGAGCGAAGGGGTCGAGGCGCGACGTATCCATCGCCGATTGGCCATGGCTACTTCTCCTCGTGAGTTTCGATGGGGGACTAGGGAAAGTAGCTCGTAAACCTCCCTATGATTCATATACATCGTAGACGTATTGGAGAATACTGGAAAAGATTGAAAACACTTGACAGTTGTGTATCGGGAATTGAAAAAAAAACGATTAGGTCCTTCCTTGATTCTCTATATCTCCGGCGTATTTCACGGGACAGTCTCTGTCAAATACCACCCATACTTCCTGCCATCTGCCATTTGTGCTTCGAAATCAATTAGATATCCTGTACAAGCTTTCATATCCAGAAAGACACGTCTTGAATTTTTGTGCAAAAAGTTTCAGTCTAGCAATTTTGATACAGGCTTTCCTCGGTTAATTGAGATATACGTGTTTACATTATCAGATAATGTACGGTAGTTTGGGAACACATGGTATTACTACTGGTAATTTAGTGGAGTTCAGAATGTGTCATGGTCTGTTGTGATAATTCTACAAACTTTTGAGGTTTTTCATGTTTGAAAGTTTTGCATTTTTATTTTTGTAAATTGGAGAATCATATGGCCGAAAATGTGGCGTAAGAGTTTAGTCAAGTGAGACTTACAAGAGGTCTTATTTTGAAGTTTTGATCTGAATATTTTTTTTTTTTTTTTGGGAAGGGAAACTTGACGGAATTAATCTAAGGAGGAAAAGGATTAAAATCGCATGATTACGTAAAATATTCAGCGGCGTACACCTGGTCAAGCCTTGGTCGCAGTGGGTTCAGCGGCCTCGTCGATCGATTTACCCGAAAGCGCGAAGTCGAACAAGTGGGAACTGAGCGTCTGATCAAGAGGTCGTAATGAACCACTCAAATGCACCCGTGCACGTCATGAAGTAGATGAGGAGATTGCAAGACTTATTTCTTCTTCCTTCATTTCAATCCGTGCATTCATTAAAATTTATATTTGCATTCCCATTGGAATAAAAAGCTCATTGAAATTACACGGACTCTCTTTGTTTATTTATGTTGCAGCAATGTAGAGAAGGATTGCGCAATAAATTACGGAGACACGTACACTTTCCTCGAAACTAACGAGAGAAAGAACGTTAATTGTGTGTAATTTAATCAAGGACATTGCGTGATGTGAATGGAATTGACGATGTTAGTCGTCTTTACCCCCCCCCCCCCCCGGTCCAGATTGCATTTTAGGAAAGCAGTAATGGCTATCTTATATATCTAAATTTTGGGGAGGTGACCCCTTCGGAACCTTTACCCCCCCCCCCCCTTCCACCCACGTTCGGGTGCGGTAGTACACATTTTAGGGTGGCGACCTCCTCGGACCCATTTCTCCTTCGGGCCCTCACACTCCGGCGCGGTAGTACACATTTCAAAATATTATTGAAGCCCCAAGAATTTTATTGACACCCACATAATAGCGAGCGAATGCCACCACAAAAATAAATGGATCGATACAATTTGAAAATTGACACATGATATTATGGGGTTGATATAATGTCGCAGATATTGTTACATATAATTCTCTATGCGTAGGATCGCGAGCCATACAAACGTGCCATCAATGAGTTTTTTCACGATTTCACAGGCAATTACAAATTTTTATGTACCACACTTTCCGGGGTTATTCGTCATGACATTGAAAAAATTACTCATACGATAGGTAATTTATTTAATTTGCGGGAATTGAAATAAAATTGATAAACAACCTGGCCAAGGTCGCATAGTCCGTAAAATCGATGAATGCATACATTTGCATATGTGTTACATTGGTGAGTGTTGTATTACCACCATTACATATGCATCAACCGCAGATCCGGAATATAGGTGAGAATGCAATTTTCGAATGGAACTCTGTGTCTTCATTATCTGTCTTGTAGCTCCCCCCCCCCCGGGCGAGGGGGGGGGGTCCAATTGTGTGGGTGAATTGGAAATTGATTTCGCGACTCTGCGTTTAATTGAATCATGATGGGGTTTTATATTTACATTTATCCCCTTTTATGGATTTTTTGAGCGTGAAATGGGTCGGACAGGTCAATGCCATTTTTACAACGCAATTTCATTCCCGCATTAATTTTTTACCTTTTATTCGTTTTACTGAAAAATTTGTGCGTCGAAGTTTCATTTTTACTCTATCGCGGGATGTTTTTTTTAATCGTCAAAACCTTGTTGTAAGTTCAGAACGGGGCTGGACGCATGTTAAAAATGAAAGTTTTGACGTGATACTGGCAAATATTGGTAATTTAGAATGGTGGGTGGACGGGAGGGGGGAGGGGGGGGGCTTCGAACTTCAATGATTGGCAGTTTGCAAAAGTAAAAATAAAATAAATACTTTGTGTCATTGCTCTGCTGAGTTTGCCAAACTCGGGTTAATTGCAATTAAAGTCACCTCCCACGTGATTTTTTATCTCGCTTTATTTATGATTCCAGGCGCATCCACACCTAATAATCCCGTGGTAGATTGGTCAGCGACGTCAGAGGCAAGATGGAAGAGTCACTTGGGACAATTGGTTGCCTGCAAGAACTGCAAAAGAACCTTCAACCCTGATCGTGTAGCAGTCCATGAGCGCACCTGCAAAGTAGCACATTAGTCGAAACAAACCAGATAATTTATTTGGTGTTTTGCTCAGGTCAAGTGTCGCACGTTTGGAAACAATGAGAATACATTAATCGAGTTTAGTTTTTAAATCACGTGTTAATTAATTGAATCATGATGGTCAATTGATTCCGATGACCTCGAGTGATGAATTTGTTTGTATTCATTGGGCTAATTCTGTATATTATTAAGATCAATGTCAGAGTACAAAATGTTTTTCCTTGATGATAATGGTAATGATTGTATTTGTGGAAAGAAGATTTGGTCAAGAGAATAATTATTTTAATGACTCCAAAAAATATGTAATATAATTACAAGAAGAATTATAAATTTTGGGGGAGATTTCAGAGATGAAAATAATTTTTTTTGGGAGAGAGTTTTAAAACTTTTCTTTTATTTCCTGAGTGGACATTTCCAGATCACACTCGGGTGAAAACAGAGTCTAAGAACGAGAGTTGATAGCTTCTTGAGGGCCTCAAACATTTTTTAAAGAAATGTGGATTGATTGATTTCTTGGGAGAATCTTGACCGAAAAATTTCAAAATTATTCTTGCGTTTGGTGAATTTGTAGAATTAGTTAGAATAACCATTATTGATATTTTTATTCAGAAATGAAGTAAAAATCAATTTTCCTCGGATAGAATTTTTTTTGTATGGTTTGTGCTTAGACGAAAAATATATATTTCTTCAGGAATGTCGTCGTGTGTTGTTTATGATCATTTGATAAATAAGTCTTCATAAATTTGAAAAAATTCAATATTTAAAGAATTGTATAAATTAAAAAAAAAATAAAACCTGTAGAAATTGCAATTATTTCCCTAATTTTAAAACCTTCAGAAATGAAAGGAAAAAATCGTAAAATTTTAATAAATTCTGAAAATTTCAAAGAGAATTGAGATCAGGTGGGGGATGTAATAATGAACGCGGTTCTCGCTTTCACGAAAAATATATATTTCTTATAAATGTTTTCCTTTCTTGTTTATCATCATTAGATAATCGTCATTAAAATACATTTATATTTTCTTTCTCAAACGTGCAATGATAGGCAATATGTAATATAAAAAGAAGCTTTTTGCGAATAAAATCTACATTTCAGTCATCGGGTCTGCGTGCTAGAGCTCGTATCACTGTCCCTTACGTGGTCCGGAATTCATCACGAATGATCAATGCAAATTAAATGCTTGAAGTAGTTAGAGCGCTGAAATAGGAATTTCCTTAATTTGTCAGCCAATTTCAGATTTTCAACCATAAAATGTTCATTGAAATTTTTGTATCACATATTTTGTTTGATATTTTTGTATCATAAATAGTAAAAAAAAACGATCGATAATTTTTAGTCAATTATCAAAAAAATTCTTTTTTTTTCTTCTCGGAGTTAATTTTTAATTGTCATGACTGTGCCTCAAACGTACTAGATGCCACGAAGAGGTGTTTACTGACACTCAGTTTCATGCAAAATTAGTTGACATTTTAATCTTGGACTTCAATTTGCGCTCATACCACTTCAAGTGAGTTAAAGAAGATCTGCCATTTACTGAAGTACTTTGATGTGGACCTTGGATGTGGCCTGGATATTTTTTATCTCACTTATTTCATTGTCTGCACTATGGATAGTTTTTCATGAATAATCACAAAAAATAGTAGGACGCGTAACATGTTATGTGTCAACTTTTTACATAAACATAATTCGGTGAAAAAAATTCGAAATAAATGGGCTGTGGACTTGACCCTTCGCGGACCAAAATTATAACTTACCGATGTCTGCCTGTGTGTGTACTTTTTTTTCAATCTCTCATCTCTCTCACCATAAAGCTCTCTAAATAATTTCAATTGTTTATAACGCTCTAACGTCGAACCGGTTAAAGATACGAAAAAAGTCAAAAGACATAAAATATGTATTTTTTTATAAGAAACAAAATTTATTTGACACATTTTTGCGTATCTATAATATTTCGTGAGATACAGCGTTATAAACAATTGAAATTGTTGATAACAAAAGAAACCAGCAGACATGTAGAACCGAAAACTCATCAGCTCTAAGTTACGGCCAGATGCTTCGATTGCGTCATACAGGACCCTGATCAGATGATTTGTTCACGAGAAATCGTTCCGGGAAATTTTTGATTACACACACACACACACATACAGACATTTTGTTTTAAATAGTCTAGAAAGGTCAGAAATACCATGAAACGTGGCGATCTGATGGAAGATCGATTTTTCATTTTCGGGGGCAAAACACTAATAACTTCCTCTGTAGGGAAGTTAATAAGTTATGTATTATACCTATAAAAATTGAAGAATATGAGAGTTAAAAAAACGTAAACCAGACATGAGATGATAATCAATGAGATTTCTTGGATGGAGAATTTCGTTGATTTTTCGTTACTCTTTTTTCTATACGAGTCCAGAGGCGCGCGCTTCGCACGCGCATTTCCTTTTTGCGCCGCAGTGAACGGCGGCGCGTCGGTTTCGGTCTTACGCTTTTCGATAATTTCGATGTTTCCTCCGGTCTCTCCTTTTTATTATAGATAATGTGCTGCTGAATGCAATAGTCAATAATTAAATCAATGTACATTCGGTTGATTTCCAGGATTCCGGTTGCGACACTATTCCACTGACCCTATGGAGCTTTAATCTCAGCTCATAATTTCCTGAATTATCAGATCTCAATAATTACACTCACCAGTTGACAAAGTATAATTCACTAATTATGACGCTGGAACGTTTCCTAGAGTTATCAGTAAATCGTCACTTGATACGTCTCAACATGAACTTTCCGAGTTCCAATCCTGCAGGATAAACATCCAAGTTCCAGTGGAGGGAAAACTTATGATAAATCGCTCGAGGCTTACACGTAAACATCATCGACTACAAATACTGCAACTTAAAGCTACAACTTATCAGTAACATGGTTTATCAAGAGATTCTTGCCAACTACGATGTCTTTTATCACTTGTTCACTTTTCGTAAATTACAAAAGATGGTACACCGTACAAGGCCCAAGTGCCGAACAGGTACGAGTTATCGGACATTTTTGTAATGAAATTCCTTTTTTAATTAAATTGCGTTTTTAAGGGACTTTTGTCGCCGAAATTTGGGAAAATTGGAAGATTCTGATTATAATTAAAATGTGAATAAATAATGGGAAAAATATGAGGGGTAACGAAATGTCCACAAGTTTCTGGAGGAGAAAGTTGGGGGAAGGAAAAACTGTCCGGAAAAAAATGGAATATTTCAGGAATTGGAAATAAAAGGAAATTGTCAGATTCCAAAACCCTTAAAAATTTTACGGATAATATACACTCGCATTCATACTTCGCACATATAAATGCAGATTTCTCCCATTCCATATGCACTGATTCAACTGATTTATCCGCGCGAAATGAGCTCATATATCAGAAAAAAAAGGAAAATACAACCCCGCCTACATCTCCTCCTGGAGGTCTGCTGTGGTAGGTCTAAATGGGCTGCGAATGTAAAGTTCATTGAGCTATGAAACTGACTAAAAATACCAATGGAACCAAAAAAATGAGGTAGATGTGATAATTGATTCGTCTGAGTATCTGGTGTTGTCATGGCCGATGAAGATAAATAGACTAATTATACCAGATCTCATTAACGTACAAAAAAAAACAAAGGAAACATTGTGCTGAAGGCACTTTGTTTCTCTTTGCCTCAGTGACTATCAATCACTGTTTTTCTGAATTCATTATTATTTGCATTGTACTGTAAGATGAGTTTGGCTGTTCGACGCTCATTTTCAATGCCATCGGCATGATTCAATAATACTGCCTGATCAGCGGTGTGAGAGTTCTCTTGAATAGTGGCCTCGACGTATCGTGGTGGGTGGCTGCGAGAGATACGTGTACTACCACCCCTCGTGGCTACCATGAAACTCGCGTGAGTTGTCGTACTGTTGGGCTGTGCGGTTGAGCCGTCCCTGCAAATCATACAGAGAATTATACATCATTTTAGGCCATACATTATTTTAGGTATCCTGAGGGAAGCTTGATAATTCAAGGCAATTGTTTTCTGTTTTGCGTCAACTATCCACTCCAACCCAGAAATTATTACATCACTCACATCTTTTCAGATCTAAAATTATTATCGAAAGAAAACTCGGTAAGGAAAGTCCCTTCCTGAAGACCTAACTAAAAGTATAGGTTAATGGTGAAATATATCTCAAAGTTAAGAGTTATCCGCGAGTCATTCTCTTAGTTGCAATATCGACTTATCCAAGTCTTCTTACAAACGAACACGTCTATACATCCTGATCATTTCTAGGCATCAGTAACCAATGAACTGCATCAAGATGAATTCGGCAAGCAGGAATGTATTTAAATACTGTACTGTGCAGGTCAGATTTCTGGAATTTACGACTTCAGGACATTCAAAAACGAATGCAGATGGGTTAGAAAAATGTTATTGAACATTTTTTGTAGAGAATTTATTTTTAGATAACCGAGAATATTTTTCTCTAAATCGACCTACTGCCTGAATTGTTTCAGGGAAAAAGGTGTTGACTATTTTAAGCAGAAAATGCGCCTACAATGCAACGGCTCACGGTTGGTGTTGTTCGTGTAAAAAAACAAACACATACACACACACACTCGTACACATGGAAATGGTGTAAAAAATGCCCTAGAAACTTTCTTCGGAAAAATGTAGAAAAGGGCAAAAGAGTTGAAGAATCCAGACGTTGAACAGGTATGAAAATATCAAGCATTTCAAACAAATATGTCAAGTTCGTGGGGTATGCGCTTGAGCCATCCCGACAAATCATACAGAGAAAGACTTATAGCATTTCAGGAATGCTAGTGGAGCAGCTGGAAAACACGCGAAAACAATTCACAACTCGAGAATCTTATAACTTATGGATGAAGCGATTTCTCAACTTGACAACTGTATGAAATTCCTTGTGATCTTTTTAATGCATATCTGGGATCATTTCACGCTCAATTGAGTAGTTCCCGGGAGATCAATTTGGAAAGGTTCCAAGTCCATTCTCAATACCTACAGAATGATATTTACAAGCCTCACTTTAACTAAAGGCATGAAAAAAGTTGAATACTTAAAATTTCGAAATAAAAATTCTGAAAAATTGAAGAAAGTACTCCCGTCCCCATAGACATGAATGATGAAATTGACAGGCGGAAATGCTCACCACTATGCCACCGGAGAATCAACCGGTGACACCAATCGTAGTTCGACCAATCGTAGGAACATTCCATGCGTGCTATCGGTCGTAATCGTAAAATGAGACCACACGGCCATGTGGGAACCTAACCCAACGTAAGGGGGGGGGGGGGTTCCATCATGTGCCCATAATCGTAGCATGGAGGTTTCTGGAGGTTTACCCTGTGTTGACAAATACGATGGTTTAAATAGCGAAGTCGGTCCCAGCCGCATGGATAGGTGTCTAGTAGGCCCTACCGAAGAACTGCTGAAGAGCAGCTACCGTGGAGAGTACAAACGAGAGGGAGGAAGATGAAAAAAATGCGGTGGAATTGAGAACAGAAGAACGCCACCAGAGCACACATACACAGACAAGGGGTCTATCGACTGAAAACAGAGCTGCATATTTGCTTTGACTGCTCATACGGAAGTCAATTACTATCTGACACAGACACTTTCAGGACACTGCTGTTTCGGGGAATATCTCGACAAATTTGAACAAGGATTCCCCGGAATCCTTTATAAATGAAAAAAAATAAAAAAAAAAGATTCCCCTCATAGCTCGACCTGTGTTGCGCAGTGTCCCTCACTTTTCTGGTCGGGGAATTGGTATTGCATACTTCGCAAATTTGGAGAAGTGACAATCACTACGGAACAATTCCCGTGTGGTGAATGTGGGGAGCAGGGGGAAGAAACTCAATGTAAAACGTATGCCGAGTTATTTGGCCGTTTGGTAGGGCGCCAGTGCCAACTTGCGGCGCAAAACCACTAGGCATGTGGGTTGGTTCCCCTGGTTCTCAGCGTTTTCCCTAACCGTATAATGATCACAATAATTCAAACATGCCGTGAGTGAAACATCCTTTGCACAAAAGCGATAATTACATTGTGCATCAATATATGCCCTAAACTGTTTAATTTATGTAAGCGCGGGTTTATAACAAAGATAATATTCTTCGTTGCATCTCTCATGCTAAACTGAATTTATCCTTCAATAATGGTGGTTTCCCCCAAATGGAAAAATTTATTTGGTAGGTTCGATTTTTTTTTAATTTTATATAATCTAGTAGGGCACCCATGGCACCCATGGCATATCATGTAAATTTTCGAAAAAAAAGAAAAAAAAAGTAGTGAACCTCGTCGGTAATATACATTATACAGCCGGTAATATACAATCACGGCTACCATCAAAACAGCACAAAAGTTGGTTGGCAATGCCAGACTACCAAACCAAATAAAACGGGAGGGGGAAGGCTGAGTTTCTACCGCCTGGTGGGGAGTTTCAGCTCGTTGGCGGTCGAGCCGCAAGTGAGACCGAGGCAACAGCGCGAGCTAAAAATCCCCAGATCCACAGTCCGGAGAATATCTGCTTCCAAAGGCCCGCGTTTTCACGGGAAAGCGATGGAGGAAAAACCATCAATGCTCGAACTCTAATCAAAGTTCTGCTTTCATCAGGGGCGACACGCGACGAGAAATGTAAAAAATAATTTTGTTGTAATTTTGTATTAACTTAAAATTTTTAAGGTTGATGAAAGTGTGATATTTCTTCACACAATACAGTAATCATTTTAGAAAAGAAAATACAAAATTTTCAAAGTTTAATGGAAGTAAAAATTTGCATATGTATCAAGAATGTCTAAGACGTCGGAAAATTTGAAAATTTCAAAATCGGCAAAAGTGACTAGAATCCAAAAAAAAAAGTAGAAACAGAGAACACATGGGTGTGGAGTGGAGCCGCGTCTGCGGGAAAGCCCGCACGTTATTTCAGGAATTCTGCGGTAACACCTAGAGTACACGTAAAAACAATTCACAACTCAAGAGTCTCATAACTCTTTCCGATGGAGCAATTTTTCTTTTGATTCATTTTATTTTATTATGGCATTTAACTGGAAATATAGTCCACTTAAAAATCACTTTTTATTAACTTCTCGGAGGAGAAGTTATTGTAATGACACCGAGAATAAAAAATTGAGTTTTCACGCTTCAAGTTTTTTGGAATCATTTCTGGCCATTTGTTACAAAGTGTGTGTTACTTGAGATATCATGGTGAAATTCATTGTCGCTCTTGCATAAATCGAACGAAGTACTTTAAAAATATCTATCCTTGAAACTTTCAGATCTATCTCCCGAAGTATTTGGTACGTAAAAAATAATAGAGCACCTATTTTCTTGCTTCAGTTTTCCTCAGTCAGTTTCCCCTCCCTCATCCCTTATGTTTTTTCGGTACATGAATTTCTGAATTTCCCTTCTCATAACGGAAAATGCCTAAAGTTCTTCCAAGTCTGCTAGTATACAGGGCCAAATGTGCGCTATATACATCATATGGATTGTGTAAAACCCAGATTTTACTATGATTTTATCAAACGGTGAAAATTTGATGATAACAAGGTGGGGGGCGGGGAGGGGGGGGGGGAGAACCTCGACAGGTCGCAACAATAATTTTCTGATATATGTACATTCGCTAGTCCATGTGGGTTATGGATGCAGAGAAGTACGAAAGGGCGTAGTGGCCACCCATCCATGCTGGCGCCGACTTTCGCCATTTAAGTCATTGTATTTCTAAATACAGGGTAAACCTCCAGAAACTCCTATGCGGGCGTCTACGATAGGACCTCCCCGCGGAGGGTTAGGTTCCCGACTGGCCTTGCGGTCTCATTTTATGGGTATCGCCGATAGCCGATACATGGAATGTTCCTGATATCAGTTGGAATCCATGAGAAAATATCTCATCGTGCGAAATAATTTCCGCTGGCGCGAAACCAGGAATCCGACCCACTGTTTAAATGCCAATTGCCAACTGTTTGTTGATACGTAGAGTTGAAACTCGGTACATAGATGGTCTGAGCTAATACCCGCTATCTGAGAAAATTCCAAATATTTTTCCGCTTTTTTTTACTATATTTAATAAGGATGAGCGCGAAAAAATTGGTCACCATGAACCAATCGTTATTTACATACCATGAATTACGTTCGCGCTCCTATATTTTTTTATTCACGATACTCGTTGCAGCATTAAAATGATATTCAAATTTGGATTGCTGCCTCCTTTCTCGGTCTCTCATCGAAAATTCATTCAATTTCCTGTGAATACGCGACATGATATTGCAAATTCGCTAAATAGTAAAAATTCTCATAAAATAAAATGAAAGAGAGTAATAAAATAAAAATAACACGTTTTAAAATAAAATGATATGCAATTTTTTAATGGAGCTTGACAGGAGAAAATTACGTTTATTCATGTAATATTAATTGGTGGGAGCGAACAGAATGAAATAGATGTTAACTATTCAAAACTTGTATTAATATATTAATATTACCCATAAAAATAATCGCTGCTAATAAAAATGTGTATTAAAAGAAATATAAATACTTTATTTTTAAATCTTCAAAATCTAAAAATATCCGGGAAGATAAGGGAGGTCAATGGACCTGTTTCGTCAAGAAAGACTACCTTACTTTTACCAATGCAATTGGCTTTCTTATTTATTCGACGCTTTGAAGATGAAAGCGCTGTTAACACAAATATCCATTTCAACTTCAGTGTATAATAACTCTATTGGAGGATGTGATTCTTCTTCTGCTGATTCATCTCGCTTTAGTTCGAGATTAAACGAGCGAGATTGTGACTCTCAAGTGCGCGCTTGTCTTACTTTCAATTGAGAATCATGTAGCTCGAAAAAGGGCTTCTTCAAAAAGAACTAAATATTCCCTTATTTTTTATGTTTTATTCAAATTAATGAGCAAATGACAGTACTCCTTGCAGCTTCCAATCTCAAATTGCCTGTTGAGATATTATTTTTTTAATGTTTTCTCGCGTCGAACGTTGAGTCCTATTTTGGTCCACCGACGTTTCTTTACGTCTCGTCATGTTATGGAATTTCGTGGGACTTAGAAATTGATTCATTGTAATTAACTTCCCGATTTTTCGGTTAGTTATTGCATTGACCCCGAAGTCAATTTTTTTTTTACTTTGTAACTGGTGTTTTAAGTATACCAAAATGCTTTTCATCAAATGCCGAGTAAATGTCTGTGTGTGTGTGTATGTTTGTGTGGAATCGGATTTTTGGTTAACGATTTCATACGAACGGATTGAACGATCTGGGTCATCTAGGTCTTATTCGGAGCGTCTTCATGGAACTTAGATCTGATTAGTTTTTGGTTCGAATTGACGGAGCTGTTTTTTGGTATTAACAATTGAATTGTTTACAACGCTCTATTTCAAAAACGGTAAGAGATACGGTAAAAAGTATTAATCAAAATTTGCTCAGTAAGTAGCAATGCATATTTAATTTTTTATCACTTTTTTCCATGGTTGTCATAATTAAGGAGGTATGACGGGTTTAACCGTCGAGCGTTTGCACCCCTATTGGCGTCTCACTCCCACTCCAGTAACGCGCATAATTCTCGTCCTCACGCTGACTATGCGGCTAGTCAAACATTCATAATTATCTGCTTGATAAATGGGATTGAAACATTTAATTGACGTATCGGAAAGTCTAGGAATGGCAAAAAGAAATTACAAATCGGGAAGTTTTCTTTGTGTTCCCAACGGAGGCAGACACTTTTATCCCACTAGTTTTTATAGAATTCTGAACGATGCTGACCATGATAAAGTAATCGAAAGATAATTATAATATGTAAGATTGAATTTGAAGATCGTACTTGGTAGGTAAGACGCAGTTTTTAAACAAATCTATCACAGGTTCAAAACGCATAGTTATGCACAGAGAGGGCTCATTTGACAGATCATCTGTATTCCTTGAAGTAGTTATAATCAATAAAAATTGATAAAAAAAGTTGAAAAAAATTACGTGGCAAGTGAAGGTACCATGGCCAATGAAGTAGTAAAGCCCACCGTATGGTCAGGCAGCGCAAGATGTTCAGTAACTGAAATCGAAATTCTGGTGAACAGATCGGAACAGCCTTGAGGATTGACTAACTCAAATTTCGCAATATATTGTGTTGTCGAATATTTCCTTCGTATAAGTAAACAACGAAGTCGTTCGCAAGAACCGGTGATATTTTTCTCAGATATCAAAGTATATTTCTGAGTATAAGCCTGTTAATCATTCGCCTTTGCTGTCGCCCATTCCCGTCGAACAAATTAAACCGTGACTCAATCACTTGCATGAATGTATTTTTCATACTTCAATATTTGCAATGAATTCATTGTTGAATTGCGCAGAAAAAAATTTTTCTTCCTCCACGACCTCTCGGCTTCGCCTCGGCCTTCATATCACGCACACCAGGAAATCAAACTTTCTGGCCTTGGTCGTAATATACTATCTGTGATTGTTGAAGCTTGTGCGATGTGTGGGGTGCAGAAGAAAGTACAAGAAGAAAAACTCGTCTTCAAGAAAAAAAAAAACGTCTTTTTCGTGTGATCTGGAGACGCTTCAGAGAAATTGCACCCTTCAGGAGGTAAGGGAATTTTTAGAAAGTCCTTCATACGTCTAGGGACGAAAGTTCGCGCACCTCGCGGTGTAGAGTATCGTGCAGCACACAGGAGTCAAAGGATTTTTTTTTGCGTCCCTTCACTCCCTACTGGTACCATATACTATAACTTCTGTGTGATACATGATAGTTCATACGTCTCAGATGAAAAGCCGCGATTTAACGGAGCGCAGCGAGGTTAAAGCGTTGACTTCCATCCCTAGAGGTACGCCCCCGAGGCATCCCCTATCAAGTTTTAACAAGTATAAACATATCAAGTTCAGCGCGCTCCCATTCCCCAAATTCTTCTTTCGATGTTGCCATTTTCACATGTTAGAGAATCCTGCAAATCCAGATTGACCAATGATAATAAGACAAAACCACCAATCGCCCTCGTAAGCTAGTCTGCTGAAGACCATCTTTGCCTCGTATGCAGTGGTCTTCTACAAGTGTTAGTTCACAGTTCCCAAACATCGCTCATCTGTGGTCGGGTGAACTTATTTACAAACGGTACAAACGGACCTCCCTCATAGGAAAATTAACTGGAGCGGAACCGCGATTCGATTTCAAGCCTCGGTACTCTTTGCAGGCCGACCTCCCAGCCAACTTCATGGGGGTCGAATTTTTTGGCTTATTGTTATATACCTGCGGGCAATATGGCGGATAGAGCAGTCTCGATTTTACCGATATTGTTTATGGAGGCTGTGGGTTGAAGAGATAATAATTTTCGAGGTATTTTTTAGGGATCTGGACTAGTCATGAGAATTTCATATGAAGTTACTTGACACGTTGCCATACATCATTAGGACTCTTTTTGGGAATTGAAAATGCGTCGTTAGTGGAGAAGGGAGAGAGGGGGTGGGGGGGGGGGTACGGTGGGAAGAGTAATGGCAAAAGAAAATTTATTTCCAGTCAGTAAAAAAACTCATCTAACATTACCTGTATCGGAGTCCTGTCCGTCGTCTCTTCGGCCATAAATGAAACGCCCCATAAATAATCGGATTCACCAGGCTGTTGGACATGCCGAAGAAGAATATTCCCGTTTGCAGATCCTCGCTCAGCTGGAATCAATTTTTCAGTGATGTTTTTTTGCACAAAAATATGGAGCAATAATCTTCCCTCCACCATTTACTATGCTCTTTTTTATTTGTTTTTTTTTTCATTTTCAATATGTTTCAGATGGCCTGCCATGGAGATAGTACTGACTTCTGCTTGAAAATTCATAAAGATAAATCGATACGTAATAAAAGCGTCAGCAGTATCTTATAGTTTTGCCGGGATCATAAGCAATATTGCTGGGTAAATTAAGGGGGCTCACCCAACATCGCGTGTGTTCTACATTCATTAGACGCTTTTATGGAATTCGGATAATCTAATTATGGCAATGGGAATTTGTTTTCGTAAAACGTTGGGGAATTGTGGAAAATATTGATGTTGCACTCAGAAAAATTGAGTAATAACTTCGCTGCAAATAAGTAATAGCTCTGCGAAATGCGCATTCAGGTTCGTTAGAAAAACAGAAAATATTTACATGTTCATCCGGATTGAGGAAGATGAATATCACCATCATGCAGTAGTAGGGCATCCACCATATGACAAACGCAGCGACGATGACAATGCTTATTCTCAGCGATTTGCTTTTGGCCCGATGCATCAGCCGTCGGCGGTTAACGTCAACAGCCAATTGGTTTATCGTGTTATTGTTCACCAGTCCTGTTATAAATGCTTTCTGGCTTCCTGTAACACCATTGAAATCACGTGATTTTGCAAAACGGTTTAAGGCAATTCAGCAGCTACAAAGCTTAAACATGATTTTTATTTGTAGCTGCCAGGGAGCTCCAAAACTTCTCCGAGATTAAGATCACGGTATTTCAACACCTCCAATCGTTTTCAAAACGTTGATCGATTTGCCGAAATCTGTATGTGCAGGTATTTGTTTATCAAACCTATGATACCAGCTTTTGATGTTATTGATGCTACTAGTCTTAGTATTAGTAGAGTTTGAGGGCTGTGTAGGTTGGTGGGTGGGTAAAGGGGTAGAGATGGGGAGGTGGTGGGTTGGTGGGTGGGTAAAGG
This sequence comes from Asobara japonica, assembly GCA_026005395.1. Lineage (NCBI taxonomy): Eukaryota > Metazoa > Arthropoda > Insecta > Hymenoptera > Braconidae > Asobara > Asobara japonica. Next base: position 875,867 of record BQMI01000334.1, read on the forward strand.
GGTAGAGATGGGGAGGTGGTGGGTTGGTGAGGGTGGAGGTGGGGGTGGGGCTGTGTAGGTTGGTGGGTGGGTAAAGGGGTAGAGATGGGGAGGTGGTGGGTGGGTGGGGCTGGAGGTGGAGGTAGAGATGGAGGTGGAGGTGGAGGTGGAGGTGGAGGTGGAGGTGGAGGTGGAGGTGGAGGTGGAGGTGGAGGTGGAGGTGGAGGTGGAGGTGGAGGTGGAGGTGGAGGTGGAGGTGGAGGTGGAGGTGGAGGTGGAGGTGGAGGTGGAGGTGGAGGTGGAGGTGGAGGTGGAGGTGGAGGTGGAGGTGGAGGTGGAGGTGGAGGTGGAGGTGGAGGTGGAGGTGGAGGTGGAGGTGGAGGTGGAGGTGGAGGTGGAGGTGGAGGTGGAGGTGGAGGTGGAGGTGGAGGTGGAGGTGGAGGTGGAGGTGGAGGTGGAGGTGGAGGTGGAGGTGGAGGTGGAGGTGGAGGTGGAGGTGGAGGTGGAGGTGGAGGTGGAGGTGGAGGTGGAGGTGGAGGTGGAGGTGGAGGTGGAGGTGGAGGTGGAGGTGGCACGAGTCGATGGCACAATTTTTGGGGGATGGATATGGGGAGGGGGGGGGGGATAAAATTCACAAGCAATGCTTCGCGAATTTTCTGTTACTGCCCATAGATGCAGAAGCAGTCGTCAATAACTCAACACATTGCTGAATCTATTTGATACTATCTACGGCTTGACTGCTGATGAGACAAAATCAATTGTGTATTTTGAGACACGTGCAAGCGACAGATTGCCCGATATATATGTGATGTAATATTTGATTTATCCTATGTATCCCCGATACAGGATTATATATGGGTCATTCCAATAATCACGTAAATACTTTTGTGTAGTTGCAATTTTTGCGGCTGAAAGGATACACTTGTTACGAAATCTCTTTTTTCGGGTTGGACAATTTTTTAGTGAGAGTGGGTACAGCTAGGTGTATAATTTCTAGATGTGAGTGTGGATAATTCTAGATGATGAATATTATACTCACGTGCAATTGTGACGACTGTCGACACATACGTGGAGATTAGGATAGTGAGGGGCAAGATAAACATGAAGATTAAGCTTAGACTTGTGTAGAGCTGCTCTTGCCAGGGCTCAGTGTAGAATCCGTGGGTTACACATTGCGTAAACTCCTCGATAAAGGGACCACGAGACACGTGAAAGATCACAAACTGAAGCAGAAAGCACATTTAAGCTTATGAAATTATGGTCAATGTTTTTTTTTTTCTTTGGATAAACTCCGTTCGATATTTATATTATCATTAACAATGTCAAGTTATGTCATTTTGAGGGAGCTTACATATAGAAAGCAACTCTATGATTTATTTCCGTCACTTGTATAATGAAGAGTTCTTTTGCGTAATCGGCGAGAATTAGGTAGAATCAGCGAATTGGTACAAGGCTGTCGATGAGCTTTCGGCTGATGAAAGGAGAATAAAAAATACAATGATAATACACAAATAAGAAATAGATAATTGGAGCTCTATATATACTGTCAATATAGTAGACTTAAAAAAAAACGCGGTCCCTGAATCTCTCAGCTGGATCTCTTTCAATAAGCTACCTCTCAAACTTTTCCACCATCCGTCCTTCGCAATTCATCCAATCTTATACCTCAAAATCTCCGGGAAGCTTCAAATAGCCAACTTTAGGGAGGATATCCTTGATGTGGTAACCCCAATTGAACCGGCCCAACTTTCCCTGGTTGACCAATGGATTTGGATTGAGTGCAAGAGCATTCTCGAAAGAGCAAATCTAAATTAGTTTTGAAGGGTTTCTTTTACAACAGTTTTGTTGGTTCATTTTTTTCGACGAGTGCAGATTCGAATTTTTAATTTTTTTTAATGCAGAAGGTAAATCATCAAAGATGGCCGACTTATGAATTTTTTCACGTATTGGTTTTTTTTCTGTTTGTTATCATCGATACATCAACTACAATGGTTCTTAGCCTCGGCTCTGGACTTATTACAGTCATTAGACACACACGACTTTTTCCTCTGTAACACAGTTACGGATGTTTGTAATATTTTATGGTTTATTGATTCTTATAAAGAGGAAACGTCTTATCTCTTCACTAAATAATCACTTCGTAATAAAAATAACGTGACCAGGTTTTAGGAAAATTTGTTTATTACTAATGACGAACGTTAATGAGTATTTGAACAAATTTTATCAGAATTGAGTAATTGTTACTGGACATTCGTGTTATAATTAGCAAATGCTCAGATCAATATATTTCGTACAATGGGTACCATATAATAAAATTTAGATATTTGAAACCGTTAGTAAATTTCTCGGCATTGTAAACCAAGAAAAAAAACAAAAAAAAAAGAAACGAAATAAGAATATAGAGATATCAAATAGATACTATTATTCAATCAGTACATGTGCTCTGCCTAACTTCTAAAGATGTGTATAGATACGAGTGATCGACCTGTCTCCGTGGCATCCGAAAAGCAAGAGAGCTAATCCGTTTTGCGATAACTCGAGTATCCCTCAGCATAAATAGAGCAAGGTGTGTATAAGAATGGGAGGGGCGATGGCGCGTGCATTTGAAATTGGCGTCAGGACTCCAGACCATTACAGGTTATTCGTTCACAGTGAGGGTAGGATCATTCAGTTGTAAACTGTTTTTGGTACTCGTTGTGTGACTTTTTGGGGGGGGGGGGGAACTGTTTTTACTTTTGTGGTGCCCCTTATTTAACTAAATCAGTTCACTCCCAAAAGTTCCAAAAACGAGTACCAAAAAGTGTTTACAACTGAATGTTCCTACCCTCATTGTGAACGAATAACATCCGTAACTGTGTTACAGAGGAAAAGTCGTGAGCGTATGATATACGACTATGATAAGTCCGGAGCCGGCGCTAAGAACCATTGTAGTTGATGCGTCGATAACAACAAACCAATAAAAAAAATATGAAACCCAACATAATTGTTAGTTGTTAAGAATTCAGATACAAACAAGCGATACTTGATGCAAACAAGCGTTCTTTGATAAGCTGATGCATTGTATTATACAAGTTCTGGAACTATTTTTACTTCTCTCTAGGAGAGTATTTTTATATTAGTCAGACCGCGGCATTTCCGTAGAACTTCCTTAAATGTACTAATTGCAGCTCTCAACTGATCCCAACCGACTATATGAAAGTGAATTACAAGAGTTTATCTTCGACTTTAATAATCGAATAAAGTTTTTTAAGTTGATAAAACAGGAGAAGATAATAAGTGGGGATTACATATTTAATATCATGATTTTTGAGCGAGTTGAAAATCAATCGGGACTGACAACAATAATTTTGGAGATTTATAGATATAACGCTGAGTTAAGATGTCGCACAAGATGGAGTAGAGAATTAGAGAAGGGCCGTTATGAAATGGTCTTCAATAAATACCAGTTATGTGCAATCGATGGAATCCATCCAGCGAATTCCCCGAAAGAATATAGTCCGAAGATTTGTTACGCTGAGTATTTTTTTTGTTCGGAAGTATGTGGACTTCCGGTATGGGACAGGTGTTTGGGACATTGCATCACTTGACACGTTTCCACTTTACATCATGTAAATTTGTTCAACATGTACATGCCATTGCTGCGCTATTAAATCGTCATAATTAACCAAAACATTTTAGGATATAAAACAAAATATCGCGAAAGCCGTCAGAGTTAGGGAAAAAGGTTTGAAGTAGAAAGTGTTTCTTATAAAAAATACCCAAACCAGGTCCTCTGGGTTTGATTCCTAACTCTCATAGTTAAGGAGTGGGGGTAAGTCGGCGCTCCGCGGGTGGCCCGCGAGCGTTCCTGCGCGGCTGCAGAGAGTCGTGCTTCTTTCTATCTTTAACACCTTCGATCCTTTGAGAATATACGGGCTTGTGGAACCAATACTGTACCGCATTTACAAGTTAGGGTATGGAAAACCACAGAACAACGACGAGCAAGACAGAGGCATCCAACGATCGTTGGAGAATTAAATGTTTAGCATGGATAATGCAAAGAAGTAAGAAGTGGTGAGAGATACGACGAAAGTACAAGAATGTTTTATGTTCTGGATATCATGATTGATCCAGCGAGTCAAATAATTTCTACTTCGGCGAGTTGAGAAGCTATTCGCAATTCCGTTACGAAGCAAACTCAATTTTGCTTTCTGATGTCTTATAGATAGGTTCATGCTGAACATTTAATTGTTTAATCGTTTTAATGCTGCAGCGAAGTGGGAAAAGGAGATAAGTCAATTTGTATCATCAGACGATTTGCTTCGGATGTGCTCTGCAATTACATCCCAGGTGGACATTGGCCATGCGATGAAGCCTCGTCAAAGCTTGGACGAGGCTGGACTAGGCTTCACCAATGCTGTGTTTCGAAGCGTCGGTCAATCTGTGCAGAACATGCGAATGTAACACCAATCTCAGCTTAGAGAATAAACTTGGTCCTAGCTTGGTTACGTAGGTTAATCCAAGCTTCGAACTTTATCTTCATTCGAGCTTCGAACTTTATCTTGGTACAAGCTTCGAAATTCATTTTCGTCCAAGATCCAAAGTTTCTCGTGGACGAAGCATCGAAATTAATCTTGGTCCAAGCCACAAAATTTATCTTGGTTCAAACTTCGAAGATAGGAACATGTAGGTTGGACCAAGCTTAGTTGAACATTCGTTTCCAAGCTTGGGTTCAGGGGGTGCAGCAATCCTGGATTTATATATGAATCCAGTATTAAGCAGAGTTACGCTGAAGTCGGTAAATCGAAACTAGGAAAAATATGCTTCAATCCAGGTTAGTTCAACCTTAGTTCAGAAGCTTGGGTTTAGATGGTATGAGCAATCTAGAATTCACGGTTGTTAAAGCTAAGAGTCAAAGCTAACAAAGCTGAGCTCGAACCAAGCTTAGCACAACATGGGTTCTGAAGCTTGGGTGTGGATGGTTCTACTAAGCTTGGATGTATGTATGTATCCAATATTGGACGTAGATTGGATTCTGCCTGTGAACCGAACGCTAGGGACGCTAAGATTGAGCCAAGCTTGGCACAAACTGGGCCAACAAAACTTGGATATCTTTGATATAACTAAGCTTGCTTTGACCTAGGCTTATACATGGGATGAAGCTATGTCGAAGCTATCAAGTCCAAGCTTTGGCATCAAAGGTTGGACCAAGATTGATCTTATCGTTCAAGCTTCGAATTCCCCACCTGGAATATATTCCAGCACAAATCTTGTATCCCACGGATCTTAGAATTGAACCGAGTCAAAAGGTCAAGATAAAACGACCTTGGAGTGGTGAATGCCAGCTCACTACAATCATTTAGTGGTACCAAACCATTCGCCAATTTTAAGTAATTTTTTAATCGAGTAGAGGCTGTTTTATCTATGAAGGATGTTACTGCTTTAGTAAAGCGAAGTCTGAGGTACAATACAAATTGAGGGTACAAATTTAATCTCAGACCGTCGCTTATCTGTGAAGTCACGGATGCGCCAAGAAAACATTCTCTCAAGTCGTTTTTCCACCTCGCACTAAAAATCTTTCGAGGAATCTTTTTGTTACAACGTGGGGGTTAATTTTCGAGCAATATGCACTTATCTCCTTTTACCACTGGGCTACAGGATTTATCTCCATTTCCCTACTGGACCCTTTGGAGTCTCCCAGGAGTACTTGCGGCCTCGCAGAGCCTCCACCCACATGGGCAAAGTATGACGCTTATATTTAGAGGCATATATATATATATATATATACATATATATATATATGTATATATATGAACTATGAGGAACCACATTTTATTTTTATTACAGTTTACAAACCTACTTGGTCAATTTTCATACCAGCACTAATTTTTATTCCCACTGTTTTCCACTATTTCCGGACTTCTTCACAACATTTTGTGATAAACATTCTAATTGTTTACAACAACGCTGGAAAGGCAAAACAAGTTCTTCGTAGAATTTATCTTTACCTGCAAATTTGAATTCTTAATTTTCATATAAAATTTTTAGTCTTCGAGTCGATTTCCTGGTCTCCACTTGCGGTATAAAAAAATTCACTTAAGTGAAAAATGCATTTTATAACCTGGGTTGCTGATTCTCACGTCTCATTTTATTTGGCTTTATATCGCTAGATGAAACGTCACCATGAATTTCCAGATATGAATACACTCAGAGGAGATTCTTGGCAATATTCTTCATGTCCTCGAGGGAAACTTCTCGCTCAACTTTTACTCCCCCTCCCCCTTATTCAGTCGATTCATTCACTATTTTGCGTTCGAATGGGAGTTCTGTCATCATATACCCTTGAGATCGCGCAGCGGAGGTATTTTCGGATATGATAACTAGCCCGGGGACATTTTCCATCAATAGTGTTACATTCTATATTTACGCTTCGCTGCATTTCTTTGGGGAATGCTTGCGGAAGAGTTGGTTCACAGGATGCAATTGAAACGACTAGCCGTATAATCTCGGACTTTAACGACTTGTCGATAAGTAGGCTATTCATTATTTCTATTAGCTATAGAGTAGATTTACCGATACAGATTGAAAAGTTCAGGCAAACCGACGATATCAGCTGCAGAATGGAGCAGTTGGAATCGTTCCATTTTCAGTTCAATGAATCCGAAAGTCGAATTGATACTGTCCTACTTGTTTTTATATATATAAGATGTGTCATTCAAATGCCCAAGAATTTTAGTTTGAATTTTCCGCCATATCGTAGTTCCGTTGGAGGTCGCGACCGAGGTTGTTGACTGCCACGCGCGTCTAGTAACCAGTCGTATGCTTGAAACAGCCGAGATGCTACGTACAAGGAGTACAATCGAAGAGCCGTGATTATTGAAAGTCTTGCCACGCCGGGCGTTGGGCGACCGAGACCATTCGATTTTGCGGCTACCCGAGATCGACTGTTTATGATGTTGCGACGAAATACAATGCTTCGAAGTCTGGGGAAGGTTGATCCAAGTCATTCAGTCTCAAACTGGCTATCAGACAATGCGGACATGTTCTGGTCCAAAGAGTTTTGGCGCCCGAATATCCGGATTGGAACGCCCTCGACTACTATGGTTGGAGCGTTGTTGAACGCATTACCAACAAGTCGCGGCAGCCTAAGTGCCTCTACGCACCACTATTGAAGCAGCATTCGCCAATATGGACTGCGCTGCATTACAGAGAGCTTGCGGGCGCTTCAGGACAAGGTTGGAGGCGGTAATTCCCTCGTGGAAATCGGTTGAGAGATTATGTCAAATTATGACATAATACGTCAAATTTGACAGATTATGTCAACGACTTTATGCCATGTTCTGGCAAATTATGTCACAATATGTTACATAATTGGATTTACATATGATATTAAATTTTGATAGAATATGTCATAATCGTACATACCATGACATATAATATAAAATATTATGTCAACGATTTTATCTTATATTCTGGCACAATATGTCATAATTTGACATAATCTGACAACCGATTTCCACGAGGGTTGAGACCAACGGTGGTTATATTAGTAATTGGACTTCTGACGTCCCATGAATATTGACTGGAAACGTTTTCTTTTACAGTTGTACTTTGTGTCAATAAATTCTATTTCAAAACAAAGTTCAAATTGTTCGGATTCAACTGCTGCACCCTGCACGTTGTGTGTATGTTTTCCGTCTTACTCTTCGCCTATTCGTATTCACAAGTTCGAAGCACGAGCATTTCCTTTTTCTGCCGCACTGACTGGTGTCGCGGCGGTTTCGATCTTACGCTTTTCGATAATTGCGATATATAGCGATATTTCCTTTGGTCTCTCCTTTTTACTATAGAAGCTCTGCAGGGAGCGCAGCGGGACCTTGCTCTGCGGGCAATACAATCATATTTTCTAATCACAGAGCAGATTACCCAGAACATTTCGTCTATGATGGAACCAACGGATCTCCCCATATGGGATTGGGTTCCCGTCCGTTCTTATTGGTTCGTTTATGTGCTTATATGCTTCTGATTTAGTGAGTTGTCTGCAAGGCTACAATTAAAACATGTTTTGTAACTTAAGTATTCAAATATTTGTTGGAATTTAATACGAAATTGGAGAACTCGGAAGTTTCATTTTGGCGCGAAGAAAGCGGTAATTTCAAGTATAGATCGGGTGGCAATGTTATTGAATTGTCCAGTCTTCTCCAATTGAGGCAATTTCCACGAACTTTGTCCTTTCTTAAATGACTTCGATGTTCAAAACGAAGCGCTCTTCAATTGGCCGTGGTATTCCTTGCCGATCGATAAAACAAAAAAAGGTACAGATCTGAACAATTGTTTTTCAAATCAACAGCTTCCAGTCCAGTCCCTCAGAATTTGTCAAAATTACGCGTAGCTTATCTTCAATACCGAGAAAAAAAAGTTATTGATTCACAACGTCTATTTCGCTAAAGCTGCAAGTTCATTTCTCCTAGCCACACAACATATCAGAGTAAGTGCGAAGTTCAAAAATTAAATTTCGACGAATGTCACTATTATGGCTCACTATTAACCTTTCCATCTCAATTTTGAGTCAAGAAATCAATCCTGCTTCTTTCGATGAATATAATTTTTCCTTAGTCTCTCATTCATAGGAAACTGGTTTTTCAAGAGAAAAACTCTACAGGTCATTGAATTGATTCGATAGTAGTGACTCGTTTCATACCAAACGATAAGTCAACTTTCGAAATGATTGAAGTTCTTTGTATTTTTGAAATATTCAGAATTTAAGAAATTTAATTTTTTTTAGAATTATTGAAATTTTCATTTTTTTTGAATTTCTAAAATTTTAAAATTTTTTTGAAGGTTTTGAAATTTTTGAAATTTTTGAAATTTTTGAAATTTTTGAAATTTTTGAAATTTTTGAAATTTTTGAAATTTTTGAAATTTTTGAAATTTTTGAAATTTTTGAAATTTTTGAAATTTTTGAAATTTTTGAAATTTTTGAAATTTTTGAAATTTTTGAAATTTTTGAAATTTTTGAAATTTTTGAAATTTTTGAAATTTTTGAAATTTTTGAAATTTTTGAAATTTTTGAAATTTTTGAAATTTTTGAAATTTTTGAAATTTTTGAAATTTTTGAAATTTTTGAAATTTTTGAAATTTTTGAAATTTTTGAAATTTTTGAAATTTTTGAAATTTTTGAAATTTTTGAAATTTTTGAAATTTTTGAAATGTTTGAAATTTTTGAAGTTTTTTCTCTTGTATTTGTGAAATATTCAACATTTCTGAAATTTGAAATTGTAAATTTTGAAAAATCGTTTTTCAGTCAACAGCTTTCAGTTCAGTCTATCAGCATCCTCTAAATTAAGCGTAGCTTATCTTCAACTCCGAACCAACGTTCTCAAGTTACAACGTCTCTTTCACCCAAAGCTATAAGATCAGAAACCCCATTTTTCCGTCCGAACCAACATATCCTCGTGAGTGTCAAGTTTAAAAATTAAATCCCTCCAAATGTCACGGGGGTCCACTATTAACCTCTCCATTTCAATTTCCTCTAGATAAATCGTGCGTAATTTGATTCAATTACCAGACAGGACTTGACAAATAAACAATGCCGAGTGAGTCGGGAAAATCCCTGAGCCTAGTGATATCAGCGATAAAGAACATGCAGGAGCGAAAAGGTTCAAGTTGCCAGGCGATAGTAAATTACATCGCTTCAGTGTGCGACGTGCCCAGGGAGATTGCTCAGCGTCAGGTGATTGTCGTTTAATAAAACTCGGAAAATAACAATGTTTGTCCTAGTGTGAGAAATGGATCCCTCACAATATGAGACATGGGATGCGGGTTTCAAGTATACTTAAAAAAAATGCCGACGTTGTATATACGTGTTATGAAAGGAAAATTTTTCAGATGTGAAATAGAATCTCACGAGTTCTTCTCGTGTTCTCGATTTTTTAAGGTTTTAATTCTACTGACTATGAATGTTAACAATTTCTCAGACTTTTCCAAATCTTGAAAATTTAGAAAAAATATTCAAATTTTGTAAAATTTTGGAAAAGTTAAAAAATATTAAAGTTTTGGAAAATGTTGAAAATTTTTGGAAAATTTTGCAAAATTTTCGAAAATTTTGGAGAATTTTGGAAAATTTTGGAAAATTTTGGAAAATTTAGAAAACGTTAGAAAACGTTAGAAAATTAGGATGTTTGGATAATTCGGGAAAATTTGATTTTTTTTGAAATTTTTGAAAATTTGGGAAATTTGCAAAACGGAAAATCCACTATAATTTTTTTTTATTTCAAAATTTTGCAAATGTTGGAATGTTTCACACATCGGAGACCTTATACTACCTTTTTTCCCGTAAATAGGAATTTTTTTTGAATGACATACACTTTTGGCGATTGAGATTGTCGCATGTGATCGTCCTTTGATAACTCTAGGAAAATAACAATGTTTGTTTTACAATGAGAAATGGACTCATTGCAATATGAAAGCATTGTGAAATATGATGTACTTGGGCCGCATGATGGGAGATAGAATTTATTCTGAATGGTTTAGGTGATGACAGCTCTGAAACGGGGAATATTGCATGGCATTTTGCGGGAGAGTGATGGACAGTATAGTCTGCCGACTGCTGCGTCTAGTGAGTACCTCGAAGTGGCATCGCAGGAGCTGGGGCTGCTCGATCTAGGATGTCGGAAGCGAAAACAGGAGTTAAGGAAGCGGAAGGCTGCACCGAAAAAGGTTGTGCGTTTCAAGTGTTTGTGGCGGGTGAGGTGGGGCAAGATGGAAATTTTCATTGAAACTCGGACAAACATCCACCCAGTCACCGATTCACCCACCCACTTAGCCACCCACCCACCCACCCAGTCACCCATTCACCCATTCACCCACACACCCATCGACCGGCCCACCTACCCATCCACCCACCCACCTACCCATCCACCCACCCACCTACTCACTCACCCGCCCACCTACCCACCCATTCGCCCACCCACCCATTCATTCACCTACCCATCCATTCACCCATCCACCCATTCACCCACAGTACGTACACACACACACACACACACACACACACACACACACACACACACACACACACACACACACACACACACACACACACACACACATACACTGCCTTTCTATACAAAAATATATTCGGTATTTATTGAAATGCAGAAATAACTTCATCATGACTAGAATATTTTCTGCGCTCAAGAATATTTGTTTATTATCGTATCGAAACCTTATCTATCTTGTAAATGATACAACTTTCTCCATATATGAAGGGATGCGGTACCAAGATGAAGAGGAAAAAATCGCGGAGTCGCAGACGCAAATCCAAGTCGCGAGGTTGCGGACCGAAGAAGAGGAGTCGCAAGCGCGGCAAAAAGCGCAGCAAAAAGGCCCGGAAGAGTCGGAGCAAGTATAACTGTGGACCGGGCAAGGGTGGAAAAAGGAGCAAGCGACGAAGCAGAAAGGGAAAGAAGAAGGCAAAGTCTTGTGAATGCCCACCCAAGAGCGAGCCAAAGCCACAGAAGAGCGATAAGTGTGCTATGAATTTTGCAGAGTATATTGGTAAAAGAGATCTTTTCTTATAATGCCTGCCGCCGGCCAAACGATGTAGTCGATCACCACTGCTTTATTCCTCGATTCGAGATTATTTCTCATTTTTATCGGGGAATTGAGTTTTTTGGATGAACTGGGGAAAAATGGCGATTGGGCTGTGTGAAATATTGTATGATTTTATGCGATAAAATTTATCCAGCATCCGTAACAGAGTTTTTGTCATTTTATGAGGTTAAAATTAGGTTTGGTATTTGGGGGGGATTTGTAGGGGAAGGAGGAGTGAGTGGAGCAGCCAGTTCTGGGGCATTGCCTTCGGCAGAATGTTTGAAGGAGTGCTGGATGGTCCATGGAGCTTAGAGGGTGACGCACCACCCTCTTCAAGTTTCAAAAATATTTGATGACAAATGTGCTGAATTTTTTTCTCAAACTTGAAAAAAATCTTTATTGGAAAATGACATAAGATCATTTGGTATTTTCAAGCGCTGCGAAATTGCTATTGTACCCATTCCACTATAATAAGAGAATAAAAAAGAATCTAAAGCAATTTTCGACGAGGAAGAAAGCATGCTTGGAGCATTGAAGACACTTTTTCCGCCGAGGATTGATCAAATTTTTACGAAACAAAATTGTAATTGCGAACTCTTCCTAACTTTCCGATTTCAACATTCAGGTATGAACGTTTTCGGGTTTTGTTTTATAACGAACAATGCGAGAGGAGGAAGCCGCTCTCCAACCTCACGCTGCTTGTTTTCTCTTTTCCTCTTATTATATACCCTCATTGTAACCACAATGGATACAAAAATAATATAAACAATTGCTCTACATGCGACTGTGCACCAAAACCTCCTCTATACACACTGGTCCTAGATCACTGGAGGACTTGCGCATGCATTACTTCGTTGCGTGGGATACTATACCAGGAACATAGCCAGGAGAATGCTCTTCTCCAACAGGAATGGCCAAAATTAACATTGGGACCTATAAATTCCTTGAAATTGAATTTTTGGCAGCAAGTGGATGGATACTAAGTTTAAGAAATTCACTGAAACTTCTTCAGCGTTGACAATCTTCCCTGCGTTGGGTTTTCATATGACGTTGTACTTCATATAGGTGAGTACATGTTTCGCGCCTTGACGGCGTCCTCTTCAGGTCGCGCAGTCCGAGAAATCCTCATGTTTAAATATATCCAGATATTGCGGAAAAAATCCGCGCTGAGACAGCACGTGGACAGATAGTACTTCACTTATCCGTGGGCGCTGTCCAGAAGAACATGCAGCTTTCATAGCAGTCTATGCATCCACCAGCCTTCGCTTCCAGGTGCGCCACTATAACTGCCATCGCTCAGTACTGTGGTATCCTTCCTCTGTCTCTCGGGGTCGAATCCCGATCGGGACTACTAGGATTTACGTTCTCGTGAAATTCGATTTGGTAGTTATTGAATCTCAGACTGTCAGACATTCATAAGCCTGGTATCGCATGCACGGAGCTTTCTAAATACTTTTTGGGGTAAGAGTTTGTCAGGATCCACAGAAACTATTACACTCGCTTACGGGCGAACTACTGAATGTATTCTTGTCCTATATTTACACGACTTCTCAGGATTAAAGTTGGTGCCACAATGACACATTCAATTACAATTCGAATGGTTACAATTCTCCGTATACACAGACACTCACGGCAATGAATTCGGCAATAAGACCAACGAATCTCACACTTAGTTGGAAAGTGCGCTGTGCAGAACTAGGAGTACCGGGTTCGAATCCTGACTGGGACCATCGTGATTTTTTCCTCTTAAAATTGGGTTTATCTTCGATTCATTGATACGTATTCGTTTTTGACCGGTGTTGTTATAATTTGAAGGTATTGGCTTCCTCCGTCTTGTACCCCAGTTACCTGAGGTCTATATAGCTGTACTTGAAGAGTATACCTTTGAATGAGGAATCGAAGCTAGTATTACTTGTGCGTAATGTTGCGTTCTCAATTTTTCTCTCATATTGAAAATTTAAATTAAGAAAATATTAATTCAGAAATAGGACTGCTCGAATCGATCGACCAGGATTCGAACCCGGGTCTTCCCACTATTCGGGTGATTGCTTTTGACCGCTAAGCTATCGAGACATTCATTGCTTTCTTCAACCTGTGTACATTGAACAATCATTACAATCGTTTGACTCATGGAGTGTGTGCTGAAGGTGGGCGTTACGAGTTATCGAATTTAAGAATGGAAAGTGGCTACAAGAAACTGGGAGTCTTCGGTTCGAATCCCGACTGGGACTAGCGGGAGTTTCCTTTTCTCGTAATTCAATCAATTTTAATTATATTATATTTTTAGTTATTTTAGTATTATATTTATTAATCAGATTTTTTCAGGCTTCCGGAGTGTTATAACTGAAAATTTGGGTTTATGGTTTTAGTCACGATGGGCGGCGGCACATCATTGGTCGTTGATGCATACACGTAATATTTTCAGTGGTGTTTGAATTGAGTGAATACTTACTCTGTGTTTATTTACAATTTGCGGGGGCAATGTAGGACGACTATTGGATCGAAATTTCGGTTGTTGTTGTATGAAATGCTATGTGATGCTGGACCATAAAATTAGATTGTTCTGAATGAATAGTAGAGCTTTAGGAGCGGATCGGTTTGGGTTAAAAGGTAGTTAAGCAGTCTTTTGGAGATTTTAGGTGAAATATTTCATGAATATTGAACGGAATTTTGGTTTATGATCATATAGGATCAAATTTGGTCCGTGGTGAGGGACAATCCTAATATATCATATGGGTACTTAAAGTTAATGTCAAAGTCAATTAGATGTCTTTATAGGTGTGGAGCACAGTTATCTCGATTTAGATGAAGTTTGAAAATTTTTGCAAGTTCGAAAATGTTGGAAATATTGGAAATTACCTCTTTTGTAATTTCTGAGAATTCGAAAAAATGTGAAACTTTTAAAATTTGTGCAATTTTGGATTTTTCTGAAATTTCTTGACAGATCTCAAAATTAGGGAAATTTTTGAAATTTTGGAAACTAGTTTAACTTCGTGAGAATTTTCTCAGAGTTCTTGAATATTTGTGATTTTTGTCAGTTCTAATATGCTTGAAATTTAAAAAAAAAATGAGTTTCGTCACCTTGAAAATTTTGGTGCTATTTTTAAATTTAGAAAATTGGTGAGATGGTTGTTATTTCTTTGTGCTATTGATATTGACATTTTTTGACATGGAAGGTACTGGTTATCGTTAGATTGTTTGGATTGTTCCTTGATTGGACTTTCTGCGTGGTCAGGACTAATAATACTTCGTCCACAATATAGTCATTCGGAGATTGCTTGCGCGGAGAACATTGATAAAATACGTACTCCATTTCACTCGACACAATTGGAAATAACAACGGCACCAATATTTTGTACACTGCAAAAACAAACATTGATCTTTAAACAGTAAATTTGGTGGATAATTGATTGCTGTTCATAATTACAAGATGAACCTGGGCGAAGCATGACTGGAGGGTCAGCTAAATAACATGGGTAAGTGGGAAGTTTTTCCATTTTTATAAAATCTGTTCAAATTTTTACACCTAAGCTCCTTAAAGAATTTACCTCCACAAAACGGTCCCGGAATTGTATCGCGGAAATTCTGCAAAGCCTTTGGATGTTTCGTTTATTTTCCGAATTGGTT
Source organism: Asobara japonica (assembly GCA_026005395.1). Classification (NCBI taxonomy): domain Eukaryota; kingdom Metazoa; phylum Arthropoda; class Insecta; order Hymenoptera; family Braconidae; genus Asobara; species Asobara japonica. The sequence goes on from BQMI01000334.1 coordinate 891,047, forward strand.
TCATATCTTAATTTTTTTCTAACTTTCAAAAATGGTTTTACCCCCATTTTTAGCAATGAACAATTGTCTATCAATTTCGCAATGATCCTCCCCCTTTAAACCGGCGGTAATTGCGCGGGACTCGTGACTTCGATTTTCAATCAGAGCGACTGGAAATCACTGGATTGTTTTGATTGTTCTTTGATCGAACCTTTCTACGTGTCCATGACTAATGATATTTTGCCCCGAGAAAACTCAATTGGAGATTCATTATGTGGAGAATTGTGTGCAATATATATTTAGATATGCGCATGATATTCGTGTCGAGCAACCCAGTTGCGTATGTTTTTTTTCTTTCTTTTTTTTTCCTCCGTCCCTCTCATTTGTACGCCCCCGGTAGCGACCGTGTAAGCATTCCTTCAGGGGGCGTGCCGGACACCCACCCGTGCGGCTGGGGCCGACTTTCGCCATTTTTAGACCATCGTATTTCTAAACACAGGGTAAACCTCCAGAAACCCCTGTGCTACGATGGCCGGCGCCTATGATGGAACCCACCCCCCCCTGCGTCGGGTTAGGTTCCCGCTCGGCCGGGCGGTCTCATTTTATGGGTACCGCCGATAGTACACACGGAAGTTCCTGCATCGGTCAGAATCCATGAGAAAAATATTTTGAAAAAATATTCTCCGGCGGCCGGGCGCGAACCTAAGACCTTCGGAGTAGTAAATACTCTACCACTAGGCCAAAGCCCCGACTCCAGTTGCGTATGTGCACGTGGGTGAAAGTGCACAGGTATGGGTGTGGGTAGGGGTATGATTGTGGGTGTATGGGTGTGGGTGTATGGGTGTGGGTGTATGGGTGTGGGTGTATGGGTGTGGGTGTATGGGTGTGGGTGTATGGGTGTGGGTGTATGGGTGTGGGTGTATGGGTGTGGGTGTATGGGTGTGGGTGTATGGGTGTGGGTGTATGGGTGTGGGTGTATGGGTGTGGGTGTATGGGTGTGGGTGTATGGGTGTGGGTGTATGGGTGTGGGTGTATGGGTGTGGGTGTATGGGTGTGGGTGTATGGGTGTGGGTGTATGGGTGTGGGTGTATGGGTGTGGGTGTATGGGTGTGGGTGTATGGGTGTGGGTGTATGGGTGTGGGTGTATGGGTGTGGGTGTATGGGTGTGGGTGTATGGGTGTGGGTGTATGGGTGTGGGTGTATGGGTGTGGGTGTATGGGTGTGGGTGTATGGGTGTGGGTGTATGGGTGTGGGTGTATGGGTGTGGGTGTATGGGTGTGGGTGTATGGGTGTGGGTGTATGGGTGTGGGTGTATGGGTGTGGGTGTATGGGTGTGGGTGTATGGGTGTGGGTGTATGGGTGTGGGTGTATGGGTGTGGGTGTATGGGTATGGGTGTGCGTGTATGAATATGTGAGTGTGTATGGGCTTAGGACTGGGTGTATCATTATTTTCCGTTGCCTATTATATCGTAATAATCAATCTTAAGATTGCTTTCTCAACTTCTAGCAACTGACATACCATTTTTTTTATCGAATTCAGTTCAACGAATTTTATGATTTTTAAAATAAAGTTGCCTTGTTTTAAATTAGCACTTTATGTATAACAACGGGGAAAACATTTTCTATTACCAATCCAATGTTTTACAAAAAATCTCACATGTTTTTTTCTCCAAAAGCATTGATTAAGAACACCAAGCACGTTTGAGCTGAATTTTAAATAACAGATCTCTGGAGTGTTTTTCGCATCCGGAAGTTGATGGTGACCCTAGTGCATGAGTCAATCACTTGTTAATTTAATTGATTGAGGTCACGCCCGATTACGCATGCAATTTTGGGGGAGACGGTAAAAAACTACTGAAGAATTATGCAACCAAAATATTTTAGTTCATTCATTGAATATCTGAGGAAACAATATCAAAGTATTCTTTTTTATATATTTTTCATTATTTCAGATTTATGAGACTTTAATTTTTGAAATTTTTTTCAAAGTTTGGAGAATATCGAATTCCTTCAGCCTTTCCAAATTTCTGCAAATATTTGAAATTTTCTGAAATTTTTATGAGAAGAAACAATTTTCAACAAAATATGAGATCCTAAAAAAATTGATAATTCTTTTGAATGAATGAGATTTTTCGAATAAAAAAAAATTGAGTTAAAAAATGTTTGGCATGTTTAAAACTTACAAAACCTGAAAATCCCTGGAAATATTTGAGTTGAAAATTTTGTTTTACCTCTGTATAATTTGTTAATTTCTTGAATAAAAATGGTCTATATTGAGTTAATTGGATATACCAGATTTTTCCCCTAATTTAAAAAATAACCGAGACAATTCCTCCCAATTTAAATAGACTCATTTTATTCGGTTAATTTAATAACTAAAAGAAATAATTCTCCTCAGTTGTTTAATTGACACAGCTCTATCAAACTGTTTCACCAAGAATTTCACGAAGCAAGTGAATGCAATAGACTGCAAACACCAAAAGTTGAATGCAATTTTGTCCGTAAGAGTTAGGAACAGTCGATTACAAACTTTTACGTGAAATTGTTACCTCCGGGATAGCAAGTCGCGTGTTTTACCAACAAGAATTCAACTTCTTGACGGTGAAAGCAAAAGTTCAACTCAATGTTGTATCATAATGGGAGAATTTCATCGGGTGGGTTGGAGCCAAGAAATATATTCAAGCCCATATAGATCATGGAGGGAGTTATGTAAGTTCGAAAGTTACAATTTACTGTTGAGATAGGGCTGGTTAGTTGGCACATATGGGAACTCTTGGTATATCACTAGTCTTGGGAATTATTATTCCGATCACGAGACGGAATTCATTCATCTGGTAAAATGTATCTCCGACATTTTCGTGTAAAGCTCTGGGTTTATTTTACCGTAAAAAATTGCCGGTAAGCTATTACGGAGTGAGCGATTTGATGGAACAAATATGTTCTGATAGCAAAAATATACTATGCTATATTTAGGATGAGTACAATGTAATGGCATTATATTTACCGATGTTTCAAGTGTACCGACGGATACTTTTACACTTGGTGTGTGGCCCTATTGTTATTCAAATATTTTGCCAGCGTGCTCTTCATAAACATGCCTGAGGCAGCAGTGTTAATAGACCAAAAAAAAAAAAAAAAGTGGAGGACGGCGAAATAAGACAAGTGAAAAAGAATGGCTGAATGGTTATAACACGTGCGAAATAATTCAGGCGGCACCGGCACTGGAGCTTGAAGGGTGTATGTGGGACACAGTGGTCTTGTATAACTATATTAAGTGTCGGCACATATCTTCATCGGACTTGTTAGTAGACACAGACGCAATCGCAGATCTAATTAGGTATCGCGTGAGCATGTCGCTGGGACACCACTGGGAATCACTCGCGCTTATTGGCTAGGTGAGCAACCAGTGTTACAATGAAGGTTCGCGTGAAACTGCATAGCTTCCGAGAAGAGGGTAATTCCGGATGGAATGATACCTGAACTGCTGAACGCAGTGAATTGTGAGGGAATTTTAGAGGAATTCGGAAAAAATGTCTGTGTGTGTGTGTGTGTGTGTATGTTTGGATGTGTGGAATCGGCACAGGCTGAACGATCTGCGTGATCGAGGTCTTATTCGGAGCGTCTTCGTGGAACTTAGATCGGATTAGTTTTTGGTTTCAATTGACTGAGCAGTTTTTTTGTTATTAACAATTGAATTGTTTACAACGCTCTGTTTCATAAACGGTAAGACATACGGCAAAAAGTATTAAGCAGAATTTGCTCTGTAAGTGGAAATGCATATTTAATTTTTTATCACTTTTTGCCATATTTGTCATAATCAAGGAGGTATGTCGGATTTAACCTTCGAGCGTTCGCACCCCCATTGGCGTCTCACTCCCACTCCAGTAACGCGCATAATTCTTGTCCTCACGCTGACTATGCGGCTAGTCAAATATTCATAATTATCTGATATCTTGATAAATGGGATTGAAACATTTAATTGGCGTATCGGAAAATCTAGGAATGGCAAGCAGAAATTACAAATCGGGAAGTTTTGTTTGTGTTCCCAATGGAGACACACACAATTTTATCCCACTAGTTTATATATTGCAATCGTAAGGTTAAGTCCTTCGTAGGAATATAAGGGAATAATAGGTCGAATAAGTTACTAACCTAAAGGAGCTCGAATTATTGACGTAACGTTGCAACACCGATAAACCAACCAACATCGCTTGTTATTCTTCGCCAATGCTCCTGACTCCATCAACTCGATTAACATCATGGAGATGAACGCAATTACTGACTATACACGTGATGTTCGATAATGAGAATAAGCGAAATCTGGTGAAACAAACATTCTGGTTTGCATTCCATTATCACCGCAATTGTTAATCCTGGATTATGAATTGCAGCTTCCTCTACAGATCGCATAATAGACCCAGAAAACACTGAGCCGAAAAATTGCGGCAAATAAGGGCAGTTTGCGCATAATTTTCGGCAAATCTTCGAATTTTGTTATCTGGGGAGGATTGAAATATGAACCCAATTGCAACCCTAGAATTCGTTCATTAGAGATTTGCCAGTAGTTCACATCTAATTTCTCAAAGGGTCAATTTCAGAATTTGAAATCATTCAAAAGGAATTTTATATGCAATGCTCGATTCCTCGATAACAGAGTTGCGAGTTTATTTATTGACGGAGGAGAACTTTTGGTTCCACATGTCTCCTTTTTTTCTGACGTATCAGTATGGGTATAGTTCTTTCCTAACTTGTGACTTGCTGATTTTGGGATGTGAGTGTGTGTGGGTATGTATTTTTCATTCACTCATGGTCTATTCATCTTCACCCACAGAATCTGCTGCGCCTCCGGGCCTTGCTTCCTGGGCCAGACGGATACGAGGATCCATGCAATTGTCTGGGCTTGACTTCCGCCATTCAAGTTATCATATTTTCTAATCTCAGAGTGAAACACCGAGGAAATGTCCGTGATGTGATAGCGTGTATTTATGACTGATACCATCCAATCCCCCCCCCGCCCCCGGGTCCGCTACACCCCTCTCCGCTCCCGCACCGGGGTGGGTTCGCACTTGGCTCTCGTTTTTCTGGAGAGCATCTGTAGCACTCGCGGGATGTGCCTGTTATCGGTCGGCAGCCCTGAGCAAATGTTCCATCATGAGAAATATTCTCCGGAAGTTGGGTACGAACCTACGACCTTTGCATATGCATGTGGATGTATTTTAAAGATGGAGAAAGAAAAAAGGAAGTGCAAAAAGCTGGACTTTTGCCTTTCTCTTTGCTTCCTTTTGTATGTACCGGTATTATAATGGAAATGAGAAACAATATAGCAAATAATGAAAGGAGGAACAATATTGATTGGACTAAATATTGTAAGGGGACCAACAGTTCCACTGTCCCCAGATCACTACGGGACTCTTGTTCGGCTTCAGTGCCTGGGGAATTATAACCTCAGCTTCTCCTCCGGAACGTTCACAGCAGAAACTACCTCCGTGTAGGCTGGATTTTTTTTGAGCTGTTGACGACGCATTGGAGAAATTATGTGAAAAAATTAGTGAGATACAAGTGTGTGTGTGTCCTCGTTGGGGACACAAACACAACTTCTCCATTTGTAATTTCTGTTTGCCATTCCTACATTTTCCGATACGCCAATTAAATGTTTCAATCCCATTTATCAAGCAGATAATGATGAATATTTGACTAGCCGCATAGTCAGCGTGAGGACGAGAATTATGCGCGTTACTGGAGTGGGAGTGGGACGCCAATAGGGGTGCGACCGCTCAAGGGTTAATCTGTCATACCTCCTTGATTATGACAAATATAGAAAAAAGTGATACAAAATTAAATATGCATTTCCACTTACAGAGCAAATTCTGCTTAATACTTTTTGCCGTATCTCTTACGGTTTTTTAAATAGAGCGTTGTAAACCATTCAATTGTTAATAACAAAAAAACTGCTCGGTCAATTTAAACCGAAAACTAATTCGACCTGAGTTCCATGACGACATTTCGAATGAGACCTCGATGACCCAGATCGTTCGACCCGTTCGGGAAAAATCATTAACGGAAAATACACACACACATAAATTTGTTCGGAATTCGATGGGAAGCATTTTGGTATACTTAAAACCCTAGTTACGAATCGAAATTAACAAAATCGATTTAGGGGTCATTACAATTCCCGAAAAATCGGGGAGTTAAAAGTTCTCGCATGGAGGAACATGGGTACATCTAGAAAGTGGTAGCGGATTATGAAGTGCAGAAAAAAGTAAGAATTCCATCGATCTGACACGCTGGGTTATCAGTATGATTACAATAATTTTCTCTATTAGGAAGTTGAAGAAATTTTTTTTGGAGCTTTCAATATTGAGGTAACTGTCAAGGCCATTGGCAGCCATTCCCTACTCCACCTATTTTTTACGAGCTCAATTTTTTATTTATACATCAGCACACGATGTGAACAAAGCCTATGATGTGGTAGCAAAAATAAACCGTGAATATTTTATCATTCCGAACGTCTTGCGTAGGCTGGGGGTCTAGCCATCGAAAAACCACTGCAAGACAAACATTAGTTTCTTTCATTCAATACACTTCAAGTGTTGTGATTTTTTTCTTTCTCTCTTTCACAAATTTAGCGGGCCATCTGTCACACTGATCCACCAGGCTTCACATGTGATTTATGTAATCGCAGTGTCTGACCGTTGAATGGAGGGGTTAATTCGCCATGTACGTGAGGTGAAATCGAATGAAGTTTGTGTTTGACATCCGAGTCCAGCGACTCGCTTTAGAACTTGGAACTCAATTACGAGAGTCTGAGTATTCGCTATTGGAATCTGCGGAGGGCTGAGCTCAACGACAATAGGTAGGGTGTCAGTGAGGGAATCGTAATGTGAGAGGTAATTTTATCAAGTCAGTGAGGGGAATTTTATTGAGCATCGACAGCTTAGTCAATTAAGGCAGGCAGGGTGGTTAATAAAAATTGATTAGGTTTCAAATTACCGTTTTTATTTTAGACTGCCCAAAAAATTGTTTTGTAGTCATTTTATACGGGTTTTGGATTATGGGATTTTTATAAATTGACAGTGCACTTAGAACAAAATATCGGTTGTTTTTTGAAAAAAAAAACTATGCACTCCATTAAGGTTCTTCATTGAACAAGAATGTTTTCCAATCCGCAAATTTGAGTATATGAATTTATAGAATATTGGTGGTTTCTAGCACGCTCCGGAATGCTTCACAATCTTCCCGAAGTTCCTCCCTTCGTGGAAATTCCGAGAATATTTTAGAAGTTTATACAATTCATACGTAATTTCGTTCCCTTGAGGAATATCAAGGAACACAGTTTCATTCTATTGGAATGGAATACTAACAAGATGATTATTATTATTTTTTGGAAATTACATGTATCAAAAGTTGTCTACTTAAATTACGGTAGAAACAATTTTCCATTAGTTTTCCATCTATTTTGAGGGGGAAAAAGGGAGTTTGTGATGCTGGTAGGTTGGGGATGCTGTCCTGTACCAATTTTTAATATGGAGATAAACTTTAAATAGCGGCACGGGAAATGTAGCCCGCTGTTTGAACATTAACACGGGGGAGCTAAATTGATATTTACATAATAAGAACATTGTGCATATCCATTTCAACATGTTTGTAACATCGAGTGCGCTCATGCGCCCCGGACTTAGCGGACTTAGAAATACAACTGTTCTAAGAAAATATCAAAAAGTTAAAGAAACTGTGTATGTGTGTGTGTGTGTGGGTGTGTCTGTATGTGCTAAAATCTTTATTCAATGAACAAAATGATTTCGTTCACTCGTGGACCACATCTAACGTACCCGGAGATGAATTGCCAAGAGATCAAAAAAACATGAATTTCCAATTGGATGCCGCTTTTGGATGCCAGTAAATGGATCTCAGTCTGCTCTGCGGCAAAAGTGGTTAGATAAAAGAGAACATATTGCTGCGAGTGGTAAATGGTATTGGGCTACTCCTCAGTATCGACCCACCGAAATAGTAGATGATATTCGCGTTTTCCCACGAAAATCGCTATCAACTTCCCTTTCGGGATATTGCTGCTTTTAGACTTGCACGCTTTCAGGACGTGTCCTAAAAAAACAGAAACAATTTTTGTCCGATATGTTTGTATCAAATGCTTTACGAAGGCTCGAGTAGATTGAAACACATCGCAGGTTAGATCTGAAAATAATATATTTCCAGGCTGTCATTTTTGGGATTTTTTGCTCGCGCTTTTGCCTGCTCTCGGCTTCGCCTCGAGCGCAAACTTTGCGCGAGCAAAAAATCCCTAGAATGACAGCCTGGATAACATTTTTCCGTAGTGACTTTTACTTTTCCAAGTTCGGAACAGGGCTAATACCAATTCCCGAATGAGGAAAAGTACAAGGCGGTACGGAAAAATGATATAACATGACATTTGTAGTTTTACATAAGAAACACTTTCTTGAAGTGAGACTTGTTATGGGACTATCTGAAAGTGTTATGCTGTCCGGGCACTTACGGGGGGGCGGCGAGAGCGGGGGAGTAAGGTCTGAGGGGGGAGGGGTTCCATACAAGTAAAAATTTCAATCCGATTTTTCCGATCTTCCGATCTAGGGAAGTTACTGTAATGACCCCGAAAACGAAAAGTGCCAGATCGCTGAAATTTTCACGTTTCTCGACGTTTTACATCATCATCCTGAAATGATTTCAGAGAAGTGTCTGTATGTGTGGGTGTGTGTGTGTGTGTTCGTACGTATGTGGCAAAATTTTTGGTTTACGTTTTCTCGGAAACGGATCGTGCGATGCGATTAATTTTTTTTTCAATCGTTGCGTCTCCGTGTAAATTAGAGCTGATTAGATTTTTAATCGAATCCATTGAGTACTTCCCCTGTTTTTGAGAAATTCATGTTGAGCAAAAATCGAAAATCGTGATAATGAACGTTCATTCACACAAAAATGTTGTAATCCAGGTACTCAATGTCACCGTTGAAAGATATAAGCATATTCTATAACTGATTAAATTTTGAGTAAAAGTGGTCCAGTACTTATATTGTTATTAATAATGACAATTGTTTATAATGTTCTACTGCGTGAACTATTAGAGTTAGCGCAAAATTCATAAAAGAAAAGTTGTTTGCCATATAGGAATACGTATTTTATGTAGAATGCCTTTTTTCGATAATTTGCATAATTAAGGAGATATAGCAGTCACCACAATTATGTATGTAATAAGTGAACGAATGGACCCAGCGCTGTCATGACGGTCCCAATCGAAGCGTTTTCATGCAAAATCGAGCGGATCACATTTTGGATGGCATTTGTGCAGTATATGCAATGTTATTAGCAATTGCAATTGTTTATACTGTTCCATTGGGTAAAACATTGAAGTTTTTGTTTTGCAGCCGCATCCTTATTGGCGTCTCACTCTCACTCAAGTAACACGCATAAGTCTCATCCTCATGCTCACCATGCGTCTACTCAAGTATTCATAATTATCTGCTTCATAAATGAGTCAGTTTGGAATTCTCAAATAGGCATGTTTTTGTTATGATAATAACAGGGGTTACACTGATTAACCGTAGTATATTGGAGAAGAATGAATTTAGTAGGTTGTGCTGAAAACCCAAATTGGGAAGTTTTGTTTGTGCCCCGAGTGGGCACACGACTAGTTATTCATCACAATGCGTTTGAAATCCACAAGTAGAAAGATACGAAACAAATATTACTTCTGTCGCAAAAACATAAATTGTTGCCCTCTGAAATGCCTTCCTCCCTAACTTATAATTTAAGCGACATGGTGGATAGGACATTATTGATTCAGGCTCGGGCAGGTCATATCTATGATCCATTGTTTCTGTCGTTATGCTGTTGAATGTCCTCGGGTTCTTTGGAAGAACTGATAAGTAAAAATTGATGGCAACCGCAGCTTTCCGCAGCTAGGGTGACCATGAAGAACACGTGCAAGTTCGAGGTCTTTGACAGAATGCGGCCACTGGAAAATGGGAAAATGAATGAAGCGAATGGGATACGCTGTGTGCGTTGTAAGCTGCAGGAGCATCAATGATGAAAAGCACTTTCGATCGTGCGATAGTGTATGGGAATTTGTGGGGGAGTGACTTTATGAGAATTCATTGAGTTGTAGCTAAACGGGACAAGTGATATCGATATTTCCATCGATATCGTCATTTTAGCATCATTAGTTTTTTCGTGTAGAATCGATATTTTTGTATCGACATTTTTGTATCGATATTTTTGTATCGACATTTTTGTATAGATATTTTTGTATCGATATTGTTGGATCAATATTTTTGTATCGATATTTTTGTATCGATATTTTTGTATCGATATTTTTGTATCGATATTTTTGTATCGATGTTTTTTGATCGATATTTTCGGATAGATATTTTTGCATACTCAAGTTATTGTAATATTTTCACGTTTTGTGCATCCGAAGATGGCGGTTTTCCTAGAATTCTAAGTCGTACCGTTCAATAGCTATTGCAACATAGCAATAGCTTTCGTGCCAATTTCCACCTAGTGACAGCCGAAGTATTCATTTTTCGTGGAACTTTTTCTCTGTGACATACGTTTACCACTAATCAACGTCAACATTGGCTCTAGCTTCACTCAGAACATCTCCAAAGTCTACAAACAACTTCAGAGATCTCAACTGTTGCATGTCACATCAAATAACTCGACAAATTAGTTCGGTCGAGCTCAATTTTTTTAATGATTATTGACATGAGGTAAAATTTAATGTGTCAATTTTGATAAACTAGTGGGATAATCCGCCGTTTGCGGGTCTACATTTTCTTCATAACAAACATAATCCAAAGGGGAAAATTGGCATTGCTTGAAAATTTCCAGCATTTGGAATTTTTTGTTCTACAACACTAGGGAATAAATTATTTTCCAAAACACAAACAAAATTTGATTTGCAATGATAAAATGAAGCCAAGGATCATTGCGACTTGCGATGATTTTACGACACCACAAACCACCGAATCTGGTTGTATGCCAATAACATTATGTCCGTCATATTGCATCTTAACATAACGATGTATGTTCTACAGCAAATGAACGGACCCGAGATTCCCTCAAACCTGTTTTCTAAGCTTAGACAGTTTTATAGCTATATCCATGATGTATATGAACACCTCGTATCTTTCTAGAAAATACGATTTCGTTCAGAGGGAAAACAGGAATCCTTATCGAAATCCAGACCTTTTACGGATATTTGGGAGAGACGGTTGGTTGGCCGCGCACTTCTTCCAATCGTACTATCTTGGATGACTTGAAAACTCAGTGCGAATGATCATTTACAACCATTCCACCTCATCTGATCTCATCTATTTCCATTTTGCAGTTCGTATGCCACGAGGACGCGCATGCATCATCGTTAATGGATGCGTCCGGTGTCCAAAAATTTTTCTTACGTAGAATGTTCACTTTTTTTTATGTCTAAAAAAATTTGCATGGGTAAGGTTCATCGTCTTGCGGACCCATAGCTCTTGATATGAGCCAACCACCATCAATGGATTCATTACCACCTATGAAGCACTTCCTCAATATTTTTAAATCAATAATAGAAAATTCGTCAATCGTAAACCGCAAATCTTCCGTCCGTGGCGTCACAAGGTTGCGCTGATGTTACCGACACACCTTTTGCATATTCGATAATTTAAAAACAATAACGCAATTGTTCCTAGGGTTTTTCCTGATTGTAGACTATGTACTTTCGAAAAAAAAATACGAAACAATATGCAAGTGTGCTATTGTATCAATTGATCAATGAGCAAGAACATACGTAATCAAATGTATTGATTGCGTATCAATGCCCGAAAGGTGAATAAAAAAAGGCAGACATAAGTTCCTGTGAATGTTCAAACAAAATTATTTTTGTTTAGCATTTTATGCTTCGATTGTACTGTTGATTGCAATCGAAAGCGTAGTAGAATCCTAAGTCAATTTGCAGACTAATATTGTTTTTTTCTGACAGTATGATGCAATGATTGCAATGTTCATTCCTCCGGGCGAAAGATTAATGGTACCACTTGCTAATAAAATTTCTCCACCCTAACAAAAATCCTGTTGCATGTGTGGGAAATGGCATATTGTCGGGTGTATGTCATTTAGTTGGGAAACTATGGCATTCACAGAACATTAATAACGGTTTCAAAAAATACGAGTGAAAAATCGACTCGCCTGTCAAAACCATTGACCCCTCAGTCTAGTATAAATATGATTCTATTTTTAACGCCTCTAAAATATTCTCACTATACGATACCACATATCCACTAATGTATATTGATGATCTGCATGGAACGTGGTGTCACGACAGCGAAAAGAATTTTCAGATGCATGAAAATATCGATAGAAAATTGATGCTTCACGGAACACTGATTCGCGATATCCAGTATCGATGTTATTGATTTTTTTATACCATTTAATTTTTATTTTTTTCGCATAGCTGAACGGTATATCTGATACGTTTAATAAAACTGTGCGTAGATATCACTTCAACGTATTTCTTAGATGAAACTTTGTTACATGAAATAAATATAAATAAATAAATAAATAAATAAATAAATAAATGAATGAATAAATAAATAAATCACTAAATCAAATGCAAATGAATAAATAAATAAAAGAAATGAGATTCACAAAAAAAGTCACAAGTAAAGTAAAAACATTCAAAAGGAAAATTGAATAAATAAAGGAAAATGTGAAACGTAAAAAGCAGATTTGGTTTTAAGTAAATGTGTTTAAAAATAGAAGAATGTGAGAAACCTCAATGGTTTTGTACAAGATAATTTTGTACAGTCTCTTCGTTCTTTTCGAAATTTTGCCTCTCCATAAATCCATCATAAGTTTTACATTTCGCGCCTTTCTATTGCCCAGCCAAACTTTCATTCCCCAGAGTGTTATCTACGAAATAAGCAATTTCGTCGGTATATCAGGTAATTTCTCAGTTCGTGTCTTCTGAACGAAATACGTGAATAGGCGGATGGGTCGAGAATGATAAGGATGGTTGGATAAACTGTGAGCATTTGACAATTGTCTACTGAGAAATCAGATACAGTGGAAAAAAATTACACGAATCAAAAAAATCCAGTCGCCGAAATTACACGGTGACAGGAAATTTACATAGAAATGTACGTGATGAGAATTAACATTGGGCATTTTATGTCTACTGGTGTTTCTAAAGAATTTCGTAAGATGCGAAAAAATCGGGAAAATCAAGAAAAAAGATGCGAGAATTTTCTACAACATGTGGATTTTAATTTATTTTTACCAACACTTGTAACATATCTCAATCAAAATCATGAACTTCAAAATTTAGGAAAAAGTAAAATTCAAACTCGAATACCTGCACCAATTATTGAGGTAGAGAGTTCAGTAGGTGCTCATTTTGTGTGTTTTGCCACGTACTTTTAGATAAAAACCGAGAAAAAAAGGCTCGAAATGTTTGGAAGCCCAATTTCATATCCATAATTGGTGAAATTGCATAAAATTTTTAGCAGAATTGCCAATCGGGAAATCGCAAAATTCCGAAACCGATGGGGATATCCAATATATTGGATGCAACTCCTAATTTCTAATCACCTCATGTATCATTTATGCAATCGACTTCCCGATATAGCCAACCGTTCCCTTTAATTGGGATAAAGGCCAGCAAAACCCGTGCAATTAACTGGCGTGTGATCCATGGGCAGACACTCTGCTGAAGACGACAATGTACTATGAGAAATGTTTTGAAATGCCAGTAACAGATACATTTGAATTTTCGATATTCTAAACTGGAACGTAATTACGAACTACATGGCTGATGGGAGTGCTGATTGGTCCCGACAATTTCATACGAGTTTGGCATTATGCATGATAATTGAGCTTTCAGGCCTATCCTGAAAAGTCAGTGTAACATTCAGGATGATGATGGTTAAATGATGAAAATAGTTATCAGTAAGTTAAAAAGGTTCATTCCCGATAGATTCCCCCAAATGGCTCCCAGGCTACGTATTCACTTGAGTAATTCTAGTAATTTAGTTCAAAATAAAAGGATTTATTTAATAAAAAACAATTTGAAACAACTGTGATTGAGGTTGATGAATATTGTTGCCTTTGTTCCCTCTTCGATACAGGACACTGATTCGACTGAATATTGCGTAGAAGGCTGATTCTCTCGGCTATTGCTTGAGAGTATTCTCTAACAATTTCATGTTTTTAGTTTTTGTCTGCAAGAGTGACGTTGATTTTTGAAAATTGAAGAAAACAGAATTTGTGAGTCTTCCACGTGTTACATTTAGAGGTTCAAGTATCTCGGATAAAAAAATTGATTTATGACCCTAACCTAAAGTCTATGGTATTCTCAAAATTTATCTTAGTATTAGTAAATTGTAACGTGATAAGAAAAGGTAGGATATTTCAAATTTTCGAATTTATGTTAGATGTAAATTCAATGAATAAACTTAAATAATTCCAGAATTGAACACCGATACAGAAACAACGGGGATACAGTCTTACAATCTCAACCAAGTGGGTAAAATTAACTAGGGAATCTCGCCGAAGACAAACGCTGCACGAAGAAGTTTCGTTATTTTACCTGACGCATAAAAACATCCTTCAGCAGGGTCTTATGCCTATTTTTAATTGTACTTCGGCCAGCAGTTCAGGTCTCTACCTAGCGGTTCCTTTTAATAGTTTATGACATAGTCGAGGAATGTCGGGTTTTCCATTACGTTGTTGAATTCCGGATTGAAGAAAAACACTTTGCTTCAACTTAGCATGAAATGTTTATTTAAAGACTAAATACAAATACTGGTTAAGATATTTTTGATATCTTCCTGGGTAACGGAAATTAATTCTTCGACCTCTCGATTAATTCTATTCTAACTGCTCATTGAGGGTTTTTGAGTTGGAGTTCTCCGAGGGTTGATAAGAGGGGTTAGAGAGATAGGTGGGAGTAAGGCCCAGGAACAACGATTGGTGACTTGAAGAGAGGGATGTACTTAGAGGGACTTAGGATGTTGAGAAGAGGTATGACTCGATGCGGGAGTATAAAGTAATGAGAAAAGTAAGGTTTCGTAGAAGTGGGGCAAACCCCACATTTGGACTTCGAGGAATGGTAAATACCGAAGGGCAATGAAACAATTCACACGATTTCGGAGTTTTAGGGATTAAGGTAATTAAATCCTAATAAAAGATTTAGAAAAGTATCAAACTATGAATACTTTGACAAAGGCACAAGGTTATTAGCAAACTAAAATTAACAAAATATTAGGTATACAACAACGTTCCGTTTGGTTCTAGCTCTCAGTTCCGAGTTGGTTCAACGAACAGCACTTAGCGGAAGTCCACACGACGTGTACTTCCTATTAGTTGGACTTGCGGAAAAAAACTAATGCATAGATTCCCAATTATCTCACAATGTTGACCTGTCTGATTCTGTACCTTATCAATTTTCATGTAAGAGGATTCATATAAAATGAGATATTTTGTGCAGCCACCACAATCGGCTACACCATGCGAGGTTGGGAGGTGTAAACCCTTTATCAGTCAGAATTATTCAGTTGCTAAGAGGGATATGATCTCATTACGATGCTTCTAATATCTTTCCCTCCATACATTATTTCCCCTAATACGCTTCCTCCAAACATTGTTAATAATTCCCCCATCGCTTGCACTCCAAACACTATTTCCGTCAAGATGACCCAATAATCGAGCTTCTCAGCTGATTAATATTCGCCGCACTCACACCCCCTTCAAGTTACTAACTTATCTAAGGCTATGTACTCACTTGCGGAATGCTAAGCACGAAAGACAGTATCCAAGTGAATAGTACAAGTCTGCCGCAACGTTTGGCTGTATTCAGGCTCTTCATTGGGTATCGCACGGCGATGAATCTGTCAACGCCAATGAGCACGAGTACAAATGTACTTAGATAAAGGCTGAACATCTGAAGGAACTTGAATAGCTTGCAGGCAACATTTCCCCAGGGCCACTCCACGGTATAACTCCAAATGGCGTCGCCCATGAGGCAAAAAATCGACACGAACAAATCTGCCACAGACCAAGGATAATGATTAATTTTTGTTAGGAGTTTTGTTCTGCTACAAAAAAATGTCATGAATTTATGGGAAAAAATACACAGTAAAACGTTTGAAATAAAAAATTTTTTTTTCGTTTTTTTCTAATTATTTTTTCAGAAATTGCACACATTTTGGAGGTTCAAACTGAGCCTGAGGAACACGAAATTTTAGCAACTTGGAAGGTTGTCCTTTTTTTGAGCTTGCCAAATTTCAAGAACTTCTAAAATTCAAAAGATGGAGCAGTGGTGATCTCTCAGAAAAAAACGTCTCATGATGCATTTTGGGTTATGACACATGCTGAGCTAGAAACCATCTCACATGCAACTCAAGCTGGGATGATTGTTGGGATTAATTTGAGTGCTATTCTGGAACGATCGATGGATTAGGAGTATGATTGCCTTGATGACATGATGTATTCCCGCAGTGATGGATAGTACCATATTCACGATTCCATATTGTTAAAAATCTTTGTAAATTCACAACACTTTTACAGGACAAAGGTATTGCAAAAATTGAAACTTGGAACATTCAGAACCATTTTTCACTATCGATATATAACTGTTCAAAAAAAAAAGTTCTAAACAAATTGTGCTTGGTTAATAATTACAGTTTTGTGCGCCCTTGGATAACATAATTTTTAGATTTCTTCTCCCAATGTGGGATTCCCCATAAAAACCCAAAAACTACAATCCCCATAAGATCGATGAACTACCTTTGATTAGTGAAGTTATTGTACATGGTCTACAGCCAGAGACGGACTTTTTCTCTTTCGTTTTGCCCATGTACTCCCAATGTTCTTTCGATGAGATAGATAGCATCGATTGCTGTTAATAGTCTCAAGGATCGATTAGGGATAATTGGTGTTAGGTTTTTTCTTGAGGTCTCTCACCATCAATTTATCGTAGGCCTTCGGATTCAAGCTGATGGCGAAGTCATAAAAAGTGAAATACAAATACTGGCCTTAAGGGGGGAAACCAGTTTAGATGATTCAAAAAATCAATTTGTTTTTATTGCATAAATTGTTAGTACAGCTATTCAAGAATATGCTGCTTAAGTTTCAAAACGAAATTTTAATTAGTTCCGATAATATGAGCACTTAGATAAACACCGGCCGATTCAGTGCCAGTGCAGTTTTTTTTTTCAAATACGCTTTTCTCGAAACGACTTCTTTCCAAATTGCGGAAATCCTAGCTGGAGAAGTTATTGATGAATCGATCTGAAAATTTGTGTGAATATTCTTGATTCAAGTCCGACAAATATGAACCAAACTCTGGAATGATATTATTAAGTAAAATATGTTTTTTTATGTAAGCAAGGTGAAAAAAAATGATATAAAAACATGACATTTTGTTCAAACACCTCCAAAACATTCAATTTTCAACTGTTTTGGCCAGAGCTTGGTTCATATTCTTAGAAAATATATTACTAACGAAAGAAAAAAAATGAATGATTTCGGATCAAAACTTCGACCTCCAGGTGTCCCGCAAGTTGTCAACTCTGATGGCGATCGTCAATGGACACCAGCCTTTAAATCCACCAATTCCGGCGGAAATGGCATACAAAAATTTAAAAGTGTAGTTCAAAATCGGAATAAACTACCCTCCAAGTTCAAACGAATTCGAATGATTTTTTCTCAGTTAAAAAAAATCACAAAAAACACTCGAATTTCTGCCTCCTAACCTAGTTTCCCCCCTTAATAGTTCACTGGTGTGAGATACTAATGAAAATTTTTTTCACTAAATTTTTTTTCTAAGACGAACCCTCCTAGGATCGTGTCACTCAACTTTTCCATGACATCAATTGAAAGCGACCAATTTATCTCTCAACGAATAAAAAAAACAATACTATATGTTGGCCCATACCTGCTACAGATAGATGTAAAATCAGTGTGTAAACCGCTGAGCATCCATGATGTTTTCGGCGATTTCTCGTTATGGACCATATCGTAGCTGAATTAGCGATTAGACTGAAAACAGCCATAACCGCTAATATGATTGCCTTGATATATGCCCGATTAGTTAAAGTTGGTGCATGGTCAAGGCATGTGATCGATTCGATGATTGATTCGTTCATCAAACTAGACTGGCTTCTATTAGCACAGCCTCTCACAGCATCACTCGATAGATTGAGCAAGTCTCCGTGAATGGCACTCATCGTTGAATCGAAACTTTGCCCCCGAGGGACGTCATTTATTGGCTGTCACGTCCTCACAATCCTTTTACTAGCCCTTGTGTAGTGGGGTGTGGGTAAAACATGGTGTTCCTGGAGGCCACGCTTGACCTAGGAGTTTTCACAGCTTCGACGCATCTGTATATAGGTAATGGGGCTTTCTCCTGTCACGTTGGATACTCTTATTGGGAGGATTCCATTGCAAACTCTGGTTATTCCTGTTTGAACAGAGAAGGGGGGCTTTAGTGCTGATTTTTGTCACGGTGGAAAAGTGAGGGAGAAATGTTTGGAGAACGTGCGATCAGCTATTGATGATTTTTCAAGTGAGGAAATTTTTTGCAGTTTGGAAACAATGTTTCTAGTTTTCAAAATATGGTAGCGGAAAAGTGAATTACTTTTCCCTTTCGGAACAATTTAAGCGCTCCCAGCACGCCCCAGGTGGGAATTGACCATGCGATGAAGCTCGATCAAAGCGTGGACGCGGCTTGACTAAACTTCGCCAAAGCTGTGTTTCGAAGCTTCGGTCAATCTGTGCAGAACATGCGAATGTTACACCAATCCAAGCTTAGAGAATAAGCTTCATCCTATCTTGGTTACGTAGGTTAATACAAGCTTCAAACTTTATCTTCATTCAAGCTTCAGACTTTTTCTTGGTACAAGACTCGAAATTTATTTTCGTCCAAGTACCAAAGTTTCTCGTGGTTGTAGCATCGAAATTAATCTTGGTCCAAGCTACAAAATTTATCTTGGTTCAAACTTCGAAGATAGGAACATTGAGGTTGGACCAAGCTCAGTTGAACATTTCTTTCCAAGCTTGGGTTTAGGTCGTGCAGCAAACCTGGATTTATATATGAATCCAATATTGAGCAGAGTTTCGCTGAAGCTAAGGAAAAATATGCTTCAATCCAGGTTAGTTCAACCTTAGTTCAGAAGCTTGGGTTTAGATAGTATGAGCAATCCGGGATTGATGCTTGTTAAAGCTAAAATTCAAAGTAAACAAAGCTCAGCTGGGACCAAGCTTACCACAACATGGTTTCTAAAGCTTAGGTGTGGATGGTTCTAGTAAGCTTGGGTGTATGTATGTATCCAATATTGGACGTAGATTGGATTCTGCCTGTGGACCAACGCTAGGGACGCTAAGATTGAGCCAAGCTTAGCACAAGCTGGGCCACCAAAGCTTGGATATCTTTGATCTAACTAAGCTTGGTTTAGTTATACCCAAGCACTTGGCGGCTTTTTGAAAACTCGTGAAGATTATGCAAGGTCGATTCAGTAGTTACATCAATCTTGTACAAAGCCAATTGCATCAATTTAATGTACACATTTATATCGAATGAATCAATCACCCACATATGCCAATCAATTAAAATCCCTCAACATCGTTTTCCGTCTCGAGGGAATAGGACCATTCTCTTTAAGAGCAGAGGAAGGGTAGAAAAACGAGTATTGACAGAGGGTCGGCGTCACCTGAGCCCCTCGTTAGGATCGATTATCTCAAAAAAAAGTATTATTCGACTGTAATGGCCTAGACCAAAATTGCTCCCACATTTATAGATGTGCCAATTGTCCAATTTCGTCACCAAAAATAAACCGCGCTATTGACTCCATTCATATCATCCTATTTTTAGGGTATTCCATTAAGACGGAGAAATTATAATGAGCTTTCCGAGCAATTGCACTGCAGGCCAATCCGCGAATGATTTATCCCAGCAAGCTGAAATTGAATTCAGTTCGTAAGCTAATGCCCCTCTTCGCGAGATATTGAGATATTAAGTGCCTCCATCTTCCGATCACTTGCGCTTGTTTTCAAGAAATCGATAAGACCTCAATGCAAACTCCCGCTACAATTTCCCCTGAATTTGCGCGAAGGGCGCCTCAATATCCAATATTATCTCTTCAATATCGCGAGCTTCTAAGAACAACAACGAGTGGTTATTCAGAAGAATTATACTTGCATCATCCAAGTAGCGCTTTGAAATACTGGACATGATAGTTCCTAAAGCAAGAAAGATAGGTGAATCGATAGAGCGATCTGATCAAGAAAATTGGTAGAATGTTGAAATGAAAAGAGTTTTCTTTCGTTGTTCTCTGATCTCCTATTGCGCAAATATGCTTATAAACGTATTGCCACGTACGTTAGAATCGAACATGATGGGCACTGCGCTTTAGTTCTAGGAACAGTTCGAAGGGGAACTCCGATTGGTCCTCAATGTTCATTTGGAACAATGCGTATTAATTTGTTTGCGACCATTTTCTCACCTGCAAGACTGGAGCGATTCTTGGAACCGTTCCCGGAATTTACCTTCGATTGGGAACCGATATTGGAACGATATCCGAAACCGGAGTTCCACCTAGAACAGTTCCCAGAATACATCCGTCACGGTACCCGATTCGTGGAACCATCCCCGGAATTGAACTTTAATTGGGAACCGATTTTGGAGCGATCTCCGAAGGTGGAGTTCCACCTGGAACAGTTCCCAGAATACACCCGTCAATGTACCCGGTTCTTGGAACCGTTCGCGGCATTGAAAGTTGAGTTGGAACTGATATTAGAACGATCTCCGAAACTGAAGTTCCACCTGGAACAGCTACCAGAATACACCCTTCACAGTGCCTGATTCTCGGAACCGTTCCCGGAATTGAACTTTGATTTCGAACCGGTTTTGGGAGAATCTTCGAAAATGCAGTTCCACCTGGAACAGTTCCCAGAATAGACCCTTCACGTCACCCGATTCTTGGAACAGTTCGCAGCATTGAACGTTGAGTTGGAACCAATCTTGGAACGATCTCCAAAACTGGAGTTCCACCGACACACTTCCCCGAACAGACCCTTCCCGGCACCCGATTATTGGAGAAGTGGTCGGAACTGAGGGCCCTGAATTGTATCTTTGTATTTCATCTTTGCGTGAAAAACTGGAAAGTGGATTTTTCATATGTTGAATAAAATACTAACTAAAAATAAAGAGAATTCACAAATGGAATAGATGTATCATTAATTAATGATATTTCGTCTCAAAACTGAATTTTTTTCCATCAGTCCAATGTTCTAAAAATGTTAATAAAATGTCCCAACGTCAGCCACTCATAAGCTCGAAACTTTTTAATGAAGAATACTCGGGTTAATGCCTTGAATAATTTGAACCTCATCAAGAAGTTTCGTAATTGTTTATAGAGAACACTTAATTACATCTGGATGATGAATGTTAGGACCAGTCAATATCAGTTTTTTTGCGATGATTGATCGACATCAAAGTTGGGTCGCAATATAATTGCCAAAATATTTCTCTCTGATGTTATTGTCAATCTGTCGCAGTAAATGGAAAAACTGAGAGGAAATAGAGGAATAAAGTTGATTAATCCAAGTTGGGACCCCGAGCTCTACGAGAGTATAGAACTGACGTGCGTGAAGTAGCGATTAATGGGGCGCGAATAACGCGGTTTAATGACACCCACAAATCTTTTTCCTCATTTATAAAAAAAAAAAGTTTTGGATAAGCAAAAGTGCTGGGTTCATGTTGGACCGAGGATTTGGATTTGACAGGGGTCACCTTTGCATTCCCATTACTCATTCTTAAATAGTGGATGAAGCCAGACGTGGGTATAGCTGAGTCCTAGATCATTTTATATCAGAGTTTTCTCGATATTTACGTTTTTTTTTATTTAACGTCGCTATGTTTATACTGTCTTTGGGTGCTTATCCAAGGAGGTCTACAATGTGTTTGTAAATGAAGTACTTATGAACGAATTACATTGGCCCTTGCATCAATCGGAATTGATTACATAAACTTTCTCTATCGGGAAGTTAAAAATGAAAGAATAGGTAAAAAAAATCGGATAAGTGGAGACGCATGTGAGAGTCTATTGATAGTTCAAAAGTGTCCATGAGCATTCATGATTTGCGCGATTCTGAGTTTCTGCATATTCGGGGCAACTGCTATCGCTGATCGCGTCCTCAAAATAACTCCAAGACTATTTTATGAGTGTATAAATATTGAGAATAATGACGTTTTTCGTCGTTGGAGAAACGCGTGATCTATAAAAAATTATGAAAGCATTTGTTGGAACAGAATCAGTTGAGCATTATTTTCCAACAAATATCATTTCCGATTACAACTGTCCATTCGATTTCCAATTAATTTAAAATTGAATTCTGACATGATACTGCTCCTTGAACATAATTTTTTTGTTGGATTGATTAACGGTTGGCACCTATTCACATATCAATAAATCGGCAGAATTGTTATTTCCAATTTTCCAATGTTTTTTTGCACCATTTTTTTTACAATAAAAATCCATTTTTCAATCAAAATAATTCCATTAAATGAGAGAAAATTTGAATCCATCTATATTGTATAAATAATAACTATTAACGACACGAAAATTTCAATCTACTATAAATTGGGAAGGAAAATATAAATATAAATTGATGGAAAATTTAATTAGGCATTACTATCAGATTTAAGCGATTAAATTCCCGTAGCAGTGTCCGTGGCCACTTTAATAATCATTTCCACTAGTTTCCATAATTCGCAAATACCTGCATACCACCCGCATCGCTAAATTCATTGAAATTCACCTCTTCTGTTTCATATTTATGCGAACTCATCTATTTTCCCTGCGGTTACGGGTCGTCGAACTTTCACCGTAGTGTATAAATAATTTATACATGAATTTTGAAGAAAAATATCCCCCCCCCCCCCCCCGCCCTCCCCACATGGAGCTCATCATGACCGTGAATTCAAGCAGCGTGGAGTCCTCATTTTTCGTTAAGAATTCATAGCAAAATTGAAGGAATATTTTACGAATATTATGTGCAAGCCGGTGTTTACGGGTAGGGGAAAAAGGTGAACTTCAGATGTGAAAAGTCGTTGAATAAATTAGTGGGGGAACTTCGAAATTAAGGTTTTGATAAACATTGATCTCTCCAAATTTCGCTTTTTCCAAGTCCAAGCATTTCTGAACCTATGAATTTTTTTTCAATTCTGAGATTTTTTCACAATTGCCCCTGCTCCTTTCCCCCCCCCCCCACCTCCCCCGTCACCCGCCCGGCCATCGATGTACCCCCCTCCACATCCCCAGCGAAGAAGTGGGGCTGCTCCTCAGTACGAAAATCGTTCAAGGTCATCCGCGTCGTGCAAAGAAAGGTTTCTGGGGGTTTACCCTGCGCTTAGAGTACGATCGGGACTCGATTACGAAGAAAATGCTGAAGAGCGGCTACCGTAGTGAGTACAAGATCGAGGGACGGGAAGAAAAACTCTTTTCATTTTAGGTGTCTATACAATAACTCATCGAGATAAATCAAAATACATCAATCTTGATGTACGCACATAAAAGACGTCAATTAAAATCATACTACTCAAAATAATTTTTTTCCCCGCTAATAGGGTATGATAGAACGTTGAAGAAAAACGCTGGGCTATAAAAGTTTTGTTCGTAATGATCAATTTATTACTCGGTACAAGCGCCCACTAAAGTATTCTATTATTCCCTGTACACTCACTATTTTTATCGCTGAAATACCGGCGTTTGCGAATTAGGTCAATGTGGATTTTTCCTGTATTCCTTGTATTTACGGGAGAGCTTTAACAAATTCGCCGGATTGAGCTAATTTGGGAGAATCCGGCCAACGTAGGCGCTGGGTACTTACGAGAAAGCCATTGTTTTCTTTCTGTTCAACTAGTGTTCCTTCATTGTGAGAATTTTTGTTGCCTTCCGGGTGGAATAACAACCATATTGGGGTTCTTAAACACAGTGTGGTGAAACTTTTATCTTTCTTCAGACAAGTGGATGACTGTGAAGGTGATCAGAACGGTGGAAATTCACTGAAGCTTAACAGTATCTATCAGAGATATAAGGGTTGGAGGTTGAAGAAAATCGAAGAATTTGAACACTTTTAAAAACGCAAAAGCTTATATTCAAAAAATTGTTGAAAGTTCTTCGCCACCGACAATCGGGGCTTTGGAAATCCGATGAAGTTGGGCAATCACACGGAGAGAAAAATTTAATAAAAACTACGTAACAAGCTACGTAATGCACGACTCAACGTCATTTTCCGCAAATTATTATCTATATTTCCGTAAAAAAGTATTGAACAGTATGCGGAGTTTCAGATTCGCTATAGAAAAAGTGTGTAACAGTTACGTAATTTTTCTCGAACTTTTCTTGAAATTGTAAATTTTGTGAAAAATTTCTTCAAAAATTATTTGTGGATGATCGGTTATACTCGGAACGCTTCGACGGAGAGAAACAAGCGTGTACTCTTCCACAATCGGTTGGTTTAGAACTAAAAAACATAAAAATGAAAAAAAACTAATGTTGTGTTATTTATTGGAGAATAGATAAATCTAAGTAGATTTTCCTTTATTGGCAATTTATAATGCAATCTAAGGATAACGCAAATTAATGTCGTATTTATGCTACACTTTTCTAACCTCAAAGGAGGCATGTTCCGAGCATGAGAAACACGTGGATAAATTTGAGGCAAAAAAAAATTGAACTTTGAAGACAATTGAGCTTATATTAATTATTTCCAATTTTGCTGAATGCTTATTGCCTGAAAATCTGCGTTCATCACAATTTTTTTAAGAAGAAGAATCTTTACGGCGAAACGTAAAAATTACGGAACTTTTCATGAATATTTTCCGATTCCGCCATTTTCTTTTGAGAGGGAATTTTTACGGAACTGTTGGGTAATTTTTATTGAACTTTTCTCTCCGCGCAAGCATAACGTCTCCGCCTGCTCGATTCCTTTTTGACCTCCGCTAGTTTAAATGTATCAATTTCCGAAAGGAAAATTAATAAAAAAAAAAACTAAGGTATAACCTTCTTGCCGGGCCAGAGAAAAAAACAAATCATGTAGCATATCGTGGATGATCGGTTACGCAATGTTCTAATAATCGTAAAATGAGCGAAAAGTTGAAAGTCGTGGCAGAAATTCCTCCCATAAAATGTGAATGCACGGTTCTCCAAGTTTCAATTGATTTACGACCTCATCATGCCTATTATATCATAAACTCATAAATTAATTACCTCGACCAGGACTTTTTCTTGCTTCTCAAGCGGAGCTTTTCTATCACAATTTTCTTTTTTTTCTCAACTTTAGTAAATGACTTTGCGGAGCTCTGGTTGTGAAGATACGCTGTCCTTTCACATATGTGCAATGAATTTTTCCGTATTTATGGGCACAATCTTTATATACTAGAAACTAAATAATTTATTACGAATAAGTGTCACTGGCGGGTGTATTAATTGATCATGAATGATGGAAATTCTCAACGAAGAAGTGAGACTATAAATTTTCAGTGAAACCCAATGCGCGAGATAAACTCTCAATTTTCATTGATTTATTTAACAACGCAGTATGACACGACGTATCTGAAAAATCGTAATTGATATTTAATGTAATCGAGTTTAGCGGAATCGTCATTTAGCTCAGTTAGCAGATTTTTTATCTTGTGGTGATGTAAGCGCGCATCATATATTTGAAAAATTTATAGATGGCGATGGAAATATGAATCAGCACAATTTACGCTTGTGCTAAAAGATTCGTGAAGAAATAAACTATAATTTTCCGAAAAGTAGTTTCCACAGTTTGCAAAAAGTTGGGAAGCTCTTCTCTATGGCCTCATTCAGCTCGCTCCAAATTTGGAATTAACTTTGTCTTGTCATTTCCGTACAAATTAACTTTCCAATTAAGAACTGAAATGCTTTTGAAAGGAAAATGTTCTGTGGATGGTAGAATTCGCTGGGTTTTCTTGGCTTTTCGTGGTTGCCAGGCGTACTTTTCTCAGCACCCGTATAATACCCTGAAAGCTTCCGTCGACCGCAAGGTTTCCTTCAAGACATCTCCAAAATTTCTGAAAATGCCCTTAAAGGAATTGACACAGGCGCACACACAGCAAGTGGCAGGATGATTTAAAAAGAAGAATACTACTTGTTCACTTTACGTTTCATTATAAGAACTTCAGATCCCAATTTGAGGTCGTAATTTCAGGTGCCAATTTCAGGTCCCAATTTCAGGTCCCAATTTGAGGTCCCAATTTGAGGCCCCAATTTGAGGCCCCAATTTGAGGTCCCAATTTGAGGTCCCAATTTGAGGCCCCAATGTCAGGTCGCAATTTAAGGTCATAATGTCAGGTCCCATTATGAGGTCCCGATCTTCTTATCCTACAGAGAAATATCCGCTTTCAGATTTTGACATTTCAAAAAATTTTGGAAATATTCACACTATCAACTATCAACAAAATACTGAAGCCAATGGTTGTGATCTTGTCCGTTTTTTTTAGACAGAATGTATGGGTGAAACTGAATTTCGCGGGGTGGTGAGAAGGGGGGGGGGGAGAGTGGGAAATTCTGTAGAAATTTAGGAAATAAAAAAAAATGAGTAATCAAATAAACGGAGAAAATTTTAAATAGTTAAATAGTTTTGGTGCAAAACTTCGAAAAATCTCAAAAAGTTGTTCATTTAATTTTTCGAAAAAATTATTGTTCAAATTTTTGTCTGCCAGAAACGTCTCCTTTGAATTTTCAATTAAAATGGTCTTGATCGGATCATTGGAGCCTCTCGACGCTAGAATACTCAGATATTCCTTGGCGGTTTGTAGTTGCAAGTCTTAGTATCATCATTGCCCATGTAATCCTCTCGAATGTTTTCACGAGCGTATTCGTGTCGATGCAATTTTCTAATGCAAGCTTTTGACGGGGAACGATGGTCCCAAGTGCGCGGAACGATGTTTCTCAATGTACCTTTAGAACATTCTGCGGCATTTGCTGTGACTTCTACTAATGGCTCCATCTAATCGCACATTCCACTCACATATTTTTTTTTTCGGTTAATTTTGCTACTAATGGATATCATTTTAGGAGAGGCAACAAGTGGCACATAATTGTGGGATAGAATGAGGCGGTTATATGATTCTGCTGTCTTCACTTTAAGTATAGCAGAGAAACGAGTGTTTTTTTTACTGACAAATCCGTAAATATAATTACGAGCACTGGGTGCTTCAGTACAGTATTTTGTATAGGATGTCCCAAAATTCATTTTGTATGGGATGTTCCAAAACTCATTTTTGCACAGGATGTTCCAAAACTCAGTTTTTTTTTTGTATCGATAAGGCATACAATTCAATTTTTCCGAGTGCTTTATATATTCTGTCCAGTGTCGAAAATTTTATATGTCCGCGATAATTACAGAAAAAAACAAAAGATGCTTGCACCAAATTGGAAAATTGAGAGTTCTCATTTTTTCGGAGTCAATGATTAACACTTCAATTTGGGAAAATATATTGTTACTTCAAATACGAAACGGCATCTCAGCGCGCGAAGCGCGCATTCGGGCTTGTGGTAGATAAAACGGAAGATGATGACTTGTGAAAATAGAGGAAATTCGGAGGGCGAAATTGTCTTCTCCACTTATCCGTCAGATGTGAAACCTCGGATTTATGTAAAAGTTCTAACCTCACACATTCATGATTTTTCATTTGTGGAAAAATAACACTTTACAGGGGCAATCTGTATTTAGGGAACCCATGGAACAATAGAAATTTGAAAATTCTCCTATTTCAAATCTGTGTCAAAATTAAGGATGAAAAAACAAAAAAATTTTCACCATCTTAAGACCTCTCAAGAATTATTCAACTGAAAAATTAAAAATATTGGTCATCTTGGGAACTTGGAAGATTTTCGAAGGGGAAGAATGAAGACCTTAGGAAATTTGAACAATTTCAAAATAAAAAAAAAAACAAGATTTGAAAACACTTCAGAACGGTTACAGTTTGAAAGGATTTCAGATGTTTTGAAAATGTCAACATTTGATCATGGGTAATATGTTGAACGTCCCATTTGTCTTATAAATCACATATATGAGATATATGAGATGAACGTGCTCTTTCCATGATGGACCCCTCAGGATGAACGCTCAAAAAGAGTGAATAAAATTCAGGGTGCAGCGCAAAATATCGCAACATTTTGTCCTTTCTCAATTTGGATCTCGAGAATTAATCTAAAATTTGGAAATATTTCAAGTTCGCAGCCTCTGTTAGATTTTGTCATTCATTATTATTTCAGATAAAAAAATTCAGGCCGCAGCATCCGTTGAAATTTTTGGTGTGACTTCTCAATAATTCCTTACTTTTCATTGTTTTCGACATCTATGCGACTTGCAGTTCTCCATAGTTCAACATATATGCGATCGTTTTTTGACCGATGAAAATTCATTAATCCACGTATATGAGAATGGAGATGATAAATGGACCAAAATTCGTCTTTCCGCTATACTTCAAACTTTCCGCAATCGACTCTCATTCATCTCAATCGAACATTGATAAACAGAGTTTAGAGGAAAATTTCATGGGCCACTTTGCGTTAGAAAGTTTATGAAATTGCTCTGATAAATATATGTTGAATATTGTTTAAAACATATAGATTTTGAGGTATCAGACCACTGCGCGAATTTGTATTTTAAATGCTGGACTGCACATGTTTGCGTCTCTCCATGCAACGCAAAAAACATTCGGATTTGTAATTCTTATCTGACATTTTTCCCAAGATTTGTTTAGAACCATGTACTTGTGGGTTATTGCGCGGAGCGTGCACGTGCCAGGTTCAAGCACTCAATCACCATCCGCACCTCTGGTTCTGCCTTAATTATGCAAGTTACGGGAAAAAAAACATGAAATAAAAATGTTTATTCTTCTGTGAACACAATTTTTTTTATGAATAGCCGTTATTGAGATGAGGACATAAAATTTCTAATCAGTTAGGATAATCGAAATACCGATGCCATTTAATCTAAATAAAGAGTGCTAGTTTGTATGGAATCTGGTGCTAATAATTAGGGTTAGATACCCACAGCCACAGCCATGCATACCGACCCAGGCATCCACCCACCTGCCTATCCACACACCCGCTCACCCGTCCACCCACCCCCCCCCCCCCACCCACCTACACATCCGCTCACCCCCCCCCCCACCCACATACACCCACCTACCTAGCCACCCACCCACCCACCCACTCAGCCACCCACCCACCCACTCAGCCACCCACCCACCCACTCACCCACTCACCCACCCACACACACACACCCATCTACCCACCCACACACACTTGCGACAGTTGGTAGGAACTATTTACACTATGATTACTGAATGCAGGGTCACTACAGAAATTTCCCAAAATTGAAAACAAAATCATTTCTCATTTTTTGACATCCATCAATAATTTCAGTTATGAGTTGAATATTTCAGTGTTGATTCAACTTAGCAAAAAAATATGTTAAAACGGCAGAATTGATCTCCTTAAAATTACAAATTCGGTTCTAAAGGACAACTTTATCAAAACCACAAATGGCTTTTACGACTGATTTGATTTAAGTTATAAATTGTAATCCATATGCAATACCTTCTGCTTCGTCACCATCCAATTTCCGTTCACAAACTGACTCTCTTGGGCCAATGAAAATTGACCATGACAAATCCCATGTTAATCCTCTTCCTAGTTGCTTCAACACATTATCCTCGATTTTGACAATCGTTCAATTAGAGGAAGTTCATTCCATCCACTCACGATTACTTTTATCGGCGTATTAGTTGATCTCTGTAAATGTTACTGCACCTTATTTGTTTTATAAAGATGATTCACATGAAAATTTATGATTTCTCATTGCAGTGAAACAGCAGCCGACATTTATTGACTTTTTTTGCCCTATTACGAGCACACGTCTTTGAGAAATTCGAGGAAAACGCTCATCGAATTCTCATTACCGTGGAGTAATGTCACGACGTCTCGTAGGAGCGCTTACTTTTCGGAGGAAAAGCGAATTCCTGATACGTAAAATGACTTGAACAAATTTAGGAATTTTTCCTGTGGGAAATGTCACGGTAATCCAGGAATTTCAAGAGCTTTCGCTCTCGAGCTTTTTGTCCAAAAAGCACAGCGAAAATTATTGAACGACGACAAAAATTTATTTAGCGATAAAAAACTTATTTTTCATTCAACCATTTTGATCCGTATGCATAGCAAAATAGAAATAGCTGTGGAATCGGAGAACTTAAAGTAAGTGTTCGAAGAAAAATTACACCCACATAACCGTTTATGATTAGAACAACGGCAAACCTTGTTAAAAAAGTTTGACATAAGTGCACTTGAAATTTAATTCTTTTAACGTCAATCAAGATAGTAAAAACTTTCATGTTGAAAAAGATTAATCAAATAAATTGATAGAAAAACACATCCGCGTTCATTAAAATAATTCAGGAAAATAAACTTGTCGCCTGCAATGAGCATTCCTAATAATCAATATTTGTCATATTTGTTTTCAATGCACTTCTTAAAAAAATTCCAAAATGGATTCTATGGAATTACTAAGTACACTGATTTTTTTGGAAACATGAACCACGTGCAAAATTAATTCCATTTACGTAACCGTGAATGATAATTCATTGATGATGCGATAGAATGAATGCATGTGCACTTCACAACAATCAATCCAGAATACCTCGAAATTGAAGAGAGATAGCAAATAATTTGTAAGAACTGTTTTTGTAGAGGACGATCTGTTCTATAAGAAAGGTCATTATGAAATATTCCGCATCTTCGGCTGTTTTCGAGTTATTTGCTGGAGATTCCGTTGAAGTACAGATCCTAATTTACTTTAGCAAATCATCAAAAATTCATTGCACTTCGCTGGGCATTTTTTTTTTTCATAAAATTGAAAGGGGAATATTTTTTAATTATTGAGTATTGCACTAATCACTAGTCGATTGGAATTATTCAGACGGATTGGAGCGAGTTTGCAGGTCGCGTGTGCCGCGCAGACTAGTGATACAGTCGGCTTGAATGACTGTTGAACCACAGTTGCGCCGGGTCTCACCTCCCTCCTCTCTGGTAGCACTGTTTTAGTAGATCTCAGGTCATTCGCGCATCTTCCAACATCTGATTTCCGATGGTGGGATATGGGTAATCATACATCGGGGGAGAAAGCATCTGGCTGTCAACTCACGTTTAAGGTCAACGAGAAGTTGAGACATTTTGTAAACCAAATAATTTTTCCTTATTTTTCAAAATTTATATTTCTTTTTGATTTTGAAATTTCTCAATTTTTTAAAATTTCCAAAATATTTGGAATTTTGTAATTTTCGAAACTGAATTTTTTCTCTGAGTGTTTCACAATTTTTGGAATTTTGGAAAACCACCATAAGCACCTATTTATAGAACAGTGACTAATCTATCTGAGAAAATTATTGAAAGAATCTCACATAATCCCATTAATGCATTGAGCGTTTTCCATACATTTTTCGTCTCCGTCGCCCTTTACATTTAAGGGAGGTTTAAAAGAATGGAATATCTTAAGGGGGAATACTTGCTTTGCTCTATCGAAGGAACAATACTTGAATTCTCAAACAATACCCGCCTCCTCCCCAGCACTGAGAAAGGTACACAGTTCCCAGGGTAAACAAGTCACTACTCGTCTGAGCCCCGAGCGAAAATCCAGCATGGTCGAGCGACTGTACAACCAGTTGACTAAAACTTATTTCTACCCAGTGGAATACTACAGTGCTTTTATTCTAGAATCCTCGAGTGAAGCTTCTAATTACAAAGAAAGAAGAATAAAAAGAGAAATCTTGACCAATAGTTTATGCTGAGCCCTAAGAATTCTAAGTGGTTTAAATGATCTCACACGAAAAACTTACTGACTTTTTATTTTCGAGTACATGATGTTACATAAACGTTACAGCTTTTATCTTGAGGGCTATGAGCTCTGATGATGACCTTGACTCGAGTATCAAGTTGAGCCTGGATGTGGCTGGGGCCCAGCGTTCGCATCCCACCGGGATACTCATTCCCAGCGTTGGGATCTGCCTGGGACCCAGCGTACGAGCTCGGCCAGTATACTCATTCCGAATGATGGGATTCCGCTGGGTTCATCAACGTCGCCTCTGGCCCAATGCCAGTGCCGCGTTAGGGCACTATCCCTGCGATTTCCGTAGGCTTTCCCAGTTACATCCCACGCTCCGAGAATGACTACGTTCCCTTCACTTCAATATGAATCCAATTGCCAATTCGTTTGGCATTTCCTTTCCTCTAATATCTCTGATCCATTAAAATGGACTCAAATTTCAAGTGGCGAGTGGGAGACTAAACCAATATTTTAGGGGAAAAAATACATTAGGCTTTTTATTCATAGTGAGGATATTACTAATTCAAGGTGATAAAACGGTTTCCAGCCGACACTAATATGAGATAATTCTGATATATGGTCTTTGATAGATTCTTAGGCCGTCAATCGCCAAAATTGCAACCCATAGTATCGGAGGCAACGTCTGAGAAAAAGGAGATGCCTTCGACGATTGGAGTTCGAATTGCGGTTTGTATTCTGAAGTTTTTGAAAATATTACGAAAAACAGTGGCTCTAATTCCAATAGACGTTTATCAACCCACGTTTGGGAATTATGGTTCTATCCTGACTTGCTCATCAGCTCATTATTTTTCTTGAAAATTATAGTTCGCAGATGTAAAACGATCTCCATTTATCATCATTGCTTGTTATCGCCTAAAGGTGTCACGTCCTCATACGATGGAATATTATTGTCAACGACATTTCAATTTCAAGTTTCGCGAAAGGTCCGGACTTCTATAAGCGCCACAACTCAGCTTCCCATGCAATCCGTGGAAAAGTTGCGTTGTAGTTCCATTGAGATCCCAACATCCATCATCGGTCCACAACCTTGGAAGTGAGCGTGTCCGATTCGACTACCACACAAGTCGCCCAACTCGTTATTTCTGTATTCTTAATCGGCTAATGAAAACAGAATTGTGGACGGATTAGTGTCATTGCTGGATGGCTGATTGAACGACGTGATTTTTCACATCTTTGAGTGATTCAAGCCGAAATGGCAAATTGTGGGGAGCTTGAGGATGAACAATCGACATACGTGGGGAACCCTGGTGTTTACTCTTAATGTGAATCATAGGATGAATTGCGTGATTCTTAATACAATTCTATATGAAATTCAGTTGATGATGGCATTCGTGCGTAGCATCAGCGCCGAACTAGAGGAACATAACTTTGGGATATATTTGGAACTGCTAAAGGTAATTGAGGACCAAAAAAAAACTTCCGGATGTGCAATTTCATATGTCATTGTCTCTTGTCCAAAATATGTAAAGCCCAGCCTCTGTGATGGACCAAGTTTCTTCAAGAAGAGATTCGACCTTAGTTCAACACAGAGTGAGACCGGCCTATGATTTTCACTTCATGGCATATTTGCGATTATATGAATCGCAATGACATACTCACCGATTGGCTGAATCCTTAACAGAGACTTCTCGTATAAACCACTAGGACATACTTACCGATCATATGAACCATCACGACGAACTTACCCAGTAGATGAACGCTCCTCAGATACTTACCCATTAACAGTGAACCTTCGTTAGTTGCAACACGCTTACGATACTAGGGGACGTAAAACTTGGAACGTTGCAACTAAAAAATTACCCCCACTCTTTCGACACCTTCGGCGCCAGTTCCAGCAAGTACCTGGAACTGACGTAAGAATGAAAAAAGAGGCGAATGTTGCAACTAGCGAAGGTTGCACATCTCCTAGCTTATTTTTTATCTCATAATTTTTGCAATTTAGGTTATGTGTTTATGCGGTTCTGACTGTGCATTTGTCGTTAATATGCGACCTATAAGTGGAATAGTGTTTATATGCGAGTGACTAGTGGAACTACAGTACTTGAAGGTTTTTTGAAAGTTATATGGGCCGCGTTGAGTGCAGGGTAGGTATACACAACTTCTGGGAACAACTTCATTAACAATTTGCAGCACTTCCTTCCTTCACCATCGTTACACGTTTCGTGTAGGTATCTGCACCTCAAGACCTGACTCGTATTACCTATTTGTGTAACGAAAGAAGGTTCCCTTTGGAAGCTATTGTCCACGACAAACTCGTCATGGGCTTTAATAGAGATGTTTTTTGTTCCATGTATTTTCGCCCAGGATACTAATAATAAACTGACCATATGTTTACCTCTTATATACACCTGTGGGCGATAAAGGATCCATTATCGCGAAACTATAGCTTGGGCTTGTGATTGGATTATTCGGTTCCATAGTGACTATAGCCTTCAAAGACCTAAGCTCGGAAGTGTGTGATGGTCGTTGTTGGGTCTCTTGACACGTAATACCCAGAAAGAGGCTTTCGCGTCATGTAATGCTAGCTCTTGCATTAGAGCAGCTGATACAACTTGAGTTGGACAATTAGAATCAGAAATCAGGTGATAATGAACATTGATAGCATCATGAATATTCTCTGGCAATTTTCCACCAACTGATTGGCGGATGGGGGGGGGGGGGGGAGAGCTTTATTCCCAGAAATTAGCTTGTATAAATCGGGTTCAACTTTTTATATTTTAGTCAAGTATATAGTTGACATAAATTGAAAAATCGGAGACATCATAGTTTATTTTTTTTCACATTTCCAAAATTTCAAAAAAAAAACTTCCATTGAATTTTTGGAACATTATAACTTTGTGAAAAATCTCAAGCATCTCTAGGAATTAGTAACCAATAAATTGATTACTAATTGATTACGAATGAATTTTTTTGAGTTTTTTAAATAGTAAAAATTTTAAACATCCTAAAATTTATGAAAAAAATGTACCTTTTCAGGGACTTTCAAAACTTTGAAGAAATTAGCAGATGTTGCAAAAATTGTTGCAAAGAGTTTTGTATTTGAAATATAAATGAAATTCTGATCGTTAGTGAATATTCCTCAACTGTAATTTGTGAACGTCGATATTTCCTTTTGGGACGAATGTCAAGCTGATGTCACCTGAAATTTCCGAGAAAATTGGACGTTCAAACGAGTTGCGCTACGGAAAATGTAAGAAAAAAAAATGAACACTGTAGATTTAATGATAAAAAGTATCCCTATTTCCCCCAAATGCAGCAACAGCATTTTTATAAAGTGACAGAGGTGTGTTAAAACGACGCTAGTTAACTAAGTAACTGATTTCCCCGATACCAGTGAATCATGAAAACATGTTGGGGGCTTGGAAAGCAGTATTTTTCACCTAAAAAAGTTCTGTCACTAGGGCTGTATAGGCCACTCGATCAATGAGCAGATAAGATCAGAGATGGTGAACTAAAACACAAGGTAACACCCCGGTACGTAACGCTATGGCATACACTCTGAAGAAGCACTATTGGTTGGTACTAAGAATTCATCATCCACTAGAAGAAAAATTTTGAAAAAATTGCCACGCACTTTGTATGCTATAGCGTATTAGTGAAATGACCAATCCTCAACCACGTGTGCGAGGGGGGGGGGGAGTGAGGGGGCCCAATGCCGGGGGTTGACAGCGGAAAGGCGCGGTCGTTTTTTTTTGATAAATGATAAAATAAAATCAAATGTTCTAATCTCCTCCTGTCCTATAAATTTTTTACCATTCTACACCGTCATCGTTTTATCGAAAATATTATTTCAAATGGATAAAAAATTCATATTCCTCTTCTGAAATTTCACTTCTCTGGCGCGTCAGGAACTACACGCCAATTTTTCTCTGGTTCACAAATTTAAAAACTAAAGATAAATGGAGCAATGAGATTAGTGCCCATATCTCCACATTTTAAGCAACACTTTTACACAATTTTTAACCAGTCTGTGTATGTGTGTGTATTTTGTTCTGCTCTTTCTCTATCCGAATACACACAGGAACCGGCGTGTGTGTGTGTTTTTTTTCCTCCCTCCCTCTCTCTTGTACTCCCCACGGTAGCCACTCCCCAGCATTGCCTTCGGTAGGGAGTAGTGAACACCCATGCGGCTAGGGCCGACTTTCGCCATTTTAGGTCATCTTATTTCTAAACACAAGGTAAACCTCTAGAACCCCCGGTGGTACGATGGCCGGCGCCTATGACGGAACCCACCCTCCCCCTGCGTCCGGTTAGGTTCCCGCTCGGTCGGGCGGTCTCATTTTATGGGTACCGCCGATCGCACACACGGAACGTTCCTGCATCGGTCGGAATTCATGAGAAAATATTTTTGAAAAATATCCTCCGGCGCCCGGGCGCGAACCTAGCACCTTTGGAGTAGTAGGCACATACCCTACCACTACGCCAAAGCCCCGACTACTGTGTGTGTGTGTGTATGTGTGTGTGTGTGCTTATATTCATTATTAGTTAACAATCCTGTTTGATGACAAGTACGTCCTTCCATTAGTGCGGAGACTCTGAACAGTGAATACGAACTTCATATCATATCCACCACGTGCCAAACAGAACCACATTCACAAAAAATTGATTAAAAATAAACGTTTTTTATTTTCACAAACCACTCCATTTATGAATAAATAATCATTTTGGCCCTTTAGCAATGGAAATTGTGGTGAATGCTGAAGACGTTTGGTGAATATCAGTACCCACCGAAAGGACTATTTAGAATTGCAAAGCAAAGCTTGTGCTCTTATGGATGTGACAGGTTTCTGTTATAGATTCTATACTGAAAGCCGGTAATCTTCGATCAATGCACGGATTTTCACGCTGAATTCAGTGCAAGTTTTCTCAGTTTACTTACCACATTGGGAAATGGGGGATTCAATATATGAAGAACACGTTCCGTACTGAGTCCGTGAAGCGCCTGAGGATTGTTCCATGATTTCAATAAATAATGGAAAATACTTTGGGGAAGGTAAAGCTTTCAAGTGCTTGCGAATTTTTTCTTTTGACCTATTGTGATCGGACTAACAGATAGGGAGTTGGGGCAAATATTGAAAACTAAATATTCGTAGGAACGTTTATACGGGACGAATTTTTGCCTAAAATTTTTTGATAAAAATGTCAGAAAGGTCAGGTGGGCAATGTTTGAAGGAAAATCTGTTCAGCGATTTTGTGGCGCGTATTTGGCCCTGCATAATGTTTCATGGAACATTCAGGTGAATGTGAGGCAGGGAAGCATTCACATATGAGAATTATGTATGGAGAAAAATAGTTGAGAAACTGGTGGTTTGCCATGTTGGTACACATGAAAAGTTGGTTTCGCGGTACCGTTCGTTATAGCAATAACCTCTCTTTTTTTTAACTTCTTGATTTTTCGGGAAGTTATTGTAATGACCCCTAAATCGATTTTGTTTATTTCGAGTCGGGACTAGGGTTTTAAGAACACCAAAGCGCTTCCTGTCGAATTTCGCACTAATGTGTGTGTGTGTGTGTATGTGTATTTGTATGTGTGGGATCGGAATTCCGTTAACGAGTTCTCACCAACGGGTCGAAGGATCTGGGTCTTTGAGGTCTATATCGCAGCGTCTTCATGGACTCAGATCGGATTAGTTTTTGGTTTAAATTGACCCAGCAGTTTTTTTGTTCTCAACAATTGAATTGTTTACAACGCTGTATTCAGAAAACGGTAAGAGATACGGCCTAAAGTATTAAGCAGAATTTGCTCTGTAAGTGGAAATGCATATTTAATTTTTTATCACTTTTTTCCATATTTGTCATAATCAAGGAGGTATGACGGATCTAACCCTCGAGCGTTCGCACCCCTATTGGCGTCTCACTCTCACTCCAGTAACGCGCATAATTCTGGTTCTCCCGCTGACTATGCGGCTACTCAAATATTCATAGTTATCTGCTTGATAAATGGGGTTGCAACAGTTAATTGACGTATCGGAAAATTTAGGAATGGCAACCAGAAATTACAAATCGGGAAGTTTTGTTTGTGTTCCCAACGAGGACAGACACACTTTTGTCTCACTGGTTCAATTTTAATTTCAACGCGCTATAATTCTGGAATTATGAGAGTTGGGAAAGAGATATTTTAGGTCAGAGTAAGGTTAAGGAAAGTTTGGTGAACAAAGTTGATGAGCCCACGATTTAGCCGAAGTCCTTTTCACATCTCCTTTTGGATGTCTTCAATTTTCCTTCATCTGTACAGCATATATAACTTTTTTTTTATCGATAAGATCTTAATGAAAATTTTTTTTATTTAACGAAAGATCGATGAAACGAATACTTTGAAAAATTGCATGTTAAATTTAGCCTTCCATGAAAATTTTCAATTGATTGACTATTTTGCCGTGGAACAACACAAATGATATTGAACAGGCTCGGAAAGTACCTAAATTTGGGAGCCATTGGCGTGACGTGGGTCAGCCTACTTAGATCGTCGTATAGACGTTCTTCGCCTGAAACATTCCACGTCGCTCCCTAATGGTGATAATATCAGGTGAGGGGAATCGACAAATCGGCTCAAGTTATTCTTTTAAGTTGTTTCCTTATTTGATGGGAAAAGTTCGAACGATTACGACTTTAATGGGGCTTGTTATCCGTGAGGGTTTCCGTTAGACGTTCTCACCAACGTCGGCATTTGGCTCCTTTTTTTTTGGCGGACAATTTTTTCCGCAAAGATTATCAAGCACTATCAACTCCGGCAGCGTGAGTTATATGACACAACGGGAGTATTGGAGGCTGGTAACAATGAGGTATACTTACACATGCCTAGAATTGAAATTTGCGAAAAATTTTCAACTTCACAAATGTCAAATATCCAGAATGTCAAACTTGAAAAATTTGAAATTACAAAAGTGAAGTTTAAAGATTTCAAATTCTCAAAAATTTCAAGAATTTTCAATTTTCAAAATTTCGAAATTCAACAGGAAGTGACACACATACGCGCGCGCGCACCTTCACATTCACATTCACACACTGGACACTTATCGGTTGGACCAATGCAAAACGACACCCACCGCTGATTTCTTTGAAAGGACCTCACGTTGTCAATATTGCTCCCTGTGATGACAGGCGCACAATGAGTAATAAAATAAATGCCATAAAATCTTTTATCTAGATAATACAATATTTATGGAGATAAAGACAGAAAAAAATTTCCAAAGAAATGGTTCTTTTTCAGGAACATTTCAGTGTCGATACTGTCGAAATTCGATGTATAGGCAGGTTTCGTTTGTGCCCAATGCAAATTCATGTGTTCAGGATCCACTGATAACAACTGTTGGAAATCCAGGACCCTGTCGATGATGGTTAGGGAACGACTTGATATCAATGGGTTACCTTTCGCTTCTGATACAGACCATCGGCAAAGAAGATGTCTGTATGGTACATCCCTTCATTCTTCACGCTTCCAACCCCCCCCCCCCCCCCCCCCAAATGATAACGCCATTTGAGACTCGTAAATCAAGCGTTCGCTCAGAGTTCATGGGGAGTCTCAAGGCAGCCTTGAAATCCCAACGAGTTTGTTCTCAAAGACTGCGTCGCATACGTAAGAGGGTTTAACTGCGCCTCATCGCCATTGACTAAAATCGACTAATTGACGCGGTTATTATTGATGTATCACGGTCGATTATGTCATACAATTTTTCGAGAAATTGAGGAAGGAAACGTATCAATAGGCCGAAGATCAGGGAGTATGCAGTGAGGAAACTGGTTAGTCCAATTTGCATCAGCAGACATCAGCACCTCCAATGGATAATTCTGGCGACCGTTGTATCCAATGAACTATCCGGTGCTAAGCGTAGGTATTTTCAGCCTCGAGAGCTTCAGCCTGAGGCAAAGCTGAACCAAGCCTTAGCAATACCCATATTTGCTACCCTGAGTTTAAGGCTGCTTCGGAAGATCAGATTAAGCCTGGCATAGGCTTGACTGCGGTGAACTCGGGGGATCAGAGCTGGGACAGGCCTGTTCTCGTCGTCAGCCTTGGGCATTTCTACCTGGGCAATGATCATTAACCACTCTAGCAGATCTATTATTTGATTCATTATACACAAAATTTCTTCGGGTATTCAACGTATGAAGCATGTGCCGATTCCTCAATCCAACCCGAAGGGTGTGTCAAATTGACATCCCTCGAGATGCTATTATACCATTAATAGCCTTCTCAAATAATACCAGATCATCGTGCTGCATTCGGCAGAAAACACTATCCAATTAATAGTTTTCAAGTAGATATCTAATGGACAGATTCAAACCACTGAGGCTCGTTCGAGCAAGCAAACCCTTGCAGAATTTCCGTTGAATAGTTCCAAGATTGACCGGACACGTGACTGACACATATGAACTAGAAATTATTTACAAATTCCTTCCGACTCCTAAGTATAAAACCAAGAATTCGAAAGGCTTTGAAAGCGATGTGATCAACATAGTTATCAAAACTAAGTTTGCTGTCACCAATAACGTCCAGATCTTTCACCATTGACACCACTTGAAGATGTTGACCACCCAGCATATACACATCATCAGAGAGGTCCGCAGAGCGGGAGGAAGTCATAGTGGTCCGCTTATGATGGATATGATGGCAGAAATATGTGCAATACGATAAAGCATATTGAGCAAGATGAATTCTAGGATTGTGGAGACAAAAAAAAATTAACATTTGCCAATATTCTTCGGACATTTATCAAGCGCGGATGGTTGTGAATGCTGGTAACCTAGGCATTTCACAGATACCCGGCTTCTTTACCTAACTCATCGATATTTCATAAGGGCTTCCCGCAAATGCCACAAGATGGCAGTACTCGTTTCACTAGTTAGCGTCAGCCACTGTCAGCGCTTCGTTAAACTCGCAAGACCGCAAATCTATTTTATCTCCGTTTAATATCCAGAACAATCAGATAACACACTCCAGTGAATAATAGCGTCATTCTTTTCTACAATACGATACCATCTGTGACACCTGTATGATGAGTGTCCTGTTTCAGCTTCGTACACAAAAGCCA
This sequence comes from Asobara japonica, assembly GCA_026005395.1. Taxonomy (NCBI): domain Eukaryota; kingdom Metazoa; phylum Arthropoda; class Insecta; order Hymenoptera; family Braconidae; genus Asobara; species Asobara japonica. The sequence continues at coordinate 932,002 of BQMI01000334.1, forward strand.
CCGGCTATGTGCGTTCAAGATTTAGTCATTTATCAGCTCGAGCGCTGAATGCACCGCCGCTGTATCAGTGTAACGTTTCATATCGGTTCTATGGTAACGCAGATTGTTCCCATGATCATCGAAAATTGGAATGGCTTGTAGTTTTCTTCTTTGCAACCGGAAGTGAACGCTATATTTGTGTTCCATTAATTTACTTTTAACTTTCCGACAGGAAAAGTTGGTGTTTTCCCGCCAAAAATAACATCGGCTTTTCATCCAATTTCCAATATTTGCCAACTTTTTTTTCGAAACCTGTTAACGTGTATATGTGCGTATTGTAAGATAAGAGATTTCAATAACTCGGAATAAATTCGGAAATAACGAAGATTGTATAGATTAAACTGGCAGTTTTCTACGTTGAAAACATGCTGGTGGGATTCCGGTGGGACGCATGAGGATGTGTATGTGTTTTTCTCCCCTCCGTTCGTCTACTTGTATTGAAAAGGACTGCTGGACACCCATCCATGTGGCTGGGCTTGACTTTCGCCGTTTAGGCCATCGCATTTCTAAACACAGGGTAAACGGCTGGAAACCCCTACGCTACGATGACGTTGGCCTATGGTGGAGACCATCCGTTCCCGGCGTTGGCTTAGGTTCCCGCCCGGCCTTGTGGTCTCTTTTTATGGGTAGCGCACATGGAGTGTTCCTACCATCGGTAGGAATCTGTGAGAAAATATTTCATCATGTGAAACATTCTGCGGAGCCTCTACACTTTTGTGTGTATGTGCGTTTGCAATCACCCGCCTTTTTAACGAAATCCTTAACGTTCTGAAAAACTGCTAGGGAATACAATAATAGCAATCAGATTTTACCTCAATTACCGTATTTATATCCGCATTTATTTGTATCATAATTTTGTTCCGCCATGCGACTATACTTGATGCGACTCTACATAAGCTGTAACGTTCAAGCCAGATTCATCGCGACTGCAAAAACTTTATTATTAAACATTTTTGTTTAAAGTTTTCGTGGTGAATTGTAGAAGTTCCATGCACGTTCCCTCTGAAAGTTCGCCGAATATTGGCATCCAGCAATCACCCAGTTCATGAATATTCACTTGTAGGTGAAAATTTCAATTCAGTATTGAGTTCAAATTCAATCGAGACCAAATAGGTCCGAAATAAAATCGGAGTCAAATTCAAGTTTCAAAATTCAGGCTATTTCAGTAATTAAAACCGATGGTTCTTCAAGGCGAGTTAACCATAAGTTGCAAACTCCATTCAATAGTTGTTGAACATCGTATAAAAAAAAATATAAAATTCTCTAATGGTTAGAATTTATTTCATATTGATTATAATCATAATTACAAAACTAGTGGTGTGTGCATGTGTGTGCCCCACTTGGGGCACAAATAAAACTTCCCGATTTGGTTTTTCAGCACAACCTACTAAATTTATTCTTCTCCCATCTACTACGGTTCATCAATGTGACCCCTGTTATTATCATAACGAAAACATGCCGATTTGAGAATTCCAAACTGACTCATTTATGAAGCAGATAATTATGAATACTTGAGTAGACGCATGATGAGCATGAGGATGAGAGTTATGCGTGTTACTTGAGTGAGAGTGAGACGCCAATAAGGATGCGGCTGCAAAACAAAAACTTTAATATTTTACCCAGTAGAACAGTTTAAACAATTGCAATTGCTAATAACATTGCATATACTGCACAAATGCCATCCAAAATGTGACCCGCTCGATTTTGCATGAAAACGCTTCGATTGGGACCGTCATGACAGCGCTGGGTCCATTCGTTCACTTATTACATACATAATTGTGGTGACTGCTATATCTCCTTAATTATGCAAATTATCGAAAAAAGGCATTCTACATAAAATACGTATTCCTATATGGCAAACAACTTTTCTTTTATGAATTTTGCGCTAACTCTAATAGTTCACGCAGTAGAACATTATAAACAATTGTCATTATTAATAACAATATAAGTACTGGACCACTTTTACTCAAAATTTAATCAGTTATAAAATATGCTTATACCTTTCAACTGTGACATTGAGTACCTGGATCACAACATTTTTGTGTGAATGAACGTTCATTATCACTATTTTCGATTTCTGCTCAACATGAATTTCTCAAAAACAGGGGAACTACTCGATGGATTCGATCAAAAATCTAATCAGCTCTAAGTTACACGGAGACGCAAGGATTGAAAAAAAAATGAATCGAATCGCACTATCCGTTTCCGAGAAAACGTAAACGAAAAATTTGGTCACATACGGACGAACACACACACACACACACATACAGACACTTCTCTGAAATCACTTCAGGATGATGCAAAACGTCGAGAAACGTGAAAATTTCATTGATCTGGCACTTTTCATTTTCGGGGTCATTTCAATAACTTCCCTAGATCGGGAAGTTAATAATGATTATGATAAATTTGACCGTAATTACCAATTTTCGGAAGTTTCAGAATTTATGTGTTTCATTTATCTCTCGACCCAAATTTGGAATTGCCTGAAATTTCAACTGAATTTGAAAGGATTTTTTAACTATTCCTCATAGTTCATTACACCACCAAAGTGCAAAATCCAAATTATAGCAATGAAAGCTTAATTTATGTGCCAATAATCATGAATGATGATTATTACTACCAGTTTTGTATTTGCCCAAATTAATTATAAATGATATCATGCAAATATCCGCATCAGCATTGATGAAATTGCCCGCAAAAGAATAATAATTAACATCATTGTGTTAATTGGCACTGAAGACGAGCATTAGTTTATACTGATGAAATGAAACCGAACGCTTGGATCATCCAGCAAATACAAAACTTGTCGGATGAATCGAATGAGATACATTGGACCAATAAAATTGCACACGTTCAGCTGCGCTTGCCAACCTGTGTTATCGTTAATTCGATTGCCTTTGTGATCGTGATCGTTTAATACGGGTTCTAATGCAAATAAATGGGCTATCGTCATTCCTCGGGACTGATGAGCGCTTTTACATTTACAAGAGCACACTCGCCTGTACATTCCACACAAGCAAGGTATTACACGCGATTACACGGCTATACAGAGTAGTGTGGGGAGGGGGGGGGGGGGGGGCAAATTGAATTTCAACCCTGAAATATCAAATAATTTTGAATGGAACTTAGCATGGACGGGACCACTTCATGGAATCTGCCAAATTGAAAACGCATTGATGGAATGAAATTGATTAGTAATTAAAAAATCAACCGAGACTTTTGAGCGCCAATCAATTTTTCAGATTCCTGAAGTCGATCTGAAATTCGAAGGATATATTTATTGGGCGCCTGATCATCCCGCATTTTTTACAGAATTTTATCACTTTTGCATCCAGTAGACAAACATTCTTTAATATGAGCGCCGAAGGTGTCGGTAATTGCATAGATAGCGTTGGGCTATAGTATCTGCCAAGACTGTATCGTCTTACTCACGCGTCTTACCAAATTTATGTAAATATACCCCAGAATCCAGCTTTTGCGAGGTACTGCGGTGCTTATATTTAATTAAAGTGGGGTATAGAATACGAGAGACTCGGGTAATGGAGAGAGTTAATGGCGAACACATTACGAAAATCGAGAATCGTCGCTGTGGGATCAACCCTTTCTATTCTTGATTCTACCCTTAGCGTAGTACGGGAAAAAGTCATGTAGTCGTTGAGTGTGGGCGAATAGAATATTGAAAAAATGAAATAATCAAACAACATCGTGCTTGAATTTCATTTTTTTTATTTTATTGAAACGAAAGAAAACTATGCAACAAAATTTTGTAATATATAATTCAGGAATAAACAGGAGCACCTGAAGGGGCCCAATGCATTCGAAATGTATTTCAGACATGGCAGTTTCATGCCATCATCGTGACGGTGTGTGCGCGTATGGGTTTCTGTGTCTGTTTGTGCGAGTATACGTGTATTAGTGTGTATCTGCATATGTGTGTATGTAGGTGGGTGAGTGTGTGTGTGTGGTTTGGTTGGTGTGTGCATATGTTGGCGAGTGGGTGGGTGTGTTTCTTTCTCCGTCCCTCTCATTTTGTACGCCGTGGGTAGCGGCCATTAAGCATTCCTTCAGGGGCCGTACCGGACACCCCCCCCCCCCCTATGCGGCTGGGGCCATCGTATACGATTTTAGGCCATCGTATTTCTAAACACAGGGTAAATCTCCAGAAACCCCTGTGCTACGATGGCCGGCGCCTCTGATGAAACCCACCCTCTCCCCCCCTGTGTCGGGTTAGGTTCCCGCTCAGCCGGGCGGGCTCATTTTATGGGTACACACGGAACGTTCCTGCATCGGGTGTGTGTGGGTGTTGGTGGTGTTTGGGTGGGTAGGTGTGTATGTGTAGGTGGGACGGTGTCTATGTGGGTGGGTGAGTGGCTGTGTGTTGGTGGCTGGCTGTGGGTGTATGGGTAGGTGGGTGTGAGTGGGTCGGTGGGCGTAGAAACTTATGCATGCACACATAGCGGGAATTCATTGTTGCACGTCCAGTTCCTTTTATTCCCAGATAGTAATTTCAGTATTATAGGCCATTTGATCAATATAAACTGTCATTTGACAATAAAATGTTTGCATTTTCATAGTTTTTTCTCCAAAATTTATCACCTGATTTTGTGTTCTAACTCGAGTTTTCCCTAACTCCCTATTTTAGGGAATAAGGACACTGTTCTCTACCATCACCTAAGATTCACGGCTTTTTAATTAGATTTATCCCCCTACTTCATTGTAATTAAATACCAAGTTTGTAGGAACAACAGTTTTTATTAGACTTGTTTCACAAGTTGACGTTTGAGGGACTCTCCAACTGACACTAAACGCAACTCAACATTGAAGGACGCCCATCCAACGTCTGAATGACGAACCGCGGTGAGATGATATTGCAGGGGTGAAGACAGCATCAACGACATGCGTGAGACGCATTTTCCATGAGGTACAAATAATGTCTCAGAGTTACTGGGAGCATAAGAAAATGAAGAAAGCAGGAATTGAGAAAAGTGTGAACGCGATACGAAATTTTGTATAAATCACGGAACCTTAGTTGAAAACCAGAGCGAAATTCCGTCAAATTGCACCAGACACAGAATTAGCATGTTCCATAAAACGCTCATTTTAATCTTTGTCAAAGTCGTACTAAAATTATTCATAAAATTTTTTTTCTCTATGCACTAGTGTCAATATTGCCATACGTCTGTCCAACATCCGATTCGGCGGAAGAAAATGATGCAGCAGCAAGAGATGAGAGTAAAAATGTAAGAGACGCGTGAAACGTCGCTTTGGATATTTAAATCCAGCCACTGTGGGAACGATGGGGTGGAAACTGAAAACTTTTCGATGGCTTTAGCGATACGAACTGCGGCTAGGGGGTAGGAGAAGAGGAAACACTCAATGCAGCCGAACGAAAAGCAACAGAGTTGTCGAAGCGTGACGTGTACTCTGTATGTCAGATTTTTTTACTCAATTCTTTCTCCTTTCGTTTTGCTCGAGGGGGGTAAAAAAGACGTAGTGCACTAGCACTAGCGCGCAGAAATGGGCGGAGTGGCCTGGCCCGCTCGCAGATAGGGTGGGTGTGTCTGCCTGTGGGGATAGACTAAAGAGGGGTGAAAAAAAAGGCGAGAAAGCAAGTTTTTGTTGAAAAAAAAACCTACTTTTGCATAGGTATTATCGGTACACACTGAGAGCATTTCCATACACTGTACTATATTCAGATGGTGAAGACACGGTTGTAACTACACGAAGGGATATAACTGGTGAATTCTACCAACCAGTTGATGGAATTTATCAACTAGCCCTCGGGAAAAAATCCTATGATAGGCCGGGGTGAAAAAAAGTATATGAAAATTTATCGGAAAGATTCGTGACATACACGTGGCTCATTTACCCATGTGATATATTGCTCTGCCGACTCAGCCGACGATTTTGAAATGTTCTGCGAAAATTCTGAAAAAATCACAGGTGGCTGCAATGCTTAAAAAGCCTTATCGTATTTTTTTTATTTTTTTTACTCATAATTTGTGTTTTTTCCTCAGCTTTTCAATCGAAAAAATATGATATTGATACCAACTGTACAGCAAATCTGAAATATAAAAAAAATGACTGATATATGTATATATTCAAGCACAGCATTATTTTGTTTTCAGATATATATATATATATATATATATATATATATATATATACATATATTGCTCTGCCGGATAATAGTTCCGAATCGTACATATAGTGTGGGTGTGTCCGCCCGTGGGGATAAAGTAAAGAGGGGTCAGAAAAATAAAAGGAGGAAAAAGCAACTTTCTGTAAAAAAAAAATAAAAATAAAAATAAAAAAACAACATGCCAGCGCTTTTGCACAGGTATTATCGGTATACACAGAAGAGAAGTGGTGCGAAAAAGAGTTTTCACCGCGGCTAGCCCGGCTTCAGCTTTACGTGTACTACGTGATATTACAGGAGTATTGGTGTCCCCGGAGAAGCCACTTGGAAATAAGGGTTGGTTTTCAGCGGGCAGTGCGGGGGGGGGGGATCTGGGCACCTCGGGGCTTTTTCGGGTAAATGGAAAGAAGTAATAAACGATCTACTTCCAGTGGCCAGACAAGCCCGGCTAGACCCAGTCAGCCAATCTAAGTTGTTAATTGTTGGAATAAAGGGGATTTCTTAGTTTCAGGACAGCCTCGCATGTCAATATGGCGATCGCTGGATAAGGATGGAATTTTTTTTTTTCAGCGGAATTACTTTTTAACCTTAATATTCTTTATTTCTTTCGGCAACTACATTAAACTCTGCTTCTTGTGACAAAACGTGGGGTTCTCATTAAAATGTCAATCTTGGGGTCGCTGGCGGTTGGGCAAGGGGCGGAGCGGGGGGGGGGGGAGGGAGAGACGGGGGCGGGCAATTAACTGGGTAACATTTTAGGGGGCCGAAGGTGGTACTGGATGTTGGGATAGAAATCGTGGAAAAGTTTTTGACGTTATGCTTTACGGAGATATGGGGGAAATAGTCTTGATGAATTCAACGGGTTAGTTTAATTAACTTCCCGATCTAAGGAAGTCATTGTAATGACCCCGAAAATGAAAAGTGCCAGATCGATGAAATTTTCACGTTTCTCGACGTTTTGCATCATCCTGAAGTGATTTCAGAGAACCGTCTGTATGTGTGTGTGTGTGTGTGTGTGAGTTCGTACGTATGTGGCCAAATTTTTCGTTTACGTTTTCTCGGAAACGGATCGTGCGATTCGATTAATTTTCCTCGAATCACATTTTGGATGGCATTTGTGCAGTATATGTAATGTTATTAGCAATTGCAATTGTTTATACTGTTCCACTGGGTAAAATATTAAAGTTTTTGTTTTGCAGCCGCATCCTTATTGGCGTCTCACTCTCACTCAAGTAACACGCATAAGTCTCATCCTCATGCTCATCATGCGTCTACTCAAGTATTCATAATTATCTACTTCATAAATGAGTCAGTTTGGAATTCTCAAATAGGCATGTTTTCGTTATGATAATAACAGGGGTCACACTGATTAACCGTAGTATATTGGAGAAGAATGAATTTAGTAAGTTGTGCTGAAAAACCAAATCGGGAAGTTTTATTTGTGCCCTGAGTGGGGCACACACATGCACACACCACTAGTTAAATGTTTTCCCAATAGCTATTCGCTGGCGATGAGGCTGGCAAGAGGGAGTTTAATATCGAGAGAAAAATTGGATGCTCTGGTTTCCAAATTTTTTGAAACGTTTTCTTTTCAATTTTGTAACATAATTTTTATGCTACTTTTGAGTGTGTTTGTAAATAATAGCATAGAGATATGATCAGACTATTGGGCCGGCATGGTAGCATTCAATTTAACTGAGTTTTCCAATTATTTTTCCCGGATGAATCACTTTATGTAACGTCTTGTCTTCAATATGGCAGGAGGAATTGCAAGAATTCGGATATTAGTTCTGTGCGCTCGTGCGTTTATCGTAATCGTATGTGCGGAAAAAGCCTGGGTGTAATAGGGTGGTGGGGGTTGTGTGTGGCGGTGGGAGGAGGGGGGGGGGGGGGTGGAAAGCAGGTGGTATATGAGGGATATAGTGAAAACGCTTGGATGAAGGACGGAGGCTATGCCTTTGAGGCTATGCCAAAGAACGTTTCCGGGATGAAAATGGAGCAAACAAATCGCTTGCCTCAGACGTTTACGTAATAGAAAACGAAATAGGATGTCGATGCAACGTGTGTTGTTTTTAGGGTGAAAATACGATTTTTTTTCCACCGAGAGGGTAGTAGTACTGGGCCAAATGACTCATCTCATTGCTACATTTCACTTTAATTCCTAATTCGTAATTTTTCCCCCTGACTCTCTCTCTCCACGTCTATTGTCACTTTGCTTTCAGCTTTGCTGGTAATGAATCATTCAATTTCTCGCTATGGCTATTATTAATATGTGGACTTTGATCCAATTCTTTTGTACAGCATAATGTACAGTAATAAACCATCAATCAATCAATCAATCTCTCTTTCTCTCTCCTATACTATCGACGGTAGCTGCTTTTCAGCATTTTCTCGAAAGGGCATACTGGACACCCATCCATGTGACTGGGGCCGACCTCCGCCAATTTAGACGTCGTATTAATTAAGGAAATTAATAAACGACATGATTGAATAATTTCAATTCTGGAATATTGATGGAAAAATTTCACTTGTCTCTGCAGCACAATACACTCATCACCGTAAAAAGTAGTTTAATTCATAGTTTACTATTTTCTACCTGCATCCACACGTGACTCATCCTGTCAACGCTCATAACATATACAGTGAATATCCACCAGACACGTCCATTAATTTAAAACCAGTGATTTCGCTTTTACATCGTTTTCTCGATGGTAAAAAGCGTGTACACCCTGACCCCCTGCCCGACCCCCCACCCTTTCAATTTGACGTTTGGAATGAGGAGGAAAGCACTTTGCTGATTAAGCGAGAACTGTTAAATGTCAAAACTGGAAATTGCTCGTGAACTATAAAAAGAGTACAAAAGTACAGTTACACGATGAGAGCGATGTGGGTGCCGCCACAAATGTGCGACAGTCAACTGCATTTCCTTTTATTTTTCACACCACTTTCCTAAAACGATGATGTTTAAAAAATAAATGCGCCGAAATATAATATTTACTCATAATGTTATTTGGCATTTTTTTACTGCCACGTGTTTTTAATTTCATCCGTCTACGTACGGCCCAAAATGGCAAAATATGCAAGTGTATGTGTGTGCGTTTTTTTTGTACTCTGTCCCTCTGTCTTTTACACCCCCCGGTAGTTACTCTTGAGGATTCTGTCGGTGGTACTGGCCACCCATCCGTGCGGTTGGGGTCGACGTTCCTCATTTAGGCCATCGTATTTATTTTTTTTTCCCCCGACATAAGCCGAAAAGAAAGTGCGAAGGGTAAAAACCTGTTAAGGAGATCTGCGAATAGCTCCTGATGAAGCGAACGATGTGAATCGATTAATGAATTTCCGAAAACATATATCACTGAAAGAGAACGGAAGAGACGTCTGTACTAGTTATGGAGATTTCCAGGTTGGAGTTTGAATTAAATCTGTTTAAATTATGGTCCTCAGCGCCCGATGAATGCTAAAGACGCTGGGAAATTCGAAACTCGAGAGTCGACTGCTCAGTTCATATTTCCGTTATTACGGAGCTGTATATTCGCCCGAGTCTGATAATTCATGGGGTGAAAAAAAATCAGGTTCTCATTGAATTCTGGAGGCGCTGGTGTTCACTATATTGAGTTATGGGATAACTTTGGAATGATTTTTTTCTTGTTTCCTTAATTAACAAAAATTGAGCTCGTAATTGAATAATTGGATAATGTTTAATAACAAAATTGAAGAACTTTCTTGGGGAGTTTCGATAACAATTTTCGGATATGGTAAATAAATTATTCTCCCCCCCCCCCCCTTCCCCCGCCCAATCGGATTTTCAGAAGGCGTTCAGGTGTCAAAGTATTCTAATCACTCGTATACTATTCCACTAGTTCAATGAGCACTTGTGGAGAACAATTGCCAAATTGCATCGACAGAGTATCAATTTTTTTCCACTATACTAACGTTGAAGCTTAATTAACCCGAGCTGTGAAACGAGAACTGTCCAAAGAACCTTTCACGATAGCGTGACTGCTGAGGCAGATATCACAGTCGAGAAGTACTCGAGAAAGTGAGTGAATGGGAGTGGATTGTACCCCGTAAAGTTTCGATAAGTTTGTCCTAGGCTTGCCTCCTGGTGAACGATTTTCCCGTACCTTAGAATCGTCGTCTAGACAAGATCCTGAGATCAAAAGGCATCGGCCACTTGGAAGTAACGCGGTCTCCGGGTACACAGTGGCGTAACTGGGGCTTCCAACGGAACCATCCATTTCACCGTCAATCCTCCGCCCTCCACCCGCCCCTCCCACTGACTTCTCTTGTACCTTCTTTTCACGTACATGGAGGGCCATAGTACTCCATTTCCTCCACCCATACCCTTTCTCTGGCTTCAGTGAAGCAAGTGCTTCTCACACATATCCCTACAGCGGGATTATACCACAGCATTCGCGGAATACATCGGAATCTCATGGAGGCATACTTTCGACAATCAGACGCTGGGCAATTTACTGATCAATGGAATTTTGGGATTGTCATGTACGCACTCCAGAATTTGATATACATGAAGATGGGGATGGGGTCCTGTGCCTGATTAGGCCGCACTCTGCGATAGGTATGGAATAAATTAGTATCTTTCCACCATACGTTGACAAAGCATGGTTCGTATTGTTTTCCCAAATCTTGTGAAAATTTCAACAATTTCAAAGATTTGTAAAATTGTGAAAGCTTCCGAAATTTGCAAAATTGCGAAATCTGAAAAATTTCCAACATTTCCAAGATTTGAAGGATTCCACAAATTTCGCCAGTTTAAAAATTTTCATAATTCAAAAATTTGCAAAATTTCAAAATTTTCAAAATTTTTAAAATTCTTGAAATTTTCGGGATTTGCAAATTTTTCAAAATTGTCAGAATATTCAAATATTTTAAAATTTTGAAATTTTCACAATTTTCAAAATCATTATCAGTAAATCATAATCAGAATCATTATCAGTAATTTGTCCATCATACATTGACAATGCATGATTCGTATTGTTTTCCCAACTCTTCGTGAGAATTTCAATAATTTCAAAGATTTGTAAAATTGTGAAAGCTTCCAAAATTTCCAAAATTGCAACATCTGCAAAAGTTCCAATATTTCCAAAATTTCAAGAATTCCACAAATTTCGCCATTTTAAAAATTTTCAGAATTGCAAAATTTTCAAAATTTCAAAAATTTTAAAAATTGCAAAAATTTTCAAAATATCAAAAATTTTCAAAATTTTTAAAATTTTTAAAATTAAAATTCTCGAAATTTTCAAAGTTTTCAAAGTTATCGGAATATTCAAAAAAAATTTAATTTTGAAATTTTCAAAATTTTTACATTTTTCAAAATTTTCAAAATTTTCAAAATTTTTAAAATTTTCAAAATTCTCAAAATTGTGAAAACTGCCAAAATATTCAAAAGTTTAGAAATTTTCAAAATTTCAAGTATTTGGAAAGAGTTTATTTGCAAAAAAAATGGCTTAATAAAGAATATAAATATCTCAATTATCGCGCAACCTCTGCAAACTTCCCAGAATGGACCAACGTTCCGCCTTAAAAAGATGACCCAAGTTGCCTCATGTGCTTCATCAGGGGCCATTGCCAGCTCGCCCCGCGCACTTCTCCTTTTCTGTACTCTTTTCTCCAACGTGCGAGCAAAAACATTCTATTCGGCGCTGGGTGCACAGTCAGTAGAACACGCCGAGTGACTGGAGAATCGAGTTGGAACGAAGCGCGAACCTGAGGTAAATTGAAATCCAAAATCCTCGAGTGCAAAGGAATGAAAGTAGTACGACTACAGGTTGGGGATGGCTTTGGTAGTGCTTTTTTTCACTTGAAAAAAAAAAACCGAAGAGAAAAAAAACCTATTACAGCCGTCATTTCCCTCGAATGCCCTTTACACCCAGCTGACCACCTTAACTTGTCTTTCGCGATAGCCGCGACTGATATGTTTTTATTTTCGTTCCCGTTTTTTACGACTAGCTGATACTGCTTTTGTTTCTAGAGCACATATCCCCAGCTCCAGTGAATTAAACCGCAGCAAGTCAATTGGAAAAGTTTTTTATTAGCACTGTAGTTTACGAATTCAATTTCTATTTTCTGAAACGACCGAATATACTGGCCGTTATATTTACACGAATCAACTGACCAATATTGTTTGCTCAATTGCCCCCTACTATTTATCGTATCATTTCGGTTGATTTGAAATCCGCTAGTGTTATTTTTTCCACTCTATTGTATAATGAATATTTTTCCACTCGAATGATCAGCAACGAAATTTGCAAAACGACGAGCGGATAATTTATTTCAATTCGCATAGCGCCTATATGCTGTATATAAAAACCACGTCACAAAATGTCCGAAGGCTCAAGCACACCGGATTTTCATTGCATATGTTGAAGCTGAATTATGGAATTATTCGCGTTCGCGCAGATGGACATATAGAATGATGATATCATGTGAAGCATCCAGGAAATAAAGTGGTCAGTGAAATTTGGTTATACAAATTATTTCCATCGCATCTGCATTAATTCGCGTTTGCTATCGATGGCGTATGTATTGCAAAGATTTGAAGATATTCGCAATAAAGGGTGATTGGAATTTTTATGGGAGTGAAGGGTTTTTTTTTATGGAATTTACCGTTCGCTGGAGAGCAATGTGATTGAGGGGGGGGGGGGAAGTGGGTGGGCGGGTGGATGATTGTATTTTTGTTGTTGAACTAATAGATTTTAGACATCATGCCTGCTGCATTATGAATCATTTAACCATATAATACATCAAGGCTTAATTGCACCACGCTGTAGGATTCAATCATCAACTGTTCGATTATGCGAATATACCACATGTATTGTATATCACCAGAGGGTTGTCCCATACTTCTAATTAATCTCGCCCATCCATTGTAAAAGATGTATGAACGAATATTTATACCCATTTGATCATCAGACATATCCGAGAATTCATCCTCCATCCGATTGTCAATTGTAAGCAATTTCGTAATTGCACTGACAAAGCAATTAAGCCATTTGACCGGATATATATATACAACGAATACACATTGGGCGACGCGAGAGAAAGCCTATCGTTTTCCCAGTAAATACATTGGCTCTCGATATAACCACGTAAACACTGCGATGATAATGCAATTTGGATAATACCCAGACACACTCAATAGTGATACGGTGTGATCCAGACCTCATGCAATACACAGCTGCAAACATAAATGCGTATTCACATGTATACGTGTGCAAGCCAATTGAAAATTATCATCCATGGGTGGATAGTGCTGAAGAAATAATTATCGATGCAGCGGCAAAATACCCCTATAAATTCGTTTTTTACCCCCCCCCCCCCCTGCCCTTTTTTTTGTTTCTTTCATCAGAAGTCAACAGACCCATGAATCATGGGGATCGAAGATAACTGGCACCGTGTAATGGGAAAATTTAATGCAAATGAAAAAGCTTTCATTTACAGCGTAGGTAACGGATTTATGGGGGCATGAGGAACGGCTGCCATAAAAGTCTCGCGGTGTTTCCAATTTGTTGGGGCTGTCATCAGCTACAGACGAGGGATCACTATGTGTAGATGTACATATCTTTGGTATCTGAATATTTCAAAAATGGGAAAGACAGAATGATGCTGATAGTATAGGGAATCAAAAGTTCCCGTTCCATTTTTCTCTGAGAGGTCCCCCCCCCCCTCTTCGGCGAGTTATCGAAATTTGACCCTAGCCACATCAACATCAACATCAACATCAACATCAACATCAACATCAACATCAACATCAACATCAACATCAACATCAACATCAACATCAACATCAACATCAACATCAACATCAACATCAACATCAACATCAACATCAACATCAACATCAACATCAACATCAACATCAACATCAACATCAACATCAACATCAACATCAACATCAACATCAACATCAACATCAACATCAACATCAACATCAACATCAACATCAACAGCCACCCCCACACACATGAAAATTTCATCGGCGAAAAGTGAAAACGAATGCCCAAAATGTATTCAATACGTACATCTTCTCTATTCATGTGCAGTATATTCATCTTGTATCTTGGAGAGTTCAGGATTTTTCTACTGCGAAGTAATATTAAATCCAAATTTTTCATTGCCTGTTCTTTACAAAACTGCAGCTACTAAAAAATCCAACAAATACGCTTTAGGGTGGATCCAAGCTTCCCAGTAATCCATTGCACGAAAAGAGATTCTGAGATGAGTGCACAGTCCGAATACATGAAAGGAATTAAGTATACCCGCTGTATAAATTTATTAATTTTATTTATGCATCTAGAATACAAAAGGAAGGCATAATAACTGGAATATTGTGACATGATATTGAAAATTAAAATTTTGTAGCATGAAAATAGGCAGAAAAATGCGAAGGTCTACCATGTGATTCCATTAATCGGTTCAACTTGGATTTAAACTCTGCACCTCTGCCTTCCTCGCTTCCATGTCTCCAATTGTAAGTTATTAAAAAAAAAAGTTCAACCAAGTTTAAACATAATTCTTGACCCCTGCCACAATAAAAATCACAATTGATTTCCTGGTTACCGTATTTGAATTGCCTAATTTCCACTAGTCGTGATGAAGGACCCTAGAGTCTCATGTTGGTATTAACTACGACACTGTATCCCGTAACGGTAATGGACGCTTAAATTATGCATTTGTTTCGGCATTGGTGCTCCCCGACCTCCCCCCCCCCCCCCCCCCCCACCTCTTCTCATCAACGAAATTGTAATTAGTTATTTACACATTCCAAGTGCGCGTGAGCCAGTGTCAATGATTAAGAAGGCAACTAGGGATGGGAACTTTGGCAACGCGGTATTTAACTTCCGTGAGAGAGGAGTCTTCAACTTCCTATGCTATACGCTAACCTCCTCTTACCGACTCCTTAGCTGGGGGGCCCTCTTCTTATAGACCTGGCAGCTACTCGCTCGTTAAGAGAAATGAGAGAGGATTTGCAGTGTTGAGAGATGGAGCGACTGTTAGACTACTACAACTGTCTCACTCAGTGGAAAATTACGAGGGAGAACACTGAGCGAAGGGTCTTATCCACTTTTGCACAGGGCGCGGGTGGCACGCGAATGACGACCAACTTTACCCTCTAGAGGCGAGAAAACTTTTCCATCTTTGCTTTCACACTGCACTGTGTTTACACCTATCGAGGGGTGGCAAGTGGATTCTGGCATTGTTGGTGAGTGGCGTTGGCGTGACATTGACAATGACGTTCATGTTTATCATGCATGACAAAACATCATGTGTCACTTGCGCGAACGGAAACGAAATGTTTTTCTCGACGCAGGGAAGTTATTGCACTCGGTTAATCCGCTTAAATTTGTGTGCGCGCGCGTGTGTGTGTAATCACTTTTTTGGTCTGAAACTGAAAAACCAAATTCCACTCATGCATTAAGCTCTATTACCTCGGGGCAAACATACGACTCAAGAGCATGATCAGGATATCTGGATTTATTTCACTTGGCAGTACTGCTGGTAGGGCAACCCGCTTCATGTTGTATTTTACTATCTTAAGTGATAGCTAATATTTGACATTTTAGTCATGCAAATGTTTAGTGGAAAATGCCTGCTAATGATCCTTCAATGATGTAAATATTCACTTTGTCTTACTGTCTCAGTCCGCAAGTCGAGAAGCTAAATACTTGAATAAAATTCTCACTTGCATTTGTAATTTTGTTTGCACTGGGAGATGGTGGGCAAGTGTAAGTAGACGAGTTGGGTTGTATCGCTGGCAATCTCTCTATTGTGGAAGCAACTGCTCTTGATGTCGGCCAATGGCAGGTGTAGTGTTTTTTTAAAACGTGTTAGATTAAATCACCCACTTGTTTCTCAAGTTAATTAACACGCAAAACACCTACTGATTGATGTATAGGTGAGATGCAACAATACATTTTTGTATTTGAGAAAGAAACATGTGCGTAGAGAGCTACACGACGGAAGTGAAACTTCGTGTGGGCCGAATTTATAGAGATGTTATAATATTCTGTAAATATATTTTCTACTGCTGAAGATAGGATAGGATAAGTGGCTCTAATATCAGTGTCAATCGGAGCTTATGATTTAAACCAATCCAATTATATCAATATACAACAGATTTTCTATTCTGTATCCATCTCACGAATTTCTACGAATGAAATTCTCGGTTTGTGATAACTGGAGTAAGAAACGAACACTTTTGATTAACACACATACCAAATTATTCCGGACATAAATTATGATATAGAAAATAACGCTCGGCACATATATAACGTACACATTAATACACCAGACTGGAAAAGAGCGGGCTTTTTACCGTGGATGGAAAATGCGCATAACGCCATCTTACGCCCTGCGTTAAATTATGACGAACGCGTCATTATCGACGTTACCATGCAACACGTTGTAAACGGGTCTAGATGTGCGTGAATGTTCTACTTTCTCTTTCTCGTGCTCCCCTCCCCATAACTCCCATAACGTCTCTACGTCCTATCGAATAAAGGACGTACGCACTCCATATATGGCGTTTTCCCCTCCCCAATGGTGTCGGTTTTTGTAACATAGGGACTCGCGTGTATTCGACTCACACCCAAAGGCGCCTATAGAAGTTTCACTTCGCAAAAATTGTTGAAGTAAGTCGTTTCAAAGGATTTGAAAACCCAACATTCCTCTAGGACGTCATAAAGTATTAAAAGGAACAGTCAGGTACAATGAAGGACCTTTTCCGCTCAGGGTCCGTCATAGGCGAGACTGTCTATATTAGTTAGTTGGTTTTCGCCCCTTGGTCGAGATTGTAGGAGTGTGCTTACTTCCCCGTTATGTCATCATTCAGAATCAAGCTTTTAAGCTAAGATCTGAAAGGATGTCCACGAATTATTACACAATTTTTTCAAACAAATATCTCAGGGAAAACGATAATTTTTCTCATGGGGAACTGGGAATACATATCGAGAAGTTATTGGTTTGTCTCACGGTCACAATCCACATCTCATTAATCAGATATTGACTCTTCCCAGAGCACGATAGAAATGGGAGGTAAAAACCAATCAAAAAACGCTGCAGACAAACGAACGCTTAATTTTCCCAATTTTTATCCCTCAATGTAGTATTTTGAACGATTGAGTAATTCACTAGATTCGAATAAAACACTCCCCATCTTCCGGATGAAGGATTGACGTCCAATGGAAAATAGATTGCCCTGTATATTCAGTATTTGACGTATATCAGGACCGAAATCGAAGGGATAGAAAAGATGTGAAGGGTTGGGGGGAGGGGGGAGTGATGCTACACCGGCGTCTGGGTTTTAGTAATGGCTGGCATTCGAAAAGGGGGAGTTTCACCGGTGTTGCCAATGCATTGGTATTTCACTCTCCCCCTCCATGTTTCAATTTGGTTTAAATCTGCCTTTGTCTTCCCTCAAACATCCAATTGATTCGCCAAATTGCCATACGATTCGCTGCGTTGTTTTTTCTCAATCCTCATTTTATTAACAGATTTTTTAACGGATAAATGGTTCAGTGGAATACACTGAAGGAACAAGCCTCAGGTTATTAATGACAGAATGAAAAAATTCCAAGCATCAAATACATCAATCGACAATCAGAGAGGTAAATGAATCGAGCCTAGTCATTTTTTTAATGGTTCGATGTATATTTGAAGTCACATAAATTGAATTCGATTTTTCGGCTTATTTTCCCAATCTTCTTTTCATTACCAAATTTTCCAGCGACGAAAGGCGGAGTAATTAATTTATCCGGCGTCTTGGTAGGGCTAGGTGATTCAATTTCATGCGATCCTCGTCCCAAATATTCCCATCAGATAAACGTCCAACCGCATTAAGGCCCCCACCATCATCTCTGGAACAAAACTTGATAGAATATCGCATTACCGAAGAAGACTTTTAGCGACAGAGTGCACTGGGACAGTTTTCACGAGTTGATCGATGTTGCCTTTGGCATTTATATAGATTTAGGGGACAGGAAACATGATGAACCTTCGCAGTTTATAGCAACAATAAATGTCGCAAAGGAAGATAAAAGTGTGTACCGAGCCCCACCAATCGCCCAATTTTTTGTTGGTCGAATTTATCTCATTTTCGATCTTTTTAAACTGGTTAAATGTGTTCGAGTATGTACAAATTCGAAGGTTCTAAGATTTTGTAAAATTTGGAAATTTCCGACATTTTTAAAAGACAACGTTAAAAACTAATAAAACTAATTTTTATCCCTCAGATAATGTATTTTAACGAGGGTATATTATCCCCAGTTTTTTACCCCGGATAATGCGGTATCTGCATATTGAAATTTATTCTCGGTTTCAAGAAATCCCGAGTGCTCCTCTCTTTCACTTCGTGAAGATGAAAGCCCTTGGCCACCCCCCCCCCTCCCACTCCCTCCCTTCTCCACCGCCCAGAGCGAGCGGTGCAGAATAAAGGGCGAGAGTTTTCCCAGTGGAATTTATCTCATCCGGCGACTAGAGGACTTGAGGACGATGAAAGCAACGTAATTCGGCCACAAAAACGGATGTCTCTCGCTGGGTGTGTGGATGATTTCATGCTAATATCTGGGTATTGAGTGGGATATTATATCTTGCTCGTCTGCGGTAATTATCGGATAAAAAAGCCGGATTAAGGGGGAAAAAATAGTGATGAGGTTATTCATAATTTCAGAAAGAAATCAGAGGTGAAAATATATAAGTGGATGGATTTTCAGGAATATTAGCATATACTGATGGCAAAATTTCTGTTCCAACAGTCTCTTGGGTGTAGCCGATCCGCATTTCTTCTTACTATGTTGACCACTTTTGCCGTTTACGTCACTATATTTCCCACTCTGGTCCCCCCCAATGCGACAAGTTGGGTTTGCGACCGACGTCGCGTTTTTCATGGATACCGCCAATAGCGCACGTCGAAGGTCCCTACTCCGGGTCGGTATTCGTTAGACCAATCATCCACCATAAAAAGTATTCTTAGGATGCTAAGTGCAAGTTTATGTGCCCTCAATTTTGACCCAGTTTCATGTAGTGAAGTATTAGTTATTGGGTGATTTCAAGTGGCGCGAAATTTTAATGACTATTCAAACTTTCATATTCGGTCTAGATCCGAAGTTGTCCGACTACCGCCGGCGCATGCGTGTTTGCCCGCATTTGAGTCAGTGCGTCACGTGACATAGTCGCAGGTAGCGACACCTGTTCTATTCCAGTATTCAAAATTTCATGATTTCTATTTTTTTTTCTGAAACCAGTCTATAAATATTTAATTGACGTGTCGGAAAATGTAAGAATGGGAAACAGCAACCACAAATCGGGAAGTTTCGGTTGTGCTGCCAACGGGGGCAAACACACTTCCAGCCCACTAGTTCTGTGTTAATCCTTGTCTATCTATATACCTTTATGGTAGCAGGTAGCCACATCCAGACCTGCCCAGCGTGATGAACCCATTACTCTTATCTCGGACAGCTAATTCTGTTCCAAAATTTACAAATTCACAAATGGAATCCCAACGAATTTCTATGAATAAAATCATCCAGTTCATAAGTTTTCTGTCTTCTAAGATAAACCGCGAAGAAACATTTTTTTGTCGCTCACCGAAGAGTACGTGCAGGTCTCCGAGCGATACGCAGAGATTGTCAGGCCAATAATGTATCTCTGTACGAAGAGAGTGGAGGAATCGCGTTCGGACAGTATGCAAAAGGGACGGAAACAAAAGGTGGCATTGGAACGAGGAAAAATGTTGGAGAGAATGTACACCACCAAAGACCATATTCGGGTGCGGATTTTGTCGTTTAAAATGCATAGAGTTCATAACTTATTCGCGTGGTTGGCTCGCAACTATTGCGTCGCTCGGCCCAACCTTCGTACACTCTTCCTTTCTCCTCTTCATTCTCGCGTTCTCTCAGACTCGCGAATCCTTCCTAGGGACTCCCTGACAGTACTTTATGATGGTATTTTCAAGATTTTTTGAGACTAGTTAACTTTCCGATAGGAGAAGTTATTACTTGGGAGTGGAAGACAAAACAAATGTGTGTCTGGCTAAGATTTTGGGATGAACAATGAAAGGGCCTTTTCCTTTGAGGGTCGTAAATCCTCAGTTATGCTGGAATTCGCACGTCGATAGTCCCAAACGGTTACTACGGAAACGTAAGCCGACGTAACATGTAGGTGAGGTAATGCATTAATGAGGAAAAAAACAGTCAATTATATACAATACGTATTATATACAAAACAGTCAATAACATACAATACGTATTGATTACACGAAATAGACTGAATGTCTGAATATAAAAATAATTGTTGGAAATAATTGTACAACCTTGGATATGAACTGGAGATTTTAGAAAGAGCAAAAGGTATTTTCTGTTCGCGATCTCTATGGCAACTAAAAACTCCAATCGGGAAAAATACACTCGAGTCTTATCCTGGAAGAAGTGAGGGTCAATTAAGTCTCGGTGGTGGGAAACTCAAAATTTTCCTACATCGAAGGCGTGGACTAAAAATACGTTAAAATTTGAGAGGAGCCATATTTTCATGTCCCGATTGTCGCCAATTTTTCTGGAAGTGGAGCGAACAAGGGTTGATTGTTGCATTTTATGACTGCATATGTGACACTCGTGTCGATAGTCGAATGCCAAAGTAATTTGGGACTGCTTTCTTCTATTATGAAGAGTTAAAATTTTACGAAAAACGAAATTTCGAGAAAAAAAAACAGACGCTGTCCAAAAATTCTGGATATTTATGACATTATTTATAACCTCCTTAGAAACTAACATCTCGACATTCTCTCTTATTTTCAATACCGACCATGAGTGTTTTCTTTACTTCCGTCTCTATCTCGTCTTCAGAATCTTTTCAAACGATCGAGAAGTCAATGGTTCAAATCTGATTTGAAAATGTTTACCTGAAGTTTTTACCTTTTGTCTTTGTAAATTTTCACAACACCCCAATTCCATGATTAAACAATTTCGCTGGAAAGATGGAGCATTTCCGAATAAATGTCTACTCGGGGTCTTGATAATCCGGATTATAAGAAACTCTCAGTAGATTTGAAATTGTAATTGTTCTATGAATACTCTGTGTAGTGGAGAATGAGACGAATTCAAAGTTTGCTATAGAATCTCATCTCTGAGCGGCCGCAACCAGTCCAGAATTATTAATACGAATGAACAATACAGGGATAGGCGGTGCTTAAATGAGAAATAGGAGAGGGGGGTGGACGATAAAACGTGAATATAGTGATACGAGTAAAGCCAATTGAATCACAAGATTCAATATTTGAAACAATTAATCTAACTGCACCCGCCAAATATTCAGTTAGTGTTGGGTTTAACTGAAATAGGAAGCATTTAATGGGGAAATACGTATCCGGCGAAAATAGATTCCATGTGAATAATGGGTGTACATAATAAGCGGTGTTCTCTGAGATTGAAACGTTAATTATTTCAATTCTTGCTTTCGAGAAAAGCAATATAATGCAATTGAAAGTGAAATTTTCAATGTAGGTTTTTGGAGGGGGGGGGGGGGGGGGGAAATTTCTCATTTATCCATATGCGCATATGTTTGCTTTTCACCAAAAAATGAAAATTTTGGAATCCAGAAATGTCCACTGTTCGGAATTGTTTGGAGTTTGAGTAACAGATTTGAATTTTGAAAATTCGGAACTTGAACGTAATTTCAGAGTGAATTGTTCAGGACGATGCTGATTGTTGAAGTAATGCATTTCTAAAGTATTTGAAAACCCAACATCCCTCTAGTATGTCATAAAGTATTGAAAGGAACCATGAGATAGAGGCCTGGACATTTGGCCGAAGTACAATTAAAGACTAGTGGGATAAAAGTGTGTTTAGCCCAGTCGGGAACACAAGCAAAACTTCCTGCTTTGGAAGGTCTGTTTGCCATTCCTGCATTTTCCGATACATCACTTAAATGTTTAAAAACTGATTTCGGAAAAAAATACTAGTGTGGGTAAATCTGGAGGACCCGTGAGGTTCACACCAAAAATTTGCAAATTTGAGAATTTTAAACTATCTCATTTATCAAGCAGATAATTATGCGGACACTTCATTAATGACCCAGATAATTCGATACTGAAGTCTCTCAGAAATCGAAAATTTTCACTTTTCTCGGCGTTTCACATTATTCTGACAAATTTTAGATGAGGGTTCTATGTGTGTGTGTGTGAGTGTGTGTCATATGTTCCTATGTGACTGATTCTTTGAGAAACGGTTCCCGGTAAACGGCTCGATCGATTTGTTTCCCCTTTGACACAAAATTACTTCTGACTAATGTCCAGGGCGAAAAGGAGTGTCAATGTTGAAAAACAATTCCTTCAATTGTTGTTAACAATTTTAATTGTTTACAACGCTGTATCTCGAGAACGGTGACAGATACGGGAACAAGTATTAAACAAAAGTTGTTTCTCTCATGAAACTATAGCTTCCATATTTTATTACTTATTTCACTAGGCATCATACTTCACGAGATATCGATAAAAAATCGTAATAATCGATCAATAGTCGGATTTGCGTAACTGATGTACAACTTGACTTCATATGTGTATCATCACACACACTATTGGGAAGTTATAGATGTGACCCGTAGAGGGTCACACTCACGTCCCAGTTATTGATAAATATTTTCATCGTTAAATCATAATTTGCAACACAGATTCATCCTAATATTGGAAGAATCTCTTACGAATGAAGAAGTTCTTCTTATTGAAGAAGTTCTTATGAATGATCGGCTCGTTCCAAACATTCCCGAATTCTGTTGATGTTCTTCGCATCAAATTGCAATATCTCACTAATTATGCGAGGCAGTGTAAAAAGTCATATTGTAGTGATCGGCTACATCGAAAAATGCAACACGCATGCAGGTTTTAGCGCTGGTGGCCAGACCACTGCTCACACACGTATGCGCGTTGATGAATTTTTGGCTACACGCAGAGCTATGGCCAAGCCGGCGGCCATCCCCTCTCCGTGCAGTCACATTCCACTGAAGACGCGTAGTTGTCCATTGCTCAATCTGATATATTCGATATAAAATTCAACTTGAAAAAAAAACTGTACCTTTTCTGGAGCGCGACCTCAATAAATTGTGAATTTGCTGAAATTAAAGTACAGATATTCCTTAGAAATCAGCTCAGAAATGGGTTAATCGATGCGCAGATATGATATACTTCATTGACAATTCATGTACTGGAATCAATATTGGAATAATTGATGCTAGAATTTTATACCCGTTTCAAGTATTTAAATTATGATTGAAATATCATTTAATACTTTAACCTGCAATATCTGTTCATCTCGCTGTTACAATTTTTGATAATACATCACGATTTTGTAAATGCGAAATTCAATTAGAATAGAACGATTTTCTCAATTCAAATTTTGAAGAAAAAAAATTCCCAGTTCCCAGGTCTTCATTTTTTTATTTTTTTATTCACGTTCTTTTGAATACGAATTATTAGAGATTGGAATTTATCAAAATACGAACCACTAATGTAACAAACCCATTAGCTGAAGCTAGTATCGCGGTTGAAAATGATTTTCAACAATTATGAACTAGTAAATGTGACAAGCAGCCTTGAATTCTTTCCTATTTTCGTTAAAAAACAGAGGT
Organism: Asobara japonica; assembly: GCA_026005395.1. Lineage (NCBI taxonomy): Eukaryota > Metazoa > Arthropoda > Insecta > Hymenoptera > Braconidae > Asobara > Asobara japonica. Next base: position 955,814 of record BQMI01000334.1, read on the forward strand.
ATGGAAAAGATAGAAGGGAACCAGGTACTGCGCATGAAAACCTCTGAGCCCCGCTGAATCTGACACGGAAAAGAGTGAATTATTGCGGAGATTTTTTCTTTTACATCGCGTCGCGTCGCCCATAATGGTTTAATTGCAGTGGTTGTGTATATGTATATATGAGGGTATGTGTATGTGTGTGTATAGCGGATGTACTGACAATTAACTTCGTATTTTCGTGTCAAAAGCGAGGTTATGTTTTTACATCTACACGGCAGAGTGGAATATTTTTACAGAAATATTTTAACCAGCGAAATGCATTTTGAATGTACTCCATTATTTTGAGGTTCTCCTCTTGATTAATAAAAATGATGAAATGCAATGCAGAATGTTCATGTAGTATGTAATATTTATGTAATCAAAGTCAATTTATTGTATGAAAAATGGAAAGTGGGCTGTAGGAGCAAAAATGTGACCTGCGTTTATGAAGCAAATAATTCGGTTGAGAGTTTTGAAGTGAAACTTCTTATGGCGCCTGACACAAAATTCGATGGAATGTTTTTGAGGGAAGGGGTGCAAAGCGGGCAGCGGAGGGGGCGTTACGAAAATTCCGACATGCTACATGGCACTGCGGCAGAGTGGGGAGAAGAATGTGAACCGAGTATATTGCTAGTGTCAATTATGGGGAAAACCAATGCAGAACGTTGCAAAGAATATTGTGATCGCTTGCGTGAAAATAATCCTTTAAAATCAAAGAAAACAAAAACAGTCAAAAGTGTGGCGGAATGAATAATCGGATTTTTATAAGGATTGCCTTCGGGCTTCAGCGCCGAACTCGCCCGAACCAGCTGTTCTGCACCTCCGCAGATGGACACCCGAAGGCAATTCTTGTAAAAATCCGACTATATGAGGGATCATCGGGGCAGGGCAAAGGCAATCAATGTCAACATTGAGGATGATGATCTCTCACATGCGAATCGACCGAGCAATGATCAGAATATTGAAACCGTATTGGAGCATGTCATTTCGAATTTTGTCGGGACAGTTACGTATCCTGGTTTTCTTATTTGGTATTACAGGTTTTTGGAATCTTGGAAACTGTTTAATTTTTCAATATTTAGAATGGATTAGAAATTTGATGAAATCGCAAAATTGCAGTTAAACTACGAGTTGTATATCACTAATTTTCATTCTGTCCATGGGACAGTTATGAGTTTCGGGTTTGATGTGCCTGGAAATTGGACGGATTTGTTACCCAAGCTGATGACAAAGCTCCTGATGAGACTTACACTTCTGGGTCGTAAAGCCAAGCATGTTGAGGGCCCAGGATTACGGAAAACGAGATACAACGAGACATAACCCGCACTGATGTTCACCTGGCGTCGAACATTAAGCGAGTTGCATGTACGTGTCCGAGGGCGAATGATTTTGTCGTGGCGAGCCTTCATCCAGTATTCCTGCCATTTTCCCATTCATATTTTTCTCCAGAGTTTCAGATATTGGAAGTTGTGAAAGTCTTTAAATTTTTTGCTAGCATTTAAAAACAGCATTTCATTTTTGAAAATGTTTTTGAAGCTCCCAATTTTGAAAGTTTCAGCTTACCGATCTAGGGAAGTTGTGATGAGCCCGGAAATGTAATGTGTAGTCGCACACACACATTCACATATCCGGAGGTTAATGATGCAGTTTGTCGAAGATCGCACTCCATTTATTAATGTTTTCAAAAATTTTATTTCTCTTCGAATTTTGAATATTTTAGCACTTGAAATTTTTCGTTCCCCAAATTTTTGACGTTTCTGATATATATCAAGATACAACGAGATATAACTTACGGTGATGTTCACTGCGGGTTGAACATTAAGCGAGTTGCATGTACGTGTCGGGGGTTGAATGATTCTGCCATGGAGGCTTCATCCAACGTGAACGTTTCATGGAGAATTCTCTACGTACAGTTGAGAAAATACATTTGGAACGCCGAGTGAAAGGCATGTGAAAAAGGTAACAGTCGGATGTCGATTTTTCTCAGCGTCATGTGTAACAACCCTGAGAACTCATCACTTCTATGGCCAATGGTGCTCACATCAGTTCAACATGTTTCCTCGAATTTTTTTCACTTCCATTTTCTTAGGTCTCTCAACGTCATGTAACATAGGAAGCAATTTCCACCTAAATTTTTACTTCATCTACGGTATTTCATATTTTTCTTTTGTGTCCAGGGAAAATTTTAAAAAACAGATTGGAGAGAATAGTTATGGAAAAATGTTTTCGTTTATTATGCAGTTATATAAGACATGTTGAAAAGTTTTCGAAATATTTGAACCTTATTAAACCGTAAAATCGTGCAATATTTGACAGCTGCAAACAAAAATTTTGGAAGAATTTAAAATCTTGAGCAATTTGTAAAGGGTTGGAAGAATGAAAAATTTAAGATAGTTAATGTGACGCGTGAAGTTTTTCTACACGTTCATTTTATAGGTAATTTTTAGATGACAGACAATGCTGTCATTAACTCAGATGTGAAACTTCAATAGTAGCGTAAGGATTCCTTCAATCTTCCGCAAAATCGTTTGAGTGCTGACTAAGGTCCTGTAGCCCATCTAAGGGGGAGGAGCAGAGGTGGCGCTGTTGGTCGGTGAGGAACCGCTCTTACCGACATAAATTTCCTGTGAGTACCATGCAAATGTCGTACAGTCAACTCTTCCACCAATGTATGTCCCACAAGTTGATGGATCCCTATAGTCACTATTGTCATGACCCCACCACTCACCATCAAGCACCGTCTCCCCACCACTGTACAAATGTTCCCGCGTGACTTTGAATGCTACCTCAGTGCGCTTGCTAGCAACCGGGAGTGGGAGAAGTAGGGGAGGGTCACTTGTGGGACAGGGCGGTGGAGCGTCCTGGCCCGTGCAGTGCACTAGTGGGAGAGTCGACTGTATCATGTCAATGCGGGGCAGTATAGGGCCACCTCAATGGCCTCAAGAAATATTATCGCTTCATTCGGGAGGTGCTTCAGCTCAGTTCAACCTCCAGGATGATCTGAGCTGATCACTTTGTCCATGGGAAGAAACAACTAAGCGCAAGTTCATCTCATCACTCTTTGCTGTCAACATGTTATTGTACCCTAGGTTATCGATCACTTCCTCACATGCCAGGCTCAGACTAATCTATTCAATACTGTTATTAATAATCATTTGAAGAAGCCGTGATATTTCAAAAGTAACACGACACATGCAGTGTATATCCATTTCCAAATTTTTGTATGTACGAACTCCCCTCTGTAAGGGCTGTTACAGATTGTATTTTTTTTGAATAAAGAAATATAATTCTTATTTATAATAAATAAATATAATATATATAAAAATTTATAAATCCAAGATTATCGAAGCCTTCTAAATAGAAATTCCCAGAAATAACAGAGAACAGTTCGAAAACGTTAAAGGTGTCAGAACAAAAAGGAAAAGCGCGTAAGGAAGGTAGTTCAGCAACCCCGTCGGAAAGACACCATAAAATTGTGTAATATTTTTTCTCCGTGTGCTAGACTTAAGTCAAAATTCGCGGATGTTCATTGCAGGTGTGCCTTCTTCATTCTCCCCTGTGTCTCACTCAACTTAATTGGTGTCAATCCCACCAGAACTCACTGGGTTAGGTGGAGATAATACCCCGGGACTCTTACAGAACGCAACTTTAGCATCACCTCTTCCGTTGAGAAATGATTTAATAATGTGCACAGCATCAACCCCAGGCAAGAACGTAAGCGTGGATAATCCCTTTAACAAGTTGTCTGGCAGCCCCCTTTAACCTTGCAACCCAAACGACAACTAATTCCTCCCTTGGTTATGGCGCGCTCGAAATATTTGAAAGGGGAAATTCGACGCACTATTTCATTTTTTCCCCATTTATTTTTTTTGATAAATGTTGATTAATCAGGCAATATAGTGCTTCATTTTATGCATTATTCAAAATAGTAGGGGTTAAAAGTTTGCTCTTAAAAAAATGAGTTTGATCTGCGCACGTGGTAGCCGATTTTTAATTCCGTTATAGGGGGTTGTAGGGACCCCGACAGTATAAAACAATACCGAGGAAATTTCGACTTTTTTCAACATTTGATATTGTTCTGAGGTATGTGCAATAAGGATAGTGTGTATGAGTCTGCATATGTGTGTACATTAGACCGAGTCAGTTTTTCTTCTTTTTTCGTCAAACCAGGCTTAAACTGATGCACTAGGTCTACAAAGAAACCGTGCAAAAGAAAAACCTAATCAGATTTTTTGTAAGGTCCCGCCAAATTTTTGAAATTTGCATTGAAAAAAACACGAAAATTTTGGGTTTTTTCAGTGTGCCGTGTCCCCATCCTTTGGTATGTGATAGAAATCAGTTTGATTGATCCAGAAACTTTGTTTATAGGTTAGACTTGAATATATGACATTAATTAATTTTTTCCCGAGCACACAAATACACTTTCCTACGATGTGATTGGTTTTTGTTTAATAAAAAATTTGCAAACATTAGCGGTTTATGACGTATATCTCAAAAACTATAAATGTGAGTGGTTAATATTATAGGACAATATTTGTAGCTTTTGTAATTCTCTACAAAATCGATCTTTACAATAATTACTTTTAATGTCCTCAGAATGATGAAGGTGTAGAATGGTAAAACATTTGTAGGACAGGAGGAGATTAGAACATTTGATTTTGACTTATCATTGTAGAAAAACCTCCGCGCCTTTCCGTTGTCAACCCCCGCCATTCGCCCCTCCACCACTCTCAACCCTCCCCCCCCCCCCCCCGCATTCGACCCTCGCCCGCAATCGGCATCCTTCGGCACTCTTCGGAATCCTTACGGAATACTTCGGCCCCCTTCGGCAATATTCGGCACCTTCCGGAATGCCTCGGAAACCTTCAGCAATCTTCGGGATCCTTCGGCAATCTTTGGGAACTTTCGGAATGCTTTCGGAATAATTCGGCACCCTTCGCAATTTTTCGGAATCCTTCGACCCTCGCCCCCCCCCCCCCCCACCACGACACACGCCACCACCCACTCTCGACCCTCACCGCCCCCCCCACTCTTGACCCTCACCCCCACCCCCCGTAAGTGTCCGGACAGCGTAACACCTTCATATAGTCTCATAAGAAGTTTCACTTCAAAAATATAAATGTACGATTTCTTTCGTAAATATCATAAGAATGAGGACATTAGCAGTAATTATTGTAAAAATCGATTTCGTAGAGAATTACAAAAGCTACAAATATTGTCCTATAATATTAACCACTAACATTTATAGTCTTTGAGATATACGTCATAAACCGCTAATGTTGCCAACTTTTTATTAAACAAAAACCAATCACATCGTAGGGAAGTTTATTTATGTGCTCGGGAAAAAATTAATTAATGTCATATATTCAAGTCTAACCTACAAACAACGTTTCTGGACCAATCGAACTGATTTCTATCATATACCAAAGGATGGGCACACGGCACACTGAAAAATCCCAAAATTTTGGTGTTTTTTTCAATGCAAATTTCAAAAATTTGTCGGGACCTTATAAAAGCATCTGATTAGGTTTTTCTTCTGCACGATTTCTTTGTAGACCTAGTGCATCAGTTTACGCCTGGTTATGACGAAAAAAAAAAACAAAACTGAGTCGGTCTAGTGTACATGTAGATACTCAAATTATTATTAACATGTTTAAAAGTTGTGGAGTTTTTTGACAGATTTCAAATATTTCCGAAATTTTGAACTTTTTGGAATTTGTAAAATTTTAAAAATTTTGAAAATTTGGAAAATTTGGAAAATTTGGAAAATTTTGGAAATTTTTGAAATATTGGAAATTTTTGAACTTTTTTCAATTTTTGAAACTTTTTAAATTTATTATGTTAGACTGACGCTACTACGTGTTGATTACATATCTCCACAAAATTAAAGACAGTTTCTACACTTTTCTTATCAGATAGTGATTAGGTCAAGGTTTGTTCGACATCCAAAAAGTAGTAATTGGCTACGATTCGATTGACTTTATTAAAAAGTCAATCACATTTCCTGTTCATCGCATTTTCTACCTCATGCCATCTAGACATCATTTATAGTCTTTCATTTTCCCCCCAAATTATGTCGATTATTTTTTTCCTTCAAATTTCAGCCAATAGAATTGCACCATTCGACAAGGCTACTGGGTAGTATACTGAATATTTTTCGCATATTTTGTGTCTTACCTATATATGTAAAACAAATTGTTGAATGCATTTAACAACTGATTGAATTTCTTTTTCAATTTTTTGAATATAGACTTCGTCTCATTTGGACAAAAAAAAATAATCCTCCGAATACGGTTCGAGTTTCAAAATTAATTCGATATTTCCCTCTGGGTTCCCTGCAAACAAACGAGCCCCTCAAGTTTTCCAGAAAAATCACTCGCGCTGCGCCTGGAAAACTTGACACGTTCATTTCTTTGCAACGAGCATATCGAGAAATATCCGATAATTTCGAAGCTCTCGTGGTATTATAAGCGATAATTCTCCAATATTTTCATCTCACAATTTATCACCTATTTCATCAGACGATTTTCATTTATATTACGTATCTAGCACATCGACTGACTGACTCAATATCGAATCCCATTTACCTTATGGCAAGGTCGTCTAATACAAACACGCATATTAATGGTAGAAATAATGAGACTTCGGGGCTACAAAAGCTGGTGGGGTTCATAAGTACAAAGTGACGAGGTAGTGGGAGGAAATATATAAAATATATCTCAATTGAGAGGTCAGTCGCACGTACTATAAGTTCGAATACAAAATGAAGTTAAACTTGATTTTCACTTTGTGTTTTATGTTCGGTGCGATCGCCTTAACCAACGCAAACAGAGGATTTAGTGAGTACTTTTATTATATTCAATTCAATATGACTGTATTCGTTCCAGATTATTTTAGCTGAAAAACAATGTGTGTGTGCGTGTGGTTTTTTTCTTTTTTTTTTCCTCCGTCCCTCTCATTTGTACGCCCCCGGTAGCGGCCGTGTGAGCATTCCTTCAGGGGGCGTACCGGACACCCACCCATGCGGCTGGGGCCGACTTTCGCCATTTTTAGGCCATCGTATTTCTAAACACAGGGTAAGCCTCCAGAAACCCCTGTGCTACGATGGCCGCTGCCTATGATGGAACCCATCCCCCCCCCTGCGTCGGGTTAGGTTCCCGCTCGGCCGGTCGGTCTCATTTTATGGGTACCGCCGATAGCACACACGGAAGTTCCTGCATCGGTCGGAATTCATGAGAAAATATTTTGAAAAAATATTCTCCGGCGGCCGGGCGCGAACCTTCGGAGTAGTATGCAGATACTCTACCACTGCGCCAAAGCCCCGACTTGTGTGTGTGTGTGTGTGTGTGCGTGTGTATGTGTGTGTGTGTTCTTCCTCCGCCCCCTCCATCGGACTCCCCACGAAAGGTGCTCTTCAGCATTTCTTTGAAAGGGAGTACTGGACCTCCTTCCCCCCCCCTCCCTCTGTATCGGATTAGGTTCCCGACCGACCGTGTGGTCTCATTTAATGGATACCACGGGTAGCTCACATGGAATGTTCCTACTGTCGATAGGAATCCATAACAAAATATTCCATGTGTGTGTGTGTGTGTGTGTGTGGGGAGGGGGGGGGGGGGTCTGTGGGTGGACAAATTTTCTATCAACTTTCCTTCGGAACCCAATAAAGCGATTTGACATTCTTTCTACCAGCACACTTATATGTAGAACAAATCTTACTCCGAAATAATCCGCTGATTATTGACATTTTTAAGTGTTTATAGGGCTGTATCTTGTGGACCCCTGGAGATAGAAAGAATGTGTTACACAAATCTCATTCCACTCATAAAAGTGCACATTTTATGTTTCATGATTCTCTTCATATCTGTGACAGTTCTCACGATACAAACGTGAAATGTTGGAAACTACTTCGATTTGTTTATTCTGTGCCCGGCATAGTTTCTACTATATAATGCGGAGAACAATCGGCTTGTTCTTTGGTGGCCTCCCCCGTTTAATCTATTACACATGGCGTATCTTATGAAAGAGCATTTTCTTTCGCGAAAAAAACTGTTTAACCCCATCATTGACTTTTCAATCGAATTTTAAACAATAATTCCCGCTGAAGATTTCGGTAGGGTTGCTTTGCTCACTACTGGTATTGAATTAATTTTGGTCTTAACTTTTAGATACATTTGACACCATAACAAATTGGCTCCTGGATAGCAATGAGCGTGACTGTCAAACGGAATGTTCTGCGATGCAGACACTGTATTCATTCAGTCGTACGACAACGATATGCATATGCATGTAAGTAGAACAATATGGAGGTGTGAAAAAATTCTATGAGCTTAGAAAATTGAAAATAATTGTTTTTTTCTTGTACAATTCGTATGAAATTATGTGTCGAGGAAATCATGGGAATCTTGAGTTGTTGTAGGAACGTTGGAGGGCAAAAAATGATCCAAATTTTCCATTGTATTTCTGAACGTAGATAGATAGATCAATCGATTTGGTAAATTTTTCAGAATAGCACTTTTTTGTAGCACTTGATTGTTTCTGCAAAAAGTCATTTATGGAATATTGCCCCCGTCTCCCTACTTCTGAAATATGGACCAATAAGCGAGCCGAGAGGCAAGATTCATCTAGTTTTATATACCTATATATAATTCTGAAGAGAGTTGATGAAAATTCTAGAGAATTTCCTCTCCGAGATTTCCTCGCTGACGAATTCATCGATCAAATAATAATAATAAATGTCTTTCTAGGGATACCTGCGGAAATGTCATCAACGCACGAAGAATGATGCCCAAATTTTTTGACGACTGAAATTATTGATGACAACTGAATTTCACCTCTATTCCCATCAGAGATCGAAAATGGGGAACTCTATTATAGTTGGAATATGGCGAAATGAGAAATTGATTTTAATGATGAAAAAAGAAAAGGTTTATTAGTATTTCTAATATAATCCACGATATTGCATATATGAATCCCAGTTTTGAGTTCTGAATCTGCACTGAGTGAGACGTTGATCCCTCTACAGATCTACTCGTATCCTGGCTATACCGTCGTATCATCCATATACCTATATATAGATCTATAGTACATGCACTGTGGGCGGGGAAATTCTAAAGGGGGGGGGGGGGGTTCTGAATTTTGTGACGGTCTGTGACGATGCGGGGGAGGGGGGTTGACGCGGCTGTGACGTCCCGCCGAATTTTTGTCCAGTTTTTGAATTATAAAATCGAAAATGCGTTTTCTGTCTTCAATTTATATACTCTCTTTTTTTAACAAATTACATAGCAGTTTAGAATAGAGTCTGAATTAATGGAAATTAATGGGGGGGGGGGGGGTCACGCATTTTGTGACGTAATAAACTAGGGGGAGATTGTGACGGTTTGTGATGTTGGGGGGGGGGGGGAGTCTCAAATGTCCAAAAAAACGGTCCGACGACCAATAATAGCCAGTTATTGGGCATTATAATGCACTGGTACATTTACCCCAATTGGTCTCTCAGCTAGGAGAGTTGAGAGTATGAGGTTACCAATTAACGCTGGTTCGTTGAAAACAAATGATTGGTTAATCTTTACAAACTAATAACTATCTTGTTTCGATTACCTTAGATCCAGCTGGGAATCAATATCGGTGGACACAGACATATACGTATGTCCTAAAAATCTTTCAACATTTTTTTCCACTATATGATTTAATCCAGCGGGCAATAAGCTGGGCATTTGAGTGCTAAATACTTGGAAAAGTCAATGATTCGCCATTGAGTTGAATTAATTTTAACTTGTTTCGATCCAAAAAAAAGATAAATGTAGATAAGCAGATGCTGAAACTGGAATTAATTGTTGCAATAATAGCACGGAAAAGATTGGTTGAATGGATAATGTCGAAAGGTCTGAAAGAGCAGATAAGTAGGTAAAAATATATTAGCGCTAATAGTAATTATGGATATTTCTGGAATGTCCGGGTCGAGTTGGTTGATCTGATAACTCAATTACTAATTTTGTCCATTTCAAGACAGGTTCTCAATCGTAATTGATGGTAAAAGGGCTGATGAGTTTTCTGATACCAAATTAACCTTAGTGCACAGCGCACATCCGTCTCCGGAATGGTACGAATTATTTCCCTGGTATCGAAAACGGATGGATGTGCTGTAATTGGACGTATCGCGTTCTTGTACCAAAAATATCTATTCTGATTCTGCATAGAAGCTTTGTTCACGGGTGAATTGTTATGTTCCAGAGTAAGTCAGTTATAGCTCTGCTTAGCCGGCTTAGCTGACTAGTGCTGTGAAAGATCAGTGAAAGATCATTCAGCAGTTTAATTCAGTAATGGGGAATTGTCAGCGGGTATTTGAAATATAAACAAATGCATTGCTGCCACTGACTAAAATTTCATTACGGAAAATAAACTTGATTTGTAATTAATAGAATTTTTAATGGCAACGTTGACTATCGCAACTTTTGAGAAAAGCGAGAATTCCAACCGCTTTCATGTGACAGCGTTAGTGACTGTAAAATAATAATACTGTGAAAACTTGTGCAATTTGGGTAGACGTTGACAAAAGCAGCGCCAACTTTGGAATAGCGACAGTGTCAGTGAGTGCAAGTAGGAATGAACGAAGAAATAGAGAAGAAAAGGACAGTTTTATCTTTTATATTTAAGACAACAGGAAACTGCGTTGGGCGTCACAGTGCGAAAGTGTCTTCAGCCTTATAATGCACCTGGCGCTGAAAACACCCGTGGTTTACGATCCTATAAACCGAAATGAACCTTAATATAAGAATGTTGCAGTATGGGTTTTCATAAATTTTGAGAGAAAGGTTTTTCGGATGTTACTGCGTAACACAACGAAGAACTTGCGCGGAGGATAGACACAGATATCAATATATCACAGGGAGAAAATGTCGCTTTCGCATAAAAATTTCACTACGATAGTAAATCCGGGGACGCGTTGGATATCTAATAATCATTTGGTTCCTTTTGATAGAGAGATGCATCGATTACCGTCATCATCCGCGGAGGAAAAAAATAGAATATTTTCAGACAATTTGAGAAGTTTCTAGTTAACCACTTCGGTAATAAGGCATTACTTCCTTGTAACAATATTGTGCGATAGTTTCTTCATTACAATAGCAGCTCAGCTCCACTCAAATTTTCCCAGCTCCCTCCGACTTCAAGCTGCCGAGAAAACGAAGAATTCAACATATTTTCGTAATAAGAATAGTAGTAGTATTCCGTCAAGCGTTCTCGTCATTCCCCGTACATGTATATATCTGTATATACAGCGGGGTGTAAAATTTTGCAAGATTAAAAATGTAAAAATATACATATAACACGGGGATCGTAGTGTATGAAGGGTGAACCTGGAGGGAGGGGGGGGGGGTGGGGATGAATTTTCGTCTGCGCGTCGTTCTCGCATTCCTCATTCCTTTTCACCCCCCCCCCTCCCCCGCCCAACACCATTTTACCCCCATAACGTTGTTCCTTGCTCTGACACCCTATACCAACGGTTTATTAACTCACATCGTTTGCGTTCCTGATCCCACATTTTCCATGCAATTTACCTAGACTTGTATTTTTCCCGATGAAAATTGTTCCAACAACGGCGGGGAAAAAATTCACTGGCTTCGTGACAGGTTTATGTGAGAACTCATTGACCGATGAAGATATATACTGATTACAAAATTTGATGGATCACGTGGATGATGTGACCCTTCATTCCTCTCTCCTTGTCTGGAACAACATCGATAACTCATTGTGGGAGACATAAAATTGTCAACAATTTGGGAAACAACATAATGTGGTTAAGTATTAGTTCGATCTTCGATAGCCGTGTGGATGTTTTCACCGGCTTATCAGTGTATACAATGCAACTCATGCTGAATGATCCTCGCTTCAATTGGATACCGATTTGCCTGCGTGTCAGCATTCGGAGGGATTGGGTCCTGTTGGGACGCGTCGAGGCACGAAGGGTGGGATTCAATTAGCAGCGCTATTATCTCGCGCGTGTGTAAATGAAATTATACGTTTTATCCCCCTGCCGCCCCCCCCCGCGCCTCCCCACATCCAATCGCCCACCCATAATCTCCCCAGTGTACCACAATTTGATGGTTCAGGGGAAGAGATGAACATTGGCTGTCGATGCATGAAAAAAAGGTTTTGATCGTGTGAGTTGAAATACAAACAACATCGCTATATGCTTTCTGACTTTGCGGGCGTTAATTGCAATTATACAATATATTACTATACTCCATCGACAGTGTATATAAAATCTGTGCCTAAAATTTTTCAAGGTGAAATTTTTGCTTTTTTAAAACTGAAATTTCTGATGGCGCGCAATACAAAATTCGATGGAAAGTTTTTAAGAGAAGGGGTGCAACGCGAGTAATGAAGGGGGCGTTACGAAAATTCCGACATGCTACATGGCACTGTAGCAGAATGGGAAGAACCCCGCTGGATCTGACACGGAAACGAATGAACTATTCCGGAGATTTTTTCTTCTACATCGGGTCGCGTCACCCATAATGGCTTGATTGTAGTTGTTGTATAGATGTATATCTGAAGGTGTGTATAGCCGATGTACTGGCAATTAACTTCGTATTTTCGTGTCAAAAGCGAGGTTATGTTTTTACATCTACACGGCAGAGACAGAAATATTTTAACCAGCGAAATGCATTTTGAATGTACTCCATTATTTTGACGTTTTTCTCTTTATCAATAAAAATGATCCAATGCAATGCAGAATGTTCATGTAGTATGTGATATTTATGTAATCAAGATCAATTTATTGTATGAAAAGTGGAAAGTGGGCTGAAGGAGCAAAAATATGACCTGCGTTCATGAAGCAAACGATTTGCTTGAGATTTTTTAAGTGAAACGTCTTATGACGCCTGACACAAAATTCGATGGAACGTTGTGGAGGGAAGGGGTGCAGCGCGGGTAGCGGAGGGGGCGTTACGAAAATTCCGACATGCTATATGGCACTGCGGCAGAGTGGGGAGAAGAATGTGAACCGAGTGTATTGCTAGTGTCAATTATGGGGAAAACCAATGCAGAACGTTGCAAAGAATATCATGATCGTTTAGGTGAAAAGAATGCTTTAAAACAGCGGAACCTATGAGGGATCATCGGGCCAGGGCAAAAGCAATCAATGTCAACGTTGAGGATGATAACCTCTCACATATGAATCTACCGAGCAATGATCAGAATATTGAAACTGAACCAGAGCATGTCATGTCCAATCTTATCGGGACAGTTACAAGCATAAGTGAAACAAAACTTAATCATGATTGTAATCAATTGATCCCGGCGATAAATGGTTATCGATAGGTCAAGCATGAGTAAATGCTTGATATACTATTGACTGAATGGATTGATCGAATTATTGATTGATCGTACCCTCGTCCACATTCTTTTTTAAAAATTCCAATGTCTGATTAACAAATGATGTCACAGAACATGTTATGATGTCACTTTTGCGAAAAAAAATTCATACCATTGAATAAGTTTTCCTTCGTCTGACCCCACCATTGACGGTCACTAGTCCCCGTCATTATTATCAATAATTCCGCTATTAAACGAACAGAGGTAGGAATTCCTCCATACATGTTTAACGGACTGTTTTGTCCACAGTGATTTTCAATCTACTATAAATGAAGAATGCCAGGGCCAATAAAAAAGTGCAACACTCCAGATTCGAGGAATCCATATATTTTCAATATATATTTAATTGTCCACGGATTTATCCTCTCGTTTATTGAAACTACTCAGCGACCCAATTTTTTTTTCATTTTCCCCGTTGATTTTTTCATGCCTCCGGTATTTTTTGCACCGAACAGAGACCGACGGAAAATCAATTATTCTTGGATGGTGATTCTGGGAATTCAGGAGTAAACTGTCAAATTGATGGTTGAATTTTTTACGCGTGATGAGTTCACCGGGGATATAACGCGGTAGCGTGAATAATCACCTTATGAATAAATACAGTTTATGAAATATGAATGGATTTTACAGCAATTTTTGAACGTATTTACGGTGATTTGATTGGCTAATATTTTATAAAAATAACATCATGTACAAATGTCAATATGGTAGCATGATTTCGTGGTATTGACTAGTCCTACATGAATCAACGGGTATGTTTGTATTTGTCGTAATGACGAACCGCTGATTCCCAGGTGTACCAAGATGCCCTCGAGTATAATTCTGATTAATTATACACCCTCGATGATTGCGTGATTCTTGCTGGTCCTAGTGTCTATAGTAGAGGGATACTGCAAGAGATAATACGAGACGAAACGAGAGACTGATTCCTCAACGCAATAAGTCGGTCGAGGGAAACCAGATAAGAGTGTTAGGAGGGATTGACACTTGGAACACAGAAATTGAACTACATATTCCTAGATCTGAACTGATCTCGATCGGAACACCTGGAACTGCCCCGATCGCAGGTGTTCAAAATTAAGAAAAACCAAAAGAAGATAGACTTATCAATTATAACTTTTGGCATCTACGTCAATGATCAAATGACTGCCCACCATGAGAGCCCTAAACTGAAATTTAAATACTAAAAACTCGTAAGATCGGTGAAAGCATCTTCCAAATGGTCCGAGACCGAAGATATCGGGTAACAGCTCTATAAAAAGGGTACCTATCAGCCTCAGCAAGTCCAGAAAGTCCTTTCAACGACCTGCGAGCTCCATCAACCACTAGAAGATGACAGCATAGCTTAACTCACTCACTTAAATGTGGCAAACAACCACTAAACTATTATTTTTAGTATAGTGCTATTAATCTTTACCAACTAAATTATTACTTTATTGAATTATTAACTTTCCCATAGAGGGAAGCTCTTGTAATGGCCCCTAAAATTTCACGATGGTTTCGGTCATGCTGAGTAATTTTTGAATATATGTATGTATGTGGGTGGCTGAGTGTGTGTAGGTGAGTGGATGTATGTGGGTGGGTGGGTGTGTGGGGGTGGGTGTGTGTGGGTGGGTGGGTGTTTGTGGGTCGGTGGGTGTATGTGTGCGTGGGTGGGTGTATGTGTGGGCGGGTGGGTGCTTGCGTGGATGGGTGGGTGTTTGTGCGTAAGTGGGTGGGTGTGTTGGTAGGTGTCTCTGTGTGTGTGTGTGTGTGCGTGTGTATGTGTGATACTTATGATTCCGTATAATCACTTCACGTCAAGAATTCCAAAATTCAGAATTTCTACTGAAAAATCAATCAATTCATGATGAAATACGTGCAAATCATAATCACGAATAATCCCCTCAATCAACTGGTGCCTGGTTGACAGCTATCTGAAATTTGAATATTACGCCACGTTTGCCAAATAATTTTCATCACTAATAGATTCGTAAACTGGTGATAATTATTGTAAGCTCCCTACCAAGAGTATGTTAATCGTGATCGACGGAAATTCAGAGTAAACATTGTGCAGCCATCGAAGTGCAATCGTGAGATAAGTTAATTTGTATTTGCATAATAATAATGATGAAATGAGGGAAATAGCGTAATATAGAAATTAGTCGAGCTTGCATTAATATACGGGTGAAATTTGAATCATTAATTTCCCTTGGACTATTAGTTGTAGAGCGGAAAATTTTCCACAGAAAACTTTGAGTTGAAAAAATCACCCGATGCGTACTTGAGGTGTAATGTATTTCTTCTATTATCTGATCTTTCGATCAGAAAGATCATTTGACCGATTCAATAACGGGACCTAAATTTTTCCAGCCAATTTGACCTCCACAGTAGAATTCCATAGACAATATAGTATGATCAGCCTGCAGTAGATCCTCTCGCGCTGATGCATAAAGGCCTTCATTAACCGAAGGATTGAATAAAACTCACGTGGCATGCAGATACCAATAAACTGAATTTCTGGCCTCGGTCTGAGCATCTGGCGGTTGGAATAGAGCCTCCATTTCCCAAACAATTCGTGGCATTCCCGAGGCCAGGGCCAGTTAGGCTGAGTACTGAAATCGGTAAGGGGCCAAGAGCTATCCAACCCCATCGAAGAGGGCAGTAACATACCAGCCAGCTTTCTGGATTATTC
The DNA here is from genome assembly GCA_026005395.1 of Asobara japonica. Lineage (NCBI taxonomy): Eukaryota > Metazoa > Arthropoda > Insecta > Hymenoptera > Braconidae > Asobara > Asobara japonica. Next base: position 971,880 of record BQMI01000334.1, read on the forward strand.
CCATCTCTCTCCCACCACTATGACGAATAATAGAGCCCCATGACTATCCATGATTAACGCAGCAATAACGATTATTTATAGGGGCAAAACAATGTTTCGCCGGTGTCCAGACGCAGGCCCTTTACCCCCCTCCACCTCTTCAGACTCACTCATGAGCCCCCCCACCCACTTCGTGTGTCTCGCCTCGTGAGGGGGCGGGGGAGGGTAGGGGGAAACCTGGCTGAATCAGCAGTTATATCTGCGTGTATTCTCCGCTCTTCGCTGGGAATCGCTTCTCACCCCCGCCAGACGAGCTTTGCACGTCGGGGATGAGTTTTTAATGCTCAGCCTTTTAGGTGATTGTGGATGAGTATTTTTTAGGATGAGAGATGGCTTCTCTCCTGGATATACACCGAGACCATGCCGAGGCAAGGAGGTCAATGGAACTGAAGCGTTTCGGTAGATATGAAGGCATTGCAATCATTTTATTGTTACATTTCCGAAACCTGATGAAACATTAGTTTGCATTGTATGAAGACCAGATTATCGAGAATTTTCAATTTTGGGGTCTCGCCTCGGTCATCGGGAAGCTCTATCCCATCGAATCTCGCCGTTTACATTTCAATTTTTTGTGAAAAAAAAAATTATTTTTCGGGAAAGGTACAAATCGGGCAATTTCTTGTGTGGTCCCACAAGGTCCCAATCACTCATTTCGCTAGTTTTCACCCAGTAATCATGGTTATTGTTATAAGAAAGGATAATTCGAACATAACAGACCTTGATATGGCAGCCACGAATGGAAAGCATCGTAATGGTTACCATGTACATACAATGTTTTACCATAAAATACAGGGTGTTGTCGGGTGCATAGTAAAACTTTGTATGTACTGATCGTAAAATTGAGTAAAGGTGGATAGAACATTGCGCTATATAGCCCCACGAATAATCTTGTTCGAAATGGTAGTCGAAGTCGCTTATTGTGTGTAGATATACATTATGCAAGCCCCGAAAAATGATAAAGTTGTAATATTTAATAATATTACCGAGCCTGCAGAGTATGTTAATGGAATGATCCGGGAAATTAGAAATTGAATTTTTGGTTTCCGAGATGCCACATATTGTCCTGAACGTCCTGAAGAAATGTGGTAGTGAGCATATAGATGTTTTGATATAACCATTTCTTTCTGCATTTCTATTCGACCAGGGGAAGCGCTGAATATTATAACTCCATTTTATTGCATAATGAAGTGATGTTTCTGATTTTTGCATAACCACGCGAAACATGAAAGTTGAAGAAGTGGTTTGCACGAAGAAGTGGTTGGCAGGCAATCAATCGTGGTTTTGCTATCACACAAATTTCAGAATTGCGATACATTGATAACGATGAAAATACAATATACATAAATAACAAAATAAATTACACGTCCCAGCTGGTAAATTTTGGTTACTGCCCCCTTGGGTAAGTACTTCCTTAGTTTGTCGTTGTTAACTATGGGGGCACCCTTAATTGTCAGTTAGCTCACATTGTCATCGAAGTTTTCCAATCATTCACTGTTCGTATACTCATTTACAGAAGTACTAGAAATTTTTTCATCTGTACCCCATATTTTTCCATACGCATTTGGCCGAGAATTCATGGGGTCAAAGCTTTCCAGGCTCGCGAGATTTACGGACCTGTTACGTAAAGATACTGGAAAAATCCACAATTTTCGTTTCAAGACGTATTGCTTCATAAATTTTCCTGTACATTTTACAATTTCCGGAAAAATTACGTAAGTTTTACACACTCTTTTGGTAACGAATCGGCGACTCATTCATTCCATAATTTATTTTGAAAATTGAATAAAAACTGACGGAAAGTGAATTCCACTGACCCATTACCTCACTTCTCACGTAATTTTCATTGAATTTTTCTCTCCGTGTAGTAAGCAGACACTACGCGCTACATCAAAGCCGGACTGCCCTGCACGTGTGTGTGTGTGTGTGTGCCATAATTTTTAATGATATCGGCTCAATTGAGTTGCGGTGATTGAAGAACGTACAACGACTGAACTTTGGTTCAAGTGGCGATCATATTTAAACCTTCGAAGCTTATTCCACCGACAATGTTCCTATTACTAATAACGTCCGTTCGGAAATTCCCTCAAATATTTATGTTGAAACAAACTACATCCAGAATGGTTCCATTCATATAAATTGTTATGATATGAACTTCATATATTTCCATAATGTATATTAATACAATCATGCGTATAATGTGATTCGCATGAAATCAACATTAATGGAACCACGTCACATTTGAAATTGTGTAATGTGTATCTCCTCACATGACATAGACAAAGCAAGTAATACAATCAGAAATTAGCAGGTTTTCATACTATACAGGGTATCGCGAGTTGAATTTGTGAAACTGTGAGCTTGATCTGTAGACCGTTGGTGATATGTTTTGCTGTTCATTATTGGATAATTGTCGCTACTTATTTTACACATGGACGCACACAGATATACTCATACACACCCACATCCACCCAGACCCACCCATACCCATCCACACCCACACCCACCCACCCACCCACACCCACCCACACCCACCTACCCACACCCACCCACCCACACCCACCCATACCCACAGCTAGTATTGCGTTGCGGGTGTCCCGTCGTGATCTGGGGACACTGGAGTTCTTCGTCCTTCTATTAAGCATAGGCCAATGAGTACTGCTCCTTGTCTTTGATTTGTTAGTTTCTTTGTAAGTTTATTTAATAAAGAAAAAAACAAACACATATACAGATGCACCGCTACATCGAGATTAGTACTGATCCAATGCGACTGGCATCGACTTCCGCCATTCAAGCTATCATATTTTGTAATCACAGCGTAAAGCACCCAGGAAACCTCTATGATACGACAGCGGGCGCCTATAACTCGCCTCGCGCTGAGTTTTCGCCCGTCGCTGCGCTTGCCTCTTGTGGATACCACCAGCAGTACACACATGCGTTCGGGAAAGTCACGTTTAAAGGCGTTGTCAATACCCTCAATAAAATATACAATTTTTAAAAAGTTTTAAATAAAAATGAATGCATACTCAACTTAAGAAAGTAATATTCAAATTAAGAAGTTGGACAATGCGACATAAATTGGAAATGTGCAATATTGCCCGAATGTTCAAAAATATGAAAAAAATTCATTACAGGAAAATATCGATCGCTAAAAATAACCAGGTGTGTTTAAGAGATGATAATCATTCCATTTCGCATGTAATCATGTTTAGGTTTTTTTTCAGGGGTGCGTTTTTGTGAGGAATTATGAGGCGGAATTTTAGATGGCGACTTGATAATATCTGTCTTTTCGACTCTGATATAGATCACCATTTTTGCAATGTTATAAGAATGGTGGTGAATTTCGTTATCGATATGACCTCTTCCCGAAATAAATGAATTGTTCCAATTGACTTTTCAACGCGCACCATTTCCTCTGCCGTCGGTTACGTGAAAATTCTAAATATTCAATCGAGGAAATTCGTTGGAGTATAAACCGCGAGTTCATGCATTTATACGCCACCCATAAATAACCCGAAATTTTTCCATCAGAAAATATTTCCCCATAACATTAAATTGTGGCTATTCCTGGAAAATCGTAAGTGCCCGCTACCTGAAAGTACTACCCCCATCTATACGTTTCTCCCTAAAAATAAAATTTCGGCAATTGCCATCGAAACTAGACTGTAATTCTTCTCGGTCAATCCCGCTTTTATGCATTCGTCCATACTTCAATGGATGTTGACTCTTCCGAAATTTCGGAGCTTCTGAAATTTTAGCAAACATCCAAAAATTTTTGAATTTTTCGCATAAAAGAATTTCTTGGTAGTTACACAAATTTGTGAATCAGATTTTATTTAGAATTTGTGGAACCTAAAATTTCTTTTATTTTTGATTTTTCAAAATTTTAATATTTCTATTTTTTTGCGAATTTACCAAATTTTAAATCTTTAAAATTTCTAAAACTTATAAAATCGTTGGATTAATTGAATACTCCGAAAAGAGGTTTTCGAAATTTTTACAATTTTCTTTCTCGAAAGACGAAATGTCCGCGACTGCGAAAATTGGAAAACTGTACTGTAACGTTTCTGGATCAATTTTGCTTTCACCCATCTAACGTGCTGCGCTGGACCCATCATATAATATAAATTCCTCAAAGTCATTGATGAAGCACTCACTAGCATACATCGAATCTTCGACATCGTCCAATGAAATGGGCTGACCACGTTGAGAAATTTCGCAAAGTGTAATGAGAAAATTGTTTGAGAGCTAAGAATTTGTTAAAATACTTCAAATACTTGACATTTGAAAATTTCTTGAAGTTTCTGGAAATTTTGATTGGAGCACCGCCAAGTTTGCAGCCGCGCGGACAAATCGCTACATTAGCACTCCCGTACATGCGGGGAGTCGGAATATAGAAATTTTGCAATGGACAAGAACAAAACTATCCATACAATTCCCAGGCTCTTAGTTATCGTAATATACAACTCCAGTCAGATTGCTACATTCCCTGTATCTTCATCCTACATTTCGGTGAATTCTGAAAGTTGCCACAAGTGTCTCCAACGTACTCACCACCAGGAGAAGAGGATCAAGCCATCTCAGCCAAAGAGCAATTAATTTGGTTATTAAATTGATTAACGATGGGACGTTTCGACCTTACCTAAGTATTCTCCAGGCGCCTATAACTAAACAAATACAAGAAAGAATCGTTGATAAACCGTCGCATAGAAAAACATGTGGTTTAAAACCAATTATGTATTTTGTTGTTCAATCGACAAGTGGAAAATGCGGAAAATGGCAGCGCCGACACCATAGCGCGATCTCTCATATATTAATTTGTCTTCTCCATACCCGATCACCCGTAGTACATTCACGGTACTCGCAATATGAATTCCTCAAACTGAGAAATGGCTCAGCGTCAAGCCTTTGCTATGGAATGAGCAAGAACCTAAAATTTTTATAAATCAATTAATTTTCCGATTTGTTGGTAAATATTTTGATGCCCTCTAAATCGTTTTTTTTTCATTCTTAAAATTTCACTTATTTTTACAGACAATTCAAAAAATTTAAGTTCACGCAGTTCCCTGAACTTTCATTCTATATAAATTTCACTTCTCTCCATTCGATCATATGTAATAGATTCAGGTTACTCGCAATATGGATTTCTCAAACTCGCAAATGGGTGGCCCATTGCCATTCACCGGTTCCATGAATCCTCGACGCCGTGAAATAGAATGGACTAAAAAAGGAGTTGAACAATTTTCCAAAGAGTGCTCAGTGGTTTCGTGCCGTCGGCATTTCGAAGAATTGAATAAATTTGATCAATTCTCACGGTGGCTATTCTGGGTATAAATAGAACGGAAGAAAAGGGCATCCCTTTCGATAAAGCGTAATGAAAAAATATCTGAAAGTTTGAATAAAACAGAGCGAGTCGAGCCCAATCGTTTGAATTCAGTAGTAAGAGTCGGTGGAGGTCAGCCGCGCTTCACGATTCACGAGCGTTGCTGTTATACGTGCTGTGTATACATTCCCCGTGGATTCATTCGATTGTATCCGTAAAGAGAGTAATGGAAAACTATTCTGTATGTAAACTCGTATTGTAATTTAAATATCAAGCGAATCTGGCTGTTCGGGAATTAACGGTGAAGAATTTCTGTGAATGAGAAATTGAGGGCAATTGATATGAACATATGGGTCAGTCTAAGATATTATTCAGCTAACAATTTGAATATTTTACAATTATTGATTATCCGAATAGTTTGAAGTATTCAATCAGGAAATATTCAAGTCGCTTTAGAAAAGTGTTACTGGGATAATAGCACGACCATCGCGCGATCATAGCACGACCATCGCGCGATCATAGCGCCACCATCGCCCGATCGTAGCGCGATCATAGTGCGACCATACCGCGACCGTAGCGCGACCGTAGCGTGACCATAGTGCGACCATAGCGCGACCATAGGGTGACCGTAGCGCGACCCTACCGTAACCATAGTGCGACCATAACGCGATCTTATTGCAACCATAGCGCGACCATAGCGCAGTCATAGCGCGACCATAGTGGTCACATGTACAATATGAATATTTCGCACCAATCAATGGATATTTGGCAAAAATAATTTTTGTTCCCCTATGTATAAAATACGGGAGGCGAATCGATCGAGCCAATAACCCAAACCCAACCCTCCTCGCACATGGCAATAACGCGCTAATATCCTGAAGACCATTCTTGGACGCTCGCGGCAGTCATACGCCCACTCGTAAACACCACTTTGGTGAATGCGATGGCTAAAGGGTATGTTACCGAGAAAATACTAGAAGGAGAAAGTGGACGGAGATAGAATGGAGTCCCCCTTTTCCGCTAGTCCAGATGTCTTCATAATTGTTTACTAGTGACTCCCTTATTTCCCAAAAGAATTCTCTGCACAAAAATGCCGGTAGTAAATAAATCCTCTAGATGAAATGTTAGACGTAACTAGTGGGCTGAACCATCAGTGGCGCATAAAAAACTTCCCGATTTCTAATTGCCCCCTGGCATTATTTTTTTCTCAAAAGTTTTAATAGTTTTTTCGTGTAATTAAATTCAGTTAATACAACAACGAGGTGTTTTAAGTGAATATTTATTGATATTGATTCAGTCCTCCAACAGTCCACCTGAGAGAAAAGTTTAATGAAAATTAGGTGGAAAGTTCTGTAATCTGTCTCTCATGGATTACGAAACCTTTTACGTAATTTTTATTGACGTTATCTTTCTGTGATTACCAGTTTGTCGATTTAAAATATTTTTCATGATGAATTCGCGACGAACTCTCCACAAGGATATGTTTGGGTGGAAATTATGAGTGACATACTAGGACATGAAATCCAATCTATAAAACTCCACTAAGCTTGTTCTCGATTCAGTCTTAAATAAATGTCAGCCGAAAACCGGTGTTTTCTCTGCATGTTATTTTGGTTCCCATTCAACTCTACAATGTTAGACCCCCCTGTTTTGGTTACACTGAGCATTCATCTTACAATTCGGTAAACAGCAGACGCCGGAATAAAATAAGAAATTCCCTAGTTGCCGAATCCAAGTGCTCTAATTGCAAGTGGAGCAGTTGGAAAAGCCACTTACCATTTGGGAATAGAATGAGCACCATTCGCCGAATTATCGTTGGCCTCCAACTACAATTGCACCAATTCTCCTATTTACCACTTAACCCAACAAGCAACTGTAATTTCAAACGGTATAACACGTAGGTTAAACTGTTTCTCCTGGACTCTCGAGAGTGTTTCATTTTAGAAGGCATTTACAAAAATCCAATATCCTTGTTTTCTTCTCTAGTTGCAATGGGAAGTTATTGCAGACAGGTGAGAATGCTAGGTTAATCGAACTGGTAATCCACTATTGGGCCGTTCCTGAAATTTTTCGCTTACTATTGGAAGCTGTGTAATTGACATATATCACGGGTTTTCATATGGTGATAATTTAAAATATTGTGAGAGGTATGTAGTAGGAAATTACTAAAACCCACACGCATACACCCACACACACACACAATGTTCGGAGTACGCTATCAGTGTCACCCATAAAATGAGACCGCATGGTCGGGCGGGAAGCTAGTCCAACGCAGCCGTGGGGAGTGCAAGTGAAAGAGGCGGAGGTAGAAAAAAACAAGCACACATATTCCTTATCAAAAACGTGTCAGAATGATCCCAAACGTCGAGAAAAGTATTTTCACACTCTTCATTTTCCGGGTCACAACTATAGCTTCCCTAAAGCGGGAAGTTAAAAAAGTAATACCCACGAAGTAGCGCTATGCAATGTGGATTTCCTTGTTTTTTTTTGGGAAAAAAACAAATGGACAATCTTCTTAATTCAAGAGGAGAATTTTCCCTTCTCGTATTTTTCATTCAGAGAACGTGGGATGAGTTCATGCCCCAGTTCAGCATTTGCTTGTACACTCGGGGAGTTTAAAAATTATTTCTCCATCAGTATGCGCCATCCACAGATACCTACCAAGTATTTATCAATTCTGTGCGCGCTGGGGTCGAGTCCACAGCAGCACTCGAATCACACCCAACTCATCTCAACAAAGTTATATACCTCTCTCTTTTCCCCCACAGCCAATATAATGTCGTCCAGATCAAGTGTTATAGATGTCATGGGGGTTGTGTATTATTCGGAAGATGCATTCTGGCACAACTCTATATGCATTATCTACCTATTCTGGGGGAGACTGCCAATGGGTATGAGTATACAAACCTATTGCAAAATACGTCCAATGCAATGCAATGGCAGTAGACAGTTCAACGGATCAAATCGATTTCAGAGTTCGACTTTGACAGGCTAACGGATCTCCGAGCGCCGTGCAGGAGCATTTACTGAAGTTTGAATCAATATTGCTTGGTATAATGGTGTAAACATGGTGGATGGGCAATTTTAACTTTGCAAAGGAAACTCATTGAAATAACCGCGAAATTCAAAATTGTAAACATTTATGAAGTTTGTACGTTTTTCGAATGAAAGTTTTAAATGTATGTGTGCTGAAATAACTATTACATATTTTCTCACTTTGTTGAAATGCGTATTTTTAAAAAATTATATTTCATACCCAAATTGAGAACCGTCATAAAACCAAGGGAGGGGGGGGGGGGCAGGTGGCGACGCCCCCCCCCCTTCTCAGAAACCGAAATAGCAAAATAAAAAAAAATATGTAGTAAACAGGAAATCATTTTGCTAGGACATATTGGAGAGAGATGACGAATATTGGATGTAAACATGCTTTATACATTTTTTTTCATGAATTAATTTCTACGCACGATTGACAACACGAGGCTCGACATTGACGATCAGCTGCCGCTAACCGCATGATTACCATCATGCTCGTTTGGTAGCGCTATTTGCCCCTAGATACCCCCGCGCTTTTTTGAAACACTTCAAAGGTTAACCAATGGCAGCAGGAGACAGGGCCAATCAGAGCACGTTACGTGGCAACTGTCCACAAAAGTTATGAGTCATTCATGTTACGGATACTTTTTTGACCGTATGCGCTCTGATTGGTCCGGGAGCGATCCTACGACATAAAAGCCCAGTTTACATCGTAAAAATACGTTCTATAACGGCGTGTTCAGCAAAGTGGGACAAAAATACTGAAAAATAATTGGAGTAAAATGTTTATGCTCAAAGTATTCATGATGATGGAAATCGGATGATGCACATTTCGCTCATACAAGTTTACGGAATATTGAATATTAACTCGAGCACTTGCTTTACAACGTCTTAATCTCAACAGTGCTACTGAATACAACCTGAATACCCTTGTTCACTTGTAACCAAAATCCTCTAGAACTTTCGACATGAAACTCCAGCACCTCCGGTGTAGATTTATGCTTTAATAGCATAATTTCCAGTTTCAGGATTACATGGGTGCACGTGTCCAATTGAATTTCACATTTATGTTGGCATTGAATACCAGTTATTTCGAATGTTTTTAAATAGCTTCGTTTTATCGACGGATGATGCTTTTTTTCATGTTTCCTCTACATGGTTCCGTTGATTAATACTCACTATCATATCTCGAAGGTGCTCCCTATTTTTTGTATTGTGCTATTTAGTCGCGGAACGCATTTCCGATAAATCGTAATATACCGTTTTCCTCCTACCATTCTTTCAAATTTTCCAAAACCGTTCCGCTAATAGCCATCATCCAATTTAATACATCGACCACATTTCCTCCCAAATAATCACTTGGCGGGACCTTCATGGCCCACCATTATCATCTTGCGGTCTATTACGAGTGCGTGACCAGTAATCGATCTTAGGAAGTCCCGGAGGTGACTAAACTTAGCCCAACCCTCACATGACTTTGAGTGGCCCGAAAATTTTTCTCCATTACAGGGCGGTGGATGGGCAAGGGTAGGAAAACAGAGCACGATACTTGGTTTTAGTAACGAGATCGAGTATTCCCATGGGCACCGCACAAAGGTCACTCATATACTCGAGACTCATAGATCATGGTTAGGTGGATCCTCGAGTTACTGCTTCTCTCTCCTGTTACCCCCTTAAGACTGCCTTAGCATCCTCAATTATCTTCACTGTGGGATAGTATCTCTATGTCCGTCCACCATGTCTCTAAGTAACGTCTCCGCCCCGTTTGGTCAGCCACAAAACTTTCCCTTATAATTAAATCATTAATTAGGTACGACTGTTTTCTTTGTTTCAGGGGGAGGGGGGGGGGTGGCTGAGAGCAAGAAGCAGAAGAAGTGAAGTTGGCAAAATGCCCACGGGTTACATGAGACCTTGTGCGGTTTCTCCGTCCAGTGATATACCTATTGGTGGAAGAATTCGATCACGATATCCAGTCGTACGTGATGCACATGCGAGATATCTTGTTTGTAGATCTCATCTACTGTGGTACCATTGACATTGTCTTACACGATCAACAACAGGAACATTTGATGATTACATTGAGAAGGACGATTACGTGAAATACACCAAAATCGAGACTTGAGAAGCATGGATCAAACCTGAAGAGTTTTCTTTGAAATTCGAAAAATGAGAATATGAGGTATCAATCAGAGCCTTAGTGATTATTAGCACATTATGTAGGAGATCAAGTACGCAAGATTTTTTGGTATTTTTCATTTTATTTCAAATTTTTTTTTAACATAATATAATGAGAAATAGGATAATATTTCGAACAGTTCAATTGGTCAAATCAAATTATCGCAATTTTTAACTTCCCGATAGCCGCAGTTAATGTTTTGCACCCGAAAATGAAAAATCGTTTTTCCATCAGATCTCCACGTTTCATGGTATTTGTGACTTTTCTAGACTATTTAAAACAAAATGTCTCTGTGTGTGTAGCTAGGTATGTATGTGGGCAAATTTTTCGTCCACGATTTCTCGCTTCTGAATTATGCGATCGAGGTACTGAATGATTCAACCGAAGCATCCCCACGTAACTTAGATCTGATTAGTTTTTGGATGGAATTGGTCCATTACATATATTGTTATTAACAATGTCAATTGTTTATAATGTTCTACTGCATAAACTAGTAGAGTTAGCGCCAAATTTATATAAGAAAAGTTGTTCCCCCTATAAAAATACGTATTTTATGTGGAATGCCTTTTTTCGATAATTTGCAAAATTAAGGATGTTTAGCAGTCTCAACAATTATATATGTAATCCGTGAAGGAATGAATCCAGCGCTGTCATGAAAGTCTCAATCGAAGCATTCCCGTGCAGAATCGAGCAGATTATATTTTGGATGGCATTTGTGGAGTATATGGAATGTTATTAACAATTGCAATTGTTTATACTGTTCCATTGGGTAAAATATTGAAGTTATCGTCTTTATTGCGGCTGCACTCCTATTGGCGTCTCACTCCCACTCAAGTAACGCCCATAAGTCTCATCCTCATGCTCACCATGCATCTACTCAAATATTCATCATTATTTGCTTCATTAATGACTCAGTTTAGAATTCTTAAATCTGCAAGTTTTCAATGTGACACTACTGATTAACCGGCGTATATTGGAGAAGAATAAATTTAGTACGCCGTGCTGAAATACCAAACCGGGAAGTTTTGTTTGTGCCGTGAGTGGGGCACACCACTAGTTAATTTTTTTAATTAGTAAAAATCTGAAACATTCGAATAAAAACGTAACTAGAAAGGTTCTGATACACATGCACACACTACTAGTTTTAATTCAACCAGCCTACGAAAGAAAAACATTGAAGGTGGCGGCCGGCAAAGTGCTCATAGCGCGAGCAGCCACAGGTCAAATGCCAGGAAGTCCTCTGACAAAAGAATTTCGCTAACTTTTATCCCTAATTTGTTGACTCAATGCCTGAAATCATCGGAATATGCAAGCGACAGTTTTTTTAGACGTAAAGGAGAAAGTGAAAACTTTGGGGTTAATAATAAATTTCTACTTATTCTGGGAGTCCCTCAACTGCTTGGCAAAGCCGGATGCTACGCAAAGTGAAATATTAATATCAAAAGGACTGAGTTGATAACTTTTGCTGAGCGCACTGTTCACTGGATTTAATCTCATTCGGCGGAATAATTAATTACTCTGTCAATTAAAAGTTATGGTGTTTCGTATCCATCTGATGGTTCTTACTACAGTGCGCTTATCATGGATGTGAATCTGATGTGGTGTGGATTTCACCTATGGAGGTGTTGTTAATTGATCGTGCATGTTACTGGGAATGTTTCAATGCCATGGCGAGTGTATGGATCAATGTTAATATCTTATTCAAATTCAAGTTTTCCCTGATACTCTCAAATATGAAAAGACTTAAAATCAGCATCAATTAATTAACATCCAGAATTTCTTATTCCAACTTCCAAGCATCTGGAATTCACCACAAAACACCAACACGCTGCTGAAACATCTCGGGGTGTTTTTTTCTTTTACGAGTAGATTCTACCGAGGATACAATGAAAACTTTTCGATCAAGCTGGTGCAGCTTTCAGGTATACGAAAATGGATATAAGCAACAACTTTGACGCGTCAATAGTTCGCCAAAAGAGTTGAACAATTTTCGCCCCCCCCCCCCCCCCTGAGCATCTCTTTGGCGAATCCCAGGAAAACTGACAAATACCATCAAAGTTTTTAATACCAAAGTCATTTAAAACTTGGCCCTACATCACTTTGCACTGGCTCACTTCTCACCCAGCGACTAGAGGACTCCTCAGTTCTCCCATTCTTCTTATATCCAGCCTTAACATTCTAATCCCGCCGCTTGTGAAAACGCAATCTCGCAAATTCACTTTGTCGCAAGGTACGACGAAGGGGAAAAAAACGCCTGTACTCCCTTGAAGTCCTGTTTATACTCCTTTTTACTCAATTTCATACAATTGTGTTCCTCGTGTTTAATCATTTAATGGCTCTTGGGAGTAAAATGAAACGATCGAGATACAAAGTGAGATAAATGTACCTCAGAATGTGGAAAACTACGGAATAAAAAGCAGAATGTATCGCGATGTTAAAACATGAAGGAGCTCTTGTAAAGAAACTGCATTTTTATTCTTTACTCCTTCATTTGTTGCCATCCAACTTTATAGCAACATGTTATTTGAATGAGTATTGTAGTTTCCAAAGAGAATCCAGATTAGTTGTTCGCGTTCTGTTACTAAAAAATCACCATGTGGTATAAACAATTATTGTTAGGTGTACAAACAAGTCTGCACCGTTTTCTATGGAAAAATAAATATTTATTTTGACATAATATTGCATTTCATTTTGTTTAAAGTATTCGGACCGCCATTTATCGACGGCGGCACTTGCGAGGCTAGCAAACATGGCGTATAAGAGCCCGAATTTTCAAATCGGAGCGCGAGTGACAGCCGGCTAGGCGACTAGTGAAAACAACATAGACAATGCACCGAAGAAACCAAGTGGAGAGTAATTAAAATTTGAATCCCTAGAGATGGGTATCGTAATGCTGACATTAAATCTGGGGGGAATTTTTAAATTCAGGAAAAGCAACGAGAATGGTTCGGGAAAAGCACCATTGTGGTTTGAGGTTCCCTGGCGGACGGATCGATTACAGAATCGACTTGTGTAGTATGTCGCCTAGATTTCGAGTACAAGTCGATTCTGATTTGAAATAATCGACCCAGGATCCACTAAGGACCGGGTCGATTGCCGGTCGACAGAAATTTATTCACTCACATTGGTCATTTTGCCGGATATACTTTCCCATCCTGAGAGACATTTCATCAGATTTTGCTTCTTAGTTTTTGCTATCGTCTCCTGAACTTTTTCAGATGAATTCATTGCGGTGCCGGTTTCAACTGAACAATCAGTGACTTTTGAATGACCGCGCATGATCCGGGTTCTTATCCGCCATTATTTTTAGTGCTGCACGACTCCACGAGGATCGCATTCAATTATAGCGTCCCCAATCATCTATTAGTAGATACTGCTTTCTCCTATGTCACATCCTAATATCAGTAATGCGCTGGTGATACCGAGTCATTAATATTCTTCTTCTTTATGGCGCTGGGGCATAAGCCCAATAGGCCATTATCTCTCTAAATATAGAGTTGTCTCTCTAAATGGACGTTGCTGAGGTTGGTTGATGACATTGTCATCAAACGGTATTGTAGATATTTTTAGTAGGTCGATAAATGACGTCATGTGACGCCAATGATAGCAGGTAGATTGTTGGAGAACGACGGCAATTATTTAAAACTGCTATCAATTATCGGAGCACTAATAAACAGAATAACTTTTACACTGAGAATAGGAAAGGAAGGAATTGAGAAGGATAATTGTAAAATAGGGACTGTGATGGAATTGTGTAATTGACGATTCCGTCATAACCTTTTAATGGCGCCATCTTTCGCCAAAGATGCAGAAACTTACCTGTACCCAAATATATATATTTATATATCAGTCAGTGGGACGATCAAAGGTCATGGACCCTTTCCTTTTCTTTTCTACTGTTTCATAGTTTTTCTTTTACCAAAACGCTCTGCCAAGGGCATTCGTGAACTCGCCCCTCCAGATTTTAAGGCTGTACACTTCAGGGAAGGAAGGATGGAGACATCTTCCCGCCCTCCCCGAACAAGAACTAATACTAGAGTGTGTTGGCATTGTATATATATATATATACCGCACTTTTCTTCATATCGAAGAATAGAAGCAGCACTCGAAACTTGCCATGATTTCGCTCGTTGCAATATGCAACACCGATAGAAATGGTCAACTACAATGCTGCAAAGTTGTTGATAGATACACAAACTATAAATACAGTACATGAGGTCTGACGTTTCTGCGCGTGATCTACGGGTGACGCCATCTTTTGACAAACGCTGGGAACTTACTTGTAGACCTTATTCAAGTCGGCGCGGATTCATTAGAATCGAGCGAGGCCTCGAAGATTTAGGCCACTACTTTTCTATGACTCCTTCAACACAGTTCTTATAACTAAATCCAATGAAGGACTGTCCAATTTGGAGTTGTTGCCTCCACCGCTCAACTTGAGTCATCCGACTGATGATTGCTTCTGCCAACTTCCAATGTAACTTCCTATGATAATATAAATAAGTTTTCACGGAAACGTCGTCGAAAATGTTTTTTTACTTTATGTTTACGAGGGGAAAAAACGGAGGCAGCTTTATGGACGCGCGAGTGGATAGGTTTACGTAGCTAACGGTCTTTGCCTCATGAAGCCCCCTGGAAACTTTGCTAGTACCCAAGATGCTAGTGATTCGTTAGCTGGCCTCGCCCCGTATGATTGCCGGTGCTTCATTGCTCTTCTTGGACTCAACTGCAAGTTTCACTTTGTTATCAAACATCTTGCGCATGATCGTCACGATTATCGATATAGCCGGCACCGAGGGTTCACGTGTCTTCATTAGGCAAAATTTGACACTATGGTTTATGTACTCAGTACAAAATTCTAATGAGTACTCCATTCAAAAACTCGTCATAAAGACCTGAAATTTTCATCCGGGAGATCTTCATGGGGAAAAAATTTTCAGGATTTTTTTTTTAATTTCTCGTCCGTGCAATTTGATGACCCTCGGCTCCTGCATCGACTCTCAGACTACCCCAGCGTAAAACCATTAGACTCAAAGACAGCTAAACATGCTGTATACAGCATCCGATGAATGTGTTCTCCAAAGTTTACGTAATCATTGGCAGAATGCATCTCTGTACACACACATTGCACTCTATACTAAACAAATTCACCTCTCTACATTGAATCCAAAACCCCAACAACTCGTTGATGCACTGCAACTACTATCATAGCTAACCTTCATCGCCCGGGTCTCGTGCAACAACCAACCGCTAGTTTGAATAATCTGCATTCGAAATGACATCACGTAGGTACGAAATCACAATGATTACGAAACTTGAGATTTTCGTCCCAGGAACTTGGCCATTTACATTCCACGCTAGTAGGAAAATGTACTTTGGCCTATCCAACTGACTAGTCATGAACACCCTCGACCATGCAAATTATGGGAGTATAATTAAATTCTCCACAATTCTCTCGTCATATGCTTACATCCCTGGTAATAGGTGTCAATTTATCATTACCACTGCTATGTCATTTCCGAAGTCGAATTTCCATGATTACTCACCATTTTTCATAAACATTCTTCTCTCACTAAAAAATACCTTGTAGCATAAAGATTGCACATATTTTTTATTCGATTCATAAAGAATAACCCATCTCTATTTCCAACCACATTTTTTATTTGTAGCAACTGGATATACTCGAGTAAGAGCTCTTAATGCCTCAGATTGATGGTAGGGATATCAATTTGATGTCCCGAGTTATTGCCAGGCTGTTTGCGTCCAAGCGAATACATGCCGATATAAATTGCAGCTGGAGCTCTTCCTCGGTATGAATCTATGGATTTTGGTTATTCATCCAGTACCAGGTGATAGATATTTTCGATGTTGGGTGGATATCATTGGCCAACCGAGCGCTACATCATATCCGCTTCGGAATCAATCACATGTCCGTGATAACCTTCGTCGTTTTAGAGTAATTCTAAAGCACTTGAATTCAAAAATGGTCATCTCTATTTTTTATAATATGAATTCTCTTTTTCTTTTTGAGAACAAGAGAAATTGGTAAGGCATATTAATTACCTTATTTATTGTCACGTACAGACTCCCTAACCCCTCTTCGGCATTACCATAGATCCTATTGTACTCTAAACCACTGCGCAGTTGCTCCAAGAGCTTAACTCTATGGACATCAGATTCAGCTTGTGATTATCGGAAGCAATCAAGGGACTGATGGAAATAACAGACAATGATGGCTCATCGAATCGTAGGAAAATCGAATCAAATAAAAGTTACAATATTCGAATGGAGGTCTCCTCCTAATCGATAATAAAATTCAGTTCTAGTTTTAGATTAAACGCAATTATTCATGCAATTTTTCTCTTTTTGGAAGGCTCTCTTCGTCGGAAGCTGTGGGTCCTCCGGTGAAAGTCAACGCTATTTTTTCATTTTTTGATAAATTTTTTCATATTTTTCAATATAATCTTCTTGACGGTAAATACACTTATTTAAACGTTCCTCTAGTTTTTCTAAACCATCGGAAAAATATGATTCTGGAAAACCCTCAACATAGGTATTGGTGTTAGCGATGGCTTCATCATTTGATGTGAATCGTTATCCGGCAAGCTCTTTTTCAAGCCTTCTTTGGTGCCGGCTCTCCCTTTGCAATACATTGCTTTGATTGTTCCTTCGCCATCTCGGTTCAGGCATTCCTTTTTCCTGATTTGTACATATTGGATTTTTTTCATTAATTATTAATGAATTGAAAAATTTTCAATTTAAGAAAAACTGAGAGCGAAAAATTACGCAAAAGTAATTCTCTCTCAGAATTCCTTAAAATAGATATACTCTTCAAGTATATCTATATACGACAAAACCTCATTTTTCTGAGGTATGGCCCGCAAAAGCCAAAAATTAATCGATAATAGAAGTATAGTGGTGAATCCAAGTTCCATCTACAGTTATAAGTCAAC
Source organism: Asobara japonica (assembly GCA_026005395.1). Lineage (NCBI taxonomy): Eukaryota > Metazoa > Arthropoda > Insecta > Hymenoptera > Braconidae > Asobara > Asobara japonica. The sequence continues at coordinate 989,401 of BQMI01000334.1, forward strand.
GCCATGGTGCCAAAAGAGCCTCATAGGTGACCATGCGTGTTCGTTTGTTCTCAACTGAGAGTAAATGCGGCACCGTTCTTGCTGATATTTTTTTCAACCCCAATTTCTCGTGCAAAATTGAAATGACTGTACGCACTGATACCTCTGTGAAACTAGTCGATGTGGGCAATATTGCATCCCGTTTATTCTATTGCATGACAGTGCGAAGAAAAATCGGCCTGAGGCAGGGAGTGGGGGAAGGACTCAACAGGGGAAGTCTCTTGTACGGAGATCGGACTAAACTTGCAATTGAGTTAACATGCAGTTTTCAATCATAAGACCCAAGTGAAAGGCTGCAACGGAAACTCCCATTCACGTTCGTCAATGCAAAATTCTGTCACCCCCCCCCCCCCTGTTTTATCAAAAACCACTCAATAATGATATTAAACATAGAGACAGAAATTTTGAGGTCAGCGAGCTTTCAATTATGATAATACCTGAGAGGCGCTAGAGCGTACCTACCTTATTTCTTCACCCACCCACTCCTCCTCTCCCCCCCCCCCCCGCCCAGTTCACCCGAAAAGCTCAGTTGAACGGTGTGTGGGGCAGTGAGCCGAGAATGCATTAACAACTTTGCCGTTATCAATTCCCCTATAATGCTGGCCCTAGGGCAACTTCAGGCAAGTTCCACCGTCAGACTTCGTGGACATTCTCCCATAGCCAGTTCACGATATACCGTATATAATGTGTTGGAAAACCCACTGTCGGGATATACCTGGGGCCGAAAATTTCGCAGACGCTCCTGGGCGCTCCGCTCACCACTGAGTATGTGACACATAATTCAACCTAGCCTCAGTATAACCGAACTTTCCAAGTTTATACCCAGGGATGCACGATAAGTTGGTCCTGTGGAATTGTCTGTATGTATTCGTGGGTTTCCGCGAGGCCTCCTCGAATCATTACCCACTATCCAAACCCCATCCAGTACCCTTAATCCAATGTCAAATTAATTTGGAAGCGGATCATTGCCATGCTACCTTACTGAACCCTTATCTGACAGTCTACTAATTTTGGGAATAACTTATCGAGCAAGTTGGAATTGTAATTATAAAATATAAGGGGTGCTTGTGATAATGATCTAATGAATTGTTGTTTGAATTGGATGCCTCCTTGCTCCGATAAAATGGCCAAATATCAATTCTCCCTTTATTATTTCAATGACAACCAGAAGCTTCCTCCTCAAGACACAAAGCCGCAATTGCTGAAGTTGGTGAACTGCAAACCATAAAATTTATATTATGACCTTTCTTGAGAACCCCCTCAAACTGTCGCGAATTCCAATGTTTTTAGTACTTCCAGAATAACGAATATGCACCAAAGCTTTTCATACAAAGTTGAAAACAATTTCACACCTGAAGGTTGTTTATTACCCCACTGCCCTCCCCCCATCTAAATAACAATAAATAACTAGGTGTAACCAAATGCTGACAAGTCTGTGTTAACTTGATACCCAGAAATCTTGTTTATGGCATTCACGTAGCGCACTCACTTGACGTAAAACACATCCGTGTCTTCTGGATCTGTATGCATGTACACGTAGGGATCATCGGTATCAGGTGGTTGCACGACCACTGATAGCATTCTGGTACTCATGCAATCCTCCATTTCTCCGTCTTGCTTTAGCAGCCGATTTTCCCCCTTAGCACTGTAGTAATATTCTCTGAGTTGACAGTGACACGGTCACTGCCAATGCTGTACCTCTGGCTTTTCAAATCTTGTCACGATTCAAATTCAGACGAAGACCCATTCAAATGAGATGAAGTTTGATATCGTGAATCACTTGGCTTTCAAGCGTTTTGGAAGGCCAGTTAAATGAGGAAGGTTATCAGAGAGGAGACATTGATTCGCTCAGGCACTGATATCTTGACACCACAATTTTGGTTCTTGAAGTTCCAGGCCAGTTGTGCTTATGCATTACTATAAACTCGTCATGTTGCTTTCTGAATATAATGAATTACTGAGACCTCCTCTCACGACAATTGACATGAACGTTTAATGATGGGGAGGGCAAAGGCAAAGCGAACTTTCGACACGTCAATTAAATATTCAAAGTCTAGTTTCAGAGAAAAAAATAGGAATCATGAAATTTTGAATAATGGAATACAACAGGTGTCGCTACTTGCGACTATGTGACGTGACGCACTGACCGATCAGACTGCGCATCGCGCCTTCAGACTCTCCAGCGCAAATACGGGCAAACACGCATACGCCGGCGGTAGTCGAACAACTTCGGATCTAGACCGAATATGAAAGTTTGAATAGTCATTAAAATTTCGCGCCACTCAAAATCAACCAATACCTAATAAATCACTACATGAAAGTGAGTCAAATTTTGATGGAAGCCAAGGTACGCCGAGACACTCCAATTGCGACATTGATTTGCTTGATCACAACTTTCCTTCGTAAATAATGATTGATTAAAACTTCCGGCGATGTTCATGCTTCATGTAAAAAAAAAAAACCGAAAACTAGTGCATGAGTTTCTTTCAAAATCTAATCAGGTTTCAGCTGCGTGAAAACGCATCGATTAAAAAAAATATCGAATAGGGTGATTCGTTTGGAAGAAATCGTTGTCCAAAAATTGTGGGCACATACGTATGGGTAAACACACACACACACATATACACATAGATATTTTGTCAGAAAATGCTCTAGAACGATTGGAGAGACTTCGAAACGTGGCGATATGATGAAATTTCCCCTTTTGATTTTCGGGGCATTACAATAACTTCCCTATATCGGGAATGACGAACCATGGTCATAGATGGTGGTCAGCTTGAGGAGCGTATAAAGGTGTGCAGTAGAATACTGGCATTGCCCGCAATACCGTCAAATGTTGTCAGTCACAATCCCCAACAAAGGATTGCCTTGCATAAATCACAATTGAGTTTCCGCATTTTACTCTGTGGAACTTGTCACTTCTATTTGTTCGGAATAAAATCTCCCGGAAATATGTCATTCTTAAACTCTTGGTATGTTCCCATTCACAAATGATCAAATCAACTAGAAGACTCGCTGTCATATTATTCAAAACGACCAGAAATAGATACCACCAATTGCATTTCTATGTACAAACTGAAGTCTCTGCGGAAGCGATGTCAATATGCACTTCATAAAGAAGTTTATTCATTCAACTCGTTATTTCACTTATCGTTTGTGCTCATCGCTGACAAAACCTGTCAATCGATGATAAAAGCGCCATGGGGCCGTTGAAAATCGTCGAACGGAGACATTGCGCCGTCATGGCTGCATCACTCTCAGTCTCGCTCTGTCTCTCCTCTGTTTCATCACTGTTCTTTCTCCACCGTCTCTCTACGTCGCGCACACCTCGACCTAACGAGAATCCAATAATCCCCAATTCCCCGCTTCAATGAATGGCAAATGGAAGTTTATTCGGCGAAGCCTCCTCTCATCCCACCTCAATGGATCAAGTTATGCCAAGTACCAAAAGACGGTTAATGCACAACCCGTTTTTATGCATTTTCTTTACTCGTCAGGAGTTACTCCAATTGAACCATTTTTTTTTCCACACGTAATTGTGGTTACTGGAGGAAGGAGTGAATCGTGCTCTGTTGTCAACGGGATACATTGTAATTTCACTTTGTCAGCTGAACTGTTTGGAATATTCTGATGTTTTCCACTTGGAATTTTTCGGCTATTTTGAATGAAATTGACTTTAGCGCGCTTTTTACAAACTACAAAATCGCAACTGAAGTCAGTAAGTGTAATTGTTAGGTGAAGTGTCAGTGGAGAAACACAACCAGACAAGAGGAACTAGAGCGCAAGGTGGAGGTAAAAAAAACAATATCAGCGTCGATTTTTCTCTCAGTCAAAGGCCGGGAGGGAGGAATTTCCACAAAATATAAGAGTGCGCAAAGAGGAAACCGATAACTGCTATAAATAACCATTTTCTCTCTCTTCCACACTTTGCGGTTCACCAAATTACACAATTTGCGGATGTAACGATAGCACCAGAGAGCACAGCCTCCCCCAAGTGGAGAGTAGAGACGAGAGAATGAACAAAAAAAAAAGAAAACTGGAAAATTTTGTTTTTTTTTCTATGGTCGTTGTTGTTTTTTTTTCCGGCGTGGGGCGAAACAAATTGCCCAGTCGTCGAGTCGCATTTTTCTTCACCGTCGACGTAATTACTTATTGGTCCACCGGTTGAAGTACCCACACACTGGGCCAAGTTGTATATGTATAATGGGGGCGAGAGCACTAGCGGAAGTTGAAAACAAAATTGCGATCAGATGATTGCATAAATTTTGCCGGTAATTTATTCGATATTATGGAAATGGGAGAATTGGACAGTTGAAGAGAGTGAGGAAATGAGGAATGATGGATTTAATGAGCGGTGAAAAAAACAATAAGCGGAGAACTCTCGGTCTTGGGATATTAATTTTATGGGGAGACGAGAGGCGTTAATTTATTTTCACTTTGGCACTTGCAGAGAAAATTGGTGCGTTTGTAAGGTAAAATGATGGGAAATTGCTTTTTTGGGTTGAGGATGGACGACACTGAGCGATCAAAATTGCACGAAAAATCAACCAATGGCAAAGTGGATCGTCAACTGTTCTGCTGCATAAGACCCCCGGCAAGATCATCACTATCAGTAGCTATTAATTTGGAATTTCTGTACCTCCAATGATTGTCATCCTCCAGGAATGTCTTTAATTAATTTTCTTCAATATGTTCGAGGCAGATCCCTGTGTTCCTTTTTCTCAGCAGACGCAAGATCCCATCCCACCCATTACCACCCACTACGCTCTAGATTCCGTACTTATGGCATGTGGTGCTATCTATTGACGGCTTTCTCATCATCGTGTCACATATACCCAGCCGTGTGAAGAAAACTGGAGCGAATTTTCCCTCGAGTAACAGTTCGGTGTCGTCTTACTGCCTTATTTGAACACAATATGATCAGCGACAAGGAGAGAGCTCAAGTGGGAAGAGTCACGAGAGGATTTGACGTTGCGGAATGAAATTCTAGATGGAGAATTATCTGAATTATTCATTGATATTAGATAGCTTATTTCCGGTACCAATTAAATGGTAACATTTTTTTAAATATTGTGATACATTATTCAGGAAGCAGAAAAATCAGTTAGCATATAGTTGGTACGGTGCTGAGTATTTTCTGATGAGCTTAAGCAATGGGAAAATGATTCAGGTTTCAGCTTGAAACAATATAATTTTTTTTTAGCATCAACCTCCTTATGAACTTCTCCAACTTCTTCCGTTAACTTCCTCATCGACTTCCCTCTCAACGTTTCTATGAAGTTCCCCATGCACCCCCTTCTCAACTGCTCCAGAAACGTCCTTGTGAATTACACCGTCAACCTCCTTATCAACTCTGCCCACCACTTACTTATCAACCTCGTTGCCAACCTCCTTCTCAACGTCCTATAAACCTTCTGTCAACTCCTCCATCCTCCTCTTAGTCAACTACCACATCAACATCCTTGTCAACTTCCGCATCAACCTCCTCGTCAATTATTGTAGGTTATTTGATCCATGCGAGATGGTAGGTGGCTGGTTCTTGGTGATTTTCTGGATTAACTAATTGGTTAATAAGGAGATTTCGCGATAACGAAGTGTTGAGTGAGCCTTGAGGAGCAAAAGTGTTATGGTTGAATCAATTACCACGATTAGGTACTAGATTAATTTACCCAATGATGCAATAAATATAGTATTATGTCTGCATGAAAAGATTAACATATGGGTCGGGATCAAAAGGTCGAGGAGGGCGCGATGTCAAAAGCCACCCCCTCCCCCCTCCATCCGGAAAAAACGTAAACTTGATCCACTTTTCGTAAATTTACGGAGGCAAAAAAATAATTTTTTTGAGAATTAGTTTTCCAAAAATTTATATCTTGGAAATTGCGCAATATAAAAAAAAGTAAGAAAAGTCGTAGAAGTTTGACCCAACCGGTACCACAATATGTAGAATTTTCAAGAAAATCGGAAATAGTCTTTAGATGTTGGTCGATTCCATATCGATTTGCCTATATATCAAAATAGAACTTCGAGAAATACGAGCTTTAAACTTTCGGCGGCTTTCTTCTTTTTCACTCAGCCCTTGATTCCCATGAGAAGACAGTGATCAGGGATCAAATTGATGCTGATGGGCTCTCAGTCTGTCGTATAATAAACTCCTCAACTTTTCTCCCCTGATATGATCAATAATAATGATTCTCGTAGCTCCCCACTGTCGCGCGATGTTTTCACAACGACGCCTTCCGAAAATCCGTGGGAGTTATCAATTGGGAGGGAGGGGGGGGGGGGGGCAGCAGATGTACTCGAATGGCACTGCTGAATGCAGAGAGTGAAACCATCAGGGATAGTCTGTGTGTGGTGGGGCAGAATCTGCCGCAGCGTTTGAGGAAAGCTTTGAGACCAAGAAAGTAAGAAAAAAAAAGAAAGCAAGCGGTCTGGTCTGAGTGCACACCGGCTATAGAGTTACCCACTATAGCCTGTAATATAACCTCACCCTCGACTTTCGGATGAGATGACGGCCGCGCAAGCAGTTGCAGGGGGGAAGGGGACTGAAAAGGGATCGGACGGCTTCTCTCGGGTAATGGCATTTTGAGGAAGAGAAAGGCAAGGCTGAGGGATGCTTGCTGCAAATTATTCCGCATCAATATTTTCAATATTGGTAAATGACAATAAGGCATTCTTCAGCAGCGTTTGTAATTTCCAGAATTCGAATAAAGAAGTATTGGGGAATTTGGAAATACCATGGCTTTGAAATAGCAAGCAACATCTAGGATAGGACAGTGGGTCGCTAGGATGGAGATCAATTCCCCCACGCGTCAGGTTAGATTCCCTCCCAGCGCAAGTTTTGTCTGGTGTTCCGAATAGACATTAGTCTGTTTCAATTGTCATATCAGACACGTAAAGACAAATGCATCGAATACACAAGGCAGAATGACTAAAACTACTCTAGGTTGCCCAACCAAAACTCTTCAGCTTATTTTGGTATTGTTTTATTCAGTTCTACCACCGCCCATGCCATGATCTACAGTAGCAAGGAGAAACCAAAGAAAATATCAATATCTATCGCAATTATCGAATTGCGTAAGGCCGAAGCCGACGCGACACCATTCATTCCGGCGAGAAAAGCAAACGCACAGCCGGTCTCGCGCCTGCAAAGAGAGCTCCGTCGGTAACCCGGCTGGATATCGCCATCTATTGGTGGTGGAAACAACTTAACGCCTGAATACACTTGTCCTGGTCTACAGCTCTTCCATGATTGCTACTCTAGGTTCCTGCAACACGGGCATGACATATGCGATGAGATGTTTACGCACCAGAAATTAACGTACGTGAATCCTTCTGGTACCCAACGGAGCCCCACCTGCTCCATACCAACCTGAATAAATTTTCAAAACCCAGAGGACAGGCGCTTATATATATATATACGTACGCGATGTGCAATAATAATGATACCCAAAACCATGCAATTCGCCCAAAAATGTATAAAATCAACATGACATGACAACCTTCTGCGGATGCATTTGAGGATAGAAACACCTCCCAGTTGTACGTGGACAATGTACGTTGGTGGGTGAGAGGTGGGTACACGTTACCCCAAGTGGCAATGTATTTTCGGGTTACTGCGACATTGTATACGAGGCCACGTTGCGCGTAGTCGTCCAACTGGGAAATGTGTCCGACTCGTGCAAAGCGGATGTCTCTAGAAAAGCCTAGTCCTATCTCTATTCCCCTCATCTCTGCCATCTTGTTTCCAACGACTAGCTCTCACCATTTTGTTACCTTTACCAGCGTCACGTTATGCTGTTGTACCAACGAGTACACCTTGGAAAGCTTCCGCGTTCCCCCGTGGTATACGACGGGGGGGGGGGGTCCCTATGAATAAAGTATGCGCCCAACGAGCAACGACTTATATTTCCATAAACGTACGCCGGGGAATCAGTACCTTACCCGCACTCTTCTGCATGACGGAGCCAGCGACGGTGCTTTATGAATTAACCCGTGCAAATTGAAAATTGTGAGTTCATTTATGATGTCGCGAGGGATGTGTACAGCACATTTGGAGGATTTAGATTTTGCTGAGTGAGAGGGGGGGGGGGGGGAAGTTTAGAAATTGAGGGAGATAATCAGTCCTGATTGTGAATGACGACTGATGATGAGGGGATGGCCTAATTATGACTGCAATGACCTTGGAATAAAACACGTGTCAAAATATGATCTTTTTAATGGGGGTGGGTCTTTCATGAACCTGGTGTTATGATCTTAGTGTGATGAATCTTTCATGTAATGGTTCCGGAATAGAGATATTTGGGAAATAGCTAGCGATTATTTTGAGCCAATTAATCATACACTTTAATCAGGAACAAATGGCCCGCCAACTGGATATCAATAAGGGCGTCTTTTCGCTGTCACGCGAATCACGAAGCCGGTCGGTCAGCGCGCAACACAGTGGCAATCGTTGTACCTGGGGCTGTTATGCTCGATTTATGAGCAGTTTCCCTGGCCGGCTATACCGAGGTGACATAACTTAGACGTTAATGCTCAACGGTACACCCAACGACACGCCAGTGCGCTTAAACTAGTTCGACCTGGCTTTATCAGGATGACGATCACATCGTGAGTAATATCTGGGCCAAACACATCCGAGTATATGGCTTCCACGAAAAATTTGATGCTTCGGTATTTCCAGGCAGTAGTTCATTTTGTGATGATTTGAAATATGTTGTAATATACCCGCCGTTCTGTCCACCATTAAAAATTTGAGCCCAGGATATAAGATTTATTGCAATATATTGTATAAAATATTTTCATTTTAAAATGATTTGGTTCCTGAAGTTTTGGTAATACAAAAAATTTTATGAACATTTATACACGGAAGAACATTCATCCAACAATTTTTTCCCATTATTATTTCCCATAGCCTAAAATATGTAATAGCCTTATTTTGTCGTTTTTTTTCCTTTCGGAAATTCTAAAAGAGCAAATATAACACGACTCTACAAAAAAAATTTTGTTCTTTGTCCTAAAGTTTATTTGATCATTTTCTGATTAATTATGGCCAACAACGAAAAGCAAATACCCTTTTTTGGTGTAAAGTTTGCTTTCGTAATTCTATAGTAATAATACTCATTTTTGATTTTTTTATCAATTTTAATTATTTTTAACACATTAAAAAAATACCGCGCAATCAGAGTGGGTCTTCAACGTTCAGACGGTGCTGATAGGTGGCGGTCGAATGATAAACAACGATCAGGTGTTTTGTACAAGTCTAGAATAACCTAAAATGTCGTCGCAAAAGTGTAAATATGATGCTGATGCATTTTGGTATATATGTGGGCAATTTATTACAGTTCGAAATGTGAAACAGGATCTAAATACATCTCACGTTCTCTGTGAAGCCTACGAAGCATATTTTGACTGTCCTGTTCGGAATCAAGACAAGACATGGGCTCCAAATGTTACTTGTAGTTATTGTAAAAGATGTTTCGAATATAAGCAAATTTTAATTAAATGGTGAATTAAACATAATAGATATATTAATTTCTATTTCTGTATTTTACGCTGGTATCGAGGTGAGAAAAGGTCTATGAAATTTGCCATACCAAGCATCTGGCGAGAACCAAAAGACCACGTAAACGACTGCTACTTTTGCATTGTGAATCCGAGTAAAAGACGTAGAGGTAAAAATGCAAAACCTATCGAATATCCTGACCATGAATCTTCATCTGCTCCAGTCACACACGATCTGACACGACCAGTACTTGAGCCACCGGAAAAATTATCGCAGAAAAGTAGCTCATTTCTTAGTTCTCATAGAAGTAATTCCGATAAGGAGTTTTTACCGACACCAGAACAACCAAAACAGCATTTCATCACTAAAGAAAATTTTAATGATTTAATTAGAGATTTAAATGTGCCGAAAAGCAGTGGAATTTGCTTGATGATGTTAATGTCACAGATCAGCGGACTAGGCATGAAAGATTCTCAACATTTTTCACAAAAGAAGATGGACTTTGTTTTTGCAATGACATGAAAAGTATGTTCGAGGAAATTGGAATAGCTTGTGTTCCTAGCGAATGGCGGTTATGCATTGACAGCTCTACAAAAAGCTTGAAGGCTGTTTTATAACACAGCGGAAATAAATTTCCAATCGCTCATTCAGTACATCTTAAAGAAAATTATGAAAGTGTAAAATTTTTGCTTGAACGTGTGAAGTATCGCGAGTATAACTGGCAGCTCATTGGAGATTTTAAAATGGTGGGATTTTTGATGGGATTTCAAAGCGGATATAGAATGTATCCGTGTTACTTGTGCTCATGGGATAGCAGAGCGGATGCTAAGCATTATACTCAACAGTCATGGCCTGTAAGAACAGAACTTTGTATCAGAAAAGAAAACGTAAAATTTGAGCCAATTGTTGAAGCGGAAAAAAGGTTAATGCCGCATCTGCACATTATGTTAGGATTGATGAAACATTTTGTTAAAAAACAGGATCGAACTTCAGAAGCTTTTGAATTCCTAAGAAAATTTTTTCCAAAGTTATCAGAAGCAAAGGTTAAAGCTGGGGTTTTTGTTGGTCCGCAACCCAGACGGATTTTCGCCGATGAAAAATTTCCAACGTTGTTGAATCCTATTCAAAAAGCTAGTTGGAGCAGTTTTAAAGCAGTTGCTTGTGGATTTTTAGGAAATAACAAATCTGAAAACTACAGAAAACTAGTTGAAAATATGCTAAAAAATTTTGAGGCCATGGGCTGCAGGATGTCATTAAAAGTACATATGCTGCATGCTCATTTAGATAAATTCCAAAAGAATATGGGAGCGTATTCAGAAGGCAAGGAGAACGTTTTCACCAGGATACTATGAGCTTCGAACAACGTTATCAAGACCAATACAATGAGAACATGATGGGAGACTATATTTGGGGTTTATGGAGAGATAGTTTCTATGAACATAAAAGAAAAAGTAAAAGCGTACACTTTTAAATTATTTTCTCCTTTTTTGTAAGTCATTTTGGTAGTAAAACTTGATAAAAACGATGAAAATGTTCATTTGAATGGTTTTATTTTTAATTAAAAATTGGAACCGCAGATTTTGACAAATATCGTTCAAGCAGTTTCCTGACTGAAAAAGCAAACATTTTCATGCCATATAGTTTTTTTCCGTCTAACTACGACCTAAAGAATTGAAATTTAATGCTTTGAAGTCAAAGTCAAATTTTGTGTTGACCCGTGTAATTGATATTCATTTTATAAATATGCAACGGCAAAGCAATTGTTTCATCGAACAAAACCCAAACGGTTACGATTGTGGCACATTCCCGCGGGAGCATTTATTCGATATATTTTCAATTGTTTGCATTGATTTCTAGGATGGTATTTCCTGTTAGTACTATTGAATATTGTTTGCTCAATAAATTATTGATAACAGTTCCACTCAACAAGTCTCTCAGGACACAAATTCAACTGGGGCCGGGTTTCACTCAAATGACCTAGTAATCCACTTGAATTTAATGTCAAACATTGAATTATTACTTATTCACATTAGTTGTTAAGTTCATCAGTTTGAGGAACAGTTACACAAATAACCACAGGTTTCATATCCCTTTCCAACTAACTCTTCCTTAAATTGTTCCCAGGTTGTCGTTTAGCTAGCACACACGAGAAAAAATTTCTGATCACACTCCATAATTGAATTGATATCTAATTCGTTAGTTTAAGAAATCCCTTTGCCATTTAGGCCAGCGGTACTCCAAACACAGAGTAAACCTCGAGAAACCTGTGCGCTAATATGGGGGGCGGGGCTATGATGGACTCCCCCCCCCCCCCCGCGCCTGCGTCGGGTTGGGTTCGCGCCCGGCCTAACACCCCCAATTTAGTTCATCATATGAAACGTTCTGTGGTGGTGGGGCACCATTTGCCATTATACAAATTGGTTCGTTTCACCAAAATTCTCGCGAATTCCGCTGTCTCGTAGCATATTCATAAACTCATCACAAAGTTACATCATCACTGTACAAGTCACTAGCCCCCCGAATTTATGAAGCCAAATCGATTCAAATTATTGGTAACAAGCAGATGCGAATACAATAGAAGAAACGAAAAATTATTATTCAAAAGTGAGAACAAGTCTTGCGCAATAAACGTACGAGTATTACACACGTTCCGGGGAGGGTTACCGGGTACGCACTGTACTGGTAATGGGCCGGGACAGATTTTCCGATTCGTGTCATTTGCATTTAACGAGCATCGCATAAAAGGGTTCTTCCATGTGTTCGTGTAAATTATGGTCACGAGCTTTTACAACTTTTATTTTACTTCCCAGAAAAGAATAGATTCATTGCTGTCATAAAAGGTGGAACAACAAATTTATAGGTGAAGTACAATTGATTGCGCATTGAACATATTTTGGTGGTAATATGAAGTGAGTAAAAGCCTCTCACGTAGATTTGCAAACGTTTGCAAGATTTTGTCGGGCCGATATTGCGTCTTGTTTCGCAAATGGTGAGAATAAGTGAGATGAGAGAATCTATAGACCCATAGACGCCGTTTTTGACAGCGCTGTGTTTAGGTTGGGAAGAGCGGCCCTGGCAACGCCATCTGGCTCTTGACACGTACAAAGTAGTCGAGAATTTCTGAGGAAATAACATCTTGGTATTCCTTCTGTCATCGTTATTTTTAACTTCTAGAGGAGGGAAATTGTTGTTTTACCCACCGAAAATGAGAAATTGATTATTCACTGCGAGCCTCCTTACGTGTTCTACTATACTTGTATTATTTTTCTATAATTAAAGACTTCTTTCTGGACAAATTTGTGTTATCATTCATTTGGTTCAACAAACTTTTCTGCTTATTTCGCGGAAAAAGTGAAAATGCTCGACTTGATATCTCTCGAAAATCCAAAATAGCGAATCATCGGGAATATGCAGTGCGGATGCTGCGTGGTGATCAAGCCGAGGCTGAGAGCCGCTTCACTAGTCGGCGTCCATCGACAAGCGATTGTGAATAATGCGAGTATTTGTTTCATGCGTTGGAATGCGCTACAGGCTAAACGCTTCGGGTAATCTAGGTATTTCCCATGTTTTTTCTATACTTTTTAGTTTTATTGGTGGAATGAAAGTCACAGACTTCCCCTTTAAATTGTCCATCAGGTTAAAGGCATACGGAACTTTTAAAAATGACGAAAATTTAAAAGAAAAAAAATCGTTATTCTTCAAACGTTAACAATTCTTTAACAATTTCAACTTTCGTTTTTTAATATTTTCCGAATTTTCAGTATATTCGATATGATTGAAATTTACAATCTAACAAAATACCTACAAACCCATCACGCTTGCTATAAACTGAATATTTAATGTTCACTGCAGTCTCCCTTAAAAAATAGTCACTGCGATATAAACATGAGCAAAATTCCGTTAACGGCCTTGGTAATTATTCAAAGTTTAATACCCAACTTTACCTGTTAACTTCACCCGTAACAAAACTGTTTACACTCTCACTAAAAATGCGTAGTAAAAAAATCAGTATATTGAGAGGAATAGCATGTAGAATGTTTCTATATGGGAATACAACAATAATTATTGCTCATCCATGAATGGGTAAACAATGGTAGAGCGAGAGCTCCCAATGAAAAACAAACAATATTAACATTATGGATGGTACAAATGAGCAAACCGTTGCCTTACTCGATTCGAATGAAAAATGTGAAAAAAAATGAAAAACACAGCGACATCGTTGAATAATTAAAAAGACCTGGATGCAAACCAAATTTATATTTTGTTTCATTATTGCCTCGGACATACGGTAAGGTAATTGAAAACTCGATGGCATTGCTTTTCGATACAACGACACCAATGTGCCTCCATTACCTCCAATTTGAGTTTGCCAGCCTCATCAGAGTTTGGTATATATTGATATTAATGCACCGTTACCAAAATACCATTTGCATCGTAACATATTCTACACTGGAAAAATTCACGGTGAAAATGCATACAATATTCAACCTTAATTAATATAGAATATTAATGATATTTCAAACTAGATGGAAACAGCCAATTTTTGGATATGAATCCTAAATGTCAATTATGTAAGATTTATTGGATGTCCGAATTGAAGAAACCATTCGCTATTTGCCCCTAGATACTCCCGCGCTTTTTGAAATCCTTCAAAAGTTAACCAATGGCAGAACAAGACAGGGTCAGTCAGAGCAAGTTACGCAACAACTATTGACAAAAGTGATAAGTAATTCATTTTACGGATACTTTTTTGACCGTATGCACTCTGATTAGTCAAGGGGTGGTCCTACGACATAAAAGCCCAGTGTACATGGTAAGAATACGCTCTAAAATGGGGTATTTCAGCAAAGTGTGGCAAAGAACTATAATTTAGAGGGTCTTGGGCATCTGGAGAATTGAAGTAATAAAAGTAATTCAGTTAGGTGAAAGCGGTGTTGGGATTTTTTTTTGGTGAGGATGACATATGTTTGATAGATATTTTTGTCTCGAAAACCCATGAAACCTAAAGCCACTACGCGGCTATTTTCCCTGGAATTTTACTCGTTGATCAACAACATTCTGCACAACGATTATTCCTTTAACGACCATCGTTCTCAAACACAGCCAATACGCTTTTTTTTCTTTTCATAATAAAAATAACGCCTATTTTCGTATCCCATCGCAACAAGTGCAGACTTATATTCTAGCGCATGACTGCGCACTAACTCTGACCGCTGTGTCATATAAATCGTGACTGAAATGATACGAGTAACACTCGCCTCCCCGCACCTAGAGAGAAATGGATACGGTCGTTAAATTCTTTACGCGAGATTTTTATGGTTTATGCTGGGCTATGTTTCTCATCGCAGTATTATTATTTTTATTTATTTATTTGTCCTGCGTGTTTTAACGCCGGTAGGCAAATGATAAAAAATTTGTTTGAATGCATTATAGGAAAGAGCGAGATGATTAATGGGAAAATACAATTTATATCTCGATCTAACATCTCGATATCGAAGTGATAGGCATGAACTCGAAAATGAAGTGTCTAGTGCTCATCAAATTTCCACTTTTCTTTACATAGTTCCGACGAATTTTCGGCGAGGGTTGTCGACAGGGTAGGGAGAGGGAGGGGGAAATGTGTTCATTTTTGTATGTATATTGTAATGATGATTATTATTTTTGTTTCATGAGCTAGAAATTATACTTCGCAGTCAGTAAAGCATGTAAACTACACAAGGAAAAATTTCGGTGGTACCACGGAATTTCTGTTTATTCACGAAAATGAATATAATTCTGAATAAGAAACAATGGACAGATATGTGCAGGTTCAGGAATTGTCCAGCCTGTATAAATCAATTAGCTTTATTTCGTGATAGACTCTAGACACTTTCTCATAACTTTATTATTTTTTCTATTCATTCGTTTGTTCCGGGCATTTTTATACTGGGAGTGGTGATAAAGATTGGCTGGAATAAATTATAAAAAGACCACGTGATTAATTGCAAATTGCGATTATACCAACGAGCACTTTTGTCTCTGCCAAGGAGAAAAAAACCTATAGGGCAATGAGTGAAATAGTGCAAGTGACACGGGCTACAGTATTTATTCCATTTCATTGGTAAAGAGAATAGAAAGGAAAGATATATAGATGTCATTGTAACTTGAAAAATTGTACGGAATATATAGATTGATTCTATTGATTCCCTGGTACATGCTAGTCTGTGTGTTCCACCGCAGTGGTATTATTTTTATTTACTGATTTATTTATTCAGTCATGTACTTTACTCGTATTTCAAAGTGTGGTAGGGAAAATGAAAATGGTCGAATAAATTAAAGGAACTGGCGAATCTGAATCACGCTGTCAAGAATTTGCAGCTTGAGTGGGCCTGTCGAATTGTGGAAATGTTATCGATACATTTTAAAAATCGAGCAAATTCATCAGTGTCATCAATCAGGGTACAGCCGAAAATATGAAAGTGATAGTGTGTTTTAAAATCTAATGACCTCTAAGTTATAAATGTACGCTTCAATTCCGATCTCGGTAACTTGGATGGTGACTCGCATACACACCCACATAATTTATTGGGTTGGAGCTTTTGTCTACTGAGTAGGAAATGCTCACTGCTATACCACCGGAGAATTTTGAGTCTACCATTTTAGTGCCTACTGTGCTGAAGCTCCTAGGTTGTCGCCCGGCCTCCGGCGAATGTGTCACATTATTGAATATTTTCTCATGGAGTCTGACCGACAGCAGGAACATTCCGCGTTTGCTACCCATAAAATGAAACCGCAAGGCCGGGTGAGAGCCTAGCCTGACACGCAGGCCGGGGGCGGCAGAGGTGGCTTCGCGCGTAGGAGCCCGCCGTCGTAGCATAGGGGTTTCCGGGTGTTTACCCTGTGCTTAGAAATACGATGGCCTAAATGGCGAAAGTCGGGCCCAGCCCCATGGGTGGGTGTCCAGTACTCCATTTGAAGGGATGGAGGGAAAAAAACCCATTCGTTGGAGATCATTTTGGTACGCTAGTCATAAGCAAAGCATGTTTACCTCATGACATTAAAAAATCATAAAGTTAAAAGAAGTATTCGTATTATAGCAAAGTGTTATGGTTCCAATAATCCTAAATATACATATGTCATGCGAATGACTAATACACTACTTTTATTTCATGACAGAGAAATTGAAGAAGTATGTGCAAATTAAAGGATACAACTATGAATGTTCAGCGTCAGCATTCCTTTTTTTTCCACCCAAGAAAACATTACGAACAAAAAAAAAATCCACGGAATTGCAGTTTCTGCAATTGTAAGGAATATATCTCTCGATTTAAAATGTGCAACAGTGGCAATCCTATACGACTGCAACTGCAAGCTGGGGGTTAGTGGTCATACAAAAACAAAGTGAGATACATATTTCGGACCTCATACAATCCCAGCTCGGACAAAGGTAGGGCACACTTTTATTGGCTTTTATTATGCACTTTGCAACACAACTTTGAGCCACCGTTGGATAGCAAATTCGTGTTTTTTTTTTTTGCAAACGCAGCCAATGGTGAATTTTGTGGCTATAAATACTGGAATATATATAATTTCAATAACAAAGTTCAGTGGCGGCATTTTTACGGTATCAAGCCGCTTGTTTCAAATTACGGAAAATGGGTTGTCAATTATTTGTTATTGAATCCGGAAAATTTTGTCCCGTAATTCGCTGGGATATACTAAAACGCTGGTGACAAGTAATATAAAAAAATTCTGTTTTTTACAAAAAATAATGTTTTACCACAATCTAAATGTAATTATTGTGCGCATGATAACTACATTTTGAAAAATTCTCCTGTGAGATTTTCCCTACTTCATCTCTATTTTTCCACGGAGCTTTTTCACGAATCCATTAGAATTCCGACGACCATGTGATATGAAAAGAATTCAAGGAAGACAAAAATAATAGGGAAAGAGTTGAAGTGTCCAACTCAGCAGTTTTATCATTCCCCAGAGACTCCATGTACCGACGTGGTTCGAGTGCATGTATACGCGCGAGAGCGAGTGAAACTGATATTGGTCGATGGATTTCAATAAAACATTCAGACAGACAGGCAGGAAGCCACACCAACTGGTGAATGTATCGTATATTTCGCCGGGCTTTTCAAAAATCTATCGAATATTAAACAATTCCAAAATGTTGGATAAAAAGAGGGGGAAAAAGTGAAGCGATAATTGAATGACTGCTGGATACGAATGGCATTATCAATGAATATTAGTGCCTTCAGATTTGATGGCATTAAGCCGCTCAGTACTATATGTCGATAGGAACCTTGCTTTTTTAATTCATCATAATTAGATGCGTGAACTCCCGGGGAAAATTATAGTAACAAATTTCAATACTCTCAATAACAAGTTTCTCACTTGAGTTTCAAAAATTTCTATTCTCGGCTTCAGTTCATAACGCACCCAATTTCCCTCTTTTTGAATCATTCCCAAGCTTTTCAAACGACGAGAAATAGCTTGTTGAGTCACTATCAATGAAGCTGCAAGTTCATGTTGCGTCTGACAAGGATCTTCATCCAGTGATGCTTTCATCTCTGCAGCTTCAAATTTGTTTTGGGCCTCCTGGGCGCTCGTTATCCTCCACATCAACATCTCCACGTTTGAAGCGTGTGAAACCCTGCGCGACACCTTGGCTCACTCAGTGCAGCCTTACCATAAGCGGCTGCGATCATCTTATGCTCATCAGCCGCAGTTTTCCTCGAATTAAAGATAAAAGTAGCACTTCCCACAAATGCCGGTCATTTGCCTCGAGGCTCGACACTTTCACGCACAATGTACACGGCGTCAAGGAGAAATACGAACTGTGTTGATCAATACAGGTTGAGAGATGTCTAAACTTGCTCGAGAGTATTCGTATATTTACATTTTCGATCAGTGTATTTTGCTAGCGTTATCTATCAGGAAATGATCGTTTTCAATTTGTAATGGTGAGTTGTTTACAAACACATCGCAGACCTCCGTCGTTGATTAGCACTTAGGAAGAGAGCATAAATATAGCGACGTTAAATATGTATATTGATGAATCCTTTTATTCCTTTTTACAGGCTATTTTTACTCCCATTTCTTTTACAATTTTCCATGTACAAAATATTTACATATTAACATGGCAGGCTTACTGGTACCTTAAAAACTACGTATGAATAGTTTGACCTAAGTGCTGTATAATTGGAATGAGTGAAGAGGGGACCTCCGTTTCCATTATATATGTATATATATATATATATAATGCTGATTAGAATGATGTACGTTCAGGTTGGTATATTCATTGCTGAACAAAGTTGTTACCATAGTCACTGATTCTAGAAAATGACACTTCCGCTCGATAAAGTCCGCCCATGGCTCCACATCCGACCTTTCAAAATTTATAGACCCATTTTTGGCTTCAACTCTCACAAATCGCTCTCACTGACCAAAAATCTTTCCTCAAACACTTCTACCTATTGTCCCGATTCCCATATTTTTGGGCAGTTGCCCCCTTGAAATGGTCATTGCATTTCCGTGTCCCATTTCTCCGTTACACTTTCTCCCCAAAAGAGCCTTCTGCCCTCTTATTGTGAACAATTTTCTTGTGACATTTATGAGTCATATAAGATGAGGGAGAGTGCCTAAGAGCAGGCATTTTTAGTACGGATATTATATTGCGTCGAGACGACAAGGGGGGGACACGATGAAATTATGTGAAAAGCATTGGTAATCGCGTTGCTTATTGTCACTCTATGAGGGGACTGTAAAAAAGGGAGTATTGAGAATTGTTTTTTTTTCTTCCTTTTTCGTTGCCTTGTAAATGGGATATTTCTTGTTATGCTATAAAGTAACATTGCATAATAGCATATTGACATTTGACCTTACCGATAATTTTTTTTTAATTTGATGATCATCACCCTGAAAATGAGGGGTGAGATTTTGGAGATATTTGTACTTGATTCGCTCAATCGTTCACTGTATATGTCTCGATGACTCAAAAAAAAAAATTCTGGTAAACCAAATACCTTAACATTAGAGTGCTCAGCTTTCTAATCACGGACTCCAACCCGAATAAAAATGCCCATAACAGAGGAGGAAAAAAATGAAGCAAAATAAATATGGACATTGACAATTAACGTAATGAAAAAATGTACCATTGATTGCTCTCTTTATATTCCATTCTCCTCCATTTTTGCTTGTTTTTAATTTTCATTTTTGCACGTTTGTAAAACGCCTCGCTCGACGAACCGAGCAATTAGATCTTCCACACTTCGTGAGACTGATAGAAACCCAGGGTGGAGTGGGTACACACTCACAATTATTAATCGATTCACGTACCATCGCGTTTTTGTGTATTTTTTTTCGGTGCCGGTAATAGTTGAACAAAAAAAAAATTGGGACAAAAATACGGGAAAAAGCCTTTGAACGACGCGGTAGAATTTCGGGCGTTTGCAATTGGGAATTAACAATTTTGTACTGTCCCCAGAGGGATGGAAATTCTCGCGCCGAGTATAAAAGTTATTGTCAGCGTTTCATTCAGCATTTTATTAATTTGTAAAATTATCAATGTCGTTTGTAGAATCGATATTGGTAAAAATGGTCGAAGGGAAAAAATGAAATCTGAATTTACATTTTCTATCAACAAATAATAATTTGCTCAATTAAGCCCATTCGGTTGCGTATATAAAAAATGCCTAAAAAAACACCCAAGTTTTTGAGTCCCAACAGTAATTTTGCCTATACCTTCCAATACTAATTTATGAAATGAGACTGGAAAAAAATTTCAAACTGCAAAACATGAACTCAGTGATGATGAAGAGGACGGTTCAACCGAATTCAATTATGCGGATTAACTGAAAACATTCCCAATTACAATGGCACAATCAATCGTTTCCTCAGAGTTAAAAATCGCTCAAATCCCGAAACGATTCACCGGGGGGACTCGACATGAAAAGACGAATGATTCTGGTAACACGCGAATATTTAAAAACGCGTCTATTCACCTTACCGAGTGCAAGGAAAACGGCTTGATCGGCGACTCAAGTGTTCATAAATGCGGCAATCTTGCGGGGGAGTAATTTTGTGCAAATAGTAATATCGTGCAGACTGACTGGCTGCTGGGCAAGTCGTTCGCGTGCCAAACAATCGTTTGCATTACCTCCTCTCTAGCCTTTCTCAGCTACCAACTCTCCTGACTTTTGCCTATTTTTTCCCCCTTTTTTTTCATCCACTCTCATTTCTACCAACCCGAGCGCCAGATAAAACCAATTATAACCCTATTCCAATATCAGGTCAAATTGTTGTCAGCATTTTGTGCTGTAAACTAATCGCAATGAAATTTCAATTGCAAAACACCGTTTTGCCGTGCTTGAAAATTGATGACACAAATTTTGAAATTGTTTCCCGAGAAGTAACGTACAGGATATGAGTAATTTTTGCTTATGAGTACATACTTTGTATTCGGCAAAAATTAAATTGCTGATAATTAATAATTATACTAGTGGGATAAACGTGTGTGTGCCCCCGTTGGGAACACAAACAAAACTTCCCGATTTGTAATTTCGGTTTGCCATTCGTACATTTTCGAATACGTTAATTAAATGTTTGAAGACTGATTTCAGAGAAAAATACTGGTGTGGGTAAATCACTGAGACCTGTTAGGTTCACACCGAAAATTCGGAAATTTGAGAATCTTATATTATCCCATTTATTAAATAGATAATTATCAATATTTGACGAGCCGCATAATCAGCGCGAGGACGCGATGCTAATAGTGGGAGTGAGATGCCAATAGCGGTGCGAACACTCGAGAGTTGAACCCCTCATACCTCCTTAATTATGGCAAATATGGAAAAAAGTGATCTGCAATTAAATATGCATTTCCACTTACAGGGTAAGTTGTAATTAATACTTTTTGCCGAATCTCTTACCGTTTTCGAGATAGAGCGTTGTAAACGATTCAATTGTTAATAACAAAAAAACTGATCGGTCAATTTAAACCAAAAACTAATCCGATCTAAGACCTCGATAACCCAGATCGTTTTAGCGGTTCGTGAAAAATCGTTAGCGAAAAGTTCCGATTCTACACATTCAAGCATACACACACAGACATTTGTTCAGAATTCGAAGGGAAGCATTTTGGTATACTTAAAACAGCAGTTATGAAGCGAAAAGAAAAAAATCGTTTTAGCGGTCATTACAGTAACTTCCCGAAAAATCGGGAAGTTAATTAGACTATATTTCCACCGGGGACTTTATTCCTCCTGGCGAAGTTTCCCGGAATTTTTTCCCCGAAAAAATTTCCCCTGAACAAAACACATTCTCAATCGCTCAAAAGACATTATTATCCAGAAAAAAAGTCCCTAGTATATGAGTAATTTTTTTTAGTTTCTCAACATGAGAAGCGGGAAGATAATTAGTTTTAGCACAATGGAAGCCATTGGAGAAGGCATTCTCATTTTTATTGGATGGTAAACGGTAAAACCTATTCCAATGAAAGTTTAATGGTATTACGCAGCTGCGGAGAAGCGCTGAAGGCTTTTTACTTTGAATATCATAATTTTTTAGTTCCAGCTCGTAAACAAAAAATTGCTATGCTCAATGGACTTTTTAGTGAGCTTCAAAGCAAGAAGCCGTTTTGCTTCTGTATGATCAACCATTTCCATGGGTTATAGGGAAAAGTATTATGGAGGAGGCAGCTGCATCGTGAATGATCTACGTTGGCGCTCCAGCATAATTTTTAATTTTTTTCTCTCATCATTAAGTATGTAATATGGAAACGGGAAATTTTTTTCCCAAATGGCGCGAAAAATATTTTTCTTTAGGAGAAACGTTTGGCTGTATGGCGTATATTTCCCGCTGCGCAATAGGCCATTTTGCTGTGACTAATTCAGTACTCTTGCACACTTCTTCCCTGATTATTTATTTTTCTGGGTCATCTAGATGCTCACGTACAAGACTTTTGTCTTCTTAGGTCATCTGCCAGCGAACATTTTAATTCCCAATAATACGGGATCGGGATACAAAAAAACGTAGAAGACAAGATGAAATTGACGCTCTATACCCTCTTCTTTTTCTTCTCCTCTGTAAAAAGCAAGTTGGAGGAAAATTGCTAGCATGCTCAGAAAGCTTGGATGATTAAAAATGGCTAAAAAAATATTTTTCCACTGTTTCTTCCGAATTTTCACATACGTATTATTCAACTTAATCATTTCAAAAAACAATATCGAATTACATAATGTCCGCTAGAATGAAGAGGTAGGCTCTTCATGGTCGAAAAACGCAGTGCACACAGCATGAATAAATAGAAACGCAAACCCAAAAAATCTACTATTTGTAAGCTGGATTTAGTGGATTCATTCATATACTATGAGAGAATTACATGTATCGGCAATTTCACTAAATACCGCGGACTGATATCTCTTCTCTCTCTACTGTTGGTATATATAACGCCGCACGTTGGTTGCACAAAATGCGACCACTCAAGGGTTGATAATCTTCTACATAATAACCTACGTTGGCAGACACGTATTTATCCTCCAGCCCCTCTCTTGCACGCCCCACGGTTGACACTCGTCAGAATTTTCTTCGGTAGGGAGTGCTGGACACCCATCCATGCGGCTGGGGCCGACTTTCGCCATTTGGGCCATCGTATTTCTAAACACAGGGTGGACCTCCAGAAAGCCCAGTGGTACTATGGCGGGCACCTATGATAGCACCCACTCCACCCCTCCCGACTGTATCAGGTTAGGTTCCCGCCCGGCCTTGCGGTCGCATTGGGTACCACCACGAGCACAGGCACTGCTCCTCCTGGGATGCAAACCTAGGACCTCTAACGCTAATCGCACCTCATGGTGCTCTTAATACTGATAGTAAAGATTTTTTTAGAATAGAAGATCAATGGAAATACCAATAAGAAAAAATCCAGAAAAAGTTTGGAAAGTTTCAGTGAATCCATACACAATACAGAGTGATGTTTGCAGTGTCCTAAGGGGATGAGCGAAAACTAGTTGCCAGGGTATGCTCTGCGCGACCATCCTCGTGGGAATTGCGGCTGAATATCCGCATGTGTGACGACGCCTGATTTATTTGTCGTGCCGGGTCATCCTCGAGAAAGCTCGTGCTTAATCTTATCGGTGGTTAATCTGGATCTACTCTACTGATATGAAAATAATTTTTTTTTTCATTTCTCGAATATTCAAATAATTGCCCTTTTCACGGGAAGTACACGCGTGGACTCATAGAATTTTGTAGCTATATATAGATGCTAGGAGGTAAACAGAAACCACAGCAGAGGTCTCCACAATTCTCGTATAGGCGCGTATACATCGATCGAGCAGTTGAAAGAAGGACAGCAATTGATAGAAAGTATAATGGAGTGCATCAAATATACTTAAAAATTGAGGGTTACAGCTGAAGAAATCACCAGCATCTGAAAATCTTTTGCTTCTATTTTCTTCGCCCCCACTAATTGATTAATTCCGACCCAATTGTCATTCGATCAATCGGTTTTCCGGCAATGTGTTTGCATTAAAAAAAATGTAGACCATTAATTTTCAACGCCATTCCATTCAAATAAAAAATGAACAAGATCATTCGTTCTATATGGATTTCGGTCATGCGTCATTCAGTCATTTGACCCTAGCTGAGAAAATTAATTCTGCTTTGATTGAAATACTTTTTAAGTATTCCCCCACCATTGCTCAGTAATTAATCCCATCAACGACTAATTTTCATCATGAGGGAATTTTAAAGCTGTCCAACTGTGACGATCGTCATTTCTTGAAATAAACTGTGTTGTTGGCCGATGAGTTCATATATGTCACTTATAGATCGACCCCCAGCTCCCGGATTCATCGCAGATTTCCCTGAAAGTACTTTGAAGTAAAGAAAAATGTCAGGGTCGGTGGCAAAATCGCTCGTGCAAGTAGAAGTACTCAATATTGTGTCAGCCATGATACCGTTATTGGTAATACTTCAAGAACTTGAAAATAGTCGGAAATTTTTCTCGACCACTTCGTTGCAAAACAAGCATAAGCGGGATGGACGTGTGAACTTGGGTAAATCGAATTGACCAGTGCAAAATTTTGCTCCTAACGGTGATCGGAATAACTTTCCCGATGGAGATGATAATAATTGAAAAATTGAGAAATCAAGAAATTGAATGAGTTGGTGAGGTCGAAGTGTCCATCGTACAACATGAAATGACGGTAACTTTGAGGCTAGATCAAGGGTACTCCATGAGAGGATAAAGAATGTGAGGGGTTGGAGAATAGATATCCCACCCAAACGATTTGCTTCTTCCAACTTCTGCGATGTAGTCAGTAAAACCCATGAAAGGAGCTCCCCAGGGGACAAAATATCCTCCTCGATGGCCGCAAATACTGACACACGGTCACCGACAGCCGTTTGATGTTCATTTGTAGGGTGGTAGTGAGGCCATTGAATATCCCGCTGTGATTCCCTCTGTTGAGAGGCGTTCATTGATAATGTCGAGCCCCAGAAGACCCCAAATGCAAATTGAGTCATTTCTCAATCCTCTGGTGATAGATAAACGCCTTTTTAGGCCTGATTAGGATCAACCCTCGAGTGACCCATCAGTTGCGAATGAGAAGCAATTGAAACCTGTGGAGGACTTTCTAATTATTACCATGTGAAGGACATTTATCATTAAGTGACCGTGAAGGGGACTGATGAAAAGACCCAAGAAAATGTTATCAACATATATTTAGGTCGCAAAAACGTCATACATCTTCCTATCACTTGGAGTTCAATTAACAGAAATAACTCATCCAAATGCCCTAGATATTGGCAAAATTATTGGAATTTTTGAGGTGAGTAAATTTCAAATAATGGATAAATTTAGGGATCACGTAATGCTATCTAAGTTGAACATTCAAGCTTGACATACGTTTCCTCTGTGGAAAATTCATATTTTGAATCTGTCTTGTCTTAATTTTCCTCATCATTATTACCTGACAATTCGGTTTTTGTGAAACTATCATTATTGATAAATGCATATGTTTCTGTCGTTGAATTTCATGAAATGTTATTCATTTCTCTGATTGTTCTGTACCGTCAGTTATAATAGAATATTTAAAACATAATCATTTTCAACCTTTACCGACAAAATTAATGTATTCTTTTATACTTAAACATTTTCCAATTTGGAAGTGGGTAATTTCTTTGGCTAGGTCATTGGCACATTGTTTTTTTTTATATCTGCGTTTGTATATCTTTTGTCAAATTGGGTAGTTTCCCTGGATAGCCAGTTGGCGCCTACCTTTTCATTTATTTCAATACTGTTAGACTAGACTGCCTTTATGATTCATTGTATTACCTCGTCGACCCCTTCAGGGTACCTCATTACATCGATGAGCAATCGTCATCTTCAATAAATTGTCGCTCCCATTTTACCCTCTGTCCTTATTTCCCAAACGTCACCACCTACGGACAATTAGATGGGCTCGCCGCTAGGTGGGCATTTAGTATTTAAGATCGGTGTTTCCAAATTTTCATCAGTTCCATTCTCAGTCGAGTTAGTGTACATATTGTTATACTCTCCTCATTTTCGCTTCTGAAAAAAGAAACAGTCCACTTTCATTCGTGACCGAATACAACATATTGCAACCAGTCCGGTTCATTTTAAATGTCATTCAGAGTTATTTAACCAGTGTATTATTATTATTCAACTTGAAGACAAAATCAACATGCATGTTGGATAAAAATGTCTCGTAACTAACTAATCCTGAATTAACCCATTGGTTGATTTTAACGTTCGGAGTAAAATTTGATTTTACGCTGCCATTAGCGGTTATTAACTACAGATCATGAACAAAATTTAAGCTAAGAACTAAAGATCATGAACGATGATGATAGATGGAGAAGTTTACTCCATGTTCCCCATGAGGACACAAAGACACTCAATCCGCTAGTTTTGATTCACAGACAAAAAAAACAGCATTTGACAAATAATTTTATATAAAAATGGCGTGTAAATTTGTATCATAAATCCACTCCGTGCTAGCGGCAAATGAGTTTAATTTTAGTTTTATTTCAATGAAAAGGGCAATTCTCCCGTGGCTGTACATCCATCATGGAGAATAACGCCCGGCCGGTGGGATTAGCATGGATATGACTGAATTATACAGACTATGCGCCAGACTGCGTGTACCATACGCCACTCTAGTCAGCTTCCCGAGGGACATCATTGCGCTTGGCCCACACGCGTAATACGTATCGCACAATTTCTACAATTTTTTTTTATTTTCACCCCTTTTGCTCATCGCCGATCCTGCATCCAGCTCATTCGCTCATTATTACACTACTTACTGTAAATCCCTATATTATTCTGCACCTGAACCTTCTGATACTTTTTTCATGTCTTCATGGTAAATTTTTTTGCTGACTATTCAGACAATGTGATCATTTCCGGTCGGAACTGGGTTCTTCAATGCTTTTAACTCTGGAAAATTCAAGCCTGAGACAAATGTCATCTACTTGATCTGATTGGCTTATACCATTCACTGAAAATCTCGCTATTATCAGCTATCCAATCCCTTTATACACTTTGACCCGATTCGGCGTGGAATTCGCAACACTGCTGTATTAATAGAATGTGTTAAAAAAAATAACAGAAAACGAGATCGGGGAATTAAAAATAAAGCCCCTGCAGGCGATAAGCAGTGAGAGTACAAAATATTACCGCTTGGTACACAAAATTCTCATAACCATTATACGGTACAAAAACCAACAATTAAATAAAGGGGGGGGGGGGGGATAACGAAAAAAATTCTATGCATCTCGAAGCAAGCGTCAGGGTGGGCAAACACATATTTTAGTGTTATTTTTCAACCTATTTTATGGGTGTTATTTTACGAGTGGGGCTTTGTATGAATTTCAAGGAGAATTATGTATGTTCTGTCCGAAAGTATAGTATCGACGATTTTAACAGGACAATGGTAATGGTGAGAAATACCGAGAATTGGAAGCGTTGTTCGACATTTTTTTTTCTTAAGACATCATTACTTTAGGTTCAATATGTAATTAACTTCCCGCTTGTTCGGCAAGTTATTGTAATGACTCCTAAACCGATTTTTTTCCGTTCGTACCTACACTTTTAAGTAAACCAAAATGCACACAAGTTTTTTTTCTAAATTCCTCGATTTTAGCCCACGGCAGTCTGTCCCAATTAAAAAAACAATATGGTGTCCCACGACTGCGCACTAACGTGCAAGACAATCAATTTAGTGAATCCAAGTTTTTTTCCTCAGTGCAGTGATGGACCAAATGCATTCCCTCCATTTTCCACCCAACAAAATCAGTTGACAATATTATCATTTTAATCTGCAAGTTTTGTTCTCGGCAAAGTGTTAAACCATGAGAATGCAGAAGGCTGTGTACTATCGAATGGCTTGGGCTCACCCCGTGGGGACGATATGTGCCGTCGTGGTTTATCCTTTATCGTAAAGCGAGTTTAGATGGGAGCGGTCGCATGTAACCCCGTCGGCTCTGTATTTCCCCGGAGCACCCGGCAAAGTCCGTATAGGAAATCAAGTTAAATTTGTTGAGCCGATAAGAGTTTACTGGCATGCGCTGGAGTGCGAGCAACTGCGAGTGTCATTGTAGACTGGGAAGAGAGAAGCCTCGATAACAGTCAGTGAATACAGTGGGCTTTGCGTCCCCTCCTGTCTTATCTCAACTAGATGCTCATCTGTGAGCTCACACTTCGACATTTAGGCGGGATTGCACCATTTCCGTTCGCAAATATTCGAGTAGAGCTCCAATGGAAAAAAACATTTTTCAACCATTGAGACTTTGCTTTCTGAATTTTGAACATTCCGTTGTATGGAACTTATGATAATGAACCCGAAGGCGTCTTCACGAAACTTAAACCTGATAAGATTTTGGATGGAATTGATCCAGTACATATATTGTTATTACCAATTTCAATTGCTTGTAATGTTCTACTGCATACACTATGCATATTAGAGTTAGCGCAAAATATATATAATAAAAGTTGTTCCCCATATAAAAATACGTATGTTATACAGAATGACTTTTTTCGATAATTAGCAGAATTAAGGAGGTATGGCCGTTTCAACAATTAAGTATGTAATAAGTGAACGAATGAACCCAGCGCTATCATAAAGGTCTCAATCGAAGCATTTCCGTGCAGAATCGAGCGGATTACATTTTGGATGGCATATGTGCAGTATATCCAATGTTATTAATAATTGCAATTGTTCATACTGTTCCACTGGGTAAAATATTAAAGTTATCGTTTTTATTGCGGCCGCACTTCTATTGGCGTCTCACTCCCACTCAAGTAACGCGCATAAGTCTCATACTCATGCTCACCATGCGTCTACTCAAATATTCATAATTATCTGCTTCATAAATGTGTCAGTTTAGAATTCTCAAATCTGCAAGTTTTCATTATGACACTACTAGGGGTCACACTGATTAATCGGGGCATATTGGAGTAGAATGAATTTAGTAGGCCGTGCTGAAATACCAAATCGGGAAGTTTTGGTTGTGCCCTGAACGGGGCACACACATACTCACACCACTAATAATGTTTCGTATGATATTGCCGGATCATCTCACAAACTTCCCGGAAATCTGGAAATTAATAATAAATGAACGCAGTAGTACAACTCAACGCTTTAGCATACTTGGCAGCCGCAGGCAGTGTTCTACATATTATTAATTTTCAACTATTGCGTCAATTACCCTGTACATTGTGTGAAATCAAATTTACAATTCAATTATTGTGGATTGCCAATTTGGTTACGTAGGATTTGTTATTGAACGAAAATTGCACTAATGTTTTATTTGTATGTATCGGGGTCATTCAATTAAGGGTCGTATAACTCATGATACAATGAAGTTCATTATAGTGATGAGCATTTTCAGCCAAACAATTTTATCGATTTGAGGGAAACATTGGAAATTGGGTCACTAGGCAGATTACAATACATATTTTCGGGGTGGGCCAGTACCATTATGAAACTGCTCGCCTGATTATCGAGACTAACTGGATTGCCGCGGATATCAAGTGCCATTCTGGTAATGGTCGAGGGCGGTTTGTATGGAAAAATATATATAAGCAATCCCATGCAAAAACGATCAATGGTAAACTCTTAGCTCTACAAAAAATTCTCACAATTGTGTTCGGTGATTGTGCATTTAAATTTATGCATTTATTAATAAGGAACTTTCAACGTAACTGTTCAGATAAAATTAAAACAATATAATATCTGTTTTTTTTTACTGAACTTATACTCATAATGTTATTTTTGGTGCAAACAATGTTTGATTTTTTTTTCTGCAAAACAACCTGAAGTCTCCCATAGAAAAACACTGCATTCAGATGACTCATAAGTCATTACCATAAACCCACATTTTTAGTAACGCATATCCCCCGGGATGGTCTGAAGGGAAGGAAAATATAATTGAATAATCCCCTCAGTGGAAAAATATAAATCCAATCATGGTGCCAAAGCTGGCTGAACACCTCAGCATCAATTTTTGTGTTGATCCAGTGGGAGTTTAGTTAACTCCCTGTATTCAATGTTTCATCTGGAGTAAATGAGAATAAAACGACGGGATAATTGAAGTCTAAATAATTCCAAATGGACCAACTCGATAAATCCCAGTCCAAGAATACCTCCGTCACTTTCGCTCGTGCATTTGTCACACTTGAGAATCGTTCAGTGGCTCATCCCAACATTTTCATCCTTTTTATTCTTCAAATAACAGCTGTCGTAGTCGACAAATCGACTTTTCGTACCTTCGATTGATAAATGATAACATCTTGAATAAAATGAATGGGATGTGGGTGTGACCATTGGGTACCATTCGCTGATCATTCAATTGATCCGAATAGTAAAAGTCTGAAGACAAATTTTATGAAACCTTTCCAAAATAATATCTGCCAACATTAGCTTAAGATGTGGCATCAACTACATGAAACTCCATTCTTTTCTATGTCTACGATTCTATAATAATATCCCGGTTAGAACGGCACAATAACTTCACTTCCGAGATAAAGTTAGCCCAAGGAGTTGCACAGTAGGATTGTTATATAGCCCAAACCCTTGTTCAATTCGTTAGGTGCTGCAGTCGTTTAGTACTACCTGAATTTAAGTTACTGCCAACGAAAACGTGTAGTCTATGGTCCGTGAAGCTACCACACCCCTGCACAGCAAGTACACCCGGCAGTAATGTAACTTTCTTACCGATTCGTAACCTCCCTCCCCCCCCCCCCTCCCCGCCACCCGCATGTGCCAGCCACGCGGAACTCCGGTTTTAGGGTTGGTAGTCGTATTGTGGGATAATAGGTGGGCCGAGGGGTGTCCAGTTAGTTTGGGTTCTTCCATCGTCGGCAGTTTAATTGGGAAATTGGTCTTCCCCGGTGTCTGCGTCTAGAGCGCCCCACGCAGAGGTACATTCACCTGGGGTGAAAGGTATTTTGCCATTTTGCGAGAATCTCACAGAAATACGTTGCTATAAATATTAGCGATTGCAGGGAAAATACAGACTCCTTGGTCCAGAGAGATTAATCACTTGTTTATAAGAATTTGCGGTTAGAAAATCGAGGGAATAGTAAAATGTAAACCGACAGAGCAAAATCGAATTCTGAAAATGTGATGAAAATCCGAAACGTGAAACATTTCATGCACTTTCGAAATTTGGATAGTTATGTATTGCAATCTATAATTTTGGAATAACAATCCAAGATATTAAAAATTGTCAATTATGTAGGGCTAGTCAGTAGTCTTGTTTAACCGAAATACGATTATTTATTCAATATTCAAAAAAAACATTAACTGGGCAAAAGTTACTTACGCACTCGTTACACGATATTCGGCTAGTGAGTTATCCTATACGCGTCAGAATGGCTAACACTATTGGCAATCTTTGCCGATGTACAAATAACTCACGCTTCCCTTTGCTAGTCTTTAAATATCTAAATATTATTGCTTTTATTCCATTGCATGATATCGCACACATTCGGTGCCATAGAGCCTGATATTGTTCTTCTCTCCAAAGGGCCCTTTCCGGAAGACGCAAACACTTTCCGATTCTATTGTTTTGATGACCTCAAACGCATTTCGCTACACTTATACACCCATTTTTCGAGACTCTTAATTGGTCTCTTCCAAGAATTGGGCATTCTTAATTGGTTTATAACTTTAATTCCGACAGATGTTTCCTTATTTCTAAAGAATACCCCGAATATTTTTCCCTATTGGCGACAGTCACTTTCCCGCGGTTAAAATATAGTCTGAAAAATATTGCTTCCTCCA
Organism: Asobara japonica; assembly: GCA_026005395.1. NCBI lineage: Eukaryota > Metazoa > Arthropoda > Insecta > Hymenoptera > Braconidae > Asobara > Asobara japonica. Next base: position 1,021,246 of record BQMI01000334.1, read on the forward strand.
ATTATGATCGATAATAAAATAAGGTAAAAAAGGATTTTAATAAAGAAATGACAACTCGTAAACCGTAATTTACACTTTTTATGAGGATAGCTTGCAGCAAAAAAAATACAATTTACGATTCTAAAGGGTACATTAAGATTTCGTTGTACCAAGGACCATTGCGCTGGGATCAAAAACAAATTTTTGTAATTTATGAAACTGTACAGCGGCTGAGGCAATTGACAACATCATATCAAGCACAAGTCTAGCTCCTTCCTGCTAACCGAGCGCTCGAGTTATAATTGGCTCCGCTGGGTGATGTAACAAACTCCAGAATATCCTGACGTGGATGGAGATCCGCCAGACGCCAAATTCATCCCCAAGTTCAAGATCTTGTGAATACCATAGATCGCACTGAGGGGGGAGAAAAAAGAAATTAGGTTGTTGGAAAAGACGAATATCTTTTCGTGGATTGGACGAGCCGTGTGGAAGGGATAGAGAGGATAGAGAGAAACTACGGGAAATAGACTTTCTTCCGTTGAATCGTGAGAAACGGATTTCTGGCATTCGAAGCCAAGATTTGTGTCTACCCTCTCAAGCATTAACTCTTTTCTGTTTCAGTCTAGTAATGTGGGTTTTACGGTTGCGAGTGTAATTTGGAATGTGAAGTAAAATGTTTTAACCATCAGGTAGCGAGGGTGGTGAAATTATATGCAAGTCCATATTTTCTGCTTTTGCTTAGATAGAAATATTCCAACAATTGACAGCAATATATATTTCCCTATCTCTCGTTTGTACTCCCCACGGTAACTGCACTCTCTTATGCAGTTCTCGATGCATTTCTTCCGCTAAATGGATGGTGTATCGAGCATTCCTTCAGAGGAAGGACCGGACACCCATCCGTGCGGCTGGGGCCGACTTTCGCCATTTAGGCCATCGTATTTCTAAGCACAGGGTAAACCTCCGGAAACCCCTATGCTACGACAGCGGGCTCCTACGCGCGAAGCCACCTCTTCCGCCCCCGGTTGGGTTAGGTTCCCGCCCGACCTTGCGGTCTCATGAAAATTTTTGAGGAGGTGAAACATTCTTTGCAGGCCAGGCACCAACTTAGAACTTTGAGCCTAGTACGCAGATACGGTACCGAGCGCACCAAAGCCGCGACTCTATGCGTGCGTGTGTGTGTGTGTGTGTGTTTTCAGGGTTATTTTCACATGTACTATATATAAAATTAGTTTCTTTTTTACATCTTGAATTCATCCCATGAGTAAATTCATGTAAATCTTTATTCCGAGTGAATAGTGCTATCCCGTAAATCTTTTTATCACAATTAGCGAAATATTCGATTGTCATATGGAACAGCGAATATTTCCGTTCACATTTTCAGTATTTTAACACACTTTTATTTTTGACTATACGTCTAGGGACTCTCGTATGTGCTCACGTGGTAATGGCACTCGGAAAAGCTTTATAGTGTCATGGGGGAATGGGATTCTCTTCGCCGGTAATGCCATGCTAAGATCAATTTGATATTCAACGCGTCACACCATAGACTCTTAGTCTAGCGTCCAAGAGATTCACTCGAAAATTCTCCCTCTACCATTATCATAAGCTTTTTTCCCCAGCTCTAGGTGCGAACGGAAAATGTACTTCAATTATCAGTAGAAAATTTCCATGCCCATGATAATAACTTGAAATTTAATGCACTCATAGTCATTCGGAAAAAAACGAAATATCGAATTGAAAAATAAAGATACCTTCCATAGAGGCCACCATTCATTTTTAACTTGTTAGTTTTTTATCTTCTCTCTATATGATCTTCATACAGTTACAATGGTCACACACTCACACAGTTACATAAGCATTCCAAAAACCTCACAAAATTTGAAAATTGGTAGAAATTCCCAATACTGCAAATACTGCATTCCCATCTCAAAAGCATATCTTAAATTTCCAAAATGTTTGCATTTCTTTAAAAAAATCGAAATTCTTAGTTCACGTGAATTTTCAAAATTTTCGTAACTTTTTCAAAGACAAAAAAATTCTATGACGTCCAAAAAATGTAAACTTTTTTTTGAAGTTGTTTCATCTTTCAACACACACACACACACACGTGTAGTGGTTAAAGTGTCTGTCTACTACTTCATAACCGCCCACCATCGCGTCACAAGGGGTTTCTGGGGGTTTACCCTGTCTTTAGAAATACAATTGCCTAAATGACGAAAGTCGGTCCCAGCCGCATGGGTGGGTGTCCGGTACGGCCCCTGAAGGAATGCTTACACGGCCGCTACCGGGGGCGTACAAATGAGAGGGACGGAGGAAAAAATACATATACATACATATACACGCATTGAATAGTTTTCAAGCAAAAAATAACTAATCCCGATGCAAAAATATGTATAAGTATTTACGGCTCTCCGGTCTAGACATAATTCCATGACACCACTCAGAAACTTACGAATATTTGTCTCTCACTTGTCAGCTCATGTCGTCTACCAATGAGATAACTTTGGTGGTATGATGCTATTGGCTTTCTTGGACACATAAAGGCCCGTCTTGGATTACACGTTCCATAAAGTTGTTTTCATTCCCGTAGAATGAAGGTGCCAGCGATGGTACACATCAAATCCCATCGCGCTAACAGAATATATATATACCGTTAAGTTATATAGATACATAAATATATATTCCCGCCGGCTAATTAAGGACATCGTAAAGCTTCAGGAGTAAAGGATATCCAAGGCATCCTGCGCGTCTTTTCGTCTTTTACGAGTGGCAATTCGTATTAATAAACGAAAAGTTTCTCTCAGCAAGCCAGAGTCACCCACCAGTCGCCGTATATATTTGAAAGCGTTAATTAATATGCATGAGGGTTGTACTTAGTTTAATAAACTCCCTAACCCCATTCCCAGTTAATTAAAAACATTTGAAAACATTTAATATGCCACAATTACCAGCAATGAGGGAAAACTATTTATCAAGCGCTATGAAATTTTCCAAATTTCCATGTGTACTTGGCAAAAAAGGCCATTCAGCTTGTTACAGGAACTGGAATTATTGGCTTGGATATTGAATGAAATTGATGCATTTCAGAGATGATTTGAATTAGCTCGCTTGTGGAAATTTCAACTCCGTAAACTTCAATGAAATTAAACAAGGAATTTCAATGAAAACAATTCCTCGATGCCGAATTTTTTGGTGACGACGTGTGTGTACGTGTGTGTGTTAAGTCTTCATCTTCCAAACTATGTGTGACATTTTAAGAGAATTTTCATATGTGTATGTGTGTGTGTGTGTGGGTAGGTGAGTGTGTGGGTAGGTGAGTGTGTGGGTAGGTGAGTGTGTGGGTAGGTGGGTGTGTGGGTCGGTGGGTAAGTGGGTGTGTGGGTAAGTGGGTAAGTGGCTGTGTGGGTAGGTCGGTGTGTGGGTAGGTGGATGTGTGGGTGTGTGGGTAGGTGGGTGGGTGTGGGGTTGCGTAGGTGTGTGGGTGAGTGAGTACGTAGGTAGGTGGGTACGTGAGTAGGTGGGTGGGTGTATGGGTGAGTGGGTGGATGGGTGGATGGGTGGGTGCGTGGGTGTATGGGTGGGTGAGTGGGTGGATGGATGGGTGGCCGGGTGGATGTATTAGAGAAAAAAAAATAGAAGTGGAGCTGGATTCATATAATTTAAACGTGACCAAGCACTGTACAAGTTTTTCAATATTTGTTAATACTTGGCAATCAAATCCCACGATAATTCAACCTGCTCATTGATTTGAGGGCTCCACTACCACATCAGCGTCTGATTGTGTCTCCCCTAGGGTGTCTGGGCTTTCTCCCTGGCTTTAATTGAAAACGAGGTCTCGAAAAAAAGGGGTTTGGGCAAAGACTGCGTATATCTCGAGTGAAGAAGAAGGAAGCCCCGAAACAAAGGTGTCTACTTCCCTCATCCTTCTCTCATCCTACCCCTGATATTTCCTCTTGTTCGTCCTTACTCAAATTATTTTTATCTACGGAAACCAGGGGACTCTGACGAAAGAACAGCTCATCCCGTCTTTTACTTCTCCTCCTTTTTTTATTCGTCAAATACCACACCAGGTATTCACTGTATTCTTGAAAGCCCTGAAAGGAGCGCCAAATCGATGAAAAAAAAATGGTCTCTTCTTGGTAGCAGCCAATCAAATTTCGGGAAAATAAAAGTCATGTATTCTGGTATACAATGAGCATTCCATCGCAGAATATCAAAGTTCAACGACTACCAGGGAAAGACATAATTGGAATTTGTGTAACTCACTATGATGAGATACATAAGACGTTGAAAAGCGTTCATGGAAAGGAGATTATGTTAATACATCACGGGTGGAATTACGGAAATCGGAGAGTTAGTGGTTCGGTTCATGAGCAATGTAGAGTAATGTAAAACGCCATATTCAATTTTTGCATCACTTCAACAAACCTTCACTAACAGTTAAATGCCTCAACTGAAATTAAATGTCGCGGTTTGCCAAGTCGCTCCATCTCTATAATGAAAAATCAATTCTCAGGACGAAGCAATGAACTATTTTCAAGTGACCTTAATTCTAGCCAAGTGGCTCACTCAGATTACCCTCACCCCATTTAGCCCCTAGAGGAAAATACAAGCGCAATGTCCCAGTTATGGTGCAGCACTTTTGTACCTCTTATTGAAACGATTGAATAACTTCAGTTGGTCAAATCTTCTGGCATGGGTCCCAATCTTGAAAACACTTGGACTCTTGTTGGTTTAACCACTCAATTTATTCTAGCCTATTTCAGTTGCTTGAGTTGCTCAAAGTAAAGTAACTAAAATGAATCTTTGCAATTCGGGAATTTCTTTTGGGGCATGGTGTAATCAAGGAAGCGCTCGTGTTATTTGCTTGGCAAGTTTCAGGGATGGAATAAATCAAATGGAATATTATATCGACTCTTGGTATTCAAAATTTTGTAGTGCAAGGAAATCCAAACGAAACTAGTGGAGCAAATCAACTTAACCCACGAGGGTATCAACGAAAATTTGCCGATCTCCAACTTACACATACACACCCCCGAGCATGCTCAGTTGTTTATCGAGTAGATCACTAATGCATGGTGGGCTCTACAGCGACAGATCCATGAAGAGCCGGTGGAGTCATCTGGAGAAAATCGTGATAAACAACCCGGGGAAAACCGCGGCGAACTATCTGGAGATGGTGCTCCAAAACTACTTGGGGACACTCCTGTCACACTATCTGGGGGAAACCCTGCAGAGCTACTCTGCGAAAATTCTGCAAAACTATCTCATGGTGACCTCGTCGTCTAGTGAAGTTAGGAAACATTGCGTCAAACTACCAGCCAATAATCCGGACACCATACCCGGCCAAAGTCGGATCAAACTGCCTCAGGGAAAGCCTTGTTGATCTACCTGGAAAACCCTGCAAACTACCTGGAAAATTTCAATAAACTACCTGGGGATGATTCCGTTTGCCTACTTAGGGGAATCGCTCAAAATAACCAGGAAATGTTTCATCGACTACCTGGAGAACACACGGCAGACGAGCCTTGAAAGACAAAATCTACCTAGTGATACCTCATCTACAAGTCAGCAGAGCATCCCCGATGGTTTTATTTTTTTGAAATTTTTTTTTATTCGAAGTCTGCAAAATTACAAATCTTGCTTTCTAAAGTTCCGGACAAGATTTCTCATACAATCGTTGAAATCTTATCGGATTTTGATTTTACAAAAATAGAAGGAGGGTGAACATTATCACCGACGTTGAATTGTTTTTTATATTTCGGGATTATTTGAAGTCGCTGAAATTTTTTTTTTAACTTTTGTTGGGGATGGGAGAATGGGGGGGGGGGGGGTGGACCCGGCCTCCGGGTGATTCCGTCAGCCTGGCCCGTCTACCCCCATTCCTTTGACCTCGTTTGTGACAAAAAATAGCTTTTGTCATTGAGCTCTATACCTCGGTTTCCAACTCGTATGATTTGCCGCACTCGCCTACGGCTTCATGACGAAATGTAGCGTTCCGCGACATAAGGGTCACAACACGTCACCGCATAACTCAGATCAAAATTGAGGACTGGACCAAGTTTTGTTCCACCTTCGGGCAAGCCGAATCAGGCAGGCAGTACTGAAAGAATCGAAATTAATTAATATCATGAATTACTCTTATTGACTGCATGAGCAGTATTTACGTCATCACTTATATGAAAGAACTCAAGGTTGGTGCACGGTCGATACAAGTCGGATGCCGATGCTTGGATCAATGATCACTGAATTTTTGGTTAGTTCAGGGGGACTATTGGATCAACCATCGAGTAGACTAGGTATGTTAACCCTTAGTAATGGCATCTTGACCCATGATAGGTGCAACGTTGAATATCAGCGTTTGGGTTCATGATTATGGACAAGCTCGAATTTACTTCGATATGACAATGGTAGAAGCATGACTCATGCTTAGTGTTCCTAGCTTGGCCCATGGTCAATACAAACTTGGATGCCGGACTAGCTTTACAAGTACGACCAACCTACAGTCTGCCCCGATTTTTCTGTCGTAATTGCTACTTGGCGTTTGGTCATGTAGTATTTTGTATCACATAATGTACAGTTAATAAATTTCAACTAACCAACTAACTAACTTGATGTGACCAGGGAATGAAGCTTGGTCTAGGGAGCTTAACCCATCCCAGGTCGGCCCGAAATCGTCAGAACTTGGTAGTTCTTGCTTCCGACGTAGCTGGTGCTCGTACGTCATCGTCTCTAAACGCACCTGTTCCCACTAAAAATTGCTCTATACCTGGAAGTATATATCAACTCATTATCCGGTGATCTAGCTTGGACAATCAAAGGTATTAATATATATGGTCTATACAGATCGTCCATGAGAATAAATACTTCAAGTTTAGCTCGCCAATAGGAATGGTGAAGTTAGTGTCAGCATCATCAGACCTGCTGATACGCGACTTCATAATCATGCTATAGCCTCCCTTCATCACTACCAATTACAATCAGAAGGGCACGGGTAATTTGTAAACATCTGGCGCTGCATTCATAGCAGGAAATGCTACATTGTCGTGGGTAAGAATTGCGAATCGGGAAGTTCTTCATATTTCCCCAACAGACCCCACAAATATCGCACCAGTGGTTGGACAAGTATTTTATCTCGAATCGCAAATCGTACAGGGAAAGTCCGGCTTCTGAAGATATTATGTTCTCTCTTACATTACAGCTCTGGTGTAAATCAGTTAATGTGATTGCAGATATTTAAACACCTTTCAAGATCTGTGAATTATGAATACAAAACATTAACTAGACTCAGCTATCTCCACAATTCATGCATAAGCCTCCATCTCCATAAAGGAGTTAGTGGGCGTCATCCTAGGTAGGTACTCGTGTTTCATGAGGCTTACACTCCGCAGTATTAAGCCCTTGGTGACCCACATAGTACCCTGGCTAAAATAACACTTTACCACTAAATAACTCTAACCCGTCCCTCTCTCTCTTCCTTTCTCTTCCTCTCTCTCTCTCTTTGTTCTATAATACATCTTACTTCCTTCAACGACGCCGATAAAATAACTTTTACTCTCCTCAACTTTTGCAAGGGTAAGCCGCTTTCGAGGTTTACAAGCTGCATTTTGTGTGATCTTGCGTGGCAGCAAGTATCGGTGAAATATTTCAACCACTGGGACACAGTTTGTGTCTTGTTGCCGCAGAACGATACTGTTGAATTAATAATTTACTAAGACCCGTTTGCCTACACATTCTTCATATTGTGGAAAAGTAGTGAACTTATTTCTGAGCTACATTTTTTATAAATAATTTTAAATATAGGCCATCAGTAATTATTCTTTGTGAAGAACTTATGCTGGTTGTCTCGTTCCTTAGTGAAGTTATTCTGAAACTTATCAGGTTTGTAAAGTCTGATATGACTGACGTCGAGTCTCACTATGGAGAAACGAGAACTGCTAAGCTACCGTATTTTCACCTAGCTAGTTTGGGATTTTTTATTTTAATTGGTAAATGCTTATTGATGAAGAGTTAATGCATTGAACCACTTTAACCACTGTTTAATATCACAACACTTATTCTATTGTACACTAGTCTTACAAAATTGTCTTGAATCTTCAAGCAATTGAAAGCAATTAATTCGACCTTTTGGCTATGATTTGAGAGTGTTTCGCGATGTGAATAGGTAGACCCGTGGGTGTGAACTGATCTTAGATCAATTTTTTGGAGTAGTCATTTGGCCCTTGCCCTTCCAAAAATGGGAGGGAAGGGCGTGAAAATTTCAAATTGTCATTGGTGGTTTCAAATAACGAGAACAAATACATGTAAAAAGCGCCTCGGTACGCTCGGAGGCCGAGTGGTCAATACGTGTTCGGGGAAAAGAGTTAGAAACAATGGGGAACCTCTCCGGTTGAGAAAATGCCCTCCAATGAAAAAGGTCTTAGTCCAAATTTTTCCTGGACGTGATTTTCTTGGATGTTTGAAAATTTATATTTCTCAAGTACTTCTCGCTCAATTTATGATTTAAGTTGCGCCTAGCTAAAAGTCTGACAAATTAAAAAATATTTTAGATTTTTTTAAAATGCTCAAATAAATTGTTTTTCTTTCATTATGTTGGAATATCTACAAAAATATATTTCTCTAGACATCGGAAAACGTATGGTCATGAAATGTATTCAGGTAGAGAGGCTCTTTCTCTAATCACTTTCAGGTAAATACAAGTGCATCCCTTCGCATTTTTTGCTTTATGGCATAGCAGGTCAGGGGCTAAGACTGTCCCTTATGGATACCTCTAGGAAATAAGTTTTTCAGTTTTATACAAGTATTAACCGTGTAAAGATCTTCCTCTCAGTACACCTTTTCTATATAACGACTTTTTAGAAGTTATCAATTGTTTTGTTCATTTACGCTTAACCATAGAAAGAAAGAAAAGGAAACACTCTTGCAATTTAATACGTAGCCTAGTCCCGTACCTGGTAGTGAAATCAACCGGAGCTAGACCGAGTCAGCAACCGCGAGCCATCCCAGCACACGGTTATTATGTCACGGGTTCACCGGGAAGCCGTCGGGAAGTTATTTAATCCCTGCCCATTTACTTGCGACAGAGTTTCTCCTGATCGTACTCATTTCCTCTGCTTATTCAATAACCAAATATGACAGAAGCTTATTCTCTAGCCTGTGTGGCATTAACAGTTTGACTATTGTGTAGTCAAGCTCTCATTCCACGAGGCCCTTACGCTTAACCATACCCTATATATTCTAACACATTATGTTGCGACGCAAGACTGGGAATTTATTGTTCTGTACAAGATCACAGAACATTTTCTGACATCACCTGGACTTTCTGTTGTCATCAGAAATCGTAGTTTTCGGATTTTCCCATTACATGAATATAGCATGCAGCATGTACTCCATAAAGTCTCCTGATGCATTTGCCCCATACAACATTACCTCGGAAATCCCTTTTTGTTTCATTGGCCGTGATTCACTATTATTTATAGAATTAACGTAGTTATTCCATTTGGAGCGGAACAGTTCCTTTTTAGGTTAGTTGGAGGATATCTCGATACAGCCGTAGGTACATAACTCTGTCGACCCGCTTTCAATTGGAGAATGTAGCGTTTGCCAAATGACGGTGGATTAAAAACGACAGATTTTGAAATCCACTGACTAGGCAATACTGAAGTGGAAGGAAATGAACGACTTGTAGGGAGGAAAAAGTTTGTTGAAAATTACAGTTCCATTTGCTAAATTTGAAGGATGTCCATTGGAAATCGTTCTTCAGTGGTGGGTGCAGTATAAACTGGTCAGGAAAGTGGAATTCCCTGTAGAGTTTTGTGTTCCTTCCTATTTTTTTCGCCCCGATACTCGTCCGGAACGTCATTGACAAGTTTCTCAAAGTCAACAATATCAAAATTTAGGAAGCATTCTGTAGATTGTGAATCGCTGTCAATAATAAAAAAAACGCCCGGAAAGTGATTTTTATCAATCTTTCCTCGCCGTACTATTCTGCTCATGCTCTTCTCTTGTCTTCCTAATCCTCCGGTCAGGATCTGATTTCTTGACGCAAATTTAGTCCTCTTTAGTATCTCAAAATGGGGAACGGGAAGCTCAATGGGAGGAAAGAGATTATCTTAATTGGGAACGGAAACAATGAAACGTTAGACTAAGGGGCGTTTTATTTGATGTTTTATGCAAAACGCAGTTGACTCTGTGAAAGTTTGCACACGTCCTAATATGAGTATCAGATTTACCGTAGTGGTGTGTGCGACTTCAGTCAAGAGCAGAGGTGTGTCTCTTAATTATAGGATTATAAAGAGATGATGTTTCTAATTTTCTTCAATTAAAGAACATCTTTCAATGAAATTGTAATGGAAAACGAAATAAAATTTGATTGGACTCGTATAAAAATGCTGCGGGGAATCGGGACTATCCCTATACAATTCTCTAGGGATAGTCCCATCAGAATTGCTATATATTCTTGGTACGATCGCTACAGAAAATGCAGCGGGCTAAAATTGATAAAACTCATTCACAAAGAAACAGCACCACTTCTAGACAGAATTTTCGTAAAAATCCCATTGGGTCTACATGTAAGTGTCCAGCGTTTGTCAAAACATGGCATTACTAGTAGATCGCGCACAGATATGTAGTATCGAAATTTCTTGTGAATGTCTAGACATGGGGAAAATTAAGACAATAGCTAGATAGGTTTATTATAGCCTCACCTTCAATACCTAGGATAGATCCATTAGTTGTAAACCCTTGAGGGACAGTCGAAATAATGCAACCGTTGCACGTGATTTGTGCGTGCATGTGACGTCGGCACTGCGTGATTTCTGCATGACTATGTTGCCATTAAGGCCCAATGCCGAATGACAGTGGGTTGATGAGTCTATGTAGTCGGAGTGGGAAAAGTCCACTGTCCGCTAGAGGTTGTTTTATCAATTGGGAGCTTGTGCGGAATTAAATCGAATAGACTTGGAAGTCTTTGGCGAAGGAAGTTCATCTGGTAGATGTTCCTTGACGAAGTCCTCAGTTTGAACGCAATAGACGAATTGCGTTGTATAATTAGAATCGTTATCGAAGTGCTCTATCCAACACTTTTGTGTATCAACTTTAGTGTATTTTCAATTTTCTCATTAAAGGCAATTTAAGCTTACAGCTGTTGTATCTTTGATACATTGTCCCACTGATATGTTAGATCTCACGAGCTATATTTACAGTTTATGTATCTATCAGCAACTTTGTAGCATTGTAGCTGAGCATTTCTACCGGTGTTGTATATTTTATGAAGCGAAATCGTGGCAAATAAATGTTATTTGCGGGGACTTGGATCGATACGTTCTTATCCTCGAAGAAGGCGGAACTCATGGGGTCCGAAATTCATGAATTACCAGATGCATAACGAAAATTTGTAGCTTCCGATGGACGAATTAACAAATCTGCCAGAAATTTGAAAACTTTAGAATTATTTAAAAAATTTCGTTTCCATCTTTCTTCAACGTACTTCCTCAAATATTCAAATGCGAGGGAATGCAAAAAGGACCGTCAGAATGATGAAATTATAAAATTGACATAGATTTTGATAAAATGCTCCGAATGAATAATAACATCATGTTCATCGTATATTACACGGTATCTGATTTCCCCTGAAATCCCTGAAAACTTAACTCTCTCGCTAAACTTGCTTTTGCCCTTTTCCAACTCGTTTTCTTGCACTTTACCCCACTCCATTCTGTCTTCAGCAGAAATATTTATATCTCTCAGTTCCTTAATTGCCCTCCACACCCCTCCACCTTTGTTTCTCACGACTGAGTGTATACAGTAAGGTTGCCTGCCCAGCCCCGAAAAGTTAACGTTGTAATTACCGTACGATAAGTATCGCCTACCTTTAAAACCGTCGCTGTTTCTTAATGGACAAGTCGTTTCGTTTAAACTTTCGGATTATGCAGTAGAGGCCGTAGGTTGAATAACACTGTCGCATTCCTATATACTCTGGCAATCGTCCCATTCGGTGGAATTCAAGTTAATGCTGCACTAGGACTTTTTATTTTGGAAATAACAAGGAAAATTGGTGACTTATGAATAGAGATGTCTTGAGCATCTTCTGGTGGGAGTATTTATCCATTTTACTCCTTGTATTTCAGTGGATTGAACAAGATTGAATAGTCAAATGCCAATTACAGGATGTCAGAACTGAATACCCTCAATAGTATTGGTAGGTCATCGACAATCAAGTGCTAAAACACACACCCAGATCTTTTTTTTTTATTATTTACGCTTCGATGCGATTATGCATATGTGGCGACCCTCCCACGGTGCCGATGGAAACCGAATTCTTCCCAAACTGTACAGCATTCACTTAGTTTGACCCAATAAATGCAATGCCTACCAGACTTTACATCGCTTGGGTCAATCTACAATTGAAGGAAAACCAGGGAAAACCTCAATTTGTACAGCCGTTTCTTTGACGAAACTCCCGTTCGACTATGAATCTCTATGAACTCGAACGCTGGACAATTCCACTCTACTATACCAATCGGAGAGTCCCCAAGCGGGGACTCGATCCGTGGACCTCGTGTGCCAAAGGCCAGCGCTGTAACCACTCGGCCATAGCCGTCAGTACACCCAGATTTGTTGAGTCGTGAGAACAAATATTTTTCTTTCTTTTGTTGAAGAATATTGATACGCGCATCTAAACTTTGGGTAAAATTGTTACTCAGGTCGCTGGTGCCAAACTTCATGACTTAATTGGGTTAATGAAACAGAATTTCCTACTGACGTCAGCACTGCCGTCATTTTCCCCAATCTTCTAGTTTTATTGCAGAAATAGGCATTCTAAATTAGTGTAACGTCCGAACCAATGGGAGACTCTCTTACCACCGACATAGTGTCTTGCGTCGCAACATAATTAAAGGAAAACAATTTATTTGAGCATTTTTCAAGAATCTAAAATATTTTCTAATTTGTCAGACCTTTGGCTAGGCACAACTCAAATCATAAACTAAGCGAGACGTATTTGAGAAATGGAAGTCTTCAAAAATCCAAGAAAATCACGTCCGGGGAAAATTTGAACAAAGACCTTTTTCATTGCAGGGAATTTTCTCAACCGGAGAGGTTCCCCATTTTTCCTAGCGCTTTTCACCGGACACATCCTTTCAACCCGAGCGAGTGGTCAACACGTGTTGACCACTCACCCTCCGAGCGTATCGAGGCGCTTTTGCTTTTTTTTTAATGTATTTATTTTCATTATTTGAAAGCACCAAAGATAATGTGAAATTTTCAGGCCCTTCCCTCCCATTTTTGGGAGAGAAAGAGCAAAATGACTACTCCAAAAAATTATCTAAAATGGTCTAAGATGAGTTTACACCCACGGGTCTACCTATACAAGTCCTAGCCAAAGTGTCGAGTTAATGAATTTCAATTACTTAAAGATTCAAGACAATTTTGTAAGACTGGTGTACAATAGAATAAGTGTTGTGATATTAAACAGTGGTTAAAGTGGCTCAATGAGAATAGAGAATCATCACCGTATATTTTGTACAATCTCGCTCACTATCCTTTTGTGTACATATATATTTGTTGAACATTTTTGTGTGTTACGATCGCTCATTGACCACCATCCAGACAACGCATACCGCGGCGTTTGGTAGTATCCTCTACGGTACAGATCCATTCTTCAACTACATCTATCAAGGAAATGTTCGAAAAAGATCGTCAAGCTTCTTGTGTGGCCCCGATGGATTACATCCTTTGCTGATTTCGACTCATTCAACAGTCGGGAGAAAACGAGTCGGCCTCCCATCTAACTCCGCTCATTTCGTGGAAGACAACTTGTTTCAGAAGCCTGTTTCTTTAATCTTCTCTTCTCATACACCTCCAGTCAACAAAAAGTGGCCTTTGACTCTGTTCTATTCATTATGCCTCGAGGGCAATCCTTCAAATTTTATTAAATCAGCAATTTAAATTTAATATCGTCATGCTGCAAGCATTTGGGAGTGGCGGCAAGAGGGGAAATAGACGTGTTTGTGCGATACCCTACTCGCAGTATGACATTTTTTTACGTGTCCTAAAAATAAGCCATTAGAAACATGTGTCCCCCGTGCTATTAGCATAATGCTGCTGAAGACTTTTAACCAAGCTCTATCTTCGTCGTTCCCTCACTTCTTCACTCGGTTCTTTCCTCACCGATTAACCCTGAATCTGAGGGGCGGGATCCAAGGTTTAACGACATGGGGTCGGGTCACAGGTTGAGCACTTTTATGGTGAGATTACTCGATTTTTTTCTCTCAGCAGAATGAAATTATGATCAATCAGAGCATAACTCTTGCAAGAGCTCTCATGATATTCTCAGGCAGGAAATTAATTAGCAAAATACTGAAACTGGAGCAATTATAATGGGAATATATTGTCAATTTGAATGCAAACGACATTCCAGGAAATCCGTTGCGCAGTCCGACCTTTGCAAACTCAATTTTTCATTTTGGGTAAAAATAGTGATTTCTGTTTTTGGAAAGATACGAATGAGAGATTGACTGTGTGGTACGAAGGCGAGAAGCGAGGTTTAGTTCGCCATTGGTGATTGACCCCTCAAATTGACAAACCGCGATCCTTAATTTGCCTAATTAGGGCAGAATCTCTGCGGAGAGTACATAGTCATTGAGGTTCGAAATTATCACATACCGCCATATAGCGAATCTGACCGAATCATGAGCGCACCAAATAGTCTGGACAATCCCATCGGTCGAGATGGAAACTAAATCAAAGATAACTGGTGGACGCTCGGCAACTATTGATAGATTAACCGCTGATAAATTATTAAAGTCGCAACCGAAACCATCTGCGGCACAATGAAGTCCTGAATGCCAATTCTCATTAACTTAACTATTTTCGTCACGGGACACATTTCAGGAGCAGGCCATTCCCAAATTTGAAGAAGCAGGTATAATCATCTAAATTATAATTTACCATATGGTATATGATTTAATGTCAGTCCACGAATAAAATATCGCCTTGTCACACTTCTCAAGTTTAAGAAATTAGAAAAATATTGAAGCTTATGGGATTCGGTCACGTCAATTATTTGGAGAGGTCTGAAAATGAATGATTACCACAGGAACAGTCTTATACGATTCATGAATTGGATCACTCTGAAGATGTCAACCGTGCCACGATCGTTCGTTGAACATACTGGCGCACATGAAGTCATAATGAATCATTTTTTGCATGAAGATAACCTTACAGGAAATGTGAATATTTGAGTAAAAATGCATAAATTGGTGGTTCATTAAGCCCTTCACAAATTCATGATGAAGATCGCCCAGACTGCCTCACCACTTCAAACAAGAAGAATCTTGTACAATTTTCAGTATGTCTCACTTTCATGGCCTTGATAAGGCAAAGTAACGCAAAACTGTTTATACTGGCATCCTGAAAGATAGTCTACAGTTTGAAACCGGAGCATAACAAAAATTATCAAAAATGAATTAGAAAAACATCAATTAACAGAGCAGAACCGATCGAAACGTATTTCAAACAAGTAATATCGACGTTAAGAAAAAACCAAATGTGGAAAATAAATGTAGCACAGATAGTAAATCAGAAACATAAACAAGTTTACACAAGATTCAATAGATATTAGCTCGTTATAAGAACATTAATCGATCTTATGAATTATTACAACTGACTTCTATTACACTAAATAATTCTTAAATATCCCATGTCCGTCTTGTCCGTTTCCTATGCACAGATAATTGCACTCGTTTTATTGCCATGTTTGTCACGCCTTCGATCTCACTCGCTCAAGCATTCTTATTCATTCTAATCGGCATACACCTGAAGATCCAAAACAGTCCTTCATTGTATTGGTGTATAACCTGCAATACATTAACACTATATTTATTCGCCTATCTTCCGAGGCTCAAATATTTTTAAACGTTTTATTATTTCAATCCCGACAACTGTTCACTTATTTCTGGAGAACGTCACCAAGCTTGATCTCCACTAGTGACACTCACTTTTGCACTGTTAGTCCTCAGTAGTATGTAGTAAAAATTTGACGTTTCATTTCATATTGTTGCCCACCTAATTTGGAACAATAAGTATCATTGTAAATACTGAATTAATTGTTAATTAATTTATTACTTTTAGGTCAGTCCAATGATGCCTTGATGGGGACTCATCAATTCCCACCAACTTACAAGTATGCAACGAGAAGCTGATCACCCCTCGATCATTCGTCAGGCTCACATGCCGAAATTTCTACTCAGCTATAAACACCCATGAGTTTCCAAAGGGATATTCGTATGGGTGGCAACAATTCTAACCGTACTAATTATAATTATATTATTATTCACAGTGCCCAGGTACTCGTATACATAGCGTGGTTGGAGTACTCGCTAAATGGAAAGTCACCCGGAAACAATTGAAAAAGTGGGAATGGCGGTTCAATGAAAAGGCTGTGGTACAACGAGCAGAGGATAGAAGGTGTCGTGCTCAACGTGGCGTGTAACCACGCTCTCTTGTGCGCCACATACATACGCTACTCTAACATGAAGTGGATAAAACCCGCGCTGGTCAGACAAACATACTCACTGATGCGTAAACAAAATCGTATTAAATCGGTGCGATCGAATGTTAACATTCAAACAATGGAAATTTCTAACGCAGCGGTGGAGCATTGTGGAAAATGTAATATTGAATTGTTTACAGTGGCCTCGTAAAAAAAGAGGACCTACGATTTTTGTTAAACCAACAGCTGCGGTCTCCCTGGAATTGCTCCCTGGGATGTGAGGTCTGAACGTTCTAAATGTTATTTATCAATTATGTTTATATATCATTGCATCGTGAGCTTATAATTCTGTAAATGGACGGATAATATAAATTCCGTACGCGCAGTTTCTCTAGAGTTCATTAAAAGTTATTTTGCACTTGTGCCTTGTTTATAAGATGTGAATAATAAGATATGACACTTCAAAAGCAGCCCTGAAAATCTAGATCAAGTAAATGTAAATGTACTACAAGTTTTGGTTACAATGCAAGAGGAGATGCAAAAAGAAACATTGGCGAACGAGACGAGAGAGATTGCGAAGATATTTTGTACAGCGTGTTTTTGGTGCAATTAACACTTAAGATGGAGTTATTAAGTCAGAATAATTGGGATTTTTGTAATGGCCCGAGAGGATATACATTAAGAGAGAAAAATAAAAAATAAAAATATTCAATATTAAATTACCAAAATGAATTATTTATCAGAATTATTGAAAATTTTCACCAATTTTTCAATAGAGGGAGATTTCAGGATGGTGCAGAGTGTTGACGAAACAGGTCACTTACACTAACTATGCATTCAATTAAGTAATTAACTCCCAAAAAAAGCAGAAAATTTGGTTTTAATTTGGTAACTGGATGAAAAAATTCAAAAATAGCACAAGTTGCTTTGCCACGTGGACGCCTAATGTTTATCAAATTTTTGCACCGTTCAGTTCTCTAGGTCCAATACTCCTCATGGATTTAATTAACTTGCTCTGGGGCTTTCATTGAATTATGTCAAGTCACGCCCCTCCGCCCCCCCCCGCTCTATAATCTTTGTACTATGCCACTCGAAACGTATTTTCACCAAGATGTTACGACAGGATAAGCGACCCTCTCTCTTTCCCACGCACAATCTATCTCACTCTCTCACTCTAAGGCCCTCAGTAGCACGTACTTGTTCACCACACTTTACTAACTGTCGTTGTCGTTGTACCAGTCGCCTTCTTATGCCTCTCAGGTTATATCCCAACACGTAAATGCATTTACCGTATATGTATGTTTAGTTTCTCGTCCAATGTCTTCGCGTATAAACGTTGCGTCGTGACACTGAAGGCGCACGGGATTTCACGTCTTACAGCTAGTTCCATCCTCGTGCTATTCAAGAGGCGAAAAAGGGTGAGTGAATATACCAAGTTGGTGAAGGAGTCAACCAGACAGAGTCGCGGAAGGAGAGGGCGCGGGGAGAGGGGGGGGGGGTAGCCATCTGGAAACTGCCGCAATGTATTTCATTCAGATTTTGCACTGCTTGCATCCTATTACTTAAAAACGGTGGAGGTCACGTGATGCTCAGGGCGCCTCCATGTTCATTTTTTCATTCATCTTACATTTTGATGGGTTTTGGAACGCCGCCATTGCTCATTTTACATTTTGATTGATTAAATTCTCATTGGCCTCTCATACAGCGCACGCTCATCGTTCAAATTAAAAAACAACAACAACAAAAACAAGAAGACAAAAACTCAAATTAATGGAAATCAAATTCAAGAAGAAAAGAAACAAACAAAACAAAAACAAGGAGACAAAAAATCGAATTAAAATCAAATAAGAAAAAAGTTCAGTTGAAAAGCTGGTCAACATCCCGGCCGCTTGCGGCTGGGGTGGCGCTAGTGTTCAATGAAGAACGGTATTAGCTATATGTTACGTTATGCAATTTTAATACGTCTGGTGTAAGTGGGATTGTCTGTGTATCGAACTGATAACTTTCCGATTTTGTGAAGCTGTAAATAGACCATGCGACAACTCCGAACAAAATTTGGAACAATTAAAAAATGCTTGGACATTTCATAAATCAGAACACTCTCCCTTGTATTTCCTGAGGTAGCTGCTCTTCAGCATTTCTTGAGGAAGGGAGTACTGGATACCCACCCATGCGTCTGGGACCGAGTTTTGTCATTTCGCCCATCGTCTTTCGAAACACAGGGTGAAGCTCCAGAAACCACTATGCTACGACAGTGGACGCCTATCAAGCAAGCCACCCCCTCCCTCGTCCGGTTTGGCTCCCGGCCGGTCTTGCCTCCTCACCTTATGGCTACCGCCGATAATCCACACGGAATTTTCCTACTATCGGTCGGAATCCATGAGAAAATAGTTGTGAAATATTCTGCGGAAGTCGAGCACGAACCTAGGACCTTTAACATAGTGGACAGGTAGGATCCAACAGGATGCGAAAGAATTATTTAACCATGACCGGGAGCATCAATGTGAAACCGAGCTAATCAAATACTGTCAATTACTCATTTACCGATTCCTCATAAATATTGAGGTCAAGTGAAGATAACATGACGTTGTCCAATTCATATTCATGTTTTAGCAAACATGCAGTGCGGTTTTAGATGAAAATTGCATAGAATATTAATGCAATTATTGCAGTAATATTTGATCAACCACCAAATATTATTACAGTTGTAGGTTAATGCTACAAGTTAATTAAATGTTAATCTAATTTCGGGACAAATTTTGAATGGGATACTACAGTTGCATTGCATATCGCCGGTCCTGGAAAATTTTGACATGGAGTGAGGCAAATTCTGAAATCAAGTTCTAAATATTCAGGCGGAGGACACGGGGAACTCTGCAATGGATAAAAAAAAGTGATGTGGAAATGATGTGTACAAAAAATTTTCAACCCAGTCTCATAAATTATATTACGTCCTTTTGGAATTTTTAACTTTCCGATTTAGGGAAGTTATTGTTATCACCGCGATAATGAAGTGTCTCAGAAATCGAAAATTTCCACTTTTCTTAATGTTTCACATCATTCTGACAAATCTTAGATGAGGATTCTGTGTGTGTGTGTGTTCGTGTATGAGTGATTCTTTGAGAAACGGCTCCCGGTAAACGGTTCGATCGACTTGTTTCTCCTTTGACACAAAACTACCTCTGATGTCCAGGGCGGAAAGGAGTGTCAATGTTGAAAAACAATTCCTTCAATTGTCATTAACAATTTTAATGATTTATAACGCTGTATCTCGAGAACGGTGATAGATACGAGAAAAAATGTCAAACAAAAGTTGTTCCTCTCGTGAAACTACCTATTTTCTATTGCATACCTAGAAATGTATTCATTGCAGGCTATGCTGATCACATTGCTCTGTACTTACCTAGCAAATCGATCAATAAAGCTGTTAGAAGAATAGAAAATTCTGCTTCTCTTACAATCAGCGATTTAAATAAACGGAAAATTCAAGTGAATGCTACTAAATCAGTAGCAACCTTATTTACTAGCTCCAAGGCCAAACCGACTTTAACTTTGCGTAGCAATAAGATTACCCCAACCGTTTCTGTGAAATATTTAGGTTTACACCTTGATTCCAACCTCCTGTGGAAAAAACTTGTATCTGATATCAAGGTCAAGACTAAAATTATTCTAGTACGATTGTATAATTTGCTGAAATCTCCAACGCTCAGTCAATCTCTGAAACTTACTTTATACAAAGGGTTAATCAGACTCTTATGGTTGTCCTGCCTGGCACGATGCAGCACAAACCCACTTAAATCATCCTCAATTTGCCCAAAATAAATTTTTATGAATAATAAAATGGTCGGCATGCACAATACGCTGGGCATGGCAATCATAGGTAAATTTATCGATAGAATAAATTCGACATTTAAATTTAAACTACAATCCGATCCTAATCCCCAGCTCCAAAACATCAACATTGATAAGAAAGCAAATTGGTCTCGCTGACCACCTGTTTTGTCCCACCTTTCCATATATCCCTTTCTCCCCCGCCCCTCATGCGCCCATTACTTATAAGGTTTTTTTAGAAGTCATTTTTCCTTATATCGAGTCATCATGTAAATAATCAAAAATATCTGAAATAATGAAAAATTAGGTTAAACTTTGTTCAAATTAGATATAAAGCCAACGGCTGGTGATCTAGAGCGTAGCACTTAAGATATTAATACTGTATATAGTATGTATATATGACAAATGTTAATAAACAATTTTCAAGTCAAGTCAAGGGCTTCGGCGTAGTGGTAGAGTATCTGCCTACTACTCCGAAGGTCCTAGGTTCGCGCCCGGCCGCCGGAGAATATTTTTTCAAAATATTTTCTCATGGATTCCGACCGATGCAGGAACTTCCGTGTGTGCTATCGGCGGTACCCATAAAATGAGACCGCCCGGCCGAGCGGGAACCTAACCCGACGCAGGGGGGGGGGTGGGTTCCATCATAGGCGCCGGCCATCGTAGCACAGGGGTTTCTGGAGGTTCACCCTGTGTTTAGAAATACGATGGCCTAAAAATGGCGAACGTCGGCCCCGGCCGCATGGGTGGGTGTCCGGTACGCCCCCTGAAGGAATGCTTACACAGCCGCTACCGAGGGCGTACAAATGAGAGGGACGGAGGAAAAAAAAAAGAAAAAAAAACTATTAGGAAGTTATAGATGCGTTTTTTTCTCCATTCCAATCGTTTCAAACATCCGAAAGAACAATCACATGTTCCATTCGTAGGATCCATCATTGTAAAAAAATTTAAGAATTGTTTTTCCAAAATTAATTGTGCAGCCGTACAAAAGTCCCGGCGCCATCGTGCGTAGATCTACCCTCACAATTTTCCTGGGACTCCTTGATTTTCTTTTACGCCGGTCTGACGCGACCTCGACTTTTATCACTTCACACCAGGGAATCCTCATTGTCGGATAATTACAAACGATAAGATGGGTTCCGTCAGATCAGCGGGGTGTATAGAAAAATTGGTGACGTCGAATTGGATCTTAGAGACCTGTTAGTACGACACATGCTGGTGACACTCACGATACCCGTTTCAAAGTGGTGGTTAGGCGCTTTGTCGCTACTGACAGGGGCCTCTGCCAAGGCTTGTGTCGAACTATCACAGCTTGTTATGCCTCAGACTATGTTAAGGGGTGGTAAAGACTTTATCAATGTGTAAGCTTGCTCTTCGATATTGAGCAATCAGGGGCTGTTTGATCTTTTGCATTGGAACAGTGATAAAAAGTCATGCCAGTTGGTGAATATTTGAAAAATGCTCACTTTCTCAATCACTCTGACACTTTTTCTCAGATTTTTTAACTTCCCGGTCTAGGGAAGTGATTGTAATGACCCCGAAAATGAAAAGTGCGAGATCGATGAAATTTTCACGTTTCTCGACGTTTTGCATCATCCTGAAGTGATTTCAGAGAAGTGTCTGTATGTGTGTGTGTGTGTGTTTTTTTTTCTACTCTTTCTCTATTCGTATTCATCCACGTAACCGCTGGTAGGCATTACTTCATGGGCAATACTACGGATCAGAGTACCCACCCATTGCGGCGGGGCCGACTTCGCCATTTCAGCTCATCGTATTTCTAATCACAGGGTAAACTTCCAGAAACCCCTGTGATACGATGGCGGGCGTCTACGATGGAACCCTCCCCCCCCCCCCCCCCCGCGCGATGGGTCGCGTTCGGTCCCGGCTCACGGTCTCACTTCATGGATACCGCCGATAGCACACACGGAATGTTCCTGCCATCGGTCGGAGTCCGTGAGAAAATATTTTTCAGAAAAAATGTGTGTGTGTGTGTCCGTATGTAGCAAATTTTTTCGTTTAAGTTTTCTCGGAAACGGATCGTGCGATTCGATTTTTTTTCAATCGTTGCGTTTCCATGTAACTTAGAGCTGATTAGATTTTTGATCGAATCCATCGTGTAGTTCCCTTGTTTTTGAGAAATTCATGTTGAGCAGAAATCGAAAATAATGAACGTTCATTCACACAAAAATGTTGTATCCAGGTACTCAATGTCACAGTGGAAAGATATAAGCATATTTTATAACTGATTAAATTTTGAGTAAAAGTGGTCCAGTACTTATATTGTTATTAACAATGTCAATTGTTTATAATGTTCTACTGCATAAACTATTAGAGTTAGCGCAAAATTCATACAAGAAAAGTTGTTTGCCATACAAAAATTTCATGCAGAACGCCTTTTTTCGATAATTTACATAATTAATGAGGTATAGCAGTCTCCACAATTATGTATGTAATAAGTGAACGAACGGACCCAGCGCTGTCATGACGGTCCCAATCGAAGCGTTTTCATGCAAAATCGAGCGGATCACATCTTGGATGGCATTTGTGCAGTATATGCAATGTTATTAGCAATTGCAATTGTTTATACTGTTCCACTGGGTAAAATATTTAAGTTTTTGTTTTGCAGCCGCATCCTTATTGGCGTCTCACTGTCACTCAAGTAACACGCATAAGTCTCATCCTCATGCTCACCATGCGTCTACTCAAGTATTCAGAATTATCTGCTTCATAAATGAGTCAGTTCGGAATTCTCAAATAGGTATATTGTCATTATGATAACAACAGGGGGCACACTGATTAGCCGTAGTATATTGGAAAATAATAAATTTAGTAGGTTGTGTTGAAAAACGAAATCGGGAAGTTTTGTTTGTGCCGAGAGTGGGGCACACACATGCACACACCACTAGTCATGTAATCAGATCTAAGTTACGTGAAGACTCTTCGGTTGAGTCATTCAGAACCTCGATCGCATACTTCAATCCCTCGAAATCGTGGGCGACAAATTTGACCATATACATACCTATCTACACATACACAGACATTTTATTCGAAATAGTCTAAAAATGTTGGCAAAAGCTTGAAACGTTAATATCCGAAAAAAAACACTTTTTGAATTCCGGAAGCATTACAATAACTTTCCCATATTGGGAAGTAAAATATAGATGTGGATAGGTTATTGACCCTTACTGCCTCTAACAAGAGAAACTTTCTTAAAGTAAGTAAATATTTAAGTTGTTGAGCTCTGAATCGGCTTTATTGTTTTCATAACAGTAAAGTCCCTGCAAACAAGATCTTTTTTCACGTTCATCTTAATGACTTATTGACGTACAGAACCTGGATTATGATTTTTTTTATGTTCCCCTGATTAGTGATTAATTAAGACGCATAATACCGCTACTAATCATCTCTCTCCCGACCAATTAATTCACCTGTTAATGCGAATGAAAAATAGGAGTTACATAATGGGAATGCTCATGGACAAAGTTTCTATGAGACATCTGCGTCCCCGTATACTCATAATCTCGAAGCATTTACGGCCCCACCCGATCACACCTACTCTGATCAGTGGATATGATGTAAAAGCATTCCTTAGCAATATAAAAGCTGAATGCTCTCGTGGAGAACAGCTGGGACACTTTTGCAAGGAATACGATTGGAGAAGAGAGGACGATTGTCTGGAGAATTTTATGAGATAAATTGTGTAACTAAAGTTGCCAAGGGAAAATTGATTCTGCGGAAAATAGTTGACTCAATGGGATTTACTGAACGATTGAAATTAGCTGATCGAGGCAGTTCAATATTATCTATGATACAATTTAGTTAAAGTGTACTTGAAGCATAACGGAAAGAAATCAAAAGGAATTTGGACCCCCCCCCCCCCCCCAATCAAAAATGTAATATACAACAATAGTAATTTATGTCAAGGCTGAAATCCGACGTTTTTCCGGACTGTGGTTGAGTCCAGTGCACGACACGCGAGGCGGGGTACGAGGCGCAGCCGAGTACACCCGAATCATGCTGAGCGCTTCGGACGAAAGCCAGTCTGGAAAGACGGAGGTTGAAGCCGAATGACATACACTATTTTTTCTCACAAATGCCCATCGAAGCAAGGAGAGCGCGAAGGGGGGGGGGGGGGGGGAGTTGGGGGCGGAGGCCCATTCAGCGCAACACATAAATCAAAAGATATATCAATGATAATAGTTTTTAATTTGTTACTTTGATATGAACAACTAAACTTACTCATTTCCTAAACATAAATATATATGTTCAAGTAATAAAAATATATATATTCCGTAAATATGTAATATTATAAAAACTATAATACTACTAGTTTGCAACTATTTAAAAATATAAACTAATCAACACCGGAACATTTTCCCTTTTGGCTATTTTCATACTCGAATGGAAATCAAGTTTGCAACGTTTCTTATCATATCAGTCAAGAACTAATAACTAGAATCTAATTCATATTTTGAACAAAAACAAAAAAAACGCAATGTTACTATCTAAAATTGAATGGATTGAATGGGTAGTTGATCGGTGTGTAATTTTGGTTAGAATTTTGGCCTTCTCGGTCTGGTTTTTGTGTTAGGCCTTTTTCAAGGCTTAATCAGGTTGCGAAATGAAGTTCGATATTGTTTTTTTCATTCCGACGTTTCGGCTATATTTACATAGCCATCTTCAGGCCATCTTCTTACTATCTAAAAGTGTACATTTTTGGTTAAACCCTTACTTCCTAACTGAAAGTTGAACGTAGTTTTTAGAGGCAGTAATTAGTTTTTGGAGCCGGTAATTAGTTTTTAAACATCATTCATAGACTATGGGTCGAAGTATAGCTGATCAGCTTTTTTCAGTAGTCATCTCTTCCTAAAGTTTGATCAAGGGACTGTAGAAGTGGCAGCGCCCCCCCCCCCCCCCCCCCCCCCCACCGCAAGCGCATTTCCCTTCAATGCGGTGACTATAGACACAATGCGTTACAGTAGACATGATACTATAGGCCCAAGCAGTTACTGTAGTCGCGATGCTACAGACACAACGCGTACCTCAAACAGCCGGCAATGCATTGCGGAACAAGAAAAACCTTCATAAACAGCCGGCAATGCACTGCGGCAGAGTAAAAACAGTCAAAAACAGCCGGCAATGCATTGCACCACTAAAAATGAGGAAAAACATCAGTTTACCTCCGGAAAACCGACTGACAAAAGGCCTGCAATGGGCATGAGTGAGGAAAAAGTACTATTCTAGCCATCACTTATCAACTTCAATACCCTGATAAGAAATTATTGGATGCATGAATAATTAACCAGAAATTTGGAGTCTCGTGGAGTATCCGTATGTTCTTCTGTACCTGTAATGATGGAATCGACCTTTTTTACCATTCTCAATTTCACTACAGAATTATTCACATTGAGTCATAAATCATTCGAGCTCCCTAAATTATGCTGAAAAATAACGAGGGACGATTTAAACTGAGCAATTAAAACGTGATTTGCATAGTATGTGGCATGCCGAAGTCCCGTTCATATTCCCCCAAAAAATAGATGAAGCTGAGGATTTTTTATCGGCCGTAGCGAAGATGCATAACCATTATTGAATAATTTCATGGCGTAATTACCTTGAATTACGTTGCAGGTGGATCACGAAGAAGAAATTGTTAAGTTGAAAAAATTGGCCCTGGGCAATTGTTATTTATAGTTTTCGCGTGAATATTTAAATATTTGAGACTGATTTGTTGAATGAAATCGGGTAATTCAGTTCTCCCTCCTCCGCGGGTCACCACATTCGTCGCAGGGTGAGCGATGGACCGCACAGTGTATTGTCCGATCCACGTGACGCTCTATATCTGTGAAGAGTTCGGCAGTGACAAAAATTTCCAAGTTAAGAAATGCATAAATGGAGGTTCGTGATTTTGCCTGAATGTTGGGGAGTAAAATACACAATTAAAAAATTATTTATGAAGTGATTTATGCGCATACGTATTTATAGTGGCCACCCTTAATTAAACAAAAATAATCACTATATAAATAATGTAGTGAATCATCTCCCGGAAATTGAATATGCATATCAGTTTTCCCAGAAATATCGAACCTATCAGGAACCTGCAGAATCTCTGTCAAAGAACTGAATTACTAATTTCTGCTCAATTTCCTTTCATTTGAGACATTAGCCCCCTGAAAGGACGCCTTCTTTACCAAAAACCATTAGGTGACATCAAGGATTATTCAATCGTGGAGTGTTCAATGAGAATTCTAATGATAACCACCGTTGGAACATTTTGTTGAATGATATTCCAGCTAGATGGAGGGTACTCACAGACATCAAGTAGATTTAATAAAATCGTTTTCGTCGCTGGGCCCGTGTGTGTATACTTTCTTTCCCATCTCTTATTTTGTCATCACAGAGCTCTCTAAATGATTTCAATTGTTTATAACGCTTGTCTCCATCAAATGGCTCCCAGGCTACGTATTCATCTGAGTAATTCTAGTAATTTAGTTGAAATTAAAAGGATTTATTTAATAAAAACAATTTTCCTCACTCATGGCCATTTTATGCCTTTTTCAGTCGGTTCTCCGGAGGTAAACGGATGTTTTTCCTCGTTTTTAGTGGCGCAATGCATTGCCGGCTGTATTTGAAGGTTTTTCTTGTTCCGCAATGCATTGCCGGCTGTTTGACGTACGCGTTGCATCTGTAGCATCGCGTCTACAGTAACTGCTTGGGTCTATAGTATCATGTCTACTGTAACGCATTGTGTCTGTAGCATCGCGACTACAGTAACTGCTTGGGTCTATAGTGTCATGTCTACTGTAACGCATTGTGTCTATAGTCACCGCATTGAAGGGAAATGCGCATGCGGTGGCGGGCCCCGCTGCCACTTCTACAGTCCCTTCATCAAACTTTAGAAAGAGATGTCTACTGAAAAAGGATGATCACCTATATTTCCACCCATAGTCTATGAATGATCTCTGAAAACTAATTACTGCCTCGAAAAACTACGTTAAACTCTCAGTTAGGAAGTAAGGGCTTAACCAAAAATGTATACTGTTAGATAGTAAGAAGATGGCCTGAAAATGGCTATGTAAATATAGCCGGAACGTCGTATTGAAAAAACAACATCGAACTTCATTTCGCAACCTGATTAAGCCTTGAAAAAGGCCTAACGCAAAAACCAGACCGAGAAGGCCAAAATTCTAACCAAAATTACACACCGGTCAACTACCCATTCAATCCATTCAATTTTAGATAGTAAGATTGCGTTTTTTTTGTTTTTGTTCAAAATATGAATTAGATTCTAGTTATTAGTTCTTGACTGATATGATAAGAAAAGTTGCAAACTTGATTTCCATTCAAATATCAAAATAGCCAAAAGGGAAAATGTTCCGGTGTTGATTAGTTTATATTTTTAAATAGTTGCAAACTAGTAGTATTATAGTTTTTATAATATTACATATTTACGGAATATATATATTTTTATTACTTGAACATATATATTTACGTTTAGAAAATGAGTAAGTTTTGTTGTTCATATCAAAGTAACAAATTAAAAACTATTATGATTGATGTATCCTTTGATTTATGTGTTTCGCTGAATGGGGGGGCTTCGCCCCCTGGACCCCCCCCCCCTTCCGCTCTCCTTGCTTCGATGGGCATTTGTGAGAAAAAATAGTGTATGTCATTCGGCTTCAACCTCCGTCTTTCCAGACTGGCTTTCGTCCGACTCAACCACAGTCTCGAAAAACGTCGGATTTCAGACTTATGAGATAAATTACTATTGAAAGAACTGTGATTGAGGTTCATGAATACTGTTGCATTTATTCCTTCTTAGATACAGGCCACTGATTCGACTGAATATTGCGTGGAAAACTGATTCTCTCGGCTATTCCTTAGAGAGTCTTCTCTAACAATTTCATGTTTTAAGTTTTCATCTGCAAGAGCGAGTAGGTGGATTCTAAAATATTTTGGCAATTTCATTGGTTTATGAAAATAGGGTGGGAGGCGAGTAGGCGCTGCTTGATTGAAGTATCTGACAATCATGTTTTAAGTTTTTCTCTGCAAGCGTGAGTAGGTGGATTCTAAAATATTTTGGCAATTTCATTGGTTTATGACAATAGGGTGGGAAGCAAGTAGGCGCTGCTTGGTTGAAATATCTGACAATGGGACTAACTCTTTTTTCTGCATAGCTTTATAGGTCCAGCGCCAGAACCAGGCCCCATGTGTAGTCCACTTGAACCTGACGTGAATTTGGATGGTTTGGTTGGATTTATTCTTCCCTGTTTTTTTTTATAAAATTGAAGAAAACAGAATTTGTGATTCTGCCACGTGTTATTCAGCCGTTACATTTTGAGGTTCAAGTTTCTCAGATAACAAAATTGATTTATGACCCTAACCTAAAGTCAACGGTATTCTCAAAATTTATCTTAGTATTAGTAAATTTTATCGTTATAAGAAATGGTGGGAAACTTCAAATATTCGTATTTATGTTGGATGTAAATTAAATGAATAAACTTAAATAATTCTCGAATGCAACAACGCTCTAACCCGGAACGTTGATGGATAAGAAAAAATCACAGGACACAAAATATGTATTGTCAGAACGGAGAGTGGATCTCCAGCTCGTAAAGAACCTGGTCCCTGGCCTTTGATACACGAGGTCCAAGGATCAAATCACCACACGAGGTTTTTCCTTTCGGTATGTCAGTGTGGAAAAACAGGCTCTAATTCCTTCAGATTCCTCATTAAAGGAGGGTTTCACAAAAAAACACAAGCTTCCAAGTTATTGTGTTCTATCATCCTCCACTGCTTCCTTGCTTTGGCAATTACGATACTATTGCCAGCACAAGCGTTCTGACGTCAAAGCTACTCGCTAATTGTAGAAAAAAACTCATGACATTTGACGGAATATTCAGGTTGATTTCGGGCAGAATACGTAGGGACATGATATTTCTGAAGTATTCATGATTCTTCAGTATGCACCTTCTTAGAAAAACTATAACTTACCTGCGTCACACTACCTACCTAAGTTCACCCGCTCCGAACATATGACATACACCCCATACGTCACTGACGGCGAATAGTCAACCGATTCAGCCAGGAAAGACGAATGTTTGCAATACGTTGAACTCTTGTAGGAAAGAGCAGGGCAAAATTAATTTACGGACTTGAATATCAGTGCAAAATCAGGCATTGTATAACAAGTCCTGTCCGGAAAGCATACTCTTCAACATCTCCGCCAAACTCCCCGTCTACCTTCACTTCGACCTTCTCATCAACTGCCCACGTCAACATGACCACTCTCATCATGCTTCTTATGAAACTTGTCAGTTAAGATGGGATTGGTGAGAAGGTTGACCAGGATACGAAGGGGGATGCAAATCAATGCATCCAATCATTTCGGATGAATCCTTTACGAGTTCCTCAACCTAACGCATTCACTGGGCACATTGTAACCGAGCAATTCGGTGACTAAGAGGTAGCTTCAAGCCAAGTAAATCGTGGTTAATCAGCGGTTGAACTTCAGGGTGAGTCTTGCGATTGGTAGAACTTGAAAGATCGACCAGTTTGCAGATTGAACATTCCAGGCAGACAGTCTTAATCCTAAACCGCACCAAGAAGTCTGCTGATCTTCATGATTAGCCAAGTACCTTCAGCATGATTCTATGTTCAAATCTGACGCTACTTGCTTGCATTGGAAGTTCTGTGTTAACGATCAGCATGTAGGTCTTGTCGTCGAAAATACCCACTGATAACGATGGACTCTTAGCATTTGACTCAACGTTCCGGTTGATTTTGGGCCGAATATGCCACTGCATGGCATTTCAAAGGCATTGCATCGAACTTCTTAGGACAGCTATAAGCTACTTGCGTCACAACACCTGCCTAACAGCACCATAGCGCCAATGACCGTATGACATACAGCCGTACGTCACCATGCTATTGTAATCAGACTGCTTCTTATCGACTTTCAACTCAAAAAAAAGTAGCCCTCTCATATGCCATGACGTCATGCGAAGTCTGACGTAGCTAAGAACCCCCATATCCATCCATTACTGATATCTGGCACTCTGTGCATCATTTATTGTCATTGATTTCAGTAGAGGTGAGGCAGTAAAAATAACCAGTAACTTCAAAGTGAATGGATCGATTGTGCATTTCCTTTACCAAGTTATGGGATGGAGATTATTAACTTTCCGATTTTTTGGGAATTTATTATAATGGCCTCCAAATCGATTTTTCTTTTCGCTTCATAACTAGTGTTCTAAGTGTACTAAAATGCTTTCCGTACAATTGCGAACAAATGTCTGTGTGTGTGTGTGCTTGTATGTGTGAAATCTGAATTTTTCATTAACGATTTCTCGTGAACGGGTCAAACGATCTGCGTCATCAAGGTCTTATTCAGAGCGTCTTCATGGAACTTAGAGCGGATTAGTTAACTTCCCGATTATTCGGGAAGTTATTGTGATTCACCCAAAATCCAAATTGGTTGTTTCATTATCTAGCTAGGGTTTTAAGTATACCAAAATGATCCCCGTCAAATTCTAAGTTGGTGTGTGTGTGTTTTTTTTTGTTTTTTTCTACTCTTTCTCTATTCGTATTCACCCACGTAACCGCTGGTAAGCATTACTTCATGGGCAATACTACGGATCAGAGTACCCACCCACTGCGGCTGGGGCCGACTTCGCCATTTCGGCTCATCGTATTTCTAATCACAGGGTAAACCTCCAGAAGCCCCTGTGATACGATGGGGTTTCTGGTCAAATATTCATAATTATCTATTTGATAAATGGGATAGTTTAAAATTATCAAATTTACAAATTTTCGGTGTGAACCTCACGGGCCACATTGATTTATGCGGACTAGTTTTTCTCAACCCAGTCTTGAAACATTTAATTGACATGTCAGAAAATGTAGGAATGGCAAACAGAATTCACAAATCGGGAAGTTTTGTTCGTGTTTTCAACGGGACAGGCACACTTTTATTCCAGCGGTCTTGAATTGAATTTGAGGACAGGACAGTGGTAGAAAGGATTGCCCGGTGATTGCCGAAGCTGTGGAATAAAATAGACATTGAACTCATTTATTAAAGCAAATCTTTATTATAGCAATAGTGAACAATGGATAACTGTTAAAGATTTTTTTTAACATATTTTTTTCCGTTTTGATAAAAATAGCGATTGGATGTTTTAGGTTTTCTTTTAGGTGAATATCTAGAGGTTTTTGTTTTGTTTTTTTTTTTCATCTTACTGTTACCTATGAAAGGTGGAAAAAAATGGGTACGTGGTTGTAAATTAAATTTCATTCCGCCAATTTACGTCACTTTTGATATTAGTTTCTTTCCTTTTTTTTCTCCCCGGTCATAAAGGAAGAAATACAATGCATTTTCATTCGCTGCAATCAAATGCCATTGGCTTTATTTTCCCGGCTGTATGAGTGAAAAAGGCGAAATTGTCACAGAATGGAAAACTGAGATGAAAAGAATACAGGGAAATGAGTTAATAAATCCATTACGAGGCCGGATGCTGTCATTCAATGTGTCACACATAGCATGTACCCATTTTATACCATTTTTCCTTGAAATGAATGGAACAATGAACATATAATGTAGAACTAAAACAAGAACTAGACTAACGGAAAAAAACCTACAGTATCAGTCGAGGGTATAAGAACTTAAAATTAGAGAAAAAAAAATTGCGTTATAAAAGTAACTTACCAAAAATGAAATCTTATAAATAAGTCTTGTAAGAGTGTGTAACAGAAATTTGAAATATTCAAAAAATTTGTTATTGCAATTATTTTCAGAAATTAAAATAATTAAAATGCCGTAATTGAGAACGAAAATGTAATGCATAGGTTGAAAATTTATTCTCTAATCAGCTTTATGATAATAAACCGAGCTAGCCTTAATCCGCCAACTGATTGACACATCGAAGTCTCACATATAAAATTGATTTGGCAATCACGATACAGTTCTATTTTTTTTATTTCACATGCTCATTTTAAATAAAAAAAAATGTAATAATACGAATGTTCATTATATTAAACTGCTCAAAAAATCCGCGAGCACGTCGACGTGTCAATCGTATACGAAAATGTAACATATACAATACTTGATAATCTTAAAAATTAATATTATCTAACAACATTAGGTCTCATCCCTAGATTGCTTCTTTTTTTTCTTTCCATAATCACCTATGAAAACTTTCGCTCGATTGTGTGAAATCGAAATCCAATTAGCAATTTTCATTAGTGCCACTAATGTAACCGGAGATAGTTACAATGCAATGATTCATGGAAAATATCTCAATGAAAATGCAATTGGTTTTAAATTCCATTTCATTCGATCAAAATTACCCATAACCCTTACTATTTTCTCCGTAATTTTTCACCTTCATCGTGCTCCTTTTTTAGTCATTCATCGGTTCTGTTTTTTTTTCATTCGTTTACACAAGATTTATTTATTTTTGTTTCCTTTTTTTACAATTGTCTATTTCCGTGGTTTACGTATTCATTCATTTTACCTAGTCTCAATTTCATTCAGGTTGTGTGATTGGTGGGCGGTTGAATATCAACGAGTGAATGAAACATATGATCGTGTGCGTCAAATGATAATGAGTCTACGAATTATTGAATTTCATACAAAATGAACAGTGAATATGGGATTGAATTTGTTGTTTTTTTTCAGCGATATTAACATGGACATCATCGTTATTCGACGCACCATTGCGTCTCATTCACTCCATACATTTACCTTAATTCATCTTAATATGTAATACTATCCAATACTTGTCGAAGCTCATATAGCAAGTACAGTTTGCTCGAGGATTAGATTTTGTTTGTTCTTTCGTGTTTCTCTTTTCTCTCATTCATATATGTTTTTTTATTCAATTTTTTTTGTCGTTTAATCAATTATTGCATTATGGTTATTGGCTATGGATTTTGCTAGTTTTTTTTTCGCTACTTCATTCATTCTCCAAAAATTAAATGCTGTCGTCAGATTTATTCTCCATGAACGTCGACCGGCATTCAAAAAATAAACGTCGTTTCGTCTGGGTCGACGGTTCTTTTAAAAAATTTAATTACTCAATTTTTTTTGTCCCTTTCAGCCATATGCGGACTTTCACGTGCTCTCACCTAGTTTATCTCTTGTTTTATTTCTGCCGTAGGATTCATTTTACTTGAAATTTTTGTACAGCTTAATTATTAACCGTTCTATTTTATATTTATACACGAAGTTACCCTTTATTCATCCTCCCCAAAAATTTTAAGATAAAAAAAAGCATCATACCGACATTGATCGCTGAATGAATTTAAATTAAAATTTTTCAGTTATTAAAAGAAAAAAAAATGCGATGATTTCACAGTACTATTTACAAACCTACAACAAATGAGTATGAAAAAAAATACAACTTTGAGAGAGTAATGAACAAATTCTTTTGTACCTTACTGCAGATACGTTAGACTAATTTTCAGAAAAATCAGTTTGAGATAAAAAAGAATGATAAAAGAAAAAAGTAGAAAGTCGCTGGTGATTTTTATGAAAATTAGCAAATACTAGATATCGCTTACCTTAACACTAGTTTCCTCCTACTCAATGAGTTTACGTACTATCCTTTTTTTTTGTCTTTAAAATTTATTTACATAGAGTATAAATGTCTCGCCAAGACGTGTACTCACGAAGAAATGAGCGTGTGTGAGTGATTTGTTTGTTCATTTTTATTTTGTAATTATTTTCCATGTGAAAATGATGGGTTTGAGAAATATAGGGGCTATGGTTTTAGAGAGGTTGAATGAATAGATGATACATGTGGGAGTTATGTAGGACGTGTATAATTGATTTTCAACTGCGAGAGCGTGCACTAATTCGTACTTGATATTTTTTGTGAAATGAGCTTTTTTTTCTCTCTCTCTTTTCTGGCAATTGTAAGCACCATGGTAAACGGGATTTTGGATTATCCACACGCAACCACGGGGGATTATATGGCAGAATTGCTGTTTACTAAACAGCTGCTACATGAGGAAATTAAAATGGAGAAAAAAGCAGGATAAATTATTAAGAGTGAATATAAAATATAGGGTTAAATAATGAGATTAGTCCATTTGTTTGTCTGTGGCAACATCATAGATGCATTAAAGGTGATTAAGATAATTGAAATATGGAAAATTAATGAGTTAATTAAAATCATAAAATCATGGGGCGTGATACGTGTGAAGAGTATCCATGATAAGCCGTCAATATAATTTAATCTCATTGTGTAACTTTAATGGGGAGCTGGAAATATTTAATGCGTTGGTATAGCATTCTATCTTGATGGTAAATGAAAAAAAAAAATTTCAATTCACCAATCTGGACAGAATGACAACGCCTCAAATTGCACTTCCAATACTATTCATTTAATCTTAATGGTTTCCTATTTATTTTTTTTTCTTTTTATTAATTTTGTTTACCTATAGTTTCATTATTTCTTCATTATTAATTTTCAACCACGCATTATACCTCGTAATTGCGAGACGAAAAAACACGCTTTTTATTTTTCTTTCTTAAGTCATGATTGTTTCCTGCTTTTCAATTTTGAGTCTACCCAGTAGGTGTACTCATAAAAAGTCATGGGTATCCTCGGCTACCCATCCATATCACAGGTTTGAGAAAACAGAGAATACTTTTTTTTTATGTATTTCATGATTATTCTTTTCACGCGTATTTCCACACATTTGCGTTGCAAACGTGGAAACGGCATTCACCGACAAAAGTGGCAAAATTCTCGTTTTTATGAGAAATTGCTTGGTCCTCCAGTAATGATGAATGAAACAACCAACTCTTTCGTGTACTGTTAAAAAATACTATATTTTGGATATTACACGGATGGCAAAGTATCGGGTTATAAAATATCGTGTGTGCCGAACGGATCGTTAGTTAAATGTTACCAACTGAAAACCATCTTGCCTCGACTCTCCTAGATTGAGTCAAAACTGCATGCTAGCTCATTGTAATTTCAAATTTGAAACAGGTGTAACCTGGCGGACGGTGCGTTCGGATGGTCAAATTCAGCTAACGATTCCATCGATGTAAACAAGCGTTAGTTAACCTGATGCTTCTTGTCGGTGAAAGAAGAAATTCATTTTAGAACTGATACTTCGCCAAAAAAAACCGATTCTCAATAATATTGAATAAACAGTTTTAGTAGTCTAATGCGTTTCTTCGAACGGACTCCAATAGAAAAGGATGTGACAGAGTTTTCGATTCGTTCATCAAACTCATCGCACGAAACCAGCGCCATCGAATTTCTACAATGATTTATGTACAGTGATTAAATGATAATGCAGAACAGCTTTTCCTGAAACACATTCTAGAAAGGTAGAAACCGTGTGAAATTCGATGTGTGTTTCTATGCGATGACAGCTGGAGTGTAATGTTTTCCGCATAATCAAGTCCCCGAAAGAGGCTGAACGTAAGCTCCATCCTCTCAAATGGCACTGGTAGTATTCAAAAACACTATTGAATTTATCAGTCATAAACATGAAAAGTTCATTAGCACGATGATTGCTCACACATACCAAGAATACTGATAATAATAATCGATATAAATATAATCCAACACGATTGGACATTAGCGGAAGCGCCATTTCTTGGTAATACGCTTATGTGAATCATCGTGTCGTAATCTCTGTCTGATAAAGGGTCCAATGACCGGCTTGATCACACCAAAGGTGTACCATAAACTTCATTAGTATGTAAATTCTGATTACTATCATTTTGTCTAGATGCACATTGTGCTTGCTTTCTCTCCCAACTTTTCATTGCTGATTTGTATTTCTCAAATTCATGACACCAATCAGAATAGATCTTCTGATAGTCATTTGATTTAGCTGGTGCACTACAACGATGTGCATCAACAGTTATATTGTAGGAGCACAATAATGCACCACCTAACCAACAATCATATCTACCAGCATCTTGTTCATTAACACCCACAATAACTAAGCCCTTCTCAGATGTCTCAATAAATTTATCACCACCAGCTCCATATCTGTATGATATCTGATAACGTCCCTTCTCTTTGCTGTAGTGATACCATCTCACTTCCTGATTAGCTAATACTTCTGGCATTTTTACAAAACAACCGAGATGCACTGATTGGCCCCACGTTACGATAAGTTTTCTCTTACCCACGCTACTATCACACACGTCAGCTGTACTGTTGGAGACATCTTGCAGAAGACTGAAACAAAAAAATAATCACCATCATTAGGAGTCTTCATTAAGTCGAAAGTGAACTAGTGGGATGGAAGTGTGTTTGCCCCCGTTGGTAGCACAAATAAAGCTTCCCGATTCCTAGATTTTCCGACACGTCAATTAAGTATTCAAAGACTGATTTCAGAAAAAAATAGGAATTATGAAATTTCGAATACTGAAATACAACAGGTGTCGCTACCTGCGACTAAGTCACGTGACGCAGTGACCAATCACACTGCGCATCACGCATTCAGACTCTCCTGTGCAAATGCGGGCAAACACGCATGCGCCGGCGGTAGTCGTCCAACTTCGGATCTAGACCGAATATGAAAGTTTGAATAGTCATTAAAATTTCGCGCCACTCAAAATCAACCAATAACTAATAATTCACTACATGAAAGTGAGTCAAATTTTGATCAAAGCTAAGGTATGCCGAAGGACTCCAATTGCGACATTGATTAGATTGATCACAACTTTCTTTCGTAAATAATGATTGCTTAACACTTTCGGCGATTTTCATGTTCCATGTTTTTTGAAAAAAACCGGACACCAGTGCATGAATGTCTTTCAAAATCTAATCAGGTTTTGTGAAGACCCATCGATTTAAAAAAATTATCAAATCGAGTGATTCGTTTGGAAGAAATCGTGGTCCAGAAGCAAGTTTCAACAGTGCTGGATGTGAGGCGAGAAAAAAAATGGCAAAAAAACAGAAGCGCATATACGTGTTAATATGGAAGTTGGAAAAAAATCATGTGGTTGAGCAACAATCCTTTTCAAACTATCCTAGCTATTTCCTGGAGATATCCATAAAAACGAAACCATAAAATTACAACTCACCCCGGTGCATACGGCTTGCAAGTATTTGTGTCCTTGTCCCATCCGCAATAAGGATCATGTACGCATCGTAGACAGTTATCATATCGCCTTGAGCACATGACCAGATCGATTTGCTTGATGCGATGGTCTGATGCAACATAAAGTGCTTTATGCTCCTTGGATATCTCCATTGCTTGAATTGGCTCACCAGGGGTCACGTCGAATACATCAAGGAGTATTGACTGTGAATCACCATTGTTGTCAAGCCATTGAACAACCTTGTGAACTCTGCCATCACCTAGAAAACAGAGAAGGTAAACACATTGTTGTTAGTAAATTGGGAATCTCGCTGTGTTTACAATGTGGCTAATAGGAAAATAAAAATATACTTACTTGATCCTGCATAATAAACAGTGTATTCAAGGTCAACTCCCACGAAATCGATTCTGAGTTTATCAACAACAAGCCTCGTAAACATAATATCACGTTTGTAGAACACTGGTTTTTCATTTTCATGGGATATTGCTGAGTCCATAAGTGGATGTGATCTTATAAAATTCAATACAGTATCTGGTAGTGTTTCTGTATCATTGACACATTGTCCTGGCCTTGGTTCAGGTACTTTGTTGGATAATACTGGTAACCATGCACTGCTAGATGTTGCTTGCTCCTTGAATTTACCACGAAATGCTTCTTGTATAGCGTCAATGTGGAAGGAACAAATGGCTGAACCCATAAGGCCATTCGTTGAGGTCGTGAATGTGCCGTAGAAATGAGTATCGTCGCCGGGTACTTTGTAGATACTCTCTGTAAAATTAACGTTCGAGTGAATGAGACACAAGAAAGAGTCATAATTTTCTTTAAGGATGTTAGGTTGAGATAGTTGGCTGGGAAAATTGAAATTAGAGAATGTCTTGAATTCTTGAATTGCAATGCTCAGGGAAACGCTCTGGCAGGACTTTATGATTCATTTTATAGTTTAAACATATTCATATGACAGTGGAAAATGGTAGTTGACAAAGTTTCATGCTATTCTTGAATTCTAGGGTAAAATCGTCATTTTCGACGATAGTGCTTGTACTATTATTCGGTTATATGGATATCGACTGTTCAAACTGACATTCATGGATATTATATTCCTCTTACTAAGATTAATTAACAATTAAAACTTACGAATTTCATTGAAGTAGAAGGGAAATTCTCCAGGTATCGAACAGTTTAATCTTGCTTTAAGGTAAGTTGCCCAATTCTGGGATAGAATATTCTTTCCCCCAGTGTCTCTTTTGCAGACTCTTGCCACCCTCGAGTACACACTTTTTCCGCAATTTATATACTCCACAGCAGTTTCACGGAAGAAGAAGAATACATGTTGTCCAATGTCGAATGATCCGACAAAATTGGGCTCTGTAAAAAAGCAAATAAACAAATCCCTTTAGCAACTTGACAATTTTACCATTTCATTTGAGATCAAATATTCCAACTAAATGATGTGCTTTTGATGTTTTCACGGATCATAAGATTATTTTCACCCGGGCTTTTCATAAAGCCATGGGCATTACTCTCACTTCCATTATCTCAGGATCGAGAAAATTTGTAGAAACGATTTGCGATCGTTGGAGTCAGGTGAGCATCATAAAACCGATGTTTTCCTCTGCCCCATTCCTGAGCGTTAAACGAGAAAAAGCTTTCTCAAAGCGCCCCCAACGACTTTTGTAGTTTTCATTCAGCGTTACTGAAATGAGGATAGGCGGGGGGGGGGGGGGGGGGGAGTGAAGGGTGGGCTACGTTTTCAGGACCACCCTGAATTTAACGCAAGTTCAATGATCATCCACTTGTCGTTTTACGACTGGTGCTGTCGTAAAACCGAGTTTAACGACACGCTTCAGAGGGTAGGTTTTCCCGAACGACGAAACGAAAAGCGTTAATAATTTCGCGACCGAATGGACTACCCAAAAAGCGATGCTCTAGCACGAGAGGGCACTTAAAATCCATATACACATACATCTTTATTCCAAAAACAGCACACGGTAGCATCTGCACCATTTTATCACTTTCAATTTTCGTGTGAGCGATAAATCTTGGAGAAGAATTCACTACTGCCGGTTCCTCCCGCCACTGTCAACCGTCTATGCACCTCTCGTAGATTGAAATTTTCCAAAGAGTGCAAAATGTAAAAGAAAAAAAGGAAAAAAAAACAGTACAAATACTCGGGGATATTTTTGGTATGACACTGAAAAATACTTCACAAATACTCATATTATAGATGACTAATGCCTTGGTGTACTACTGAGGGATTAAATCAATCGCGTCTGCTCGACTTCTCTCCCCGAAACTTTCATGTATTAACCATTGAGGAAGCTTCCAAGCAGCCATAAGACTCTCCAATTCTTGTGATCTCTCTCAGGTTTGACGGATTCTCATCTTCTCCTTGGGCTGCACTCAAGTCCAGCGGTACTTGAATTGAATCATTCCTGATTCTCCCATCCCAGTTGAACAATTTCTGTATCGAAGGCTATATTGAATTGTCTTGGAGTAGCTCCGTTATAATCTCATCAAAAATTGAGAATGATTCGCTAGATTGAATGTGATGAAAGACCCTTCGGGAAGAGAAGCGTCTAGCGCTTTTTTTTACAATTCATTTTTTTCTACCTCCATTTGTTGGTGCCATTAGGTACTGGAACCAATGGACATTCTAAGGTGAATTATACCAACTACTTCTCCACTTGCTTACGCAGCCGTGAAAGTGCCCCATCCCCAGTGTGTCTCGTCAGCCAGTTATTCAGATCTCGTTAACAACCTCGCTCCAACTACACCTCGATTTATACTTGCTACCAAGTTCAACTTAGAATGTCGCCTGGCGTTAAAGCACATTCGTCAAGCCCGCCTAGCGTACCTCGCGATCAGCCTTGCTCCGTTTAATCAACGCCACTGCTTAATAGACAAACTCAATGGGAAGAATGGATCTTGATGCTGTCTGGGGATGAAGCAGAACGGAGGGGGGGGGGAGGGGGGGGGGGTGAAATTTTCACCCTGCCACGGTCTTTCGAATTAAACGTCGTAACAAATGGCTAATCATGTATCCCGAGGGCGCGAGGCTAAAAGGCGGGTTTTAATACCCTGGGTTCATTAAAACTTCCAAAGTGTTGGTGCAAAAAAAGAAGATACATTGAATATGCTCTGTATATCTTTTTTCATTTTCAATAATTAATGGGGCTAAATCAAATTATAGGAGAGTGAGAAAAGTTTGAGTCCCTGGGGATGACACTGAGGCGGTATCTCCTGCGGTCGTTGATTCTTCCTCGATGAAAAGATATTCCAGGTTGTTCCAGCATGTTCTAAGATATTCCAAGCGGGGGGGCTGGCGAGGAAAACTGCAATCCCGCTTGGGCGAGGGGGTGGTGGTTGGCATGGCCCCTTAGGTTAAACTCACGCACAAACGGGGCTTGGCCCCAAATGCCATTTCACCCCATCTGGCAATTTATTTTCGGCGCTCTTTGCACCTACTCTAGGCCATGTACTTGCTGTTGCCCAGTAAAGATCTAGAATTTTCAACCCCTCCGTTCGGCGAAAAAATAAAAAAGCTAGTGTGACAAAGCCAGGTCTCGGAGTAATTCGCCAAGAAAGAATGAACATTCTTGAGAGATTATAAATGAAGGTGAAAGCCATTCTTGAAGCTCACTGGCCATGAATGGCTGCCGCTCGAACTGGTGCACATGGCTCAATGGGGGCGATTTGAGCATAATGGGGGTAGTCATTGTTCAATGGTAAATGGATGCCAATGGTATGGATTCATCTTCAGATGATTGCGGATGATAGAGGGTTCATTTGTTGTTCAGAATGAATTTTTTTTTTGACATCAAGAGCATTATTAGGAGTCTGAGGAAAAGGTTTATGCTTGAACAATTAGCAAATCTGATATCATAAAAATTTCATTCACATGAAATGACCTGTTGTACTAATGTCCAATAAAAATATATGTCTACTTACTGTCCAGCCACTTGGAGTCGTACTTGAGTGTCCTCTTGAAGCTGTAGGCCTTGCGGCCAATCGTCATGTTGTATAGATCAGTGCGAAATATAACGGTATCTGCTTTTGTAAATTCGGCATTTGTTCCAGAATAGAGTGCGGGCAGATCGCCAGGATTACCCCTCTCAACCCAAACTGCCGTTGAATTGTCAGCAGGGTCGTAAGGACACTTGGCAATACCCATTCCAATGCCCGGGACAAATTCGTGACGTGGAAGGTGAGTTAAATTACTCTGTAAAAAAAGAGGGACATTCGAGTAAAAGTATTCAAAAAAGAAAAAAAAGGGGCGAAGAAGAACGACATAAATTGGAGCTCAATAGGTGTTGGAAGAAGGCATTTAGGGGGTCAGAAAAGAAAAAAAGGGAACGAGATACTGGCAGTTTCGCGGGTCACTATTGTGCACGTGGGACTCGTAAGGTTCGACAACTTGGGAGTCATATATATTCCAGGAATCGTTACACGGATACTTGGGTTGCTCAGCGCTTGATAGTGGGAGCGGAATAATACAAAATAATGAATACTAAGGAAACGTTTTTCTTCGCTGGGAAAATTCAAGAATTTTCTTTAAGGTTGACAATGGCTAGTATTGAACCAAAGAATATTTTTGAAAAACAACATTTTTTTGAGATGGTGCGGCCGGAGAAATAAAATAATTATAAAATAGAAGAAATTAATTTGAAAAGTTTAGGAGAGTTCAATCCTGAAAATTTTCAAAATTGGAAAAATAAACATAAACCGACTGAAAAATGGGGAGAAATCCGCCAAATACTTACATAAATAACCCAATCTTTTGGCTGATGAGCATTGGTTCCACAAACATAGAGACGTTTGCCATCATTCATCGGTTGTATTACCCTTACGTGATTTCGGCAATCAAAATGCTGAAATTAGAAAAGTCCAGTTGAGTTGTACTCGACCACACAAGAATGCCATTGATCAAATTAACGAAGCACCTACCACTCGATTATCAAAGCTCCAATTCCAATCGCTTGTGTAAAATGAATTCTAACTTCAATTTAACCGATAATCCGGTTGGTTAAAACATTAATCAGATTTCGTAGATACAAAAAATGAAAGATCAATGTTAAAATGGCAAGGGCGCGCTGATCGAATTTCAATTGGCGACTGAATTTAATTAATTTCAAGAGTTTGCAGGACTTTGAACTTGGATCATATTCGTTATTCGATAGCACAGATACGAACGTTGTTAATTGAATTCATTTTATTATGCACAGGAAGTTTTGTTCGTTTTGCAAAAAGGAAAAACGCTAATCATTGAACCATATGCAATTAACAGTATTAATAAAACGAAGACGATACCTCAGATTTGCCCTTGGACACGCAGTTTGCGACATTACTCGGCTCGAGATTAAGAGCGTCTCTCTGAAACAAAAAAAG
Source organism: Asobara japonica (assembly GCA_026005395.1). Taxonomy (NCBI): domain Eukaryota; kingdom Metazoa; phylum Arthropoda; class Insecta; order Hymenoptera; family Braconidae; genus Asobara; species Asobara japonica. The sequence goes on from BQMI01000334.1 coordinate 1,064,016, forward strand.
AAAATACCATTGCATGAAATTTCGAGATTCACTCCATTAATTACACAGATGTTCTTAACGCTTAACCAACTGAAGCCTTCTCATTTCATTAGTACACGGAGTTCCGTAGAGCTGATAGAGTGACGAGCAGAAAGGAGATCTCTCCTTGCATTCTAATTATTAACTTTTAATAGTCCCTGAACGTAATGACAAGGTGTACTCTATCCTCGCATTTTCCTCGCTAATTTTTTACCCTGATTTTCATTCACCTTATATCCACTGTGTGGGTGTTTCAAGCTGAAGTCAAAGTGCGAAGACTTTTCTGGATATCCTCTGCTTTCCATTTCCGAAATGGGAGATGGATAATGAGTCTTAAGGAATCAAGGATATTATAGGGGGCCAGGATTTGCGATTGATTTTAAAAGGAGAAGGTCCTGGTTTAAATGGCAATTATTCTAAAACGTATTTTCGGTATGACCCAATAGGGTGAAGTTATGCAAGATTCCAGATGGCTGCTTCGAGCGTTCGTCCCGCCCAGAGAGGTGTGCTGCTTACTAATTCGGTTCCTTGACTTGGTCAGTTACCGTGCCTACTAGGTTCAGTTGGATAGCTTCTGTGCCTACTAGGTTCACGTACACATCGAAATCCAGCGACGGTTCCACGGGGCGGAGCAGGTTCCGGCACAGTTCCAGGCGATGGAACAGGTCGGGGAACGGTTCCAAATGATGGAACTGGATGCGGATTTTTACGTGAAATTAGCAAACACAGTAGGCTAAAGTTTTTTGACGGGCTAACCCTTCGGGGAAGCGGTATGTGACAATGTGAAAATTGTTAACTATGTTTATAAATGGATGAGTTTATTGGGTGGATTCAAGTCATCACACAACAATTCGCGCATGAAAGGTCGAAAAAATCTGCCGAAAATTTACCTTCACTCTGAGGCCGGATAGGGAAGAATGCGCAAATGAGACACCAGAATTCCGGACTAGTTTCCATCGTGTCATACATGCGGTTAGGCTTTCTCCCGCCGGATGATTAAAGAAGGGAACATTAACGAACGAATGCTCTGGAAAACTTTTCCCTTGACTCGTTCGGCAATTTACGGCCTCATCATGCGAAGCTTAATCAACGCCAGTTTAAAACTGTCCTCAGCAAAGGCTCAGAGATGAGAAAAATTCAATTGTAACTTCATCATCTGTGATATGAAAAGTCACAAATGTGGACCGTGTAACCTACGAATTTTCATCATCATTCAGGAGCTACGGTTGCTCGAGAACTACATAAAAGGACTGGGCAGAAGTCGGATTCATGAAACGTGTATAATGAGTTAGGGTTCTGCTATGGAGCGTAAAATAAATTCTCCAAAGCATGAAAGGCGCCTGGATCGTGATTGAGAGACCCGGGTTCGAATTCTTAAAATACGCCTGATGACTTAGGATTGTACTTAGCGGGATAAAATTTTTATCTCAGGGGAAACAATTTCATGATAAAAATTCTATATTATTACTCAAATTAGGAAAACCGCCTGAATTATCTGAAGTTTTAATCAAATTCCGAATGTTTTAATCAAATGACATTTCTACTGGGATTTGATGAATGAATTCAGGAATCAAATATTCCATTAATTCTTTAACAATTTCATTCGAAATTCATTGAAAGCCGTAAATTTTAATTCAAGCATGCAGTGGACATTTCCTATAATGCAATTATGTTGGTTATGAATATTTATGTTGTATTGAAAATTCATGTAAAATGCAGCATTTTTCGGCAGCTTGTACTTCAAATTCATGAATTCTGTGGTATGTATACATAACATAAAATTTAATGAATTTTTTTTTTTTTAAATTCAATGTCACTCGTATCATCATGAGTAAAAAAAGCATTTGCAATGAAATTAATTTTTTTTCAGCCAAAAATTATGTGTGCGAAAAAAATCGACACTTTATTGTGTGGTTATTAGTGTTATAATACCAAGCATTTTATGGATTTTAAAAATGTTAGAAATACTCAGATTCAAATTTCCACATAATTTTTTAAATTTATTTTAAAACTATTTAAAAGTATTTAAACTATTAAGCTACTTGAATTAATACAGACTTAATAAATCTCAGTATTTCAGCGAATTCTAGAAAATTTCCGAAACATTGCTGCCATAAATTTCAAAAATTTCCAAAACCTTCAAAAAATTTCCCAGATTTCGCAAATTAATAAAAAATTTAAAACTCCGAAAAATCTAAATTGCTCCCAAAACTTGGGTCTCCATAATGAACTGACTAAAGGCCACTACACGCCAAAATTGACTCTGTCTGAACTACCTGAAAAATGAGGGAGCTGAAAAACAAGGTAGAGGTGGTTGATGTGTGATGCGCAGCAACGTGCACATTACTGTCATAAAATATTGAGGTGGAAAAACGTGCGTGTCTCATTCCCGTGGGCATCAACACCCCGAGAGACTTGACAGGGGTTAAGGGAACACCCGATGGGTTTTGGGGTCGCGCACGCGGTGGCACTGTAACTGAACTGAAAAATTCAGGAGACCGACGCCGCCACCGCGTTGCGCCCTTTTTATCTCATAAAACATTAACTCGCATTTGGGATGGCTTTGAAGGGCTTTTTTGCAGATACGTGCATTTATTCCTGTACGGAGAGGAAAAATGGTGATGAATTCGCGATATTGTTGTTAATTAACGCAGAATATTTTCAACGTAATTTGTTACGATGGTTGAATTTACCATAAGAGTGGTGAAATTGGATAAAACAGACAAATAGAAAAATTCATGAATCTCCATTATGAAATATTGAAATGGCATCTGACACGATCGGGTTCCAAAGAACTTTTTTTGCGGCCCAACTCAATTCTTCCTGATAAATGAGTAACAATAGTATATTACACCATAAGGGCAGAAAGTATGAAATACCTGCACTGCGCGCCATGATGCCCGAGGCGAAGCCGAGGGTGGGAACTGCGCATTGAGTTTTGGGCGCAGTTCAGGGCTTTCAAACTTCTGCCAGTGTGGTATATACTATTTCCCTTTATAGCCGGTCGAAAGTACGAAAATTGATAATTTGGGTTATAGATACTGATGCCTGCCCCGACATTTCACCGACATCGCACCGAGCGAAGCGAGTGCTGCTGGTCGGGGGCAGGCATAACAGAAAAAAGAAACGCAAAGAAAATTAACCGTCAAGATATGTTTCTGTCTCTATTATCAATCGTGCTTCTGCATCAAAATCCCTCAGAAGCTCTTCTTCGTCCATCGAGACTCATCACTGGACGTCATTGCCTTTATTAATATTTTTTTCAATATTTCATTAATTACACTGAAGTAATTTTGAGGTTACATTTCACATTATCGTAGATAGAGGTGATAACTAGTGACTGACAGCAGTCCCACGCACCGACGCGCGGAAAAAAAATTTCGTCCCGCTGTTGTAGATGGTGTACGTGTAGTTTCATCGATGCACGAATCTTAGACTTTCTGCTTCGGAATTGATGACGAATATACGTACTTTCGACCGGGGTATACAGGAAAAAAAATGTCTTCGACTCAATTAGGCGTCATCAAATTGATATTAATTGATGTAAAAAAAAAAATTAAAACCTTTTTTTTTATTTTGTTGGGGGCGGAGGAGGGGGGGGGGGGCAAGAATGGCAATTCGACACCGAAAACTTCATCTATCTTCATCTCCAAATATTAAAATTTTTATCATTAGTGTCCCCTCCTTGAAGAGCCCATCGACCCACTAAGTATTCCTACAATGTTCATCTTCTCAGCGATCGTGGAGCTGAGGTAGAGTCAGAAGAAAACGCGTGAAGTGGCTTTCGATGTCGCCCAATGCAATAAGTCACCATCTTCTAATGGAAACCCGACGTTCCCCAACCTTTTATCCCCCGTTCCATCCCTCTAAAACGAATTCAATCTGCATTCAATATTGATTTCAATCCAAGATATCGCCCAGGCCCTATTTGATTTTCCATGATTTACTTCTCACGCGCCTTTTTTTTGTCGATGGATACCGGGTGTTATTGTTGATATCCATTAGTCTTGGCAGATGAACCTTACAGCAAAAACAATGTGCAAAAGTCACGCTCTCTATGTTTATGTTTTATGATTTTTTTCCCTAACTTGCACAATTACGGCCTACTCGCGAGTCGAAATCAAGTCGAGCGGGGATCGTGCTCTTATCATGAAACCTATCAAATAAGAATTCCAAATCGGACTTTTCTTGGGTCCTGCACTTCTGACCCACTACTCATTTTTGTTATCTTTGCAACACGTCTATACATCACCACAACTCTTACGACAGCTGATCACCATATTCGACATATGACAGTGAACTACATTTCTTCCATGTAACTGGCATATCTCGTCCTCTCAAAAATTTTCCATATGTCAGAGCATATTCACCATTTCCATCCAATTTTGACGATACTCGACGAAAAATGCCCATATCATCTCCATCACCCAAACAATTTCACGCTCTTATTTTGCCTTAACATCCGGTGTTTTCTTTTTTCAGAAAAATAGAACATTTGTAATAGGGAGCACTGTCGTTAATTGGAAAAGAAAATTCTTTCGACAGTTTTCCCCAGTGCTAGTTTCAGTAATAAAAAAGTAATTTTCACGTGGCCATTAATTTTTTAACGCTTCACTCTGGGTATATTTTCCAAGAATGAGGAGAGAGAGAGAACAAAAGTGGAGCGAGTGGAGGCATCGGCAAATGGCTAGAGAGGGGTAAACTTTACGGCCCTGCCTTTCCTCGTCTCGTAAATAAAACGTCCAGCGGTCACACAATTTACCTTGGCAAACTCTTGCTATTGTGTGTCCACTTGATGTGCAAGCCCACGACGCCAAGCGATATCCATCTATCCACAATAACTCACGGCGTCTTTTTCGTTCGCTTTGTTTATTATTCACCTCATATTTTCCCCATTTTCGTATTTTTCCACGAAGAGAGAGGGAGCATGTGAAATCGCGTGGGGTGAAAAACGAGGAGAAATGAGGGTACTCAAAAGCTCATTTGACGTGTATTAGAAGAAACGAGAAAAAAGTAGGTGTACAAAATTTTACGGCTCCATTCAGGGCCCATCAACACTTTGGAAATTGGGAGAATGAGGTGACGGTGTGTTGCAACCTACTACCAATAATGTACGGAGAAGCATTTACTCGAGGTGTTGGCACGCGTCTTCGTCATTGTGAAATTGCTATTGGATAAAACTATCGGGAAATGTGCTCGAAATTGAATCTGTTCTCGAAAGGTAGAACAATTGTGTTTAAAGTTTCTTAAATTATTGTTGAATATAAAAGGTAAACCTCCCATGTGGATATGTGTGTGCGTGTGTATGTATGTATGTGTGTAGATGTATATTGTGTGTGTGTGTGCGTGTGGGTGGGTGTGTATATATGTGGGCGGGTCGGTGGGTGGCTGTGTTTAAGTGTACATGTGTGGGTGCGTGTATGTGTATGGGTGTGTGCGTGTGTAATCAGATTTGTAATGTTCCACTTATAAAACTTCGTTTCTAAAATAGACGAAACTTGAACTGAGATCCTTAAAATTGTTACTTGAGACTTTTCAATTATTTTGAAGTCCCCATTTGGGTCTTTCCAGTTTTCACTTCGAAACATATTATGTTGTAAACAAACGTTTCAAAAAACAAGAAAGTTTTACAGAATTACACAAAATTCTTCTCACCCCAGCAAAAGCCTGGAGCATCAGTCTCAAAGAAAATTTTTTCTGTAATTGTTCTTTTTTTCTTAGCCAACTCATATTTTTCACATTTTCGCATTTTTCTGTGGAGATCGAGGGTAGAACCGCAGGGGTAGAAAAACGAGGAGAAATGAGGGTACTCAAAAGCTCATTTCAGTTGTATTAGAAGAAACGAGAAGCAGAAGTACAAAATTTTACAGCTCCATCCAGGGCCCATCAACACCTTGAAAATGAGAGAGTGATACTTTGGAACCCCCTACTCGCGAATGGAAATAATACGACGATAAACAGGAGTAATGGCTGGGCGGACCGGAGTAATTAAAAGTTGGAGACGATGGAGAATCTCGAGATGGGAAACAAGTGTAACGAGAAGTATGCAGAGTAAAAGTTGAACATTGTCACTTGCTCACCTTTTCCTACAACTTCAAAGGCGGCTAAATGTGTATTCGAAGAATTTGGAATTTAGTACGGATACTGGGGGAATTGCGGGCAAGTTGAGGGACAAAGGGTTTGGACTGGTATTCAAGGGGGACACAATGGGTAGAAAACACTGGGCTGTCCCCAATTATCACCTAGTGATGCTGGAGTTGATCTTCTCTGTGCTCAATTTAGTGTTTGTGGATGAAGAACCTACAGTCGGTCGTCTTTACCAATTTCGCAGGCGATGTTTCCGCGTGTCGGCAATTTCCAGGGCTCTCCTTTACCGTTTTTGAAGGCTTTCGAAGAAAACTTTGTTTATAAGGGTGCAGGAAAGTAGAATTCTAACAATTTGGGAAGATTCAGCAAGTCTGGAAAATTGAGAATCACAAAAATTTTGAATATTCTGGTCATTTTGCCAACTTTAGCAACTTGGTGAACGGTGAAAATTTTAAGGAATTTGAGAAAAATTATGGGGAAAAATTCAAAAATTCCAAAATTATCGAATATCGAAAACTTTCGGAAATTGCCAAATTTCCGAATTTGAAAAAATTATCGAAATTTGAAGAATCTTCACCGTTCCTGTAATGGCAATGAAAATTTAGAGCTGGGTGCAGAAACCGGTCGAATTGAGAAATTTGGAAATATTTCAAGAATTTTGCAAAATTTTGCAAATTTGTAGATCTTTAAAATTTTTGCAACTCTGAAGAATCTCCTAATTTTTTGAAAATTTAAAATTCGGAAAAAATGCTGGAAGTGTTGCGTGATTTATATATATAGAAATGCTGACGAATAGCTGACACGATGTCGTGGTTTATCCAGTAGGTACCCTTCAAAACAATCTCACACTTTCATATTCTTCCTCCATACATGTTTGGCATGGAGCCTGGTAATGAATGAGACACAAACCTGAGCTTTGGGGTTTCTTATCGAAATCTCGGGCCATTTTTGCTGAAATAATGTACAGCTGAGGTAGTTCATCCAGTTCGTTTCATTACGGTGTTCTGCACTTTCAGGGAGTGTAATGGGGGGAAGGAAGTGGGTGGGGGGTGGGGGGAGGGCAAGAAAGTTGGCTGAGATCCTAGGGGCTCCTTTTTCGAGTGGAAAACGAGGAGGGCTGCACAGTGGGTGTGTTGCAAGAAGACGAGGCTTCTTCTACCACCAAAGAGCTGAAGATAGAGGGTCTCCTGACTTTCCTCGACGAATTTACAGAGTTCGTAGACTTTAGTTTTCTACTAGTGGCGAGGGGAGGGGGAGGGGGGGGGGTCAGTTTCCAGTATTGCACCACAAAAGACGGAAAGAAATTGGATAGTGAGTGCTCGCATGTTGGGGATTAGACATAATCAATGTTACTGGGGTGTTTTCGCCAAGTTCTCTTTTCATTTTCAGGCGGCCCGCAATGGCATCAATGGGTGCGTCGACATCGTCGAAATCTAGGGGGAATTTTAGGGTTTATTTGTCAGAACGTGACAATTTGCCCAGCTTCACAATGAAAGGGCATCTCCAAATGCCAAAGCTCCTGTACTAGGAAAATACGCAACAAGGAGTTTATGCTCGCAGTCGGTTCTTAACAATTGGAAAAATTTTAACACTTGAAAATTTGTAAAAATTCTACAATTTACATATTTTGTCAAAATTAAAAAAAAAATCAATTATGAATTTTAACAAACGTCAAAATCATTGTGAATTGAAGAAAAATTTCAGATTTTACGAATTTCACACATGAGAAAAACAAATCTCAAAATGTCAGAAATCATAAATGAAAAATCTTCGCTTTGTTCCACCACCATCTGCTCCACCTTAGATCTACATCGTTAAAATCCGAAGATTCTGAAAGCTGTCAATAATATTTCTACGAACTAAATGGTAACTGAAATAAGTTGATAAAACCCATTGCATATAGATGTGTAAAAATGAGGAAAGTTCATGAAGCTCTTTCATCATGGAATTAATTTTTCATTAAGACTGGGCTCTTGAATCATTAAAGCGAATTAAACGGGAATTCAAAGGTTTCAACGGAGATACTTTGAAGCTCTTAAAGGACCTTAATCAGTGTTCTTTAGTGAGCAGCGAAAATTGTACCGCGTGCTCAAGCAATCTCGGAGTAAATCCTTCATACTAGATGAACAAAATGATGCGTATTAAAGTATCTCAGCTAGAGACCAAAATTTCACTAGGGAAGCGACTATGAATTATTACAGAAATCGTTATTAATTCGAGAGTAATTTCTTTAGACAATAATCTAACATATCCCAAACAAATTTTCATCCACATAATGTTACGATCCGTCGAAGGTCAAACTTGACCATCCAGCCGCCCACCCACCCCATTTCTGCAAAATTGCGACGCATTTTTGTATACCGGGCCGCAACGGAAGTACTTCAATTCAGTCGTCAAACACGTTCGATCTGCTGAATAGCTACGTTAATCCATTTCACCTCCAAAGAAAAAAAGAAATTTCTTTGCTTTATAGTAGTAGAAACCATGGAATTTCATATATTTCTTTTTTAACCAACTAAACCGCTGGAAAGCTCACATTATTCTTGTACGTCGGAAAAGCCTTGTTGGTCTTCCCCGGAAAACTTCCGCCGAGTCGTGAAACTCGCACGTGAGTGGAGTAAAAGTTGAGTCGGAAAAGGTAAGAGAGGGGAGAGAGAGAGAGAGAAAGAGCGGTTTAAAGTGAGGAGATGGTTGACGCAAAATGTTAACCCGATGGAAGAGACGTTGGCACGCGCATTTCATACATATATAGCCCGTGGGGTTTTCTTGTGGGCGAACGTGGTGCCACACCGAGAGCTCATCAAACTGAAATTTCCCGGGGAGGCTTATCCTAAATTCATCGTCGTAATAACCTCTGCGTTACCACTCTATGCGAGTGTTCACAGGGAGATTGGTATATAGGAGTGAATGTGCATGTGGTTAAATCGGGGTGAGAAATGTATCTCGTGTATATAGCGGTGTTCATTTCAATCTGGGGGGAAAAACTACGAAAATATACGGCGAAAAAAAAAATCAAATTTGGATGACGGAAAACGTCCAAAAAAGTCTCCAAGTTCCAATTTTGTCTTCAATGTGCGGTTTCGAGAATTTGTAAAATTTGAACAAAATCATGAAATACTGCACCGAAACGTTCCAAAAAATTCCCGCTGGAGCAATCTGGGAAAGTACCAATCAATGAATTTGTATTGTATTCTCTGAGTAAATAGTAGCATACCAATCACTAGAAATTTGGAAAATTCATCCGCCATTACTGGGCAAATTGAATGATTGATGCTATTTCCCAGTCAAGCGGTGAAATGACCGCATGAGAACAGTAATTGAGTCATTCTCCCGAGTGTCATCATTACAGAGTACATCGCCTATTCCCGGTAGGTACGCCAACGAGATGACTCGCAATCTCGACAGGCATATACTCGAAAGGATGGGCAACTTGCTGGTTTCGTACATACACCGCATAAACACATACCCATTGATTTCCAGGTAGAGTACTCATGCTATCCATGCACTGTACATAAACTCGAGATGCCCACTCGTTTCGCCTTTAACGTCTCGGGTACATATCTCATCCGCGATTTCACGGCCGTGTAAATCTTATGAGTTAGCTCAATACCTCGACCGACCCGAGAGGCCGCCAGAGTAATATCCCATCGAGTAGAGGTAAAACGAAGAAGTAGAAAAAAAAAATAACATGAAATATCCCGTAGTATGCACCGTCTGACCCTCCTGAGGTCCGAGAAATTGATCCCACACCTGAGTATTCGCGTGGTTTATTGACTACATACCGAGGGTCTATCGATTGCGATTCACCCCCCCCCCCCCCCCCCCTAGGATCCGCGACTTGGGAAACCTAGCCACTCATTCCTCTTCCGACACTTACACATTCTTTATTCAATACTGGACGATACTCTCAGCAAAACTCTGCTGTTTGGACAAAATCGGCGCGCCGATCAATGTGACATTTGCTTTTCAATATAAATTTGCAATGTCTTAAATTCCTGCGCTAACGTTTTTGGGATTTTAAAACTCCTCAATTTTTGGAAGTTATAACAATGATGCTACATTTAAAAAATCCAATTGAAAGATGTGTGCGTGTGTTTTTTTTTGGAATTGAAAGAAAATAACGAAAGGTTAAAAGATTTGAAGTGTTAAGTAGACGAATAACTTCGAAAAATTTGAAATGCCCTCCTGGAAATTAGGGATTTTATGGTACACCTGAGAATTCGTATGGTTTATGGAGTCTATCGATTGCTATTTACACCCCATGGGGGACTAGGACTTGGGCAGACTCGCCGCTCATTCCTCTTCCGACACTTACACATTCGCTTCTGGACGATACTCTCAGGTCGATTTCGGGGATTATGGGAATTCATTACCGTGATGAAGGTGACAATATTTTTAAAAATATTCTTATAAGACTGAAAGATTGCGGAAAGACCAAACTTTTCAAAAGCTGCTATGTTTAAGAAATTAAAAATATGAGTTCAAATATTTCAAAAATTTCAAAAATAGCAAAAATTGCAAAAAATTCAAGAATTTCAAAAATTTCAAAATATTCAAAAATTTCAAAAATTTCAAAAATTTCAAAAATTTCAAAAATTTCAAAAATTTCAAAAATTTCAAAAATTTCAAAAATTTCAAAAATTTCAAAAATTTCAAAAATTTCAAAAATTTCAAAAATTTCAAAAATTTCAAAAATTTCAAAAATTTCAAAAATTTCAAAAGATTCAGAAATTTCAAGAATTTCAAGAATTTCAAGAATTTTACAAATTTTACAAATTGGGAAATTGCCGACAAAAAAAACATAAATTTAAGATATTCAAAACAGTTGCAAAATGAAAAAATAAATAGACACTCAAAATATCTAAAAGAGAAAAAAGCATCAAATTCACAAATTGAAAAAAAAAATTGTGAAACTCTCAACAATGGTTGACATTTTAAACTACACTTCGAGATTCTGAGAAATTGACCCCACACCTGAGGACACCGTGTTTTATTAACAGTACGCCTTCGTAGTCTATCGATTGCGATTTACCTCCGATGGGAGCCACGACTTGGACCACCTATCCGCTCATTCCACTCTCCCCATTTTCACATCCTTTATTCACTACTGGGCAGAACTCTCAGCTGGACCCTAGAGTTGTGTCGAAATTCGTTACGCCGATGAGGGTGACACTTTCCGTAAAACTTTTACCACTAGTCCAACCGTAAAATCACGTGCAAAATAACTCTAGGTTTCAATATCACGAATAATTCAGTCGTTAAGTGGTGTACAATGTGTAGTTGTATTGGCATGTGCAGTAATGATTCACTCTCCCAGAACTCTCATTCGTAATTTTCACATTTTTCGTAGAGAAAATAGCCAACGAGAACGTCCAGAATATTCCTCCAGCCTCAACTATATATAGCCCACCTGCGGCGTTGATCGCGCGATAAAAAACAAATAATCCGTAAATGAGGGTTGTAAAGCTAACAAAAATTACAAATTTGACGAGTCTCCTCTTGAAAACAATTTCCTTTTGTGTTATACTCGACTGCCTTACTCCTCGACTTATTGTCATGTAAATTTCGTGGGGAGACGCCTAAAATCTGCTTCATTCTCTAACGCCATAACATTATTTTTGTCCCATCAAAACCTTCTGTCGCGCTCGTGGTACCATAAATTAGATTTTTTTTAAATAACAAGCGCCTCTACGCTTTCCTCTCGATATTCAATTCACGAAATTTATGTTTGTTAGAGCACCCATTGCTGCGTAATCCTCATATACCACAGTGTGTAAGTTCCCCTTAGTAAGATTGTAACCGAGTCGGCATTAGCATAGAATATTGTTTCATGTACGAGGGGGAGCTAGTGTAAGTCGTGGAATGGTGGGACAGCCGTTGTGACAAAGTTATGTGGAATCGAGCCCCATCCCTGTCACCCTGTTGGTACTTACGCACGAGTATGTGTGTTATTGCATTTCGTTTACTCGAGGACAACTATGCCAGCGCATAATACCTTATATGTGCCCCACCCACTCCCCTATGTATTTATGCAAAATTTTGCAATTCGAGGGCGGCCCTTAGGTAATGCAATAATGAATAATGGGGAGGCAGTATCTTTGTGTTCTCGAAAGTCAATATTTTTCAATATTTTATGATCTAGCTGCCGCCATTTTCCAATTTTTTTCTGTCAATTTTTCGTTGACCCTAAGTGATCGAAAGTCTCAAAAAATTGGGCACAACACTTCAGAAAACGAAATCTTAAATTGAGACTTGGTCTCTAAATGAGTACTTTAGATGGCTGAAGGTGGGACATCCATACTGTCGGGTAAGCAATCTGAAATGGAAGCCTTGGACGGTCTGAAAATGAGTACGTCAAATTGAGGGCTCCAAAATTGGAATTTTCTTCAAGTACGCGCAATCCTTGTGGCCTAACTTGTGAATAACTACGTGTGTTATTGCACTGTATCAACTGGAGGACAACTATGCAAGCACGTGTCTTACAAGTTCCTGGTATCCCTTTCAGCAGGCGGCATATTTATGCAAAATTTCGGAATTCGACGGCGGCCTTTGGTCGTAAAATAACAGGAAATGAGAAGCAAATGTAACACAGGGTAAGGCACATTTTCAAAATATTTTATTATCGTTAAACATTTCAGTATTTGAAACAACAATTGCGCGAAACATTTCAGCAATCAAATGAAATTTCCGTCAAATACCATTTTCCAAGTCGGGACGCATGTGCCTCCTTCAACTACGCGCTTAATTCAATCACCAAAAAATCTTTATCACTTATTTTCAGAATAATGGCCACTCCACGCATCCACCATTTCCACATTACCCCTATAATTATCCTACGATTACCTCGATTACATTAACCCAAACAGGAAGGGAAAAATACCTTAATTAACCATAAAAATCTGGTGGCAATAGGCTTGCGTTGGGAAAAGCCCTTGTGCCGTTCCCGCGTCACGCAATGCTCGTAAAAATATATATTGACGAGGAGTACTCTCTTACCACTCTAAAAATATTTTTTTTTACGAGCTTCTCCAGTGAAAAACTTCTCATCCTTTGATTTATAGTACCCTATTTTACCTCTTAAAAAATGAAAATTTACCACTTCAAACTTTTTTTTCGTTCATAATCTATTTGCCTGAGCTTCAATTGAAATTACGGGTATAAGATCTCTTGTTAATGATCTATAGATCTTGAGAGCCAACACAAAATATTTATTTTTGTCATTAAATATAGCAATTTTTATTGATATGCCCATTAATTAATAGTTGAAAAGCCTCATTAGTGACAACTAAAATCCTTCCATCAGTGTACTAATTTCTTATTGCTTGCAATTTCTTATGAAAAACGCGCATATATGAGGATCAATATTTTTTACGACTTTTTCCATTGAAAAAAAATTTTCATCCTATGATTTATAGTGGCCCCCTATTCAGCCGACAAAAAAAGACACTCTAATCCAGATGCGATCGATGGCAGGAGTTATTAGACTCCCGAGTATCGTCTCACACAAGTACATATTCTATATATTCAATGTATTATATATATTCCATCCTCGAGTCGACTTCAGTAAGCATGAAATTTGTTTCTCCGCATGAAATTGCCTCATTTATATATATATGTTTTTTTTTCATAACTCAGCCAAATATATCTTCGCTCTCCCTTATCTCCCGTCATTTTTGATACACTGAGCGCATCGAAATGAAAATAATTCGGTGACCTCTGGACCGGTGCACATCTGTCGAAAAAATGCATGAAAAAAAGGGGGCGGGCGGGGGGAGGTTGGGGGGGGGGCGGAGCGCGCACTGGGTTACGAAATACGAAACGCGTCGCCGCGCTCGAATAATTGCATTTCCGAATCGTTACCATCCCTTGGTGTCCCATAGTGCCCGCAGAGTCAATTTTTTTGCACGCCCATCCCTTGGTTCATCTCTTTGCTCTACTAACCCCCCCCCCCCCCCACTCACCCCGTGGCGTATAACAAAATCGCTCCGGGGAATACGCATCGTATGCCAAGCCGACATTTGTAGTACATCGAATAGTTAATGCGGGTTTTCTCGAGTAGTTCCTTCTAGAATTGTTACAAGTTTTTGCAGATGGTGGCCGAGATGAAACTTGTTCAGTTTTGTTGATGATTGATATCAGTCTGATCGATTTGCAATGAGGATTCCAGGTTCACCTTTGTGTGTGTGTGTTTCCTGGTGGACTTTTCCTCTATTTTCTTACAATTCTACAGAACATTAAATTCTTTAAGCAATTTCCTATTTGTAGGGCGTTCACTAATTTTCAAATTCCAATGAATACAGAAAATGTGAAATCTACAATTTTTCGTTTTGTCTACTCGGCACTTGACTCATACAGCTGCTTCCTCTACACCGCTATACGCAAATCGCTCTGGGGAATCCGTATCGTGTGCCATTCCGACAGCTTCAACATTTGTACTAGATTGTAGGAATAACTCAGAACCTTTCTAGTTAGGTTTTTTATGCGAATTTTACAGATTTTTACTAATTTAAAAAATTTTTAAAAATTGAATTTCTGAATTTCAGCAATTTGAACTTTCGGAAATGAAAAAAAGTGATCACTGACTTTATTTAATTATGCAGCAAGTTCCTCTCCAATTTCCAAATTAAAAAAAAATGTGACAACATTTTTGTCCGCCCAGTCCTTACTTCATCCCTTTGCTCGTCCACTTCCGCTCAATGGGAAAATCGCTCCAGGGAATATGCATGGTGTGCCACTTGGACAGTTTCGACATTTGTACTACACCGCACGTATAACGCACACCTTTCTATCCGTTAGTTTCTTCATTAGAAACTGCAACATTGTCGCTGCAGGTATATACAGCTTGAAAGAGGCTTTTTGTGCCTCACGAGCTCAAAGGGATGACGAGTGAAGAAAAAAAAATATCACAACTATCCTTTGTCGCGCCTTCGAATTAGAGAGACATTTATTTTCCACTCTTTTGTTCTCCCTTTTCACAATTTTTTCTTCTTCTTGTCATCAAGTTGTTGCTTCAATAACGTCTGTTTTTAACAATTTTTTTGTGCTATTGTATTTGTGTAGCTCAGTAGCTCTAATGATGCTAACGATTCTTGGATGTAGAATGAGGCCAGATCTTAGTTCCAGATTAAGGGACAAGACTATTCAGCTTTGTGGAAAAAAAGATATGAAAATCTGGTGAGTGTTGGTAATTCTATAAATTTCAGAAAGTTCGAAATTATTGAAAATTAAAATTTAATTATTTTTTTCATTGGTAATAATATTTACCAATTACAATGAAAAAAAATAGAAATTTTAACGTTGGAATTCACGGAGAAAAATTCAATCAAATATTTGGAAGTTCACAAAAAAATTTTAACATTTTAATTTTCAAAAATTTCAATTTTCTGTTATAGACGTCTTCTGTTATAGTCAAGTACCATAGTAGCTTTAATGATGCTAACCACTGTAGGAGTTGAAATGAAGTTAGAAGACATTAGTTTCAGACGACTGGGCGAAACTATTCAACTTGTGGAAAGAAAAATGTAGGAAAGTGTTGTGTCGGAACAGTGTTAAAAAGCAATTTTCCATCTGCGGCGATCTGGTCAGTTGCTCTCAAGTGCCCCCTCCACAAAAAAACCCAGCGGCTACGTTGTGTCAGAACCCCTTTATCCCACTCGGGCTCTCTGTGGAGGCGAAAGGGAGGCAATTCCAATTCAATCTCTCTACGATCGAAAGTCGCGGAGAGCAGGAAAATAGGTATATAGAAGAAGGAGCAAAAGAGAAAAAAAAACTTCGAATCGGCAAAAAAATGATATATTCAAGAAAGTGCGGATGCCTGAAGTCATCGATCGCTGATTGGTATAATCGTGCTGTGGCACTACCAGCACCCGAAAGAAAATTTTCCCGTTCATGAGAAGAAAAATAATGAAACTAGTGACCTGAATGATGATGATTGGGCCTGCACAAAAATTCGATTGGTCTTTTCTAATTGACGCCATCTCCAACATTGTTCTAACCATTCTGTTTACTTCAGCATTTGAATCTTATGAAGCTTACCGAGTCGAGTTTTTGAACCTCATGCAAACTTCAATACTCTCCGTTTACCCTCATTTCAACCTCTTTGGCGGATCACTTTTCAATCAAATTACTTCATAGGAAATTTCCGATGTACATGTTTCAGTAGAAATATCAACGAAAAAATTGTGTTTTTTTTTTTAATTTAGTTGATTTTGTCTGAAATAAATCAAAGTACTTTCCCGAATATAAGGAACGTATCAATTTCAACTTTAACTAAAAATTGGAGAAAACAAATTATCGAATAGTTTTCAGAAAACTCTACAGCCCCGAAAGTGCGAAGATGTGATTGAGTCACATGTACGTGTCTCTCTACAAGTTATTCATGAAAAGAAAATAGCTAGCGGTACGGAGGAGAAGTACCAGCAAAAACACCGAAAACTAGTTGGCTGCACAAATATAACCAGTTGGGTCTCCAGAAAATTTTTTTGCCGATTCGTAATTTCCGGCCAAGTTGATTTATTTCCAAGATTTGGTTGAAAAGTTGATTACCTGTCTGATTAATGAGTAGTTTTAGCGGAAAAGGTTCCAAGCAAATTGTGTGGAGAATGATTAAGTCCGCAAAGTTTTTTCTCCGCCGTCTCTATAAACACTTCGTCATGAGAGTTATCCAATTTTCTCAAAAATTTCGCCTTTTTTGCGTATTTTCAATCACAATGCCCACAAAATACTCGATCAGTTCACCTAAAATATGATGAACTGATGCTTTGGACGGCGATGCATCGATTGCAACACACACATACAGGCGTGTGTATTTCCTTGAGGAACGTTAGAAGAACCTTGAAACGTGGAGATCGGTCCAGAAATTCGCAATAGCTCTAATAGCTCGCGAGAATTTGAAAAACAAGTCCGTCCGCACGTACTTCGCACTCCCATTTCCTCTTTCCGCCGCACTGACCGGTGTCGCGTCGGTGTCGACCGTACGCTCTGCGATAATTTCGATATACATCGATATTTTCTCCGTCCGCTCCTTTCAACTATAAAGAGAGATCACTCGTTTTTCATCAAATCTCCTTCTCCAAATGTTCACCATGAAATATCCTTCAGAACTTTCCGTGACGTCACAATTTTCAACTTTAAAAATAAGCCGAATATAAAGTTCAATGGTCCGAGAAAAATGTAGATTTATGTCTACAAGGAAATTGGAAAAATTGTTTTAAAAAATCGCGTAGTACTAAAAGTGCGAAGATGACATTGAATCAGATTCGGGTGTCTCCCATCCTGGATATTCGTAAAAAAAAAGAAAAAAAATAGCAAGCGGTGACAATAGATGGCTTAAACGTTGTAGACGTGTCAGCTGTCGGGACTGGAGAGCGAGAGGCGTACTTGCATTATGATTGACAGTTTTATGGGGATGCCTCTATCGCGCACGTTCGTTTTCGGATTTACGATCTGCACACATTGGTGAAGAAGGGGCGGGGGTGGGGGGATGAACTGACATGGAGGGATAGAGTGAAGCGATGGGAGGGGACAGGTTGTCATGAAAATCGAGGATTGCCCATCGGCAGGGGGCGTGTGACGTCAGACATTTTGTGTACACTGTGGGTCCAGTGTTTGCAGACAAAATAGTAAGAACAACCGCTATAAAAAGATCTTGAGGATCTGATGAAAATCTAAAAAAAGAGAAAGCGAACCGAGTAAATGTGATACATCAGCGGCATACTAATAATTTCCCAATCTAGGATTCGGCAGCATTATTATTCTTTTCGGGATTTTTTCAACTTTTCCTTAATTCTGACCCTTTTCACAATAAATTGTTGTAAACATTACTAAGTATTAATGACAATTGAAGGCATTATTTTTCTGGCATTCCTCTTCGCCCTGAAGACCGACGGTATACGCTCCAAAGTTGCATCGCTTCATTCGTGCCTGAGAAAGTTCGAAACAAAGTTGTTCTCCCACTTACGTACACACACACGAAGTCCTGCCATTGGAAATGTGTCAGAATGATGCAAGACATCCAGCGAGGATGTTAAATTTTAAATTTCAATTTCGGTAATAGTATTCAACCGAAAATTCATATTCTCTGAGCTGTGCATATATTTGTTACTACTCCCAAGTTGATTTTTTGTATTTCGGTAAACATTTATGTATCGAATATCTTCTTCCTGCAATCTGATTCTCTTAAATCTGATCTATTACGTTTTTGCGCATTCCTACAATCTTACCTTGACCCAAAACATCGTAATTTGACCATAAACTAGAGAGCTTTTCTACCGACTTCATTTATCCTAGTATAAACCCCATATTAACATCAACAATATGGCAGCATCGACCTTTCAAATGCTCCCTACGCTTCAAAAATCCTCAGAAAAATTGTTATCCCAGAGTTAATGGTGGAGTAGAGTGGCTAAGACACTTACCTCACAACTGGTATGGCTGATGTTGCTGAGATTGAGCCTGAACACCTTATCCCTGAAAGCATAAATGAGAGGCCATTTTTATCCATGCGAATTGTCAGTGAGTTCACTAGTTTCTTAGAATAGGGTCACAGATGAATTGTTATCTGTCCCATTTTTCCGTACAATTTTTCACAACCCACTCTAACTTTCATCTCACAATAGGTTACGTATTGCCATCTTGGTCCCGTATGGGGGCCCGTACTTTACCGCTGCCGAGTCAGCGACAAATGCTGGCGAAGGTTGTAGAATTTCTATGAGGACAAGGTAGAACGATAGAGGCAGGTCTTTCTGCGGCCGTATACTCAGATGTACATATATAAAATATCTTACCGGTAGCTAAAGTACCGAGAAAAGAGAAGAGAGGGCTAAATCCGAGGGCTGATAGTGAGTAACGATGCCTTCATTTCCGGAATTGTGCAGCCCAAGACGCTTCAAACTTTCATCGTTTTATGTTGAAATCCTTCCGCACTAGTCGCGGTTAGTCTTATTGGTTACTTCCGATGCAACTTTGGTAGCCATTTTGGCTTGTCTATGAGGCACAGGCCCCGGAGAAGGAACAAATCACGCAACTTTTAGAAGTTAATAAGTGGACATTTTGGTGGGTGGAGGTTTTCGGGGAACGCATACGGTATAAATGAGTGAATCAAATTTAGCGGTAAGTCTGCCCATATAAATGCAAGAGTTTGACCTAGAATGGTTGTGTCAGAGTGTCCAATTCACACCTCATTTCGGGGAAATCTCCCTCCTCACAATGTCCAACCATGTCATGGCGGCTCATGGCAGCGGCCATTGCACTAATTTGAATTCTCATTGGCTGTCATGTGTGCCGCCATACTGTTTTCGCCCATGTTTCAATCTGATTTGCTGTGAACATGTACGTCGCCATGTTCCTCTTCGCGCGGGCTCATATTTTAAATTCAAAAACTTTACAATTTCATTTTTCCAATTCTAAAATGCAATTTCACGCTGAAAATATTTTTCAAATTCGAATTCAAATTCCAATGCAAAAAGTCATAGCTATTTTTTAAATTCAATTTTAAAAAATGAAAGTCAAACTCAAATTTACTTACAAAAATTGAAAATCAAAATATTTCAAACTTCAAATCATTCAAATAAGAAAAAAGTTCATTTCAAAAGTTGGTCAACATGAGGTATGCTAGTCTACATGAGGTTCGCTGCCTCCGGATAATAAAATTAGATCACGCTACTGAACTTTTATGGTCCGATTATATATATATATATTTTTTTTTAAGTGAAACTTCTTATGGGAGGGTATTGAAATTCGGATCAGCAACTTTTTCTGTGACGGAAGTAGGTGGTGGTGGTAACACGTAGCGTCGAGAGAGTGGGGGCCGTGACTCGCTTGCCTTAGGTACCTGTAGTTAAAATTACAATGTTTAGGCGGCGTGACGATCGCCGAACACAGCTGTTGGAGCTCCATGAAGTTAGCCCCTGTTTATGAAAAATATATTATTACGACCATCAGAATTCATTGATTGGCGAATGATAGACAATGATTGATTATAAAAACAATTTGATTGACGAAATTTTTTTTTGAAATGAAACTTTTGCAATGAAACTTCTTATGTGAGGCGCTTGAAATCTGGATCGGCAACATTTTCGGTGACGATCCGGGGGGGGGGGGGGGTGTCGCTTCCCACTATTTGGGCCATGCGGCGTGTCGATCGCTCAACACAGCTGTTGGCTAGTAAATAATAGGACAGGCATGATGTCATATTCCTAACCAACATTGTAATTTGTGCGTAGTGTTCCAGTGCATCTAAAGTGGTGTTGAAACAAATCGAATCATTCCGATATACCCATTAAGGTTCACTTCTATCGCGTGTCGCCCTGACACACCATTTTTTTTTAATATTGAAAATTTCATTCCTAAATAGTCAATACTGCAGGAAATGGTTCGGGGTATTGGAAAATTTACTTTTCGAATGGCTTGGATGATGTTATATATTGCAGAGATGAGAATGATGTGACTTGTCTATGCAGTGCAACTCCGGGAAAATGAACAAATCACGTAACTTCCCAAGAGAAATAACTATATTTTCTTGGGTGAAGATTCTCCACGAAAAGTTTATTGTACAGCTGAGTAAATCAAATTTAGGTACAACTCCATCCAAGTGAATGGCATTTTTTTTAAGTTTCCAGCGTTTCGCAACATTAGCTACCACTGCATAACTTTATTCCAATAGCCATTCGTCATATCGGCTTTCAATAGAACCCCAACGGTGTGGAATTGATGCGCTAGAGCAGTACCGCCATCTACAGTCGCGGACAACCGCAGCGCCACCGCACCCCCTCTCCGCCCGACACTTTTCTCACTCCAGACGCGCCATTCATTCTTCTTTAGGTTATATTCCCCGCCGCAGCTGTAAAAAAGTAAATACTGCCGACACTTTGAAAAAACAAATCCGATTCTTGGAATTCAGGGAAAAACTTTTCGTGGAAACTTTCACGGCTGTACGTGCCGGAGCTTTCGAATGTATACAGAAGTAGTGGAAGGAAAAAAAACGGATCAAAATGTGAGGGGGGGGGGGAGGGTAGAGAAATGGCTAAGGATGCTGTGCGCGCGCCACCCTTGGCCCAGGCACGGAACCAATTTTACGGGTAAAAAGTTGGTCGTGGGGACGCGCATCGATTTCAATTTGGGGTAGAACGAAAGATCGAGAGTATGAGGTGAAGGGGGTGGGTGGGAGGGGGGCGGGGACGGAATTTCTGAGGTGTCGGATATACTGAGGGTGAAATTCCTCAATTCCTTGCCACCCTCTTACGACTGCTTCGTGAATTATAAATAATTACTCTGAGGAGATGGCAAAAAATGCGAGATAAGGAAAAAATGTGGGGATGAGAAACCTTCGAGAATTATTTATCTAATGTTTCTGGACCTTGAATTATAAATTTTTGCTTAGCTATTGCCGTCGGGATGTTATAGTGGAGAAATCTTCGTGTATAATTCTCTGGCACCCCATTTTTTTTCTCCGTTGAGGATAGTATTCAATTTTCATGGTAATCTCTCCCTTCTCACATGGGAAATCGCTCAGAATAGCGATTCATGGTGAAGAAACATAACCTCATTTACGCTCATCACACCGTGAAATTTGCATCATTCCATTGCGCCATGGAGGATCAGTACAATTTCGATGAGAAGTAATTTTGCAGACGGACAAGAAATTTCCATTTTTCTCACGAAAACCATTCCTGTAATGGCTTCTGGGTCAAATCGAAGGGAGAAAATAGGTATAGAATAGAAGTCGAAAATCGAGGGAGTGATTCACTCGGAACGAAAAGAAAGTGAAAATAAAAATCCACGAAATTCCTTTCATTTTCGAAAGGCAATGTCGATTAACACGCAGCTCACAACTCCGAAGGGTTCTCAGTTTTCCTTTCCCAAACCGTTATATGCCACCGACGATAATTGAGGCAACTTCAATTAGCGTTCCTTTAATCGAGAGTGAACCGCCGCGGGCGTGCCACAGACTCCGTCGACTCATTATCAAAAGCATCACATTTCTAATTAACGAGAAAAAGATCATTAGAGGCGTTCGAGTGCTGGGTGATATTGATTCCAAATGCATTTGACAGAAGCGATTTACCGATTTTAGCATTGGATAATCTTGAAGCTGATGAGATAGTGGGATAAATCTGGAGGAGATGAACATTGTTACCAGGAAGCCGTTGACTCCTTACGGTATAATTCGGAGAGTCTTTTAAATTCGAACACACAATTCCCAATAATTGCATTGAGTATTGCAGTAGATTGGAATAATTCCGGATTATTTATGCACCATACCATTCGTGTGTACGATGTTCGCAAATGTCGCACTGAGGGGGGAATGGGAGAAGCAATTTCGGAGAATGCGACGTTGTTTCCTTACCTTTAGTGTCCACTCACAGTGGGCACCAGTTTTTGGAATTGAAGTCGAAAAAACAAAAACAAACAGTCAATTGCCATTGAACTGGCCGCACGCTTTCGCAACCTTGGGAATCAAAACACTGGGACTTCCAAGAAAACTCGGAATCTTGGGCCCCGCAGTATAGGGGAAGCGTTGGAGGAATCCAGAAATCGATATGAAAGGGAGGTGGAAATGCCGGGCACGCCTTGACTGATTCCCTGCAGTATCTCTAAAGGAGAATTCATAATTAATGCAACGCACAATTACCGCATTTGTAATTGTTCCAAAGAATTATCAAAGTACTTTAGGATTACGCTAACCATTGGTAGGCTAATTTGCTCCCTACAACTCCCTGGAACTGTCAAAACTCTTCGGATGCCATGACATAGGCTTTCCAAATTTTGAAGTTAATAATCCAAAATGATTTTGAATTGAATCAACAGTGGCTCTTTCCTAACTCCGTAGAGTACAACTTCGATATTACCCTAATTCTCTGCTCTCAAATAAAAAAAACCCGGTGAATCCTGCCGGCGTGAAAATAGTGAAAAGTGAATTCGCGAGAAAGGCGAAACAAGTGTTTGATTTACAGAAGACCCAGTGAGATAAACGCAAGCGTCGGAGATCATTGGCAGAGGCGTCCCGTTTAGTTTTGGCCTCCCGCAGCGAGATATTCTTATCGGAATTCGATAGCCAGGGGGGAAATAGATACCACTAGAGACACCCCCCTCCCGTATACTCCGACATCCCGAGGAAAGGGATGGTTGTGGGTGTGTGTGTTTGTGAATGGTTTGGCTGCGTGGAACCAAGCCAGAAGAGCAGAAAACGTTAAAACCAATGTGGCTCTTGCCGCCAAAAGAAAAATGCAATTTATTGTTACCACTGCAGCTTCAACCCCTTACTCCCATGCCACCCCTATTCCAGTGACAAAGGCCAAAAGAGTTGGTCCGTTCTACAGAAAGGCAGTTACCCTCTTCCTCCCTTCCATCCCGCACAACAGACTTTACAACCCAACTGTTTCGCCAGTTAAAAAATTACCGACTTGAACATATTTCAGAATGGCCCACTTTATTTCTTCGTAATAAACGTCGATGGACTCTGAAAAACAGCCGAATTGTCTATGAAGAGCTTCAGACAGCCCTCGGAAACTTGTAATCTGGGGGCAAAAAGTTTATTCTTCCCCTTTAATGAAAAAAAAGAAGGATTCAATCGTAATTTGAGCTTAATTCCCGAACGCAGCTTCTCCCATTCAGCGGTTCAATATTTTTTTCCCCCATCTTCAGTCGCTGAGATCCCCAACTCGTCTCAAGTATCCATCGCGTCATCACAATCACATGGACAGTACTACCCCACTCGAGTATCTTACTTTTGGCCTATTACCTATCGCTGTGTGCAACATTTTGTTGGCATTTACCAAATTAAGGGGGAGGTTGGGATGGACGAGACGACTAAGGGAGCTGTATGAAATCGGGAAATAATACTCTTGATATGCACTGTGAGGGGCATAAGTATTTTGTGAGATGATGTATGATCCCTTGTCATGGCTTATTACGACCTTAACGACGACGAAAATTATCCGTTTACTGAAATGATACAGTCTTCCCCTCGTCACGTGGGTGTTCTAAATTAGTGTTTAGGGATTAGGCGCTGTTACGAACTTGAAACTGTTCTAATTTAAAGTCATAGGGTGTTTAGTCTCGTTACTATTTGAAAGGGTGGACGTTTAGTAACATGTAACTCGATACAAGCAGTGCCAACAATATGAAAAAAAAAAATAAGAAGAAGAACTGTCTCGAATTAATGAAAAAGACAATGCGGTAGTTCAATTTTTATTCCACTATTCAGGGAAGAGTAACGCAAATTAAGAGAACCTTCGAGTATTTACTTGAATTTCCGATTTATTGATTTCCCCTTATCCCAGCGTAAATGAAGTGCAGCGAAGGGAACAGGCGGTTTCATTGCACCACAGAGGTTAGTGGGAATGGAGCAAAAGGGAATGATCAGAGATAGTATCCGTTTGATAAAAGGAAAAAATAAAATACTTCCCCCGGAGGAGACACTTGAATAATCTAGATCAAACCTCGGTTGTCAGGTTCGCTTGATCGCCCAATAATATCATTGATTTAATCAAACGTTATGTACAAAACTGAAGTGGCGTAAACCTTATTCTGGTGTCTCTTTTAGTATACGAGTTACGCCGTGCGTGCTTCGCGCATTTCCTCTTTTCGCCGTACTGGCTGGTGTCGCGTCGGTTCCGGTCCCACGCTTTTCGATAACTGCCATATATTTCGCTATTTTCGTTGGTCTCTCCTTTTGACTATTGATAATTTGGGGAGAGACCCGAAAATTAATCGAACTATTGTCACGTAGGTCCACACTAGAGTCTCGCTATGAACTCTGCCTAGTATAAATGGTTTATCCGATGACGTATAATCTCTCTATGATGCCCCTAATGCCACCTAAAATTCCCCCATTCACAAAACATACAATCCCCTTTTTCCCGTGGAAAATCCAAAATTATCGTTTTGGCATTACACCGTACATTGTACCCAACTTGGATGTTTGCCCTGCTGGGGTGACAAATAGTGTATACAAGTGGCGTGACAAAGACGCGATAATGCAAAGGCACTACTATATCGTCTGCCAGTTTCAGAAAAAGCAATTCGCAAAAGTTTACGTTGCGCTCGAGCCAAAAAGGACCTAGAGTCAGGGTGGAAAGCCGTGTGATTTATCGGCAAAGTTCGCGCGGTTAATTTGACGAGCGATGGGCTTTACACTAGGACCTCTCTCTTACTCCATCACGTGTATATCTCGCGAGGGAGTGAACTCGCGTGGTTGAGTATTTCTTGCTTGGTAGATTCAGTTCAAGGGAAAAAGCGGATACACTGGGGGCTCTGTACGATGGAAGAACCCCTCTTGGTTTGAAGTTGGCTACAGTTGGGGATTCAACTCTCGGGAGTCAATGTATTTGAGAGACCTGTTTTATTTTAAATGGTGTAGCCATTTTAATACCATGAACTGATTGGTTTGTACATGTAGAGTGCGAGAAAAAAAATCAAAAATTTAAAATAAAGATATTCTACATTCAAAACCAGGGAATTTTTTTTTGTCCACATCGTTACACAGACACATCACCTCCTTCATTGTTAGTTCTGCAGTGACTACAAAATGGGAGTGCATGTGGAGGAGTGAAAGAAAAGCGAGTTTACGTCAACTCTCAAATAGTTATGGCATCATCAATGAAGGGAGAGGAAGGCCATTCTAATGCGCATATGTTGATGGGTCAAATTATGGGGTGGAATGCACATGTGAGAATTCTCTTATGAGGTGCTCGTTAAATTTGAGATTCCAAACAGAGCTTTTGGCCCGCACCGAGGGCGCCAATGAAATTTTTAGTGCATAGTGAGAGTGGCCCTTTTGGAATGATTATCAATCCATAAAATGTAACAATGTTACTCACGCCTGTTATGCCGTAACACGTTAATGCTTGTGTAATTTTACACTGGTAACAATGAATATTCCAAACGCGGGCAGTAACCTCTGTGGAATAGGAAATTATTATTCCGTATCAATTCATCAGTCAGTGTTGAAATGGCTTTTGTTTATTGACATATTTTTTATATTCAGAAACGATGGTAAAATTCGAGTAATTGGAAACTGATGTTGATGTGAAGTTCGCCCCGGCATAAAATTATGTATTCGGATGTTCCGGTATGAATTTCGATTTGGGATGATTGCGGCCGAATGTTTGTGATATGGCAATACGTAATCGAATCGCAGAAGGTGTCTATTAGTTTGTTATGAGTATGAAAATTCCCATTGTCCAATAGGATCAAGTAGAATTGTTTTTTACTTACATGGCTCCCACGTATAACGTATCTCGTTTGCTGTCCAGGTACAGGGTCCTATAGTACAACATCCCACAGTTAAATTCTCGAACATGTTCTGAAATGAGAAAAAAAAGCACAATCAATTTAATTTTCGGCTGAGTCACACATCAGAATTTTACGAGTCACAATATTCGCCCTTTATCCCAAAGGCAATTACAGAATTCATATAATAATTGCTGCTGAGGCAGTTGAGTGCGGTCCTTCAGTCTCGAGTCAAATATCCTTTTCCCCTTGAATAAAGAACCAAAGTGGATTCAAAGGGGATAAAGAAATTGAAATAAGAAGCTCTCCAAGTGAGAGTGTGGAATGAAGAATCTAAATCCTCGTCTTTAATTAGTTTTCTTTGTACATGAGAATGGAATTATCAATGAAGGATTGACTGAAGCGAAAGGGCAATTTTTATTTCCTTGATTTCGAAATTACCAAAAAAAAAAAACAGATTTTTCCGGGACCTCAAAGTTGTAAGGTAAATTTAGAAAAAAATCCCTTAATTCACATGCTCCCTCTAATTTTCCCAATCCGTCTGAATGTATGTCCGTCATGTTCGACAACCGATCACATCATCCACGTGGATGCACATAAATATCTGAGAAATGAGAGAAACATATACTTTATCCCCTAAAAATCCACCGGTCTATTCTCTTATCACTTGTGAATCTTGCCGGGAGTTTCCCATATATAACCGACGACTTTTGTCGCGGCGGCGGGCCCCGAACACATATGAAAGGGCTTAAGGGATTAAAATAATAATAAAGCCGGGAATTGGACACGGCCGAGGTGGGGAACTCGTAATCTTCGCCGGCCATATGCCGACGGCCGCCGCTGGAATATCGCCAGCCCCCCCCCCCCCCCTGAACCACTACGAGTGCGGCCTAGCCGGAAAACGAGGAGAGGAATAAACTTAAAAAACTGCTCAACCTAATCTCACATCATGAAAAGGGGAAAATGAATTTATTCAATTGAAGCTGCACGCGGTGTATGGAATGTGCGTTTCGAATCCGCGAGCTCGCACGCGTCCACTGGCGAAAAAAATCATATCGGAGTTTCTATTTCATTTGTACGGTGAAAGACACGAAGGTAATCAGTTTGTCCTATTGCTCGATTGGCGCCATTCAATTTTTCAATTTCAATTTTCAATGTTCAAGTTTCAACTTGGAACTTTGGAGATCCAAATTTGACAATTGTCAAGTTCCAACTCCTAACAGACGACGCGCAAGTTTCGACTTTCAAATTCCCCGTCAGTTTAAGCTTTGCTACTTCATCTCCTTGTTTCCAGTTTCTTCCAATATTGAACTTTGAACTTGCAGCATCCAAGCTTCACCCATCAAGTTCTCACTTTCAGGATGCAAAATGTACCTCTCAACTTGCATTCTGTATCTTTCAACTCTCAACTCTTACCCCTCTTTAAAGGGTCCAACGTTTTACTACCCCTAGCTTTCACAAGCGCGACCTATCCGGAAAACGAGAAGAGGAATGGACTTGAAAAAAAATTGCTCAACCTAATCTGGCATCACGAAAAGGGGAAAATGAATTTATTCAATTGGACTTGCACGCCGTGTATGGAGAGCGCGTTTCGAATCCACGATCGCACACGTGGCCAACCCCTCTTCTTCCCCCGCGGCCCCGCCGGCACTCCATTACAGCCTTTCACTCTATCTTCAAGCCCACTCTCTCCCTTTTATTCGAGTGTGCGGGCGGCGGGGGCCGGAATGGGGTGAAAAAAAATATTTGGATAACGACTGGTTCGATAAGCCCGATTCACAGGAACGGCCGATTTCACTCGGATTCAATCACAATGTAGTTCGCGAATTATCGAAGACCCTCAGCTGGCGACATAAGGGGGGGGGGGCGGGGGTACATAATAAGCCTTTGCCATTGTAGAAGGGTGTAAAAACCCTGTTTTCAATTTTTCTTTATATTTCTCTTCTTTGCTATACGTCCCAACGATTTCGTGATTGGTGATGTATGATTGATTGTCACTTCGTAAAATTTTCTACTACAATTTTTTATAAGACTATTTTCTTAATAATTAATCCTTGACATAATCTTCAATAGAATTAATGGTATTGGAATTTATATGTAATTTTTTTGTAGGAGAAAAAAATAAAAATTGGAAAAAAAATTAAATAACAGGTGGTATCAAAATTTATAGAGTCGAAATGACCGAAGTCGCGCTCTGTAAGAGACGACTTAAAATAGTATATGAAAAGGATTGGTGGAAGGGTGTAAAAACACACTGAGATTTTCAATACTCTGCAATCACATGATTTATATCAGGATATATCAGACACATGTGCAAACAAACTGACGGACAACTTTTAAAACATCAGGGATTTATCGGGGGAATGAGTGATGGCACTTAATCTTTATTCTGCGATAACAAATTCTCCCTTTATTTGGGTTTCGAATTCGTCATCATGGGGATAGGGGGGGGGGGGGGGAATCAATATCGGGGATCATTGGTTTTTTTTTCACGTGGATTATCCGACTGTTTATCACAACAGCAAATAAATATTGTATTACATTGCAATCAGGAAAATTTATATTCGGGATTGAAAAAAAGTGGTAAATGCGAACTATGAGTGGAATTTCGGTTTTTGAAATTTCTGTACATATTCATGATTTATCTCGCTTCAATTTTTCCGATAAAAATAATGTGATTTTGGTTCCACCGGTTGCCGAGGTGCACATGATGCCGAATGGTTCCGGTTTCTCGAGTTAAGACACGTGCGGTGATATAGCATGGGGTAACAAGATTCGATGGGGATTACGATTCAATCTATCGAACACTTTTATCGTCTTACGATATCCAGAGCTCCACCACTCCATTTTTTTTCATCCACTCTGTCCTGCAGGTGGAATCCTGATATTATCGTTGAGTTCAAGCGTGGAAGAGTCAGCTGTATCGAGTGCTGGAAAGCTCCACTTGGTACGCGGGAAGAAAAGTTTATAAAAAATCACTCTCCCGTTCGGCAAACCTGTAGCATGTACCATTGGAATGTTCATCCACAAGTATAGAAAAAATTGTACTACTGGTAGGCTGAATAAGTGACCTATTGGCGCCATATAAACAAGTTCCCAATGTTTAATTTCTCTGGAAGAATAATTTCCGTGGTATTAATTATTTGAACTTCATGATAATTTATTCTTGGGTTTCCTGCAGACAAATAAATTCCTCAGATTTTCCTCAGAAAATAAATTCAACCTCAGACATATTAAATATTACGAGGTCTACTTTATTCAGCTGAGAAGAGAATTTAATTGAGGTGGTATCAATTTTTCAGTCTTTCTGAATAAAACGCCATTAAACATATTGCATACGACAGCGCAACTAAATGGAAGCATAATTTTTATTAGATAACCTTCTCACTATACACCAGAAACCCTCAAGATCCTCATGCATAAATGGCGATGATGTCCATCGAGGTTAAGACCGGGTGCACTTGAGCTTGAAGGAAAAAAATTGAGGGAAAGGGAACATTCATGAGTATAATGGAGTTTTTCAAACTCTAATAAAAACTTTTCTGATTTTTACTTGCGGACGAGATTGAGTCATTAGCGCTCACGATCTGATAGCAGAAAAAATGCTGTGAATTAATATTATTGCTATATGTTGTTTTAATGAGTTTTTTAAGATGTCAGTTCTACATATACGATCGTCGAGCACTTTTCCTTCATGAATGCAAGCCGTTTAAAACGATGTAATACGAATTTTATGGTATTTTCAGAAACTTTTTCTAGAATATTGAATTTTGTCAATACGTCCATTCGTATTTCTGAAAGTTTTAAATTTGTTCAAATTCTGGCAGTTTCCAATTTTTTTTAATTCCTAGAATACTTGAACTTTCATACTCTTGATGGTTGGGAATTTATTGTAATGACCCCAAAATTTTTCACCCACAGGATCCTTTGATCACTCAAAGTATCATATTTTCTAATCACAGAGTCAAATACTTAGAAAAGCTCTGTGATGCGGTAGCGGGCGCTTATGATGCAACCGACCTCCCTCCTCCCCCGCCGCCCCGCGGTGGTTGGGTTTCCACCTGGCTCTGCGGTCGCATTTTGTCGGCACCGTCGATAGCACACGCGGAATGTTCCTGCTATCGGTCGGAATCCATGAGACAATTTTTCATTATGAAAATATTGTGCAGAGACCGAGCGCACACTCAGATCTTTGACGGACTAGAAAGACACTCGGGCTACTATACCAAAAGCCCCACCGTGTGTGTGTGTGTGTGTGTGTGTGTGTGTGTTACGAAGTATTCGTTGCGAATTTTGGAATTCTGAATCTTTTTAATTTACGAAATTAAACAAATATCAATCTCCTTTCTCCGTAAATGTCGCACATTTCAGAACCATTCAAATTTGAGGTCATGAAAAAACGTCTCTACTAGGTTCAGCAACACAAGAAAATTTCAAAAAAACCTAGTTTACTCCATTTCCGTAATCTCCCCTGAAATTCCACTTCAAGTTGAAATGAGACTGAGTACATAAACCCACAAATTACCAAACTTCAATTACGCACTGTTTGAGTCCACTCACCCATCCTCAAAGCTTTATATCCGCAGTATGTTATTCCAGAGGGTTATCCATAGAAGTGATAAAAAAGCAAACGGCAATGAAGACAGAAAGGCGAATGAATATAAGAGAAGGGTGAAGTATGCAGAAACGAGGGGGGATGGGTTTTTCGGTTAGTTCTATAATACGGCACCCCTTTCACTAGACCCTACTCCCCCCCCCCCCCGAGAAACCTCCCACTCTGATACCATATAATATATGGCATTGTTCGCGCTCTCTTAGCCCGAAGTGGAACGACTATATTTATAAGGGGTGACTTTCTTTCATATGTTAAGCAGATCAGTGTCGTAGGAGGGTTCATAGGGTACAGGCTCTTGGTTCAAGACTGCGTCTGACTTGCGTAAATGCTAGCTGGTGAATTTAATGCTCCACTAGAGAGACGCCGAACAATGTTCCGCGTGGTTACCTACAACGGAGAGGAAAAAAAATTATCCTGAAGATGTCTCAGGGGTGTCTTCACGCAGGATGAAGGCTCTGAAAAGGCTTCGAAGCAAATTTAGGACTTGGGCGTTTTCGGGAGCTTTGAAGTTGTCCAAATCTTTAGAGTCTTGAATTTTTCGTTGCTTCAATTTTAAAAGAAAATCCCAAACTATCCATTTTGGAAAGGATTGTTCAGAACTGGGAAATTTCGATGAGTTTTTGCCTATAAATTGTGTTAGCAAAATTCAGTGTCTGTGGGGACTTGGTCTAATCAAGAACATCAATGGACGAATGAACTGTCAATTAATCAATCATCCAATCAATCTAATCTCGATCGAGGGACACCAGTTCCCTTGTACCACTAACTCACACTTGCTGAAGTTAACTTCAACGTATCTCAGATAAAGTGAGTTTTTGGAACTTTATTGGTCATATGTTCATTGCCCGAAGACATGAAACTTCGAACTAACGTTCGATTACTAGATCCATCAATTTCCAGAGTTCAATGGTTAACGTGCCGATATCAATGAGAATATTCCCTCAATATTGAAATCACAAGCCACAATTTCGTCGAAAAAGTGAACTTGTTCTATGTGAGCTGCTCGGTGATGGCGCGAAAAATGGAATACCGTTCAAGTGTTTGGATTACAATTGAACTGCGTGCAGTGAACCACAGGGTAAAGTGCCCCTGGTAAGTACGGAAATTTGTGGGGGGGGGGGGGGGGGGGGAGGGGAGGGGGGTGAAACCAACGAGACAAAAGCAGATACTAGAAAGTTTGGGAGGGAATACACGGTTGTGTATACTCCTAGCATCACAGCTAAAGTAGTGTAAAACCCCTGGGTAACTGTTCAGTATCACTTGAGTCATGCGAGTTTGAGCGAACTGGCTATAGTCGTGGGAAAAAAGCCTGCTGCACTTTGGGCGCACATACCATTTATCGTTCAGCTCCAACTGCTAGAACTGGGCGAGTGGGTACGATAGAGGAGATGTGGTGATGTGGTCCTTCAACGGGAGGGAGAGTCAAGGGTGAGTCGTTTCAGAACTCTACTTCTGTTGCAATGCTGGGGCACTTGAAACTCTATGATTGGTCGCTGATCCTCACCCAAACACGGTTATACACTTTGTCCTGGGAGACAATCCCGGACCAAGTGAGTTACTCCTTTTATTCTGGTAATTGAATGACAGCATGAGAATTTCCTCCGAATTGCACGAGGGAAAAGCGAAAAAAAAGGACTTACCACGATTTACACTAGCCTCTGAAGAGATGTATATACGGATGTGGACTTACTAGGCTAGTCCGGGAACGGTTCCAGGTGAAAGTTCGGTACTCTCTTATTCACTCGAAATTCAACACTTCAAAGACTTCAACACCAGCAGAATCCTGAATCCATCAAAAAATTATGTAATGGGAACTGTTCTCATTTCAATCAATTTTTCAAGAAACCAAAACACCAGGCTCTGCATAATTGACAGGCCACATGTGAATCTACAATGAGAATTGAACGCAAAAATCACTTATTCCTAGAAAACGCCAACTTTTTCATTCAAGTAAATCGATTGAAACGAATTACGTCGTTCTATACCTAGTAGCAAAGGGAGAATAGTCGGTGGTGAGGGAAGGGCCTGAGGAAAAACATGCAAATCCACGGAGAAGATCGTAAGCCCGATAAAAGTCTTGAAAGTCTGCAAATCAGAAACGAGAAACTCCAAGTGAGAGAAAAAGAAACGATATAGAGAGGGGCATACGATGGAAGATTAGGGGTGCCCAGAAAAAAATCTTTGCCCTTTTTCCTTCTCTTATTTTTTGAGTTTAATGGCATGCCTATAAATCCACGATAAAGTTTCAACGATTGTTCGCTTTCGCCCCTCGTTGAGCTTCGCCTTGGCTTGACGAAAAAAAAAAAAATGCCGAGGAAATAGAAAACGGGAGAGGGGGTGGGACAAAAAAAAAGATACAAGTGAAACAGGAGATATCGTATCGTACAGCGGAAAAACAGCTTATCGAGGCTCCTCTCCAGAAACTTACGGTGTGAACGTAAGTTTTCGTCCAGCAAGCCGTGCGATAACACGTTCATTTCCGGCCCATTTGCGTACAGGCGAGAAAAAATTAAACTGATATTCGTAGTTTCTTTTCATATCAGGGACTGGACGCAGTGGTTCGAGAAATGAGATGACAATGTCGGAAATGAAAAATAAGATGTAGTGAGGTCGAGGATGTTGAGGGGGATGGAAAATGTGATGGAGAAGAGAAAATTGAAAAAAGGGCAATGAAAGATGAAATAATTTTTAACTTTACGAGGATTAGGTGATGTCTCACAACTCGAAGGTCCTAAATACAAATCCTAGGTGAGCTGACTTTATTCACACCTGAATGATTCCAAATGAGCGGAACAAACTTTAATATGCAGAGATTTTTCCTCCATCTGCATCATTTAATGAAATGGGTTCGTGTTAAAATTACAAATCGGGTTTCGTGTCTGGTCCCCATGTGTCGCACTCAGAATCAACTCGGTTTAATTCGTAAATTGTCAAGATAACGATTCCAGGCGCCCCGTATCACCTCTTAAGGAAGACTGGACGCATCGGGTCGAGAAATGAGACGACAATGTCGGAAATGAGAAATAAGATACAGTGTAGACAGAAGGTAGGATGAAAACTATGACGGAAGCAAGAAATAGGCAAAAAAAAACACGTAAAAATGAAAGATAGCCCGTGTCGAGAGATGAGATGGGGCCAAAACCTGAGGCACTCTGACGCAACGTCACTCCCACCCCATTAATCACTGCTCTTTCTACCCACGCTGTTCAACCTATTACCCCGTCCTTTTTCATCGCACCTTCACTCCTGATCGACTTGCCCGGAATTCGATTATTGAACATTTTAATCACGATAATAGGCGTTATGGTTTTCAGGATATAGTTGCTAATAGGTAATAATAACAGGCCCTTTCAAACTCTACGAGCGAGCTGACGTGAATGAATAGACGCGCTGATGATGTGAGTGTTGGAGCGTCAAACTGGTTCAATTTGAGATATTGTTCACACCTTCACCTGGTGAAGCATATTCATTACCTGATCAATCACTCACTGGTTAAGGCGGTAAATTACATAAATGCGTTGTTCGGACTCATTCTGACCCACTTTTGAATTGGCCATAATTCCACTTTTTTCCCCACGATTCCAGCGATGGTTTATAACATAATTAGGTATTGTGTAATTGGCTTGCCAGCTGATGAACAGTAACGCAATTAACGGAATTCCAATGATTTTTTCCGATATTTTAATCCCCTGGGATATTCACATTTGGCGGATTCGTTCTATTAATATCGACATTCTATTGCGATGATAATTCGATTACTAATTACGGTAATTTTCCATGGAGAATCCTATTCAGATTGACACATAGTTTCCAAAAATATGTTCTGGTAACGAAAATATGAGGGTTTCCTTTACATCATTCGACTTAGTTTATCTTACGAGTGTATTCATCGCGTTTCGCTCTCACGAAGATTTTGGATTATATGATACAGGTGCATATTAAGTGAAGCTATCCAATTTTGAAAATTGAAACGGGTAAGCCGGAGAACGAGACATAAACATCCCAGTACTTAATGGGAAGTCGTAGTTTGTAGTGGCGCTTTGACGATTACTATCAACGTAAATTCTATGGGTATTTGATTCATCATTTTCATACAGAATAATTTCTGGTACCCGCGTTTTTATAGATATATATAAAAGATGTATATATATATCGACAAGCCTTTGACGAACCTTTCTACAGAAAATCACCCCTGGCCAGGAACCCTTATGATTAAAATTAAAAATTAAACTAGAAAAAAATTTCGTTGAATTCTTCAATCATTTTCATATACCGAAAATATAAATTAGGAATAACATCAACCGGAGTCCAGAGGGAAAACCATATTAATTTTCCTAATCAAATTTTAGACCTGTTTAAACTGCATTGCAAGCCCCTGACAGTTGGATAGGTATGACCGCTGAGCTCTTTGCACCCCCCCGATATACGTCAGATTTGAAGGCAAAGAGTACGAGATAAATGCCGCCAAAACAAAAGACATGCAAAAATATGGAAAGACCAAAGAGCGAGGAGAGGCGAAAAAAATCAGGCATGCAAGGAAAATATGTAGGGTCATACCGGCCGCTGAGTGGACCGTAGAGAGAATGAATAAAGCTCGAAATAAATTGCGTTATCTTTTCGTTCCACGCGTATGGCTCGCCAGCGTCACTACCACTATCCAATTACTCACCCGCCTGCATTGGAAAGGCACAGCGAGAGAGTTGGTATAATTGCTGAGAAAGACAGCAATGTAGAGCTTGGGGAAAAATTCTGAATCAGCGTAAAATTTAAGAAACATACCTCAATTTATTTTAATCAGGATTTATCCAATCAAGAGTTGAGCGCTCTGATTGTGATGCGACGGACTTAGCTGTTATCGAGTCTCTGTAGTATTGAGTAGAACAATTACAGGCAAAACACTCTCCACTAAATCTCGTTGCCGTGTTATTCCTCATAATTACTGTATAGAAAAATACCCCTTCGAGTAACAATCCTTCAGAATTTTTTACCACCCCTGAATTTCAATGCACGCTTATCTCCATTTCTAACATGCCGTTCTTTACCATTTTCCACATTTCACAAGACACACGCAAGGATTTTGAGCTCCAAGGGTGTGACGATTCCTTTGTTCTTCATGAGTTCCAACCGCTTCAAAACGCAACGTCCAACATCTCCACGTCAGTTAGATGGACAGGTCGATTGGATCGCAGTGTTTTATCATTACCAGCAGATCTCCGCAGGTTGTTGGTGAGGGTCGAAGCTGTAATCATCCCTCACTAATGAGATTTCGTCACTAATAACGAGTTCCAACCCTTGCCAACTGCCCCACCCCCCCCCTCTCCACCCCCCCCCCCCCCCCATCTGTACCATCCGCCGCATACATGAAAAGAGACGAGCCAGCGCAGCCCTACTCGACTAACCTGCACCCCTTTAATGAAAAACCTGGAGTGGGAGTAATTGCCAACGTAATCACACACATTGCACAAACCATCCCTACTCCAGTATTACTTGATGAGGGTGTGGACGCATCCCCCGGGGATAGGGAATGTTTTAGAAACGATCAGATAGCCCGTAACACCGTTGGGCGGGTGGGGGGGGGGGGGCTATGCTACGAGTGGACACGGCTAGTTCTCCTCTTTCAATATCAACTCCAACCTCCCCTAATTCTACGATTTTGGCATTCCACGTGCCGATTATGCCATTATACTGACGGAACCACCCTGTGTCCATTTGCAATTCGCGAGTGAGTACAAACTTGTAGAAGCACCATTGAACCGGAATGCATTTGGATTTTGATACTATGGGTGCTACGGTCCAACCACCAAAGAGATAACCTTTCTCTACATACTCCCTGCTCATCCCCCCCATATACTAACCCTCAAACGCTACTAAATCAAATACAATTACCTTTCCGCAGTATAGTTTGCCTTTCTGCCGCGCTCATCCTTTCTCCAGTCTCATACCCCTTATTTATATGGCAGATTCACCATGAAGATTATTTCAACATGACACACACACACACACATATACGGCGGGAGTTCTGATTGAATGAAATGTTTTTGCAGAAATTGGCCTTTTTCATTCTTTATGTAGAGCTGTAAATTTTCATAACGGGAGCGGAATTGGAGAATCGTTTGTTGTCATTGGCGACGTGGAATTTTCGGCGACCCTTCTTCAGCATTACATTATACCCATTGGATATTCATACTGGCCATGTGTTTATATTCAGGAGCGTGGGTGATGGCTGCAGTACCCTCAATTTGGTGCATCCATAAAGCATGGTCTTCAAAACAGTAGATTTGTTATGGGTAGCTCAAATTCATGCATACAGTTTGTAATAACCATAATGGGATACAGGAGCTCGGATGGAAGAGCCTATGCTGCATGTGACCTGCGACGAACTCCAGCAATTGGGAGTGTCCCAGTCGGGATTCGAACCCGGGCATCGCAGTTCTGCTTCACCTAAGCTAACAGCTATGTAGAGACTTTGCATTCTCAAATTCGATAACTACCATCGCCCACCACCAACAGGCACCGAATCAATCAAAGATGAATCTAATTTCGGGACAAAAAATTCTGGAAGTATACGGAAATCTTCTTCGTGATGATGATTTTATCACACGTCATACGCATTCCCATCCGTTGCGTTTTTATTCAGACCTGTTATCATGTTTTGATCTCGAATGGAACACATTCAATGGCGTATTCGGCGAAATTTTATGAAGCTCGTATATAATAATAATGAAACATTTTAATTTTCAACGCCGTTTCAATGGACATGATTGAGATGAATTTAATTTCAATATTCGTTGAATTTATTTTTGCCTCATCAGAATATCACTTTCAGCAATTTCCGGAGCAGCCCAGTTTTGAGATGTCAATCAGCAATATGGTTGTGATGTGAACTATTAAAGTAGAGGAGGTCAAGTGCGAAATGTTTTTACACTTTTGCCGTGTCAATGCGAAGATTGATTAGGAGAGTCGTTTGTTATCATTAAGCCATTGGATATTTATGTCCGCCATGTGCTTACATTCATGCCCGTAGGTTATAACTGCGAAAACCCCCTGGCGGATGTGTACGTCGGGCGAATGAAATCGGCAAAGGCGGTGCTCAAGCGGAATATATTTGTACCGCATAAAGATCGCATCGATGCGTTCATCCGGATGAGAGTTACTTTTGTAGTCACAACCACGAGTAATGAGCTTTTACGGGTGATTATGATGGGGAGTAATTGAATGAATTGGAAGGAGATGGGGAATAATACATAGATATATGCCCTACATGAAGCTGATGCCATGTTGATAGCATGGTATGAAAAAAAGGGTGAAATAGGTCTGTGGGATCCGGGCGTTCTCCAAATTATGAAAATTTGTTACATTAAAATCATTAGTTGGAAAAAAAAAGTCGAATGGAAGAAGTTACTGACAATTTTTTTTCTATTCTCGATCAGTCATCCAATTATTTTTGCGCTCTGGTATTAGAGTTTTAAAGGGTGACCCTTAGAAAAACCTATACCTCCATGACTCGGGATTTTTCTCTTTCAATTCACATGAGTATTCTCACCCATCTAGTCACGTACTGCTGACCGATTAGAGTTCACAATGGTTCGTGTATCGACCAAGATGAAATAGAAAAAAATTGTCATGGCCAAGGCATTATCGCGAAAAGAAGAGTTCAGTTTCTCGAGGAATGGCAAAAACGCTCTGCATACCCAAATACTTTATCGATTAGTAAACGAACTCAGCGTTAATTTATAAATACTTCCAAGAACACGAGTACAACGATAACAAGGAGAATGAAGAAACCTAGGTACGCCTTTGTCAAAAATAGTTCCAGCGTTTTACGTGAAAAATCAGTTGACAATACAAAACGTTTATTTTTTCAACGTAATGCTCGACAGCATTTGTGGGAGAGACGATTGTGGTGCTCGAGATTGGAGAGCTGTAAAATGAAAGCGGATAAAAGTGGAGTGTGGCCGTTGTTGAAGGGAATATTCCCACTGGGTCTGAAAATCGTCGCCAACAGTGGTATTACGTGTACTGTAGCTAAGCGCATTGCAAGCTAAAATGGGTGAAAATGTATGAGACAATTTAAAAGTGTGTTTGGCTTATGTGCAGCTCTCATCGAACGGTCAAGCAACACAGCACCGTTACAACTATTGAACATTCTTTCGCTTCAACAAATAATCGAAATGTTTTTTTTGTACATTTACTTTATACATTGAATGATTCCTCTAATCAGTGACATGCATTATTAATTTGACAGCCTCAGAGAGTGAGATATGTGGAAAACAATGAATCATTTACGAGACACAGTCTGGATCCACTATTGCTCCAAGTACCCAGCCTCTCCGATTTTACCTCACTTGTCTCATTTTATTCATTACATTCCACAGAAATTCAACATGAATCTTCGATCAGTATTCTCAGAAAAGAAGGATGATCCGAGTTCCAACCTTTTCAATTTGAGATCATCAGCAGTGGAAGGTTTCACTGATGTATATGATTTACATACATACAAATGGATCAACATCAGTTGAGGACATGATAGTTTGTTCAATTTTTCATCAGTAATACCGCAATATAAAGAGAAATTGGCTGAAACCAACGGATTATTGAAGAGTTTCGGAGAGCGCTCTGTGGTAGGAAATGTTGACTGAGAACACGCTGGCGGCGGTGAGCGTGATTGACAGTTCAGTATGAACAGTCGGCTAATGAAACATCAGTATGCTTGCACAATACTAGCTTTCTCACACTATTCCTAGCGGCTCGTGGGTAACCTGTATATGTACATGAAAACCGAATGGACAGTATTGGATATACGCATTGGCATCCTAGATAGTAAATGTAGGTGGATGCCATGTGACGAGAGTCTAGTTGGATGTACATAAACGAACTTCGAGTGTCCAGCGCAAATATTGCCATCATTCGTTATTAACACGGTTAATATTTACCATCATTCATTATCCCATTTCGAATTTGATATTTAACCCAAGAATATTTCATTGATGAACTTCTAGGTCAACGAGTATTTGATTATGTGCAATGCAAATTGTGGAACCCGTCGATGTATACTACGTCTGGGCTCTGTGAAGAGCACATGGCAATTGAGAGAGGTATTCCAAATGAAAAAAAAATTGGAGCAGGAAACGAGTGAGAGAGACACGATACTTCTAACTTTTACTGAACTCTGCAACACTAACACTGTATAATACAAATTGCTTCTGGCAATCTGGAAGTAGACAGGGCAAAGCGCGGGTCAGGCCCCTGGCAAGGGTTTAATGTAATGGCTACAGTATGGCAAACACGTCAGCCACTCCTGAATAGATTGGTTCACACTTGAAGGCAAAACAAGAATTTTGAGGTCGTCGAATGAGATAAGTTTCTCGATTTTTTTTGGGTTGCAGTGCATAAGATTATATGGAGATGTGATTAATATATAGCTGTCGATCAATATTTTTCTAGCTGTTGATAGAAGATGGATTAAGGCAGCTGAATGTTCGGTAGCTTACCCAATGACTTGATTAAGAAAATCGATGCAGACAATTTTCTTGAAGTATTGATACTTAGTCCTTGTTTTTAGCGCCCTACTTTGATATTCGTGTTGCTGCAAAATTTACTCCATCACCTATTCCCATCGTCCCATAAATAGTTGATGATTATCAGCGAGCAGAGTTCTCACTTCATATTCCTCCCTAAAGCCTCAAAATTTCCGTGTGTGAATGGTTATTTCTGAACAGCATACAATATACCATAATTCGTCACATCCTCCAGTAACCGCGAGGCAATTTTTACGATTGCTAAGACCCCCAGCAGCACCCGCAAGCACATTCTATTTTCCTTTTCCGTATTTTCATTTTTTTTTCCTCTTCTTCCTCCCAATATACTACACGAAGCCCTCACAGTACCAGGCCACTCGAAAGCAGGCGAATGGGCACTTCTCCCGTTGGCTTTACCGAGTGGCCACATCCGGAATTATTATCACTATTATCATATATATTGGGCCGCAGCCGTGCACCGTTCGCCCCGGCGCTAACATATTTGATTTAGCGCTAATAAATAACCATTATTGTACGCGAGTAGCGCTGGGATCCAGTTGGGTGGGTGGTGGGAGGGGTGGCGAATGGCTGCTCTCGTCGCTCCTACGGTTTTTCCCCGAGGGGTAAAGGGAGGCAACCAGGGGAAAATAGAATCGACGACGTAGTTTCCATTATTGCGAATGATAGGGAGTGAGAGAATAGTCGGAAACAACTGCCTCTGTCTCTCTTCTATCTTTGTCTGCGTTCGACGGCGAGAGTTGATTGCATCCCGATAATAATCCGATAGGAATGTACCGCAGTCCAAAGGGACTCCTCCAACTCGTTTTCAGAATTATCGTTCAGACACTTCCTGTGCCCGGAACCCTTTGCTTTTTTGGGCGAGCATAAAACTCATCGGTAGACGCTGTAACGAGCTCATTAATTGCTTTATCATATTGCAATTTTCCTGTTATTCACCCGAAAAAAAATGATTCACTGCAATGCTTCATTGGGGAATTTGAACAAGGAAACCAGTGGATTTCGTACCAATTGTGGTCTGGGAAAGGGTTTTCGAAAGTTTGGAGCTCCATCTGAGGCCCGGATGAAACTTGGGATAGAGCAGTAGGGGGTGAGGGCAAGTCTCCTTGACTGTCTTTGTGTTTCAGTACAAGAGGCATAGTTGTGGAGTTACACATGAAGATGGTGGGGGGGGGGGGGGAGAAGATGGATACATTCTTGAACCATTGTTTATTATCTATTCACTGGGTTTATCCCGTGTCCAACACTTCCGTAAGCCCAATGGCAAGCAATTCACCATTTGGAAATTGCGAAATAATGGATAAACCCTTGATAATGAATATCGAATGGCATCGATTTGCAGCCAGTAGCTCAATAATGAAATATCTAAATTGACATGACTGAGCCTATTCAGAGCTATTGAAGGTAATTAAATGGGTACCGCATCATGTCAAAACGCAACGTTTGGTGGGAAGACAGTGACATCAGGCTGACCTCAAATCTAGTTACATGGGACAGGATCGGTAAGCCAAAACGCGGAACCGCTGCCAAGCTTGTGGAGGCAATATCATCGGCATCTGTTCCTGGGCGATGAGTAAAGACACTGCGGGATGTTTGCGGTGAGTGGCGTTGGCATGGATCGATCACCCCTCTAAGTGACATTGGCAGACATATTTTCCGATGGGTTCGCCTGGGTATCCCTAGTCAGCGGGGGACATTAGCGGTTTGATCTTCATTTGACTGCCTTCCAACTGGATG
The DNA here is from genome assembly GCA_026005395.1 of Asobara japonica. NCBI lineage: Eukaryota > Metazoa > Arthropoda > Insecta > Hymenoptera > Braconidae > Asobara > Asobara japonica. The sequence goes on from BQMI01000334.1 coordinate 1,106,241, forward strand.
ATCGGAACCATAGTAGATGCTAGGGGAGGATGACTATTTTTGGGTGGACATAATTTTGGTGAGTTTGAGTTACACTGGTCCACTTAGTTTCTCCACTAAATCTCAGGCAATTCCTATGAACCACTAGTTTTCACAGATGCTGATTTTGTGATATGTTTTCATCCCCCCTCCCTGGACTGTTCTTATCCACCTCCCCCCCCCCCCCCCTGAAACCAATCTGAATCAACGGTCATGATCGTTTCGGTCGTTCTTTTATGGACACATTTATCAGAATTCAATCAACTGTTATGAGAAAAGTCGTACAGATGATTTAAGAGAGCCATATCCATTCCGTCCAACGGAATACGACTTTGTTTTCCGTCTGCACGACCGCTCGTACTAGGGAGTAGTACCACCTCCCCACAGATAAAGAGAGGTCAAGCCACTATGGATGATTCAATCGTCTCAATGTCCTCCGGGTATCCTCCATCATTTTACTTATGTCGGATCTCATTGATCTATAAGTTTTACTACACGAAATATCATAATTCATCATATCTCTTCTATTCAAGCATTGTCGTTTTGCGGCACAACTGTCCAAGTCTGATTTATTTGAGTAGTAAACTAGGTCGATACGATCGGAAAAGTATCCACGGCCGAATGATTCAATCCGTTTAGTCCACGAGAAGTTTAGACCCTCGACCTTCCATAATCCAGCCATTTGCGAAAGAACCCCTGGAGCCACGACTCTATGGGCCGAGTGAAAGGGGATGTGTTATTGATTTCGGGGGGGACAGTTCTGACCCTGACATTTGATATCAGACCATCGAGAATGGTGGTACAAATACGTCGAGCTGATATCATAATATCAATTCATCGTCGGCATTATGACCTGATATCACCAAAGTGTAGACCCGAAAAATTGGAACCATGCCGTCATATATATCGTCTTAACTCAATCCTAATCGCACAATTCATATGCGTTGATTTAGGCGGGAATAAAAAAATGCCGGCTCTTAGCGCTGGCAAACAAGGGTTAAAAGGCTTAATGAAAACTTTGTTATAGTAAGGTAAGCTGAAACGATAATATTAATGTGCATCAAGTATTATGATATTCACCAGGATCAAATGTTTCCATTGCCGTTCAAAATTCATCACACCTCAGTAATTTCATTAAAATTACCGAAGCGTACAGAGGAAATCGTGATATTATATTCCAAAAGCCAAGTTTGCAATGCTTGAAAAAACATTTCAAAGGCGCTCAAATCCAGATATCGCCTGCAGTTGGACACGACCAAAGTATTTCACCCATTGAGCCGTAAAAAAATCGACAGCAGTGATCGCAGCAACGAGTGTGATAGAAAATGTTGGAGTGGCCTTCCGGTGTTTCCGGTAGATAATTCTGCCGAGTTGGTTCCAATCGTCTGTTCAATTTCGTTGGATGCATTTAATGCTTTTTCTCGCAAATATTCATTGGATTTGATGGGGATCAATGAGTCGAATGGGCCCCTTTGGATCTACCTGTGTGCTCATGTGATAGTCTCTTGCATAAGATTATACGGCCTGTTTTGTTCCGGATCATTGGCCATTTTCAACCATTGATGCTGCTTCACCATCGCTTAGTAAAATGTCTATGATTTCAGACATTTTGCCTATCTGACTTTTAGAATGCCAAAATTTGCTAAATACGTATTGCCATTGCCGGATTGTAGAAAGCTCTGTATAAAAATTAGTGGAATATAAACCGAATTTTTGGGAAAAGACAGGTTGTTCTCATAAAGTCCTACTTCAGTAAATGAATCCAAGCATGCAATCCCCGCGGAACGTTAGCAAATGGACTCAAGGAGACTCGAAAAAAAAAATACGTCTGCTCCATTCGTAAAGTTTAAACCGACCCATACATAGTCTCTGAATAGACCGGAGGGTAATTTCCAGGGTGCATGAGGCTCATTCGTGTCGTCACAGATCAATGGATATTGCCGGCAACGGAGCGTGAGTAACCTCAGCCCTGGGTTCAGTGGCTTCATTCCGAAACTGCAAAATTTTTCATCGATAAATTATGAAGACCATGCTCGTCCAATCCCCAATTCTGCGGACGGTAGATGGGAGGGGAGAACGGAAGATATATATTGCCCAAGGAATTGAAATAAAAGTCCACCGGTTGCTTTTCGTTTCGCAGTAAGGAAACTCGCGATATATTTTGCCATTTCTTTTAGGGATTCCCCATTGCTTCAGCATTTGAATTTCTTTGTGGTCTATAACATTTTACGATGGTATCTTGATGTTTCAAAAATTTCTCAAAGTAAATGAAATAAAATCTGCTGCAAAAATTATAAGTCTGGTAAAAAAAAGGATTAATGCCCTCATGCAATGGACCAAAAGCGCATCAGTAAACTGAAGTAACAGTAAGATAGAGTCAACCATACAATACAAATCGTGTCTGCCTGGAAGCCAACCCGAGTGATACATCATGCATACGGAATGGGAAGTCAGATATTTTCTAGAAAACAAAGAATTCCGCTGATGTCAGGCAGAATATCATGTTCTTTTTCTTTTATTTATACCTCGATTCTCACATTTTTTTTCTTGATAGCTATAAAAAGAAATGTGTTCATCATATACATTGCCAGTCCCTCGGATTTTCCACTTCACCCCTTTCTTTATGTACCATTATCATTCAGGGAAAATTCGTAAAAATCATATTTCGCGTATTGATATAAACTTTTACTACCCCATGGCATTTTACAGTGTCGGCGACTGGAACATAACACAATTATGATTATTTCTTGTTTTGCATTTTCCTGGCTTTTCACTGCAGGAAGTGTCTGAAGTAAATTTTTTATTGCTTCATTTCATAAACACCCAGACACTACCAACGTATTATTCCTTTCTCTTTCAACGCCTTTTCGAGTTCTTTTTTTCATTCACTGAATAATTTTACGTCAATAATGCTCTTACCATAAGCGATATCAAAGCCCATGTACAAAGACAATGCTGAAGATATTCGAAAAGTTTTGAAATGTTGTTTGAGCCGACAATTCAATTGTGGGCAGAACCCCAAAGAATATTCTCTTTATAATTTCTTATCGTATAGCATCAGAAATGCGTATCATTCTCCAGTTTATAATCCAATTCCGTTAAGTGAAATTTATTTTCAAGCGAAATACAGTGGGAAAATTTGATGAGACGTGGGAACTCCATTGCAAGCTACATGAACTGTTGATCCCCACGTGAGGTACCTCTCCACCCTTTTCTGATGTTGGTGTCGAAATGGAGCAAGTGCATTTGACCTCACAGAAGACTAATTTTAGTGCTTCATCCGATCTCAAATATCATTTTGGACTAGTTCAAGAAGGTGATGGAAGTCAACAGCAGCGGACTCCATCAGGGTGGTCAAGTGCTCCAGCAGCCTCATGCTGGTCCGTTCTTCCACCCTGAATGCCAAACTGCTGCCGATCCTCGAATCATCTTTCCAATTTGATTGAACTTGAGAAGAAATAGATGTTTTTCCTTTTCCGGATTGGCCACACCCCACGGACTGATCCAGGCCTCACCATCCGTTGAATCACAATGGAGATCAGATTGATTCAGCAATTTTCTTTTCGCCGTAGGTTAAGCTCATGGAAGCTTTCATCCAAACACTATTCTGACTGTCAATTTCTATGGCATTAATATAGCATTTTGTTTGGCTCTATACCTTCAAAATGTCCCAAGTAAACACTGACTATATGCTTATGCCAATGTATATGTTGCATATATATTGTTTTTCATAAGGGAATTCAGGCGTGTGTGAGCCATAGAACTGCATTTGAGAATAACATCAAAATTCTATAGCTAATCCAGAAACATACCGCTGACAATTCTCCCCGCTGTGGAAGCACAAAGCATAAAGAACCTGAACCTCATCCACTTTCACTAGTGCCCACCAGCTTTTGGTTTGTTCTCAACCCACCGTTTTTGGTGGATGAGGAAAATTAAATCTGGCTGTTTCATAACGATAATGGACTTGCCCCATTTTCATTTCTTTTGCTCCTCGGGTTCAACAAAAAATTTGATGAATTTCTTCATTTCCTTCAAAAATCACTGGAACGTCTAAATAATTACAGTGAGAATACAAAACGAAAATTCTGAGGTATACGAATCGTGAAACGTGATCATCTGTTCTTGGGTAAAGGACACTATGATTCCTTCATCGCGTGTATAGGAAAAACATTGTTGACGTAAAAACTCCGTCACCACAGGATTAATCTACTGTAAAATTGTACGAGTAAACGAAACGAGATGTGAATTTCCCCGGAAACGAAATCCAAATTTGCTGTTGAAATGGTGGTTAATTTCGCACATGATTTTCCTAGTACACTTTGAACATCATTTTTTTTACCACCCAACATAACTGACCACCGTTGCCATTATATGCAAATTATAGATGTTTTCAGAATCCCCCAATATTTCATACCACTCCACAAGCCACATACGCTTGCCACTAGAATCAATACATATTGTCCAAAACCCTCACATCCCCATCGTTGATACTCCATACATCACATTGATCTAAATACTTTGTCCCTGAATGTCCTATTGCTCGGCCTCCCACGAGAGATCCCTTTGTGTCGCCATATGTATTTTCTCCACACGTTAAGACGGGGAAAAAGCAATAAAACTTTGTGAATAAATCCGCGCCACTAATTCTCGAGAATAAGGAGTGGCAATTTCGGGGTAAAAAAAAATAAAACTTTTATTCTCCTTCTTTAGAGTTGTATAAGCTCGCTGCAGAATCCTATTCTCATAGTGTAGCATACCCTTTTCCCATGCCCCAAGAGAATCAGCCGATGGGGTTAGCATCTCTCTTCCTCTTCCCCCTGTCTCTATCTCTCTCGCGCGCCCTCTTTCTCTTCATGGATGCTGCTATAACCCCCGGCCATCTTTATTCCAAGGACGGACAGATCGAGAGGGTAGGCATCGGACCGAGGTAACTGGCAGCCCTAGTGGGAGCCGTTAAAACCCCCCCTTCTGTGCCCAGAGTACCGGCCGGTTTGCGTTGGCGCTTTCTCCTTCTGATATACGACTTGAAGCTGGTGCGGTCCCCCGATCCCTACGGTCGACCTAGACCCTCAGGAGCCTCTCCCTATTGCCCCAACTAAAGTTCCAAGCAGTCTGTATTTTCCGACGGTACAATGTGGAAATGCAATTAAAAACATATGTACTATAAACAGACCTGAATATATATACTAGTTTAATAACGATTATTAAAGTGCTGCTTGCAAGTGGGTCACTTTGTGAAGTGAAACTTCAATAGGCGTCCTTGGATTCAAATACACGCAAATCCCTATGTTATAAAAACCGACATCGTTGGGGGGAGGGGGGGGGGGAGGCGCCGTATATGGAGTGCGTACGTAGGACTCGCCAGGATGTAGAGACTGTATGCAAGGCATGGAGAAGGGAGCACGCAAGAGAGAGAATAAAGCAGTCGCGCACATCTACTCATTTACGACGTGTTGCATTGGAACGTCGATAATGACGCGTTCGTCATAATTCAACGCAGGGCGTAAGATGGCGTTATGCGCAGTTTCTATCCACGATAAAACGCCAGCTGTTTTCCAGTCTGGTGTGTTAATATATACGTTATATATGTGCCGAGCGTTATTTTCGATATATCATCTATATCATAATTTATTTCCGAAATAACTTGGTGTGTGCGTTAATCAATAGTTTTCGTTTCTTACTGTTATCACAAACCGATAATTTATTTGTAGAAAATTGTGAGAAGGGAACAGAATAAAAACTTTTTTGTATATTGATATAAGTGGATTGTGTCAAATCATAACCTCCCATTTACACTGATATTAGAGTCACTGATCCTATCCTATCCTCAGCAGTCGAAAAAATATTTACTGAATATCATGGCATCTCTATAAATTCGGCCCCTAGAATGTTTCACTTCTGTCGCGTAGCTCTCTACGCACATGGTTTTTTCTCTGGTATTATTGAGACTACATTGCAATTAACGCGTCGCTATTGACGGACCTACCTCAGCTGAACCAAATCGTCAATAGATATTTCTATCGGAACATCAATCTAGTCCAAATCGTCACATACAAGCCGATCATACCAACCATACAATAAATAACTGGTGAACTGATCCGATACATGCAAAATAGAGAATATCCAAAGAGTTGCACAGAGGCATGAAGCAAAATAAGAAGATGAGGCTCGAAACTTAACCCAGAAGTGAGAAGATAGAGTTTAGTTACCAAAGTCTTATCGGTAACCCGAGCAGGCAGATCTAGACTCCCACGTCGAAGGAGGCATGCGGGGAATAAACTTGGGTTCATAGTTACAAGCAAGGTGGAAGAGCTAACCCCACGGTGAAAGCCCTTGCGATGCACCATGCTGGTTCCAAGGTATTTCGACTTCTTGCCGCGTGATACATCAAGCCAGTTATCGCACAAAATGAGATCATTTATTGCATTAAGACAGATTCTGTCTGAGGGGGGAGGTTGGAGTAAATGTACAAGAGTGGGATAGATTTACTAGTATTGGTAGGGTGTAGATAAGAACGCGGGGAAAACCAACGGCTTTTCCCTCTATGGAGAATCTTCTTATTAGATCGAACATCCTCCTTTAACTTTGCCTTTTCCCTCCACTGTATCTCTGTTCATGAGAAAATGGGGTGGGACGAATGGTATTTCATGATTCTCGCTGTTGGTGCCTTTGGTGAGCTTAATTGGTGGTATTTATCAAACGTCAAAATAAATAAGCACCTTAAATTTCTTTGCCAAGGGATGATGCGCTCAAGAGAACGCTTAGTCAGCTGCAGAGAAATTTTAATTCTCCGTAGGGAATACCAGTGCCTTATCTTTAAATAGACAGTTGATCCCAGCAATCTATTTTTGCTGCATACTCATGTGATGATGCAGGAAAATGTCACGGATTTGTGGTGCTATTCGCCATTTCGAACAGTTGTAAAAATAGAGGCAAATAAAGGAAGTGTGGAAACATTCAGCAACTGTCAATAGTTTCAAGCAGACCCGCATCACGCCAATGTACTCCTGGAACAATTATCTTTGATATTTAAATACATTGGAGTAAACTCAACTTGAGAGACAAGTTCAGAATAGTAAGTAATTCATAACTCTGAAAACTCGAGTTGATCTGACTAAAGTTATAGTATTGATTCTCGTATTGTATCAATATTGCTGCTTCGGAATTGATGCAATACAGCTACTGCTGAAGAACCATCAAGGGAAACTGTTTTTCTCTTGCTTTCATACTTTGCGAGGGGTAATAGACGAGGAGTACGCTGAGGAAGCACATTTTGCCACAGGCTCTGGAGTTTGTCAGACGAACGTAAATAAAACACCGGGGCAAATACTACGAGCGATTAGTGTTGTGCTTCAAAGGAAAATTGCATTGATTTATGTTTATTTTTTTTTTTTGTCAAATATGAGTTACTTTCAGATCAGACATGGAGATACTATGGGAGAAAGTAATTTACTTCAAGTGATAGATTTCACTATCTATTCAACTGATTGAATCTGACCAAAGCTCTTTATTGTCATGCATTTCAGTTTAGTATAAGGAACTGTATGCAGAACCCATGAAACATGGAAACTAAGACAGACAGAACATCATTGGGTCCATTCGTCCTCGAGATATTAGGGTGAGAAATAAGGCCAAATTTGATATTTCAGGAACTACTTGCCCCACCGGGCCGAATCGGCAACGCCAAACTGAGCTCAATCGTACCTGCAAGGAAACAAAACATTACATTAATTTCGCAGAAGACTTCTATGTGTGTTTGTGTATATACATATATATATTTATCTCACATTGAGATGAACTCATTGAAAGTGAATTGTTGGTAGCAAAAAATATCAGAAATGTGCTCCATAATTTGAGAGAAAATTTTTCTGGCGCAGAAATAATTCGATTAATATCATTTTCATTAAGATAAAAAAAAGGGGGTCAGCCTCGGCGGCTGAAAACCTTGGGGATTTGGAGAAAGTCGAGAGTAAAGCAGGAGGGCCATAACGCGACCAACTAATTCACTTGAATTTTGATTTTCAATAAGGGAGACTGGCGAGAGATGCGTTGGGATTTAGCTTCCGCGTACAGCTGTACCGAGTAGGGTTTGAATATGCATGATGCATGGGCATTAAAGCCTCGGGTCCTCCACCATCCGATCTTTCTCACTCTCACGCTTTATCTGTCCTGCCTCAGCACACACACACACATACTGACATTCTGTTTCATATGCGGCTGTCACTGTCTCTCTCTGGCGCGTATCAGAAACCGTGGTCGTTCTCATATGCAAATCAAATGCCGCCGCAAGTTCTGTCTGCACGGAGAGCCATCATAATTGCAATATTTTTAACGTTGACGGTGGAGTGTTAATGCGCCACTGCTCACTTTTACGGAAATCTCTGGGCCATATCGGCGAATTCTGGGCTTAAAACCACTGAGAATGTGTGCTTATACAAATTTCAAGTGTATACATATTTTCAAAATAATGTCACCACAATGAAAACTTATAATCAACTAAATTGATAAATGCTGCATGGTTCATAAAACCAGACCAAATACATTCAATAAAACCGCAATTGTAATCTTCCTCCTAGAATCAACTACCAACTTTTATGAAGAATGATTCGCGAAAAAGCAGCATAAGAAATGTCTGATATCAGAAATAATCGCCCTCCCCTCAACTCTTACGTTTGCAAACGATTCTCAATTTAAAACTAATTTCAGCAAAAGCATATAATTGGCCTTTGAGAAAGAGCCACGGTGAATTGTAGCCAATGTGAATGGCGCTTTGTCACGCGAAATTCTCCAACCGTTTGGGATACTTGACTGCCAACAATCACGTCTACATTTCTGGAAATAATAATCCATATTGATCGTGTAGAACTAGTGTGCATGACTCGGTGAACCGTCAATGAGAATCAGAGTGAGGACGTGACTTTGATTCCAGTGGATTGGGGAGCCACTTTTGCCGAGATATTAGATTACGCTTTTGCCTGATGTAATCATCGTCCCTCATTACAGCCGAACAAGTACAGAAAATATTTTCCGAACTCTCAAGTTTTCTAATGCTGGGGTAGACCATCCAGAAATCATTATTGAATCATTAGTACTAGTAACGGATCGACGCGTGTGTGTATTTGGTTTTACTCATTCTGTGTTTGTATTTACGCAGGAAAACCGCCCTTATGCTTTGGTTCTTGGATACCAGCACAATATTTTACAATCAGAGGGTAAAACCCGCAAAAAACCTATGATAGGAAAGTGGGCACCTATAGTTGGGACAATATGAGAGCTGTTGCAAGGTTTCAAGCCGGACTCCCCCCACTACCTTCGACGGATGCGTGTCGCCATTCAAACCGGCCCCCACCTCGATGAAGGAACGCCATGCGCGAGCGTCGACGGTGGTGGGGAGAGTTCGGCTAGGCACTCGGAGTCAACGCTTACGGCACCCCGACTGTATCATAGAGCCGACTCTCGTCCTCAAGCTGACTATGCGGCTAGTCAAATATTCATAATTATCTGCTTGATAAATGGAATTGAAAGATTTTAGTTGACGTATCGAAAAATCTAGGAATGGCAATCAGAAAATAGCAAAACTATAAAAAAAATTAAGTATTGCAAGAGTTCAGTTGACGAAACTTGTATTAACGAACGACGGAATCAAGTCATTAACGTGGGTGGGGGTAAGCCGCCCGGATGTTACAATTTATAAACGTTGAATGACATGTTAAGTTGCGGAAATCTATTTAAATGTATAATATCGATTGCACTGCAGATTGTACTATTTATTTAGTCAGATAGCTCGTAATATTTTTAGGTTTATGCCAATCGACGAAATTACCTTCTGTCATTCCCACTTGAGATTTGCATACTCCATTTCCGCTGTATAATTACGATGAAAAATTTGCGATCAACTCGTCACTTAGATAGAGTGGCATTGCCATAGTTCACATTTTCTGAAATAACTCCATCAAATATTATATTGCGGATGCAGCTGCATCCATAATTAAATGAATGCGGAAATATTGCATGATAGCTTGAATCTCAGGTGAAGCAAACGAAAGAAATTGGAGTATTGGGGAACTATCAGAATGAATGAAGTTTGTAGGTTAAATAGAAATTTCAAATGTTATAGAAAGATCTTCTTGTGGAGATCTTTTTCTAATTCTAAAGTTAAAAATTTCAAAAATATCGAAAGTTTGATGAATTGCAAGAACTTTAAAAATTTCATAAATTTCCAAAAAAGTTGAGAAGTTTTGAAATTTGCTGAAAATCGGATCGCTCAAATGAAATAGCGTCAAGCACCATAGAAATCTCAAAATAAATGAGTTTGCTGGGCTGCACACGACGGAGGACTTTAAAACGAAGGGATGTTTGCAAACCGATAAATGTCGCTTGGAGTTATACGCAGACAGGAAGAAATGAAAAAGCACAATCTTATTAAGCGATAAACTGCGAGGCGGGACAAAGAGAGGTAAACGCAGAAGGCAATAACGTGCACGAGACTCGCTGAGGTTGTAAGAAATACGTAGGAGTCAAAGAGGAGGGATAAAGGGCAAAAACTGCAACAAGCCGACGCAAGGAAATAGAGAGACATCTAACGAAATGCGGGACGGGGGGAAAAGAAAAAGAAGTCAAGTTTCAAGAGGGAATATGTTTCGTGCGTGTTGGATTTGTGACAATTACAATTTTTCTCTAGCTCTATTTTCTTTCGACCCCCCCCCCCCCCCTCGGTATCTGGGAAGATGGAAAAAGAGAGATTTCAATCCATTTGAAAATTTGTAGCGGTGCGGAAAATTTGACCCGTTTATTTAATTTTGAAGGTTGTTCAGGTGGCTTGTTCTTCAAAAATATAGCGAATTTCAGACAGATTGAAAATATATATATATAGTCATATTCCGTTATTTGGGAAAAAAATCAATAGTCGATGAAAAAAAAATGAAAAATGTGATGAACTCGAAATACAAAAAATGTTGACTCCAGAAAATTGCGGCTATTTAGAAAAGGATGGTGGACTTGCAAATGGCTAGGAAGAGAAACAGAGAGTCCCGCGGAAACACGAGTTGTGGGCCGCGAAAAAAAGTCGAGTATAAAGAGGGAACATTGTGCTCGTGCGTGTTAGCTTTGTGATAGTTACAAGTTTTTTCCCCCTCCCAATTTTTTTCTCATCCAAAGTAATTTTTTAACTTCGTGTAGCAGCATTACACATTGATGATGTGACTGCTTTATACTTAAACGCAATTATGTTGACGTTGGAGACAGACTGTCTGCCGCTACATTACGAGGAAAAAAAGTGCATGCATCGGTGAACGTTTGCGCCCCCCCCCCCCCCAACCGCCCACCTCCTCCCCCTCCCCACGCTGTTGAGTTTCTAAGCACGGGGATACTCGTGGTACACGCCAGACCACACAGTCAGACATGTCGCGACAGAAAAGTCCCGCACGCCTTCACTCGTGTGACACTTACACACACTAATGACTCGCTTGGTGCTCTAGCCAGTTATTTTCATGTACTCGGGGCGAGAATTTTTTACCCTCGGTACATGCGAAGATCGCAGCGAACGGTTGACCTGCATCAACAACCCTTGAAGTCAAGGAAAATTTTTTCCTAATTAAACACCCGCTTTTTTCATCGCGGTTGGTGAATATAGAACATGCAGGGTGGTTGATGTGCTACGCAAAGCGGAAAGTAGGACAATATTGCAATACAAGTGGAAAATAGTTCAGTACCGAGGTGGTCAATGAGGTTAAGCAAAAAAATTAAATCTTTCAGGACCCCTTCTGCAAATAATGCGTTAAGTCAGGTTAATGACTCAATTCCGTTGTTCTTTTCTACAAGTTACGTGGACTGAATTTGATTTTTTTTACTGATTGGTTTCTTCGAAATTCTTAAAATTTGAATTTTTTTTTTCACAGTTTTGCTATTTTGAATTTTGGCAAATTTTTGAAATCTGCTAAATGTTCGTTAATTAAGGCGACTTTTTTTGGAGGGCATCCGTGAGCGAACAGCACATTACATAGGAGTTAATGTGATGGTGGGAAAGAGAAAATAGGTCAACCATTCAGTCGGGCTAATAGGCTCATCCATACGCTGTTTTAAATGAATCTCTGGTACACTTACCAAGGACGAAAGATCTGTTAGGGAAAAAAAATTGTGTACAGATTTGGCCCCGATACAAGTTAAATAACGATCAAAGTGCATTGAGTTTTCTGAATCATTAATGAAATGCCTGATTTTTTCTTAAACTTTCCACCTTTTTCCAAACTGACACGAATTTTCGAAAAATTGATAATTCAGTCCTATATTCATATGAATTATGCTTATTTGGCTCCATAAACATTCGTATCCATCATCAAATATTTATAGATCTTTCAACGCCAATACCATATGGAGACTCAAACAGAATGTGACATGTAAAATGTTCAGTCAAAAAATTTTAACAGCAAAGGATATTGCTGGGGGACAACAAAAGTGGGGAAGACCATTTTCGAGTAGTAAAAATCGTATGTCCCTGTCGCCCAAAAAAAAAATATGAGTAATAGGTGATGATTTAGTATTAGGATTTATTAGAGGGGTGGCATCCCCACTCGCCACTGCCAGGAGAACGGATGTCGAGGGTAAGACCTCATGATTTCTCTTGGGGGCTCATACATACGGACCTAATGCACCTGCTATTCCAGGGCTCTTATGCCATATTCCGTACCCACCCCCTCCCCCCCTCCCCCCGCCGCTTTTTCGCACTTTTACTCTTTTGTGCTAAAGTATGATCTACCGCGACTGAAAATTATTTGCCCCTCTTTACCTTCGATATATAACAACTGTATAAGCGCAAATTACTTGCTGATGCGTGAGTCGTTACCGCCCGGGCATGAGCTATAATTCATGCGTAAAAATAATAACGAAATGGATGAGAATTTATGGAAGAAGGGAGGATATTTTGGTGATGGCGGTTTCATGAAATATACTTTTTAATTAGAGAGGAATAATGGGGTGTTAAATGGGTGAATGTTAAATCTGGGGTAGAAAACCATTGATTTGAGGCGATTAAAATTTTTTTTCAGCTCTTATGAGGGTTAGAAATGCTTCAAAATATTAATTTCCAATTTTGAAATTGGCCTCGCATTATAATATAAATTGGTCAATATATCGGAGAAAATAGGCGCAACCTAAGCAAGAAACGAAAACGTGAACATCTAATCCACGACTAAGATGATAAGATAGCGCCTAGAGCTCAACTCGTTAACCTTCCAGAATATTATCGTAGACAGGCGTGTTTACACAGAGTGGTAAGTGATACGCTGCACGCATATCAAGGAGGGTCGTCGCGAGTTTGCGGGGTAACCTTCAATTTCCCCTGGCTCGCAACGGAGGCGGTTAAATAAATAAAAATCACCGGAATTGAATCGTTTTTTTCTTCTCCTCCACAAAACCATTCCATTGTTTTGTACCGACGATGAAAAATGACTTTATGATAATCTGAGATTTCGTGGTGGTATCCACCGGTACGATTCTTTATCTGCTGACAGTAAAGCGTGATTACAAAACCTCACCCCTTTTGCAAACTAAAGCGCTAAATGTCGTGATAATATTCTTCACTACCTGGTTCACGCACATGAATAGGTCATCCTCGAAATTTAATGCAGGTGCAAAAAATATCAAAAACTGTAAAAACTCACAAAACATGAGAAAAAACAAAATGTCACAACTTGGAGGCCTTTTAAAAATATTGCGAATTTTAAAAGCGTTCAAATTTTCTGAAAATTAGCAGACCCTAAAAAAAGTTCGGAAGAAAATTCGTCACAAACTAATAAGCTTTAAAATTTTCAAAAATGGTAAAAAAAAACATTACGGTTTGTTCTACTGGTGTGATAAATTGACTTTGATTGAACGAAATTCGTAAGAGGCTCAATAAATCCCAAAAATCTTTCATAAAAATTCAGTTTTTGGGGTGGTGTCGGATGTGGATTATGACTTGGAAAAGTTTATCAGAAAGGTCCAATAGTGAGGGGTTTTGACACGCCAACGCGCCACGACACCAAGAGGATACCCTGGGGTATGCTACTAGCGAAAGCTCGCGGTCGAATAATTCCTCCCTTCGACAATAACCGGCCAATGGGCTTTCGCTCCACTGAAGACTGCGATTGCGGAAGTGCGTTCATCACGGACAATCAGTTGTTGAAATCTCATTTTGTGGGTGGGGGGAGGGGGGGGGGGTAATCAATCTAACGAAATGACTTCGTGAAACTTCTCTAACGGCATTTAAAGCCCACACTAAATGGCGTAATGAATCATCAGCGTTTAAAACTCATCATATTCTATTTGTTTCGTTTTATCTGCCGCGGGAGAATTTATACCCGCGATTTTTCTCCGCTGAGGTCGGGAGCTTATGGAAGACTTCTTCAATTCAAAAATCTCCATCACCCACACATACACACTTTTGGTCTGTGTTTGCCGTACCACGTAACAACTATGTTAAATTAAGAAAACTTTTCCTTGAAATAATAATTTTCTTGTCTGTGTACAAGCCCTAGAGATAAATAAAAGCCCTTCGGCAACATGAGACGAAACTCATGAGAAGAGTCATTGTCTTGTGACGATGATATTTCAAGATTGTGAGAGCCAGACTTGAAGCAATGACGAGATGCCCTCAACCGTGGACGTATTCCACGAATGTACAGGGCCACACTGGGATACTCACGGAACGACTGCGACGAGATTTTATCTCTCTGGGATAAATGATTGCTTTCTCTGGGCGCGAGGGGATGACTGTACAGTGTACACTGGAGAACCACTTCTCTCACCGTCGCCCGCCCATTGCTCGAGTCAAGTTGCCCCGTATGAAACGTGACGGTTCGTGACGACCTACAAGACACTAAGAAAGGTTTACGAAATAACGGAAGAAGGTATGGCATAACATATACCAATCTGTGGACAGATTGATCGCTGTATCGAGAGATTCACCTTAGTGCCTCCATAAAAATCATGAGGACATGGAGCAACAGTAATGGCCTTGATTAAATGGGCAACGGAGGGTTCCGATGAAAAAATCCTATGTGTCAGTGAGGAATAAAACACGCACACACAGACACTTAAATGATTCAGTTATTCGATTCTCATCCCCATGAATGATATCCTCAGATATCAAGCCTCATGTTTCACCCTCATAACTTGAAGATATTAAACAACTGCTTCGCGAATATGCCTGGAGCATTATCGCTAAGATAAATACGTCGACATTGTGCCCTGTGACACTATTATCTCGACTGTTGCCCCAATTTTTCCCCGTGTGTTGTTTGATGGAAAGGGGTTGCTCCCTTCTTTCTCTCTGACAAGGCACACTATTTTTCCAGTTTTAATTCCCGCATGACAGCACTGCTGCGATATAGATTAGGGGGGGGGGGGCAACTTGTTTTTTAACTCAACGTTTTTACTTCGTGCGGGCGCATTTTCACATTCATAGTCGATAAAAGCCCACTTTATTCGGGGTCACGTTAATTTTATGGGGTGAATGCACATAGATATCGTGTTTATTGTGTTATCAGGGAGGTACATGAGCGATTAAAGATTTTCAAATGACGGGGATGTGCGTAGTGTTGTCAAGATAAGAAATTTACATAAGCAGAAGTGCGGTATCATTTTTTTCTTCCTTAACTAGGTGGGATCAGGCATTACCATATGTTAGATATTTTTAGATATGTTAGATAGGAAAGTTAGAATATTTTTAATAAAAATACAAATTGTCCGTTCCTTGAACACCTATATTCAATTCAAAATGTTTTAACTTAGAAAGTAGTTGAGATGATATGCGCGCGTGAGTGTGTGTGTGTGTGTGTGTGTGTGTGCGTATCACGTTATTTTTTGCAGACCATTTGGAGGTCATTGAGATCTTAAGGACTGTTACTGAAAAATTGGATGAAAACAAAATGTTCCTCGCGTAAAAATGTACACTTCCTGTTCTATGACTTGTTTTTCCATTCCACCTGATCCTTTTTGAATTTAAACTGTAAATTCATCATTAAACATCATACTGCCTGTCAGCCTCATATTTTCTCATTGAATACATATTTCTCTTCACCTTCGGCATATTAGATTTATTAGCGTTATATATGCAAAGATGGCCGGTTAACAATAAAAAAACTACTAAACTAACTAACTAACTACTAAACTAACTAAAAAAACACTGTATTTTCTATTACCAAGAATTCCTTGTTGTCAGGACCATTAAATATCGATTAACCCGTAAAAAATTACATTATTCGACGCCATATTTTTCAAGCTCAATTGGCATGTCACGCGAGTAAACTAAACGACCGATACACTTGCTCCCTTTCGGTGAAGTTTCGAGTGGTTGTGTCCGCGAATCGATTTTTCTAACGATTGAACAATACTTCTCCGGCTGATAGGAATTCGTCTTTTTCACCGCTGTCAAAAAATTGCGAATTATTTGACATATTTATGAAGAATCGAATGCATCATTGAGATGATGAAAATATTACTTCGCGAATTAATACAAAGTGTATGCAATATATACATCATATATATAACGCAATCGCATTTTCTTAAGTATATATTATCCATTTTGCCGAAAAAATTTCCCAGTATCGGGTTTTTTCAGTATACCAATGTCACGCAACAATTACGTTACCATCGATTCAACCAGGTGCCGCGCAACAGCAACCCCTATACAAAAAATGCACTAGATGTTCATGAATTTAGTTATTACCACCTAAAAAATTTTTATACCCACTCAATCACGGTACACATATATCACACTAGTCAATAGTCATGCACACAAGTGAGGCAAATGTTCGGCTTTCGAGTCTCGTGTAACAAACGTCAACATGAGCATGTACCTCAGTGGCTTGTTCATCTTGTTTGGTGGGTTTTGCACATTCTTTCGACGAGAAACACAAACAGCGTCTATGAGTACCATTTTTTTCCACGGGGGTTTCTGCATTCACTGTTGATACCTGTACACACATTTCTACTCTTTTTCATGACAATGCCAGGGAAATGTCGAAATCCGACACTCTCTCCCCCAAGCAATCTATTTGTCGGGTTTGTAATCCGGGCTTTACATTGTTAGTTTCCATGCACTTTTATCATTTGCTCCTTTTTGTTTGGTATAAACAAAACAAAAGTTATCTATTGCAATGAGAAAAAAAATTGAAGGGGGGGGAGGCAAATTGTTGATCACTGGTGACAATTTTTCACTGAAATTTTGCCCTAGATATAGGTAGGAATAGCAGGAATCCTAGGGATTGAGATTCAGGGCTATCATCATGTGCATTTCATCAATCATCGGATCCATTTTCAATTTCAATTTTTCTTCTGCCATTTCACTACAGAATTCAATAGCACTTTGCCATAACAACTAGCTTCTCCGCGATCTAATGAATTTTATCTTCACCAGTGATGATGAACTGCAGCCCTATGGCTCATCGATGTTTTTCCATCTTTTTATTATATTGCTCGGCTACATTGACCAAGAATCCCGAGAGATGAAGCCTGAATTTATTGAACTCCCGGCCACTGTCCCTATCTGCAATGCGCGATAGAATATATTTTTTTTTTCCAGCCTGACGTCTCTGACACATTCAGCCCATAAGTTACCCTCCACTGACGTCACCACCCGAGAGACTCCAACTGCATGTTTCATGGGATCGATTCTCATGTGACGTCATATGGATATAGTTCCCATTGGCTAGTTCGTATAGTTTATTAACCCGCGACCTATCCATCTTCATTTGGCTACCATGGTACGTCACTTTGAGATACAGGCACTATGACATTTTCGTGCCGTTCAACAGTCACGGTGAGATTCAATTTTCCACGATAGTTCCACGTAGGTACATTCAATTTTTCATACAGACACGTAACTTCGACAGGCCCTGTTGCAGTTAAAAAAATGAACCTGATTTGGGAGGTCAAAAATCTTGAAAGAAGTCACAGGCTAAAAGACCATCTCATCAATTACAATAATTCCAAAATCATAATTTTACTTAAGTAATACCTAAAATTAATTATAGTCCATCCTGGCAGACATTTCAACTCAAACAATTTTTTCGTTCACAATATATCGTCAGCAGGTGGCTTTAGCGCAAACTCAGATAATAGATTTGTTGTTGAAAATTGAACTAAGGCCAATGATGATCTTCGATTATTCACCATTATGTTACGGAATTAACATGGATATACCGTCGGCAACATAGTAGTCCCAAGACGAAAACACATTTTTCAGTACACCCCTTTTCTTACTCCTCCTTTGTTTCCCAATCCCAGGAGGCGCGAACTTTCGGAATTTTAATCATCCCCCGTGTTTCGCATTTTCCATTACAATCACCCAGGAATGAAATCCAGTGGCTATAAATTTAGTGGGAAATCGAACACGATTCCTTTAACGGCGGATAAGGTTAAAAAGAAAAAAATCGGGAGGAAATGAAAGAGAAACGCAGAGGACTAGGAATGGTGGGTGTGGGCTTAGCAAAGGAAAGGGGAATCCCTGTGAGCAATGAACCCTTATTGGTAGTGGATCTAATTTAGCGTTACGCTCAAACTCGGAAGAGGCGCGCGCCTATCACGACATGAGATTCGAGTTGGGTTTGGGTAAATTAGAGAATCTCCCCTTTTTGTCGAATTTAGTGATATTGCCAACGCTGTTACAAATTTTCACTTGAGTATCCTGATGATTTCCACAGTTTGCATTCATAAGGCACACTCATACAGGGAGCCAGTCACCCACCCACACCCACCCATCCACACACCCACAGGCACCTACACACTCATAGCCGCACACCCACTCACCCACCCACGCACCCGCACACCTACTCACCCACCCACCACTCACCGACCCACCTACTCACCCACCCACGCACCCACACACACACACATATACATACATACCTATAAATCTGACGTAATAGAGGTGTGCCGACTGCGTAAAAAGTCCGGCGTTCGACCTTCAGAGTGATTTCTTCTAAAATATTTTCTCATGGACTCTGACCGACGCACGATAGGGGATGACGCATTGGGAGGGCGGGGGGAGGCAGGGAGGTAGGGTCTTATTCCAGGAGTTTCTGGAGGTTTCGACTGGTAGAGAAAATCGAAGAAAAAACATATAACTTCCCTATTCGTCCTAATATAGGAAATAGCCTGTATCTACCAAAAGGTCACTCTTATCAAAATTGGAATATTGTCCATAAAATTGGAATTTTTTTCCATGGTGCAATTTCGTGAATCAATGAATGTGAGATAGGAGTAATGAAGGGGTGTGGTGGGAGGGGGCGGGGGCCCATAATAGCCCTAACGGTACGGAATAGGCATGGTTGTTTTCATCTCGAGCTAAAGTTTCACATCGAAAAACGTGGGACACTTCCCATTGGCTGTAAGAAGGAACATTACGGAAAAGTCTCAGTGAGAGTTTTAATTAAATGGCGGAAGGGATTTCTATGGTCATTTCGGGGCAAGTGATCCAACAAGTTGACGCTATTCGCAGGTATTTTTCAATTACTAGAGGGAAACCCTATTGGGTTAAGAAGTTGTGATCCAAGCTCGATAGTCTGTTCTTCCCGGCTTAGCAAAAAGTCACATCGGATATATAATATTATGTCTATACAGATGTGCGTACAAAATCCCCCATTATCCGCTAAATGAGTGAGCTACTTACTAAATATACTAACAGCAAATAATATCATTAACTATATGAAGAAATGTTTAATCTCCACAGGTTTCATCTTAGGCAAGTGAATACTGTCAGGTAGATTTTTTAAAAAGTTTCAATTCCAATAAGCCTGCAATTGTCTATATCTGATTTATAAAATCCCCAGCAGTCTATCTACACTCCATCATTCATTTTGATTCGTCAGCTCCCGTTGAAATCTACATGCCACGTAAATGGTAACGTTTTCAAACACAAATATACCACTAAACTACGTTTTAAACCATCGCCAAAACGCTCCCAACGAAGTAGAATATATTGGTAGAATTTATAGGCCACTAAACAAAAACCCCTTGGCGTCTATAAACTATGGAAAATCCTTAATTGTCGGCACTGAGTGAGGCAGAAAGAGCAAAAGAGAGAATGCCGAGTGTTAGTGGTGGTGTAGCCCGTTAATTTAGTTTGATGCACAGCCCAATTTATCCCGTGAGTCGGAAACGATGTTGAGTTTTATGGTGGGGCTATTTGAACATCTCTACAAATCTACCTATCTGCAGTGGATATCAGAGGCCCCCCATTCTCGTCGATATTAATGCCCAATTGATGGGGCCACGTGATCTCGTCCAGAATTAATCACTTTTACGTGAATTTACCATGAAACGGTGCAATGAACGGCATCACCATGATGTCGATGTAATTCTCACCTGAGCAGAATGGCCCATTGAACAGAAACGTAGGGAAAAAGATGTAGATGGTTCTATTCTATGTTACTCATCGATGCCTTCTGTGATCCCATAAAAACGTTTTCATTGGGAACTTCCACCTACGATGATTTGTTTTCTAAGAATAGCACATGCTATTTTTCAGTTTATGCACCTGACGGGGGATGGGTCCAGTGTGGGTGGATATCAAGGGGGTTGCAAGCCCCCTCTCCCTTTCCGCCCACGACCGGTAATTAACAAGCGGAAAAAAATGAAAATAGGGAAAATCAGAAGCAGAATGATGGACCAAGTTCTTCGTCCCACTCAGAAACCCAGAATAATAATAGAAAAAATTATAGGCAAAGGAGAGACCAAAGAAAATATCGATATGTATCGTAAGTATCGAAAAGCGTAAGACGGAAACTCCCGCGCCACTAGTCAGTGCGGCGGAACAAGGAAGTGCGCAAGCGAAGTACGCGCGGCCAGACGCGTACTAGAAATATGGCTCTTGTAGACCCAAAATACCACTTGTACATCCGCTATGGCGGCTCACATTGGCGTTGTATCAGCTGATTTATATTACGAATATGGTCGTTTGGTGCGGTATAAATGTGACACGATTATAGCGAATCCCGAGTGAAGAGCGTATGCGAGTGGCGATCACATATAGGTAGGCGCACTGCAGGCCAGGCTTTTTATGCCTCTGCGTTGCAGATGACGACTTACAACCCAATACTAATATTTATACTTCGTGCGCCATGTTTCATAACTTAGTAATGCAAACTGGATTTTAACCGCTCAGAATTTTTCAGATGTCAATCTAACCTGGCATTCTCTTCTTAATTTCAGTGTTTGTACATTTCAAATCATTTCACATGATTTGCAAGTAAAATGCAAAAATAAACTACTACAAGACCTCCACGGATCAGCAAATACAAAATATAACCTGAAGAAACGAGGAAATGTTGGTTAATGTCTAAATAATTGATTCTGTTAAGGGTTCATGGTTGTTAGTCCAGCGAGAGGCGTTATTTTTCCACGTAATATCGACTGGTCGTCGCGATGTTATCGCACCCAATATAATACGCTAAAATGGGAGAATAATGACCGACACTCCGCCCTAACGGGCCTGCAGTCAACGCAGTTGTCTCAATACAACAGACAAGGATGACGCTTTGCAACATTTCAAAATATACACAAACTAACGGATGGTACAAGCATCATTGGCTGTGATAAACATACGAGGCACTTATTACTGGCTAGTTTATGGTTATATTCGTCGTACTGATATTACCCCAGTACACGCGGGTTGTACATCGTAAAATGGTAAATTTATTCCAAGAAAGTAGACAGAAAAGGAGGACTTACTCTATCAATAGCATATGGTGAATGGACATCGTAAAAATTCCATGACGCATGAGAAAGTCAAATTGTGATGTTGAATTTGAGAAATTCATCGACTGGATTGTCAAACTCGACGATAACTCAGGCTTGGAATTTATCATTTATGCATGTAAGTAAGTAAGCTTTGAACGGATAGGGGTGCGTCTGATGGGACTTCGCCCCCCCCCCATCCTCCAGTCACCACTGCGTTAGGTCGGGTTCCCGTCCGGTTCTGAGGGTTCATATTTTCGGTGGCACGCAATTTTTCTGCTATACATCAAACGACGGGTATTACCGTATACTACTATCAGTAACTCTAATTGACAAGCATTAAATATTTTCTTATTCTCTCATAAGAGGGCAATCAACTTTCCCGATTAATTCTCATGAACTGATAAACGAACGGATATCTGCAATACTTCAGACGAATGAATGATCATGCTATATTGACGAGAATAACATGAGTGTCAATTAATCCAGAGATAGCTCTCTCAAACATGACGAATTTATTGAATGTAATGCGAAGGTTACGAATATGGAATACATTGAAAATTATCAATTGTAATTCTCAATACCTTCAGAACCGTGTATGATATAAAAACCATCGGTATTTAATGTTATTCAATTCATAGAATTTTTTACGTTAATTCATAGTTTGGGAGAATGCATTTTTAGCAATTGATGGATGGCAATGAAGGCATTAATTGTGAAATACTTTTTGAATTGTATTACGATCGAAAGTTCAATTCAGGATGGGAAATGATGATGAGTTCTGAATATCCAGCATTCTCGCATGTCTGAGCACCACCTCTGCTGTATCCCACCTTCTGACAACATATTGATTTTCCTTTGCATTCATTCATACGAGGGTGGCAGGCTATGGGCTATAGATTTTCATCTTCTCATAAATGAAAAAACCAAAAAGAGACACTCAAGAATCTCCAAAATCCCAGAACGCTAAAATGATCGATTCAAGTTTGAACACAATTTCTGTAAGAACTTCACCTGAGAAATCAGGATATTCCGGTCCAAAGATACTTCTAGATCTTTGACAGTAAATTAAAGAATGATTTTTGCAATGTGTCCATCATTTACAAGAATTCATTTTAAATCCGCTCAAACAGTGTGGAGAACTCCTGAATTCTCGTTGAAAATTTGTCCTCCATCCTCGCGCAATATCTCCTCCCCCCCCCCCCCCCGCCCCCAATTTTTACGTATGGAAAAAGCTTGCCAATGTAGAATTTCTCGTCTCCACCAGAAGCGGATACACGTGCTTATATGGAACTGGGAGTAGAGAATTGCATGATGTACATTCTTCCATATACCGACTTTTGATACATACAGTTTTGGGTTTCTCTCGTGGGCTATGAGATATGCTTGGCATCGTGTGGGCAAAGAGACGAAGACAAACCCCTGGGTACGGAAACGGAAACGAAGGATGAAGCTAAGCGGGACTCCACGCCATATGTCATACATGCGCATCGTACACAGTAGTCATTTTGTTGTTATACATTCTATTCATCTGCACTGTCTGTTCGGCTGTCGTCTCTGTCAGCTCTACATGCACTCTATGCCAAGTGGAACAGTATCCAAAACGTAGGAAGAACTTGGGATACAGAGTAACAAGGCAAGCAAAGAGCGCTACAACCATTTGTTTTACTATTTTTGGCAATGGGGCAGTTGGGTGGTATCCATCCAGCAATTGTCCCACAAGCGCTTAATGCACATGTGCATTTACGTAAGCTCGTCATTATAATTGAGTAGATGTCTTTATTGAAGTAGCTATTTCGAATAACCCAAATTCGTCCAGGCCGTTAATGCTATTAAGGACTGAAAGAGTGGTATTTATAACACCGGGAAACTCGTATCAAATTTTCAAAGTTTACCAACTCGCAGTTGAGCTTTATAGTATGACTAAACAAATCACACTACTGCGCTCATTTTTTCACTAATTGTCACTGGTAAACATAAACCAGCACTTCCAAAGCCATTTGCCGGCACTGCTAAACCTGGTTTACCAACCACAACCATAAACTAATATTCAGGAGAGAACGTGTGCCCGGAGTCGGTCAACTGTTAACCCAAAAGCCACAATCTGAAGTACCAGGAAGCATTAATTGTAAACAAATGTTGCCTGAAGAATTTGCATTCTGGCCTGATACACCAGGAATTTCAAAATGAGTTTTTATCATAGGTTTAGGCCCGGGGGCGGGGTGGGGGTGGGGGGAGGCACGGCAAACCGGAAACATCCAAAGGGATAACCTTGCAAAATTCCGTGGATTCCAAAAGCAGTCCGGTTCGCCGGCTGGTAACCACGATTATGCAATGCTTCAGGGATATAGGGAGTAGTGCGATCGAAGAGGCACATACATCAGGCATTGTGCATAGCTGCCTTCACCTCAGTTATCTTAATTACATCTGTAATGCACACCACAAAGCCTCTCGCTGAACAGTGAATAACATAGGTGTGGGTAAGGCGAGCATTCGTAGTGGATCACGTGAACCCCCTAGACTAGGCAGTCTACCCCTTCAAACGTCTGTATTATACCATCAAATACCCCATTGCCACTATTACACATATATACAACTTTCATGATCCATAGCTCTCACGTCCCGCGTGATTTCACATCTCTCATGCCAACTAATGTGGCGTCTGCGCATTACATCAACCACGTGCAAACGTTACCATTTAATGTTTGGCATTCAGTGGGTGGGTTAAACTGAGACCTACCAATATATATATATATATATATATATATATATATATAGTTGAACAACACACCAACTCAAGCGGGTCCGCTGTTTAACCGACGTATATATGGTGGGACAGGAGAGGCATGGCGGGGGGGGGGGGGGGGGGTACGTATTTACCCCACTAAACATAAACCATGGTTTACTTTAATAACCTACATTTCGGTTAATTCTAGGCTAGGGTAAATAAGATTCAACTACATCGTGTTTCCGTTTTCATTGGCTGTACTACTGGAATATCATGATAACCTAAAAATTGAGAACAAAATACCGAAGTATGGTATTGTGAATTTTTCAGTATCGAGGAAAAGTGCCTGACATGACTCAACAGCTCCGGAGATTGAATATCTCTTGTATTTGTTATGAACAACTCATGTGCAAGGAGTGGAAAAAAAAATAATGTAAAGAGAAGTGATATGCGAGCTCATACTGTGTCACGTAGCAGAAAGAGGCTTTTCTGCATGGCTAAATACTCCTGAGTTTATGTTATGTGTAGTTTTCACTGAATACAGCCATAGTTAATCCTCCTCTCGTGACAGTACTCGGATATTTTCTCACTCAAGTGGAGCTTACCTGAAACATAAAAGGGAAAATATTTTTCAATGGTATATCAAATCTGAATAGCATGCTTGGGAGTATTTATAGATAATGGGCAAGCATATTTATGAATGTTAGTAACTTTAGACATATAATTAGGTCAGCAGGAGTGTCAATTATAGTGATGATATGAGGGAAATGCTGTACGGGCGGAGAGAGAACATTTGTATTCGACTTTTCAGCTGATTAAACTGGAGAACTGAAATTTTTATATTTGATGGCCATCATTGATTCATCATAGTTCTCGACACCCTTCTTTTATATTTAAATCGCCGAATATCGATATCTCTATTTCTACAACTGTTTCCATTCATTTTTATGCTATCTCGGCTACTGTCTTCTACCTGTTCATTTAACCTCACCGCCCACTGGAGACGAATAGATCTATATAGCATACTATATCTACTATCGGTCTGCCATTGACATTATTAATTTAGTTATTAGACTTGGACCAGATGGAGAGGCCGGAAAGACCGGTACCTGTGACCTGTCGTCAAGATATTGTGACACGGATTCACAGACTCGACAATCTGTCATGGGCCCACCTCATTAGCAGTCTGCATAGATTACAACACATACGGTTGGAATTAGTACTGAAATTAATCTTCAAACTCCACAATTTGTCTGCAGAGATTTTGTACGAGGGTATTTTATCCGCGGATCAAAACACGTAGAACCATTAGAGACGAAGCTCGTAGAAATGTTTGAGGTGAAGGGAAGCCACTTATAATAAACTCTCAAGAGCATCTAGCCGGGTAAGTTTGGCACTTTTTGGATTTATCTCATTATTTACTAATAATACGATACCACATAGGGTTCTGATTTTAGATCAGCTCTGAGTCTGCCGATAGAAGACCACCCTTTTAATTTTGATCTAACCATAGAGGCACGTGGATGATGTGTACCCAGTGCATTACAGTAACCCATATGGTACACGTACGCAACCACGTCCAATCTCTTGGAGCCGTTCGCCTTAATTAAGGGGTAGTTATATCAGGTCTCCATCATATCCGTCACGTGGCCTCGATAAATTGGCTACGGTGCCACTTAAGATTAATTCGCGCGCGTCTATCTATCTCTCTCTCCCTCTCTCTGTCTTTCTCTCTTTCTCTATCTCCCTCCCTCCCTCCACAACATCACGAGTTACTGTACCGTGCAAATCCTCTTCCAAGGCTAAATAGTTTACTTCCGGCATTATTGTGAATAATGTGAAATGTTTCCTGGCAAAAGTGGTCAGGTGGGTAGCGTTAAAACGCACCGGAAGGACAATGCTGTCGGAGCTAGTAGAAATAGGTAACAGTGAATTCTCATGCGAGGGCGTCATTAAAGGAGACGCAACATTTTCGGCTAATTGCGCTTTGGGAGCCTTAGACTTTGAGGAATTCATGATTACTATATCACTCGCAATATTTAATTACTGGCTCTAGCAATGGGCAAGCGAAAATCAAAGCACTGCAATGGGTCAAGTTTATAATGATTCATTACATAAATTATCAAACTCAATTGAGGTCTTTCCAATCTGTTATTTCAATTTGTGAATACGTCCACTGAACTTTTTTTGCGAGACCAATCGTAATTGAAGTACTCCATTATTCCTAAATTGAGATTGTCCGGCATGATTTTTTTCCTTGGCCACGGAAGTATTCGTGATTACGATATCACTCTCAATATTTAATGAATTACCCTGATTAATGGTCCCAGGATTTTAATGGGACCGCTGATCATTTTCGAGGAAATATTGGCTTCATACATTTATGATCAATTATGCATGCAATACGACCCAGTTTTACGCAACGGACAGACGAGACCTCTGCGTGCCGATAGTAATCGTCTCTCTGCCTCACCCCTCGGATCGTATAATCGCGAACAGAAGACATTCCCATGCGTCACGAACGAATAATAGAATTAAACTGCCGGTGAATAAAAATCAATATCACCATTTGTTCCGTATTTCCACAGGGCTGACTATCATTTATCCACGTTATTGGATGCTATTCACCCTTATTAATTACCAGAGTAAACGTTTGGCGACTCGATTAATAATTTCCCTAAGGGGGGCCAATCTTTGACCCCATAGTCGCCAACTTATTGTTATGGTTATAATGTACACCATTAGAGATACTGGCACTACTATCCAACAAAAGTTGTTCCTCCCATACAACTACACATTTTGTGTCAAGTGAAGACAGCTCTAACTTTCATGATTCAGAAGATGTGATGCACTGAAGCTGAAATCTATATATACCATCAGCTACATTTCCTCTATAGAAAAAGTGCATTTCCATCAATATTTTCCTTCCACGTCTGTATTATTCTCCCTTATTAATTACCTGAGTAAACGTTTGAACTTGGGATTAATGATTTTTCGGGGAAGGTTGTCAATCTCTGACCCCATAGTCGCCAATTTATTTTTATGATATATCAAGCTATCAGAGCCGCGTGTCGTTTGATACAGCAATATATACAGTTCGATGATTAATACACTTTCGGGCAATACCACAGGGCAAACTCAGTCTGACGTTAGAGTCCAGGAAGGGCTAAAGTTCCAAGGGGGGATGGTAAACCAGCCGGTACTGGCTCGTACCATGGGGCTGTATGCACGCGTCGTCCTATAATAATTACGGGTTTACGGCGGTGAACGCGTGTGGTTCGACGTGGGCCTGAAAATAACAACTTTGAGGGGTACGGGCTATGTGTATGTGTGTGTGGTATAGTGCTCCAGATCGATTGGCTGTAATAAATTTGCCAGATACGCGGCTGGGCATTGTCGGTTCGTGACTTTATTTTCCATTATGTAGCCATGGGAAAGTGAATGAAATGGCGCTGTGAAAATTGGACTGTGATTTTTAACACTCATTCAAGGGCGGGTGATAAAAGAACAGGAGAAAGAGAAGTTTCGGAAGTTCGCTGACATGATGGACTACAGGGAAAAGAAGTGTTCTCCAAGGGATGGAGAATGGGAGGTGGCAAGGGGGAAAACCAATGACTTTAAGAGTAGCAAACAACCTCCATTCTCTTTCCCTGAGTGATTGTTGACGTACTAATTACTGATTGTGGTCTTATCCCTGAATATCAACACGTTCAACTTCATTCACCAATTTGCTTCTGCAATTTGAATTATAATTTGACCCCACTAAACTTTCTACATTTGACTATGCACCTCAACTATGTTGTTTTATTTTACTTGAATCAAATTTACGGAGTAGCAAGCCTAATGTACCCTCAATTGGAGACTGGGAAAATTCGACTGTGTTTTTTTGCACTCATTCAAGAGCTAGTGATAGAGGAACAGGGGCAGAGAAGTTTCGGAAGTTGGTTGGCATGGCATACTACAGTGAAAGGAGGTGTTCCTTAGAGGGATGGAAGAGGAGAGGCAAGCCGGAAACGACAAGACTTTGGTGGGCTGGGCGGTGGGGTCCAGTGGTTTGAGATTCCCAAAAGGGCGCGAGTAGAGAAAGGGAGAGTTGGGGCGGAGATGGAGGTGAATAGTGGAGAGGCGTTAAATAGCTGCCAAGTTTGTTGTGACAAAACAATGCCGCCAGAGTGTGAACCACCAGCCGGAATTTGCAGGGTGGGAGAAAGTTGCCGTCAGCCAGTTCGCCGTCGACATGCACAATCTACCCCTTGGTCTCTTTGTTGTTGTATACCACTACTGCATTCAGAGATTGAGCCTTTTTGTGTAATCCGAACAAAGTGCCACGTCAAATCATTTTCCCTGGATCTACAACATTTCATTGGATATATACAGCTTTATTATGGGAAGATAAATGATAGTAACAATGGGGGCCATGTACAGTGCTTTTTTCATGGGTAGAAACCAATAGCAAAGTAGAGCCAGCACGTGAGTTAATATACAGAGGGTCAAATTTACTACTAGGAATGTTGAGGGATGATCAGGTTTGGTGGTAATGGATCATAAACTAGAGGTATCTTCAACCCGGAATGAAAATGGTTTATATCTTTCCACATAAGAACTGAATACTTGTTCCATTGATCCCATAGTATTCTCATATAATAGGCCCACATTATTTTCCCAAAGTTCCAGGTAAGCGATCAATACCGAAAAAAATTATGATCCCTTAGTTTGGCTCTCCTCTTGTCACCTTGATTGCATAACAATGAAGGAGTAGATTCCCGAAATAGCTTTTACGTGTCTGGAATTATGGCCTAGCACAATAGTCTGCTTCGTCGCATAGCTGTCGTCAGGGACCACTATGCATCATTGGGTAATCTGTGCGAACGATTCAATTGAAGCCGCCTGGCATGTCGAGTATGTGATCATAATGGAGCATCCGTCTCTGTACGATAAGCGGCCGTACACACGATACTGAAGCTCTCTAGAGCATCAGCTGGCGCTTTAGTGCATTGTAGAATTGATGTGTAAATCCCTCGAGAGATTCCCAACTGACCGAAAACATGTAAATTGCCCAACTATTTCCACTCGTCCATGTATGTAGATACATTTTGAGCACAGAGAATAATTCACACCATTGAGGGAAATATTGTTCATCATTTGGACTTACAAATGCCACTGATTATTGATCACCATTTGATGGTTCAATACTACTGCAACAGTCGCGAATTGACCTTTATTAACATGAGCAGAATGTTTACGATGAGTGACTGGCACTGGCTGCATGAAATGCATTTTATACGGCAGATAATTCAAAGTTTGTGGCAGTATACTTATATGTATGAAGCATCCCATTATGTGCAGCCTGTTGTTTTATACTCATTTACCATGTTTGTTCTTCATTACCGGTGCACAGAAAGGAGAGCATCATGATTATGTGAAGAAGTCTGGAGTGGGCGCGCTAAGTTGTTAGAAAGTGGTATCACGTCGATCAAGCCTTGGATGAGGCTATAATCAATATCTTCAGGAATTCATCACAATTAACATATTCTATCTTCGGTAGATAATATGCAATGAAGGATCCATCGGAGTTATTAATAATGGTTTTTTCATGAGTCAGAGGCAGCGAACAATAGTAAAGTTGCAACAGCAGGTGGTAGAAATCGTGAATTTCTTTTCACTTTTGCTTACCTAGAGGTACATACGTGCCAAAGTGCCCCTGTGCGTGCCTCGATATTCCGACAATGCCAGAGGGCGAATGAGCCTGCTGCAAAGTTGGATAATTTGATACCACTGCAACTGAACAAGAATCGGGCATCTTACTCGTTTTGACTCTTAGTCGATGGTTTTCCTTTTTTTGCCAACTTTTCAACCGGTTGCTGTTAGTTCTTGTAATGAGAATCGTCTGGGGCAAAGTTTTAAATGCATCCAGCATATTCTCTTTGAGTGGTAAGAAACCAATGGGTCAGACTTTATCAATTCCATGCAAGCAACTTATGTTTACGATTCTACTCAGTGAAATTTCGAGTTGTTGGGATAGTTTGTTGCACGTGCTGCGGTAGGTAAACTGGTTGCTAGATTAAATGGGGAAACTCGGTCCAGGGCGTATGGCAGCATCATCGGTGGAGAAATTTGAGGAATCACGGAGATTTCAATCAAAAGCTATTACGCGATCGAGAGCGAGGGTCGAAGGGCTCGAGCGTCTCTCAAAAGAGATATTGGTCATGACGTCCTATCGACCAACTGTCCATTGCTCACAATGTGGAGATGTTGGCAAATACTATCAACTTTGAAATGGTAATCAAACAGTACCATGAATTGGTTTGAATCATAAAGATACCACCATCTAATAATTTTGTTGTTCCCTAATAAAATTGTAGGTTGGGCAAGCGTATATTATTTTTTTTTTATTAGTCTTAAGGGTCATCTGCAAAATAATACTGATCATAATTTCAACTGCATCTCATACTGTGATTAGTACATAAGAACCCTAGAGAAAATGGACTCGTAAAATGTGGAAAGCAAAGGTTAATAAGAAAAACCTCTCTCTTCAACTCAAATGCACCCTCTGCGACTTCATCAAGATTTGGCACTATATACACCGCCCTACCCATGAAGGACTTCCCCAACTAATCTTTCTGAAAGGTCTCCACCGAAAGAATTCAATTTGGTTAAAGCCAGTAACGTGACGGGATCCAAAAGAGCAAAAAGAGCCAAGTGAGGAAATTACATTTCCATTGTTATTTTGGGCATTCACATTCGAGCCACACGCATAGTACGTATAGTACAGCTAAAAGAGCCCCAATGTGACCCATACCAGCACCCCTTACTCGACCCTTAACACAGGGGGATTCGCATGTGTGCCTTCTCAGTTCTTCCATTTTCAGCTTTATCCAAGGAAATACTGCGTGGAAAAGAAAACGCCAGTGCCCACATCGACCATAAGTCATTCTCCTTCGATATTAGTACAAACGGACATATACACCACCTACAAACACGTTTTTCTTTCGCCTTCTGCCCTTGAACGTATCGCCAATAACCCTGTTGGTCCTTTAGGAAATCCCAGCGATGTCCGCCCCTTATTGATATTGACAAATAACTTACGTACACGGATAAGGGTTACTCCGGAAAGCGATACTTATTGGTTCAGACTGCCCATATATGTTCGTTTTACATCAATCTATGAAAATAGTTTCGCAGAAGTATATTGCACATATGTGGTGGTGAAATAGGATCGTTAAATGAGGAAGGAACATCTAGGTGTATTAGGTGATGTCGTTGAGACCCTGGAGAGTCGTTCATTGAACACTTGGGTGTGGCTATAGATACTCGGTAAACTGAACTGTTGATGGCTATGAATGAAGCTTCCCATGACCAAAGCCACTGCAGTATCCGATATCGCTGTCTTCGATCTGATTGGCTAATAATAATTAGTGTATGATCTCTATGTTACACGATTCTTGTCCCTAGAATGACTCAATCTCAATGGTTTATCACCAACAACTGAAGATAATCATATACGTTTGTGAATTGTGTAGTACAAGTGTTGGAACAAAACGTAATTTACACTTTAACGACCAAGACAAAACGAAGATGTATCCAGATGTTTGTAAAACGGTGGACTAACAGTATGTTTAACGACATAGTCATCGCGGTACGTCGTAAAAACTGGGCGTCGTAATAAACGTTAACGACCCATAGGAGGCTACCAACAAGAGACAATTTTTGAAACGAATAGTAGAGACAGCCGGTACTCTCATTTTCCATGTGACTTTTTCGTGACTTGAATAATCACATATGTAGCACTGATGGATATTGAAAATTTATGTAATTAAATTATTTCAATAAATTCGCATGGTTGATTTCATAGTGGTGCTGAATCGAATGGAATTATTTGCCATCAAAATATTCCAACAATCCATGAACATTGATTACGTTAGTTCATGGGGCGAATTGAGAGACCCCAGTGGGAGAGTAACAAAAGTGGGACAATATTGGTAAATGAGATGTGCCGAGTAGGTGTGTTAGAGAGAGAAAAGACAAAGCGGGGGGGGGGGGGGGGGTTGCATTTGCGCCGTTTGCAGTTTCTATTGTAAAGAGGCGCCAGGAGCACACGGGGTTAGATAGTTGGGATAGCAGTGGGCGCGCCAGGCGTAATTGCACGCATTGTTTGATGCGTGGCAGACGACTCGAATCGACAGGGCCATCTACTCTGGCTGGCCCCACTGGGCTATTCTTCGGGCTTCAACATGGAGGACTGCCATTGTCATGAAACGAGGAGTGATGATTTATTCTCATCTACAGTCACTCGAGTACAGCTATGATAGTATTCGCTCATTTAGGAATTAAGTGTGAGTCTAACATAGTTAAATGTGCTAAAAGTGCATTGACCGCTTCCATTCATACTTTTAGCTCTTCAAAACAAATTGCCAGTCAGCAATGTTTTGTCGTATCATGCACTATGAATCAGGTCACATAATAATTTTATCTAAACTCTGGGTAACATCCGCCCGAGCTAGAGGAAAATAAGCTCATCCCTCATGCGTATAAAAGTGACGGTGTTGCATGGCTCACCAGGCAGGATGTAAATTCCCTCAGGTTTCTCACGCTGTTATCACAGAGGTCCATCTGTATTCACGGATATTCCTACCAGCCATCCTTTCTAAGAAGTTCACTTTCTGGCTGCGTCCATTTCACCCAACTGTCAGTCCATCGAATCAGATCTACCTTCAATCCTCTACACTCTATTCCCTTGTCCCATTTTGATGTGAGACTCAACGACGGTGACTCTTTTCTTCTTTATTCAGGTATTTGAAGTGGGCTACGTCACCTCCTTTTCTATCCGTTATCCAATGAACTCCCTTTAGAAAACTGTTTACATTGGGACAACATCGAATTTCTCTCTTCCTCAGCGCTGGAATAATCGGTGAAAAGGTATAGAAAACGCACTTTGTTCAACAAAATTCACACTGAAATAATGTCCTTGGAACTTTCCACTGTATTATTGTCATCATGATGAAAGTGATGTTCATTGCTGTATGAATAACTATCGAGTACAGTATTCATATAATTCTTTTGTATTTGTCCCGACTTATTCATGTAATGTGTGTGCAGCATACACGGTGTGAGTTCACTCGCATCCAGTATGGTGGTAGGACCTCCCGTAAAGTCATGCAAAAGCCGGTCTGACCGGTATTGGACCCCTCGGTTGTAACAACCAACTCACACCATCGGCCTCGCTCTACAGAGACTCGTTTCTCGCCTCACCATTACCACACGTTACACAAAAAAAAGTCCCATCATCAGGTACTCGAAAATTCACGCTTCTCCGATCATTAAGCGTTTTCACGTCCTTCATACTGAATGAGAAAAAAAGAAGTCCATTTTAATTTGAGAGGGAAAATACTAGTAAGACGACATGGGCGGTAGCCCTGAATGATGTGAATGTTATGCTCTCATTTTGTACCAGTCACCACCCGCGGAACCACAATTTCCAGAGCCTCTTATAGGCAATCAGCGGGAACAAGTCGTTTGATATCGCTTGAGGGGGCCAAGGGAAAGAGGTGGAATTCAAGTATCTATTCTTGCCCTTTATCCACGACAATCAATATAAATACTCGGGACACTGACGGATTCAGGTTTTATGTTATTACGAAAATCGAGGACAATCAGATACTTCAACGACTGGATAGAATCAGGAACTTTGTGTATGCTCTGATAGATGTTGTCAATTTAGTAAAGTTCGGAGTTCACTGGGTGTTTACCGTACAGAGGAGCGTTGGAAAATTGATCCTTGAAGGTGGACTGAATGTCCTAATTTGCTATCTGAGCGTCTAAAGCCAGATTACCGCAGATACGAGATTCGGAGATAACGTAACGCTTTTAAGGACATGCAACGATAATGATGAATGAATAACTGATGTTATCTGCGGTGATAGCTCACAAGAAAGAGGGATGTTGGTGAATGAAGATTAGGATAGATCATCTTGATCCAGTCTGGAGTGATCGAACTTTGTTTGTCAATGAAATCAGGCCGCCAAAATCAAATCATGGAAAGTGCAGGTCTACTATATTGACTGGTGACAATTTTTCTTATGTAAGCTTCATAAAGCTTGGAACTCTAACGCAGTTGATATACGTTACGTATAGGTCTATGAAAAGTCCACTATGCTTGATTAGAATCACTACTAATGACAACTTCTCAATCTGGTTTGGTCCTTCGGAATATTCAAGAACATAACGCCAACATATACGACTTCAAAATCAGAAATTGCATAATTTACACCACGAAAATATCCTTGGTGAATACATGAGCATTGTATAAGCGCTTCTTTTCTCGCAAACCACGAGGTGTTCTCCGTTTGTGTGCAATGGGTAGTTGTCGAGAGTGATTTTAATTAAGGCGTTAATTGGAAATGCCAAGGCTTAGAACCATTTCCCCATGAAAAGCCCCCCCTGCCCTTGAGCTTCTGATAACGACCAACTCGGCCAGAGCGATATCTTCTTTTGACCTCGTGCCATCAGCTTTTAACTGGTGATATAGTCAAGTCTTTTGGGTGGAAATGTGGAGACCACAGTAGCTTAGAATTGCCTTTGGTCGATTCAGCGAGAATCCACGGCTGACGGATATGATAAAAGTTCCATTACCGGATGATAAAAGCTTAATTAATTCGCGTTTCTATGATTATTCTATATAAGAGGAAAGTCTTTTGAGGTGAGAGTACTCGATAGGTAATTGGTCATTTCCCAAATGGGAAGGAACCTTTCCAAAATAGATTCTTCAGTATCGTGTCTATTTCATCTATCATAACCTATCGATGCAATTACTTGATAACTAATCATTCGTACCAATTACTATACTACATAGGGTCGTTCACAATCGTGTAGTATTTTTGATTCTGTGCGTAGATCATCGCAATGAGAACTTCAAACTCTGCACAAATCAACTGTTGGAAACGCCGAAGCGCCAGTGTTACCTCGAGCTAGAAACGCAGATCAATACTGCTAGCGTCTTGGCCATTTCAACTGTCGATAATAATTGACCCGACCTAATAATACCGCAAGGCTGATCTTGGATTCATAACCTTTATTGGTTATGATACTGTACGTTAATTTTAGACGATTAACCAAGTTAATGCCTGAGGCATCGTTAGGTATGGCACACTTGCATCAGAAGCCACAGTGGATGGGTCCAGGTATAGCTTCACGCTCGGTCGTATCTAATTGCCAATTATAATCCCTATTAATTAGAACAATCCTAAAATGGAAGTGTGCTGCTATTAAACCTGAAGGGGGGGGGGGGGGGGGGGGTCTGACCCGCAT
Organism: Asobara japonica; assembly: GCA_026005395.1. NCBI lineage: Eukaryota > Metazoa > Arthropoda > Insecta > Hymenoptera > Braconidae > Asobara > Asobara japonica. The sequence goes on from BQMI01000334.1 coordinate 1,142,008, forward strand.
ATACTTGGCGGGCGTTTATGCGGCTCGCTGCGTAATAATTCGGCGTCTCTACAAACTCTGGCATACCGATCTCAGCTATACCACCAGCCAACATTGGATTATCGCTCGGACTATTTCCAGACGAAGCCCACGGTCGCCTTTGTAATTGCTTCGGTCCACCGGGAAACAGCTGCACGTCGGATCACACTGAGGTGCTCCTTCCTTTTACAGCATCATTTAGGGAAAACCAAATCCTTGGTTAGAATCCTGTGGCAAAGTCATGTTATTCATGTGGCCACCTCTCTACATCCGGTGAATGTATTTTCTATTCGTTCACTCGTCATTTGAAATTCGTTTGAGTCTGCCAGACAGGTTAGAGGGGTTTTAACCTAGACTCCACAACGATTTGTATATTTTTTTTTTAAAGAGCGAATCAAAGGATCCCACGGTTATGTGAATTTCAACCAAGGTGGTGCATTAAAGTTTCAAAATGTAGCAGACTATTTCAATGCTGCGTGAATACACAAGTTGTAATGCAGCATTAACAGTCTACTGTTAATCACTCTGTACTTGAAGATACTATATTTTTATTTAAAAAACATTGACCACTAATAATGTAAATAAATTGACATCATAGAATATAAATATTTTTCTAGTTAAAGTCGATAAGGGATAATTCCATCGAATCAAATGTACAGTGCATATGCTATTCCCGGTCAAATAACCACATTCGATTAATATTCCATTCGTTGATAACCATCCAGTCGATGATCTTCGAGAGCTGTGGATTACGGAGAAACAAGGAAATTATGGAAATAATTTGCCACCATATGCGAATACATACTGATGATTTAATAATACCCTTGAATGCAATTATTTACGTGAATGCATACTGATGGAATTGAATATTGGAAGAGGGTACAACATAATTTAGGCATGCGCCCTGTTGTCAGCGTACGGTGAGAATATAATCCGGGTGTCAAAATGAGGTTGAGTGGGCTATGCGATTGTGTGCACGTTGAATTGCATAAATTGTCGTCGGAAACTGCAATACATCCATCGATTCTCACTGCTGTTGGGATGTGCAGAAAATTTTTAACGAGCAGAACAAGTACAGTACTAATTGTAATCCACTAGTGTTCCATGCGCTGAACTTTATAATTGACGGACGGAAAAATTTTGAGATGCTATGGATTATGAACATTGAGAGCTGGAGACAAAGCAGACGTAGGGAGCTTTTCATTCTGCAAACTGAAAGAGTTGAGTTCAGATTCTAATTATACAGCGGCCAATATCCCATAACAACATATTTAACTGAAGCATTTTTTTTATTATGGTGTGCCTTCGATCCTGCGGATATGTGGCCTGCTCAAGACGTATTTAGAAATGATCAGATCTCATCATCCATCGGTCGAATAACATCTGAATGAAGTTGTTGAAAGAATGGTCATTGTACCCACCATATTGTCAACTCTATAATCGATAGTGGAAAAAAAGCTGATAGTATGAATTAAGAAACTAGAGAAACGGAGACAAAGAGGAGGCGGAAAGCTCTGGATTCGATGGATAAAAGACTTGAAGGACTTCCGGCTATTGGAGCAAAACGGCCCCTCCAGATTCTGGCCAGTTGTACGCTATAACTGGCGACGGATTTTGGCAAAGATGAAATTCCGTCTTTGGCCCCTGTACACCCCCCCCCCCCCCCCTATCTCTCTCAGTTGAAAGTTTCGCCCTACTCGCCTTCTCTCCTTGCCAGTATAACCCGGATTTGTGAAAAGATCCCACGGGCCACCGGCCTGGAAAGAACAAACGATGCTCGCCCAAGCGTGTTCTATACACGTTCGCTCCTCGTTCCGCCATTTCTAGAGACGCGAGATTCGACCCTATCGACTTTCCGACCGCCTTTTATATCTTACCCCTTTTTAGGTCCTCCATTTCTGAGATGGAGCGCTGATTCTGGGGATATTTCGCCTTTGAACATTTTCACGCATAGGAAAAGAGCAAATGATTCTATGAAGTGATGCTGCAAATGCGAATTTACCAATCACTGTATACAGCTTATGTAGAATCAGAACTGTGTTTTCTTTTTTTTTCACCTACACCTTCGATACCCAGGACAGAATGCACTTTTGAAAAATATAATTGACTGTGTCGGAAAATGTCATATGGTAATGGCGGTCAAGAAAAATAAACCGTATTTTGAGAAAGTATTTTGAGAAAGGTGAAAATAGTGTACGAATAGGCGGGCAATAATCCGACCGAGATTATAAGAAATTATTCCAACAATGGTACCAGGGGAATAAATCATGCAGGAAACAGATTGTTACAGTGAATGGAATAAGGGCGGGTCATTACGCCCTAAACGGCGCACAGAAAAGAAGTGCAATCTCGGATACAAGCAGCACATAGGGGGCGGAATACCGGAACATGGACCACATAATGGGCTCTTCTATGATATTGCCGAATTTCCGTCCTAATAATAAAGCTAAGATTACGGAATTTTTCCCTATTGACCTTTCTAGTTTATGCCAACCGACACATGTATCCCTGGAGATGGCACTTTGATTAGGATCTAGGTTATGTTGATTTGAAATAGGTAAGGTTACTATATTCCATAGTATTCGTAGGACTTATTGAACTCAATTATAATCATGATTATTATTAGCAACAGATATAAATATCTATACTCTCTTCAGCTCTCGGTGATATATGAAACTCATCATAGAGAACTTCTCGACCGTCTTTTATAACCCACCCCTTTTTTTTTGGGTCCTCCATTTCAAAGATAGAACGCGTATTCCGTGGATATTGCTCCTTTGAACTTCTTTACAAATAGGAAAAAAAAGGCAAATTATTCTTGGAAATGTTTCTAGAGAGTTCTGTTGAAAATGCAGTATGAAGGATTAATCAGTCAGAAACTTGTGTGCGGGGAGGCAAGTGAAAAGGAGAGACTCGTGGAAAGTGGGAATTCAAAGCAATTTTCAAACGAACAGGCGCATCTCCATGTATATCAGCTCTGGGTAATCGGAGGAGAAGAACGATCGGCCCTGTGGGAGTCTTTTGTCAATCTACCTTCTCGAGAGCGAAAAACATCAGGTGTCTAGGTGATAAAGAAGTGTGTCAGTTAGTTAACAGTCGGGGTGAGTTTTCTTGAATTCAGAACAATTTTTATCAATTTGAGGTACATTTTTTTTTTTCTTTCTTGTCTTTGCCACTAAGAGAATATATCATGGAGGGTGATGGTATCCGTTATCTCCGTTGAATTGAGTTAGTGAGAACTTATTATAATTCATCACTATGAACTTATATCTCTAAAGGCGTCAATTAACGGAGCCAAGTTGAATTTCAAGTTGCTCCATTATAGTCGCACTAATGATTCCAGGGGATTCTCACAGCCCGCTTGTCTCCTTCGTGTGATATGAATAGTCTTAATTGTCAAGTACTGATTCACAGTTTAACAGAGTCACACGTCAGATAGCTGGAGCAATTACGCTGCTTCAAAAGTGACGATGAGGATTTTACGTCGCTTTTCTGATTTGCCAGCACGATCACTTTAAGCATTTCGAGCAACTTTTGAGAGTCTGATGCTTGACGGTGATTATGGGTGGCCTCTATGAACATGAGCGAACAGACATTACTGATCAAACGGGAATACTTCAACTTCCCGTTGTCAGGGTACAGACCCTGATACGCATCAACCGAATAAATTAATTTTCATACAATAAATTGGAAATAGTAATGAAAAACGAGATGCACAATCTGCGCTTTGTATCAATCGAATAAATCACTTTGACGTTGAATATCCTTTGAACCGAATCTAAATACAGCATCAACATACCAATATGCAGTAAAATGCCAATGTTTACTCGAACTGGACCACACTGAGCGAAATGATTACATGATGAGGTAGAACTCTTTCATAATTCCCTAGGTTCCATTACCCGCAGAACGCTCGATTTATCGTTAAAAATAACCAAATGTAATGCTGGTGAGCTCCATCAATTTACAAATGAATTCGATGTACATTGAAATGGCGTAACTGCAATAAAACATTTACAGATTCAAAACAAAACGTGCTAGTTGGTTAAAAACAGGAGGCTGTATGTAACGTGGATGTAAAAAACATCCAGATACAAATGGAATAATCGAATTTATCTCAATGAGTCTGTCCACTGTAGCGTGACTTGTTGCGATTATATGAGCAGTAGCTTATATACGTTGGATAGCAAAAAAAAAAAATTTGGCAATGCTGTACCATCAGTGTTATGTGATCGGGAATGGATTATTTTCAGTCCGATTTTCCGGGGCGTGGGGAGGAATGGAAAATATTTACTAGGAAACAAACCCTACTATTGTGTAAATGTGAATGGGATGCACGCTTTGAATAATTCTGTAAGAGCGGAAAGTTGGAAACATTGCATTTCCGTTTCCGTTGTGTTCTGGAGAGTCGTTAAATTTCCCTGGTAAATTTCAAACAATTCCTTGCGCACTTGTGGACGTTACGGTAGCATTATATGGTGGCTGTTGGCATTTTGGCAGGCGAAATAGTGGTGGAAAAATAGAGCCAAGAAATTGCATTACATTCTTCATTATCAGAGTATGGTATACACTGGCCCCATGCATATACAATGAATTTCAGGAAAATATATCAAGGCTGAACATTTTCAAGACAAAGCCCGAGGGTGTTGTGCTGGATCGCTGGATGTTCACGTCAACCTAATACGCAGCAGTCCAGTGCGGACGGACACCGACAACGATATCGCATTTCCACAGTGTGTGGAACAAAATACTGGTGTCAGACGGCTCTTCAGACCGGACGGAAGTTAATCCGGTATTAAGTGTGGATCGTAGGCAGATTTAAGCTTGTAATGCAGTTTCAAAGTGTCATGATATTCGGGGAAAAATGGAAGTCAAGGAAGAGTAACTTGCAGTTGGGGGTGGGGGGGATCCATTTGTCAATCAATCGCTGGATTTTGTAATAAAACAATAAAAACTCGGATCAAAAATAAAATATTTTGAAATGATTCAATTTAATCAGTTACCTGGAAAGTACAATTTTTTAAAATTATCATGAGGGGAAGTATGAGCGTCAGCGGAGATCTAAAAACCGTAAGTTTCGCTTCCGGGAAGTTAGAAAGTCGCTAAAATTTCCCTGTTATACCAAGTCTTCAGACGGAGAATTCTGTCCAGGAATGAATGGTCCTATTATAATTACAAGTGTATCCAATCCATCACATCCAAGGCATATTATGCTCACACTACACCGCGAAACATCTCCATTGACTGTGTTAAAACTGGTTTACTCGAAAAGAAGTCAGGATATTTCTTTATCCCTGGGGCACACACGACCAGGGGACGAAAATTCATAAATCTCTCGACTACGTTTTCATAGGGGACTACTTCACCCGTTGTATATATTTACCGTTTCATTGGCCCACCCTTTAACCTCCTTGTCTCCTCCCCCCCCCCCTGTTTCTTGCGCGATAAAAACTCGCCGACGGGGATTTTCCCATTCCTCTTCCGTCTTGACGAAAAGAAGTGAGTTTTTAAGGATACGACAATACGATGAAAAAAAAAAGAAAGTGAAGAAGAAATATGAAAGAAAAACAGACCTACTTTGGAGCGTTTATTTGTCGTTACAAAGTCAACTGGTTTTCAGTCTCATTTGCTATGCACAATTATAGAATAAGATGGCAACACAAAGGGATTCATTAATTTCTGTCTGAGAGAGTTGTCATCATATATTCATTTCCACTGAGTTGAAGATGGCTTTTTACGGCGAGGAGATTCTTCAATCAAGCAAAACCATAACGAGGAAAATCAGTCATACTTAACGAGTACAATAAATTAGGAAATAAAAAAGAAGAATATAGTTGTTGGATTGTGGACCGAGCGCTGGAAAAGTTTTGTATACTTGGGTTGTTTGCAATGATAAAATGAGCATGCACATCAGAAATTTAAAATTGCTCCAATTTTGGGTCAGCCAAAAATGTATTAAACCTCTCCCTATTCACAATAACAATAATAATTGTTTTAGTGAAGTTTTCAAAAATTTTCAAAAACTGAAAAATATCAATTCTTGAGAAATGTGAACAATCTGATAAACAAATAAACATAACTGACTCCGTAGACAGAGGTTTTCCCAATCTGGCAAAGCCGCAAAGATGAAAATCATTCATACTTAACAAGGCCAATGAATTAATAAAAAAAAAAGCAAGTCTACACCTGTTGGCTTGTAGCCCAAGTGCCTACGTCGGTAACTTCAAAGGAGTTGAGAGTTTACGCTGCACTTTGATACACTTATTCGTGATTTCGAGCAATTAAGTGCGCGCACGTGTGCCAGCTCTTTCCTTAGTGCACTTGGAAGGATTACTCCATCCGTCCTACATTAATCTTCTCGACTCATCCGTAGCAGACTCTCGGTTGTTGACGTGTTTCACATCGTGTTCATCTTCACTGCATAACGAACATATGAAAAGTGGGAATTTCACAGTTGATGGTGGAGCTTGAAGCGGGGGATTTGTGTGCTTATTGAGCACTCACTCAAATGCCTCATGAGCACTTGAAGGCTCTATCCATAGCAGATTTTCAGAAGTGCGGATCAACGCGAATACCCTCTATATTATAACTTGAAAATTTCATTAGGAAAATATTTCATGAAAAACACTAATGGCCATGAACATTACAAAGTAGTGCGCTTTCTTGCAGTAGGCGGCATTGCACTCATCATGCAACGGATATAAATAGGACAAGTCTTTTTTTTGGGAAAATCGCGATAATATAAGAAAGACCAAAAATTTCCAACATTCCACCAATGACCGACGTCAGAATAGCCGAGTGGACTACGCTGCCGCTTTTGGGTTCCTGGTTCAAATCACCTACAGGGCGAGAATTTTTTCGGAATGTTTGATGAGCGGGAGGTTGCTCATAGAGTAGCCGCCTGTACCGACACAGGTTTTCTGTGGTTTCCTGTGTCTTATCATGCGAATGCGGTGCTGTGTATTGTCTATAAGCCCACATATCCATAATGGATCGAAGGCGTTAAAGATAATAAAAAAAAAAAAACAAAACAAATATCACCAATAATTTCAAAATTTTACAGTGATCAGGTTTGTTGCGCCAGGTTTGTTGTACATAATCTACGTCCACAATTTTGCTTTTTGTATTAATAAGTACGATCAGCACTGAAATAAAAATGTTAGAACAAAGAATCACGGAAGATGGAAGAACGGTAATGGTGGTTTTGTTGAACGACGGGGAAGAGAAGAAACGGGTTTTCGGCATGTAGACTGTAAGAGCTTGAGGAGCATTGCTCAATGGGCGGACATCCGTGGAGTCGATAAATAAAAGGTGATTCTCAATGAATTAGCCTGGGGCCGATGGGTTTTATCCGAAAATTGTCGAGATCCCAAGCACCTGGCTAATGAGGGAATGAAAATACCTTCATGAACTAATTATTCGATCCTTAAAGATATGATGGATTGATCATAAGGGGCATCTAAATTACATAACGCGTTATATATTTATTCCTTGTGATTTTGTTACTCCTTTCACTGGAAGAATTTTTCGGAAATTTTTGATTTATCTCGAGAAATAATCGGTGGTAACTCGAGTACTCTCGAGAAGTAATAATAAGCAGGATGATATTCGTATCAACTCGGCAATTTTTCTACAATTGTCTAAAATCTCACGTTGGTGGTTAATGCAAATTCAAAGTTAACGATCCATGGTTAAATATTTAGGAACAAAAATAAATAGAAAAGACGTGAAAAATTAGAGATGCAGGACGCAACCCGATTAATTGCTCGAGCTCACGTCGTTGGGGACTTGCTCAACTGTTTGTGGTGTATTTTAACAACGGCCACCGTATAGTTCAGACTACAGATGACTGTGCCCTCAGGCTGATTCATTTGCAGGCCAATCCTGTCATGCACGACATTCTTGGGGTTGAACGAGCGGCTGGGTTGAAAACCAACCGAATACCAAGCATCTTCTCTTAATACCCGTTGGTTGGAGCCTCTAGGAAGAATGGAAATTACTTTTTGGTCTTTCTGTAATTGCAGGTGGGAGTAATGGAGTTACTGTGTAAACATCTAGATGTCTGACGGTCAATAATTGAAGAATGGAAATGACAGAACAATTTAATCCTTTAGTAGTTGTAGCTCCTATAATGAGCATGATAAAAATTGTTGTAAACAAACTGAACCGTCAGGTGCATTCCAAGCGATCCCTGCAGATCCAGAGCTATAAGGTTTCGATTGCACCACCGATGAGCTTGATTGCAGAATGGGTGGGTGAGAAAGTTTTTGCGAAAGGTTTTGACGTCACACACACACACACACACAAGTCGGGGCTTTAGCATAGTGGTAGGGTATCTGCCTACTACTCCGAAGGTCCTAGGTTCGCGCCCGGCCGCCGGAGAATATTTTTTCAAAATATTTTCTCATGGATTCCGACCGATGCAGGAACTTCCGTCTGTGCTATCGGCGGCACCCATAAAATCAGACCGCCCGGCCGAGCGGGAACCTAACCCGACGCAGGGGGGGGGGGTGGGTTCCATCATAGGCGCCGGCCATCGTAGGACAGGGGTTTCTGGAGGTTTACCCTGTGTTTAGAAATACGATGGCCTAAAAATGGCGAAAGTCGGCCCCAGCCGCATGGGTGGGTGTCCGGTACGCCCCCTGAAGGAATGCTTACACGGCCGTTACCGGGGGCGTACAAATGAGAGGGACGGAGGAAAAAAAACACACACACACACAGAATTTCTCTCTACGTAAATTTTGATGCGTATTGTGGCAGATGATTTGAACTTGTTACATGTAGATATAAATAATAGAATTCCAATGAATTTGGAATGGAAAAGCAAGATTCCTCGATTGCGAGTGACAGTGTGGAAGTATCGAAAATGCTGATGATTCTCAAAATTTTCGAATTTAAAATTTTTGTTCTTTACGACATTATCGATTTTTGCAATGATTCTAATTGTTTTGGAACATACATATTCGATGTTTTAATTTTTCTATTTTTTTTATTTTGAATTTTTTTTTGAGTTCGTAATTTTCCAATTTTTAAACCGCTTTTTTCATTTCTATTTTTTTTTTAATTTTAGTTTCTGTTTTTCGTCTTTCCGAATGTTATAAATTAATTGGAATGAAATTTCGGAAATTGCTAAGATTTTTTAATTTTTTTAAATGAAGCAAACAATTGATTGCAACTCGACTACAAAAAGTCTCTTTCAAAAGCTATTTAGAAAACCCATTCTGATACTCCGACAAAATATACCCTAACTTCTCAAATGCTATGAAACTTGACATTTATCTTCTCCAAAAGTGAGCGTCCAAATCATAACATTGAGCAAAAACTCTGGCAAGAGTTGCCATTGAACAGAGTGGAACGTAGAGAAACTGTGCAACCTGGGGAAAAAAGGGTTATATGTACATTCCTCTAACCGGAATTCGTTTGGCTTACAGTTAGTCAGTGAGGGTGGTGTCGGCCACTAATTGCAGGGGCAGGATACGCTCTGTTTACTCGCAGCAAATATAAGAGCGCTGCGTATGGAGCATTCACAGAGTAACGTAGATTCACAGACCAAGAGTGGATCCGAAAATATGTGTAAAGGGCTCCGATGCTTACCTGAAACGAGAAAGTAAAAGTGCTTATTTATTATAAGTACATAAATGGCTTTTTTTAATATAAACATGGACAAACATGGAGGGTTAAGATCAAAGAGGATTGAAGGAAGAAATGCGTAACGAACTTGAAAATTTAAACAAGGCGACTTAATGAAGATGAGTATATGGAAAACTAATACTGTTAAAAGTTGCCCATGTGGCAGGTGGGAAACATGAATTTCCGATAGGGAAAATTATCTTACGGGCAGTGGTTTCCCCTCCCCCGCCCCTCCGTATCCGGTTTATCAATATCGCGCCAGAGACACTTATGGTAATCACTTCGAAAATCTCAGAAATCGATCTTAGAAATCAATTTCTCGAAATTCTTGCAAAAAGTTATCGGTGGGACCAAGCAAGGATCACACTCAGATGGCGTTTCTTAATATTTTTATGTGAAACCTATTCCAATATAGTCATAGTTACAGAGGCTTTCTTCGGAACGCTCTTCCAAGAACTGAGGATTAGCATCAGCGCATAGTGGGGGGTAACAAATAGCATCGCGTTCTCCGAAGCGCCTACCCCTATTCCCCCATGAGCGCGATCTTAACGGGATTCCACTGTACCTTTAACACCTATTGCCTAGATAATATCACTAAACAATACTATGAATTGACGAAATCCTGTCCTTTTGCGATACTATTTGCGAATAATGAGGACAAATAGAATGGCGCGGTGATAGACGCACTTCTTTCCAATTTCTCTTCTGCAGATAATTGCAAGTCGATCGCGAATAAACTGGAGCGTTCACCAAGCAGGTGTCTCAATCGCCCAATTCCCACCCCCCCCCCCTATTTTCCCCCCTTTACTCTCCGGCATTATTAAATCATATTCCTCTGGAAGTAAGAAGAAAAAAAAAGATAAAACGGAAACGAAGACGGATAATAATCCTGGAGAGAAATCCAGCAGTGGGTAATGGAGAGAGAGAAAAGTGAGCCCCGAGGAGATAAGATGATGTAGGTATTAAGTTATCGGCTCAATTGACTCTCTTTCATTCCTTTCCACGATATTACGTAAGAAGAATCATGATTGGAAAAATGAACATTGGAATGGTTATCTGAGATTCGTCCAATAAAACCACTTTTTTTAAAAATTTTTATTTTCTCCGAAGCTTGACAGGTTTTTCAAATTTAGCGCGATCTCAAAATAATTGGTGGCAGCTGAGGAAATGTTGGTGAGCACAATTTATTGATTGCTTATGATAATAAAATTATCAACGAACACGAAAACTGCAAAAAAAAATTGTGCAAGCTCAATCGGTTGATGAAAATTTTGATAAAGCGTACATCAAATTCGCAAATTGATTGTCTGAGGCACATAATTTTCGACAATAGTTCATCAATACGCTGGACCCTTTCTGTCACCGAATTTTCATCTCACTCGATTCATCAGTGGTTAGTGCACCAGGCGCACGTCACGTGCCCTACCCTCGGTTAATTGGACCCCTAATTAGGCAGGATTCGACAGATGGATGGATTTCCCTTCCGTCACATGATCTGGTATTCCAGTAAACTAGCGGCTAGGTGAAATCCCAAGCCATGTAATACTTGTACTAAATAAACGGATAGAGTTGTAGGAGAAGAAATGGACCCTGTCCTGGCGGTGGAGTTGAGTATCCAGGGACTCGGAATGTGCGTCACGACGTTAGAACGGGGAAATCAGTTAGCACCATGACAACGTGGGCAAACTCAGCGCTGATTGAGCTCTTGTTCAAGATCTTCTTCGACTACACATAAATTTTTCGTATTCATTTTTCTCTCAGTTATCCCGTCTTTACCGTAGAATTCTGAATGATTGGGAATGTATTCTGCCAATATTTAGCACGTGAGTTAAATATTAATGCAATCTAACCATCACGATAAAGTCCAATAAATTGAATGAGCTCCGGAGGGAGAATTTTGATTGTGATAAACCAAGTATTTGCCATGAATTTGCAAACGAGTTATTCAATGTAGAATATGGAGAAAACTAAATGTTCCTGCTCAATTCTGTTTAAAATTTTGGCGATGAAGAATGCGTAGGTTGCCGTTGACCTACCACATTCCACACATGATTCAAAATTTTCATCAAAAGTTGTCGACAAAAATCCAGTTTCTACCGCAATCTGTTCCATTGCGAAATCCCGCAAGTGTGTAAAATTTCAGCACGATAAGATCGATGGTAAGTAACTCGACGATTTAGTGGTTAGATTCATGTTAGCTTGTGTGATTCTACTGTCACTTAAACTGTAAATTACGAGGGACAAGTTGATACGATAAAATCCGGGTTTTATTGTATCAACATAGAATCCACTGTATTGTAAGTTGCAGGGCATTAACGAGTGTATACTGTACATGAGAATCTAGTGTAGGTGACAAGAAATCTTGCATTTGCAAATATCCCGAGGTACATTGGTGCATTGGATGGCTCGTGGGATTTCTATGTGCATAAGTACTATCGGCTGAGCTTGATGTGCATAATATCGAGTAGTGAATCTGCTTCATGTCACCATAAATACTTAGTGAAAGGCTTTGTACAATTCAGCATTACCATAATGGTAGACTGCATGCGCTTGTTCGACACTCCATTATTCCGCATTTCAATGATTCAGTTCAGAGGTTTTTCTTTTTAATTCTAGTCGAATATTTTATGCTAGTAGGTTGGGTACCATCAACTACGAAGATGTATTAATGCCGAATTGATTCCCCCACGTGAAAATTACTGGATAATGCAGATATTGCTGAGATTTCATCGAATCATTAACGATATTACCAACTCCGTCAATTCTGGAAACACCATCCCAAATGGCCGATACGCTAATGCCATCATTTAGATTAATCTTGCAATGAAATTAACGGAACATCCAGTGTATTACTAGAGGGAAGTCATTAACTAGTGAATGGTACTGCATATGAGAATGTACGTGAATAGAAATCTTGCATATGCACACTCGGGCTACATTGTAGTGTTGGATGACTCGTGGAACTCAACGTGCATAAGTACTATCGACTTGAAGCATAATACAGACGCGAGTGGATCTGCCACGTGTCGCCATAGATACTCAGAAGCTTTCCACAATTTAGTATTACCATAATGCTTACATGCATACGCCTGCTCGACACTCATTGATTGTACATTTTGATACTGCACTTGCAATGGATCTTTTCAGGACTCAGAAATAGGATAACGAAAGATTCACCACCTAAAAATAACTGATCCATTGAGACACTGCCGGAAGTACATGGCCTGTGGATTTGGCTAAACATCTTCACCGAAGAGCTCTGCACAAGTTAGCATTACCATAATAATAGAATGCACATGCTTGTTCGCCACTCGTTGACCGCGCAGTGTAACGTTTCAGTCGAACCGGATCTTTTTTACACTCGCAACTAAAAGGTCTAATGAACTAACTCGATGGATCATCAACTCCAGTTCATCAGCAGTCCGCTGATCCACCATCTGAAAGATATTAGCGAGATCTCATCGAGTCATCAGCAATATCACCAACTCCATCAATTCCAAAAATACCATCCCACATAGTCGATACCATAACTCAATCATTTGAACTGATCTCGCTAACAAATTACCATCTATATAATTCTATGCAAATCAGATAGCACGCGGGCATGATAGACTGCTGTGGTAGACCGTTGACAAGGTGAATTCTCGTATAACCTCAAACCATACGAAAATCCGACGAAGCGAAACGATCCGCCTACCTGCCCTGGCGTATACCCACTAGTCGTGTGGGATGAAGCGGAACGAGAAGACGTTGGGCATGAAACCAAGGGAGAGAGAACCTGTGAATTGTGAGTGAGTAAGAAGAAAAGGAACAGGCCTTTACACACAGTCAAAATGGAAGAGTGAACTGGCGATAATTTACGGGCGAGGCTCAACTCCTCTTCTCATTCTATCTTACAGCCTCCAGTGTTTCTCTTTGGCATTGCCGACAACCGCAAATAAACTCGACTGACGCATCCGTCGTTTCTTGGTGGTAAATAAGACATCAAACAATTCTAGGTCTCAACTCCATATACCCTTCTATCTGTATCTGTGTGATTATAGGGTGTGTGTGTGTGTCTGTATCTATAGGTATCTATATATCACTATAGGTCTATATGTAAGTGTAAGTATAAGGGTATACGTGAGAGAATGAAAATGGGTGGTTGGCTCTGTGGGCTGCCACCATGGATGAGTACCTATCGTTAGAACTGTACACTAGTCGCTTCAAGGAGCCAGCATACGCTAGGCTAACGTGAAAAGGGAGGAGAAAGGTACGTGAAATTCCAGACTCAGAGTCCTAGTGAGACCTCTGTCCCCCAAAATCGATCCCAAGGAACCAACAACTTCATTAGGACCGCCTGATTCCAGTTAACGTGCACGTCCATCGGTCTCATTCATGAATATGCATCATTTTACGAGAACAAAGTCAAATATGGGCGTCCAGCTCGATGGCATCACTTCTATATGCCACTGCGCAAAAATTGTCAACCAGTTTTTTACAGATATAGGGGAGTGGAAACCCTAATCGATGAGCGACGGATGCCGCAGCAGCATGGAGATTTTTGTTTTACAAAAAAATTTTTTGTTTTGCAATAACTTTTCTGTCGTATTTTCGAAGTCGACCAAATTTTATAGGATATCCTAGGAATTTCTCAGGATTTCTACACGCAGATATCGAACGCAGGATTTCTACACGCTCTAAAAATTTCAAAAGTTGCAAGAAATTACAGAAAACTTAGTCCTGAAAGGACAGATGACAGAAGAATCCGTTCGATAATTTCCTAAATTTAATGAAAGTTGAGTAAATAAAAATTATAAAAACGTCATGACTTGAATAGGTCTCCAAAGAAAATGTGAGAAAGGAGCACAAGCTAATTGTAAACATCCTGAAACTTGTAGCTTGCCCCACCACCTGGCATCCTTTATTGTCGCAATAACATCAATTATTATCTCCAACACTGAAATTGCGGATGAGAAACGAGCTCACAGCAGTATAGTCCACAAAACAAGAATATCGAATTTCTACCAGTCTACCTGATTTCCCGAGCTGTCCGTACCGTTGACACGTTGAGAGTCTCCAAGGACCCATTCCTTTTTCCAAGCTAATCCCACTACGATCCCATTCTTTTTACTCCTGCACTTGCAGTTGTGCACACCGGCATAACCCAAGCTTCTGCCACTGAGGGACACAGACCCTTGGCAATTTAAATTTTCTTCCGGGTGGAAATCTTCAGGAAATCCAATTGCGAAAGAGGCTCACACATATTCTGCTTGACCGAGTTTCTCCAAGGAACAATATTTTTAGATGAAATTTGATGAAACGTCGTTGGGCCATTTATTTTCAGATAGAAATGATTATTCATGTCCCTAAAGGCGCAAGGCTATCAAATCATTTGAATAAAAACGTAAAAAAGCCTCCACTTTGCAATGAAATTCACTTTGCAGAGCTGCTTCTAAATTAGCCAACCAGTTCTATCTCCAACATATAGCCAAGCGCTAAAAAAATTTTCTTTTTTTGCCAGCCTGTATAGGTGCGAGGTGTTGCAGATTTATTAAAAGATCACGCCTTAATCTTATGACTCAAACTAGTTTATTTTAGTTGAAAGGAGTGTACATATCCGGCCGCACCAAGCCATTCAACCGGGGATCTGGTGGGTCTTAAAAAGAACAGACATATATAGCAAATCGTCTGACTGGAATAATATGTCAGTGTTTTAATCTGTCAAAAAGAGTGATCTACATTTGCCATGTCAAATTAAGACAATCGTTGACATGTTCAGTTTACGGTGAAATTGATGAACTATTGGTATATAAAATTATATTTCCGCGCAAAATGGAGAAATTATGAATGTTTAATCATTTGGTATTCTGGGAATATTTAATGTCAGTTCTATTATTCGGTGAAATGTAAGTGGAATCGGGAAAATGTCTTCTTGAATCCTGAATTCTTTGAGAGATCACATTGGTTTCATACCGAGCAATATATAGATATATCTGTCTTCAAATTTGAGAGATTCTTGGACTTATCAAGGGATTCCGAAGAGATTTCGCCTTGCTCTGTTAATTAGCACACAAAAATTGAACAAGAAAAAATATCATGTTCTACAAGCAGCGGTTTCGTAGGTGCACTCTTCAAGTTCAACGTTCAATAATCGAACATGACATCACAATGAGCATGGCAGCTACAATTAGAGATCATGAACTGAGTCTAATAAAAACACCATGATGTCAAGGTTCTTATTAGGACTTTAACATGCTTCAATCTTGTCCACTTCTCTTCGTCGAGTTGCAGTGAAAATCACTGCATGTTGAATTGCTTGTCTGCTAATTAGTTATACCACATTGAGTGGCCTGAAGAGATCCATAGAGTCAAGACAGAAATACGTTGTTTCCACTTGCAATTTTAAGCAACGACCAGTGAGTTAAAATGAGCAGCCAATTGAGCTAAATAAACTGCTCAATTTGTGTTCATTTCAACGGATCGTTCTTTCAAAATTTCGAAATATCTAAAGGATATTATGCGATTTCCATGCTTTTTTTGCAAGAAGCAGGAGCAGGTCATGTCAAGAAAAGCAATCAGGCTGCTTGGAACATGTAGAAATTCCGTAGATCCGTACAGTCATTCATGGATACACATTTAACATGTACCGTAACTATTCAATCGTGATTTATGAAAAATATGTAGATCCTGAGTTATTGGCGAGAATCACAAATCCAGTGAATGAACGCCAGGATTACGATTGGATGATGTTCCGCCTGAATTATCAATATTCCTGTGGTGAGGGATAATCTCCACAGCTGGTATTGAAGATAGAACAGAGAAAAGTTACGCGAAGGAGGCCGTTGACCATCGTCTAGCAGAGCTTCCATGGCTTATCGTGCAAATTCGGCAGGTCCAGTCCCAACGAAAGACAAACTTGGAGAGAAACTATATATCTTCCAGATACCCTCAAGGCTGAAATAGTTTAACGGCTTTGGGTAGGAAAACATTCAAATGAGCCCATCGTTAGGTAGTATTGATTATTCACATGTAATACTACAAGCGCTTCGAAGGTATTGGACATTCCCCGATAGGTTCATTGCAAAAAAAAAAGGAAGTGTTCAATAGTTTCGCTGACATATTGAACGCAATAGTATGGGCTTCCGGTTGTTTCGGCTTCCGGCGTTTCATAAATGTTACAGTGGACACCAACCAGGCTCCGAGCTCTCATTCTGAGCTCCAAATTTTGTGAGAAGGTACTCCTCAAAACCTGAAGCTCGTAAGAATGGAGAACCTACGTTGCATTTTCGGTACACTGTACATCGTTTAGAACTGTAAGCTCCAAGCGATGTTGGAGAGGAGAGGCTTCCCTGAAGTTTGATGGTTGTGGGTAGTTATGTCCGGTCTTCTCACACCTCTTGGAGTTCTACCATGCTGACCTCCAGGAGCTCCGAGAAGGTCTGGAAGGATTTTTCAGTATTCTCGGAGTTTTAGTAAGATATAAAAGGACTTCTGACAACACTTGCGATGGATAAGAATGGAGTGCGAACGTTTCGCAAACGTTATGGTCTGCATAATCTTTGGTGAGAGCTGCCAATCAGAGGGCAAAATTATGGGAAGGCGTATAAATACTTCTCACAACATTTGGAGCTCAGAGTCAGAACTCATCGCCACGATGATGCGTTTGGTGTCATGATGGACTGTAACGTTTGCAGAACGGCGCGACAGAAAATACGAAATTCGCGCGGCATTCATCCGGGAGCCGATAATAGAATGTTGCCACGCTTCTGTTGGTAGAATTGCCTCAAATTATCATATGAACTTGTGTAGATGATACAAGATAACGTCAAATATTGCAATTCTATCAATTGAAATTTGATGACATAACTAATTACTTTCATCCGTTGAGCTTCAATATTCGATTGTCGGGTTTTGAATGACATTTAAATCGGGGCAAAACGATAATTAAATCCGTGGAAAAACAAATTGTTGATTAAAAGTCCCCTGAAATCCTAACAAAATAAAATATAATCGTTTGTTTCCGATGAAAAAAAAAGGATTGAATGGCACCATTTGGTGTTTCCTAAATTGGCTATCCAATAACGCATTTTTCGAAGTATTGAACATTGAGGGAATTCGTTCATTTTGGCGGTGAGCTGTAGATTTTTGTTCTCAGTACCATCGGAAAGTTGCTTGCTACTACTCTCAGAGTTTTTTTTGGACAAAATGCTCACCAAGCGCTATATTCTAAGAGGTAAAAAGAGTGCTTCAGCGTTGAACAAAAAAATCGCTTTCAGTTTTTCGGCATTCACACCTTGCGCTAATAGTTCTCTCTTTCATCGGCTGTCGGTCGGTGCAAATTGACCCGAAAAAGAGTCATTTTAAGAGTTTCGATCGCAACTTGAGGTCTTCGAATTTTAAATATCTCAAACTGAGTTGTCGAAGATGAAATTTCCAGGATTTGGGAGGAAAACTTTCAAGGCTTGAGTGAAGACTTACAAAACTTGAATCTACCTCTAATATCTGCGATGATTTGATTGTCGTTTAGCAATCGCGTGATGAGCGGAAAATTGAAATGAGGAGAGCTGTCTTCTCAATCGCTGTCTTCTCTTCTATTCTATAGATAGGTAAGACATATGGCCGCGATGAAATTAGAAGTCTAAACCGCGATTACGATTTTTTCCCTCATTTTTATATCTTTTTCGCGAATTGTAGTTAAAGATTGTCCTCCGTTTGAATACTGAGTGTAATTTCTTGAATTTTATGAGCGTGTCCGCAATTTCCGGAACTTTTAACAGACGAGCAAAATATAGTGAATAAAAATTAGAATGAGGCGAAACATACATAAAAATTTTCTTAACGTTTTTTTTTTAAATTTCGTATAACGTTTTTTTTAAACCTCATTAAATCAGTTTGAAAGTCTTGACTCAACTCATCTATAACTCAAGTAAAGTATTCAACGAGAAGCTCCCGTTGAGCTTCAAAAGAGCAGAGTTGAGGTCTGCAAATCTTCAAGTTTCATTGTAAAAGATTTAAATAAAAAATAAAAAATTACAAAAATTGCAAAACTTTGAAAAAATCAGACATTTTATTTCTGCACGTGTACTTTAAAATTGCGATGAATAATCTCCGGGAAGTCCATACTTGTGTAGCAAAATGCGCGCAAGTAATAAGGATCTTATGGGATAAAATCGGTGCAACTTTCTCCCCCCCCCCCCCCTCCTCCCACACACACCTCCCGCCGAGCTACATAACCTACTAGAATAAACGAGTTCCTCAGTCCGTTTTCTTGTAGCACCTAATGCCTCAGCACTGAGTATCTCGACTTATGTGTACCAAAGCCAGTGAGAATGGCGCACTAGTTGAAGCCCATCGCCGTTGTATTTCGATGGTACTTGCCAGCTGGGCGTGCGCGAACACCAGTAGAGAATAGATTGGCCGGGGCGAAAACGATCGTTATGCTTGGGCGTCACGCGTTCGCTTTTTGCTTGACAGCCTCCTCTCTGCTTGCACGAAAGCATCAACAACACCAAGCATTTAGCCGTCTCACTACGTTGATACAGACCTGATGGTTATCATGGAGAAAATCCGACACATGACGATATAGCCATCATTATTTATCCATGGTGAACGATTCTTCCGCTAGTTTCATGGATTTGCCCAATAAATTATTTCCAACAATTCAAGCCATTTAGGAAATGTGCCTAAAAATAATATACTGTGCCTTAACCGTTAACTTCCTCATTAAAATGTGAATTTGTTGCATTACCGCACTCATTCACAACTGAATCGATCAGGACACTCTAAATTCCTCGCCCCTGAAGTGGCTCATCGCTATTGAATGAAATTTCTCAAACCTGAAATCGATACCCACTCCGAACATTCGATAATTTGAGTAAATCAACGTTTGATTAAAGTCGGCATCAATCGTATCCTCAATTTAAATGACTCCAAATAGTTACGGGGGATGAGTGCTAGCGTGCTGTGGTACGGAAATGAGTTAGCACTGAGAATTCAAGTCAATCAATATGTGAAGAGTCGACGGGTTTTTTGGCCAATCAAGTGGGAATCGATATGAGTAATTCGAATTAATCAATTTGGTTAAACGACGAGAATGGGAGGCTTCGGTTTACCGCAACTTTAAACTTTCGTTGTATAAATATTTGTTGCAGTTGGAAGGAAGAGTGTGCGGAGAGATATGGTGACACCTAATCATTCCTAAAAATGTTTTGATCAGGCCACAGGTCCACAGGGTCGAAGGGGTTAAATATAAACCTAGTGGCATGAGAGTGTGTGTGTCCCCATTGGGAAGACAAACAAAACTTCCTGATTTGTAATTTCTGTTTGGCATTCCTAGATTTTCCGATACGTCAATGAAATGTTTGAAGCCCATTTATCAAGCAGATAAATATCTGACTAGCCGCATAGTCAGCGTGAGCACGAGAATTATGCGCATTACTGGAGCGGGAGTGTGACGCCAATAGGGGTGTGAACGCTCGAGGGTTAAACCCGTCATACCTCCTTCATTATGACAAATATGGAAAAAAGTGACAAAAAATTAAATATGCATTTCTACTTACAGAGCAAATTCTGCTTAATACTTTTTACCGTATCTCTTACCGTTTTTAAAATAGAGCGTTGTAAACAATTCAATTGTTAATAACAAAAAAACTGATTGGTCAATTTAAATCAACAACTAATTCGATCTGAGCTCCTTGAAGACCCTCCGAAGATAACCTCGATGACCCACATCGTTGAATCCGTTCGTGAGAAATTGTTAACGGAAAATTCCGATTTCACACATGCAAACATGCACACACACACACAGACATTTGTTCAGAATTCGACGGGAAGCATTTTAGTATAGCCTTAGTTACGAACCGAAATGAACAAAATCGATTTAGGGGTCATTACAATAACTTCTCAACGAATCGGAAAAACAAAGAGGAAAGACATTCGGTACAAACTGAAACCAGTAAACGGCGCTCAATTAAATAAATATTTGACTGCAATTATTTTGTTTGCAATGCTGATAGTTGAAGTAGTTCATAATTAGGATAGAATTGAGGATCATTGCCTCCAATTTTGAATGAACGTTATATATCAAATGTTCAATAAGTCTTCTTGCGCTTCAAACTGTATTGAATCGATATTTGTTATTAAAAAATAGCGTGGGCTTAAATTGGAGACCACGAAGTCCAGTTATTTGAAAATCGGGATTCATCATATGCAAATGTCAAATTTCACGATTTTTCGATAGTAATATACCATTATGCAAATCGAGATCCATTCTAAAAATTATAATAAATCGGATTATGCGAGGCAATATCTGAAGTGTGACATGTGATTCAGATTTGCAATTTATTTTGCACTAAACATATTTATTTGGTCGTTTATCCTGTGATATTTATACTGTCTCTTAAAAACCAACATAAGAAATCTTCTTTCTCGAGTCACCACTTCGCTTGATGGAAAAAGAAATGGAACACAGGTGAAAATTGCCCCGTGAACACCAGAAAAAAAGTGTGTAAATCAAATTGTACGATTGCAACGAGCCCAACTTCAAACTGGGTCACCAATTTCATCGTATCCCCCCAACTGCAGCCCGAGTAAATGAGAAAATATATCCCCAAGCGTTTTTTACCATGTAATAAGAAACTATTTTTTTTTATCCAAATGTTTTAAAAAAAGACGGTATCTTGATTTCGTCGAGTCCGACGTCCGAGTCGGGAAAAACTTTAAATAAAGTTGCCTCCTTCATGCACATTCTCTTGCCACGTTAGTTATATGTATAACTCGAAAGAATCCCTTCTGAAATTTTTTCGTGGAGCAAACAGATTTTGTTCCAGGATTATCGTACCATTTCCTTCTCAATTTTATACTTTTTAATACGCTTTTTTTTTACCTCCATTATCATTCCCTGAAGCTGGCATGGGCCAAGCGGTAACAGTTAAAAATGTCGAGGTCGCGAAAACCTCGACTATGCACTTTTCGTGGGTTTCAATGTACCTATTTCGATGATAGCGTTGTTTATTTGAACACCGATGTCGGTGGAATTGATGAAGGTAATTGTGATGTTGTGTTTTAACGGAGGGCATTATACGTAATTTTCGCATACTAGACATTAGGTTCGAGTATATCAACACAGCAGCCATTGATATATTACATTCAGAATACTGGAACTCTTTTGAAAGTTTTGTGAATCTGTAAGCATTTTGAAGGTTTTCCAGGAATTTGAAAAAAATTTTAAATTAGAAAATTTGTAAGATTTCAAAATTTTTTTATCCTCAAAAAAATTGCAAACCAACCATAAACTTTCCCAAAATTTTGTAATCTTCTCTCTAAAATTTTGCAAACATGTGCAGACTATAATGTCTAGATGATCTTAAATTGAAAATAACTGTCATTGATATCTTCAAAACGACAAGAAGCTATTCAGAAATAGCGGATTATTAAGAGCACTAGACAGTCCTATAAAGAATATAAGAACCTTGCGAACTATACAGAATATTCCAAGACTACAAATTTCTCCGAAATCCGTATTTGAACAGGAAGTTTCTAAATGTTCCACAACCGACACCAATGGATGGAAAAATTTTCTTAACTCCAAGTAAAAGTTTGCTTAAATGTTTAGCATAGAGCCCAGGTTTGCTACAGAATTATCACACTATTGTCCTCCCAATTCTACTTTTTCTTCTCTCCATTATCATTACTCGGAGTGAACTCTCGTCCAAAGAACATTTGAAAATGTAGAAAATTGTTGAATCGTCGAGGTCGAGAAGACCTGGAGTGCGCACTTTCGGTCTCATTCAAATGCCCGCCTTATTTAATTCCCCAGACTCACTTTTCCGAGTAGTTTGAGAAAACCAATTAAATTATATTCCCGCTTAACACTTGGACTCAAACACTAACACCCATGTTCATCAACTTAGAAAACACGTGGGTGACTGCAAAATAATCGTATGTCATGCAGACTCGAACCTAGGTACAGAAGCATTAGCACGTACATGAGTTAACCCTCACTCCTCCAACGGGTCTAGTACCACTCGAGTCTCGACACCCAGAGGCTCTTTAAGACTTGTGAACCAGTGTACACCTGCCTGGGTGAGCTCTGGAATATAATTTGTAATTTAATTAAATCCGGTTATTTACCAAGAGCCACCCCTACCCTCGAGAAAAACCGGCAGATTTCCCAACGAGTAAGACCTACCATGTACCCTGAGTATGCCCCATACAGGCAGTTTCAAAATCACTTTTGAGAGTGTAATGAAGAATTTTGGGAAACAAAACCCTTAAAAATTGAGGCAATATGATGACCTCTTAAGGGTTGACAAAATAATCGAATTGTTGGGGAAGCCAAACAAGTGACGTCTCAAATTTCTATCAGAAAGTTATTGGATAGTGGTATGTTTATTCCATATTTTAAAAAGCTCGTCCTCTCATCTTTTTTTTTGTGGATGGACAAGAAAACTGAATCAAGCAGTGTATCATTCCCACAGAGTTTCCCTCAAATAATTTTTCTTCCTCCCCGACCCGAAAGTACGCTCTCCACCGTGGTCTTAAACGCCAGAAACAACGGCTTTTCTGGAGTTTCTCGACGGAGAATCGTTGCGATTGGCCGCAAAACTTTTGTGGCTCGCGTTTGCAGGCGAGAGTTGCTAACAAAAGAGTAAACTTCGGATCTCCACCCGAAGCTCCCCGACTCTTGCTTACGCATGCGCATGATATATTTCAGTGCCCAAATCGCGACCGAATGTGTCAAATTCCGAAGCCACTTTTTCTCTGTATACCATATACGCATAAAAGGTTCATGTCGCCAGTGCTCCTGTGGAACAAAATTTCTTGAAATTATGCATTAATTTCTTTAGTGGATAAAATAATATTGGATAAAACGAGTTGATTTTGAAAAAGTAGAGTAAATTAAAACTGTCCCCCACCGGCGAATGAAGAGACTGACCTAACCTGAAAAATGAACGATTCTTCATCGCGATGTTTAGAAATTTCGAGAAAGAGGTCAAAGTTGGAAGGAAAATATGCTTATAAAAAGTGATTTCGGCATTCTAATTTTTTTTTCGACATTTTTATTTTTTTTCATGCATTTTTACTTTTTGCCCGCCCCGACCTTGCAAAGTCGGGCGGGCTTGTAGTTCGCAAGGTGACCGACGAAAGGCGTGCGCGGGCAGGCCACAAAAGTATTCATCGTTGGATTTATTGCCATTTATTCAAAATTGATACATTTATTGTTGAACGTACTTTCGGGTGGGGAGAAAGAAAAATAGTATACGACACACAGCCAGAAAGTTTGATTTCCTGGCGTGCGTGATCTGAAGGCCGAGACGAATATACTATCTCTTAATTTTCACCTTGCCCATGGTACCATGGGGACCATCACCCTGAGTACGTAATTTTGAAACACCCTGTATAGGATGAGAATCGGCGAAAGGAGGGGTTGAAACGGGGAGAAAACTTCTCCTTTTACAGTCCGATTACTGGGTACACAAGCTCTAGGTGAAATACTTTTATCATCACTGGTAAACAGTCTGGAAAACGAAGTAATCTGCGATTCCTCAAACTCCGGTGGTTTCTGTTTTAATTCTCGATTTGATTTTCCTTCCTTGTTGCACTCCCTTCATGAGCATTCCCTTATATTATTCTCTCGTAGATCTACCTCGTCGTTTATTTTTTAATTTCCCGTTTATTCAACCCCAAGAGTCGATATTCAATCTCCCGTAAAATATCACAAACTTTCGTTTGTTTCCAATCGATTTCCCGGAAAATAATTCTCATTTGTTGCGAGAATGATAGTAGACATTCGGACTGAGTGTTTCAAACTTCATTGAAATATTGTCGGAATTTTTTGTTCATTGATAATCTTATTAAGATTCAAAAAAGAATTTTTGTTTCTGAAATATTACAGATCATGGGAGTTGATATTCAACTTTCCCTCCTATCAGAAACTTTCAGGTGTTCCAATTGATTAACCGTAAAATCATTCGCGTTTGTAGTAGAGTAATAACAGACAGTCGAAGCAAGTAGTCAAAAGTTCATTGAAACTTTCCGACGAATTTGTTATTTATGTTACCATTGGTTTTGCTAATTATCAAAATCAAGAAGTGTTTTCAACAGTGACGAAAAACGGGTGAGGCAAAACGCCGCTCTGAATGTATACGGAAATTGTGGGTGGTGGAAGGAGAGGGGGGGGGGCGGGGGAGGAACCCTGGGGGCACTTTAATTAATGCCAACTTCACGGCTGCTTAAAACCTAAATTTATTTCGTCGCAAGTTTCAGGGGAGATTGTTAATTATCCGGCGTTGCAGTTCAATTTGTAGTAACGCGAGGTACTTTATCGCACCTTTAGGCATCTCTGGTTTGTTTTAGGGTGCAAGTGGGATAAAAATTAATTGAGGTTGTACATGTAAATGAGAAATTTCGGAATGACTAATAATTAAAATCCTCAATTTCACTGAATATGCTGACCAGAAAATTATATTTTTCTTCCTTAACTCAGTGCAAACTTTTGTCAAAATGAAGCAAATCGGGTTCTTCAAATCTTGGAAACTGGGGCTTGGCAGGGCGCAATATTTTTAACACCGTCAGTCATTGGTTCGACTCATAGAGTGTTACACCCACACTTCGATTATCAAGTTTTTAAAGCCGTGTAAAAACATTGGAAGGATAGATGAGGATTTACCGAAGGACGCCTTATTGAAACCGCAATTTCATCAACTTGAACCTCGAATAATGATTTCGCTTAGTCTTGGCGAGGTGGTTCTCATTGCGCAATTGTCAGCTGTGCAACTGCTGAGGGATTCTCACGATCGTTTATTCGAGGGTAAATAATCGTCTGGAGCACCTCAAGGTGAGGAAGAAACGCCGGGAGTAATATGTAGCGAAGCGAGATAAAGTCCAAATCGTGTCTAGTCTCTACTGGAATCAATGCCCGTGAACCGGATACAATTGCCGGACACTCCGGAAGTTTGTGGAAGGTTCTTAACGATGACATGCATGCATAATTTTGATAGACAAGCCTGTAGCGGTGATCGAAAGCCCAAACAATTTCTGTATGAGTAGGTGTGATGAAGTGAGATCAAAATGATAGCTCTGTGAGCTATCATCAACGCCTAGTGTCCGAGTAGTGGGCTTGTGGAAGGCTACCTAACAACGTGGCTTTAGTCAAACCAAGCCCAGAAAAGCCTATATGGTGTTACAAGCTAATCACTTTGTTGCCAGGGCCACTCTAGGAGGTTGATGATGCTGCAAGCGACAAAGGACGCTTTCTCTGCGGTGGGGGCCTAAAATGAACACTGCCAAGTGGCAACTTCTCTTGTTAGGAAACAATTAAGGAATTCTCGGTACCACAATTACCATCTTAAAGTTGTATACGAAATCGGAGGAATGGAGGGAGGGGGGGGGCGGTTAGGACAATAAGTTGTGATGGAGAGAATAGGATCAGCTGACGCATTGCCTGCAGCTTCTTGCCCTACAAAGTACCGTTCGACCAATCTTCGAAATCTCATGCTTATGTCCATTAAAAATACTGTTTTCCACGTCACCATCTAATTTAAAACACCTTCAAAAACGCATTACAATTTCCACCCTCTAATAGAGGTATTCATCATCGACTCAAGCCCCTCCCACGTGTCCATGAGACCTTCTACCCCAGAAACAGCGTTATTTGTAAGTGACAAATGTTCGGGTTAAAATGAACTTTTTTCCACCCCAGAAACATGACAAAGTGGCATTACAAAGGCTCCGTGACAGTTTTTTTTATCTTGGAAAAAATTGCGGGCAAAAGAGCCTTGACGGGGGATGAGGGTTGCAGGAGAAGTGCAGAGCGAGAGGGAGGAGGAGAAAAAAAAAAGTAGTATTATAACAGTTGCCCATGGGGGTAATAGTCGACAGGGCCGGTTAATGCTTTGTAATGGTCGAGACCTCGGTCGCCCACCGGGATCGTCCCCCTTTTAACGACCTGTACCAGGCGTAACACGACCGCACGGCCCCATCAAATCCGATTCGGTGTACAACCGGTGGTGCTGTTGGTATGGGCCAGGACGAGTAACATAGAATGGCGTTTTGCGCACCAGCGAAGCCCTCTGTAAGCCGTCGATATACCTCAGTGAACCTGCAAACTTGCGGGACACGCCGGGGGTGAGTTTGTCTAACATCCTTGTCACTTGGAATATTAATGTCCTCGTGGATCGAGTTACCGACAGTTTGTCCAGTGCCAGTTACCGGAAGTCGCGAATTAGGTTGAACAACATTGGTAAAACAACACTCAGCGTTGTACGATGATTTTTTTTTATGATTCAACACCTTCGCTGGTTGCATTGGGTTTCATATGGTTCGTGGAGTAGTTGCCAAGGACACTTGATGCTGACCCATGGTTTTCCCCTTTTACTTGACGCGGTAATTCAATGGTGAAAATTACTATTTTGTTAGAGAATAGCAGACGACTCGTCCGAGGATTAACACGTGCAGTGCCATCGGCTTTGACGGTCTCTTCCAGATGGAAACGACCAATCGGACACATACACTTATGCATTAGTCAACTATATATTTCCTGGGGATAAACAGTTCCCACTGATGTCCAAATGAGCCCATTGGATTCACCCGGAGTCGCCAATCTCTAGGCTTAGCTCTACCAATTTCCTATCAGACACAATTGAGTGATGAGATAATGTTTAAACACGCATCACCCAACACGTTAACCTTATCATCCCAGTCGACTTCTCATAGAGGCATTCTCGCTGATATCCCAGTGTACATGATGCCCCGGGCGACTGATGCCTCAATATACACCATGTGCCCCTATCAATTTATATCCAGAATAGGAAACAGGGAAGTATGGGGGTTAATAGTCTCAGCCTGTCGAGACTTTTCGCCCTAGCTGACAGTCCTGCTCGTACTTTTTTTTCTGTTCCCATCTCTTCAGTCGACACTCTTTTCTTCGGCTATCGCTATTTTAGATAAAACCCGATTCAATTTCCTACGAGTCCCCGAGCAACTCCCCCTACGGAGGCCACCTCTGATGAGGGAAGAAAGAGCGACGGGACAAAAAATACTCATGTTACGATAAACATGACAAGGTTTTGATAAAAAAGCAGCAATGGACATGTGTCAAATTTCGGTAGAAAATGATTGATTTTGCAGAAAATGTGCTAAAGTAATTTTTTCGGAGGTCGAAAAAATTACAATGGGTGTGGTGTTAGATTGGAGGATGGTTTGAAGACACATATGTGTTGATCAATGTTTAAGGGGAAATACATATTTTTGTTCTAGGCAAATTAAATAACGAATTCGCACATAAATAATTGACGCAAAGTAAACTTTCAAACGACGGAAACTTGAACCTTGAAAATAGTCTGGAATCTGAACTTTTATTCATAGAACATTGTGTCCTCAAAATCACTCATGGGAATGTAAATAACTCTCCACTAATCTTGCCCCCCGCTCAAAGGCGGGTGCTTACCAATCATTTTACGTGCACTGTTACAAACGAATTCTTACACGCGTATCAATATACAACGATTACTGGAAACCTATCTGAGAAGCGTTTAATCACGCTTCCCACACTCCTAGCGCTAATAATGCTGGTACGAAGCCCGGAAGCCCGGAGAATTGCATATCTCTTATATCATGATATAGCGGATGATGTAGCCGCATTTGCCAGATGCGTGAGTCTTAGATAATACAAAATGCTAGTTTGAAGGTTGCTCCAGTTAATTAAATTGGATAATAATATAAAGTTTGATGGTGTAATTTTTTTCGCTTTATCACGTTTCACCAATATCATCTTAAACACAGCCACCCACCCACCTAACCACCCACCCACCTAACCACCCACCTACCCACCCACCCACCTAACCACCCACCCACCTACTCACTCACCCACACACTCACCCACCCACCCACCTACTCACTCGCTCATCTACTCACCCACCCATCCACTTGCCCACCCATACACACACACACACACACACACACACGCACACAGACGGGGCTTTGGTGTAGTGGGTAGAGTGTCTGCCTACTATTCTAAAGGTCCCGCGTTCGATTCCCGCTCACTGCAAAATATTTTTTCTGAAAAATATTTTCTCACGGACTCCGACCGATGGCAGGAACATTCCGTGTGTGCTATCGGCGGTATCCATGAAGTGAGACCGTGAGCCGGGACCGAACGCGACCCGTCGCGCGGGGGGGGGGGAGGGAGGATTCCAGCGTAGACGCCCGCCATCGTATCACAGGGGTTTCTGGAGGTTTACCCTGTGATTAGAAATACGATGAGCTGAAATGGCGAAGTCGGCCCCAGCCGCAATGGGTGGGTACTCTGATCCGTAGTATTGCCCATGAAGTAATGACTACCAGCGGTTACGTGGGTGAATACGAATAGAGAAAGAATGAAAAAAAAACACACATACACACATAGAGTCGGGGCTTTGGCGTAGTGGTAGAGTATCTGCCTACTACTCCGAAGGTCCTAGGTTCGACCCATAAAATGAGACCACCCAGCCGAGCGGGAACCTAACCCGACGCAGGGGGGGGGGGTGGGTTCCATCATAGGCGCCGGCCATCGTAGCACAGGGGTTTCTGGAGGTTTACCCTGTGTTTAGAAATGCGATGGCCTAAAAATGGCGAAAGTCGGCCCCACCCGCATGCTTACACGGCCGCTACCGGGGGCGTACAAATGAGAGGGACGGAGGAAAAAAAAACACACACACACACACCAGATGACCAGTCGCATAGCGAAATCGGGATATTAAAAACTGAACCAATTTCAGTAATTTCAAGTAATCTGTAATTTTCAGAAACTGATCAGGAAAAGATCAAATAGTTCAAACAGCTTGGAAAAACCTCAAAAATTCAAATTTTCCGAAAAACCAGAGTGATATCCAAAGGGACAACAGACGAACTAAATGAACTGCTTGAAATTCACTATCCGATTTGTTTCATTTTGAGGTCAGTAAAATTGTAATTTTTTCGTAATTTTCATTAAGCAAGCGTTGACGCAGTATATATGCAGACTAGGTCAACTAAGAATGTACAAGGGCATTCATTACGGCCAGTCCGCCTAATTTCATTACCAACAAAAATAATTTTCCGCTAATGGGGCAGAAGATATTTCCGTAGCCACAAATCCAGGTTTTAACCCGAGAACATTATATACTCATTACATATTTCTCCGTTACTTCTTTTACGTGTATTTTTTCTCCCGTAAAATGCCCGACTTTCCTTAACACCGGTGCTTGCTCAAGGCTCCCTCCCACCCCACCCATCACCTGGCGCGTTTGCGTGCACAGTACAAAATGTTATTTTTTGTCTCTTTTCATGAAGAGTGAATACAGAATGAAGGGACAGATGACTTCTATAGACTGATGGAAAACCTAAGTTTTGATTCTAAAATGTTTCAAATAATTGATACTTATAATATAATATGTCCTCCCGCCCCAATGGCTTGTTCGTTCTTCGGATCTCTTCTACTTTCCATCGAATTTGTAACTTATTCGCGATTTTCTATTTTCGTTTCAAACCGAGGTCATTGATTAAAACTGTTCATAAAAAGACTCCAATTCCCATTATCTGAATTTTACTATAACGTATTAAACCTCGAAAAGTTTCGTAAAGAACGTAAGAGTTGCGCTCGTATAGTCACTGTTAAGTCGTTACCAACTTGACCTAGTCAAGATTTTTATGATTGAACAGGGCATTTCGTTTGGTGTAAGATAAAAAGGGAGGAAATTGTAGACGAGAGGGAGGCTGAGGGACGAGAAATATAAAAAATATTCAAGTGTACGGACTACTTCGCACAACGCCGTTACCCTACAGTTTCCTACAGGCAGTTGCAAAGAAATTAGATAAATGCTATTGAAGGGCCTAACTGAATCAAAAGCAGTTTCCTTGTATTTAATATGATGATGGATGACAAAAATTGAAATGGCGGAAACCATTATGGATTGGAATTCTCCAATAATTTAGTGGATTATATGATTAGCTAAATTGAGAAACAAAGTGCTCATTACTCCTCATTACCCAAAGGGAAGAAAAGTTCTGTTCTGAAGAATCAAAATTAATTAATTTTCCACGTTGCAAGTTATTTACAAGATTTAACGACCACTATTGACAAAATGTGTTTTTTTATCTTGCTGTTCCTATACTCGTATTCACCCACAGGATCCGCCGCGAGGCCTTGCTTTGTCGACGATTCTACAAAGCCCAGTGCGCGCACAGTGCAAGTAGGTGCCAAGCGGTATGTGTGTGTGTTTCATTGCCGTCCTTCTTTGTATTCCCCACAATATCTGCTCTTGAGCGTTCCTTTAGACGGGAGTACTGGGAACCCACTCGGGCGACTGGGGCCGATTTTCACCATTCCAGCCATCGTATTTCTAAGAGCAGGGTAAACCTCGAGAAACCACTGTACTACTATGGGACACCCCCCCCCCCCGCGGTGGGTAAGACAAATCCCAAACATACTCTGTGTAAGCACCCAGTGAGTGGGTGGGTGAGTATGGGTGGGTAAGTATGGGTGGGTGGGTATGTGTGGTGTGTGTGTGGGTGGGCGGGTAGGAGTGGTGTGCATGTGGGTGGGTGGGGGTGATGCGTAGGTGGGGGGGGGGGGGGGTGTAAGGGTGGGGGTGGTGTATGTGTGTGTGGGTGGGGGTGTAGCCCTCTCGATATCGAAAATTAAACTCTCTATAAAAATAATTATATCCAATTCCTTACGGAAAAAACTTGTTAAATAAATATTATGATAATTTATTACTCGCAAATTTCTCTGTATTGTTCCAACGAGTCACGCTTATTTAACCCCACGAATTTTCACTTGTTTAATTTTTCCTGAACTATCACCACCATAATATTATACGTTATCACGCATGTAATCCTCATATCCGGCACCCTCCGTTTGTTTTTTCATTCACATCATGTTTATTCACAAGTCGAGTTTTTTGGTGCTATTCATACTTTCACAATTAGTCCATAAATTTACGTATGCAATTTATTTGCATTCCCAACGTTAAATACTATTATTACAGCGTTGAGTAAATTATTTTATCGTTTCACGAGAGATTTGTGATAGTTTAACAGGAACTGAACAATTATAAGCTGTGAGAAATAGATTTACGCTGACGACAGTTACAATCCGCGAAACAAGTAATAAAATATTACACTACGCAATAAATTTTGAGTAGTATCGTTGTTATGTCTATCTGCGGGTCATTCTTAATACACTGAGAGTGACTAGGCGCGTGCGCTATAGATAGACACTCAACGAAGCCTCGGGGCATTTTTTTAAGTTCATAAACCATAAATTTGAAAGGCTTGAGGCGAGTAAAAAATTCGTGGAAAAAATTATAATTTATTCATTTATATTTGTCAAAATTTCAGAATTATCAAGATTGTAAATTGCATAACAGCTGACCTAGCTCCCCCCCCCCCCAAAGTGAACAATACAAAAAGTGTCATCCCTTCGCATAACTTACGGTTTTTTTTTGTTCCCCCTAAACCTGTAGTAGTTGGCATACAACATGCCACACGTTGTTGCAAAGTTTTCTCGAAAGTTTTCGTGAGGTTCGGCGGGAAAAAATGTGAAGGAATGAGAGAAAAAAAAACATTGGCAAAATAGTAAAAAGTATCGTGCAACAAAAGTGATTTTTCGAGATCTACGAAAATTCAAATAAAAGTTTCTACTTTCCCGAAAGTTGGTCTCCTTTTTGGACTCATGAGCAAAGAACTACAGGTACAACAATGTCGATCAGACTTTGTCTTGATAAAGGAAAGTACAAATGGAAATGCAGTCTTGACGGAGATTCTTCATCAGCAAATTTTCTCTTAATATATCTGCTTTGTTGACCGGAGGATTTCCGCGTATTCTCCTTTGAGTCCACCGAGTAATGCCCTACCATGATGATGCTCATTAAACTAGATGAATTCCGGTCTCGTTTCTCCTCGCAACCCAACCAAACATCATTCAGAGAAGCCCGATAATCCCTTTTGATGGTAGCGACGGCTAATTCAAAGAAAAAAAAATTGCCAATTTGAGATTGTAAAATGTCTTAATTAAGATTTTTGGCGAAGTTCTAAATAATATTTTCAATGAATGGCCCGGTGGTGTTTCAACCACCACCATCTCCTAAATTTTGAGAGTTATGAAACAAAGCCATAAAGCATAAAATATATGTCTTTACGTAACGAACAATATTTGTTTAACTCTTTTTAGCCTACTGCTAACGGTTCTCCAGATAAGACGCTATAAACAATTAATTTTGGGTAAAATCGCTCCAGTATCTCCATCATTATACGCACCTTCAAGTGTTTATAACGTCGTATCTTAAAAATGGGTAGAGATAGGAGAAAGTGTATATAAAACAAAATGTTCCATACACAAAAATACATATTTCATATATTTTTTAATTTTGTTTTTGCATAATTAGGGCGCAACTGTAGATGAAATTTGTGAATGGTGCTTCAGTGTTCGAATATAGCCCGCGCGCACTGGCGCGAAATTTTTAAAAATATTGGTAAAAAAAATATGTGAGACGAGAACGCCAAATTGGAAAGTTTTGTTGTGTTACTATGGCGAACACGAACCCATTCAGCCACTATAGCTATTATGATAGCCCACTAGCATTATCTTTACTGAACATTTATGGCATCTTGGAAAATTTCCCTGAACATTCTTAATAGCGCAAGCAATCAATGTTTTACCATGCAAAAGTGGCCTAAGGTCGAAATAGAAAAACCATAAAACAGTGAATTTATGAGCAAATTACAGAATTGAAGCCTCGCATAGCATAAAGAATTGTTCCATAAATAGAATTGTGGAGAACTGAACTCTCGACAACTCGAATGATTGAAAACTTTTCTGACAATCATTTCAAAGCTAAAATTGGGGGGGGGGGGTGAAATGGAGCTAAAATAGGCCGAGAAATTCATTACAAATGCACCCTTGTCGAGTTTGCCATTGATTTTTCCTCATTATATTTATATCCCCGCGACCAGGATTGAATTGGTTGTATGATAATACCCAAGTGTTTGATGTCAACAATACTCCACTGCGCTGTAATATCCTGTAATGGCCGACGTGAACAGAGATCATTGGATCAGGATGTAAATTCAATTAACAGAACAGATCCCGCTCAGGAGTGATGCACTGGAATTAATATCCGTAACGTTTGTTACCCGATATTCGGTTGTTTAGTCTTGAATTACACTCAGGCATGCGTGGCGAGTGGAGGGAATATTGGTATTAAACACTTGGTATTTGATAAAATGTTCCGGAGCAGAATGGACGGTAAGAACCATATTAACCGATCATGATTATGCCCAGGTGGGAATTGACCACGCGATGAAGCTTGATCAAAGATTGAACGAGGCTTGTCTAAGCTTCGCCGAAGCTGTGTTTCGAAGTCTCTGCAGAGCATGCGAATGTAACACCAATCCCAGCTTAGAGAATAAGCTTCATCCTAGCTTGGTTACGTAGGTCAATACAAGCTTCGAACTTTATCTTCATTCAAGCTTCGGACTTTATGTTGGTACAAGCCTCGAAATTCATTTTTGTCCAAGTTCCAAAGTTTCTCGTGGTCGTAGCACCGAAATTATTCTTGGTGCAAGCTACAGAATTTATCTTGATTCAAACTTCGAAGATAGAAATATTGAGGTTGGGCCAAGCTTAGTTGAACGTTCGTTTCCAAACTTGGGTCTAGGTGGTGAAGCAATCCTGGATTTATATATGTATCCAATATTAAACCGAGTTTCGCGGAAGCCGGTAAATCGAGACTAGGAAAAATATGCTTCAATCCAGCTTAGTTCAACCTTGGTTCAAAAGCTTAGGTTTAGATGGTATGAGCAATTATATATGGTATAAGATTCTAAGCTAACAAAGCTGAGCTCAGACCAAGCTTAGCACAACATGGTCTCTGAAGCTTCGGTTTGGATGTTTCTAGTAAGCTTGGATGTATGTATGTATCCAATATTGTACATAGATTGGATTCTGTCGGTGGACCAACGCTAGGGACGCCAAGATAGAGCCAAGCTTGGCACAAGCTGGGCCAACAAACTTTGGATACCTTTGTCATAACTAAACTTCCTTTCATCTAGGCTTACACATGGGATGAAGCTATGCCGAAGCTATCAAGTCCAAGCTTCGGCATCGAAGGTCGGACCAAGATTGATCTCATCGCTCAAGCTTCGAATTCCCCACCTGGTTACTGATCAACAAAATTCAAGAAGTGTCATGGATACTTGGAGATTTGTAATTTGTTACGATAATCCCGAAAATGAAAAGTGGAGGTCAGTTGCTCATAAAAGTGAAGGTAAGCCAACGTATTCTGAACCCAATCATTTATCCTTCTCCGTTAGCCTCTCAAGTTCAGGGTTGGTATATTATACCGACTCCCCCGAAGACTAGATGCTTCCAAATTCATCAGTTTTCTTTTCAGTTTCAACAGTTTTTATTGCAAAGAGCCTCACAAATGGTCATTGCCCGAGGGCCTCAGTCAGCATTTGTATTACTTTGAAAAGTCTGCCTGGTACCATAATCATACGAACATCCTTTGGCAGAACAGAATACCTCCAATGACCTATCGGTTTTGTACTTCACAAATCATTAGGAGTCGTCATGTATATCGATTATCTTTAGTAGTATAAGGACCTCCTCCTTTAGGGGTTAATCTCGTTATACCCACGATTCCAGGTCCTATATTGCGTCACTAATTATTCATCGATCTCCATGACTGGCTTCACTCTCATCTACCTCATAGATACATGAACTCTATATGCTTAGAAGGAAGAACATTGGCAGGTACATAATTGCGCTCATTGCTACGATTTATTCAAAGGAGCCTAATTCCACGTATGAACATCCTCCATCTGGTGAATCTTCCCTATGTACAATCGTACATGAGCATTGAACTACAGCATGGATCCTCACTCGCTCCCCCTATTACAAACACTCTGAAAAGAGAAGCGTCTCCGGGTGTTTGCGCGTACGCACAAGAGCTCCGCACACGGTATACACACGGAGTATAGAAGACCAGACCGACCATTCCACATTCCATTGGGCCGTCCCTCGGCACGTAATGAAGTCAGTCCCGGGCGTTCTAAGCCCTCTGGTAATATCGTGCGGCAGGGCCGCCGAGATAATATTGGTGATGTATGCTAACGGACTTTCAGTTTCCTGCTCTCACACCCCGTCTTTCCGAGCCAGCTTTTAACCCTCTTCGTGTATCCACGCACAAATGATTTAAAGGAGGGGTGGGTGGAAAAATTCCGGAATTGCGGGAATTGAATTGAGAGCATTTTGGGAGGCAAGAGAATTTTTTTTCCACGGTTGTTTTTTCAGACGTTGGGGGGGGGGGGGGGGGGTGGAAACTGGGGCGGAGATTTGACGGACCAGGGGGAAACTACGGTTTATGGGGCTTTGGGTTGGGTTGGACTGGGGAAATTTCAGATGAATTTTCCTTGGTCAAATTTCGGTGCCGAAATAATTCTTTTGAAAAATTCAAAAGCCAATCCGCCTCACACACAAATATTGTGATTTTCGGATATAAAAACCCTTTCAATTTTATCGTATCCCAATTTTATCTCTTCGTAGAAATTTACTTCATTGGAGAAAATTGTTTCTCAATGTACATTAGAAATTCAATGCAAGCTGTAAATTTGAAGTGAATCGTAAAATTCAGTGAAATCAGCGAATTCCTAATATGAATTGAAAATTCAGATCACTTTAGTTCTCAGCATTCATGTTTCATTGGAAATTCAAGCGATTTGTGAGAGTGCCGTCTTACCTTTACGTAAAACCCGCGAATGCTTTTGAATGCTGTCTAAAACTTGAAATTGCATAATCATTTAGCCCTTAAGAAAAGCTGGCGGTGGAATTTCAAATACTATAGGTGGACTGAAATGGCCCGAAATGGAGTGCACAAATATCTGACAAAATGGTACAACTGTAAATTGATTAATTACAGTGTTGTAAATTTGAAAAATTGTAAACGAGAGAATTCAGTTTATTTACATCTGATTGGGCAGATCTCACAAGCCTTCTATTTCTAATTTTTTAAATTCACCACTGGGAAAATTATTTAAATTACTCTGGACCTGAAATAAACCAGATCCACGAAATTTTCTTGACGTTTTATGTTTCCTGAGATTTTTTGCGCAGTATGTTGGTGTGTCTGTTTGCCTGGGTTTGTGCATGTCACATAAGCAAGCACGTCGATGCCACGTGTTTAAATAAAAAAAAAACTAATTATTCTTTCTGGGATTAATTCTGGATAAAATGGAAAGCGCGGTATAGTCACAGAAGCGTACTTTTTCGGGAGATGGAAAAATTTCAGAATCGCGACAATTGGATTAAAAAGCATTCGAAGGGAAGAATTTTTTTACGAGTATTTTTTTCCCTCGTTTGGAGGATATTTTCAGGGGAACAAGAGTGGAGTTTTGATCAACCGAGTGGAAATATTGTTTATGGGGATTTTTCGACGTGTCCGAGTGACAGGTCCATCACACGTGCATCAAAAAATAACCATAAAACACCATTTTCCCTCAATATTTAATTTACCAAAAAAAACCTCACAGAGTTTCTCGTTCTGAAAAAAAAATTAGATGATCCTAATTGGTTTAGGCAATGCGAAACCACAAATTCAAATTCAAATAGACTTAGAATACAATTGAACTGCATATATCCCTAATATAATTTTTCGCGCTGTCACTTTTCAAAATTCTGTCAGGTCCCGCCTCGAAAACTGAATGAGCCTGCTCCATAACGATAAAAAAAAATTCAATTTTCCTTTCATTACAAAACTCCGCCGCTCCCTCAATGAGCGCTCATGATCACTGCAATGAAATTCCCACAGCGATGCTCTCAACCACTTAATCCCATAATGAACTAAAAAAGAAAAAAAAAGTCCAGCAAACCTTTGTGATGCCGCAAATGCGAGTGGCCGCAGCAAGGTTGTTCGAAGTAAGCGTGTCCTGGATGAGAACCGGCTGGCCTCAACGCCTCTATCGGCCCCAGTAGTTGGGCCAAGACAGCTGCTAGTACAGCTGCTCTAACCAACACCATGGCACACATCCTAAACCCACTGGCACGCTGTTCCATCATGACAGAGATTT
Source organism: Asobara japonica (assembly GCA_026005395.1). Taxonomy (NCBI): domain Eukaryota; kingdom Metazoa; phylum Arthropoda; class Insecta; order Hymenoptera; family Braconidae; genus Asobara; species Asobara japonica. The sequence continues at coordinate 1,179,724 of BQMI01000334.1, forward strand.
TTCCCCACTTTTTGTTTGTTGCTCCAAGCCAAAAAAAGCTCTATCAAAACACACGTGAGTCGCCCCTCGTGCAACAATCCGATGTTCTGTGATTTCTTCCGTCACAATTTACTTGTAATTTTTTCCCACACTTTTCTCTATCACACTTTGGTCCTTTCTGCAGTCCAACTCCAAAACCTAATCCTGAAGGTTCCACATGCGATTGAATTCCTACTAGCTGGAAAAGCTCTCGTTCTCCGTGATTTCTCGCAACATTTTTATGTGTCACAACTTTTATTTTCCAGCAATTTACCTCGTAAACTTCGAGAAATTATAAGAAAAGCTCATTCTTTTGCAGCACCGGGTTCTGTCACACTTTTCTCCTTACCATAATTCCAACACTCCTAAAAACAGATGACCTTGAATATCTTCCTACCCGGAAAAGGCCTTTTATTCGTTATATATATTGTCACACTTTGCGCTCCGCAATTTAACTCCTTAACTTCTAAAAATGGGAGGCACTTCCTGTGACCTTGAATATGCGTCCTCGTGGCTGGAAAAGCTTTTGCAGGAAACGGGCATTCAACCGGAGTGCGTCGGCTCGGTAGATTCACTATCTCTCTCTCCTGTTCTCTGGGGTTTAAAGTCACTGTATCCTTCCTCTCTTCAATGCCAACCGCGTGTTCTCTCTCCCCCTCGCCCGCCACCAACACGCGTACACACTTCTCCTTCCTTGCCCCTTTGAGGACAAAGGAATTCCACTACACACACTATCCCCCCACTAACACTCGCCAAACGATTGAAGAAAAAAAGAATAGTTTTTCAGGTATACACGGGAAAAGGTCGGATGACAATGACCGGGCCCACTGACACTTCTTTAGTTGAGTTATTTCCCACTTATTTTCCGGAATATGTCAGCGATGTTACCACGTATTTTATCCAGAATTTTCCAATGTCGGCCTCCTTTACGATTTTTATCAGCCGGATGTGCTCTATCATAAAACATACATGTCAATGTTTACAAATCGCGCTCCATTTCGAATACGTCACTGGGCCGCCTGGCATAAAATCCAAATGAAAACAGTAACGTAAAATACATTAACGTTTAGGTTCGGAGCAAATCACTTTAGAGCATTAGGAGCTTGACGTATAAACCCGCTCATTCATCCTCTTGCCAACTCAACAAAAATGAAAAACACAGAAATGAGAATAGTGGAAATTTAATCGTCACATCTGTTTTTTGATTTTTCCCCAATTTTTAATACAACTTCAACCATTAAAACCCTAATATAAGTCGTTTCATTGTTTTGGAAAAATTAAACAAATGGCGGATTTTTGCGCGGGAAATTTCAAATCAACATTTTTTTAGTGGCAGTGATGTTTTAATAGTTTTGAGTATACGCAAATTTTTGGTAATACGAGAATAGGTTTATATTCGCACTAAACATACTGCATAGTCGTGAAATGATTTTAGTAAAATATACGGAGCCGAGAATACAAACCTCTCTCGTCAGAGGTCGCGGCACAACTATCAACCCAGGAGCATTGCCGCGTTGGGCATACAGTCGGAAATTTCCGGGCGCGCTCGTGCATATTCGGGCATCGGTCTTTCCCCTATTCGCCCCCGACACTGGGTATACACGGTACACGCAGCGACCGAGCCGCTGAGGAACGCTCGTGTGCCGATGTGTATGTTGGGTGTGTGTATATGGGGGACTGTCCAATCCGCACACTCTACTCGACTTTGCCTCCTGGCGCAGCAGCCACCCGCGAATCACCTTTACAGCGTCTTTGTCGCTCCTATATGGGATTTAGCCTATAGTAGGCTCGACTGGCACACCTGCCGAGCGAAAAAAAAGCGCCATAAAAAAAATAACATAAAAGGCTTACGTGCGCCGGGGCGCAGCGAGAAATGTGTACTCACGTGCGACGCAACGGGTGCATCTTCTGGATAATATCCCGGGTGACCTAGTTACCATGGGGTGCTTTCTTTTCTATTGAAATGTTGTTTGTTGGTCCAGTAAGCCTTGTACACTGTTCAACGGGGTGGGAAATTTTGGGAGACAATTTTAACATCATTTACAGCGATGAGGAGTCAAGAAGAATTTGCTAAATATCGCCAGAGGCCATCTGGAATCCTGAATTGTTAAACGTTGGATTTAAGGGAAAGACACATAATAAATAATTTGTAAGAAATTCATTGATTCTTCGAATCGTGTTTTCCATTTTCCAACTCTTCTTTTGAATAATTACCCAAGTATTAGAGTGAGTAAAAAAATTGAAGCAACCAGACCAGAAGTTGAGTTACCGAGGCCGGATTAACTTGTGGGAGAAACCAGTTTGGATCCATGGAATTGCTCACTCGTTTTTAAAGTATTTGCAATTCTCAGTCTGATAATGACCTAAATCTTCAACAAATTGGGTAATTGGGTAATCTAGGAATATATTCGCTGCAATTATCTTGTTCCCTGAAATTCCAATCACCAGTGTCATTCAAATTCCGACTTCTATGGAATATGCATGGCGTATCAGATTCGTGAATGTCGATACTTCCCCAAATCTCAGACGAAATATAATCTTCAGGATTCATATGTGAAATGTCAGCGAATGGTCTGTAAAAAATGTCCACGACCCAATACGAAAAGGTCGCGTAAAATTTTTTAACAATACATGAGTGTCTAACTGATTCGATTTCGAGGTATTTATTAACTCGTGACATGCGAAATTAATTAGAATCATCTTGAAAATGAAACGACTCGAATCTTTGAAATTTTCTCTTTTCTCGACCTTTCATGGCGCCCTGGTATCCAATAAATAAAATGCCTGGGTGACTTCGTGTGTATGTGCATTCGTGAGCATTTCTGTAGACTGCGAATGTGCAGAACTCAATCAATTTGAACTTTTTTGTTTTTGATTGCTCTTCTGCAAAGCGGAGTGTGGGAAAATTCCGACTATTAGATAGGAATCGAGTTCCCTACTCCATTTTTTTTCCAATTTTTTGAAGTGACGAACTCTCGGAAGTGAAGGGCCAAAAAATACCATACCCGGGCATAAGTGGTCTATGAGGGAATCCCCGCAAAACCATACGCACGCTATAGAGCTGTAGCGCGCGTGACATGCAAGAGAAGCGCGACTAGGAAAGGGTTGAAGATGTTTTATAGACCTGTTTTTTGGTGATCCCACGTTTAAGTAAATTATTTTCCCTGACTGCCTAATTGAAGCTAATTCTGATGATGATTTTTTTCATTCCCCTTTCACTCTTTTAGCGTATCGTTTCCAAAGTACTGTAATCTTTTAGAGAAGTTTCAAAAATCCTCTGAGCAATTGTTGCGTAACGATGAAACTTGGTAAGTTATTGAAGAATCATATCATGTACAAACGATATTTTCTCCTCCACGATGTGATCAATAGTTGGCCAGAAATATAAAAGAAAGTATCGTGGTTGAAAGGGTTTAGTGCCTCGGTAAGCATATGGGGGAAAATTTGTGACACATCATTGAAAGCATTTTCCAATTTGACATCCCCTCTCATTCATTCCTAAATAGGGGATGCACCCACCGTTGTATTCGTTCATGAAAAATTGTATATCAGTTGTAAACAATTAATATCAGCAGTGCCATGAAAATGTCCGCTATTTGTCCAGCGTGAATGATCGCCGCATATCAAATGAAAACAGCCAGTAACTGCATGTGAATGAGCGTAATGTGCGTCATCACTGCGCTTTCCCGATCCCGTAATCCAACTCATTTTTTTTTTCTCAGCGCGATAAATTTCGCGATGTGAGCCACAATCTGCGGATCGAACCAATGAGTTCTTGATTGAAATCGCATAATTCAGCTTATATAATGCGAACACTTTATTCGATTTGGCTGGTCACCACCATAACTCAGGTGGGAATTGACCATACGATGAAGCTTGATCAAAGCTTGGACGAGGCTTGACTAAGCTTCGCCAAAGTTGTGTTTTGAAGTCTCGGTCCATCTGTGCAGACCATGCGAATGTAACACCAATCCCAGCTTAGAGAATAAGCTTCATCCTAGCTTGGTTACGTAGGTTATTACAAGCTTCGAACTTTATCTTGGTACAAGCCTCGAAATTCATTTTCGTCCAATTTCCAAAGTTTCTCGTGGTCGAAGCATCGAAATTAATCTAGCTCCAAGCTACAAAATTTATCTTGGTTCACACTTCGAAGATAGGAATATTGAGGTTGGACCAAGCTTAGTTGAACCTTCGTTTCCAAGTTTGGGTTTAGGTGGTACAGCAATCCCGGATTTATGTATGTATCTAATATTAAACCGAGTTTCGCTGAAGCCGGTAAATCGAGACTAGGAAAAATATACTTCAATCCAGGTTAGTTCAACCTTAGTTTAGGAGCTTGGGTTCAGATGGTATGAGCAATCTGGGATGCATGCTTGTTAAAGCTAAGATTCAAAGCTAACAAAGCTGAGCTCGGACCAAGCTTAGCACAACATGGTTTCTGAAGCTTCGATTTGGATGATTCTAGGAAGCTTGGATGTATGTATGCACCCAATATTGGACGTGGATTGGATTCTGTCTGTGGACCAACGCTAGGGACGCTAAGATTGAGCCAAGCTTGGCACAAGCTAGGCCAACAAAGCTTGGATATCTTTGATATAACTAAGCTTGGTTTGATCCAGGTTTATACATGGGATGAAGCTATGTCGAAGCTATCAAGTCCAAGCTTCGGCATTGAAGGTCGGACCAAGATTGATCTCATCGTTCAAGCTTCGAATTCCCCACCTGGGAAGTTACCTCTTCAAGTAGGTTAATAGAACGCCCCGGCAACACATTCAAAACCTGAAAAAAGTAATGCGACACTTTTTTCGTGCTCCGAATAACAGAAAAATGTATTATTGCAAACAACATAATTTTGATACAGTTACAATTGTTAGACAAGTGGGATAAAAATGTAAAAATGCACATATATACCTGAAGGAAGGAGAAGCGTCCTTGTGGTTGCTTTGTCTCCCTTCATCCGCCAAAGAAAGAAGCTCGGGAATATTAGAACAAAGGGGATAAGATGAGTCTGCGAGTTGTGCAGTTTCGTGGCTTTCTTAACTCCATACAACTGGCGACAGAGAGAGATACCATTGTTGGTAGTCAAGCGAAATGGAACAGAGAGAATCAGAGGAGCGCTAGAGTTGGCTATACGTCCCGCGAGCGCGTCCTCTTGCAACGAACGGCAAATCCCATTTCATTGAAATAGTTTAGAATTTCATGAGATCCCTGGGACCGATGCTTTTTGCGCTTTTCGAGGAGCCATCCACGGTGTCTGTGCCGTAGCCCCTGTATATTCCTTGGGTAGAAAAAAACTCGATGAAGGGATGAAAGGAGAGGAAAAAAAGCGCAAGTACCTCGAGTGCCTTATGGAAAGCAAGCATGAGACGATCAGCCATCTAAAAGTGCATATCCGACGTTTCTGGAGAACAAAAGTTGGTAATATGAAGGAATACTCTTCAATCGGCTAACGCACCGCAGGATTCACCAGGACTTAGCTAGGGAAGGATAATGCATATAGTCTCAAAAAAGGTTCAAACTTCTGTTACTTCCGTATGGGTCGACCTCCCGCCCCCCCCCCCCTCCCCACCCAATTTTTCTTCAATCCAGAAAAATATCACAAATTAGACCGACTACCGGATCTCTCTATACAAGTCAGTTCACTCGACATCTTGCATTTGGGGATAAAAGTATAAAATCTCGATAGAGTCATCGCCGCTGTTTCAAACTTTTCCTAGCCACATGCCCCCATCTCCTCGTATAAGAACTCCCGATATTCCATAAATCCAGGCAACCGGACATGATGGTTACGGTCTGCATGAGGTAAAGGCTCCTCCAAAGTCAAAGTGTCACGGGAAAACTTGGCTCCACCGCCCTCCCACCCTCTGCCCACAGTACACAGATCCACTGAAAGACGATACGTTGGAAAATAGGTGGAAAAACAACGTTGGGATATTCTCACATGACATGCAGACACACGATAGTTGGTGCTGGGCGAATGGGCATCAGGGACGAAAAAAAAGGTGGTGAATGAGAGAGATAAAGAAACGTAAAAGAGAGAAGTTTAGTCCTCTGCGAACACGAGCATTCCCAGGAATAAACGTCCGATGGTCTCGCACGTATTCCAACCAAAGACCTATAGTTCCCCTATAAATGCACTGAAGAACTTGATCCCTCGTATAATTTCCATAAAACTTCTGATCGTTCTTGAGCACGTTCGCATATAGAAGTTTTTTCATCGAGTGATATCCAGGGTTGTACGGTTGTACGTTGAAATGTATATGAAGAGAAAGGAGAGAGAAATAAGTTGAGAGGGGTCATTGATGGGTGAGGATGGAGTGAAATAGAGGAAGAGAGACAGGGGAAAAAACAGTCACAGGACTTTTCGCCTACATCGATTGGGGAAAAAGATTTTTTATGTTGTGAAAGTGTATTAAATATTCATCGACGTCGAGTCTAGCTCACACGTATTCTGTGTCCCATCGACTGATAAAAATAGAGAATAGGGTGAGGAAATATGGTGGAATATTGGTCGCTGTATTGGTGAATCCAGTGGCATGCAAATGTGCTTTTTCCTCGTTTCATTTTTGCCCACCCCCCCCCCCCTCCCCCGGCAATAGCCACACGGAAATGTTGAATACGTTGAGACAAATGAGGAAAAGAGAGGTTGGTGGCCGACAGATGCTAATGTCTTATTCTTGAGACCTTCGGGCGCTCGCGGCCCCTCGGACCCCACTAAATTATACTTAATATCTACGCAGCGTGCCCAGCACTTATACACCAGGTTGCGGCTTTGGTAACACATGGTTGCCGTTGGTATATCTCAACAAACCTTTCTGGTATTGAGGGATATAGAGGGGTGGATCTTTGTTCCTTGCGATTCTCATCATCCTTGGATTTTGGAGTGGAGTCATAGACCGTAACAAGTTGATTTATGGGGTGTACTAAAAAAAATAGCAAGCTTAACTCTCTCAAACATCTGTGTTTCGGTTTTATTAACTGCCCGATAAAGAAAGTTATTGGTACGCACCAAAAAATCGATATCCATGAAAAAGTGGGATTTTTGATGAAATGTGCGCGACGTCCGGTGAGGGTGTCGGTGGGGGTGGCAAGGGAGTGGGGCGGGGGATACACGCGAGGGGAAGCCAGTCCTTTTTCCGCACATTTTTTCGCCAGTAACTTTCTCTCCTTTGACACTTTATTGCCGTTACCCATTTCAACCTATTATATTCAGTCTGTATCGATTACCCGTCCAAACCACCTAGTTTACCATTATTGTTCCTAGCATCGACTTCTCTTCGGGCGTATTTAAAAATAAATATTCGAGGAAAAAAAGTGCAAGGAAGAGATATTGAGAGAAAAATTGTCTAATTATCAGTTCGATAACTCGGGAGAATTCAATCCAAGGACTTTACTTACCGGAGATTCAACCGTTGTAATTCCCTAGACGAAGCTATCTACCATTACTGAATCGTCAGAAGTGTGAGATAGCGGTTCTGGAGGGTACTCGAGGCGTAAGACCCGACCTTTATTTTGGATCCGTTCAGCTATGTTGTTATATTAATACAACTAATTGGAGGGGATTTATCTCGGAGGTTTCTGGCATGCCAGGTGCTCCCCTATTGCTTATTAAGCAGGATGAAACTATACCGTTAAATATGTTTCATGTTCAATAGTTGAAGAGAGAGTCTTTTCATTATTATTCCGCAATAGAACTCCAGTTTTGGAAGTCTATATGACATTATTGTGAAGTTTAAAGCGGTATAGCAGGTAAAAATGATCATGTTTTTATGGAATTCTGCTTCAATATAGCATACGATTGTGCTATGGAGCTAGATCGAGGGAAACTAAGAGGCTTAGACTTTTTACTCATATCGTAAACTAAGACTATAGGGATCTGGATGGTTGAAGAGACGATGTAATCATCAAAGCGACCCGTGCCCCCCTCTTGAGTGCCTCACGCCTCGATCACACAGGATGGAACGACTAGTGATACCGTACGCCCCTCTTCATCTGGGTGTCACGCTAGATTTAATTAATGCAATTTAGCATCCATCCATCATCTCTCGCGTTTTTGCCCTAACGAGGGCCCGACGACCCGACGTGCACCATCCAGCACTTTGACGGCGATGCCTCTCGATTATATCGACACCTGGCCATCCCCATTTTCCACCCCTTTGCAGCCCTCGTCTATCTTCGGCCGTCTGCTTGCCCTCCTTTGCCCGTCGGATGTCAATGTCGCCTAGAGAGGCCAGGTCGTGCTGTGATTGGGGACATTTTAACGTCAATAGCGACGTAATGTTAAGCAAATTGAGGATGTAATACATTCTTTTAGGCTTCTATAGGACTGAATCTAGTTCATTTCATATTTTCTTATAGTACTACCTCCTCTTTCTCTATTCCCAGAGGATCAGACGCTGACCTCTCACGCTGGATACACAGACTTCGACCAAAATATAATCTACACCGAGAGAAAAATTTGAGAAAAATTATTTTTGCGTGAATTTCGCGGGATTTTTCTAGATCACATTAAAATTCCGGTTCATTTAATTTTTCACTGAATCACATTGCGCTTCAGAATTACGCAACTTTTCTGCTGATTTATGGTGATTTTTTTTATCCTTGTAATTAGGAATCATGGCTACCATTCGATCCACTTATTTATTCAACAGGCCGAAACGAGAATTCAATATTTACGTGAAACGAATTGTTGAAAAATTGAGGTATTCATTTGAATATTGCAAAATACTGAGAGAGATTTTTGTCGATTTTTTTAATGCGTGAATGGGAGATTCACTTTGTTGAAAATAAATGGCAGTCAGGCACTCGTACTGCTGTGCACGATTTCCATTTTGGGGGTGAGGGGGCGGGGGGCGAAAGTGCATTTCATCACTATGGATGAAGGTTCTAAAAAGTTTTTGCACCAATGTTCATTGCAATTTGGTTTTTTCGGGGTACTTCTGTTTATATAGCCCCGGCCCATAACGTTTCAAGAGATGCATCAATGAAAGTCTTCATGAAGCGCTATAAATTATTTATTACTTTTTTTCATGTGAATTTTACATTTGCACAGCAGTTTAAAGGAGCAAGCTTTTTCTCACTCATTGTTGAATCTTTGTTACCTCCAAAATTTAACACGTGCAATTGGTAATGAACATTTTGGAACTACGGTGCATATAAACATTCCACTGTAAAAAATCCATAAATTTTTCCACCATCAATAATTAAAATACCGATAGATTGATGAAAAACATTCCAACAATTCATGGGCATTCCTGATTTTGCAATATATCGATTACTTAATCATTATATCGTTTTATTTATTTTTTCATTCTTTTTCCCTCAGCAATTTTATCGATTTCTGTCAAGGTAATTCATTAAAATATTCATAGCAAATATTGAAAACAAAGAGTAAAGTAAATTGCCATGTAAATTAAAACTGGAAAATTGGCTGACATTGATTAAAAAAATTAATACATATGATTGTACCATAATTTATTCATCAATAAATAATTGAGAAATTGAAAACATGAAAATTTCACCTGTAATTCTATCTCAATGTTGATACAATTTATTTTGCATTTCATTCAATGTTAAAAAATTAAATGAAATGAATGAGATTGCTCGACGAATATTCAATTATCACCAATTGACATCGATTGTAAGCATCCATGTAATACTGCGGGCTAATTGAGTATTATATACCCCTAAGCTATTATCAGTGTTAGCTGTTATCCCCCCCCCCCCGCAACCATGGCGAGATATAGCCAACTGTTGGGTCCCTGGATAATGGTCACTTGTGTTTGATATTGCATTCTATATTTGGGAATTGAAATGCTTGTCATTGATGACAGAGTTTTGTGTTTCGGTCAGTGCCGCATCATAATGATTGTATTGATGTCATTATCAAAAACGAAATATGTCAATTTGCATTAGTGGGAATCTCGTGATATGCCGAAGGAAAAGCGGATTATCAATTAAATTAGTTTTGTCGTTGGAATTTCGGCCAATGGAATGACCAATGACGTCATATGGTACCGTCAAAAGCGTGGTCATGTCCTAAAATTTTGCTAACTGTGGTCTCTATAATTAAATAGAGAGTCCAACTATTCAAGAGTCACTGTAATTTAATGAGCACTCTTAAACTACTGAATGAGAAGATTCCCTTCGGCAATCATCAGATCTTATGCCACATGGCTCGAAAGGATCCGATGATATAGAGTATTTCCTCAAATTGCGTCTGGACATGGCTGCCGGGTGTCTGCCTTTTACGGCCCAGATAAGGTGGAGCCACGGCAACTTGGTCAAGATTGCCGTGTTCCCACCGGATATAACCATTCTTAGGCCCGGATAGTCATACAAGGCCCGGGCCAGGACTTTGTCAGGAACACCGGACGAAACATGGGTTTTAATTGAGCCACGTCTGCCGGATACTGGCCTTCCACGGTCAAGATAAGGCGGAGCCACGGCAACCTGGTCAAGCTTGTCGTGTTCCCGTCGGATGTGACAAGTTTTACGCCTGGATAGTCATACAAGGCCCGGGCTAGGACTTTGTCAGGAACAACGGATGAAACATTGGTTTTAATTGAGGCACGTCTGCCGGGTATCTGCCTTACATATTCCGGACATGTTGGAGCCACGGCAACTTTCCCAAGATTGCCGTGTTTCCACCGGATGTGCAATTTTTGTGCGCGGATAGTGATACAAGGCCCTGACCAGGCCCTTGTACAGATAAACGGACAGATAATAGAATTTTAGTTGGGCACGGCTGCCGGATATTGGCCTTCCACGGTCTAGATAAGGCGAAGCCACGGTAACTTGGCCAAGATTGCCGTGGGCCCACCAGACCCGGCCCTTACGTGACACAAAGTTAGCCTGTCCAAATTTCTAGTCGGGTAGTGGTATGAGCATGTGTGTGCCCCCTTCGGGGCACAAACAGAACACTTCGATTTGGTATTTCAGCACGGCGTACTAAATTTATTCTTCTGCAATATGCCCCGGTTAATCAGTATGAACCCTATTCGTGTCATAATGAAAACTTGTGAATTTGAGAATTCTAAACTGACGCATTTATGAAGCAGATAATTATGAGTATTCGAATAGACGCACGGTAGTAGGAGTGAGACGCCAATAGAGGTGCGGCCGCAATAAAAACGATAACTTTAATACTTCACCCAGTGGAACAGTATAAACAATTGCAATTATTACTAACATTGCATATACTGCACGAATGCCATCCAAAATGTTATCCACTCGATTTTGCATGGAACCGCTTCGATTGAGACCGTCATGACAGCGCTGGGTTCATTCGTTCACTTATTACATACACAATTGTTGAGACGGCCATACCTCCTTAATTATGCAAATTATCAAAAAACGTCATCATACATAACGTAGGGTTTTTTATATGGGCAACGACTGTTCTTATATGAATTTTGCACTAACTCTAACAGTTTATGCAGTAGAACCTTATAAACAATTGAAATTGTTAATAACAATATATGTACTGGACCAGTTTCAATCAAAATTTAATCAGGTTTGAAGATTACCAAGTCGCTTCGATTGCGTCATACAGTATCTCGGTTGCATAATTTGATGGTAAGAAATCGTTGGAGAAAGAATTTGACCATATACATACACCGACACACACACAGTCGGGGCGTTGGTGTAGTGGTAGAGTATCTGCCTACTACTCCAAAGGTCCTAGGTTTGCACCCGGCCGCCAGAGAATATTTTTTCAAAAATATTTTCTCATGGATTCCGACCGATGCAGTAACGTTCTGTGTGTGCTATCGGCGGTACCCATAAAGTCGGCGGTACCATGAGACCGCCCAGCCGAGCGGGAACCTAACCCCACGCAGGGGGGGGGGTGAGTTCCATCATAAGCGCCGGCCATCGTAGCACAGGGGTTTCTGGAGGTTTACCCTGTGGTTAGAAATACGATGGCCTAAAATGGCGAAAGTCGGCCCCAGCCGCATGGGTGGATGTCCGGTACGCCCCCTAAAGGAATGCTTAACGGCCGCTACCCGGGGCGTACAAATGCCAGGGACGGAGAAAAAACACACACACACACACACACACATATGCATACATCTTGTCAAACATGGTCTAAAATGGTCACAAATGTCATGAAACGTGGAGATGTGTTAAAGAATCCATTTTCAAAAATGGGAGGCATTTCAATGACTTCCTCCATCGGGACGTTAAAAATCTAGGCGATTGCAAATATTTTCCAAAATTCAATTCAAATTAAATTACGTACATTCTACTTTTTCAATCACGAGGAGATGAGTTTTTCCATTGCGTGTAACAAAATTGCCATAGATTGCTAACCGACTATGACAAGTTAATCTTTGCTGAATCAAAATTCGGAACCGTCTGTCATGTATATTTTCATCTCCGATAGCCGCCCCAGCTCTGACATGCCATTCTCTAAAAATATAATAAAAAAAAGAAGATAAATAAACTGCGCTTCAGAATGCATTGAAACCCATCAATACCGCATTTAAGGACGAAATTCTCATCATGAATAGCGATAACAGGCCGGAAGGGGTCTGAGCCGCGAGCGAGACACAATGGGTGGAAAAAAAACTCGTGGATATTTCAGAGACTACGTGGATGATGTGCTTTTCAGTTTTCCGCGGTAAGAGGAAATTGAAACAGCTAACCACTTTGGTCGCTAGTCGAGAAGATGAACCAGACGAGCGAGAGAATGTGATATAGATAGTGAATGAGTTTGGGATAGACGGGGATAGTAGACTCGTGTATTGAGAGAACAAGGATGACGGACCGTAGCGAGATTCAATCAAACGAACGCATATAAATGAGTCGTTTCAGGGGAAAACTGAATTATAAGCTCGCGCTTATACATATACATGCGCATCTCTACCCTTCGCTGCTTGCATTCCAACACAGTGTGTGTTTGCACTTGCGTGCCGAAGGGAAAGATGAGAGAGGGGTTGGAAAATACCCACAGCCCCATGGTAAACGTTACCCGCACTCTAGCCGTTCCCCTCCGTGTCAGCAAATGTCCCGGAATGCCCGTTTACCAAATGACCCACCCTGACTTTTACCCTATCTTGTCACCCACCGTGTTCCGGGGGTCTCCAGGATTATAGAGGAAAAAAAAACACGGAATGTGTAAATCTCTTGGTTGAATTTGGGGGATGTTGTAAGAAAAGTTGGACAGTTTGGAGAAAAATTTCCCAATTTTTCAAATGCTTCAAAAATTAAAAAAATTGACGAAAATAAATTTTTCATGCGTCCATTTTAAAACAAAGAACTCAAGAAGAAAGAAGAAAGAAGAAATAAAAAAAATTCATATCACCGAAAAATGAGAAAGTTGAAAAAAAGGGAAAATTGCAAAATGCATCTCTGGAATTTAATCGGGGCACTTCATTTATTGTGACCGAGTTTCCAGCCTAGCTAGCGTTGATTGGATTGAACATTTTTTCCCAAATGTCTGTTCTCCTTTGACTTTTCCCCATATCCAACCGCGTCGTGTCTCCATGCGAATATTGTGTCAGTGAAAAAGAAGCACACCCCACGTACAAATCGACAGAACTAAAACTGAAATTTTTTTACCTCACCCCTGGGGATGCGATTTGCAATTAATAGTTGAGACAGTAATTGAAATATTCCAGAGACATCGTGGAATTACAACTCTAATGAACATTGAATTCGACGGTGGATGAGCGCTTCGTATACAACGAAATACACAATCTCGTGTTCTCATGAGAAAAAGAGAAACCCACGAAAAGTAATTTCACGCGAATTGGCCTGGAGCGTCTGAAAATTGTCACTCATTCGATTTAGTGACCTATTTGAGAGAATTAAATTGTAAAAAAATTTCACTTACGCCGCTACATGAGATTTCTTGAAAATGCAATTTTGAATGTTTCGTCATGAATAGGTTACCGTCATTTAATTCAAGATAAAGGGGATTCTCTGGGAGTCCTAATGAAATTCAAGCAGAGCTTGAAGATAAATTTATTGTTTTTATTTGAAATAACTAGTTGAGTATTGTATTCGTGCGCATATATACATGTGTGTGTATTTTTTTCTCTCCGTCCCTCTTGTTTGTACTCCCTGCGGTGGCTGGTCTCAAGCACTCCTTCAGAGGAGCCAGGTGGACACCCATCCATGCAGCTGAGACCGACTTTCGCCATTTAGGCCATCGTATTTCTCAACACAGGGTAAACCTCCAGAAACGCCTGCACTCCGATCGTATATGGGTGTGGGTGTGTGTGTGTGTGTGTGTGTGTGTATTTATCTGTGAGTGTTTCCACGATTTTGCTATTACTATATCTACTTTGGTAAACCAGACTGAGATCTACAAAATCATATTGATAGTATATTACACGATAAGGGCAGAAAGTATGAAATTCCTGCACTGCGCGCAGTTCAGGGCTTTCAAACTTCTGCCCGTGTGTTGTATACTATTTTTTTTTATAGCCGGTCGAAAGTACGAAAATTGATAATTTCGGTTATAGATACTGATGCCTGCCCCGACATTTGCAGCACGCGCGAAGCGAGTGCTGTTTGTCGGGGGCACGCATAACATAAAAAAGAAACGCAAAGAAAATTACCCTTCAAGATGTGTTTCTGTTTCTATTATCAATCGTGTTTCTGCATCAAAATCCCTCAGAAGCTCTTCCTCGTCCATCGACTCATCACTGGACATCATGGCCTTTATTAATATTTTTTTCAATATTTCATTAATTACACTGAAGTAGTTTTGAGGTTACATTTCACATTATCGTAGATAGAGGTGATGACTAGCGACTGACAGCAGTCCCGCGCACCGATGCGCGGAAAAAAAATGTCGTCCCGCTGTTGTAGATGGCGTGCGTGTAGTTTCATCGATGCACGAATCTTAGACTTTCTGCTTCGAAATTGATGACGAATATACGTATTTTCGACCGAGGTATAAAGAAAAATTAATTTCGCCATAATCATTAGAGAGCCAGATATCCAATGAAACCTGTTTTGCCACATCATGACTGATTTACTCATTATTCACGCAAAAAAAAAATATAAAAAAGAAATGCCGCGATACTGCTTGCTACCTACAGCCAAAATGAAAGTTGCTGAATATTCACACTCTACCCAATAATGTTCAATGACATTTCTCCTCACACATATCCCCTCTCCCCTCGCACAAAAATTCCTCTTCCCCAAAAGTATAAAAAAAAACATGGAGAACCTGCACTGCATTTAAACACGATTGATTTTTTTTCATCTCGCGAATCTATTCCATACATTCCAAACACTTCTCTCGAGTAGAATATGCACAACGCGGCGCGTAAATAAAATAGGTCAAGCGCTATGTCGGGATGGTGCCTTCACAGTGCACTTTGTACATTGCGTCATGTGTGGTTTTGTAACGTATCAAATTTTGCCCAGAACGTTGTTGACAGTTTGTTTCGTTTGTAGAAGCGCTTGAAAAGAAAACAAATGTCCCGTCGAACCTATTCAGCCCATGTTCGAACTGTTACAATGAATGTGACTATTTTGCGCACGGTGGGGGGATAAACGTCAGTGACGTGAATGCCGAAACATTGCGAGTCAAGTGACATTCGTCAATGACTGAAGTTATGAAAGCCGATGGATGAATGGAATGGAGAAAATTGAATAAATTGATTTTTTTACAGGTCAACAAATCTCGGTAGAGGTGAAGAAGTGCACAAGTCTCGGTAAGTGGAAAAGTGAAAAAAAAAAAAGAATTAAATGGGAAAAGCAAATGTCAAGTGGTATGATTCCCCGGTGGAGTTAAACTATGGACAAGAACTGCACAAGACAAATATAATTCCTGGTTTCGCCCTGTCTGTTCGCCGTACTTTTTGGCGGGGTTTCAACAAAATTTTTCCAAAGTTCCCCCCCGTCCCCATCACCCTCCCTGGCCCTTTTACGGCAGTCGCTTAGTATGTTCTGGAACCACGACTTTGTATGGACTTACAGTCTTCTCCAGAAGCTCCAAGTTCTCTTTCTTCATCTACTTTTTTTGTCTGGCGATTTCTATATATTTCTTCATCCACATGAGGTACGTATTTTTCATGGCGTAGGTATCGATGTGATTACTCTGTCAATAGGTTTTCGAATTGAACGATGTCTTGGGGGCTCGGGGGGAGGGCGTGGGTGGTCTGCATGACCATTATATTAAGCCAGAAAAACTTATTTTGCTTTCCCGAGCACCAAGTTAAGAAACCAAATTACTAAGATTCAAACATCATTTCATGAGAAATATCATTTGGTGCGTTTTCTAAAAAAGATGTGCTTGGAAAAAATCAAAATCTGTCTCATTCAGAGCGGTTATCATTATACCAGACCACCCTTAATCAGACCAGGTTGCAATATCAAGTGACACGAAAGTTTAATTGTTAGGTGGGAGTTTTGTTGACACAAACTTATCTATATCGTCTTATTATGTGAAGCGCAGATATCGCAGACAAGCTTCATTATGGGCAAAAATTATTGATGGAATAAATTATAACGGAACTTGATAAATAATATTGTCCTGATGTGATGCCCTTTGTTCAATCCATTATAGATTGTTATCTGGGATAAGTCGAGAATAACGAAGGAAAATGCAATGAATATCGGAGGCTCTGAGATCAACTATTTGTAGTCACTTGCAGTTGAGCTAACGATTGCGTATTATGGAGCTCATTCAAGCTAAAGCCAGTTTTTCATTGCTTGATTTTCCGTTTATTAACGATGAAATCACTTAATGAGAAGATATTGAGTGAAGTATATCCGGGTATCAATTTTTTTTGTTATTTACCGCCTTTTTCCCAAACGGTACAGCTTACTCTGTATCCCGTTTATATACTTTGTTTTGATTGTCAATTACTCTGCACTCGAGCATTAGATTTTGATCGGCTCGGATCAATTGCAGTCAGAGTTGCTAATTAAGATCCCATAATTATAGCCAATTCTATTTTTTTCCGAAGAATTCTTTTCTGAAAAACCGAAGGAGAAGTTGAATATTTGGAGGCCGAAATTCTCAACTGGTTGAATGGTGCAAACGAAACGATATAGCGCAGTTTCGATGTAACGAAATATCGAAGTTTCGATACAACGAGATACCGAAGTTTCGATACAACGAGATATCGAAGTTTCGATGTAACGAGATATCGAAGTTTCGATATAACGAGATATCGAAGTTTCGATATGACGAGATATCGAAGTTTCGATATAACGAGATATCGAAGTTTCGATATAACGAGATACCGAACTGTCGATATAACGAGATATCGAAGTTTCGACATAACAAGATATCGAAGTTTCGATATAACGAGATATCGAAGTTTAGATGTAACTACATCTCGAAGTTTGTCTATAACGAGATATCGAAGTTTTGCTACAACGATATGCCGAAGTTTCGATAGAACGATATATCGAAGTCCTCCGATGAAATCGATAACAGCACAACACGTACTAGTGATAAAATATGGTGTACGACTCAGGCAAATGTGAACACAGATTTTGGCAAATATATCAAATGGGGATTGAGTGGCCACGCGTGAGAATGTCAGAATGAAGATCCCAACGAATACTGAGAGATTCATTCTGCTGTGGGTATGATGGATGATGGAATAAAAACGCTGAGAGGGGTACTCTGATTCCCGTAAGAATGAGATGAAGATGGAGGATCTCCCGTGTATTCAGGGGTCAACGTAATTCCGGGTGTCGATTGAATGATGATTTTTTTTTTAGAATTTTTTCAGATAATGGAAAATTTTGATACACCGTTAAAAGGACATAGAAATTTCATAGACAATATTAACTGAATTTTGAGAAATGTGAAAATGAATTTGCGGAATATTTTGAATGTGCAATACGAATCCAATTTTTCAAAATATTAAACATCTAAGAAAAATTTTGACGACATTGAATGGAAACGATTGAATGAATTAAATTGACTCCACTACGCTGAATTCATTAATACCCATTCTTACGAATGTCGAAGTTTTATGCCTCAGGAAAACGTAACGAAAGAAGGGAAGTTTCTTGAATTACAAAAATTTCGACTTGATCTACGCCTTCTTTCCATCTAGATCCAGATCAGTCCTGAAAGTTTAATTAGATTTTTCCATCGACTAGAAAAAATCTGCAAATTCATAAGAGCACAACCTGCGCTTCATTTCTCGTAACATTGAAGTTTCCCCATTTTCCAACTTCAATCACCAATTTCACCGGGCCGTTTCCGCTGATACAGGCGGAGCAGCCGAAGAATCTTTACCATTTCTTTCATTGGTATTGGCCTCGTCCCAATTGAATACTTGGTGATATGTGCGTAGGTGATACAAGCTGATATATCCGAAAAGTTGTATTATCTCAGCCGGAAGCACGACTCAGATACAGCGAACGCTATCATAGTTCCGTGGTCACTCAACATTTACTTCCCGTTACGAGTTCCCGGAAAAGTAGTGCATTTTACTTAATCATCTACACACTTGTAACGAGATTGTCCCAATTTTCATCTCTATTTTGTGATAATTAAATTTCAAGGGTTTTGAAAATTTCGTGAGGCTTTACAATGTGAAAAACTTCGGAAACAACGTACGCAAAAATTTCCTTCGGAACAGTTCGAAAAGAAAAATTTCATAATGACATTGTACGAATCGTCTATCTCGTCTATAAATTTTAATGCAACAGCAACCAGTCTAAATCCAAAATTCCATGTTTTTAAAATCGGAAACCTTGAGCGTTTACATTTCTGCGATCCATTTCAAACTGTGATCACGAATTTTCAATATTTTATTATGCGCTTCGATACTGAATGCTAAATAGAAATTCCATTTTTCGAACACATTTTTTCAGCATTAACCATGAATACGACAAAATTGGAGTGGAGGTGAAAAAAATGTAATGATCAGAAGGTGGGGGGGGGGGGGGGGGGGAGGGCATTCCTCCCAACTGTAGACCAAAAATTGCAAATTGCGTGTTTTGGAGAACGTAAAAAAAAGGCCCACAATATATCCCAAATAGCATGAAGGCAGGAATAACTAAAATTTCATGGTGTATCCAGAAACCTATCTCGACAGTTTAGGTGTAAGGGATCTTGAATAAAATGTCCCCTGCCGTGAAATCTCAGAACCCCTGAATGGTTCTTCTCTCAAAATTAAATACGATTTTTATTCTGAAAAACTTTCAGACTCCATTCAAACATCCAGACTTGGTTGTGGATGTCAGCTTAAATCCACCGAGCATTGACTTACCTTCATGCAGCTTCTCCAGAGTCCCTGCAGCCCAGGTTCCGCCGATGACTATCAGTATCACACCTACCCAAGTAATCCAGGAGGCTCGCTCCTTCGTGATATCCATCTGATGCACCTCCATGGGCTGTAAACAGATAATAAACTCCAGTCAGTGTTTTTTTTTTTTTTTTTTTTCACTCTTTCTCTATTCGTATTCACCCACGTCCCCGCTGGTAAGCATTACTACATGGGCAATACTACGGATCAGAGTACCCACCCATTGCGGCTGGGGCCGACTTCGCCATTTCAGCTCATCGTATTTCTAATCACAGGGTAAACCTCCAGAAACCCCTGTGATACGATGGCGGGCGTCTACGATGGAACCCTCCCTCCCCCCCCGCGCGACGGGTCGCGTTCGGTCCCGGCTCACGGTCTCACTTCATGGATACCGCCGATAGCACACACGGAATGTTCCTGCCATCGGTCGGAGTCCGTGAGAAAATATTTTTCAGAAAAAATATTTTGCAGTGAGCGGGAATCGAACGCGGGACCTTTAGAATAGTAGGCAGACACTCTACCGACTACGCCAAAGCCCCGTCAGTGTGATTCATGGTGTTTGAGACGTCGGAGTTAGGTGTAGCGGGTAGGGTGTCTGCTTACTGCGTCAACGTCCTGGAATCGAGCGCTGAAAAAAAATTTTATGACGAAAAATTTCTTTTCGGATTGCGATCGACAACGTGAACATTCCGCCTGTACTATCAGCGATATGCATAGAACGGGATGCGAGGCCGGACGGGAACCCAACCCGACGGGACCACGGGGGGGGGGGGGGCGGGGAGAATGATTGACCTTCAACCTCCATTTCTTGAAAATTCAAGACTTGTAAAGTTTTTATACTTCCAGAAAACTGTTCCTATTTCACCGAAAACCAACACACCCATTGAAGTTAATTATGAAATCCAATTGGCAGAGAAAATATTCTAGAGTTAGAAAAATCAAATGCCGAATGAAATGTGAGGTGACTGAGGCAGAATAAAGTACACCCTAGTAAAGTACGAGAAAAATTGCCATACCTTCCCATAAATATCAAGAGCTCCACATTATCGCACAATTTCCAAATATTTCTCATATATTTCTGACTTTTCTACTTGCTAGTGTAGAAGAAAAGTCAACAGATTTACATGTTTTCGTAATAACCACCAAAATTCCCCCAGAAACTTGGAATGTTTCGCAAGTTGTTGTGCTTAGCCCCCGACTTTTTCCTATAACTTTACTATCCATGCAGATATACCATCTTGCCTTCTCTAGAAATAACCCATCCCCCATAATCGATGATACTTTATTTGATAGGGAATATCATAAAAAGATAAATAACAGTCATGCGCAGGGCGCTATAACCGTAGCAATGAATTTTTATTCGATGCTGTAGTGGCCTGAGATATTCCCATTTTACTCATGTTAGAAGCATACGGGGTGACTCTGACGTTTTCGCGATAGGGGGTAGTAGAAAAAGTGGCGTGTCATCAGTTAGCTGTCCTGGCAACAGTGTTTGAGGTGGTTTTGCAACTTTATGTCTGCGGTGCGCTCTGCGAACTGACAAAAAATATGGGCAAAATGATGAATGATGCGAATGAGAATATCGCAATTTTGGTGACAAAAAGTAAAGGGACATATCATCTGTACCTTATCCTTACATAATTGATGTTGCTAATAAATTAGCAGCACAGTTCGGGAAATGAAAATGAAAAGGAGTAATCCTTCCTAATTTTACCCCCCACTCGGAGGGAATGTGGAATCCATGGGCAATGGGGAAAAAGGAAATGTGCATAACTTTTGAAAAGCGAAATAATTGGTGTTCACACTTTTGGCAAGAATTCTCATCAATTTTTTTTGTGTAAATCAAAATTTAGGGAGGTGTACTAGATGCGTAGGAGGATCTACACCACGGACGTGTTCTAAATCTCACGCGTACATGGAAAAAGGTGCTGTGCTTAGGGGATTAAATAGTTCCATGTGTGTATGAAATCAAATGTGTACGATTCTTGTGTGCATCAATCACACCCTATCGATTTTATCCCCATTCGGGAATATTCGACCAAATTATTCCATTATATACCTATTCCCAGATCGGTTTCGCAGTTTACCCAATTCGAGTTCATTTCTTTTACGCCAAAAAAAACATAAAAATCTTTAGATACTCGAGACTTAGGGTGTGTTTGCACTGCGATGGATCCATTCCTCCCGAGCAAATATGTTTATATCGGTGTGGAGTAGTACCGGAAGAATCATCCCCCTCGAGAAAGTTTTCAGAAGGATATCGCTGGTGACTACGGTCGAGGGTATAAGTCTTAAATCACGTTAGATGGAGACCCATTGGGTGATGTGGGCAACATCGAGAGTTCAGTGAGTGAAAAATCTCCAACGATTCTCCCGGCTAAGTTGGCCTGCGGGTCGGTTTCCCATCGACAATTTTTGCTGACTTCTTTTTTTTTGCACTATTTCAGTTTATCAGTTTTCTTTTTCATTGGATAGAACACAGAAACGAAACGGCGAACTATCGGGTCTATTAGAGCGATACCCACGGCGCCGTGTGTCGAAAAGTTTCACTGACCCTGTCTTAAAAGTACTGTGGCCGAGTTTCCCAAAGTCGTGAGTCTAAAGTTGCTTCAAGTCTTTACTGGCATTTTTTATTTCCGGGATTTCCGTCATATGCGCATTATTTGGGGCGAGAGTTTCGACAGAAAATAGAGGGGTTTTATTCTTTTGGGGTTGAGAAAGTCGTTTTTCCGTTCCGCATGCAAGTCCTACATTCGCTATTATGTTGCGTTCTTTTTGCTTGGAAATGAAGTAGAACGGCTCGGAGCGCATTTGCGCAGGGTGTCCATTCGTAATTTTTGCGGCCATATTCACAAAATTCTATACAAATTTGATGACACCTTTCTGCATATATTATCAGAGCAATTTTTCCCGATTTTTCGGAACGTTATTGTAATTACCCCTAAATCGATTTTTCTTTTCGCTTTGTAAATGGTGGTTTAAGTATATCAAAATGCTTCCCGTCGAATTTTGAACAAGTATCTGTGTGTGTGTGTGTTTGGAATCGGAATTTTCCATTAAGGATTTCCCACGAACGAGTCGAACGATCTGAGTCATCGAGATTTTATTCGGAGCGTCGTCATGGAACTCAGATCGAATTAGTTTGTGGTTTAAATCGGCCGAGCAGTTTTCTTGTTATCAACAATTGAATTGTTTACAACGCTCTATTCCGAGAACGGTAAGAGATGCGGGAAAAAGTATTAACCAGAGCTTGCTCTGTAAGTGGAAATGCATATTCAATTTCTTATCACTTTTTTCCATATTCGTCATAATTAAGGAGGTATGCCGGGTTTAACCTTCGCGCGTTCGCACCCCTATTGGCATCTCACTCTCAATCCAGTAAAGCGTATAATTCTCGTCCTCCCGTTGACTATGGGGCTAGTCAAATATTCATAATTATCTGCTTGAGAAAATGGGATTGTTTAAAATTTTCAACTTTGCAAATTTTCGGTGTGAACTTCACGGGTGACACTGATTTACCCTCACTAGTGTTTGTTCTGAACCCAGTCTTGAAACATTTAATTGGCGTGTCGGAAAATGTAAGAATAGCAAACAGAATTTACAGATCGGAAAGTTTTGTTCGTGTTCCCAACGGGGACACATTTCTACAAACACTAGTCTATAAGAAAATCAAGTACAGAAAAATTCGACAGTGAATAGGACAGATCGATAATGATCAAAGTTCAATCAGCAAAACTGCATAAGCTCATATGAATATTCATTTCTACCTAATATTAACTTCCAATTAACTGTTAAATTGCAATCACATATCCATTGTATTCATAACTCGAGTGCTAGTAGTTGACTGTTGACGAAATTCGATTAAATTCCCTGAAGTCAAGTTTCTTCCTCTAGTCCTACAACGGTCGTCTTAAACTTGATTTGAATAATTTCCAAGAACAAAGCACAGGTGATTGTTCATGGAAAGTTTTGGCTCTACTCATTCTGTCGTGATGACAGTACTGGAATAATAAGATTGTATTCTCTCATCTCTGGCTGAATTTCCCGTCCATAGAAATTACACGTAGCACGTAAATGATTGAATCAGCCAATTCACTAAGTCATTTAGAGGATATGAGTGGAGATTGATTTATAAATTGTGGAATAATTGAATGAAAACTGTGTTATGTTAGCAAGTTATGAATAATTTGCTTTTCGACTTGCTTTGTAATTTTCCTAATTTCTCACAAATAGAGATGAATAAATCCATGCATTAATATTGGATTAGGAATTGTGATGAGTTATTTCGAACGTAATTGATCGTATTTTTTTTAACCACCGTCGTTAAAGTTGAACTCTGACGGACACATTTTATATTAAAAGTCGTTGTTAGTACATAATTAATTGGGCTGACTTTGTAGAGTATCAACTAAGAATACAATGCTCCGGCAAGTGTCCGATAATTTTACATCCAGCGACCAACTGTCTGGTGACCCACAATCCCCCAATTTCTCCAAAAAAAGGAGAAAACTGAATTTTTAATGAAACCACTGGTGTCACTAACCGTAAATTGATGGTCTGAGAATCCGTTTGACACGTACCTGAATTCATTACCTCAAAGGCACAAGAATTCCTCCGATATCTAGATGCCAATGCCACGAAGGGTTCACTCAAAGCTTATGATAGTTACGACAAACGGGTACTTTGCCCGTCGGTCAACTGTATCCGAAATCCTCAAGCCTTCAACAGCCATCGAGAACTCAGTGTGCTCGTTTACCTGTATCTACCCAGAAACGTTCGATTTTGGTATGCACGCCCGTCTCCTTGTGCTTCAGTAAGCACGTAAGTTGCAACTCAATTGGCATTTCACAAACAAACCGATTCTAACGTGGGAGTTGCCAATCCAACCTATTTACGTCCTTTCAATGGTACCAACATTTATAACTAAACGTTAACTTTGGTATCCGCGTAATTGCATTTCGTGGAGTAGTGGTCTTCCGAAGGGCTTTACGATAATTGATTTCCGGTTAGATTATTTTGAATGGCAGTGCTTGTGGCTGTGATGCTCGCGTGTGCATATTCAATAGGAATGGATTTTTTTAGATAAGGGTTGTCTTTCCTTAGCCCGAATCTCTGTAGTTGGAATTTTCAGTGGTAATTTTTTCATGATCACCGTCCCAGGAAGTCCAGAAAACAAAGGTTGTCTGTAGCTGAATCGAAGATACTGTGCCCTGAACTTGGGAATTTTTTCCTCTGCTATGATTTGTTTCCAAGTTATGTCACTCTTGACATCACAGAGCTGAAAATACAAGTGCTCCAGAATCAGCTGCGAGGCAGAAATGTGACCAATCAGGTATATTGCTTGAGGCATTAGTGAGGGATAACGAAGTTAACGAGAGCTCAGTTAAACCGAGTTAGCGACCAAGGCGACAGACATCTCTGGGAAGGACACGAGATCTCAGGAGCACCGCCCCAACCTCTCGTGGAGTAGTCCCTAAAGCCTGGGGATGATCTTCCAGGCTTAAATCTTCCTGATTCCTGTTGGAGTGTGAGGTTAAATTAGGGAGGCATCAAAGTCCGCTACTTACTGCGGTCGTACACACTTCTTCTCCCTTATTCATCTAACTTTTATGGATTTAGCTGGTGACGGAATGGGGAAAGCCTAAGTCTTACTCCACCAATTAAGGGGATCTTAGGTTATTAGGATCATCAGGGAAATCACTCCCATTATTATTTCCGTTCATGATTGATCAACTGCTCCCTCTTTAGTTTATTTGTGAGAGACATAAAAGCTAGAAGTGTTTAGTGTATTTGGTTATTTTCTGATGTCGGAAAAAAAGGATCGCAGAATTTGTATGAAATTTTGTGTAAAAATAGTAATTTGTGCTATAAGTACGATAAGTGGCGGTTTGCGAGGAGTGTGAAGTTTGCAGCACGAGGTATGGCAAGTCGGAACCGACGCTCGCCGAAGGCGAAGCCCCCCCCCCTCCCCACTGCGGAAACAAAAAGTCTTTCGGAAAAAAAAATTTCGTAGGAATAAGTGTATTGTCACCAACGTCAACATTTTGATAATCAGTTGAATGTACAACGGCCAAAGTACTGGACTTTGAACAGTTTTCAGGATTGTCAATTAAATTTGGGGATTCTTCATCACTTTCATCACTGTCCGGAATAATTATGTGTTTTTTGGGTTCCATCTTCCACTGTTCGTTTTTTTAAATTGTAATTTCACTTAGTTTGACGGTTGATGTGTGGCCTTGTATAAATTATGTCAACAATGTAAATTCAATATGGTGGCCTGAACGATTATATGACAACGAACGCAGCGCGCATGCCCGACTATGCGCGGCAAACTTCAGAATGTACTTTATCGTCCATGGGTGATAAAGGACACCGTATCGCTTGCCTCTCTACTTTGTCTCCTTTGGGTAGCTACTTATCGCGATGCGATGCAAACGCCCCTTTGCCCCTTCTGGGTGGAGGCCCTGTAAGAGCCATGTATCGGGCCCCAGTAATGAAAATGACTTCAGCGAGCCTCGGTTCCGACTTGCCATACCTCGTGCTGCAAACTTTACACTCCTCGCAAACCGCCGCTTATCGCCCTTATAGCACAAGTTACTATTAGTAGCATGTGGTGGGTGTCCTCTGAGTAGCCAACATGTTTACAAGTGATACAAACTTTGCACAAATCGTCACGCAGGTAGTAATGAAAACGTTCGCCAACAGATGACAATGTTGAGAAAGTGAAGAAAATTGTTATGGAGAATCGTCAAATCATTATGACAAAACTTGCTGAGTATGTCCGTATATGGTTGGCTCATACCATCGAATTTTTTTCGGCAATTTTGGAGATGGAGCGGGTGGAGTTCACCGGAGCGTGAAAAATATTATTCTGTTATTCCAGAACAGACTATCCAGACCAGAACAGGAAAGGTGTTGTAACAAATGTCTTTCTTTTTAAAAGTGTTAATTTTCAGGGTAGGGTGATCCATTCAACCTATTCAAAGTTCTCCGAATAATCATTGAAGTAATTTCAAAGTAATTTGTTTCTTATTTGGACTTCGATCCTTCCGTCGCTTTGATATGCCGCGACCCCTTCCGGCGGTGCCAATGGAGACCGACTTCTTCCCGAACTATACAGCATCCACACAGTTTAAACCAATGAACGCAATGCCCATTGGAAAGTATACTCCTCGGTTTACCCAGTAATTGAAGGAGAACCATGGAAAACCTGAATTTGTACAACCTTTTACAAAAGTCCCGTTCGACGATGAATCTGTATGAGTTAGGATTTGAACCATTCCACTCTACTATACCGAAAGGAGACTCTCCGTACGGGGATTCGATCCTCGGACCTCGTGCGCCAAAGGCCAGCGGTCCAACTACCCGACCATTGCCGTCCGTCGTAATCGCAAAGTGATATCAACTTACAACCCGACCTGATTGGAGGTTTTTCGGTCTTCTACCTCAGTTACGCGAGGTTTTTATAGATACACTTGAAGAGTATACCTTGTATGAGGATATTGAAAAAGCATTACATGTTCGTAATGTTTCGTTCTCAATTGTTCTCATGTCGAAAATTTAATACAATAAAATTTAAATTAAAAAAATTCAATATGCATAAATTGAAAAAAATAGGAATGCTCGAATCGATCGACCGGAATTCGAACCCGGGTCTTCCTACTATCCTGATATCTAATTCCAACCCGACCTTTGGTTCTCTTGTAACTAAGAAAAGTATCGCATCGTCCTCTATCTGCGATAGCTACATGCATGTTAACCATTCCGCGAACCGGAAATTGTTCGTTGTATAACGAATTGAAGAAACGCCATGGCTCATAAGCAAGCTTCATGGAATGATAAACTTCATTCGCCAATTCAATAATTAAAAATGAGTTGAGAATATTTCACCCTCGAAAGCTGCGCGGGTCATCGTAACAAAAGCCCCCCCCCCCTCCCTCGTCCACTTAATTTCCCCAGTAGCTTTCTGGGGCTGCGCACTAGGATTAAGCATATACATACCCAGAAATAGGGAGGGACAGCAAGCATCTCGGATTTCAATTTCGTACATTCCACGCGTTTCTCTTCACCTCCCACCGCCCGCCCCCTTTACTTCCTTCTTCCTGAATGCTCCAAGAACACTCTCGAGCTCAGAGAATAGAAATGCGGCACGACGGTGAGGACCGCTCGAGTGCACTCGAGGGGCTCAAGGACGCTCAGAATCAATATTTATAATCTCCAATCTAGACGACTGGTAGGGTCCTGGGGTGTCTCGACTCACCAAACGTCGCTTCACTCACTGGGACATCAAAACTTTAGACAACTTTATTTGAAATTATCCAAAAAGTTTTTCAAGTTCTGGAGACGTCATGAATGTTTTCTGAGAGACCATGTTATTTCTGGTTAATGGTTAATATTAAATAGACATTCTGCTCATGTTGATTTCCCAGTACATCAATTAAATTCAATTCAATTTTGTCACTTGCGCCTATATTCACACACAGCTACGAACACTGTGTTACAAACGGTTTTGCAATGCACAAAAATTTTCTGATGGAAAATCGATTCCTCCCTTTATCCCCAGCAGTTATAGAGATATAATGAACAGCATTATAAAATTGAACGATAATTTTTGTAAAAGTTTTCACTCCATGTGGTAACTTCGTCGATGAGCTTCCTCTGAATCCCTAAGTTAATAACTTTATCAGAATTTACGAGCGTTTCCTTTATCAAAAAACCAAAAACACTTTGAACCTTTTATCGCCGAAAACCGCGTGCTCTCAGCCCATCGACAAGCCAGCCTTTACGAAGTTTCCGGTCGATAGTCCACCTAAGACGCGACTTCTACCGCAGCTCTTTGCCCCTGTTCACCCTGTCGTCACGTCTGTTGATACTCGGTCTAGATTTTGCGGTTTTCTGTGTTACCACGGCGTCCGGCAGCAGAGTCCTCGGCTCCATGGCTTCAACAAACGATTCTCGGATTGGGGGGGGAGGGGTGGCTCGGTGGTAAAGAGGTTTCCTTCCAACACCATAGCACCCACCTTCATCTCGCTACATCTCTTTGAAAATTCTCTGGAAGCCGCCTGACCACCAGCCACGTCAACTTAAGTACGTGCACCACAGGTCCAGGAGTTCCTCGAGAAGAGAAAACTAAAAAATCCACGACTTTATGGTCAACGCGTTGGAAACTCTGTGCACAGGAGAGTAAAGTTTTGAAAATGTTGCCATTTGAAATTTAATGAAAAGGTTTATATTATTGTCATAATTCTAAAATGGGATTTTTTTACCGCACGTGCCTATGGTTTTCAGGATACCAATATGATCTCCAAGCAATTCCGAGGTCGAATCGAAGCGTTCGCTGGTATCTCGGAAGTCATTCGATTTTGGATGAAAACAGCGACAGAATAGTTGAAATTATTCAAAATGCTAAATTTGGGACCTGACTAAAATTCGAAAATTTCATGTCGCTTTACATACGTTCATCAATACCGGAAAAGTTCCCCGAGGAAAATTGAAAATCGACCACTTTGTTCTCAACGCTAGGCAAAAAAAAAATGCAGTACGTGCCCGGTTGTACGCGTAATAAAAATTTACCCCTGCCCCTGGGCCATCTCTCGTTGTTAGAGCTGTTGCACAAGGCCGAGAAAATGAAGAGAGAAGAAAATAATAAAGTAGCGTTGAGGGGTGAGATGAAAAAAGCGTTTCATAGAGCGTTCGCATTTTGTCGCTATGATAAAAAAACCGCCAGGATAATGTGCAAGAGAGTCCTTTAAGAGCCATGATAGTACAGTGTGAATTTCTCCTCCTCTCCTCTCCCCCCCCCCCTGGCGTGAAAGCATTGAAAAAAGTGCATCGTTACGAGGGGCTGACCTCCCCGTTTTAGTTAACACGAGAACCTTGAGTGTTAGACACCCGTGATAGTCGAATTATTAAATCGTGTGTCACGTTTGATCTTTAATTTCGGGTATCTGATATCGGAGTAGGGGCTGACGATGCAAGACGACTCCTTGGAAACGTAAATTTGTTAAATGCATTTTTTTTTAATGGCTTTCCCCCCCCCCCCCCAAGTATGTGATCGATCTGATCAGGGTAAAAAAAACTGTAATATAACACTATGCGGTAAAGTCCGTCAGAAAAATCGTCAAGCTACATGAGTGGAAAAATATAGCTATACGATGGAAGCGCCATCTTGGAAATTTTTAGTTTCAACTTTAAGCTCAACTGTTGAAGAGAGAGCATTATTAGAATGGTCTGCATCGGGCATCCAGTAATCGACTATCTACCAATACTAGCGGGATAAAAGTGTGTGTGTCCCCGTTGGGAACACAAACAAAACTTCCCGATTTGTAATTTCTGTTTGTCATTCCTACATTTCCGGACACGCCAATTAAATGTTTCAAGAGTAGGTGCACACCGAAAATTTGTGGATTTCAGGATTCTAAACAATCCCATTTTCTCAAGCAGATAATTATGACATTCACACATACAGACACTTGTTCTGAATTCGACGGGAAGCAGTTGGGTATACTTAACACATCAGTTACGAAGCGAAAAGAAAAAAATGGATTTAGAGGTCATTACAATAACTTCCCGAAAAATCGGGAAGTTAAAAATACATGAACATTTTTTTCCTAAAACGCATTATCCATTAAAATCCACAAAGGCTGTAAGCAACAATAAAATAACCTAGAGATCATATAAACTGAGCACCACCCTTTTAGCCGCGTATCCGATACCTTAACGTTCCTTTACAGTTGCGATATGGCTCACCGGTCGTATAAAGCAGTTCACCGGATGTTCCAATAAAATTTTCGGTTTGAGAGTCAAGCCAGAAGGAATTAGGCTTTCCCGGGTGGGGCCGGGGGGGGGGGGTGGCGGAGGGGAGGAATCTTGGCTGTGATAATCGAGAGTGCTATGCTTTTAGCGATAATGGGTAAGTACACGTGCCAGAAGCTGAGAGTGGTTCTTCCAACGGACAACTGCGTGGTAACTAAATTACGTGGAGCATTGCGCTCACCACTGGCATGATGCAATTTTACGAGGACACGACCAAGCAAATGACAATGAGGCGCACAAGGGGTCTAGAATATGCACAGGGTGTTTCGAATTGACTTTTGCGATAAGTCAATGATCAAACGCGTTTTTATAGGCGTCTGGTGTATAATTTTTTCATAAACACCTCTTGACTTCTTTTAGAGTTATTCACAGAGGCTTTTAGCCCGCCCGGGGGAGCCACTCTGCCTGCCTGAATGGGTTATTGAAAAACTATTCAGAATATGCGAAACGTCGGTTGGTCCTGACGTTCTCTCACTTGGATTGGTTTTGGTTTTCACGGAGCTTTACCACGAATTATTTAGACGATCTATCTGAATTGACTTGGGCACAGAGGGCTAGCTCACGGTATTTTCGGATTATTATTTTCGGCGTCGTTTCTCTATTGGCCCAAATTTTGTTAACCAGAGTACAGAATTGTAAAGCTAATCGATTGGAGAGGTGGAAATTGACAAGACATCTTATTTTTATGTTAACGACACTTGACATGGTACAAGAGACTTTTGTCATAGGGGTTAATGGAAACTATATGGGAGTAATGTATCATCTCGTGTTTGTTCAGAACCCCGCGATTTTCAGGAGATTCCGTTTTGAGAATGATTCGCCGCAAGATTAACCCAAAAATACTTATGAGATTCCCCATAGAAAATTGGCGAACTGTTGAGAGTATTCCGATTTAATTATGCTTCCCCGTTTTGGGATATATACATATATATATACATGTGTGCGTGCGTTTTTTGTCGCAATTTTTCTCTATTCGTATTCATCTACAGAGTCCGCCGCGAGACCTCCATTTCTGGGCAAAATGAGATCCCGAGCCCAGGCGGGCTACCCAGGTGGGGGGGGGGGGGGGGGGGGGGGAAGAGAAGCACGGCATAGCGCGCGCCAGCGAACCACAGGGGTTTCTGGAGGTTTGCCCTGTGTTTATAAATGGTTCAAAATGGCGAAAGGGATGGAGGCTAAAAAAATCCTGGAAAGGGGTGGTAAAAACAGCCCTGAGACAAAAGTACGGCTCTCCAACCTGTTTGTATATTTATTGATGGTCTCTCATTTTTAATTAACTTCACGATAATTTCGGCTCCGCGGCGACGTTATGATGATTCACTTTTAATGGAGATAAAATGATAGACTTCATTATAATTTCGTGCAATGAAAACCATCTTTTACGTCAGATCGAGTGCGGTCATTTCGTTAGTCGAAGGGTGAACCGAATGAAATAATGATGGAAATGAATACCCCGGCGGTTGTGGAAAGTAGATATATAATTATACTCAAGCAATGTAAAATTCAATGAATATCTGCTGGACGATGACATGTATCGACGAAGAAATTTTAGTCCATTCCAGAAATATTTGATTCCCGTTTTATAATTATTGTACCATTATGGATCATATTCCGTCTATTGGTATTTTCTATGTGAATTTTTTTGGTACACCATATGCCATAAAAAAAAATACAACTTACATAATTGTCTCGCATTCCAATATTTGTCATTACTACATTTCTCTTCAGAAATAAGTGGTGTAGTTTTATATGACAGTGCGACATTACGAACGAGACGAAGTGTATAATAATCTCCGCCTGTAAGTGTCCGCAAGTGGGATTAATTTAATTAGAATTTCGTTGAGGTTACCATCGCCCGTAATGCACCGAGTCGTTGGGGCTTTATACCCCATAATACGTATTATACGACATAAGAGCTGTCTGTGCGAAATTACATGGCATAACATATACCAAGGAATTATCATTCACTTCAGCTATTTTTTTCTACCGTAGAATCGATGA
Source organism: Asobara japonica (assembly GCA_026005395.1). Lineage (NCBI taxonomy): Eukaryota > Metazoa > Arthropoda > Insecta > Hymenoptera > Braconidae > Asobara > Asobara japonica. Next base: position 1,211,796 of record BQMI01000334.1, read on the forward strand.
CAAGGACTGCACGTTAGCCACGAACAATTAATGGTTTTCCCAGTGAAATGGTTAGTGGCTGACGTGAGAGGCGACAAAATCGATATTGTTACGTGTACATGGACTCGGTACAGACAATATGTCTATGTGTATGGCTTGTTGCAATGAAGGTAACCCGAATGAGATTGCTTGGACGTGATAACAAACGGTGCAACTTTGTCTGCTAATTGCGAGAAACTACATCCGGTTCATTAGGGCAACAGTGGCGGAACCGGATGCACAGTTGAAAAGTCTACGACAAGTATAATTGCTAGGTCGTGATTGTGAATCATTCATGAGAGGTCATTATTTTCATTTCGTGGTTTTTTGCCCATCATTTATTTGCTTTTCTTTTTTTTTTTTTTAGTAAGACGAGCGATACTTGTGGACTAACAATTGAAGTCACTGCGGTTGTATGCCAAAAAATAGGGCATACACTGATACGCATACATACACACACGATCTGCTGTCGGTGGTAGCCATAAAATGAGAGAGGAATTCAATCCGACGTGGGGAGGTGGGGAGGAGGGGCGGCGAGGAAAGAGGGGGGGGGTGGAATGGGTGATTTTTCAACATTATATTAGGGAATTAAAATGAATAACTCGTTCAAAAGTACCCATTTACCCTTGCACATTGACTTAATAACAGTCCCACCCTATCCCAGTAGGTGTGTCCATACACATATTTTTTTATTTCCCTCCATAAACTACAGAAGGGAAATCAATGGCTGTGTGGTGAGTATTGGAAATCCGTTGATTGAGTTCCATAAATTAATTTTTGTCAAGCGTGAAATATGAATTAGTAAGACCTCCATCCACCTCGGCACCGGTGGGAAAACAAAAAATAAGTGGAAAAATAAAGCAAAATCCGCGAGAATGGAGTGGTGGAAAAACAACCATAAATAGAGAAATTGATCCGGATTTCCGCTGGCGTACGAATGTGAAATAAAAGTTTTTCATTTCTCTTTTTCAGAATACCAATTCCCGACATCTAGCGCTAGCTCGAAAAAGTGGGCATTCTATTTTTTTTTTAATGCTCGTAATTCGGCATACATATCCACTCGTTGACACACACCTGCCGGCTTTAGCCGACCATTTTTAGTGGGGAATTAGAGAGATGGAGTAGCGAACTGGAGTCGTTTTATTTTTGAAAGTTCATTGCAATGGGAGTATAATTTGATTGCTTCGGCCGAACCTCAATGAACACTGTAATTCTCTTGCAGTTGGGATGAATGAAAATTATTGATCATCGCTCATGAGTCAGGCAGGAAAATTCGATCAAACCAGTCCGTTCGGTTGGTTCAGGATGAAAACAAAATTTTGTTTTCGAAAAAAAAAAAACAGGAATTGGGTGGGTTTTCTTCTCAGTCCCTCCTTCTTTCTGTCACAGGGTAAACCACCAGACACTCCTGGGTTACGAAGCGCGCGCATGGACCCCCCCCCCCCCCCCTCGCGGCACGTTGGGTAATCGTCCGGCTTAGTCTTCTCATTCTATGGGTACCACCAGTAATACACTCAAAAATTTTTTTAGTCAAAATGTCCCCGCTAAAGATAGATCATCATGAGTAATAGTATCCGGAAGCCGGGTACGAACCCAGGGCCATTGAATTTTTTCGTTAACTCTGGAGCATTATCTTTAGTAAATTCCGACAACGATTGGGCAAAATATGAATGGAGAACCACGCCCTTCAGTACCACTCAATAATAGTTCTAATAATATTCTACTGCTACCAGACATTCCTCCCAGTGTTCTATCCCTAACTACATTGTTCCATCCAATACGCTCATTCACAAAGTTCGTATTTCACATTTACTTCCACCACTCAATACTTTGATATCTCAATCTCCATACCATACACATTTTCCTGGGCACATTCACGACATCACGGCTACACTCGTAGAAAAGCATAACCATAAAACCCAATACAAATTCCTCAAATTTATTACGGATTTTATATACCTGATGAAATGGAATACTAAATGGGTTATTGGTTAACCGCGGCTGAGCTTTTCGCTTCCCATTCTCGTTTATGACAGTCTATCACATGCATGAAAGCCCAGTGAAGAATAATCAGAGTGGCCATGGCCTATGTTATAACAGAAGATCTACAATTTTTTTTTTCAAAAGTACTGCTCTACATTGGTTGATATAAAAAAAAACTGTGTACATATATATATATGGGTCAGTCCATCCCAACTCGATCAATTCTAAATCCCGCAGTCTTGAAAAAATTTTCACAATTTTTTCTTCAGTAAAAACTTAAAAAATGAAATAGATTGTAGTGAGATAGGTGTCAGCACGCGCTGGGCTCGTAGATTTCAATTCATCCGGGAGTGGGGAATCAACGAAATTTCGCAATTAAGAGAGGCATTAGCGTTCGGCGCTCTCTTAAATTTCGGCAACCTTACGATATAGACCTGTGGGTCGACCGCTTGAGCACCTGTTCTTTATTTCGTACATTTGACCACGTTTTCCCACCTATTTCGGCAAAACGCATACTTCTCTTTAATTTGTAATTAATCATACATTGATCATTGCTTACCGATTCGTTTTATTTGGGATTAAATATAAACTAATATTCACGCGGATAATTGGATAAATTACCGTGGAATCATGGTTGGTATAACTTCTCTATTGTATATTGTTTGACGACACACGAGGTAAGTCACATTGTTCATGATTATATAATGACCCTGATAATTACACAATAAATCGTACTTTATTTACATAAAGTAATATTTTAGTTTAGACTTACTCTGCCCTCCATATCATAAAATATATTTCTACTACTAATATCAAACAAATTATAATAAGATGAACAGTTAAGTCTAGAAAAAAGCAGGGAATACATTGGTCGCAATTGAAATGAAAGACATAATCAGTGTGAGAAGCTGAGATGAGATCAATATGAATGGTCCTGATCCTAGTTGAGTTTATTCGCCAAGGGGCGGGAAAAATGACAGCAGTGAACAAGACCATAAAGTTATCAGCGCCCTGATGACTAGCTCATCTACTGGGTTGAGATCCCACACCCACGCCGAAGCCTCGGCCAACCTAAATCGTGCCGTAAATAGTATTATATGGAGACGTTTATTTCGTCCACCCAGCGCTCTCGTAATTCGCTAATGACGCACTAAAAGTGGTGATCTGTTGATAGCTCTTGTGGCACATTGGGTTTAATATCTCTTCTCCAGTTTTTTTTTATTCTTTTGGTCAATCGTTCTGAGAATTTGATCGGATATAGATAGTATGAGTTACCAATATTTAGCTTTTTTTTCGAGATCAGAATTCATACCCGGTCTGTTCTTCGGAGAAACAAAGGTCCGTTGAGATACAGAAAAGTGAATTGGGATTAAGACTTACGTTTCCATATATATATGTGCGTGTTTGTGTGTGCGTGTGTGCGCGTGTGTGTGGGTGGGGGTGGGGTTGGGTGTGTGGGTGGGTGCGTGTGTGTGTGTGTGTGTGGGTGTTTTTGTGTAGGTTGAACACTACAAATTTTACGCCCGTAATCATAAACCTCGATCAAACCTTCATCATCAAATTTTGATCGAACTCTGCATTCAAAAATGAAACTATTCGCCTTTCTGGGATCAAATATGATATGGGTCTTCCAATAGTATCTAACGCTTACCTAAATCCTAAGAAAACACGTCCATTATATACGATGACTCATGGTTTCACATGCGGTTATTACTCCTAGCCGTCTTATTAATCATCTTAACATCGAGCTCATTATCTAGATAATGCAACTTCATGCCATCTATGGGTTTCCCCCGTATCGCTGCGCATTTTTTCTCGCGAGCATCGCATTTCCTCATGCATTCATCATAACCATCGGCTGCCACTACAACACCAAATTTATCAATTTGTGGGACATGAGGGGCCATCACACTCATCCATTACCGTCTTCCGAGTTGATATGTCATTACGATGTATCATTATTTGTTATTTAGGGGATTACGCAAATCACGCTCAGAATAATTCTCCAAATTTTGATTTAGGTGAAAAACCTAAATTGTGCTGAAATGAATTCACGATAATGCATATCGCCCTGTTTTAGTTGCATAACATATGCATCATTTTAATTACAATAATATGAATTGATTATTGTCACAATAACTAATTATTGCTGATTGAAGGGAGAATGCCACGGAATTTGCAAATCCTATGGGTTTGTCACTATCGTCGTGATGAATTCGGGGTGAATAAATTGGAATTACCGCTGCGACGCGATTTTTGAAACGTTGGTGAAGTGTCTCAATTGCTTATTTCTAACTTCTGCCTAATCTCAACATAAACTACATCTCGTCTCGGCACGTTTTGGTATTGTTCGAATGGTGCCGCGTGACAGAGGCACTCTTCAATATTTTCACAGTTTACAATTTCAACTATACACGGACTTTTTACACGACCGTGGAACAGTTTGCAGACGACGATCACTGATTCCCAATTTTGGTGCAATTTGGCGCAATTTTGGTGGACCAACAGCTAATACCGACTGATACCACGTATTCTCGCTCTCTCTCTCTCTCTCCGTCACTAAACGCATTTCTCACTCCTTCACATCGGATTCCGTTCCTAGAACCGCCCGCTATGCCCACTGCCACCCCTCCTTCGTTATTCTCCCATTCCACCCGATTTCGTCCCCTACTACGACCGCCCGTCCCTTACGCCCTGTGGAAATCTGTTACATCGGTCTTTCATTTCACGGCGTACCGGGCCATAAAAAGTTTCACTTCAAAAAAATAATTGATTAATAGAACGCGAGGGGAAGAAGGAGGCAACAGAAAGCTATATCTTACAAAAACTATATTCTAACTGTGTAAAAGTGAGTGTGGCCAGTGGGGAATAGCTTGTGTATAATGCGCGTGTGAAAAAAGCACAAAGCGAACAATGTCAGGATATCTAAAGACTAGTAAAAGAAGACCTCAGTTAGTTCTACATCGGAAAAAGATTGCTAAGGGCATTAGCCCTTCTGACGAGTAGAATCACTCACAAGCCAGTTACAGTGTAGTGAGTGAATATCTTATAATATTTAATAAATAATCGCATTTCTGTTAAACAAGACTACTGACTCAAATCCTACATAGATCCTATTCAAGAAAGCGCGTAAACAAAAATGAACATCGTCAGAGTCGAAAGTCGTAAGGCCATTCCTCATTGGTCTGCCATAATTGATTTTTGAATCGTGGTTCATTTACAGTAGAGCTCCCGTTATTTTCCGAGCTCGGGGGGTGACCTTGAAGCAATTTCGTAGAGAAAAAAATTAAGGAAGCCCCCCACTCTGCCCACTGGTTGGTTGGCGTGGTGGGGGTTGTCGGGAGCGGAAGGGGAAATAAGAGCAGAAGTAAACGGACTATGTATCAAAAGTCAATAGGTTATGTTTCATGAATGCTCGGTCCCACTATTGAGACGCTGCGCAGCCGGGAGCGCATGACGTCGAAAACAAGGATAGAGAAAGTACGGGGAGTGGGAGAAGGTTTTTGAGGGGAGACAAGTCGTGAGGGGAGTACAGCGAAAATAAAGGAAGCGGAAAATTAAGGGAGCTCTACTGTATTGGTTGATCAGATTAGTCACATAACATCGTGAAGTTGGTTGGTAATCGCGTTTGCGTCGATAAACATCGATATTCGGGATATCGATTCGAGTTTAGTTTTCAAAAGTGTGACAATTGTTCCAGTTGTCATAACTTGTGTAGTTATTGAAAATCATATGCACAGAATATATTTTGGGATTCTGTTAATTTATTAAGTTTCGAGTGTTTTACATATATGTCCAGTGTTGAAAATTTTATATGCACGGGATAATTACAGAAAACACAAAGGATGCTTGCTCCAAATTTGAAAATTGGAAGCTCTCATTTTTTTGGAATCCATGAGTAACAGTGTCTTCAGCTTGGGAAAATATATTGTTATTTCAAATAGCAAATTGTAATTGAGCGCGCGAAGCGCGTAGTCAGGCTTGTAAGGATAAATATAGGGTAAGAAAGAAGAGTCTTTCTCCCAAATCAGTCACGAACATTTCTGCCAATTACTGCCTATGCATGAAACAACTGTGTTAATCTCAGCCAATAAAAGCACAAAGATTGATATATGATGGCGAGCAATCGTATTTTCACTGTTGACAAGTGGTTCCAATTCATGGGAAAACCTCAGCCCAAGGCAATTCCATTCGTCGAATGGTAATTCCCCTCCAATCGAGCAGTTTCATAGGATTTAGTTTACACCGGGTAACGAACACACGTATACGCATAAAGGGATTGTACAGTAGTACCGAGGTCAACGTAAGTGCATCTGGTGGGGATAGGCTCGGATGGAATGGCAATAACGTTTGTGGTTAATAATTTTCTGCCGCAAGTCCTCTGAGAGCGTGATACGCGAAACAACAGAGCTTTGTGGTTGTGACATAAAACCAACGACTCCACCAATACACATTTACCTGCTCACATATACGGGTAGATGGGGTGAACGTGTGGGATAGCCACAACTCGTGGAAATATCGCTCGGTTTCTGAATCGTGACGTGGAAATAAGTTTTCCTGTAAAATTAACCCGCCGAATTGGCACCAACACAATTTTAACCGATGTATATATGTCATGTTTGCGGTTGGCGTTCCATCAGATTATGAAACACTCCTGTACCTCGATGTTATAGCATGCCTGGATGTACTGTCGAGTTGCAGTGCAACCCTCGAGATTCATGCTGTTCTTTTTTTGTCAGAGAATGGTCGTTTCGATTCAATTTTCTGGAAAAGGAAACTACTCAATATGAATTTTATTTGCCCATTGCTTATTTTGGGGTAGGAGAGCAAAGTGGATTCTGATGGCCCTGCATATTATCATATTTATGATGGATGGAATGGTCAGCTTACCACTATAGGAGAATGGGAGGGTTGAGTTTTTGGGGTTGATAGCGTACAATTTTTATATTTACCAATATGTCGATAGCGGCAATTATTGGGATATTGGGCACCTATCGATGGAATTCATCCCCCCCCCCCCCCCCGGCCCCTTGCCCCGAGTTGGGTTCCCGACGGGTCTAGCGTTTTCATCGGAATGTTCCTATGGTTCTTGTGGTATAGCAGTGTTATAGGAGGAACACATGCTTAAAGAGGGAAAGAGAAAAAAAAATCCCGTCAAATGTTTTTGAACACCATCTTAGGAAAGAGCATCCAATCCACCCCTAAACTAGCATGTAAAATAACAGAAGATCCGATCACGTATTATTCCGGAAAATATTGAAGACAATGTGATATAATGCACGGAGGACAATTACATTTGCGATTGGTTTAGGTACTGGCGTACAAAATCATCGAATGTAATTAACCGAACAGCGCGACATGGGCGGTCGCGACCTAGCACTAGTAGCTTCCACATTGGCGTGAGGAAGGTAGCTAAAAGGTTAATACAGTTAGCCACCCTGTCATCCTGCCACTGGTTTGGTAGCGTTCGCTGCTTTATCTCCCTCTACCTCCATGCTCGATACCACGACCATTTACCACCACCCTAGACAGAACTGACAGGGCCACCCTGGCTTCCAACCTAGCATCTCTGCTCCGAGGTAGCTCGAGCATTTTCGTGCAAAGTGTTGCTGAAAGACTGCCATTACCTTCCGGTTTATGTCAAAAATTGAAATTTTACGGATTTCAGCGATGGGAATTGCATTATCGCATTGGTGTCATTTTAGATAATCTATATGACTAAGGCATTATGTAACAATTCTGATATTTTTTATAACAGGAAAACCATCGTAAATTACGAATGCGTTCTTCGGTAATGCAATCGAACTCTATACACGAATTTACTTATTTTATACCAGAGTATATTTTGTTTGAGTTAAATTTTCAACCTATTTTTGGTTATTTTCGGCTCACTATCAGTTAATGACAAGTTCGGCACGTTGTGTCGCAGTACTATTGAACTATACCTGAAAGGAGGGTAAGTTTGAATTTCACGTGAGTAAAATTAACACAGATATTACATCCTAAATCTACATTTTGGATGATTTGACATAACTTCCGTGCGTGATGATGCAGAGATGCGGTCATAGTAGAGCTGGTGCGCGTCAAGTCAGCCTTACCGTCATTCTAATAATGTTCCTACGGGTTGAATCTGTTTGTAGAATATTTCGATCATGCATTGGCAATGTGAATAAAAATTGGAGACCTCAATGTTTGGTAATATACATATACATCCATACACATACACGGGCAAATGGGCGGAAATGCCCACCACTATACCACCGGAGAAAGTGTTTAGAAATGCGATGGCCGAAAATGGCGAAAGTCGGGCCCAGCCCGATGGATGGGTGTCCGGTACGTCCCCTGAAGGAATACTCAAACGGCCGCTACCCGGGGCGTACAAATGAGAGGGATGGAGACCAAAAAAACCTACACGAACAGAGACACACAGGCACACATACACAGTCGGAGCTTTGGTGTAGCGTGGCCGGTATCTCTCGACTACATCAAAGTTCCGGTATTTATGCCCGGCCTGTCAAGAATATTTTCGTTACGGAATATTTTCTCATGAGTTCCGACCGATGGGAGGTACGTTCGATTGTACTATCCGCGTTATTTGCCAAATGGAAGCTCTAGGCCGGGTGGAAACCCAACCAGGGGGGGGGGGGAGTGGGGCGTTAGGTCCGAGGCACTTGGGCAGATCTTCGCATAAAAACACCTGTTAGCCGCATAAAGAAAATGAGAACTGAGATGGACATAGTATAGAATATCAATTTTCGAAAAGGCAAATCGACGTCCCACCAAATGTTGTCATACCACTTCTAGCACATTTCCAGATTTTTCCAATCAATATTCCTTATCAACAAGAGTAAGGAAGCACATTAATAGCAGGAAAATTTAAGCAATGTTGTATGTCTAGAAAAGATAAGATATCCTCGTAAAACACGTGTCACTTCGAATTTTTGTTTAACGTTTCCCCGCGACTATGTTAGGAGATATAAATGCAAAGCCAATATTTCATCGTCTTTAATCTGAATTTATAAGGTGATCGTCATAAGTAAAGATAGAACACATTATACGTTTGATTTTGGATAGAAGCGTTGCAAGTGTTGCAGCTTTGGTCTAAAACGTAAACGAAGTAGTCCGAGTAAAGCGTAAATATAACTGTCTTCCGGCAAAGAATCAGAGAGGAATTTGCAAATGAAAAGAAACTTTTTTCTAAGCATAGATGACCTAAGATTAGCAGAAATTGTGAAAACAAATTTTGGATTCAATATTTGCTAAAGAAAATTCTCAACTAAGATGTTGGTGCGATCTAATACTCGATACGAGATTCACGGAGTTAGTTCATGACGATTTCCACCTTATTGAAAATTAACTGAAGAAGTTATTTGTTTTAGAAAATGCTGAAGTTGACGTTAATTTTACTTGCGGCAAGTCTAGCCGAAGTCTATCCTCGAGATTGTGGAGACAGTCGTACATACAGAAAAATCATGAAAAATGCTTCGCCTCCGCACAATATCTTGGAGTACCGCAATTTGCCTTGGTTAGTAGCGATCTACCAAGATGGCAGATATCGTTGCAGTGGTACCCTGATTCATTCGAGGGTTATTCTCACTGCTGGTCACTGTTTAGCCAACAAGTAAGACACTTTAAAATGCTTTCATCATCCAGATTTCAAAGCATTTCCAACATTTCTAGACCATTTTCTATAAAATCTTTGTATGTGCGTGCGACGTTCCATAGCAAAATTTGTTGGATTTTTCGAGATTTTCTATTTCTACCACTGTGAGGCTGTCTAACGATGTAGAAATGCGAAATTTCAATGTCAAGTTTCAATGTCAATGTTCAATGTCAATTTTCAACGTCAATTTTCAATGCCAATTTTCAATGTCAATTTTCGATGCCAATTTTCAATGCCAATTTTCAATGTCAACTTTCGATGGCAATTTTCGATGTCAATTTTCAATGTCAATTTTCGATGTCAATTTTTGATGTCAATTTTCAATGTCAATTTTCAATGCCAATTTTCGATGCCAATTTTCGATGCCAATTTTCGATGTCAATTTTTGATGTCAATTTTCAATGTCAATTTTCAATGTCAATTTTCAATGTCAATTTTCAATGTCAATTTTCAATAACAATTTTCAATGTCAATTTTCACATTTCAAATTTGTAATCTTGCAGGAGAGGCCCTAGCACCGTGGCAGTTGAGGCGGGCGCATGGAACTTTATGCAAACCCAAAATGATGACTCGAATCGCCAACGGCGTAACGTATCTACGATTATTTATCATCCGAATTTAGACTTGTCTACGGGTGCTTACGATTACGCTTTAGCGTTCCTCTCTCAACCATTCCAAATAACTGATAGCGTCGATGTCGTGTGCCTGCCGGCATCTACAGCTGTTTTCGATGGTTCCATGTGTTTAGAAAGTCGGTGGGACAGAATTTTATTAGGAGATCGTAAGACTTTAATTTAACCGCTAATTAATTAATTCGCATTAACATTCCATGACAAATTCCCCATACCAAAACTCAGCAAAATGACGCCGCATCAAATTACGAACAGGTCTAAAAATTCGTCGGGTAACCGTAACTAGAGTAGTTCTTAGTTATTCGAAAAAACGCTAAATCTGTAACAGATCTCGTCAACAAAGCCTGAAAATAAATTACATGAACTTTTTTTCTATACAACATATTTGAATTCTTTATTTTTAAAAATTTATTTTGGATGGGAATTGGTGTTAATGGTTCATCGTTTATATAGCAATTAATGACTATTTGGTAATTACCATTTTCGATCATTTATAAAGTTTTATCTGAAAACGGTTTAAAATAAATATTATGTTATCGTACGGCGAGATTAAACAATTTCACATACATAATAATGATCAAAAAGCAACCTGATTGGCATAATCTGACCTTGATTCCGAAGTCTCCCCGGTCACGAGGCTGTTCGTAGATAAATATACGACCTGAAATGACCGAATTCTTAATTATGAAATTATGATGCTTTCAGCATCATCTGCACTCTTAACTTCCCTGACAGTTGAGGATTTAATAATGGACTTAGGAGCTTGCCAGAGAGACTTGACTAGGCTATCTGAAGATGCAACGGCGGGACTCGGCAGAACGTCTCTGTGCGCTAAGACTCAAGCTAGATCAACCTCGATATCGGTAATTTTATTACACTACGAATTGGCCGATTCCTTACCGTTCCAGTCCTGAAAGGAATGGAACGGCACTGGAAGACTAAAATCACACCACCATGTAGAATTTTCCACCATCCGATAGCTCGCTCATATGCCCCCCCCCCTCCCTCCCTTTGCAGATCAGAATCTGGTCGGGCTTTGCTCCCATTTTCAATGGACAACACCGTTTCATTTTCAGTAATGACAGTGATTAATTGTAGCCCAGTGGAGGAAGTCCACTTTCTTGTCCTTCAGCTGAAGATCCTAGTCGATATGTTCTAGCTGGGATCTTGTCGCGGGGTTATCGAAATCGCGATTATCCAAACGTATTTGCTAAAGCTGCGGTCGTTGTTGGCTGGATTAATGAGCAGATTGCTGGCAACCCGGTATCCTCCTGAATATCTTTAGTGATGGGAAAAGTTGGCAGAATGCAAGCGTTGGCAAAACCATGTAAACTATTCGACCGTATCGAAAAATAGAAATGGGCCTTTTACTTTCCTAATTACGTGTTGCATTAATGGTTTTCCGCCGCTCGCACGGATATTTTGACATCATCTTCTTTTCCAAACCACCCAAAAACCTTCATTCTCACCTAAGAATTATTGAGAAAATTTTGGGTGCAAGATTTTCTCTTAAAATTTTTTACTAATCTTGAGGCATATAGATTTATAAACAAAATATCCTTGATTCTTGTATGTTTGATACCACATCCTCGCAGCGCAAACTACTATATTTAAGTATAACGATATATTGTTTTAGGTGTACGCTAAAAAAAGCGAATAAGTTTTGTTTTCTACAGGTCGTTTCTATAAAAAAATAGAGATTCATTGTGACATAAAGGAACATCCCGTCCTATCCTAGTATCCATAATGCTTCCAATTCCTCGTCTTCGTGCGCTTTCGGCCTTCTTTGTCTGCCACGTCAAACTCACCGTCTTCAAAGTTTTGAAACGACTAACGACAGCTTTTCTCATTCTAGGCACCTTGACATATGCTTCTACAAGCAATTGATCTGGCTCAGATTCAGAGCCGTTCAAATTAACGAAGTAAATCAAAAGTTTCCGCAAATGACTCTAATTTGTCTTCGAACTAGATATTTTCACACGACCAAAAATGTGTAAAGCTACTATCGTGTGCGAGTCACCAATGTTTGAAGAGTACATCAATGCCATATAGTCAAACTCGAAAACTTTTTTGCACTCCTGATATTATAGTAATAATCGTGTGTATTAGGCTGCCAGTATACACACTAACATTGCTAAACATCAAATAAATGATGTAAAATCGTTTTTCTTTTTATTAATTTAACGTCGCTTTATTTATGCTCTCTACCTAAGTACTAATCAGCGGCGGAGGTCGACAATGTGTTTGTAAACAAAGCTCTTATAAATAAATTACATTGGCGCTCGTATCAATCAGCACGGCTAGGATTTGAACTGTGAATTACGAATTCGTTGCCTTAACCAATCGAGCCATCGTAGACCTCTAGAAATTGGGTTGAATGGCAGGTACGAGGAGTAAAACCCGAATATCATCGAAACTACATTCATCCAAATCGTCCATTTCTGTTTCCATGGGCATCCATATATTATCATACCTGAATCCAGTGTTTTGGTATGGCAGAATGTATAGTCGGGGCACTAAAAGAGTTGCCTTCGTGTTTCCAGCCGAACTCTCCCCACCACCGTCAACGCACGCGCCCCACCACTCAAACTCCTCCTTCTCCCCCCTGTCGCCAGCACGGAAGGCAACGCGCATGCGTTGCCGATGGTGGGAAGAGTTCGGCGGGAAACCCGAAGGCGACTCTCAGAGTGTGATGACTATAGAATCGAATATACTGATCTACCTTAGCATGTAGGTAATAATCTAAGGAAGCTAGCGAATTTTTGATAATCACCTTTCTTATTCCGCATGAAATTCTTTACTTTTAATTAAGCCTAAAAAGAAGCGAGAAGTTTTAGACCGTCATACGTAATGTTCCAATTCCACCGCATGAAGTGTTGGCTATAATGTGTAATACACAAACCAACTAACTAAAATACATGTGTCAAGTATAAGTAGAAAATGATTGCCAAATCATGTATTTCACAAGCCCGATGAGTTGCTTTTTATGCAAACTCAATCGTTTTCAATTGAGCCGCAAATGGAGGTGATTGAGGCCGACGAATTGGATCATTCCTAATTTGCAGGTGATTTACATTCGATCAACGGTGCGATTCAATTCGGAATCGATTGAATAAAAATGAGAAACATATCATTTACACCCAACACTGATTTAGAACCCGCTGTCGATTGAGATCCACTCAGGAACGAATTAACTGGGAACTACTGTCAACATGATGCAAGTCGTACTCCGAGCGGATGCAGCTCGCAAACACCTTAATGCCGATCGTTGGGCGATTCATTCAGTCGTTCACATCAATGGAACATCTTCCCTGGAGTACTCGTTGATATAAATTCACCAATAAAATCATTTTCTTCGATTTGCAGGTAACCAATCGTTATCCCTGAACCGATCCCTTTCCTTGTGCCAGACTTCCACGGAAGTTTCTGTCCGATCACTTCGCTAAATTTTCAATGTCTTAACTCGAGCTGTGTGAAAATCTTGTGTATAGTTGGAAATATAAATTAAGTGTACACAGCGAGTGAAGTTTTTAATTATTCATCCATAGACCCCTCACCTTTCCTATAGTTGGCGTTTGAAAATCCTCTCAACCACGAAGAAGGACCGCTATAGATATTCAACTGACTTCGGCTGAAAAATTTTCATTCAGTCTACAATAAGTTAAAATTTAGCTGATACCATATTTCTACATACGCCGGTTAATGACATGAGAACCAAGTGTTTTGCTTGATCGAAACTAGATAAGACGGTACAAGGAACTCGTGTGCTGCGCGTCATTATTACGCTTTTTATGATAGAGAATTTTTGTAGGAGAATTCCCCACTCTCACGTTAAAAAAGAGGAATGGTAAGGCTGGTGATTTACGGTCATCACCTATAAAATTGTATTTATTTGGGATGATTAGTAGTTTCGTCACGGCAAGCACAGCGACAGCTTTCGCAGTAGCGTGTCCGCTATCAGCGTGATATTCGGAAATAATTATCGACTTTCCGATATTATTTCCAGATCTTTTTGATTGCCAATTTGTCCCTTATATAATTTGACAAGGTATGTATTTGTAGATATTATATTTAAGTTATAATGGAATATAATAGTTGGATACGTTCGTATCCTGGGTACTTGAAAGTATGCTGGCTACGTTGGAAAAACACTTTGGAAACTTGATGAATTAACAGAACCTAAAAAAATATTCTGTTTATTCTTATCCGCTTTTTTGCCCAAGCTAATATCAATTCAGTGCTTGTACGATCGATTTCACAAACTATTTTTTTTCAGATGAAGTTGACGCTAATTTTCCTAGCAGCTAGTCTAGCCGCAGTCACTTCTGCCCGTTGTGGAAGAAGTCGTACATTCTCAGAGGAAGCTGACAATGGCCAAACATTCAAACACACGAGGTTACCGTGGCTCGTAGCAATTTATGCGAATCACTCTTATCGCTGCAGTGGTACATTGATTCGTCGAAATTTGGTTCTCACAGCTGGACACTGCATTAAAGAGTAAGAGGATGTTAACGCTTGAGATGTGCAAAGTGCCATAGTTCGTATTTGATTCAATTTTTTTGGCAAGTTATCATGGATCAAAATTGGGATAAATAGAATGCCTTTCTAACGCACACACACACAAAGGTCGTGTCGGGGCTTTGGCGTAGTGGTAGAGTATCTGCCTACTACTCCATAGGTCCTAGGTTCGCGCCCCGCGGCCGCCGGAGAATATTTTTCAAAAATATTTTCTCATGGATTCCGACCGATGCAGGAACGTTCCGTGTGTGCTATCGGCGGCACCCATAAAATGTGACCGCCCGGCCGAGCGGCAACCTAACCCGACGCAGGGGGGGGGGGGGAGGGTGGGTTCCGTCATAGGCGCCGCCATCGTAGCACAGGGGTTTCTGGAGGTTTACCCTGTGTTTAGAAATACGATGGCCTAAAAATGGCGAAAGTCGGCGCCAGCCGCATGGTCCGGTACTCCCCCCGACGGAATGCTGAAACGGCCGCTACCCGGGGTGTACAAATGAGAGGTACGGAGATAAAAAAAAACACACCCAAAGTTTGCGGCATCTGTACAGTGGGTAGAGTGTCTTAAAAAAATTTCTAGCAATGTCCCAAAATAAAATTTGAGTAGTACGCTCAATGCGCGGCTAAAGAATGGCGGGAGGAAAGCGTGACTACTCACGGGTTAACTATTTTTTTTTCCTCACAAAATTGTTGACAACCGTCTTGAATGATTGAGCCATTTACACTTTTGAATTTTGCAGATGGCATCCTACTCTATTCACAGTCCACGCAGGTGAATGGCATGTTTTACAAGAGAAACATCACACATCAAATTATCAACGTCGCAATGTTTTGCACACAGTTGTTCATGAGAATTTTACTGGAGTATCATCTCATGGTGATTACGGTCTGCTCTTTCTCAGTCGCTCGTTCCAACTTACTGATAGTGTTAATAGCATATGTCTTCCACCTGCTGATCAGGTTTTCGATGAGTCTTCGTGCTTAGAAAGTCGATGGATAAGGTCTTGGCTGCAGCGTGGTAAGATTTACAACCAATACGCATTCTATGTTCAGTTGGTTACTGACCAATCTCGTTTTCGGCTGTGGATTCTCTAATTTAACATCCGTGCTTACAACATCCCTTTCCGTTCCGACGCACACGTAAAGAAAGCTTGCCCTAATGCTCCTAATTCATTAATTGTTACTTTTCAAATGCTTTCAGAGGATGATGCTCGCTTTATTGCCACCACAATCGAAGTTTCACTAGTCGACCATCAAGTGTGCCAGGATGCCATACGTAAATCCAAAAATAATGAGACCTTCGTTCTGGAAGACACCGCAGTTTGCGCAAAAAGTCGACCTGGAACACTCCCTATTCCGGTAAAGTTCTGCTATAGAAGTCATACTGAAAACACGTACTTTATTTTGGTTATTTATCAATTAATTTCGGTTGGTTTAGTTTTAGTTTTAGTTTTCATCGATCTTATTCCGAGAAACCATACAAATGCCCATTTCCCAGGAGCCTTAGGCCCGGTATATACAGTATTGTTGGGATAATTGCTCAAGTGAAATATGAACCGTTCGTTTGATACTATAATAAATGTACCTCCCCCCTTCAAGAGTAATTGCCATATAGCTCAAGACAAATAACTCAGCTAGTTAGCTTTTAGATAATGCTCGAAATTACCGTAGACTCAAGGTCGCAAATTCACATCGGTATTTTTCTCTAACCTTCAATTACCACAATTCCCATTTGCGTGAGATATATAGGTAATGGCGTCAATTGGCTTTCTCACCCATATAACCCAAGGCTATCATTAATACAATCATTAACGCATTGAACTTTGTAGACATGGCAGTGGAACTAATGGTTTTAGCCCTAGTTGAATTAAATTCAATTATGAGTTTTAAATATTCGCGAAAACATCCGCTTCCGAAAAAAAAATATTATCAATTAACTAAGGTTGCGATCGCGCGATTTTAAACCATTGGCTTCCGACAGCATACAGTATACAGCATACAGAGCTTCCTTTATTTTCCGAGCTCGGGTGGTGACCTTGAAGCAATTTCGTGGAGAAAAAAATTAAGGAAGCCCCCCACTCAGCCCACTGGTTGGTTGGCGTGGTGGGGGTTGTCGGGAGCGGAAGGGGAAATAAGAGCAGAAGTAAACGGACTATGTATCAAGTAAATAGGTTATGTTTCATGAATGCTCGGTCCCAGTATTGAGACGCTGCGCAGTCTGGAGCGCATGACGTCGAAAACAAGGATAGACAAAGTACGGGAAGTGGGAGACGGTTTTGAGGGGAGACAAGTCGTGAGGGGAGTACAGCGAAAATAAAGGAAGCGGAAAATTAAGGGAGCTCTACTGTACTACCATCGTCGCATACGTTCGCGCCCAGGCGCCGAAAAATTTTACACACGATGCAATATTTTCTTAGGGATTTCGAGCGACAGCAGGAACCTTCTGTGTGTGCACACGAGACCGGACTGATAGGCGGCCACCTAAGCCGACGCGGGGGGGGGGGGGGGAGGGGCCGGGTTCCATCAAATTAAGTTCAGTCAGAATTCCAAATCGATGTTTTTTTCTGTAATTTAAGAAAGTTGAAGTGTACTCTATTTTTACCAATGTTATAAATTTCTAGCGAAGTGGTGGAAGTCCGCTGTCCTGTCCACTTAAGGGAGACCGCAAGCGCTACGTATTGGTTGGACTCCTCTCATGGGGTATAGAAAATGACGATGCTGTTCCAGATATTTTTGCCAGTGTAGCTCAGGTTACTACCTGGATAAGAATACAAGTTGCCATATTCAACTATAGAAAGCAACACGGATACATATGAATTGAATGAAAAGTGTATTTCAATGATTGTCAATAATTGAACGATACAACGATATTGAAGGAGGGTACCGTGAATACCAATAAATTATTGTATACTTAATTATATATAATGGTATATATATATAATGGTATATATATATAATTATACATATATATATATCCAATATGTGCTGTAGTGATGCAATTTGTTAGGCTTCCTCTGACAATTGACAGCATGCTCCGTTCAGGACGTCTACGATGTACCATCGCACCACCCGCCGCTTCAGAGCGGATCTGCGCAGAGAACTTTTTTTTGCGCCACGAATGGGAGCACACACTCATTATCACCACTAGTTCATAATCTGCGGATCCAGTCGGATGTGATTTGATTTTATTTGGTCTGATGTGATAGCACAATTCGCGTTCGTTAGTTCTGCTCAGAGCGCCCATGAAGCGAGATGCCAAATAAAGCATCGGAGCAGTTGGAAAAAAGAAAAGACTCAACAGCGAAAAGTCTCGTTAAAAGATTAAGATATAAATTTACAAGCTCACTATTCTTTCAACAGGACAAAAGAAGTGTGAAGTCATCCTTTAAAATGCTTCACAAAATTTATCGGTCCTCACATAATCCCACGAATGGGTATTAACCACGGGAACACCATTAAAAGACCCACTTGAAGATACCCCGTCGGGTGGAAAATCCAGCGATAACTAGCAGTGGTAGTAGGAAAAGCGTGACTATATCACTAGCCTCATGTTTTTCATCTTTCTCTATCCTCTTTTCATGGTGTTCTATGTATATGGCTGTGTCCGCTCGATTCTTAGTGCGGACGTGAGCCGACACAGTACGTGACATTCTCACGAGTATTTTCCTCAGATTTGTTCCTTCATCGATGTCTCGTGCTTTGTCGACGGATTTATAATAACTTCATTTTTATTTTTATCCTTTTTTTTTTCGCCCCGTACACTCGGGATTTTATTGTTGAAAAATCAGGTTCAATTTGTACTGACAGTGTTCGGTCATGTTGAGTTAATTTATTATCTCGCAAATTGGATTTTCCCGTGAACCAAGTATTCTATAATACCCTGAAATTGGCAAAACTTTAATTCACCTTTCTGTGTCACCTACTTTATCATCTAGGTACCTACGATGTTGATACGTAAACATCAACAAACTACAACAATAGTCGTAATAAACAATGTGTCAACGTACCTGCCGACAATTGTTCTATACACCGCTATAGGGCGAGAGCTCTCTCACCCGTGAATTCCGTCGACGAATCATGATTGGCCCAGTTTGTGAAAAGCGTCGGGCGAAAGAGTTGGATACAGAGAAAACTAAGTGAAGAAAAAAATTGGATAACACGGCTTTCAGAATGGAGCGATGGAGATAATTGATGACTCGGGGGCAAACAAATGTAACAATTGTAGCTCCCTGGGGTTTCAGACTCCGAAAAATTCAGCTGACAGTTTTCAACAAATTGCTAATTCGAGTATGCAAAATTTTTGGGATTAATTATATTTATGTGATATATATCTCAGACATATATATATATATATCCATTGCAATAGGGGGAACAGGGGTGTACTGTGTGGTTAAAGGTCAAAATATCACGACATATATGTTCTAAATGAAAAGGGCCCACTTTGTCGGTAAGCACAAAATCGGCTTTTTGGGGTGGGAGATGATGTGGGTATGAAGAAAAAAAAGATTTGATTTCAGATAAATGAAGATCTCTTCATATAAGCCACCTTGAATCATGACATGGAGGCCTCAACACAGCAGCTTCGCACCATAATTCGTGGTAAAGTTGGTGGCAAATCGTTGAATAGCATGGCGCTAGAAATCGGAAGGGTGCTTCCACGCTGTTGGGTACAAATGCTGAAAATTCACTTGACGGTGTAATGGCAGAAATTTTGGAATTAGTACAGACAGCAAGGCAGATGCCTATAGACTAATCCAACGGTGTGCTAGCGTCACCAAGCCACCAGCCACACAATGGAATACATTAAACGTTTCGGGTAACCCGCTCCAAAAGCTAATAAGGTCCCTAACTGCTTATTACGAACTGGCCTGAATAGCAGAGGCAGATCGTTGTTACGCACACGAGAATACGAGGAGGATGTGGTGTTGGGTGAAAAGGGGGTGGGAAATTGAGGTACGCACTTGTGGAGGGTTGAGGGTGGGTTAAATACTTGGCAAGTCATCAAGCTGGCAATGAGGTTTTTCATTTGCTGTACCGTCTAGCCAGTTTTCTCCTCAATTTTTTCGGTGAACACCTAGATATTAGGAATCTAGAGGAAAAAGATGCAATCTGATATTTTAATATTGAATCTCAATTTGTGCATATACTGCCTTACCAAGCAGCATACCTTAAGTTTGGCCCTTCAGGTTGAACGATTATGATAAAAAGCTGTTTCGGAAATAAACATTCATTTTTTTTGAGGCTGCGAAATAGTAATTGAAATGTGCACTTAGAAATGATAAGGTTTGGTTAAGTACTTGGCAACTCAGCAACTCAATTCCTGGGTCTTTCATTTACTACACGGCCTACATTTTTCCCCTCCTTTTTTCCTACGCGTGGGTAATGTCGGCTGACAAATGTGAGGTATTACCAAAGAGCACATCCATGTAAAGAGAAATTGAACATTTGTCTGGAGTCGAGTGAGAAAACGATTGGGCTGAAGTGGATGATAAATTTGCTACCAATCGAGTTCTACTTACTGATTGGTAGGAAAAAAATTGAGGCGATTGAAGTGCCTCTATATAGCAACAATCATTCTTGTGGTAGTGTGATCGTAAATGTATATCGAAGATTAAAGTGTCCAATAATTTTTTGTTTGGCTGTACCCAACTGCCCCAGTGGTTAATAGTTGACGATCAACCATTTAATGTATTGAGTCGGAAGTAATTAGCATTTACGGTATAGCCCAAAGTTTGATGAACAAATGACGATTGGGTTATTGTTGCATATTAGAGTGGATATAACTATGAAAAAATGGCTAACGTGTTTTTTGTATAATTTTTCGTAAATATATACCATACAAGTCAGTGACATTTCTTCATTATGGAACCCGTTCGATTGTCTACCCAAACGGTCGACATTACTACTTGGTAGGCCATGCTACTCAATCTGCGTTTCGTCATCGTGCTGTAGTTAAGTCTTTGCCAAAATATTTACAGTACATTTACGTGAATATAATAATGTTCACTTGTGTTTCCAAAAAACAAGCAAATAACCTGACAACGTACCGTACATCTCTGTTGTAACCATATGTATTTAAATGAATTATTCAGCGCAACCATCGCGGAAAATCTCCATTCATTGAAAATGCTCATAAAATAATTTTCCCTGGTCGCCATAAATCTATCAAAAATCGTGATATGGGATAACACTGTAGGTCGGCTGAATGTTCGTTGAATAAACGCGACCAAGTGCTTTTACAAATCTCCACAAAGAGGGTCGCGGTAACAATAAGCCGCCTTGGATAAGTGCTTACAGATACCAAGAGGGCGAGATGTATTCGTGTGAGCCCTACCACCCCCTCATTTCGACCCATCGCTTATTCTCATTCGTGTGTCACACAAATACACCAGCATTTCACCTACAATTCACGTTTTTTTTTCTTTTTTATATCCACCATTCCTACAACTCTCGGATTTAACCACGAAATTCTCACGTATTCAAGCATGACACTCACCGCATATAAATTGAGTTTAAAAAAGAATAAACACCAAACATTTGCATAATATTTTGCCTCCCGAAGAGCATTACACTGAATACACAGGGGAATGGCAAATACACTTAATAATTAAATCCTAATGATCAGTTGGATTATGATAATTTCTGGGGATTATATCTGCACACCATTCATTCATAATTTTAGCGTCAAAATAATGATTATGAGTTTAACCAAATGTCTATTAATCTCTGTGAACAATTATGTAGGACGAAAAATTATGGGGGTCTGAAATTATTTTGTCATGCAAATGAAGGAAGTTATAATGGTGTTGATGATTAAATGCTCACATATGTGTCTGTTAAGGTCTGTACGTATATGGGTGGGTGGACGATCGAGAACGGAATATCTAAATCAAGTATTTTTGGTACGTGAGAGCTTCATTATGTTTATAGTTGAGGAAAATATAATGGTTTCATGAAGTTAATGAGAACATAAAATACTAATGCACCCATTACAGTTTCAGATGTTTTTTGCCTGATTTTACTGGAGCAAATTTCAAAAGTTGTAATGGATAATTCAATAACTATTTGGATGAATTTTGATCACTTTCTTGGTAGATTCTTACTCAACTTCAGAGACTTTTAGCGGCTAAAATTTCGCCTCCACCTGAAACTTTTTCATGTACATTTGATGGCGAGAGTTTCTGGAGGGGAAAGTAGTTCTGGCTTCTCCATGCGCTTTATATAATGTCGGTGGAACTTATTGGATATTCCAGTGGAGTTCAACGACATCTCTTCAGCATTGCTTATTTATCACGTTTCATATATTATTTACTTGGAGGATAAGTGCATTAGTTCTCATTGGTGATTGTTGCAAAGGATGGGAGGAACCATTTTCAATGACCGGAGTGAAGAAATAGACATATTTTGGGAATGTATGCTGAAAGGATCGTTATGCTTCATTAATTGTTATGCAATTTTCAACATTTTCAATACTTTCAAAACTTTCAAAACTTTCAGTCCAAGTTTTTCAAATTTTTCAAATTTTTTAAATTTCTCAAATTTTCCAAAAATTTCCCCTTTATAACTCTAACGCAATGGTACTCCATTTCGATGGCCACCGTTTTCGGAAATATCGAATATATACCAATTCATCTATTTCCACTAGTCCCACCTATTAGTCTTTACAGCGTTGAATATTCGAGTGAATAACCCGATTCCATGTAACGGCCGAATCTGTTGAACTAATCGTTAAACCAATGGCCGTAGTCGAGTGGAGTGAAGAGGTGGACCAGATGTTATGATTGATATATTATCCGGTATATATGAGAATGGCCGCGGGAGCGGCGCAGGGCGGGAGGGGTGGGGGTCCGATAGGCCGGTCCAGTACTACAGAATGTTCAGATTAAAGGTAAACGTTCAAGATTTGATCAGCCGTATTTTCCAAATATTAATTTTTTGAATGTGGCACGAGTACATAAAACATATATATATTGGTTATGCAAATAAAAAGAAGGAAATATACGTACATTTTTTCAAATTTTCGTAATTGACAACCAAAAACGAACATTTCTCAACAATCACAATTATGGATTTAAGATTGTAATTTCATGGATTTCAAAATTTTTGGAAATTGTTATGTTTGTAAATAAAAAAGAATCTTTAATTTTTTTCTCAATTACGATCTATCATAAATGAAACACAATAAAAAAAAAAATTTCTGAGACCTTCTATAAAGCAAGACTGAATGGTGTACAGTGCTCAAGTACCATGAATTCATTATGAAGCTGCGAGCATCGACGATATGTGTTAATTCTGTGGAATTTATGAGCAGTCACGGATAATTGTGATTCCATACTTGATCTGCCTCAACTCAGCTAGCACTTAATGGGCTAAGCGCTAAATACATAATCCTCTTCCTATATGGTCGTATGTGATATTAACTATTCGAATACAATGGAAATACGACTGGCCTAATTTCCGGCTTGATTTTCAGGAAATAAAACCTATAAATCTCTCAACTGGAATAATATCCTTAGGGCGTAATCATCGAATTTCGATGACTTTTGTATTTCATCTGGGTCACCTCATCGTGTATTGAATAACGCATTGGAAACAGTTTGACCATGATACTACATTTGTACCAATTAGCTATTTGAGGCAAATTTGGCGATCTGGTCATTTTTAACTTCCCGCTAGGGGAAGTTATTCTTTTGGCCCTGAAAATGAAAAATCGATTTTCCATCAGATCTCCACGTTTCATGGTATTCCTGACCTTTCTAGACTATTTAAAACAAAATGTCTGTCTGTGTGTGTGTGTGTGTGTATGTAGCTAGGTATGTATGTGGTCAAATTTTTCGTCCACGATTTCTCGCGACTGAAGTATGCGGCCGAGGTACTAGATGATTCAACCCAAGCATCTTCACGTAACTTAGAACTGATTAGTTTATGGATGAAATTGGTCCATTACATATATTGTTATTAACAATGTCAATTGTTTATAATGTTCTACTGCATAAACTATTAGAGTTAGCGCAAAATTTATATAAGAAAAGTTGTTCCCCATATAAAAATACGTATTTTATGTGGAATGCCTTTTTTCGATAATTTGCGTAATTAAGGAGGTATGACTGTCTCAACAATTATCTATGTAATGAGTGAATGAATGAATCCAGCGCTGTCATAACGGTCTCAATCGGAGCATTTCCGTGGAGAATCGAGCGGATTACATTTTGGATGGCATTCGTGCAGTATATGCAATGTTATTAACAATTGCAATTGTTTATACTGTTCCACTGGGTAAAATATTAAAGTTATCGCCTTTATTGCAGCCGTACTCCTATCGGCGTCTCACTCCCACTCAACTAACACCTATAAGTCTCATCCTCATGCTCACCATGCATCTACTCAAATATTCATCATTATCTGCTTCATTAATGACTCAGTTTAGACCTCTCAAATCTGCAAGTTTTCAGTGTGACACTACTGATTAACCGGCGTATATTGGAGAAGAATAAATTTAGTTCGCTGTGCTGAAATAGCAAATCGGGAAGTTTCGTTTGTGCCCCGAGTGGGGCACACATGCACACACCACTAGTTACTTTTTATAAAACCGGTAAACGAGATTTCGTGTGAGTGGTGAAGATTGTAGTTATAACTTCCAGCCGAAAATTGGAAAATGCACTTGCATGGATTGAAATGGATACACACACACATACACATAGAGATCGTTACATCGAAGCGATTAAAATATTTGGGACATTACAATCGAATAAGTACTATTACTAACTTTAGCAATTAATTCAAACAACATACCTCAATAGCTTTACTCATCAATTCATTTATTGTTTTTCCCATATCGCACATAATTATACAATCCAAAAATCTCCATGGAATAAATTGGACCAAGTTCCGACATTTCCAATTATCGTCACCGAGCTTTGGCCTCGTTAATACATAGTAATAATGAATACATTAATTTTCTCTTGCATTATTCGTAGGGTTATTCCCTTTTACCCCACGTTTAATAAACTAAAATTTTCCGAAGAATTCATTTGATATGTGTTTCATTCGCTTCTGATTATTCCACATTTTTTCACCCATAAAAAATAAAAGCGTACGTTTAATTCAGCATTTTTAAAAAATTGAACAAACGGAAAAATTCAATACCAGAAGGACTGCTGATTACACGAGCATAAAGATAATTCCTTTGTTCTTGTACACAATTGTACCTGGGAGAGACTTATCTCTCATCAATATCATGTGCACGGTTAAAAAGCGCCAATGACACGGTCTTTGTGCGCGGTTACACGAACTGAACAACGCGCATTATGGAATTATCGGGGCGTGCCATTTTACCCGCAGATCACCCATTTTTTTTCTCTTTTTTTTACAATAATCACGAAAACATGCATGAGTAGCATGCAATCCGGCGCCACAAAGTCCATATCAACATTTAAAGTGCAATACAACAGAGAACAATAAAAACGTAAATCAGCAATATTTTTGTTGCGAAAAAATGGACTGAATGTGACCCATTTTTGCGAATAGCCACTATATATACTAGGGGGCTTTGCCCCCTGCTTGCTCCGCTCGCCAACCCCCCCCCGTCGGTTTCGGGTGTCGCATGATAGACTCAACTTCGGTAAAACGCTGTCGTCTTATGCTACTCGTAACATTTCTTGTTTTTTTTTTCAAGGGAAAAGGCTCCATCCAACGCCGTTTCCTGTGGGACTCAACCAGATGATTTATTTATTATTGATTATTTAAAAAAGAACGCATGGTCTGTGGTTCTTTGTCAAATAAAAAATAAAAAATATCACCATATATCTGATATGCCCCCACCCCTTTCATATACCCCCCCCCCCCTTTGACATACCCGCCCCCTCCCCTTTGATATATCCCCCCCCCCCTCTTAAAATGTCTTAATTTTGAGTACCAATTTTGTGCCACCAGACGTCGATTTGAATTTTCTAACATAGTGAGAATAGTGAGTACATTGCTGAATAGTGAGAATATTACTACCTGGATGGTAAAGACCTGCAGGTAAATCCACCTGAGCGGAACATGGCCATGTGGACCAGCCTAAGATCCACCCCAAATACAGCCGGATCAAAGCTCTAACATACACGCATGTCCCCGGGAAATAGTTTGATACAGTAGACGATAGCACTACATCACTCTGTCGTCAGCTACGAAATTAATACACCCGGATATGAGTTATTCTGGTAGTTCGTTGGTATGCTGTTGACGTGTATAGCTCCTCCTGTAGCGATAGATATCACCTGTTATATAGTAGTGACAGCGTTCAAGTTAGGACGATAGATATCGAAGCGTTTTATACCATAATAATGTTGAGTGGACCCACCAGTGTCACTGTAACTGACACTGATGGCTTATGCTGGGAGGGTTAGGTATCCAATGGGGAATACCAACTGAAGTACAATTGGTATTGCTCTCAAAACAATCCATTATTGATTTGTTTTTTGCACATCGTTTAGACGTATTCGTTTGGAGTGTCAAAAATGTTGAGATTGGCTTTCGGTAATTGTTTGATGTGTATGACGTTCAAGTATGAAATTAAAAATTGCAATAATGACCTACATTGCCAATGATGACATATGTATGGTATTCGTGGGCTCCGCTGGGGGGGGGGGGGGGGGTGGCTTCGTTCGATACGTTCAATTACCATTTTCTTTGGCACATTATTCACAGCTTTTCGTATTGAGGGTCAAAAATGTGGAAATTGGCTCTTGATAATTGTTTGGTATTGTTTTCCAATGGTAACTGTTTCAATTACCACAGCCTGGGGGTTGATCAACCCTCCAGCCCCTCGAAATTGCTACTTTGATCAGTGATCAGTCCAGCAGACCACTCAGTAATCGCATTCGCTGCTACCGTAACTACACTGACTATGCCAAGAATGATTATTAGATGGACAGAAGCGAGGTATTGATGCTCACAGTTAGATGTTCACAGACCCAAACCACACTGTATTGAAGTCCATCGTTAGTACAGCATTAATATCCTACTGTGGTGCATGAAATGAAATGAGCTGTGGAAATTCCGCAACTGATGAAATTAAATACCATGCACAATCGCGTTTGAATTTCCATGTAAACAGTGCTATATGTGTTAAAACAACAATCCAAAGGTTGAGTTCAATGTAAGGTTTGGGCGGATCATCGAAGACCCTTAGATCTGTGGAAAAAAAATCCGTCTCGCGGGTGAATAGACATTGCTATATATTTATAAGCCATTGTAGGTTACTAAGCCACCGATATTTCACAAGGGTAAACTTTTCACTGTGGGTTAATTGAAATGAGAATAAAATGAATGTTGCGGGAATAAGAAGGACGACGAAAGCCCCAAGATATTATCGGTGAAAAATCACAAATATCAAGGGAGGTGGCCTCGAAGACCAATAAAAAATTTCGCTGAAAGCCGCTTTGCTTTATATTCCACTCCAGAGTCAACCATGCCCAAATGAGGTTAACGTATTGCATAGCATATTATGTAACATAATCACTTATTTTATTTTTTAATATTATTTTACAATTTAAATTTTGTCTCTATATCTTCAGGAAGAGAAGGTACTGTTTACTTAATTTAAAAAAAAAAATAAAAAATCAACTGAATTGAATATAGAATCGGCATCACTCTAAGGATTTGAAAGTGAAAGCAAAAGGGACCTAAAAATTGAGTTGTAAATGAATGAAATAAAAATATTGCCAAGAAGTGTTCCAATCGCAACTACCGGACTGCCACAAAACAGAATTTCCATTAAATACAATACATATTAAACAGATTGCATTGCATTGATGCGTTGTCAACATGACCGCACATTTTAATAACCCCCTTCAATTTCCCCAAATACGTTATACCCCATGAAAATTTGTATAGAGCCCTTAAAGCGTTGAATCAAGATTTTTTTATACAGTCTGATAGTCACCCCGAGCAACTTACCAAGACATTGACATTTCACAAGGGTGAAATTTTCACTCTGGGTTATTTCGAATGAGAGTGAAATGGGTGTTGCGGGAATATGAACTAGGAGGGAGGAGATCTCACGATATTTTCGGTGGAAAATTACAAATATCAAGGGAGGTAGAAAGGCGAGAGCCGGAAAACGACGTGCGCCGGAGTGCAAATTAGGATTTTCCAGGCTTGGTCACGAGGGGGTAACTGCGCGCCCCCCTCCCTCTCCCCCCTCCCACCCCCCAGTGGGTGGTACGAGAAAATGGAAGTGCGAGAGAGAAGAGGGTTTCCGTCCGTAATTAACGAGCGTTGGGACCCTCACGGGCGGGACACATTACTCTGGACTCATGGGCGCGCAACCCGCATTCCAACCCTCTGGACCAACCACCTTTCACTCTCAACCAGGTTGGGGTTTGAGGGCACTCTCATTTTATCTCTCTCACTCACAGCCGCAGCCCCCTCCTGGTTGTGACACCCTGTGTCAAAAATAATTCATCAAGCGGCATGCAAACTTCACTCCTCCCTCCCCCCCCCCCCCGCTAGGCTAACTAGCGGTAGGTGGCGTCGTCTCAGCGCACTTTCACTCTTGTCATAAAAGTAGAATAATATCGTTCTAATTCACTTAGTTGCGGTGGGACGTGATTTCAAGTTGCCGAACTGAAATTTAGGGGTGAAGTGGTAAATTGAAGAAGGTAACTGTGTGCTCACGTAAATAATTATTCAACTTGACTGTAGTTGAATTTGCGTAATGGCTCCTCGAGGCGTCATGCATTAAAAAAGTTGATAGGATGTAGTGTTGGAATGGCTAAGCGCTTGTCCATAGGTAAACTTATGGAAAAGTTGAACGATTGATATAGTAAGGGTGGAAAAAACAAGGCGGGGGGGGGGGTGGGAGGGGATACAATTTGTCACATGTCTTACTCAAATCCGATCTGATATCAGTCCTGAAAACGACGAGTCTCTCCTTATATCATGTCAGTAACTCACCATCTGCAACAATAAACAATTTCAATTAATCACTTCACCCATAAATCTCGAAATTCTGTTAAAATGAAGTATTCATAACAAGAGGCAGCTCCCGTTTACGAAAACAATAGAATCAGAGGGGGAAAGAGTTCTCTCAGTGTAATCTCTGAATGAATGTAGCCTGCCCCTCAAAATAAGCAGCATGTTAGGGGGCAGGCGACCGAGGGTCCTTCCGCGCACTTGTTGTCAATTGAGTGGCTCACCCGCCCCCCCCCCGCACTGCGACCCACTCGTTACTTACCTACAATTCCCCGTTAAGTTTGCATACGAGCAGCGCGCATAAAAGAATGAATAATTATTTCAAAATGCTTCAAAGAAGAACACAATTAGCTCTGCTTGAGCTAACAGTCAAGTGGCGAATTGGCGAAAACTCGAGGGGGTCATACAAACCACTAATGGATCTGATGACTCGATTAGTCAATTGGAATTGGTGAAAATTTTCCAAAACTTGGAAAAGTTTTAAAAATTTTGAAGGTTGAAATTTTGAAAGTGTTCGATACGTACTCCCCCCCCCCCCCACGTCCCTCACTATGGGAAGTGTAGAGCAGATACTTCAAATAAGAAAAAAAAAACTCAACTTGTACCTTTTGAGTTTCTAATAGCTTGAGGGATTGATTAATATCGAGTATCTCAAACTCTAGACAAACCGCAAATGAAGCACATGACCTGATTACGTCAGCTAAACGTCTCATAATTATTGAAGTCCAATCGAGCGAATGACGTGGTGAATAAAAGAGCACGACACAGTCCGCAAAAAATTCTGCCGACCTCAATCTGTCATTTTACCGATTTTTCCTGAGAAACGGCTGTACAAATTGAGGTTTTCCATGGTTTTCCTTCAATTAGTGGATGAACCAAGGAATATGATGTCCATGGAGCATTATGTTGGTGGGCTTTAACTGTGCGAATGTTGGAGACTTCGGAAAAAAGTCGATAAAAATTAGTAAATTGACTCGAAACGTAAAGGAAAAAAATAGTAAAACATGACGAATTTAATATGCAATATAGGACTCTAGAAAATAATCCATAGATATCCACATCTCCCACTCCAGTCGTAGTTCACATATGAACATTCTGTCCACTGAAAACTTCCAACTCTCAACATTTGGCTGATGGGCTTCAGACCATTTTTCCCTATTTAGGAAAAAAGTGGTGTGTGAAATGAGAAGGAAAAATGCTCGCCGGAAACACCCAGGATGTGGCATGAAGAACCTCTCACAGTGTTCTCCGGGTTTTAAAGCACTCTCTGCACTCAACCGTCAACTTCCTCTTTGACACCATTCAAATAAAATATGAGAGGGACTCTTGCGTATGCCACAATTGCAACGATCTCCATTGAGACAACGTGAACTCACTTTTTCGCATTATCTTGTGACCTAGGAAATCAGGAAATTTGAGATGTTACGTATGAATGACATTCACGAGTGTTGTGGTATTTGAATTTCTCAGGAGGCATTTTAATGCTTGCATTATTAGTATGGATTCAGTACTTACTGCCAACTTGCTCTTCGTAATATAGAATTTAATTTTGCATACGGAAAAATATATTAGGCACAAAATAAAACGAGTGACCATTTCTGACCATTTTGGGCCATTTTTGACAAAATGTATGTATGTATGTATGTGTGTGTGTATGTAACGATGTATGTATGTAGTCAAATTATTTCTCCAACGATTTTTCAATCAAAGCGTCTGAGTGATCTTCAAAGCTGATTAGATTTTGGATGAAATTGGTCCAGTACATATATTGTTATTAACAATGTCAATTGTTTATAATGTTCTACTGCATAAACTATTAAAGTTAACGCATAATTCATATGAGAAAAGTTGTTCCCCATATAAAACTACGTATTTTATGTAGAATGACTTTTTTCTATAATTTGCATAATTAAGGAGGTATAGCCGTCTCAACAATTGTGTATATAATAAGTGAACGCATGAACCCAGCGCTGTCATGATGTCCCAATCGAAGCGGTTCCATGCAAAATCTAGCGGATTACGTTTTGGATTGCAATTTTTTTTTATACTGTTTATACTGTTCCACTGGGTAAAATATTTAAGTCATCATTTTTATTGCGGCCGCACCTCTATTGGCGTCTCACTCCCACTCAAGTAACGCGCATAAGTCTCATCCTCATCCTCACCGTGCGTCTACTCAGATACTCATAATTATCTGCTTCATGAATGAGTCAGTTTAGGATTCTCAAATCTGCAAGTGTTCATTATGACACTAATACGGGTCGCACTGATTACCCGGGGTATATTGGAGAAGAATAAATTTAGTACGCTGTGCTCAAAGACCGAATCGGGAAGATTTGTTTGTGCCCCGAAGGGGGCACACACATGCTCACACCACTACTTTTTCCAGTGCAATCAGTGAAATTTCCAGGCAAAAGTCTATTAAAGCCCCATTGGCAACATATAACGCAATATAATATTGCAAGAATTTCTGCAATTCCCATTTCCGCGTATGATATCAACAAGTACGCCTGATATTTATAGTGTTTCGCCTCTCGCAATTCATTATAGCATAAAAGAAAATTGCTAAAATTCGTTACAAGTATTGAAAAAATTTCAAGTGCAATCTCCACATTGTGAAAGCTGACGAGTAATCCTTGAATAAGCTTGCAGGAGAATGTGAAAATGTACGAGCAGATTAAACTGTTGAAGCATATATAAATCTATATGCATAGAAACCGTCAGCCAGACTGCAGCGCTAAATATCCAGAGAGCATTCATAAAATTCCCGCAACAGAGGGTCGTTGACGCTATTGGTAATGCAGCTCTGATAGCTGCTTTCCAGTTGATAAAAAAATGCAGGGGAAACTTCGAGGATTGCGAGTAGTGTAGGGAAAAAGGTTTGGGACTAAACTCTGAATAGATTTTTGCGTAATCCTCAATTGTTTGTTTTTCATTTGATTCTTTCTCAACGTATTCTGCCAAAAGACACCATTTAATCGAGATGTCACTGTTGCTCCCCGTGATCCCAAAAAATCGTAGGTCATTCCCAAATAAGTATTGCGCTGTCAGTACCAAATACCGACTAACTTGAGACCCAGAATTATTTCAATCTCCAGCTGTTAAAAATCCCCCGTGATCTCAACATCTGATAAACGGACTTGAGTGAAAGCCAAGAGTGATGTCTTCAAAAGAATCCGGATTTCAATCTCAGTATGACAACATAAAAGTAGAGGGTCTCAAGATGGTCTCATCCAAGTACCAATCCAAGGCGATCTTTGCTTTGGCCATCATCGTGTACTCGAGAGTTCCTTCTCCAAGCAATGTACGACAGAGTAAAAAAAATAGGCAAAAAAAAAGATTGGCAAGAGGGCGAAGGAGAAGGCGTCAGGGGGTAAAGAGACTTAAGAAAACTCGCAATATTTGCCCGGACGGAAATCAAGCACACGGTAAAAATACGAAAAAATCACCCTAATCATTATTTGCTTTACGTTACGGACCTACCAGACCTCTCGAGGGAGCTCCTTTTTCTTTCTCTGTACACAGCATATACAC
Organism: Asobara japonica; assembly: GCA_026005395.1. Lineage (NCBI taxonomy): Eukaryota > Metazoa > Arthropoda > Insecta > Hymenoptera > Braconidae > Asobara > Asobara japonica. The sequence continues at coordinate 1,244,097 of BQMI01000334.1, forward strand.
ACAAGTTTTACCCCTCGCTGTAAAGATTTTTACCCTTGAATGCACACGAAACGCCGATCCTCGCGGATGACTAACGAGGAGAGACTTGGGAAAGAGAAGTTTCTTCGTGGGTCTGATTAAAAGCCGTGAAAATCAAAATCTCAGTTGACTCTTCTGTGAAGACGGTGGGGAGAAAAAATTCTTTCATGTAGTCCAGGGTACTTACTGATGTAAGCATAATAATGGGTCAATCCCGACGAGTCTCAAGTGTCAATACAATTATAGCTGATGAGAGATCTAAAATTACCATAAAGTCCACATTCATTTTCAAGAAGTTTTAAATTTTTGATAGGGGAAGTTATTGAAATGCTCCCGACTTGAAAAAACTTCCATGATGTGTGTGTGTCTGCATGTGGGCGGGTGTGGGTCGGTGTCGGTGGGTGTGGATAGGTGTGAGTAGGTGTGGATGGGTGTGGGTGGGTGTCGGTGGGTGTGGGTGGGTGTGGATGGGCGTGGGTGGATGTGGGTGGGTGTGGGTAGGTATGGGTGGGTGTGGGTAGGTGCGGATGTGGGTGGGTGTGTTTGGGTATAGGTGTGTGTGTGTTTTTGAACCATTAAAAAATTTATCGAAAATATTTTTAAAAATTCTAATAATTGATAAATAACTGATTGTATTCACCAAAAGAAGCGGACATAAAATTTCTTATCTAACCCGCGCTCTAACAATCACCTCCTCCATGACCACCCAAAGTCTTCCTGATGTAACTACAACAATGGGTCAATTCCCCTGCTCTCCCCACATAAACAATTCCACTTAATTACGGATCTCAAAATTAGCAGAGGAACCGCTTGGCTCCCAGGAATTGGAGTTAAGCTAGCTTATCCATCCGTTGCTTGCGCGCGCCATCTGCCCGCTCCTGGGAATCCCCCGTAGTCTCAGACGCCAGATTACACTCACAAAGAGAAGTTAGTTAAGGATCCCAATCAATTGGAGCAGACAATTCGACGGTGTACATCGGTTGGTAGAGCCACTTCTCGTTGGAAATAGAAAAGAGATGGAATAATTTACCGTGATGGAATATTAGAAAACTGAGAGAGCCAACATTCGCGTAACTAAGTTATCTACCTATTCTCTTCATTCCCACGAGTAAAGAATGAGTGAGATGGAGCATCAGAGACTGCAACCCTCAGCGCGACAATCTCAGAGAGAAGCAAAAAAAAAAAACACATTCCGTCCTAGTTGAAAATGTTTTCACAGCGAGCCCCAGGCACCGGAAATTGAATAGTACCCGGAGAATTGAAAGGGGAAATTTGACGCATTCAGTTGCTTTGTTGTTTCGCCTTAGAGTACGTATCTCAATTTTTTTTCAGCTCTTGCTCCTTATATCATTCCCCTACTGAAAATGACTCTATCACTGGTACGAGGGATCGGAAAGCGTATTTCGGGTGTGGATCGAATGGAAATACACTTATGGGGGTCTAGAGTGGCCATTGATGTGAAGCCCCTGTGGTTATTTGTGGTCCTTGCAGTGGTCCTTTTAAATTGCTGAGTTTTTTTCTCTTTCAATCCTGCATAATTATTGTACTTTGCATAAATGAGTGTAATAATGAAGCAAGATCATTAAGACACCAGCGAACGATGAATACAAATGCAGACGAGCCGCAGTTATCCAGAAAATCTACCCTCCCAAGTTCATTATCATATAACATCCTACATCTTATTATGGGATGCATAATGAGAGGAAATAATAGAACTCGTCATCACTTGGAGAGAAAGATACCACAGCTAGGTTTTTTTTTTCCGCAGAACTCCTATCTATGCTAGTCTATTCTTATGATCGTAAAGGGACAGGCACAATCAAAGGACATGGTATGAATTGTGGAACAATCATAATCAAGACTCGTTTGTAGTACTTCGTACTAAGTGAAGTTTCAAAACAACCATCAAAATGTTCTCTGTAGCTATCGGGTTCTCAGCAGGCGGTACTCCGCAGGTCCGTGGTTAACATGGTCAAGTTGTAATCGTAACTATCAAGAGGAAAACTTTTCGTCTGCCATCCTCCGCCCACAAAATGCACCCTATATGCCGTGCAATTTTCACACTGTGACTCCATCCCCGCAATCACGTCGCTTGTTTTGTCATTTGGTAGGCGGCTAACAATGTTTGGGACGCAAGTAAAAACCAGGAGTTTTTGCTGGGCCATCAGGTGTTCAAGCGTGTTCTCTAATTTATGATGAAATTGGAGGGCCCATAGTCCAGCTTAGATTGTACAAATTATTAGTCTGCTTTTAACTTTCGAATGGGCAGAGTTATTCAGATGAAGCTGGAGATTGAAATGGAAATTTCCAGTGAATTATCACTTTTGACCGTATTTTGTGTTACTATGACATTTTTTCAGACACATGATGTTGGAATGTTCGAGCGCGGCTCCTTATTGCAGTTGAAAAATCTATTCGATAGATACTTTTCTGGTGCAACGGATTAAATAACGGCTATTTTCATAAAAATTAAATGAAGTAGTGGGTGGGATGTAGTTGTGCCCTCAATGAGAACACAATGCAAACTTCCCGATTTGGTCACTCGAGTTTTCGAGATCATGCCTGTATTGTTAATAACAATATATACTCTGAACCAATATCCATCAAAAACTAATCAGGGCTCAGTTACATCAAGACGCATCGATTGAGACCTTGATGGCTTCGATCGGTGTGTCCGTGAGAAATCGTTGACCAAAATGTAGGGCACATACATACAAACATACACACACACACATTGACTCACAATTTTTCGGGGATCTTTTTGGTACCCTTAACAGGCCAGTCATAGGCCGAAATGGAAAAGTTCGATTTCGTGGTAATTCCAATGACTTCCCTATCGGGAAGTTAATAAATTAATTAATAAAAAATACTTGAAGCATTATTTGAAGTTTGTATACACAGAAATAGTGGTATATATATGAAAACAGTATTCACGAATTAATCTTCATGGTGAAATTGAAGTGAGCTCCAGACAAATTACCCATAGTTTCGGCAAAATCAATAGTGTTTTCGTCTGCTCGTCAAATTCATACAGTTTGTCATTAAACTTCAATCAATTTCTGCTAAACACATACACACACACACACACGCATGTTAACAATTGAATGCAGCCATCTTTCTCCACTACAAGAGCGTCAGCTGCTAGGCGCATCAATCAACCCTCGCATGAATTTAACGCACTCGTTCATATACTCCAGACTTAGTATTCATCGATAGTATCATATTATCGAGTTCGATATAGACAAGGGTTTTATTTATTTGTGGTTATCATTCCATTTGCCGACCTGCTCAGTCCATTCTCTGGTCCGATTCTTCCTTTTCCTTTTTAAATTGTTAGCGCCACTTTTGTAAAAAAAATTGATTTAAAAAAATGGAGTCATAAAAATGGCCAGCAGAAAATTTTGCAGAGCACCTTTCCGGAGGACAAGAAACTGCAAACATATTTGCTGGGAACTCTATCCAGGGAGTTAACTGCATTATGATGTCATGCATTTTCAGCATTTAACATAAAAATCGGAGGATCTACTCCTATTTTAATATTATTTGCAGATTGATTTGCCAATATGTCCCAGACTATAGTTTATCCCGTTTCAAATATTCGATGCTGCATACAAACTACAATATTTGCTCATTGCATATTGTACGTGATCAGCATCATGTAACATGAACAAGGTGATCGGACAATCTCCGCAAATCCCTACAACTTCCTGCATTGATAATAGAAATTTATCGGGCTACGTGGGTCAATTTTCTTTTTCGGCAAATTCCAACTCTAACTGTTCCTAGAAAAAAAACAGAATTCCGGAAATTAATAGTCATTAAATCAATGAATGATCATGATTATTTACTGCATTTCTAAAGTATTTGAAAACCCAACATTGATCTGCATAAGACCCTACCAACGAATGATTTTATGAGTCAGGTAGAATGAACAACTATTATCATCATTTAATCATGCTCCAACTTTTCAATCAGTGTTCTCAAACGTTTCAGGGTCGCATTCTATTCGAGGCATAATCGGAGAGTATATACATCGGATCTATGTGCTCTGGTAGCTAAATAACGATGCGAGTCACCGAATATCCGAATTCACGTTAGTCTCTCCGTTAATACGAGATCCATAGAGTAAGATTAAGGTGCAGTATACTGATCAATCTCGATATAATTTCATAAAGGCTACAGCCAGCGAACGCCGTGATCAATGGGAAAACACGGGATCGTACGGGCGATCCTCTTCCACGTCACCTTACCATCATCTCCTCAATTTCCACTCGGTTGAGAGGATTGACTATCAGCCTCCGCTCCATTGACTCTCTATCTTCATTGTAACACTATCCTTCAGTAATATAGCTATTACGGGGACGATACACTGATGATTTACTGTTCGAAGCTATGGACAATTCTGTCCATGTTTATGTCGGGTATTAGAAAATCGGAGTGGAAACTCACACCCAGTCCTCATATTGATCAATCCAATCTGGCTTCAGCAGTGCTATATCCAATTTGACACAATTTGTATGTTTTATGTTCAATCAATTTTATCGCCCAATAACACCCGAAAGTAATCGACATGTGGCTCTCCTTACTTGTGACCATCCGACCAATAACACCTCAATATGTGTATGTGTGTGTATGTGTTTTTCCATTGCATAATAGAGATACGATGAAGGTAGAACTTGAATGATAAAGATGGTCATGCGGTAACAACGACCCTTACACAAAGACGCACCCCGGGCGGGAACCTAACCCAGTGCAGGGGGAGGGGGGGGGGGTCATCATAGACACCCACCGACGTAGCACAGTGGTTTCTGGAGGTTTACCCTGTGGTTAGCAACACGATCGCCTAGAACGGCGAAAATCGAATCCAGCCGCAGGGATGGGTGTCCAGTAGGCCCTACCGTAGAAATGGTGAAGAGCAGTTATGGTGGGGAGTACAAACGAGGGGGGCGAAGACAAAACACACACACGCACACAGAGTATGGGTGGAATTGATGTAAACTTTATCGATTTCTGTAAAATTTCACTGCGGCTATTCGCCTCGCAAAGGCGCGGACGGAAATTTTTTTCCCCATTTTCTCCGCAAGTTTGTAACTATCTGGTGGTTGGTGTCGTAGATTGTTACAGGTTAGTTGTGCACCTGCTCACAAAGGCCATGCATGAAAGGGTTTTACAATGTTGAAGTGCGCAGGATGGAGGAGAGGAACAAGTGGAGAAGCTCGGAGTGTTCGAATAGAACATTGGGTACGTGGTCAGAAGCTCGACGGATTCAATTACATGCCGGTTTAATAATGCCTCGTTGGCCAAGTCACGTAGCATTCATGCGGACGTTCCGAGGATAATAAAGCACTGTTCGAAAAGCCGTTTTTAATTAAGCCAGACATCTTGACGACCTACATGTACAGTTTTTCTGTGGCCAAAAAGTTGTGTTTTTCGCTTCTATATAGGGCAGGCGGGTGTTTTTATCACTGATGACAATATAGTTGTGACCACTGAAACCAATGTCGAACTCAGACATTCGTTTTATTTCAGTCGCATGGCATGGATTGAATCGTTCTGGCTGGCTAATATAGCAGCAGGCTAAATCCCTGGACACCTGTAACGCAAAATATTTCTAAATTTGAGCGCCTTTCGGTACTGCTATTGATATGTCCCAGCAATTTTCTACTTAGCTGTTTAGCGGATATCGAGGACTGCAAATAGTTTTTGAAGAACTTTACCTCCGAGCCGACCAATGGAGGATTCCAGCAGAGTCTCCAACAGAACGAGTGCTTGATGTTGGAATCAAAAACGTTCCAAAGCGACTAACACTTCCAACAATTTGGAGGAATAAACCACCCTAACTTTGCAAAAGAAAAAATGCTCGTGGATGTGGCGATTTCCGGCTAACCATACACCGAAGCCGTGATACCTTCATAGAGCGCGAGCTGGTATATCAGCAGCCGGCATCTATGCGTGAAAAATGATGGTCATATATCAAAAGAGCCCCACAGGGTCATTAATCATCGCGAGGGCCTGTATGCTGTGTGTCGTCAGGATGAAACGGAGTCCGTCGGGCGGAACCGTCGCATCGCTCCTGCCCTGTACGCCTCAAGAAAAAGCCCTCCCCGCACAAACTGGTGTGGTTTTGTCCGAGCATAAACTCGTCAGACCGTGACCAAAAGCGCTTTTACCCTCCTGCATTCAACTTGCGTGGTATAATGACACAGAAAAACCCTCCCAGTTAACATTCAGATTGAAACGAATCGGGTAAACGGTTGGGATTTTTTATCCGCGACACGTTCTCAAATATATTTTTTTTTTTATGAAACCGAACGTAGAAAATAAAAATTACTTCCTATGCCACAATTTCAACGATTTAACTCACGTACACGCAATCGTTCGCGTCCACCTGGGTTGCGTTTTACGCTATTTTTTTTAGCGACGGCTGGACATGCGAGAGAATGAGCGGGCCAAGTGGACAAAGGCTGTCGTTGATGTAATTATTAAGGGCCGGAGCTTCACTCAATTTGTTTGATATCTCTGTGGCAACCCCGAGCCATCCGCATTTCTCGTCATTAAGTCCGTCCGGCACGAATACCCAATTCGTCATAATAATATCCTACGCAATGTCAGGACTAAAAAGGGTCGCCCCTGTAAATTAAACTGGGGGCTGTGAGTGTGTCAGTTGGTTTTGTGTAGTGGGATTTGTACCAAATTCTTAAAAAAGACATGGTATTTCTGTGTTATGATTGGGACGTATTTTGTCGAACGCAATTGAATTATTTTCAACATGACCGCGAGTAACACATTCAAGCAAATTATCTTATCTCGTAGAGAGATTCATCTCTCGGACCAACGAACTCAGGGTTTCAATCAGGGCCAGCGGAAGGTGGGTGGTGAAAACCACCCATAGTGGGTGGTCTATCTGCGGTGGGTGGTCCACTCCACCAGGCCCCCCCATCGGCCACCACCCCTGGCAAATTTGCTGTTCCGCCGGGCCTGGTTTCCATCGTAACATCATCATCGGTGGGGCGGACAAATCAGGAAGTTTTACGTGTGGTAATAATGGGTGACATTCACCTGGCCCAATTGTTTGACTGGTTATTTAAAAGCAAAAATCCCTTTGAATTAATCTGAAGGCAATGACTGTGTCAGTAGTGGCTTCCTGAAAATTTATGTCCCCAGGTAGTTTTGGTATTTACTAGTTTATCAGATGATGGAAAATAGCGGAGATGGATAAGCTGGATATGACGCTATCACGAGTCCAAGTGCCACTGAACTTAGGGGAATAGACATGAGTCGTACACGTGCCGGCTCACGCAGTGGTGGTGGTAGTCGTGTTCTCAGTGGGTAACACGAAACGAATGATGATTCATGTTGCACGCGAGCTGTTTTCGTGTTCTGTTCCTGTGTTGTAGTGTAGGATTGTGTTGGTAACCGAAAGGGAAAAGAAAGGAGAGCGGGGTGTGTTGACGGGAAAGGGGGGGGGCTGGGGGTAGTAAATGGGGAATAATATGCCGTCATTTTGTCTATCCGTGCAACAGGAAGCCGACGGGCCAATCGATACAACGTGTCCACGAGGTTTGGTCCCCCCAAACAAAGCATCATGGGCAATTGTAGCGCGGAGGGCGGGGGGGGGGGGGGGGGGGGGGAGTTTGTCAAGTCCGAGATGGGGTAAATCGAAATTTTTTTCTATTTTTCGGGGCCACTTTTCTAATCGGCATAGTCATATTTTTGTATAACATTTGTTAAACTTCCTATCGGAAAACACGTTGTCATGACCCCTAAAAGCGAATGTTCTCCCACTACACATGCAACAAAAAAATCGTCAGTTCAGGTATAGTATTTACATACCCAAAGTAAGCATATTTGGTGTCGAGATTGGGGTTATTTTATCCTACAATCTACGCTTGAGAAGTTTTATTTAAGGGAAACAATGGGGGGTTGGAATGAACCTATAACTTTCTTAACGTTTTTCTTATCTTTAGTGTGATTAAAAATTTTCAAATTTTTGGGAAGGTAGGTGGGGGACTGTGTATGTCCGAGGGTGGGTGGGTGACTGTGTGTGTGTGGGAGAGTGACTCTGTGTGTGTGTGAGGGTGGGTGGGGGACTGTGTGTGTGTGCAAGTGTGGGTGGGTGATTGTGTGTGGGAGGGTGGGTGGGTGATTGTGTGTGGGAGGGTGGGTGGGTGACGCTGTGTGTGTGTGTGTGTGAGTGTGGGTGGGTCGGTAGGTGGGTGAATGTGAGTGTGTGCATGGATGGGTGAATGTGAGGGTGCGCGATGGTGGAAACTTTAGAAATTATGTCAAGTTTCAAATTGAGTAACGACAATGTCCATCGAGCTTTCCATAAAAATCTAATCTTTTTCTAATGGAGAAAATCTACCCTCAAATATTCTATTTCATTATAGGATTGATTAAGTTAAGCCGCTTGATGAATCAATCCCATATGCATGTCATTAAAATTAACCATAATGCCTCGCCAAGCCACAAGATTTCAGGCCGAAGGAAGTGAAAATCCCCAAGAGAGATTCGAATTAACGCGTGACAGTGCCTGGGGTGACTATAGCTCGGGCTTTTACTTCGTTAGAAATGGATGAAGCACTCCACGTGATTAGAGAGGGATTTTAGTTGGGTGTTAAAGCATCGCGTGAACGAGAATCAACTTTCGTATGCATCTCATAAGAGATTGGGGTAATTGTTGAATCATTTGGAATGAATGATGGAGTCAGTTTCTACTCATCCAGCCATTGTTTCATGGTTTTTTAATAGATGGTAGCAAGTGTCTGGTTACATGTCACTTAGCTCCATGAAATATTCACTAACCACTCTATTACTATACATCAATTTATGCAAAATATTTTATAGCTCCTCACATTATGTTGTGGCACATGCTTACGCAATAGTTAACAAACTTTTCTCCCCTATATCATTTTTGCGCCTGCCTCATCGTTCAATTACTAATTCCTGAATTACGTCCCATGTAAGTTTCTGGCAAGTTATTCCATCGTAAAACTGGACTTAACATCTGGTGCCATTTCACCGCTCCTAGAACACTAAAGCTGATTGGCAATGGAGCTAATCACGAGTACATTGCAGACACAAGGAGCAGCGACAACATTACGCTAGCGTGCATGATACACCGGAGGATCAGAGTCATTCTCCGATGGGCTAATGGGAATTGGGGAGGCTCCTAATCTGACAACCTATACCCTCGAACAACCTTCGATACACCCTCCGAAGCATCCGAGACTGGCTCCTTGGGTCTCATTCCCGTGAGAACAAGGACAGGCTTTTGCCTCGCTTTACTCGTCGCATTACCCGTCGTATTAGAACCACCAATGTACAATCGTTACAATGCTGGACACCTCAAATACCACATAATGTTGACCATACAGGCAGTTGTTGTGGTATCGAATATTGGTGCATAAATAAGCTTCAAATCCTGCAGGTTAGTTTCCATTTAATATTCAGGTGTCCTAAGTTACTATCTTTATTGAAGTGATAAACTCCTTGATAGAAGCTTAGGAATGACCCCATCTGACGGCGAGACTTGATGGAGAGTTACACCACTTCATCACAAGGGTATCTGAGGACAAGACATTTAATCACATCAGTATTCATTAGTTGTCTTACCTGAAGTATATACATCATATCCCTTTTACTCAGCTGATAGATATGACGTATATCGGTTGGCTAGGTGCTTGAAGCTTTTCTCAACAAAATTTCACTAAATAGGGATCAGCAAAATTGTGACATTTTATATTGTCAAGTTCAGTTGGCATCGAAGAACGTAATTTTCAGTATAATTCAGAATTGCTCCAATTTTCGATTTCGTAATTTTTCCCTGCATTGGCCATCACTGCTACCCCTGAATATTCATCAAATCAGGGGGCAACCCTAAGCGATTAGCACCGCTGGTGATCGCCCTGACCCAATATCGAGCCAACAGCCGTTCCGAATTGGAGATAAAGCGACCCCCCCCCCCCCTCCCTCAGCCCCCACGATCAGATGATCGGTTTTACGGAAATTTGGGGCATGTGTGGCCACTTAGAGATGTGCGTGTGGCTAGCAACAGAGATGATGGTACTGACCGGGGTAAACCGTTTAATCGGGAGTTAGCACGAGGGGGGCGGGGGGCGCAAATTGCGAGAAGCAATTACTGGAGGTAGTCCTATAATCCCTAACACACTGGGCGTTGCTGGACCCCGAGACTTTGCACCCCCTATCGTCTTGTTGCTTAGTTTACATGAAGCTCTACTATAACTGCTTAGCAGGGTACCAACACATCCGCGTGGCATGTCACGTGCAAGTAACGCGTGTCAGAGCGTGTGGTTTTCTGGTGCTCGAGAATAGAGAGGATAAAGAGAGGGACGAAAAAAAATTATGAGAAAGTCTGTGGGGATGAGGTATGAGCACGAGGTAGGGATTAGGCTGGTCAAAGGAGCCTATGATGGACAGAACTTCAAAGAATTGCAATATATGGGCGAGGATGGAAAGCCTAACGGCTCCTCTACCAATCTTGAGTGGGTACTCATCTACTCACAACATATAAATTAGTTGATCCTGATGTACCCTGCAGGCATAAGCACTTACTGAACTCTATTTTGGGGAGGGGTCGTGTCATGGCTGATGTCTACAATTTTGGGGTGTTTTCTAAACATGATGATGAGAAGTTTGGGTTATTCTACTTGGGCTATGAGGAGTCTGTTTCTGATTGCTTCTTGATGAAGTCTCAGGCAACTGAGAGCTAAGCGGATGAATTTTGAGGTATGCGTCGGGATATTGGAATGAACGGCTATGGATATGCAAATAGTTGGGTGGATGCGGTGGAGTCAAAACCCATTGTATGAAAGTTATTTGGGGATTTCTTTTTTAATGGCGCTGACCATGGGCAGTATATCTATAGTCATATAGATTTACTGATGTAGGATTTACGTGAAAGGTAGTATGTGAATAACGCAAATCTGTGTGTTGAATACCTCAGACATACACCCCCAACCCCCCCGCCCCACACACACATAGACACAGACGCACCCGTGACCCTAATCAGTTATCACGTAGATCATTATTAATCTTCGAGTGGCGGCGCGTTGAGCGTGACGGTGAGAGACACATGGGCGTTACGGGAGTGGGAGCGATATGCCAACAGCACTGTCACGGGTCAAGGGTTGAATAAATTGAAATTTGGTGATCACATGCAGAAATATATTCGCCAAATTCATACATTGGTGATGGAGGATATGTCAATTTTTGAATCTCCACTTGCGGTGATCCAGCAAAAATTTGAACGAACTATTCTGATTGATGATGAAAAATCACGCGGTCAAGGAGTTTTTCATAATCTGATGCCTCTTCTCTTTCTATATCTTAGTACATCCACAATTTGTGTTAGATTTTACTTTGTTACAATGAAGTAAGGAAGGAAACGTAAGTATGAAAGCAGAACAAAATGAACTTTATCGGTAGAAAGGAAAGATATTGAACACGAACTTCGCAGAAAGAGTGCTTGTAGTCAAATACCTAGACCCTGGTTTCGGGTTTATAATTACGGACACTTTACCTGAAGATTTAAAAAAAAAACAGTCTCCAAAGTGAGAGGTTTACTAGAATGTTTGCGATGATTCATAAAATCAGCAGAACATGCGGTAGATGTTTGGTCGCATCCATACAGAAAGAAATACTCTTCATTACCCCAACGGGATGAAGGGCGCATGCCTAGACTAATCCCGTCATTAAGGATGCTGAACAAATGCTACTCAGAACGTTCAATAGTATATTACACCATAAGGGCAGAAAGTATGAAATTCCTGCATGGCGCGCAGTTCAGGGCTCTCAAACTTCTGCCCGTGTGGTTTATACTATTTTTCTTTATAGCCGGTCGGAAGTACGAAAATTCATAATTTGGGTTATAGATGATGCCTGCCCCGACATTTGCAGCACGAGCGAAGCGAGTACTGCTGGTCGGGGGCAGGCATAACATAAAAAAGAAACACAAAGAAAATTAACCTTCAAGATATGTTTCTGTTTCTATTATCAATCGTGCTTCTGCATCAAAATCCCTCAGAAGCTCTTCCTCGTCCATCGACTCATCACTGGACGTCATTGCCTTTATTAATATTTTTTTCAATATTTCATTAATTACACTGAAGTAGTTTTGAGGTTACATTTCACATTATCGTAGATAGAGGTGATGACTAGTGACTGACAGCAGTCCCACGCACCGATGCGCGGAAAAAAAATGTCGTCCCGCTGTTGTAGATGGCGTGCGTGTAGTTTCATCGATGCACGAATCTTAGACCTTCTGTTTCGAAATTGATGACGAATATACGTACTTTCGACCGAGGTATAAAGAAAAATATATTCCTCATAAATTCTATACTTAGAATGATAAACTCAACAATTAGTGGGATTGTTGCTGCGGAATAGACTGGAGAGTGAATAGAGTGTGTAGAGATTCAGGAGAACTTTATGAGATAGGGTGCTGTGATTAATAATACCGAGAAGCGGCTTTCCCCCATATATTTTCACTGTCTCGTTGGACACATTTTTCCCAGCATATCAGCTTCATAAAATCCGGGTTCAGTGACATGCATGACTGCAGAAGTGTACTGTTCAAATAGAGACAGTTGTATATTCAATTCTTGGCTGGCTGGCCTTCCTTACTACAACACTTAGTCCCGGCCTTTTTGGTTGAATTCCCCGAGAATATTAATATCAATATCCTAGAGTAGTAACGATGAAATTGCCGTTTGAGGTTAGAAACGTAGAGTCTTCATTAAATCTTGGGTAGCATGCACTGGTAAGCCTGAGACAGGCGGTTATATTGCGGTGCTCTAGAGGGTGATGAAATTGCTTCAGTTATATGAGCATATTTCATGGAATTTTCAGTGTTTCGTTAGGCGTGTCAACGGGATCATACGGAGGAAATAGGAGAGATTGATTGAGTCGTTTGTCAGTTGTAGGGGAATTTACAACTCATGAAATCGTCGGAATTGCTCCTTGACTATTCGAAAAAGAAACTAGTGGTGTGTGCATATGTGTGCCCAACTCGGGGCACAAACAAACCTTCCCGATTGGATTTTTCCGCACAGCTTACTGAATTTATTCTTCTCCAATATACTACGGTTAATCAGTATGATCCCTGTTATTATCATAACGAAAACATGCCTATTTGAGAATTCCAAACTGACTCATTTATGAAGCAGCTAATTATGAATACTTGAGTAGACGCATGGTGAGCATGAGGATGAGACTTATGCGTGTTACTTGAGTGAGAGTGAGACGCCAATAAGGATGCAAAACAAAAACTTTAATATTGTACCCAGTGGAACAGTATGAACAATTGTAATTGATAATAACATTGCATATAGTGCACAAATGCCATCCAAGATGTGATCCGCTCGATTTTGCATGAAAACGCTTCAATTGGGACCGTCATGACAGCGCTGGGTCCTTTCGTTCACTTATTACATACATAATTGTGGAGACTGCTATACCTCCTTAATTATGCAAATCATCGAAAAAAGGCATTCTACATAAAATACGTATTTTTATATGGCAAACAACTTGTTTTATATGAATTTTGCGCTAACTCTAATAGTTTATGCAGTAGAACATTATAAACAATTCACATTGTTAATAACAATATAAGTTGATATAAGTCAATATAAGTACTGGACCACTTTTATTCAAAATTTAATCAGTTATAAAATATGCTTATATCTTTCAACTGTGACATTGAGTACCTGGATTACAATATTTTTGTGTGAATGAACGTTCATTATCACTATTTTCGATTTTTGGTCAACATGAATTTCTCAAAAACAGGGGAACTACTGGATGGATTCGATCCAAAATCTAATCAGCTCTAAGTTACACGGAGACGCAACGATGGAAAAAAATTAATCGCATCGCACGATCCGTTTCCGAGAAAACGTAAACGAAAAATTTGGCCACATACGGACGAATACACACACATACAGACACTGATCTGAAATCAGTTCAGGATGATGCAAAACGTCGAGAAACGTAAAAATTTCGTCGATCTGGCACTTTTCGTTTTCGGGGTCATTACAATAACTTCCCTAGATCGGGAAGTTAATTATCGAAATGTCCGGACAGAATCATCACTAAGTGAGTTTTTGATGTAATTAATCTTGGCTAGGATCAATAATTGAACAATTTCGCTTTGAAAAAATGAATATTCGGAAATTACACATAGGAACTTCGAATTAACCCCTTTTCGGAATTGCCTATCCTTCCGTGTAAGATCACCTGATTCCGGGAAAAAATCATAGAGTGACACTGTGTAGTTTTGACCAGGAATACAATTTTTTTCGTATTTTTATTGCCATTCGGTTGAAAAATATTATTTTCATTACTGGGGCCCGATAGATGGCTCTTACAGGACCTCCACCCAGAAGGGGTAAAGGGGCGTTTGCAGCGCATCGCGATAAGTAGCTGCCCAAGGGAGATAAAGTAGCGAGGCAAACGATAAGGTGTCATTTATCACCCGTGGGAGATAAAGTTGATTCTGAAGTTTGCCGCGCTACGTTCGTTGTCATGGAGTTCAGGCCACCATATTGAATTTACGTTGTTGACATAATTTATACAAGGCCACACATCAACTATCAAACTAATAAGTGAAATTACAATAAAAAAAACGACCAGTGAAAGATGGAACCCAAAAAACACATAATTGTGGGCGTCCATATGAAAAGGGCCCTTACGCGCGTTCCTAGTTCCCGAGATATAAGCATTTTTGTGAGTTGGGTTGGAATTATAATTTTTTTTTTTTATTGTTTCGATCGAAAGAATAACTCTTTCCGCGTCGGACTGGAGTCGAATTTGCGCTCAAAATTCCCAGAATTTGGTCAGGAATCCACCCATATACCTAACTCCATATCGCGCACAAGGGCCCTTTTCATATGGACGCCCACAATTATTCCGTGACAGTAATGAAAGTGATGAAGATTCCCCAAATTTAATTGACAATCCTGGAAAGTGTTCAAAGTGAAATATTTGTGTTGACAAAATGAATAATTTTGTTTCTAAAGACTTTCTGTTTTGGCAGTGGGGGGCCTTCGCCCGCCCCCAACCCCCCCACCGGGGGCTTCGCCCCCTGGACCCCCTCCCCGCCCCCTCCTTACCCCACCCCTTCAGGGCCCACGTAATGAAAAATAGTATGTGCAATTCGGGCGATGGCGTTGGCTTCCGAGTCGTGTGAAGTTTGCAGCACTCGGTATGACAAGTTTCCACCTCGGCTCACCTGCGGCGAGCCCCGGATCAGACTTGCCATACCTCGTGATGCAAGCTTCATACTCCTCGCAAACCGCCGCTTATCGCTCTTATAGCACAAATTACTATTTCAGATGACTGGAGCTAAAGTGGCTTTTTATAAAGTCATTATTCACATTACTTTATAGATGATCATTTTTTTTTATTACCTCACGATTGCTTTCTTGAATTCTTAAATGGGCCCTCAGATTGCTACTGACATATCATCTGAAAAGTGTTCGTTATATTTTCCATTTTCATTCGGAAGAATACATTAATTATGAGTTGACTGGATTTCATCTTTATTATACGTTCTTATCTTATTCAACGAACGAAGCCATTATAATTGCCGTTAATTCGGTCATTACCAAATTGGAAATGGTGGCAATTTTATATTCGAATTTGACCTATATTCTCTGTACTTTACAGATCTTTTGATAAGTTATTAGAATGAACTAAACGAAATGGATTTCATGCTATCGAATTACTCTGGCACAGTTATGAAGGGAGGGTAACAACTGATTGGATTCTACGATTTAATTTTCGAACCGCCAACGTAAAAAAGCTTTATTATATTGTATTACGCCCGGAATACGACAGAGATTTTTCATCACGTAGCTGACGTTTTAAGTCTGGGTTCATATGTTTAAACGGTTTAATTTTTTATTTTCCTCTACGTTAGTCTCGTTTGTACACCCCAGCGTTTTCCTAAAAAACAGGGTAAACCTCCAGAAACCACTGTGCTACGGTGGCGGGTGGCTATGATAAAACTCACCCCCCCCCCCCCCCCCGCACACGATAAGTTCCCGCTGTCCGTCGGAATCCATGAGAATTTTTTTTTGACAATATTCTCCCACTACTTTACCCACTCTACCCACTACGCCAAAGCCCTGACTATTTAAACGGTTGAGTCGGTGTGTTTGTATGCGGATATTCGATTTGGATTTCTAGTCAGTATGCCTGACCAACGAAGGAAGCTATTGGAATACAGCAAACTCTAAATTCAAAAAACTTGCTGGTTTAAAATCCTGCCTATATCGTTACATTTTTAAAAACTTTGGCTGACTGTGCGTATCTGCATACTTCCAATTGGTACTGATGGTATCAGTGAGGTACCGACGAAGCTCACAAGAAGCACAAAACAGAGCACAAATACGGAATTTCTGACGAGCAAACATCTACTACGCATAAAAGTTCAGTGTTCTCAGTGGATTTGTAATGTCGGACAGCACAAACTGTTGTACTACTTCGCGTGACAATTCCATGTTTTCAAGCCTAAATATTGCAGTTTTTGCGTTATCTTATTCGATCAGAACTAATTTTCTTTTTGATGGTACACCTGGCTTGAGCCATGAAAATGAAAATTAGTTGGACTCTCACTTCATCAGAAATTTTCCCAGATATTTTATTTGCGGCCTTTTCTGCGGACATAATTACATATATTGAATTACTCACTTCGGGGAAAGAAAACCGTAAATATTGTAATTATTTGGTGCAAGCCCCCAACCGTTCGCCGTTTTTGGACTTATGTAGTGTATAGTCGCACTTTTGAGGTAGATTTTCTTAAGGATTTGGAGACAGAATGTCAATAAATCCTTGATGTTTATGAATTTATTTAAGTTCAATACTACTTTGTGCATCAATTTGTTAAGAAACAAATAAAAAAAATCTTCGAAAAATATGAGGGCCGGGATCTGGGTTAGCGTAACGGTATGTTGGAGCAGTTAAACCGGACAGCTAGATTTTCAACTTTTCAATCTCACTATTGCCATTATCAACATATTTAGATAAATGTTTCAATGGATAACATAGCGAATCATAAATTGGATTTATATGGAATATATTCAAAATATTCTTAATCTAAACCATAGAAGTGAGGTTAGACGAGGCAGCAAAAATTTAAATAAAAAACAATGTTAAGATGGTAGCTTGTTGAATATTTGGAATGCAGAAATGGGTATTGAAATTTTCGAAATTCTCAAAATTGACAAAAATAAAAATTTGCAAAATCAATTTTTTTAATACAGTTCCTTACATCATCTGACGGAATCGACTCGTTAGAGGTTTTCGCATAACTTTTTTCCCCAATAATTTTCTTTATTGGAAAAAGAAAAACCAAAAAATGGGAATGAGGGAACTACTACTGGCTATGAAAAAGGACACGTATTTTTCTATATTTTAGATCAACAACTACAGGTAGCCAAAAACTACGATGCAACAATGAACGTTTACAACATTCTCCCCATTCATTTTGGGGGGCCACGAACTACTCCCATCTTGTCCGCCAACTGCGCCTGATTCATTTTAGACGGCCGGGAAGTGCTCCCGGACAGTATATTTTATTTTTACATATATTGAATTAAATTCTAACTTTTTGAATGGAAATAAATTTTGTTTCGGACACAACTCACACTTAAAAATCCAAACTTAATATTTTATGAGCAATAAATAGGGGTAATACGTGGTTTAAGAATGAGTACCCCTTAAACGGCCGGGAACTGGTGCCACCACGGTATTCGTTAAGAATTTCAAAGAATAACCTACCGTAAATCCAGAATAGGTTTTGACCTGTTGTCTTTGTGTGATGGATGTAAGTGTGTGTGTATATGTGTGTGAGAAGAGGGGGGAGGGAATTTTCAATTTTTTTTTTGAGAATTTCGGAATTTTTTTGAAAATTTCGCGTTCCTTGGTGGTTTTGAGAATTGTCTCTAAATCTATCCGATAAATGACTGCAATTACCTCGTTTTATTGCTTCACTACAGAATTTAATCTCACATGAATGAAAATTATGTTAAAGTTGTGCGTGATATGTCAATTAATTTTAATACTGTACAGTTAATTCAAAACTCTCAACACCTAGTAAGTGCGAACAAAATTCATCTATAATGTAAAACAAATTGACTTTCCACGTTAATTCCAAAATGCCAGCAATCTACGAAAATGACCAGTTACTACCCATAGGAATACACATCCGACCTTTTCCCACACGATTTGAAATTTTCCTCATTCCCCATTGACAATTTCCAGGTTAATCGAGGGTTAAGCAAGCTTCTCCCCACTTACCAGTCCTGAACTACTTAATCCTGGAAACAGAATTCATTACGAAAGCTCTGGGTCCCTAGATGGCGCAAGTTACGCTGCTAATTCTCACGCGTTTTCGGTATCTGCTCGATGCTCAAGGGACCGGACAGAGTGATTAGATCAGCTGCAAGTTGTCCGAGTGACGAGATGTGCTAATTTAGTTTGGTCCAGCGTGTTATGTTGACCACAAGTTGAGAAATTGTTGCAACAAGATCAACCGGGTTAATTCTCTAGCTTAGCAACATGATAACTAATTCAATTTTTGAAGATATTGGAGCAAGAAGTTTCCATTTTTCGTAAAAATTCTTCGCTTATAACATAACTGTATGTGAGTATTTTTTTTCTTATATATAATGCCTTCGATCCTACGGATATGTAGACATGTGGATCATGTACTTCACTGCATTCGCATGATAAGATACAAATCACAATGAACCCATGTCGGTACAGGCGGCTACTGTATGAGCAATCTCCCGCTCATCAGACAATCGGGAAAAATTCTCGCCTTGCCGAGGATCTGAACTTGGGCGCAGTGCTAAGACAGCGCTCCTAGCCCAATCGGTCATTCTAATGTCGGTTGTATGTAAGTAGATATGTGTGTGAGTTGGTGTGTATGTGTGTGGGTGTTATATACAAAAATTTAACTAAAACAAAATTAAATTGCGTTGCCTTCGGACTTGGACTTAACCGAGTCATATGATCCGAAGTCAACCGTCCACCGGATGTTCCCAGCAAACAAAGCGCATTTTTCAACAGTCCACCACAACTAGAATCATCACGGATAGGCACGTGTGTCCAGGAGATGTTGACTATGCATTTTCTGGACACCGAAACACCACCAAGACGTGAGGATTCTAGTCAGTCACGCTAGCGGAGTCATCGAGTAATTCCCCGCTTGACTCCTGTATTCGATCCGGTCAATCAATAAGAAATTGCTCGCTCCGAATTTCATCCCTCGATTAACGGTGTCAAACCTAGAGGCTTTCGAATCGGTAGCCTGTGCCTTAAAATTCTGCGATTTACCCCCGGATCGAAGTGCAATATAGATACGGACAATCACGCCCATCTTCGTGGTTCGTGTCAATTGTGTTGTAAGACAAGACTCTGTTATAATAAACATTAGAACAACTTTTGGATATACTTCATAAACTTTGGAATTTACTCAATGGACAATTGACTTTTACAAACCAAATTAAATAGTAACCCGGAGCCTAGTTAGTGAATTGTCAACTAACCAAAGACTTAGAAACTCAAGGAAAGTGAATTTACATCATATATATTGGATAAACACAATTTACTGGATTTCGGCGACCTGGAAGCGCAGAAACTATAATTAGAAAATATTGTAAGGGTGAGCACAAAAAAAAAAGAAAAATCATTAGATAGAATAAGGTATCGTACCAATTGAAATCATTTACTTCTTGGCGGGAACATCAATTTTCATTTTTAATAAATTTCGTACCATAGAATAAAATTCTTTTCTCTCCTTAAAATAACATTGGGAATTATTGGAAAATATATATATATATATTTTCTCAGTGGACCAGCGATCCAGTGCGCGCACAAGTTGATCCTCCAAATCAAGTTGCAATCAATGGGTCCATCAGGGCCTGGGGAACACAAATGAGAGAGACGGAGACAAAAAAAATGCACATATATTATTAGAAGTGTGTTGCAACGTAGAGATCTAATGAAAAATAGATTTTCAAATTTCGGAAAAAAAAGTTCCAACCCTTACAGTATTGATTTCTTGTTTATATCTGTTGCAAAAATTTTTGACAAGAAGATAAGGCTGAAGGGCACGTAGAACCGGCGATGTTGACGTTTTGCCGAAGGGCCGTAGGCCTGCTCTTGGCAGCTAGCAGTGGCTCATTCTGATGGATTGGCTCTCCCACGCCCCTTGATTCCCCTGTCTCGTTGAAATACACTCCACCCCCCAAGTTCTTCACTATATTCACGTATTCTACCAACACGCATATTCACATCTTCACATGATGCGCCCTCATGTCCACATATCGCACGTCACTTTTTTGTAACACCTTCTATTCTCACCTAAAATAGAAGCACAAAGCTGAAGAAATAAAGTGGTCCATAGCATAAACTCAACGCCAGTATGTCAAGAAAGCTGGAAAACACTTTGGTCCTCCTCATGCATTTTACGATTTTGCCCCATCACATCAAAAGAAACTGAAAAATCAAATTCAAAATTGAATTGAAAGTAGGATTTACTCTTGCGAATAGCTCATACAAGTTTTCTCATTTTCCATATCTTTGATGTTGGAAAAAGTATTTCATAGTCGTCAAAAAGAAATGATACATTAAGTCGCACTCGCGTACTTGCCGATGGGTTTTAAAATGAAAAATATTTTCAAACTGAATTGAGTAACTTTGGATAGGAATGTCACAGACGATCAGCCATGTGGATAATCTTCTATTTCAGACACCCCCCCCCCACCCTTCCCCCTATGCCACCCTCAAAACATCATCTCATTTCCCTGAAATTTTTACTCGAGTAATGTCAAGTTGTACCTCATGGAAAAAAAATCAAAGCAGTTTTTTCACTTTGTGCTTGAATCCAACGGATACAAGGTAATGGAGTAGGAAAGAAGGTGATCGTGCGGTAGGCACTGGGATCACTTGAAATCGTATTCGATCATTCTACGAGTGAAGAAAAAGAAAAAAAGAGATTGAAGAGGGGAGATATGGAGTGCTAAAGCCGTGGTAAATTGAAAAGATATTTCAGGCAAGTTCATTTGCCATTGGTTTTCATGAGGTAAGGATCAACCATAGCGTGTGTTGTGGAGTAAGGTGTATGTGGTGATGTTTTTCTACCTTCCCAATATCCAAAACTTTTATTCTGTCTCTACACATATACACACACGCATATTAGAGAGTGTCGGGGCTTGGGCGTAGTGGTAGAGTATCTGCCTACTACTCCAAAGGTCCTAGGTTCGCGCCCGGCCGCCGGAGAATATGTTTTGTCATGGATTCCGACCGATGCAGGAACGTTCCGTGTGTGCTATCGGCGGTACGCATAAAATGATTCCGCCTGGCCGAGAGGGAACCTAACCCGACGCAGGGGGGGGGGGGAGGGTGGGTTCCATCATAGGCGCCGACCATCGTAGCACACGGGTTTCCGGAGGTTTACCCTGTGTTTAGAAATACAATGGCCTAAAATGGCGAAAATCGGCCCCAGTCACATGGGTGTCCGATACGCCCCCTGCACTGAGAGAACGATTTGGTTAATACTACACAGGCTCGGTAACTGTTACCTCATAGCGCGGTTAACTAAGAACAATTGAATGGCCCGGTGATAGTTACCGAATGGCTCAATTGAGAGGTTAAGTTTGAGCCAACTGGAGGATTTGGTAATAGTTACTGAATGGCTAGTTGGTATAACCTCTCTGTTATTTATTATTAAGCATTGATGGCCATATAAAAATTTCAAAATACGGGTTGTCTATAGATATATTCCTTGAACAATTCTTCCATTTTATTTTCACTTTCTATTTGTTCTTTGATCTTTATCACTAATTTTTTATCACAAAAATTGACCCGAGCCGGCCGGCGTTCACACACGTCATGGCTTCTTCACCGGGCACTATTATAACTAGAGGGCGCGTTGAATTAGCCTCCATTCGGTAACTATTACCAAACGCTCGGTTGTATTAATCGGGTGCCGGTTTGCGTCAACTGAAAAAATCAGTACAACCAAATGGTGTCAAAATCAACTAGCAGTTGAGTGTACCACCATTAGCTCTAGCTATTAATGAATGTACGGTTATGTGAACCTAATCGTAACAAAACCTTCAACCGAATCCGTCAGGTAGATATAACCAAATCGTTCTCTCAGTGTGAAGGAATTCTTAAACGCCCGCTACCCGGGGAGTACAAATAAGAGGGACGGAGAAAAAAAAACGTATTAGAGTGTGTTATGTCCAAATTTTCATACCTCGTGTCACAGATACGTGTGAAGGTCCTTGTACTTAGCTGACTATATTTACTAGACCGAAATCTGAGGAGACTCACCTTTTTATTCTGGAGAAGAAGGGATTACGGCCTCGACTTTATATTATTTCTTAGCGATAGATTTGTCTGTCGTTTGGTCAATTTAATTATGAAATCCCGAATTCGGGCCACCGTCGTTCTCGTTCGGTTGGTCATTAGAGTCTGATTTTTCCAGAGAACCGCAGAAGTAATGAACTAAATTGAGCAATTTTTATTATTTTGATATGTAGTCAATTAAAAAAAAATTTCATTGTAAACTTGGATATAATAAGTGCTAGGAAATTCCCACAATAGAATTATAACTCATCTGCCTTTTTTCGAAAGACATCTATCGTCAATACAGATTTGTACACGTTGTCCAAGGGGAGGGGGGGGGGGGGGGGAAGAAAGATTACTACTAAGACAACTTGATGTGCAATGCAAATCCATCTTTTATCATATCTCCTCTGAAATTCGATCAAGGAAACATGAATCCGTGACAACTGATCGTTCAATTCATATGCAGTCTGGCTGAAGGAATCCATGCATCGATTTTGGGAAAACCAATGAAAGATATATTCCTCAATACCTGGGTAATTTTAATCCCGTGATAAAATATTATTGCAATGGAAATGATCAGTAATCAATTTTCACAGTCAGAAAATTTTCAATAATGGTTTTCCATGAATATTTTTTCCAGTAATCTTTCACCCATCATCTCTTAGCGTAATATACGATCTCCAATAGTTTAGGGATACATGCCTCATTATTTATAGGCTATGCCATCGGCGAGTTACTGATTTCACATATCGAGAGTCATACCACCATATTGGGTATTGCTTTAAAAAAGTAAAACTTTGGCACGCGCGGCATTCTATTACATCTCTTTTCTCGGTGCGTGATCACCTGACCGATGAGGCGGCGGGGTAGTTACCATGAAGGTCTTGATGTTATCACCACGTACTTTCGTGAATGGAGTTATTATTCGTGCTGTTGTAATAGCTAAACTGAATTCTCTACTAAAGACTAACATTTTTTCCGAAAAGCTGACAGAATTTGCGACAAAATATTGCTTAGTTTTTCCGACTTGAATTTCTGTCAAAATCAGGAAATTTCCAAATTTAGAAAAAAGCAAAAATTCAAACTCGACTATTTGCCCCAATTGATGAACTGAAGAATTTATTAGGTATTTTTCTTAATTTCATTTACCACGATTTTTATTCGTATTCAAAAATTTTCGAAACTATTAAAGTTCCAGGAGTTTTGTAAATCTTCACATGCAAAATTTCGACAACGATTTAAATCCTATAAATTTCCCACCGCCGGAATAAGACAATAATTTCCACTTGTCCCCGGCGGATTTTCAAAGGCCCCACCCCTCTTTGGCAAGATTGAAACGTGGAGATGATTTCATACGTATCAGAATCAGGATCAACTTTTAATTAAAGCGCGGATCACCGGAGGCTTAAGATATGTATTTTATGCTTCAACGACCTGTTCTAGCGCTAAATCTCACCGAAGCGCTCACCGACGAATCCCAGAGCACAGGGGAAACCCTATAGCGATGATATAGTCACCCCACCCCTCAATTCTTTTCTCAACGAAAGCCTCGTCTCTACCCCTTTTCCCTCTCGTGTGCCTGGATTTGGCTCACACCGTGCTATCCTTCAATTTACACAGGCAGTAAAAGTTACAGATTTTTTACGAGCCAGCTGAGTGAACTCGTATCACAGATATGTGTTCCTGGGAAACCGGTGCGGGTGTAGGGTGGCAAGCGGGGAGGGGGGGGGGGGGTGGGGTTTGAAGAGACTAGTCGGGGGAAGTTGGCTGGGCCAATCCCGGGCACGACTCTAGTTGGTAACTCCCCAGGTTATTGTTTTTATCAACTTATTTATCGTAAATAATGGAGCAATAGTGTTTTTCCTAAATGCCACTGCTTCAACTGAAATGGAAATAAATTGGACCAAAACTCCAGTTGGATATATGTCCTCTTTCAAAGGAATTCTTTTCAATTTTCAGCGTCTATAAGGAGGGATATATGTTGCATTCATCAGCTCACATGTCATCAACTTATTTATCTAATTTAATGGAGCAATAGTCCGTGTATGGGTACATGCAACTTGTTCAACCAGAAACAAATCTGAAACAAATCTCATGTGAACTATCAAGCCAATTCAATGGACTTTCCTTCTCAAACTCCATTGACCTTTGCAAGCAGTTGCACATAGACGTATTCAGCAGTGGAACAGCATCCGGTGAAAATGTATGTGGGAGTCGCTACTGACGAGGTGTTTTCACCATGAATTCTCAGTGGAGAACATTTTCCAATCTGGTATGCCCGCTGCAATACTCGAGTCCTAAACATATACCACCATAAATGTGCGCACACGGCGCTGATCGTCATTGGAGGAGGTGAACGTGGCCAATGTGGAGATAGATAAAATGAGAGAATTGCACCACAGTGCGAAGGAAACGAAATGGAGAATACGATTGCTGGGGTTCAATGCTTCAGCCGGAGGCGAGTGTCCCACTGGGGTGAAATGAGAAGTGAATAGTCACGAAGACAGCGAAGCAATTCTTGGGACACTATGGGAAAGCACTTGCATGTGTTTTTTTTTGTCTCCGTCGCTCTCATTTGTACGGCCCGGGTATCGGCCGTTTAAGCATCCCTTCAGGGAGCGTACCGGACACCCACCCATGCGGCTGGGGCCGACTTTCGCCATTTTAGGCCATCGGATTTCTAAACACCGGGTAAACCTCCAGAAACCCCTGTGCTACATTTTATGGGTACCGCCGATAGCACACACGGAACGTTCCTGCATCGGTCGGAATCCATGAGAAAATATTTTTGGAAAATATTCTCCGGCGGCCGAGCGCGAACCTAGGACCTTTGGGGTAGTAGGCAGATACTACCACTACGCCAAAGCCCCGACCGGAGTCAATGTGTGTGTGTGTGACGCGTAATTCACTTAACATGTTTCACTGAAATTTCCCATTTCATTTTCAAGGTCATTACAACAACTTTCCGTCTGACTAAATTAACAACAATCGCGATATTTGATACAATGCCATTGTGACTGTTATTTCAGACATGCTAGCACATGACATTGCTTATTCGAGACTCCCCGCGAGCGGAATATTTAATTAGGCATCTCGAATGTCAGACAGTCTGTAGTGCTCCCCCCGAAAATGCCCGTTCGCGATGAGTGACGAAGGGTGCGTCTACATAAGCGATAAGACGGTTGAATTTTGGCTTGAATGGAAAACACGTGTAGATGTCTAGGGTGGAGTGACGTTTGAAGAAGGATCGGACATAGCTGGCCAAGCACAACTTGGCCTGTTTCTACTTCAGACCTTCAGCAAACATATCCCCCAGTACCATGTCAGAATCGAGCACACCAACGCATATACACTAACCTACACGCGCATATGTCATGAGTATAACCGAGGGATGCCTTTGTATTCGGTGCACACATCACTCGAGGGGTCAGGAACCCTCGAGATAGATCCATTTTCGCAAAATAACACGCCCTGCCATGGACACCCGTCAGCGTGTTGGCATACCAATGGGATGTTTTTTGGGTATAAAACTTATTAAATTATTTTTTTACATGTACCACGGCATTATTCGCAATGAAACCACTTTTTCATATGTCACAAACCCGGAAAAACAGAAATTTGTCATTTAATAATGGCACTACAGGGGGCTTAAAGCTATAATAAAGATGAGAATGAAAAATGGGTGGGAAATATTCTACTGCAGTATTCATCACATAGAAATTTTGAATAATGCAGGGGTAGGTTATAGCGGAAAAAAGTTTCATGTTGAAAGGAAAAATTCAAATACCGCGTTCTATTGGAACATAGACATTGTTTTCTAGAAATAATAATATGTTGTTAATTAACAATGCACACTCTAAAAATTTTTTGAAATATTGAAAATCTAGGATGTTGAGGAAAAATAAAAAAAAAATCCGAAATTCAAAAAACCTGCACATATCTCAAAAACGGCGAGCTGAAAAATAGAAGGGTCCAGCCTTCGTATCTATTCATATGTCATCTCATCCCCATGGGGAACATCTCCTCCTAGAGCATTGAACCCCCACAGTTGTATCCACCACTTTCTTCTCCCACAGCGCTTTCGAACGGTTTCCTCCATATACAAGCTAAACAATTCCCTAATAGAAAAGTCTGGAGAAGAAAGTCGCGATATTTCGAAAATGTCGTATTACAAAAAAGTTGAAAAATTTCGAAATTAAAGACGCTCAAAAATTCGAGAATTTGGGAGATTGATTATAGTGAAAAGAACCTAAGGATTAAATTAAAAATTATTCAAAAATTTCATGCACCATTCAGAAACTCATTCGAAAGTCCCACCCACGCCCCCCTGCCCCCCCCCCCAACCACCCCCTCCCCCTCCCCCGCCCACCGCAGCGCGGTAAAATTTGAATGCGTTAGATGTCTAAAAATACAACAGCTGTGTGAATCAATCTATATAATATGCTGTATAACAAATAGCCTCGTTACTCCAGCGAAAGAACTCAGTGAGCTGTTAAGAGTGCTCGGCTCACTAGGGGATAAAGCGATTATCATTAGTTCAAGGGTTTTCTGAAGAATGCTACAAGATAAAGAGTGTTAAAAAACCTCTTTCACGGATAAATGAGAGTGAAGTTTTTGGGTGGGGTGAAAAAAAACTACCAAGTAAACCAACTCCTTGGACACAAGGTGCCGCTATCAAAGGAAACTAGCCCTTCAATAATCGCCCATTTCTCGAGGCGATTTTCTTTTTCCAAGATTTTTTTTTCCCCTGTAACTACCGAGGTGAGAGTTTATTTAATGAGACTTGAAAGTTTCAGGAGAAAAACGCGAGTTTCCGCGGATCAAAGAAGAAATAAATGTTTCAAGTTGGCCTCATCGTTGTATATAAATATTCAGTGAAAATTGATGAGTAAATTTTGGGCTTGCAGGGCTCAATGCCGACCTCTGCTTGCAAGCTCTGGAAGCTCTTGACTATGTAAAAATCAATAACGTATCACATGAGTTTTGATAATATCATAGGAGCGACGTCGGTAAAGCAGAGTTTTATCCTTCAGTGATAAAAATTGAGCTTTCAAGCGGGTACCTACTTTACCTACGGAGAGCAGAGCTTTTGATAAACCGGAGATAATGGATGCGCGTAATTATTACTTCATGGTAATGCCTCCATCGAATAATGCGTGCAAATTTAGGAGCATGAAATTTTCAGTTTTTTCAACCTTTGAAAATTCTGTGTGTGTGTGTGTGAGCCTATGTGATATGTAAATGAGATGTGGCCATGAACATGCACGGTCGAACCCATGAACGTGTACACCTGTATATGAGCGCGGGCGTGGGTTTGTGTGTGTGCCCGTGTCTTCACACCTGATCCGTGAAAACATGCAATCGATTACGTGATCTCACAGCCATTTCTCGGCGGCGCTCCCTCCTTGAATTTGTCAATGTACAAAATTATCCTTACATTTCGTTTCAATTGAATTTCAAGTCTGATCGCAAATTCCACCCACCATGTTATTCAGCACTTGCAATAGCGCTCACATGAGCACAAACACTGTAGATATTTGAAAAAAAAGTAGGATAAGAGAATACGAGAATATGAGAATAGGAAAAGTCGGAAGAAAACATGTTCATTCGTCCGAAATTCAACGAGACGTGCTCCGCCGCTGTCGGTTCAACAGCGCTAATCAGGCCGAGTAAACATGCAGTCCTGATTGCACTGCGTGTACGCCAAACACACAAGCATACGGCGGAAGAGTAGACGATTTGAACAATAGTATCGATTAGTGCCTCCAGCAAGATACAATGAAATGAAAATAAAGGATATGTTTTTTTTTCAATGCAAATCAAGGTGGGTATTTACCGTTCATTAAACTGGTGAGGAATCGGCCGTGTGATTAATTCCTAATTTGAAATGTGACCAATCGGAAAGTGGGTGGAGCATTTAGGAACATCTCTCACAGGCGGTGAGACCGCACAGTCTGGATCGCTTCTCCAAGCAGGGTTACGTAATGAGGGAAATTACGGTGAGTGACACTTTGCTAGAGATATCGGTTCAGTCGTTTTGAGAACAGTAACCAAGGCGTTATTTACGGGTCGGGATTTAATGGATATTTTGTAAGAGTAGGAAGAGAAATGTGAGTCGGTGGGCTAGAATGGAAGCTTTGCGTTAGTTTTATTGCCGCATTTTCAACATTCGATGGGGCGGGGGGGGGGGGGGGGAAGGGGAGTTGCGTTTTGATCGCATATGTGTGTGTACCTAGGTGCGTACAGAGAGTAAGCTTTTTCATGACTGCAATTGAACCCGAAAAAAAATATCCGTTGAGCGTATATTTCACAACGTGAATTATTGATATAAATATACCCCAACGGATTATTTCCAAAACGAGGGTATATTATATACCTTGGGAATAAAATATCATGACGCGATAACAATATACTCGAATATGTCATTCGCGAGTGGAGCGCATGTTATGCTTGAAACGCGAATCTCGTCATCCCTGAGTAGGGGATATTAAATTTTTTTTTTGTGAAAATTTATGGACAACAAACCGACGTTCAGTATCAATACTCCCGATAGAATGCTTAATATTTTCTCGATTGCCCAGTTTGTCTACTATCTGTATGAGGAATCTTATCACTACCCGAAGGGGCACACATCGCTCGCTTAAATATCCAGAACATATATTTCGAAAAAAGCTCGAAATGTCTATTGAGACATTGAACAGGCTGGTTGAATGACGAGGTTTCTCCTGTTCTCCGAGTTTTCTTGTAAAATTAGAAATTAATTATATGCAATTTGCGTGAGGTGCACATGACGCAGCACGCAGGTCTTGCGCCCTTCTTGGAATAGCCAAGTCACGCGACACTTGCGTTAAATTGAAGCATTGATCGACAACGGATTGATATGAGATTCCTTCTTCATTTCATTACCTTAGTTCGTATACCAGTACTGGTGTAAAATGAGAAGAAGTATCAAAGGGATTTGAACTATGCATACGTGTCTTTTGAAGGAGCAACATAAAAGATTTTCCTACATCATCCAGGAAATTTATTACATTGATTCTTGCAATATCTAAAATTGCATCGAAAAAATTCAGCATTGCAGTATCAACGAAACGCACAGAGGCATCAAATACCCGCTCATGATGTTTGTATTCCCTTTGTTTTTTCCTTTCACATCTCCATATTCGTCTGCGACTCCTATGGAAATTCACCCGCCTTCCACTTTGGATTCAATATTGGCTTCGGTTGAATACCGATGGGGCATGCATTATCCACCTGCAGACTTGCTCAATACTGAGCATACACTATCCGCTCAGAGCATGGAGTGTTATGGAAACAGGGGTGGTTCGTCAGGGAAAAATCGAAGGAAGAATGCCTCATAGTCATCATCATGAAATTCCCAAGCGCCCCACTCAAATCCAGTTTATGGCGGGTGGGAATTTGGAGGAATGAGCCCGTACCCGTTCATTTCGAAATCACAGCACTATTGCGTAATCAAATGAATTTGAAAGCACAGGGATCCATTCAATTTATCGGGCACGGTAAAATCAAGTGATAATCAGACGGTTAAAATCATTTCCGAAATTACTTCGCCATTTCAGGATTAATACAAGCGAGACCGCCCCCCCCTCCCCCTCCATGCATCACTATTTCCAAAAGTCTGCCAAAAACACTTCCCCACACTTATTTTACCATCGAGACCCGCCGCTTTTAATTATCCCCCATTACGCTTAACAGCTCCTATATAGTTGTTACCCTGGAGTATTCTTTCAAAACGCCCCATAAAGGCCCGCCCGCCCATTTGTTTTTTGTGCGTCAGCGCAAGTGAATTACGTACGCACAGTGTGGTTCATTTTATTTCCTCCTGTGGCTGAATGAGGCTAAAGCATACACATTCAACTGTGTGAAAGAGTGGGTGGGCGGTAATGGGGGGTGGAGGGTGGAATCAGCCCCCCTACACTGTTGTACACTGCCATTCCGGAGATGCCTTTGGCCTAACGAATGGCTTTAATTTCACGCTCGTCCGTGGTTGGAGTCCTTTTCCTCATGGTGTAACGACAGTGGCTACATGAAAAGAGGATGCACTGGGTCCAGTATAACACCCACCCATGCTCTTTGTCGCGCGGAATGTTCGGGATCTTAATTATGGTTTTAATTAGCAACACCTAAGAACATCCACTCAAGAGGCGACAGCCAGTCGTCTGTTTGGTGTATTCAACCTCCAGCTCTCCAACATTTTACTTTGATGAAAGTTACTTGAGGAAGACGAGTACTAGCTCAGTCTTCTTTGTTAACTTTGCATTGGACGACACTTTCTCTGCATTAACCTGCAACTTTATGGCGCCCCATTTGCCCAAACTCACTTACAATAAACTGGAATTGAGTGGAGCGCTTTGGAATTTCAGAGTGATGCCCGCCACCACTCAGTCCGAGATTGAGCGATGCTGTGATTTTGAAATGAAGGTGAGTTCACATGAGGGTTAGGTTGGTCGTTTCAGTAGGTTGGGCTTCCAGGGCTTCAAATGTTATATGATTTTATGATTACTATTCGGTAGGGAGGTGATCAACAGAGTGAAATGCGGAAGTCGAATTCGAACAACATCGAATGTACAGTTCAATAAGACTAGCAGGTGGTACTGCGCATCAACACACCACTTTCAGCAAAGATTCAACCGAATTTTTGTTTTCCGGCTGCCAGTAATTTCCGAGCAAGTGTCATGGACGGTGTAAAAACCCTAAGCAAAGATTGTGAAAACTCTCAACGAGCATGATGTCACCGCGGCCACTTGGAAACTGTGCGGCGTCCCGTTGGACCTTTCGTGTTTGTGTAAACACCATCGGACTGACTTCAAAGTCCAACCCCCACCCCCCGCCGCCCCCTACCCACCCACCTCCTTCCACGTGACACTGTATTACCCGCTGTGTGTACATGGTGATAGCGCCACTCGCTGTCGCAGGTGTATTCCAGTTGGCCGTGGCTCTCAGTGTTGGAATATGCCTGAAATTGCCAGTCCAAATGTACACACATTGGTAACTGTAAATGCTCGAGCTTGCACGTCTGCACCGCATTCCTGGTAATATCCAGGAATTGGGGTTTTGCGTTTGCCTCCGCGCCCATTAGCGTACCTCCACAGAATACGAATTTTCGGGTAATGGATCCAATGTTCTACTTATGAATTGACGGCTTCACCCCTCCGCCATGAGCTATTGCATTCTTTCCATTATTAATTGTTTCATTTTGGGTTACACAGATTTTCGGGGTTAGGGCGATGAATGATGAACAACTAAATCATTATTTCGTTCATTTCAGAGTGATAATGGATTTATGTTGGAAGTATATGACAAGGTATATATCATCTGGAGTAATATGTGAGTCATATATTTCATATTTGTAATTATACAGCAACGTTGGGTTTTCTCTGAAGATAATTCCATCTTAGCTTCCTTCCTGCCCTTCAATATGAAATGTGTATCTGGACCCGAGGAAAAAAATTGGTTTGAACCTTCTGGATCGGTATTCGTCCTTGATATATGATGTTGTGAAGGAAGCAATTGGTGGCAACAGAAGCAACCAGATTTGGTTGGGAAAGAGAATTTTTGGGAACATTACAAATGGAGGTTTTCATATGGCCTCCATGCGCTTCATAGTTTCATTTCATATCATTTGTTTTCCGGTGAACCAAAAAGGGATCGATAACAGAACAAATTTAAATCTCCTATTCCGCAGCAACCGCGTTGAACAATACATCAATAATTGGCGGAAAACCGCGTACGAAGCACCACATATTATTTTCTTCTCAGCAGTATGAAATCATAATAAAATTCAACTCTGACCAATATTTCAAATGAATATTTTTTACCTCTGTAAAATACCAAGAGAATAGAGTGACTACCACGGTGTTAAAATAATAATCCAGGTGGTCGCTAGGAATAATAAGTCTTCATTAATATTACGCTAGGAGCTCGTCAAATAAGGAGAAGAATAAGTTCACGGGAAGCGAATGCGGATGGAGCGAGGGTAAAAAGTAGGCAGCAGACAATACCCCGAGTATCGTAGTATTATGCAGATATTTTTTCGGAGAGAAAAGGGCGGTATATTATATCGCCCGGCAGACGGAAAATTGTTAGGCTTGGCACGTTCCGCACCCTCGCGTGCTCTGTTACCGGTCTCGTTTCGTCTGCGAAAGTGCCCACCCCACGGGCTTTTCTCGTACAGGAAGTCACAAACGAGGCGCATCAGATGATACCAAG
Source organism: Asobara japonica (assembly GCA_026005395.1). Lineage (NCBI taxonomy): Eukaryota > Metazoa > Arthropoda > Insecta > Hymenoptera > Braconidae > Asobara > Asobara japonica. Next base: position 1,276,731 of record BQMI01000334.1, read on the forward strand.
TGACTCCTAATAAGTGATAGTTTGTCCGTGAAAGTGGTTATTCTTTACCGGTGTGCATGACCAATTTTGGCAATGAAATGATTTTATTGCTCTGATAAGGAGTTCAGTGTAGTTTTTTTTTTGGAATCTGTAATTCGATGATTCGCTGCATTGGAAAGCTGCATCAGATGTAACTAGTGGGCTGCATGCGATAGATTTTTGCCACAGAAAAGGCCCGCTTCATAATTCGGGGTTACGGTAATTTTTTTTTCACAAACATTGCTTTGATCAGTTAAAAAAGTGCCATATTAAAAAAGGTCATATTAATTTTTTTTGTCATGATCAGCCATTCTATATGACCAGAAATTTCGAAAATTTCGAAAACCTCAAAGTTTGGAAAATTTGGAGCAGTTCGCAAAAATTTAAAAACAGGCGAAAAATTTCAAAACCTAAAAATTGATTTGACCTTGAAATTCTGATTTGAAAAATACCGAATATATATCACACTGCACAGAGAGTTATCTACTTAAAAATTTTCCCCTGGGCACTATATATATATATATATGATAAAGCTAGATAGCTAGTTCAACTTGGACAGCTCCTAGTATATTCCATATTTCTCCAAATGATAATACTATTATCTCCATGAAATCCCCATCCTGATTTAACAACCGCCCTTGGATTTTCTCGGTTTACTCAAAACTGAAAATTGCGTATGATATAACTCGGGAAAGTTCCCAACTCTGAATCCACAAAATTCCCGCATTTAAAGGTTTTGAATGGACCTTTTCATTTTAACTTCCATTTCCATACAATTCTGAAATCGCACACGAGTTACTCTCATTATGAAACAAAAATATTACCCACAAATTTTTCATTATTATTTCAGGCGCCTCCAATTTTAATTCATTGTATGATCAACTTTTCTGTTAAAAACGGTACAATGACGAGCTTCTGGATCTCCATTGAGGTGTTTTATGTAGTGTAATTTTGATGAGAAAGTAGTAATGTTCAACCATCAAAATTTTACATTAAATTGCCAGAGAAAAATTTGACAAAAATTCTTCCATGACATGACCCTTCTCCAGCTTCAAATAAAATTTCTATAGCTGATATAGGGGTATATATTCGGACAGCTCGACAAATGTCTGACAAAGTGTAGTCGAAGACGACATAAAAAAATTGAAAAGTCTACAAATTGCAACTGTAACAAATTTTCTCCGCCTGAACACTACCCCAATATAACCTTTTATCGTAAAATTATTTCTTATTTCAATCTTGTAAATCGCTTGGTAACAGCACTACTTTAAACAACTGGATTAAAATCGTATTTCGTTTTATTTTCTTGCCCGGTATAAGGAAAATGCAAGGGAAACGTGTTGTTGTTGATCTGTCGGAGGAAACTGAACGACTTTCCCAATCGTAATTCCATGCTCTACTTTTTTTACACTTCAATCCGTCACGTTCCTACGACCAGTAGTATATCCCGCTTAACGGTCATCCCCATACAATCTCTTCGCTCGTGCCAACTGTCCGCTTAAATTTATAGCTCCTGCCTTGACACTCCGCAATTTCGTATATGGGGCTCAGGGTGACTGGGATTTAGTCGAAATCAATAGTTCCAGTTTTTGTGTGATACGGCGCTCGTTGGGTACGCTATGCTCTTGGTCATTCGTACTTTTGGCGATTAAAAGTAGCGCAAAGCCTCCCAAATCACACAGCTACATCGTTACGAAAAGCTTAATATCCATGGCAATTTCACTATTATATCCCACGTATAGATCTATCACGATATATGCTGGTTGCGTGATCACTGGGGCATCTACTCAACACGCAACAGCGTCGCTAAAATATTCATGAGCGGCATCTGCTGCTGAACAATTTTCGATGGAAATACTAATCATCTGCGTGAAGAATCACATCTACTGCTTATGGATAAAATATTGACTCATTTCCTGGGATGTATATAGTGAGAGGATCAAATATAATATCTAGAAAACGTTGCCGAAATTGCGAGATTTCATATACGTGGAAAAATATACTTGCATTCGGTATATTTGTCGAGATGGGACAGGTTCAGGCAGGACACATACGTATAATGGTATAGTCTAGTTAGTCGGCACCTACGTAGTGCCAGATCACTGTATTCCACCTCGGGGGGGGGGGGGGGAAGAGTTGGTTCCCCCCCCCCCTCCCACTTACACATATACCAACATCATCTGAAGATCGGTTGGAGAACAGTTGAGAACGCTTAGAAGTGATGGATATATGCACTAGGATAACATTCGCCAAAATGACAAAAATCAATATATAAAAAAAAAAAAATCAATATTTTTACAAACTCGTACGTGTTTCTCTAGCTATACTGATCTAGATTAGGAGATTGTTTTTTTCCCCCGAAGGTTCAAATTGAGACCATTTGTGCTGCGTGCCGTGGAGACTTTCTAGCGGAACACGTCTCAGTGCGGGGGCTATATCGCCCCCATTGTGTTTTTTTTTTTTTATGAAAAAAATGCTTTGTACTCTTACATACATGCTTAACATCATACCCAGATTTCATTAATTTACTCCCGTCCCTTCTGGTCTAAAAAAATCGCGCAAAACCGCTCCAAATACAAGGGCTACAGTGGTGTCACCCCTTAATCAATTTTTCCCGGCATTTTATTACTGATAGTGACACGGTCGATTCTATTCGGAAATTGTATAAATTGAGAGTTCTCGTATGAACCTACGTCAGCTTACGTGAAGTTTGATAACCGTCTGGTTTTTTTCTGCTTTTTTCCCCTGCCATGAAGACCGAAAGTCTGAAAATAGGAAAAATAGAGCGAGACGGGGTGGAACTGGCGCAGCGTTAATTTCCTACCCGGGAAGTTGATTCCCTATCCGGGAAGTTCGTTCCCTATCCAGGAAGTAGAAAAATCCTGAAAAGCCTTGATTTTCTTATCTTTGGATATTTTTCCCTCCCGATATTTTTCTAGTTGCTAGAATTCAAATGTGCCGATGGCCTGGTGCAGTCGGTAAGATCATTGGACTGATGTGCGAAAGGTTCCGAGTTCAAATCCCAGTCAGCCAGAATTGTGAGATCTAACAATTTAAAGTCTTAATCAGATTCGCGAATACAAGCCGAAAAGGTAGTGGAGCGATGTAAAATAACAAAAAAAAAAGAATTCAAATGTACTGTATTCAAAGTAGAGCACAGAGAGCCGAATCCCATAAAAAATATCCTTCTGTCTATCCAAAAATGGCAAACTTTAGTAGAGAAAAAGCATATTTTCTGGTGGATAAAATTTATCCCGTTAAATTTCGCAACTATTCCGGTTAAAATTTTTATCATTACCCTCTTATATATATCGTTCCATCCGCAAGTGTGTGTATGCCCCTGTTTCATGTATGAATCACAAAAATCAGAAACATCACGGTCAAGCATAAAAAATCACAAAAAATCACAAACAAGATAAATTAATTTTAGTGCTTATCATAAAAACATCTCCTGTTGTGAAGTTGAAAGTTGAATTCGTAAGATTGCGAAACAAGTAGATTATCTCGCTAGCAAGTGGTTTTACAGGACAAATAAAACAAACAGTACTGTTGTAAATTCACCTTCAGACCACGAATTATTTTTGTATTTTTCGTTGGTCTTTTCGAATAGTTCAAAGATGGTGCTCGACGAGACGAAGTTTTTGAAAAAAAAGTTCAAGGCAGTCGAGCGGTCTACACGGAACCGTTCTCCAAAAAAGCAACGCGCATCCGCACACACATATGCCCAGAGAACTCTTCCTGGGAATGTGTCAGAAGCAGGTGAAGCGCCCATAAAAATGCAAATTTCATGGTTATGAAATGTTTCATCTTCGGGATGATTACAGTAACTTCTCTTAGCGGGAAGTGAATGAAGAGTGTAACTTCTTTCGCTTTACCTGAGAGTATTAACATCAAAATAACTAATGAGCCGAGCGAAAACTCCGATATCAACATAACTAGTGAGCCAAAAGAAACTGAAACTGTATATTTTTACGTACACACACACAAACCGACGTCATTCAGAGATGTCACTTTCGAATTCGGAGTCATGATGATAACTTGTGGAAAGATGCACCAAAAAAATTCGTTTGATTCGAACGATTCCGAATTGCAAATGAGAAACATGTGTACAACTTTCTCCAATTTTCAGTCAATAAAAATCTCCCCGATATAGTTTCTACTAAAAATCTCACTACTTCCCCTATTTTCCTGGAAAACCCATCACCCGTCGAATATGTCTATCCATCAACCTCCGCCATCTCGGAGCGTTCAATCTCGCCATCTCCCATCGCATTCGAAAATACCACGCCTTGACTCGTGAATTTCGTTCCTTCCGTTGGTAAAGAAAAAAAAAAACTGGTAAAAGAAAGCCGAGATACACTGAATTGCCCATGTGCGGGAATTCCGCACATGGCATCGATGCGATTATCACAGGGAAGCAGGCGCGAGTCACGTGACTTGGATGCACGCGGTTCTGGTGCTGACTGCATTGAAACAACCGAGCCAGCACTTTGCCATTCTCCCTGGGTGGTTGGGTGGGTGGGCGAAGTGAGTTTGAAATGGTAGGTGGGTGCCTAGAAGTAAGAGGTACGTGAAAATAGCGTCTTGGAAGAGCGTACGAGCGGAACAAGCAGCAGAAACACTGGGCTGATCGTTAAACCAAGTTAAAGCTCAGCACGAGCCATGTCTGTGGATCCGTGTACGTGGTCTTTGTATTGGAGTTTGCAGACAGCCACCTTCACCATTGCCCGCCACTGCAATATAAATCGATCCTTAAACTGACTCTTGCCATGATAAAGCATGTATGGATGGGGCAATTTGTTTTCCAGGCACAGAGTTCATGACCATATCTTCGAGTTTACATTATGTTGCAAATGGAGAACAGATGGTGAATGATGAAGGCTCTTCATTTTAATATATTAGTTGCTGGAAGTGCACGTAGAAAGTTGGATGAAGCAAATAGTAAAAGTTTGTTTAATTTGCAATTATGAAATCAAGCGATTACCTGGATAAAAGCTGAACCGCCTCGTTTCGCAGAACTCTTCCTGCGAAAACCACTGATTGAGAAAAAGAGCATCCCCTCATCAAACTCATAACATGCAGGGTATAACCAAACTTACAAACCCTCTGAGAGGAGCCTATGGCTTATACCCATACCACAACTTGTCGAACCAACAACCTGGCACAGTACCGTCGTTTATTTTCCCGAACATTGTGGTCAAAATAAACAGGACAATAACTATTTACAACCCATGGCAATCGCTTATCCTCAACTCCCCTTCAACTGTTGAATTTCAACAATTCTCTTCAAAACATAACAACGTCAAGAGAAGCAAAATAAAATTCATCCTCCCTTTTTGCTTGAATCGCAAACATTTTCCCTATATACAATACCATGACTGAATTCATGTGTTTTTTCCTCCGGTAATCACATCAAGAAGCCAATTTCATTTGGAATGATGATCCCCTTAATTCCGAGATCCCCAATTTTTTTGTCGAGTAATAAAAATCCTCCCCCGAGCAAATCCGTCACTGTTATGCGCCGGTGTGCACGCATTTCTTCGTATTATTTACTTATGTGCGTGCATCCGTCTTTTCCCATTCCCCCCCTATTTATTTCCTCCCAAGAAAGAAGCATCGAATTACTCCTGAAATGATGACCCATCACGCAGGGATAAATTTCAAGAATTGTTTCTTTTTCTATTTTCCCTTCGTTGAGGGCAAAAATTGCGACTCCCAAGAGACAACGAGAGAGAAAAAAATTCTCTATTTATTTCTCCCCGAAACATACCAGATGTGTTTTCGCAGAGTCTTGACTTTCCCGCTCTTGCTTTTTATTCACCCAGTCAATTTCTTCATTCCATCCCCCTCTGATCGCTCATGAAAAAAAGGGAGATTTACCGTCCATTATCAGTCATAGTTGCCAGAAGGTTTGACCCTCACGAAAGATATAGAGAGGGGGGAGGGGGTGAGGGGGGGTATTGCATCAAAAATTGAAGCGGTTCGTTGCCACTGTACTTCGTGGAAACTACATCGACGTATACCTTGGTCGAACAATTTCTGAATTTCCTAACTTTTGGAGAGTTACGAAACTCCTCGTACCTATTCAGATGGTCTATGGTTCTTCTTACCGGTCTAAGTAGCTGTATTGTGGTTCTAAGCGGCTATATCGTGGATCCAAGCAGTTGTATCCCAGTAGGGATTGAGCGCTGCGCGGAGACGCGACATTGCCATCCAGCATTGGGCGGTGCGTCAGCATTGGCCTTTGGAGTTGCGCAGACCCCATCGCGCACTATTCACGCAATGCACTGGGGACCCAGCGCAGCGGTGTCCTCAGAGCGCTGCGGAATAATGCTGATGCGGGATAAAACGAGAAAGGAGTGTACTAGATTCCTTCGTGTAGAGTTAAAAACTTAAGTACTTGAGCTTTTCACTCACAAGCATTTTTTTTATAGAAAATTAATAAATTCGGGAAACGGCGGCACTCAATTATATTAATTACAATGCTACCTCGTTGCAATAATGATAGATATGTAGATAATATCTCACCGACACTAGAAATGTATATGCGATACATTTAATCTATACATTACATACACACGCAGATAGGAGATATAGGTTGGCCCATGTATGTGAAATTTATCTGAAATATCACATTTTCCACCACCTAAATATAGGTATACCCGGAATATTGTAGACATATATGGGCTATGATATATATTGTTTTCCACATGCGGCACCCCTCACCGCAACATACAACCATATTCGTTCTGGAAAATCATCGTGAAAAACTATTAGTGACCCCAAGAATTCCATTTGCCTGACTCGTGATATTTATTGGCATAAGATGATATATAGCCCGCTCATTCTCTGAATGGAACATTCCATTATTCGAGAGAAATATCTAGGTTTCCGTGCTTCAATGACGGCACTACGGTGAAAGAAAATCGTGGGCCATTGAGGCAAGAATCATTATATAAAAAGTTATGCTGACTGGGCCTCTAAATCGATGCTTGCCCCAGTGTAATTAGCTATGCGCAATACAAAATCGTACTGATGCATCTCATTGAGCTCTCAGAGGCCTCAGGGTCTCCCGGAGATAGAGCCCGAATAAATTTTGCCGAATACCACAATTACAAAATTCTAGAATTGGAAACTCCCCATCGATTATGAGTTGCCCGGGAGTCCCTCCCCTTCCCGTATAAACATATTCGTTCTGCACAATCATCACAGAAAACATTGAGAGACCCTCCAGCATCCCATTTTTCTGCACCGCAATATTTATCCGTACACCATGATATATTCTCCAGCTGGCACGTTCTCTGTGGTAAATCAAGAAACCTCCGAACAATCGAAATGAAGAGTGTGAAAGTAGGGGCTGGGAATAGTGATTTCGTTCCCCCCCCCCCCCCCCCCCGCTCCGGTATTTCTATTTGAAGATTATTTTTCCAAGCCGATAATAAGAAAGCCAGTCGTGGTGGAAGCGATTTTTAGGTTGAGGGAGAGAAAAAAAGAAGCGGAAATCGAGTGGTGGCGCAGCAGTGAAGCGTGATATTGATACTCCTCCATCTACTGGAGGGGTGTGACGTACATCACCCCTTGATTCTCGACGCCGATTTGCCCCGCACCTAGCCCATTCCCGATGCCTTCCTTCCTCAACCCAACTATTTTCCCATTCTTTCTCTCAGCTTGGCTACAATGTTGTTTTTTTATTCCGATTTCCTCACCCTCGCCTCTTTTCTTTCGGCTTTAAAGCTTGTGATGGTAACACCAAGTGAGTGAGCGGGATTTCACGATAACAGATTAGAGGATCCGGCACTCACACAAATAGCCCCCTTCTCACCCGTGTACAGAAACACATACAAACGATAAAAGGGACCTTAGTGTTGCTTTCAAACTCACAATCGTGTACTCCATGATCAAAGGAAAATCCTCACCCGCATCTTCTTATCCCCCATCCTCGCCCCGGTTTCTTCATCTCGGACGCCCCTCGCTCTGCCAATATCCTGAACAACTGCAAGGATTTATCAGAAATACTATTGTGGTACGTGAAGAGAATTCGGGAATTGGGACTATTTACTATCCCAAAATAATGGTCTCATTAGTCACGGCAGTGTTGTTACCTTGGCACTGATAAATTTAATGAAGGAGGGTGGAAAAATCAATGAAGAGAATGTTAACCTCTAAGGGTTGGATTCATAATTTCCCAATTATATGCGGTGCCCAATAAATAGATTGTCTATACGCGATTTTCCATTTTTTTAATCGGCGTTTGACTTATAACACCAATCCCAAATCTCGACACGTGGCTCGCTCAATTATTATATAGACAGCACCAGGAGTCCATTGAAGAATTCACGCAAATCCATGCACCCAATCGGATTACAATCATAGAGTATTCAGCATCATTAATCATTAAATTTAATCATCGTTATCCGTTTATCAATTCTGAGAAAATTCACCCATAGATTACTAGTGAATCAATAACGTGAATACAGCTTCTGCTTCTTCCTATTTTTATATCTCCCAGCGAATAACTGAAGGAGCAATTGTGAATGAGTGGATTCATCTTATTACTGGAAATAATCAAGCTGTCCATCAGTGACTATTTTCAAAGCCATGTCAAAAACAAAGTGAACAACGCATTTGGTTGAAAGAAAAAAATGATGATACGAAAGGAACTGAAAGCACTCGACTAGTTATAAATTAAATTCAAAAGTTCTGCCGTTAGGATAGAAACGCGACGGATGGCGCAGGAGAAATTGCTTTGGAATTTTCTAACCGTTAAAGACTCACCAACTTTCCCCCCTCCCCGTCCCACCCCCCTCCCCGCCCCACTCCCCTGCCCGTCCCATCCCCCTCGCCCACCCACCCACCATCTTCTACGTGTGCACGAAGGAGGAACAGAGGAGCTGCAGCCCATCTGCCCTCCACCCCAGTATCTTATCGCACTCGAAAAGTTTTCGAGAGGTGAAACCCCGTATCCTCAACTACTCGTCCTATATACCGCGCCCTTATTTCATTCTGTATACCTCTATATGCTGTACCATAAATATACATCGTGTACGGGGGAGGGGGGTGGGAAATGATAGAGGCCGATAAGTTTAAAAGTTGCAAATTTGAGTTCCTTTTATTACCTATATATGATGAATCGAAAAGTTTCAGAATCGAGTCATATTCAACATGAATGATCACATTTCGGTGAATCTTCCATCTGAAATGGTTATTCACACGTGTTTATGGTTTTATGAATCCATCAGATGGGTTTAGGGCCAAGAAAAAAGTGAGGTAAAAATACCTAGGTGAGAAGGTGTCTCGGCAAACAAATAGGGTGAGCGCTAGCGCGATCTCATTTCCACACGACACGAAACGTGTAACACAGTAACATACATACACAAGTGATATCCACGGACATTTAGGGCGCCTCATCGTGAATACACATCTAATACCCCTGTACATCGCTCTCTCTGCGTACATTCCCGCTGATATACGACGGGGCAAACACAGACTCTGAATGTTATTTACCGCTTCCTACGTGCCTTCAACTACAGCCTTTGCGATAAGTTAATACCGAGACGTTCGAGGTTGCTGCAGAGTTAATTACACCTTTGTGCAACATAGAAATGAGTCGGTTGGTGCTGGCTTTTTTTGCCGAAGAGATCCCATGATATTGTTGAGGTGTATACCGAAAAAAGGAGGTCTGGTTCAGGACCTTCCAACGAACTGAGCTATCTTTAGAATTGGGCCCGAGAATCGAGTGAATTCGTATCGCCACAGACTAATAACTCTAACTGATGACATTCTGATCAAGTGCAGAATTCAGAAATTATACCAATCATGTTAAAAAAAATGTGCGTTATGTAGAGTACCTATGAAAATCATTCGATATTTTAATGGCTTCATATCAGATCCCCCTCCGAGTTCCGACCCCGATATTTGCTCATAATTACAGTATTGAATTTTCGTATTTACTTCTCAAACTCCGACCAAGTTGAAGGTACATAATTATTCGAATGCGAAAGTTGTTAGCATCAGGATGGGAGCGCAAGTGATCATTAGTAATGATCCATACAGAGCTGGGGAGTACATTGCTGTGGTGTTCTACATTTGAGACTTATTGTGGCCATTCAATTTAGATTGGGGGGGGGGGATGAAAAGCATGATCCTTGGTGTCGTTCAGGGAGTCCTGACTATGGAGAAAATCTGCACTAGTTGGTGAGAAACTCTGACTGTTGACCACGACGGCTTCTTCTTTCAAATCACAGAGAGGAAAAGAAGATATGATCTACATAGATTATGAGTCTTTATGCGTAAAATACACTAACGCTATCGTAAATCACGACTCCTTATTCGTAAATTACGTATAATGGATCGTAAATTACAATATTGGGCAATGTCGCTTACGGTGCATTTACCATCATTTACGTGTTGAATATCGTAATTTACGACTGAGCTTAAAGTTGCCTTTTTGTGACAGGTTAACGACTGTGTCGTCGGAAAAATGATTTTCCGAATTCAATATCGTCAAAGCAGCAATATCGAGACGCAATTTTTCCCCAGATTTGACTTCGGTTTTTTTCCTCCTGTCTGTGGTTCAATAAAAAATTCGAAAAAAAACAGTGGCACTGAAAGCATAGCGCGGTCTGCGTACCTGCACGTATATCGAAATTTAGTTGATGTGACGCTTTCTGCAGAACGACCTGGGTCAAAACATCAAAACGTACTGAAAGCCAACGTTTTGGTCGCTACCAGAAATTTCCACCGACTCATCAATTCCCCTGTCACATATCCTAGATATAAGTTCTATGATCATGTCCGATACGTTATTTCCCGGAAAATGCAATTCACATAGTGTAGATGAACGCTACTGCTGCTCCACCCACGCATTTTCCTTCTCTTTCAGGATAACTCGGTTCGGAAATGCGCGAACGGTAGTTTGGGGCCGTATTGATCCGGGGCGACATGACTGCGTCGGTAGGTTCAATGTTAGTGAGAATAAGAGGGGCTTGGCTTCGTCTAAAATAGTAGGCATCACTCTGTAACTCGAGTACCACCGCAGCAGCTATGAGGATGGATAAGGATATCCCGCTGCGACGGCCTTGTGTTAACCCTTCAACGCCCTTCCGCTTCGTTATCTTATCTCTTGTCTTGGGAGGATGCCTCCACTGTATTTACTGGTGATTCATTTGCATTGCTGAATACGAACAAATATAGCGGCAAATATGATTCTCAAATTTTGAATTTACTTACAATTCAATTCAATTTGGCATGTTTAAGGAGGAAAGTCACGATTCGTTGGGTGATAAAATTGCAGTCTTCTGACCTCCTTTACATTTATTATCGAGGTCGACTGAGCTTCAATAGCAGGCAGACATTTCCCATACTTTTCCATTTCCAGGATCACCATAAATGACAGCAGCAGAACATCTACTTCTGCCGTCGAAGTAAATACTATAAATTTAAGTATAGTGACGTACCGTTAAACAAGAAAATGTGTAGACAAAAAAAAACCCATAATTTTAACTTCTACAGCTCGTCAGTTGAATCAGAAATCCTCACCAAAATGGCACAATTGCTATTCACCTAAATGACCCATTGTGTCACGACAAACATTTCCACGAACTGTAAAAGTCTCCTATTTTTGCGTTTGCAATGCCATCATGACCAGGTGTTTGCAAAAATGTTATTCCGCTTTTTCTCCGACTCGCTACCTCCTTCCATTCATACAGTGAAACTGTCCGACTTACGGAACAGCGCTCGAAGAAAGGGAGTAGCGTATTCTCACACCTATCCACTTATTTAGATTTCTTTTCCTTCTACAACAGTGCGCCAGGAAGCTAGCGGATGGGGGGGGGGGGGAGGGAGAGGGAGGGAAGATAGTCGTAAAACCGGGAATAGCTGTACGGAGGAGGAGTGAAAAAGAGGACGGAGAGTGCGAAGGAAGTGAGATAAGGGAAATTGACAGAAACCAAGTGAAGCGTGTGCACCTAGGGGTTGGAAAAAGTGGCATACGCGTGGGCGTGCACTCGTATCGTCTTCTGGATTTTTGTGTATGGGTGGATTGCGTGTGCGTAAGATAGTGGAGGGACACGAAAACAGACTGAGAATAACTCAAGAAAAGAAGGTATGTGATAACGTGCCAATCACCGTGAAGAAATCCCCAGTACTTTTGGAAGTGTTGGGTGTAATGGGCCGTATACATCAGTTTGTCGGTTGAAGGAGCGGGAAAATGGATACAGGCGGAATAAGGGCAAAAGAGATTGTCTTATATTGTCCGATAACCAATTAATCTGCCAATCAAGCTTGGGATTATCTCATTATGTCGCTTGGAGAGACGACGCTACAAGTGGGCTTATTGCTCGTTAACGTTAACATTAACGGATGCCTTCAGCCCAAATCGCTTTATCCCCATCACAGTATACCATCACAATTAATCCAACAAAACGTCCAGCAAACGACATTTTTGTTCTCATTCATCAAGGGGGATATTAAATTAAAAGGTTTTATCGTTACAGCTTGCGGCAGAAGAAAAGCTCTGATGCAAGATATTTTAAGGACGAGCAATATCGAATTAGTTATAACCGGAAATCTACTTCATTTTAGGTGAATTGAAAAGCGGTCAGTCGATCGGAGGCAGTGATCCAAGCAGCTATTCATTTGATTGCTCTCCTATTTGATTCAACTTGTTCACCAATCAGTTCAACCATGATTGATTTACATTTTTGCCTTGATAGAAGTTCAAAGGCAGATAGTATGACGTCACTTCTCTGGGATACTTTTTAAAAAATTAATACAGCTTGAAAATTAGATTCAGTTTAAGAACAAAATGAAAATACACTAAAGTTGATACACGAAAATCTTGAATCAAACATTTTGATAACGATTCTGATTCTACAACGCGATTCGTTTATTGCGTCCACGCTGAGTACTGCCAAAAACGTCTACAAGATGAAGTAGCTTCGCCAAGGACTTCCGCGCCTATTCTATCTAATTTTCGCACTACCTCCCAATTTATAAAACTACCCCTAGCAGACTACCTGGACTCATCAGCCCATTGTTGCTCGGGCTTGGGCCTTAATGGCAACATAGTCATGCAGAAATCGTTCGATACCTAGGTCTTATGTACGCACAAATCACGTGCAATGGTTGTATCATGCCGACTGTCCCTCAAGGGTTCACAACTAATGGATCTATTCTAGGTATTGGAGGTAAGACTATAATGAACCTACTTAGCTATTGTCTGAATGTCTGAGGTTCGACTGAATTTTCCCCATGTCTAGACGTTCATAAAAACTTTCACGTTATGATAATTTCAACGGGATGAAAGCATACCGTCGATATGCAAAGTGAAACGAGTTACACTTATTGGTTTTTTATGGAAGCCAGGTGAATAAATAAATGACACTTTCGTATGAGCAATTGAACTAAATTTATTAAGACATGCTCTCACTTGGAGAGCAGTCGTCGAACTGAATGAAGAACAGAGGAATCACAGAGACCAAAGCCTAAGTGCCGTGGTTTCTTTCTCACCAAGCTTTATCATATTTTTATATGACTTAGTAAACATTCAACTGGAGTTCGTCACAAGACCTCATGAACGGTCTCTCCAGGAACCGTGATCTCATAGTTCAATAAATGATATTATATAGTTCAGTTTTATAATCGGATTGTTTTTGCTCATATCAATACACTTTTTACCTTAGCTTCAGTTGATGTATTGCTCTATAAGTTGCGCAGCCGACTTCAATCAATTTAATTATCCAATTCAACCGAGCCACATTTTTAAGTGCAACATGACCATCATTGGCTAATCAAGAAATAGTCGCTGATGAGGATTTTCCACTTCATAAATTGTTGGATGAAATGGAAGAAATGACTTTGTTAGATCTTCGTGGATTTGGAATAAGAGGGTAGAATGTAACTTGCTAGGAATAGCGTGCACCACTTGCTCCCGGCGTGACACTATCGATTTCACATTTAAATTATCATTTCGTGGCCGCAGGTTTCTCATCCAACGCCGGCTGACTCGACAATTCCTACTGCGGTGCTCGTAGTGATCTGCACTGCGGATGAGAGTAACACACGTGGTCTAGAATCGAATGGATAGATTGTGCATCAGAAACGGTGAATCCAATTTTTTTACCCCATCTTTCAGTTGAATAAAACGGAAAATGGAGGAAAGAAGTAGATTATATGAGATGATGAGAATGGCGCACTCAACATTTTCGTCACAAGATAAATCCGCTTTTCTGTAGATAACGTATTGGAAAAAGGATTGGACGATAGCTGTAATTGGCATGGTTCCCATAACTATCCTCAAGGGAGAGTTAGTAACATGCGACAGGCTTGAAGTCCTCATGTAACGGGCTTAGTGCTTGCCTTTTCGTCGAAGGGGCGACCTATTTAATCCGTGTTCATGTGCAATTGGCCACAGCGGAAATGGAGAGACAATCGTAAGACTTATTTCCCCGGCATTCGTTGTAGAATGAAAGCGCGACATCAAATATATTGAAGAACTGAAAGTCTCCCGTGGAAACGAGAAATATTGCTTGTGTAGGTGGAGGATATAAAATGAAATGGTGAACAAAAAAATATGGCGAATTTCTTTCTGATGTTATGGGTTCAGTTACTTTTCTGATTGTAACATCTGTTCGTATAAGGGGAAATTCATGGTAAAAAATTGAATCGGATTCTCAGGGAATTGCACTGGGGGGGGGGGGGGGGGAGCATGAAAATCTTCTGCAAACAGTATATACTGAAATATACGAAAAAAAATAAAATAAAACGACAATGTCAACTATGGTCGCGGTACAGAGACTCGAGAAAAACGGTGGGATTATGGAAAAGCTCGCTGCAGTTACTCGAGACAAAGTGCCGAAGAAGGAGATACTCGAGTAATTCGCAGTGGCTCAAACGGGGCAGGTGTAACGATTTCCTTGGGATGTGACCTGTGTTGGTACGAGTTCCACTGGGGGCCTTCTGCCCATAGGGCGGGGTGGGATGTTATTTGGCTCCAAGGAGCGCCAACACGATGGAATAGCAATAGATGTTATGTTCGTTATATTGCTGTGCTTCAGAATGCTTGAAAAGTTCACAGCTGCTGATGATTGTCAGGTATAACAAGAAAACAGAATCATTGCCAACTTCTCAATTGTCTCGGTGTTCGACGAATGGATGGAGGGGGAGGTCAACTTATAGAAGTTGTGTCCTCCGGCACTGATGAGAATTCACGGCAATAAGATTTGTATATGTTTCAGTCATTCGTAGCATGAAGCGCTGCTTCAGGAAATTGTTGACCTCGAGAGACCAACAACTATGTTGTTGGAGTTTCAGAGCACCAATCCTTGAGATTATATCTGGAAGGATGCTGCATATATCTATGATATGAATATATGAAAAAGAAGGTATGAGATACCTCATATGTAGAATAGCAATTCCTATATAATTTGGTTCAGCAATAGGACACAAATAAATATATTCAGTATATCCGTTGTGTTCATTATCATTAAGCGAATCATTAATGTTAATAAACTCTGATGATTAATTCAGTCAGAACAAATTTCGTAATGCAACAACTTTGCATTTGTCTATTATCTGCGAGCCTCAAATGTACCTGCTAATAATTGCCCGGAATTTTAAAAGGCTTCCAACAACGTTGAAGCAACTTATTAACGAAAAAATCAGACATTCAACAAACGCTGTAGTTTACAATTCGCAGTCGATGGTAATATCTCTCGCATCAAATAATTCCGGAATCCCCAACAGCTTTTATACCAAGGGTAATGGCAGGTCGTTCCGTAAGAATTAATATAACGTTATCATCCCCGTAATGAGAGCACTTAACGTTCTTCGAAACGCCAAGCTGAGCCAGAGCAGTATAGCTGTTGTACGATTACCAATCCCGCTTTCCCATACCATTTTACCTCTTATACAGTGTGTAAAAATTCACATTTACGTGCAGCGCATAGTCGTCACGCCGCTGCAGAATGACGTGATTTTGCATATTGTAAAAAAACTTTCAGTGTTGACGTTTCGAGTCAAATGGTGGTGTATGCAAGCGCTTGCAGATGGGCAAAAAAAAGTGCAGCGAGATGTAAACAAACAAACACTGATAAGTGTTTTTTGATGGTTTTTCCTGTCAACGGTGAAGCATTTCATCTCAACGAAATCTTGATTTTTCCCAAAAAGGAGAAGAGAGATTAAAGATTGTGGAAAGATGACACCAGCGACGGAAAAGAAAGTTCGTGGGAGTTACTGTGGTGCGGTGCTTTCCGAGGTCAGGAATAATAGCGGATGCAAGATGAATCTCATATATGGCTGCAAATGAGGCCGCAGATGTGCTGGAAGATAAGGAGTGATGAGAGTAGTTGCTGAAAAGGGCCCTCACCTTTTATTCAGAGGAGCAAAGGAGGTCACGGCAGATGCTTCTGCTGTAGGTAAGAATATGTGGAGTATGAAGGAGTCGGATTGAAATAGCGTGTTGCTATAGCGTTTACCTATTTCTGTATTTTAAAATTGAAAAATTCTCATTGATAAGAAATAAGGGGCTGGGGAATAATCAGTGAAAACTAGGTCTTCGTTTCATGAATATTGGCAGACTTTACGAAAGGCTTTCATGATCCAATATACTAGTTCCCTTGGACAATTAATCAACTGGAGAACTAATGAATACCGCTTACAGTTCGCACCTTCGTGAAATGGACATTTCTAATATCTGCATAATATCAATTATAATTCCGTACGGCCAGGCGGGAACCTAACCCGACGCAGGGGGGGGGGGGGGGGGGGGTTCCATGATAGGCGCCCGCCATCGAAGCATAGGAGTTTCTGGAGGTTTACCCTGTTGTTAGAAATACAATGGTCAAAAAAGGCGAAAGCCGGCTCCAGCCGCATGGATGGGTGTCCAGTAGGCCCTACCGAAGAGATGCTGAAGAGCAGCTACCATGGGGAGTACGAATGAGAGGGAAGGAGACAAAAAAAATACTAGTGATGTATATATTCTATATATATGAATCATACTGGATTATCCTGACAACAATATAATATTTTCTTGTTATACAGAAAGCCCCGGCAAGGATCAGAAGTTGAGCGAAGGTATTGACCTAGTGTTCATTGACTTTCTTTATAATACATTTGCAAACGACCGCAAAGGGTAAAACCCATCTAATCTAACCCTCGATCGACAACGTGAATTAGCACCATTACTAATAATCTATTCACCAGGATCAATCGCCCTCGGAATCACATGATTCCTTCGTCAAGGATCTCCGAGATTAGCTATTTCGGTAATTGAATCCCCCCGAATGTACTGCCACACCTTCTCCGGTCTAATAGCCCAAGTTCGTCGCGTTTCTATGCAAATTTCCCCAGCTCACGGGCATCGGACTAGTGAGGGCTTTTACTCCGGCCCCGGTTGTTTATCTACCGAGCTTCAGAGTGGGCGATGTGTGTGTCCCAAAGTGGTTTGAGTTCAAGAAGAGGTGGGTCCTTTCGCCTACTCGTAACTGGTAGTTGTTAGTGCCTCGACCTGAGCTGCGACGAACGACCCACGTGTGCGGAATAACGATAAGCCTTAACGGCCGAACAACAGGGCCTGTATTTATGTGTCTGGTGTGCAACAGTTATACATTATGCGCCATTTTCCATTTCTCAGTTGTTAACGGCACGTCTCATATAATGAATACATTAGATTTTTATGTTTCCTCGGAAACGCCGGAGAAATTCAAATCAGTTTTTTTATCGACGCTTCGAATCAATTCAGGGCATACCGCGACCTTCCCAGTGGTGTCAATGGAAGCCGACTTTTTCCCGAAATATGCAGCACTCAGACAGTTCATACTAATGAACGAACTGCCCGTCGGGTATTATATTCCTGAGTTCATCCAGTAATTGAAGGGCAACCATAAGAAACCTTAATCTGTATAGTCGTTACTTCAAAAAATAGACTTGCAATTGGCAGATTACTATCTGCTCTAAAAACGTTTGATAAAGAAAGTTGCACTTACATCGAATTACTGGCTAATTTGAAATCAGTCAAACTAACCAAAATTCCCACTCGGCATCCCCATGAAGGACTTGACATAAAACAACAATCCCGTGGGGTCGAGGATTTCCTCCATCAGTGAGTAAAGGGTTGGGGTGACCACCAAACCCTGTTTACAGTGGGTTTTATTGCCACTGGCTAATGCGCGCGGTTGTGACTCAGCTCGACATTAGATAGAACACCCTTCGTGAGGTGGGCGTATCAGCCATGACTGATCAGTCCACCAGCACGAAGTACTCGGTACATAAGACGAGGGGTCGTTGCGGACGTTGCGGACGTTGTTGATGGTGGCGGATAGGAGATCGAGTTGGAAAGGGCATACTGTTCCGTCGTCTGACTCGTTCGTAAACATGATAAGGAGAATGCCAGTGGCTATATTCTTTCCGGGGGATCTCAGGGGTAGGTTATTTGTCAGATTTGCGATGACCATCAGTATCTAATAGCCGAGTAATATTGTGATCATTGGCTGCTGAATATCGCTGGCTCACATGGTGATTTTGAGAATGATGCAAAGCAATGAAAGCATATTTTCATCCACTCAATGCACAACGAGTGCTCGATTTCAATAATGAAAAACGTTGAATTTTCTTCCTAAGTTAAAATTTTCCCCAGATAACAAAGCGACATTCACTAATCATTATTTTTAGAATATCTTCGGGTTTCAGTTGTAAAGTCATAAAATTCATTCCTTCACACCTTTCTCAATTGGACCATGTGGACATTTAAATTCCGAGGAAAATTTAGTTGGAAATATTTTCTAAACAAATGTCGGCTTGCAATAAAATAATTTCGAGAGGTTCTCTTAATCTTCGACTGGGGTTTTTTTGCACTAATATCATTGAGAAAAAACCCAACCGAACTTTTGAGGTTACTGCAACTTCCAAAAATGATTCATACCTTAGTTCTGAACATTTCCACCAATGAGGAAAATTGGCTACCTCCTCTCGAATCGGTAACACCCTCTGTACCCTCGCTTTTAATTGTTGAGACTTAGGATTTTTACCAGAATCTAAGTTAGTTACGAACAAGAATTCTGTGAGACAAGAGCTACTATCTTGATCTCTTCCCCAATTTAATTAAAACTGAAACATTCGGTTTTCTATAATTATAACATCTACTACATATCTTCAAACCTTCAAGAATATGAAATCCGTAATAATAAGATTTGTGTGAAATCGATTCAACAATCTAATAATTTAAATATACCAAGGTTTAGGTGAAATTGTGTATGAATTATTCCGTTCCTTAAACAAAAAGAAATCCTGCTTTCGGCTCCCTTTCCGCTCGCAGCTGTGCGGTAATCATTGTTGACGTACCTACAGGTATACCTGAGATTTACGACCTCAGACAAGGGTCAAAATATTAATTTCTGACTATCGCACAAACTATACCGAACAACGAGACTACGGATATTCGTTGCAGATATACCTTCTCATAATACTCCTACTTTCGTTGCCATCAACATACAACTCGCAATTAGGAATAATCTTGATAATATACACAAATTTATTAAATATCTTAAGCGCACATAGATACAGATAATTAAACCCACATGTGAATATCACTTAGCCAAGCAAAAATTACTTCTCGTAGTCACGAGAATGCACTTGTTAATGCATCTACTATTTGCTGTACCACCATGGAGGTAATGTCTTGCCCTAGCATTCGCGGTTCCATTATTGCCAATTACGCCAGTATAACTCCCGCATAATACACCTGGAGTTCTCACAGTACCATCATGTCGGCTGTTGTGGAGTGGAAATTCTTCTCTCAGTTTGTTCTTACCGTTCGAATTAAAAATTCGGAATTACAGCCGTGCCTAAAAATTGGTTTCGTTTTGAAACAACTCGTCAGCTACAGATAAGAATTTTTTAAAATTATTTTCCGTATTCCAAAACATTGATGATTGATAATTAGGGATTATGTTGTTGCTTAGAAACTTGAAAGCTGCCAAGCATGAGGTGTCCATAACCCATTGAAATTGTTGTGAACCCACGAGGGTCGATTCTTTCCCCTGTTTCATTCGCCCTCTGCATTGCTTCTGTTTTCAGCAAAACATCCAAGAAATGTGTCAATTGCAGGCTACGCTGACGACATCTCGCTATCGTCAGCCAGTTAATCACTCTATAGAGCTGCCCAAGCAACTACAAATGCGGCACCTCTAATAATAAATGTATTATATAAATGGGAAACTCAGATGAATGCGGGTGGAACAGAAGCGATCGTATTTGGTTGTTGAAAATTATCGGATTATATATTGCGTGAGCAGTGTTGACATTTAGTTCATCCTAATAACTCCTTAAGCGAGACAGATACAACCTTTTACATAACTACGCAGCTTCATACGATATTGTGTCTGCGAGGACACAATTTCGGAATTGCCAACTCCATTTCATTCATTTAGTGATGTCTCATAAAAACAAATTCTTTAGCAACACGAAACACTAAAGCAATTCTCATTACCCATGTACCAACACTTATATTCTTGATATCTTCGCGGAAATGTTTCCACATGATGAATGTAGTGTGAAAGGAGTACAAAGTAACTTCAACTTGTGTTTTGTACTCTAGTTTCTATACACGTGTTAAAGCAGCCACGTGGAAAATGGTATGTCTAGACGAATGATTCGGGTATACAATCGGCTTTTCATGAATTGTAGTCGGCTACACACGGCGAGGGAATTCCAAAATGACGATGAAAATAAATTGGTGAAACGTGGTGTGGACTTACTAGTGGATACCTGGAATGTGGCCACTGTAGTTTCTCTAGTTCTGAAGGGTTAACGAAAGAATTGCTAGGTTATTCAATTTGTGGAAAGTATTTACTCCAGGAACAATCTATGGAATTTTAACTTCAGGATAGGGGAAGTTATTGATGTTGTACCGAACTCTGTAGATCGTGTGTATGTGTATTTGTATGAAGAGATTGCATGTGCATTAGAAAGTCTTCTCTTGGGGAAGCCTTGAAGTGTCAGCTGGTCAATCAACTTCGGTACCGATATGATTAAAGTAATTCCCTAGACGGTGATACAATCCTTGAACCTTATCTGGTTTAACCGTCAACCTATTTGGATGCCGTCACTTTCGTTACGAACCGCTGAAGGGTGATCCTAACCTCGCCATCAGCGACTGATGATGAAATAGCCTCTATTGAAGAAAATAGGGTATGGGTTGATAAAATGAATAAAACACTTATGTATTTAAACTATTAGTATATTGAATGAACTCAAAATTGTACGGAGAGGAAGATCTTTACAGTTTGCCTTCTTACGGTCAACTAACTAAAATCCTCACTACCTGGAGGTAGTTGAAAAAGGGACAGTCATATTCCTTGCTATATCTTTGCATATCTCCCCTCCATATCTCTTTGCTATCTATATCTTTCTCTGTCGAGTTTTACCTTTACTTGCCGTTTACCTGCAATACCTAAACTGCAAGCCAAACATGTGTTCGAGGGTGCAGTTCTATCTACCTGAGAGTGTTAATGTCTCTTTACCGGAACGTACCTTGCTGTGTCCAAAATTTGTGTTCTCACGGAGAAAATAAAACTCATTTATTTTTGTGATTATTCCAACAGCATCTTATGTTATTAGGCCGACTAAGCGGCGTTTTGTGCGGAGTGTGAAGTTTGCAGCACGAGGCGTAGTAGAGTCTGACAAGGCTCGCCGCAGGCCTACTTTGCCTACAGGCAGCGTGATAGCTGCAGCCGAATGTTCAGCGTCAATTTCCCAATACATATTTCCTCCCACAGTTACCAACGAATTTCAATTCTTTTTTTCTCCGTTTCTTTTCTAAATTTTCCTTCGGGGGAAAGCATATGGCTGCAGGATTATACCAAATCAAAAGTTATTGTTGCAGCCCGGATTGCTCACACTACCTCAACGCGCTGCTTGTTGAAATATGTTATTCGCCCGGAATATGATGAAGAGTTTTCATCCGAAAAAATTATGGCGAGATGGAGAACTAAAATGGACTTTGACGAAGAACAATTCCTTCACGAATTTAATAATAAATATCATCTGCAGAGGGTACCTTTCGCATGCAAATGCCAGTCTTGCGCTGTACGTCTCACAAGAAGCTCTACAATACTGGTCGCATAAGGAAAACCAACAAGGATGCTTCTTCGCCCTCACCTCACATTTCTGCATCCCTTTCAGAATCACAGAATTCAATTTACCGAGTGATAAAATCTCGCCCTCTCTCCTTATCATTTTCTTCCCCCTTTCTTCCCTCTAAAACATTTTTTTTTCCGTCTCGATAAATAGGCAGACTTGCCTGGACTGCCGTTTTCCTCATTCTTTTCTCTAACTCACTGTGCACGTAAAAACGTAAAGTGCCTCGCTTTTCTGCCAACGTCTGTATAATCCACTCGACTATTCCACGTTGATCTTCCCGAGAATAAGCAACCGATCACCAACTCCCGTAAATGTCAAAGAGATGACGAGGGAGGGGAGGGGGCAAAATTCTCAAGCGAATGATTTAAATTCTATTGATATCGTCATGTCGTTTTCTTTCATAATTTTCATCCATAAAATCGCCATAATATTTTCATAGTAATTTGAAGAATTATTCAGCCAACTCTTGTGAAATAGAGGATGATTAGTCCGATAAATTCCGGATAACGAGATGGAAAATTCAGTCGCAAAATTATCGTTGACAATGCGTCTATGGGATTTGATCCTGCATAGATGGAAATCAGGAATGGAACCTTACATTGCTCACGGGTATGTAAGGGTGAATCGCTTTTACACAGTCTGAATACTGATTTTCTCGATGAACGCATACATTATAGAGATGCGAGCAACGACGAACGGATAAAAGACATTTGCATTTTGATGGAGTGCGACGGGGTGCATTTGACGTTTCATGTGTGTATGAGCTTGGTATTTTATTCGATATTGAGAAATCTCGAGCTATTCGACACATTTGATCGATTTTATTTTGTGATCGATTTCACTGAATATTTCATTTTCTGTTTTGGGGTAAACTCAGATGTTTGTACATGTGAAAAAAAATCTATATTTTTTATAGATTTATTTATAAAATATATATATGTCTACAAAATTCTCATATTGCACTTTCCGATAAATTGTGTGTGCGTGTGTGTATATGTGTAATCATTTTTTTGTAACCACTTCCCCATGTACCAATGAGGCTCAGAGATAAGATATCGAATCGTCTCACTGTATTTGGATCTGAAAGGATCTAGCTTGGAATGCACTTAACTTAAAAAATGTGAAATAAGTCTTTATCGGTTGTTAATGGCTTTACTCCAGACACCTTAAGCTGCTTCGTAAATATTAATTCTGATGATTTATCTGAGTTGTACGGTGCTTTGGTAATAGAACAATATTACTTCAATTTTAACCCATTCGTATGTTCATGGTCTCGAGTATAATACTTCATACTTAATGCTACACATGTAAGCAATCTCTCGGGGCCTCCAACCCCTGCTAAGGATTTTATTTCACTTACCATGTTTGCCCGTTTTCTGCACTGTTGAAGGCCACTCCAAAGTTGCCGTAAGGCCAATATTTCCACGTAAACTTTGCACACAATTACAGGAATGTAATTTCTTTTTTCACTTGCAATTGGGTTTTTTTATATTATTATTAAAGATTGAACTTGTTTCCACTAACATCCACAATTTTTTCACTAGTAAATTTTTGATACACTTGCAATAATATAGGCAATATCATAGGAGATTAGGTAGAGAATGATGTCCGAGATATCGCTGTCTTATCTGGAACATAAATGAATAAACAAAAGTGTTAAACAATTATTTTGTGAAGAATCGACTCAAAAATTGTTGCTTAATAACTATTTTCCGTATTATCGAAGGGCTTCCATGTTTACCATATATTTTCCGCGTTCATATTCCACATGTTAATGTTTTTTTGCGGATTTGGTAATTGTATGTTGTTTTGACATCCCCCTTCTTAGAGAGGAACAAAGAGCAGAGCAACATACGCACCCATGCAATGCCCACCTGACCCCTCCCTCCACCGCCACTCCCAACCCCACCCTCATCTCCACCGCCACCTGCAGCCCTACCTCCGCCTCCACCCCAAACTCCACCTCCACCCCCACCATCTCTAACCATTCACCCACCCGCTACCCTAGACAGCTTCAGCACCAGAAGAAACCGAAAATTTCAGAATTCGGAAGACTGGCAATTTCGGCAATTCCGTATAATGCATCCCCTGCTCAGAGAGGATCAAAGAGCGGAGCAGCATGCATACACATGCAACGCCCACCCGATACCTCCCCCCACCGTCACTCACACCCCCACCCCGACCTCCATTTCCACCTCCGCCCCCACCCACCCGCCACCTCTAACCATTCACCTGCTCGCTACTCTAGACAGCTTCAGAAACAGAAAAAACCGAAAATTTTAAAATTCGGAAAACTGGCAATTTCGGCAATTCCATATAATGAATCCCCTGCTCAGCGAGGATCAAAGAGCAGTGCAACATACATGTATACACTCTTTTACGCCAAAAACATGTAAATATATATGGATGTAAATGCAATATGTACTGACATAAATATTTTTACACATATACGCAGTATGTATACACGAATATCGTAGTATTTGTTAAACGTATCTTGTTTTGACTTCAATATAGCATCGATTATCCTGGATTGTTTTGAAAACACTAGCATTGCGTAGAGTAGATGAGGAAGAAACGGAAGAAACCAAAACAAACTGAGGAAAACAAAAACAGAGAGAAGACTACAGTGGAGCTGCAGCCGGCGAGTTCCTCGGGTAAACCGCAATAAATATAATTTTTCCATTCCGATGATGCAATCAGATTGATCAATATATAATATTATGTATAATAATATGTGGAAATAAATCCATCTTCTCACAAATTAAAACTAAGTTTTAAGACCGTTATTATGATGACGCTTAAAGAGGTATTTGTACTCCGCGTGAGAAGGCCCCTTGTGCTAGTCATAACGTTCCACGGTCATCATCTCACATCATGTAAGTAAGGACATCTAATAGTTGAAACTCGACGACATTCACCAGACCTATCATGAAAGCCCACCAGATGCTCTGAAAACCCGCATCACTGTTCAATATTCGTCCATTCCACCCGAAGAAACCAATCTAAAAGTCCATAAAACCATACCCCACACCATCCACCCCCAAAAGCTTGCTCCCCCGGGATCCAAAAGACCACCGGGAATATATCGGGTTTCGGTACTAATGCGAACCTCGCCTGCGGCCCCAATCGCTTCTCCACGAACTATAAAAGATCCTCTAAACCGGCCACGAGCTACATTCTTCCCCTGGATTCTACCAAAACTCAATTTACGAATTTATGAATTCATGTAGAGGCGGAAAACTAGATAATGGAGTTGATTGGGCGAGGGTACCTGGAGAGAAGCCGAGAAATATCGGAATTTGATAAAAGGCGGAATTGACTATGGGAGAATGAGTCCCATGGTAGTACATACGATGTCCACACATATAATACAAACAGTTACATGTACTCTAAGAAGTTGATGGGATATTGAGATACCACTTGGGAGTAAATCTCTGATTCCTATTCCGCTGAAAAGTCTATGCCTGTGCTGGGGCGACAATTGGTTGGTGAGGAGAAATTAGAGAGCGAGAAACTTCTTTTAATGCATAATAGCAATTTTCTGCGTTACTGTACCATTTACACCCCTAAACATCCATAGACATTTAACTCAGATTTAATTATTCCAGTTTTACATCTTCAATACTTTAGTTATTGAATTAATATGGAAGTCGGAGGGAGTTGGACACCGTTCCCAACGACTATGAAGCTATGGAGATTGGGAATATGTTGAGCCGCTGTAATTCAGGTAAATCCTGTATGCCTCATTTTTGTCACACATCGTGAAATGAGGGCCATTATTGATGATATCAATTTGCGGATCCATCGAGCACAATCAACGAAATTATGCTGGATTTTCAGAACGTCAAAGATGAATTCGTCGCGTTGAGTCAGTGTGATGTCGGCTGCTAATTGCCGCCGCTAATGCTTGTCATGAATGTATTATCACGGTAGTAGTGTTTACTACTAGTACATAAAGTGTGTTTCGTTACACCGCCACCTCTACGCCCACCCCCACCTCCACCTCCACCCCCACCTCCACCCCCACCTCCACTCCCACTTCCACCGCCATCCCCACCTCCGCACCCACCTCCATCCCAACCTCCACCTCCACAAACACCCACGCCTCCACCCCCACCCGCCCACCACCTGCCCCTCTTTAACCGTTCACCCACCCGCTACCCACACGGCTTCAGAAACAGTAGAAACCGAAAGTTTCAAAATTCGCAAAAATGGCCAAAATTCCGTATAATCCATCATATATATATTTTGGTTCTAGGACGGCTTATACAATTTTTTTATCGGACTCACGTATCGAAACTATATTGCACATACTTAAAATATCTTGACCTATCCAGTTTACATAACTTTCTACTTTCTTTGACCGTATCCTACAAGAAGCCTATAGACATCCTATAAACTGTTCCATACATGTTAAACTCCGGCTACGAAACTAATCGAAGAAAAGCGTTCAACGGAATTCGTTGAGTAGATATAAGCAAAGCCCTCTATCAGTGTATAGGAGGATGACTCCCCTGATAGTACACACTATGTTCATATATGTAAGACTTACACTTGCACAGACTGTAAGAAGTTGATGGGAGGCTAAGGTACCGCTTGGGAGCAAGCTTTCTGCCCAACTTTGACGACCTTAAAATTGGCATCAAACTACCACCACAGCCCGAGGTTGTTCTCTCCCCGGGTTTGTGGATACTTGAGACGTCCTAGCTTGCCGCAGGGGAGACGCTCCAGTGAGAGGGTTCAACTGTACCCGGATAAAGTTATATTTTACTGTTTATAAGTGCAACATTATAAACTTGAACGACCTGGAAAACTTCCCCATGGACTTTGTGCCAGTGTCAAATAAAATTGTTCGAAGAAAAGAGTTGAGGGCATCTTTGGAAAAAAAGTTTTTAATACATTAATTCCGAGGGCTTTTGTGAGTAAGCCTATCTTCATGACTATGGGGCTACATAACGTGGCGCGAATGATAAGCGATGTTACGTAGGATCGGAAGGTGTGTTTCACTGGAGAGATTTTAGTCCGGTAACATAATGTTGAGTAATCGAGGATTACTAGTGGCATTTACTAATCAATTGATAACAAATTTCATGAAGTTGCAAGGCGAAAGATGTCGAATAAACGTAATACTTTTGTAATTTCCGGGGTTAACTTGATAATGTTCCCTATTTGGTAACGTCATCATCAATTGAACTTTCGCGCCAATTTCAAGTGTCTAGCAATATCAAAATGCCCGAAAAAACCGCAATGTAGAACCTCGCATATCTACGACACATTTGAATTCATAAAACCCTCGAAATTCTCGGTTTTTTTTTTCAGCGAAAATCGTAAAATTTGTAATCCTGAGTTTTACGATTTTCGTTGCAAGAGGTGAGAATTTCACGAGCTCTATGTCTGTGTGAGACTACGCCTAATTAATAGGGGTAGGTCCGTTATTCCATTTCAAATTTGCAATTAACTCGATGGAAAATTCTGCAGGTTTTGCCCCAATTACTTATGTACAGGGGAAAAAGATGTAAGTAGGTCACCTCAGCTTTGCCTTTTTTTCACGCATTTATTTATTTCACTGTATGAAGAAATGGATTATCGCGTATCCGATGCATGGGGTTCCGTTGAAAATCCCATTCAATATATTGGAAGAAATTTGAGAGATTTGAAGAAATAAAAAAAAATCGCTGTTTTCGCAGAATTGTTGCATGAAATATATGAGGTGTCGGGTTCACGAATGATATTTTCTAGAAGGGGCCGGGGAGTGGGGGAGGTGGGTGGGGAGAGGAAGGGAAGGGGGGGGGGGAGTGAACAATATATTACTGAGTAATAATAAGACAACGAAACTGGTACAAATTTCTTCCTCTGTTCTTTTGTAATTTTTTTCTTTTATTACTAAGGTGACAAACCCAAATTTTCATCTCAGAATTCCCTTCTACAATAATTATCATAAAACCCATATAGCCGATTAATATTTCAAATAAATATTGCAAATAATTACTGTTAATATTTATATCAAATTCTGCTCCTTATCAGACCACTCTCATGCACATTATCTGACTTATTTATACAGTAATTAATAATACCATAAAAAATTAATTCAACCCCAATTTGCTAGTAACAATGAATCCTAGTCATGATATATACAAACGACTAGACAAACGTACAAAGAAATAATTGCAAATGTTCGATGTCTCTGCAGATTATCCGGACTTCCATAGTCCCTATTATGTAACGCCCTATTGAACGTCTTGGAGGCCTCCGGTAATCTTCAACTAGAATTCACCAGAGGCTTGCTGAACCGTACTTGTAACAGGAGTTGGTGCAAACGGGCCTTGAAACGATCAAACTGAGCGCCACTACTCGAAGGAATGAAGCTCTGATTGGCCCACGCAAAAATTACATAACTCTGCGGAGGAGGGGGGGGGGGGCGGGGGCGGAAGTTGGAAAAGGGTCCTTGGACCCTAAATTTCACCCCCTTTGAATTCCTCCCCCCCCCATTCCCCCACTTACAATACGCAGTTGTGACCCAACTTCTCAGAATTATCGGTCAGATAATTATCACATTCTAATACACACATTGTCTCCAAAAATTCGTTGATCCCTAATGCCGAATGATGAGGACAGATAAAGTAAGGTCTTACAATAACTTCCCCAAGTCCAGAAGTCACAGACCTGCTAGAGGCCTTACTGACATGGAAGGTAAGACCACTTTTTACATAACAGTCTGAATGACAAGCGCTACAAGGTCGAAGCAAAGGTGTGTCCGTGACACGGTAGGGGCGGTGATTTTCTGTGATTCGGAAATGATGGGGGTATGGAGGTACGGATTGATGAAAAAAACGGGGGGAGAAAAAAGAGCCCTGAGCGAAGAAACACAGGAAGGAAGGGAATAAAATGAAAAGTGCTAGGTGATTTAGCTGACACCGATGTAAGGAGTTTTTTCTCCACTTTTCCTCTTTTTTTTCTACCACTTCACCTCATTGTCGCGCCACTCCCCATTCGGGTGTTCATTTAGAGGCAGAGGAATCAGAAACTCGCGTTAATTTGATGAAAGAGGAAGAAGGAGGCCGAGACGGGGAAGAATGAACACCGAAAATGAGAAAAGAGGAATTTCGTGAATAAGAAAAAGCTAGAGCGGCGAAAAGTTGTTCAACATTGGAAAGAATTGACGTAGTGAACACCTCTCCATGTTCTTATGCACTGAATCGATGCATAAGGAGTAAAGAGAGTGATGCTATTAATGGTCGGAATATCTCATCCCCTCCATGCTTCAGGGAGAAGCGAAACTTGCATTCATTTCTGTCATGAACTAGTGGAGGAAATCAGTATAACCCATCAGTCTCACAACGAGACCTCGCGATTTGTAATTTACACACACCAACACACACCCATTGTCTCAGATTTTTTTCGCTATATTTGAGACCCAATTGATCAGCAGTCAAAAAAATCCATTTCAAGGTCACTAACTTTCCAAAAATTATATTTTCAAACAAGTTGAACAAAATTCTTAAGATTCAGTAGAATAGATAACTACTTTTTATTGGAGTCACTTCCAGGCAAAATCGAAGACTCGTGAATTCAATCGATCGCATTAACTCGTAAAAAATGCATTTCGTGAATATAAAAAGATTGACGGGCGAAAAGTTGTTGAACACCGGGGAAGAATTGACGAAGTGCACCCCTCTGAATGTCCTTATACACCGAATCGAAGGTACACATAGCAAAAAAGAGTAATGCTATTAATGGCAGGTTTCCATGTCGCATCCCCCCCCCCCCCCCCCCCCCCCCCCACCACCCGCCCGCCCTTTGCTAGCCCCACGACGCGACAACCCCTCTTTCTCACTTTGCTTTTTTATTCATGCGTTTTTTTCGCATTCAAACCCCTTCGTTTGTTGCACGCAACCAGGCGAAATGACGAGGTGGATCACTGTCTGGGAATAATATTCATTTGCGTCTTGTTACTGACAATTATTGAGAAATATATAATGTAGAGCGGGAGTAAAACACGGGTAGGTACACGGGGGTTTCATGGTAGAGTGGGTGTAAATGGAGTGTAGGTCTATTCAGAAATGTTCACACGTATAGAATCATTGTGCTGATCTATTCGAGTTTATTCTCTGTTCGACGTTCACAATCTTGTTGCGAATATCGAGAGGGGAGTCTGGTAAAACTGTTACATGCGATGTTTTTTGGGGGTACACCACCCTCCACCCTGGCACACATTATTACACGGTGTTAATTAAATATTAAAATTATTTTTTTGATTTTATCTAAAAAATTAGACGAAATGAGCCCGAAATGAAGTGCATTCAACAGTCGAAACATTGGCTAATGGAATTGAATAATTAATTTTTTTCAATTAAAAGTTACTACTGCAGTTGAGGTCAACCGAAAAAAAATGGCCGAAAGAGTTGAAGCAAGTTCAACTGTAAT
Organism: Asobara japonica; assembly: GCA_026005395.1. Taxonomy (NCBI): domain Eukaryota; kingdom Metazoa; phylum Arthropoda; class Insecta; order Hymenoptera; family Braconidae; genus Asobara; species Asobara japonica. The sequence continues at coordinate 1,307,310 of BQMI01000334.1, forward strand.
GAAATTATTAAGCTCGGTTCTCCAAAATTTTGGGAGCTGGTGTCCTGTTCTACAGAGAGTAGTAATAAATTAGACCCATGTGAGTTGGCTATGGGGTTGGCAGGGCCGGCTTACACTGTCGTAGGGACAAGGCCTCAGACTTCTTCAAAGTTATTCCGAGTTTGTGATTCAATCGTCCAGAGTTTATCCAGAGCTATATTTATGCTCTCTGCCTAAGTGCTAATCGGCGACGGAGGTCTACGATGCGTTCGTAAACAAAGCACTTATAAATAAATTGCATTCGTGCTGGTATCAATCAGGACGGCAGAGAGACCGTAGGCCTCACTTACGAATACTCCTTCGATTACAATTAACAGGGCAAACCACCTCAACTTGTGAGAAATATCAATGGTGAACAGCACTTAGCGTGATCTAGGACTCTCGACTAGGACGTGTCAACTGTTGAGTCCCACAACTGTTCTCTCAAAAAAATATCAGATTGTGCAATTTTCGAAATTGGTGCAAATATCAAACTTTTCGAAGGTTTTTCTTTGCTTCCCGATAGGGAAAGTTATTGGGATGCTTCCGATTCAAATGATTGAGTTTTCAATACCACGTTTTATGAGAAAGAAAGAAAACACTCTTGCAATTTAATGCGTAGCCTAGCCCGGTACCTTGTAGTCAAATCAAGCGGAGCTAGACCGAGTCAGCAACTGCGAGTCATCCCAGCACACGGTTATTATGTCACGGGTTCACCGGGAAGCCGTCAGGAAGTTATTTAATCCCTGCCCATTTACTTGCGACAGAGTTTCTCCTGTTCGTACTGTTTTCCTCTGCTTATTCAATAACCAAATATGACAGAAGCTTATTCTCTAGCCTGTGTGGCATTAACAGTTTGACTATTGTGTAGTCAAGCTCTCATTCCACGAGCTCCACCACGTTTTATGAGATTTCTGGTGTGGGTGGGTGGTTGAGTGAGTGAGTGGGTGGGTGGGTGGGTGAGTGAGTGGGTGGGTGAGTGGGTGGGTGCGTGGCTGGCTAAGTGAGTGGGTGGGTGGGTGGCTTATAATGTGATGATGTACGGTCAGCAATAGGCTTTAACTTTCGCCATTCTACATGATTCCACTGCAGAATCTGCATTCTGCGTCCGTAATTCCCTGTAATACCAACGTCCAACAGAAATTTTGAATTTCGCCAAAAATCCCACCAATTGAAACATCTCCATCGTCCCTCATTTTAATATCAATACTTCAATCAATTCGACTTTAGTTAAAACGCATTGCTGCAAGCACTGTTCACAAAACCTAAAGCATCATAAAAAATCGAGAAGTAATTTGCAGAAGAGTAATATGGAATTGTATGCAGGTGTAAAAACGTGAAGGGATTTCACGTTGAGCTTGAAGTTCAAGGAAATTAAATCCTTTCAAGTAGAAATGAGGCGAAAAGTTTTCCAACTCGCTTGAATTTTTAATTATTTCATGAATAGATTTCACCATTCGACAAGTTTGAATTTCAATTTCGTATTGACCGTTGATTGCTGTCGTCCATACTCATCAACAATTTCCTGACATTTTTCTAATTTTTTTTTTGCAATGCCTGGAAAATATTACGATCTCACTCACTCAATATTTCACCAGTTACATAATAGATTATATGCGTAAACTTTAATGTTTTGCTGCTCCAGGGCTTGATGGGCTTTCAATTTAAATTGAAATGTCACTAGTCAACCCTAAAGTGGGGGTGGTTTTTGACTGTGTCCAATATCCCATAATCCTTATCTCAATTTGCACAATGAATATTTAGTATTGAATTGAGTGGAATTTGCACAGCAGTTGAACCTGAAAGATCAATTCAGCTTAACTTTCTTATTTCTTATTATTTCCCATGAAATAGCCATTTTGAGTTGAGGGTTCTCGTTGAATTTCTATATTAAATCATAAGTTGTGAAACTTCCGTTGCTCGGGCGGTGAGGAAAGTGCCGCCTATTTCCTCCATTTTCGATGACAAAAATTTGAACGAATTATAATTCTCTGCTGATATGCCGCGAATTCAAATATACTTTTCCCAGCCCCAGCCTTGAAAACCGCGATTCCCCAGGTGTGTATGTTTGTGCATGTCAATACGGATCAGGGCTTGATAATCGGTTATTCGACGATGTTTTCTGTTATTCTAATAAAATACGATTTTTTTGCATTTACGGCAGATTCCCATAATGCGACCCACTCCGCCCCCCCCCCCTCCCCGCGGTCGATCGGCTCTCATCAGGCCTTACGCTCTAATAATGAAGATATTCTTTGGCGGCTGGGCATGAACTGTCTTTGATGTCCTCAGCAAACCAACTGCTCATTGAATGACTGAATGCTACCCTGGTATCCAAGCCTAGGTAATATCCCGGTTTTGAATTTCACGTTGATGAGCAGTCTTGGTCCAGTCTGTGCTTACTATTCATGTTCAAAGCTGGTCATAACAAGCATTAAGCGATATTCAGGACTGATACCCCAGCCGACTTGCCGAGGTTTTACCTTGGGACGATATCCCCTGGGTATCTTTAGCGTCATTCCATTTTACCCCGCTGTGTAACTGGCTCATTTCATTTAGCGACATTACTCCTTTCACATCAATTTCCGTTACACTCCTTCTCGTTATCACGTATTAACGTAGTGTCCACTTTATTTCGGTCTCTCCTATCTCATCCGGTCATTCATCTCCCCCATAAACCCGAATGAAGTATCGCATAACATGAGCCGCTCTGCGGTATCAAAAGATACCGATTGTCATCGGACAATTACTGAGACCAAGCAATGCAGTCGCCGCAATACGAGAATCGGTCATTGCGAATCACCAATTGGCCTCGTTCTTCGATACATCGAGAAACTGCTCTACATTCCTCATTTCGCTGTTCAAGGACCTACCTTTATATCCGGTGTCCTCCGAATTCATAGCCTGATAAACGGGGTCGGGGTGTAACAGTTGCCGATAGACATTGCGTTTAAATAGTATATTTCCAGACTGTCGTTCTGGGGATTTTTGCTCGCGCCGTTAACAATACGGAACTTGCATATGACCAATAAATCGAAAAAGGAAGACGGAATGGTTGTTCCATTCTGGAATTATTTAAGTTTATTCATTTAATTTACATTCAACATAAATTCGCATATTTGAAATATCCAACCATTCCTTATAACGTTGAAATTTACTAATACTAAGATGAAATTTTGAGAATACCATATACTTTAGGTTTGGGTCATAAATCAATTTTGTTATCCGAGAAACTTGAACATTAAAATGTATCGGCTAAATAACACGTGGAAGATTCAAACATTCTTTTTTTTCAATTTTGAAAAAAAAGGGAAAAATAAAACCAATTAAAAGATTGAAAGTCACGTCAGTTTCAAGTGCACTATACGGGGCCTTGTTCTCGCGCTGGACCTATAAACCTATGCAGAAAATAGAGTCAGTCCCACTGTCAGATACTTCAACCAAGGAGCGCCTACTCGCCTCCCACCCTATTTTCATAAACCGATGAAATTGCCAAAATATTTTAGAATCCACCTACTCACTCTTGCAGACAACTTAAAACATGAAATTGTTAGAGAACACTGAGGGAAAAATATACTTCGGCGCAATATTACCATGTTTCAGAGAAATAGATATTTATAAAGAAATTAATTTTATGGTTTTAGTGAAACCCAAGTGACATTAATTAACTACCAATGATGTTAATCATATAACTCTACGTGATACTTATGAGACAGAGGATGTTAGGTGAATTTGTACAGTAATAATTAAGAATCCTGAATTAATTATTTTTTTATTTTCAAATTAATAAAAATAGAGTTCAACCCAGGTCAGTTGTCATATAATTGTTTGGAGTTAAGCGATTCACATGATTACATTTAATTGTAATTGCCAGAGATTAAATGCAACGACGAAATTTCATTTTTTAGGAATGCCTATTACTCTGAAAAATGAAATTGTTGGGCCGAAGTATATTTTTCCCTCAGTGAATACTCTCTAAGCAATAGCCGAGAGAATCAGTCTTCCACGCAATAGTCAGTTGAATCAGTGTCCTGTATCTGAGACGGAACGAATGCGACAGTATTCATCGACCTCAATCACAGTTGTTTCAAATTGTTTTTATTAAATAAATCCCTTTATTTTGAACTAAATTACTAGAATTACTGAGGTGAATACGTAGCCGGGGAGCCACTTGGTGGGAACATTGGTAACTTGCGCATTGTGAAAATGTTATCCTTGGGCAGGATCGTGAATTGGAAAACGATCATTCAAAGTGACCTTGAACTCTCCCACTTTTTTTTTTAATGAGAAAAAAACACTGACAATTCCTATTCTGATTGAGCTATCCTAGCCATTTCCACTACTCCTACCAGAAATTTTCATTCAAATCGGTGATATGCCATAGAAAAAGTTGTTACCAGCCACCGTTCCCCACACTCGCACTTACACAAATTTTCAATTTCTCGCTCAACAAAGAGGCAACCAAAAACCATTCGGATTCGTAGAGCACAAAGCGGCTGTTCTTTTTCCCATTGCGTTGAAGTCTGAATGATGAAACAGAGGCATATTGCCATTTCCTCTGTATACTCAGGGTAGGAAAAAAAATTCACCCACACACATACCCACTTGCAGTTACATAAGTCTGCTGTGCGTACTTCCTATGACAGTGTTTTATTTTTTCATCCGTCTCCCAAATAGTCCTCTCATTTTTTTACAGCTTATATCGACCAACACAAGTCTCGGTCCCTCATGGTTTGGTTGCGCTTGCGAGGCTTGAATGCGGAGGGGTTTGTGCCCCTCTCGCGCTCTTATAAAGCGAAACTGCTTGCATTTTTAGCTAGGGAAACGCACCCCGGACAATGACGACGAGACACCCCGCCAGACAGCCGACTACTGTATACACCTCTTTCGCTTATCTTTTTGTCTGTTCTTTTTTCACGAGCTGCATCAACCCCCCCCCCCCCCCCGCCTCAGTTCTTTTCAAGTGTGTCTTCTCTGTATCTCGAGGACCTATCAAGGCCGTTTTATTCCGGTCTGTCTGTGTCTCTTTATCTATCGTATTTCTCCGACGGGGAAGAGTGGCAAAATCTAGCCACCAGAAGTACTACCCCATTCACACCTCTTTGGCAAGCATGGTGGGTGGGTTTTTTCTCATCGGAACTCACCGCGCAGTCATAAACGTTGAGTTGGATATTTTTTTCATGTGTGATGAAAGTCCCTTTTAGGAGCACTGAGCCGCTATCCTTTCCAGAAATTAGGAGAATATACTTTTTGCGTACCATTATGTGAAGTCGGTTATAGATGGAAATTATCGCGCGTAATAAAATATTCGGAAACGATGTAATAAAATGTAGTGTTGGAATCGAAAAATAGTTGAGCCTATTTCATTCATCCACTAGTGATGTGTGCATGTGTATACCCCACTCGGGGCACAAACAAAACTTCCCAATTTGGTATTTCAGCACAGCGTACTAAATTTATTCTTCTCCAATATACCCCGGTGAATCAGTAGTGTCATTGAGTAGTAGCATGAGGATGAGACTGATGGGCATTACTTGAGTAGGAGTGAGACGCCAATAGGAGTGCGGCCGCAATAAAGGCGATAACTTTGATATTTTACCGAGTGGAACAGTATAAACAATTGCAATTGTTAATAACATTGCATATACTCCACGAATGCCATTCAAAATGTAATCCGCTCGATTCCTCACGGAAATTCTCCGATTGAGACCTTCACGACAGTGATGGATTCATTCATTCACTCATTACATACATAATTGTTGAGACAGCCATACCTCCTTAATTATGCAAATCATCGAAAAAAGGCATTCCACATAAAATACGTATTCTTATATGGGGAACAACTTTTCTCATATAAATTTTGCGCTAACTCTAATAGTTTATGCAGTAGAACATTATAAACAATTGACATTGTTAGTAATGGACCAATTCCAAGATGCTTCGGTTGAATCATTCAGTACCTCGATCACATAATTCAATCGCGACAAATCGTGGACGAAAAATTTGACCACATGCATACCTAGCTACACACACACACACACACATACACACACACACACACACGCACACAGACATTTGCTTTTAAATAGTCTAAAAAGGTCAGAAATACCATGAAACGTGGAGATCTGATGAAAAATCGATTTTTCATTTTCGGGGGCAAAACAATAACTTCCCCCATCGGGAAGTTAAAAATTGTAGATGTTTTTTTCTATTACAACAATATAAAAAAATATATTCCCTAACATATGTCGGGAAAATCGAGAGTACTTGATGGCCGCTATTATCGACCAAAATGAGGGAAATTGAATAAGGCGGAGTAGCAACTGTGTCGAATAAATGAAAAAAATATCACGCATCCTTTTTCGAATGTCCCCTCTTAGCAAACAGCATGGCAAAGAGCCCCCATTTTCCGACCCTTCGCGCCCAGATGTACCGTCGCAGGAGGAAGTCATCTTTAATTGCCTTGTCAGATGCTTCATAGCCACGAAAAGCCACTTTTCGGGGTGATTTACTCAGCCAAGTTGAAAGCTCATCGATAAGCTCTAGACTCAGTACTAAAACAAATATACGTGACGGGGTACGATGGCAATAAAAATGGAATTAATATTTTGAAAACGTGTTGCATAACTTTTTAAGGATTTAATTCACTAATATCTGAAGCTGTAATTTATTATTAAGTAACTACTGAATTTTTGAGCTCCTGGAAACTTATTATACGAAAAAGATTTAGAGAAATAATGAGATTTCGAAGTTTTTCACACTCGGGAATTTTTTGGATTTTTCTACCTACTTAAAATATAATTTTTCGAATTTGCCAAAAATTTTGAAATCGTTCAAATCCACGTATAGTAATGCGATGTACGCCTCAGGCGCCTATATACCCCACTGCAAAAACCGATGCGTTTATTGGAGCTTCTCAGGAGACGAAATATGATGAATGGGGTAATAATACTCTCCATATGACGTAAGGAATGATGAAAAATGCATCACGATGAACTCTATGTTTTATTTATCCCGCAGCCATCCTAGCACTTTATTATACAAAACTGGTTGACACCAAGAACAAAAGAAGCATCAAACTTTGGGAAGTTGCTGCCGCATCAACGGCACGAGCCGGTTTTTAGGGTTGGTTGGTACCTTCGCGAGGAAAAAAAAAACAGAGTGGAGAGTCAAAGCTAACGGAGGCTCGTCGGGAATTTTATCGCTCAAGACTTGGTTTTATTCTTGAAGCTCGGAAAAATTCTTCGGGGATGACTGATCCTTCTGGTCTCCTTGATGTTCTTTGGCCGCTTTGACCCGGTTTTTTCGATAAAAATTACGGAAAAACGAAAAAATCGAAAAATAATTCGGAATACCGATCACGAATACCGAATGCTTTAGTAATGAAAATATACGTGAGACTGTATAGCAAACACATTCTTTGGATCTATGCTATGCGGCAATTCTTTTCATTAATATTGGATTATGTTTAGGGAACACAGCGGTTGCACGGCTTGCCAAGACACTGCATGTTTGCATATTGTGATACATATACACAGGTGAATGCAAGAAACATTCTTCCAACCCTTTCTGATGATATCTATATATACCTAATCCGTCTAGATTATATATATATATATATATATATATATATATAATATCTCTATATATCTCTATATATATATATATATTATCTATATCTAATATATATATATATATATATCTAATCCCCACAATTTTGACAACACCGAGAATAGTTGACCGTGCAATAGCATATTGTGCCGCTACGGCGGAAAGTTCAACATCCCCGGCAAGTGTGTTGGGTGTGCCCGAGGGGCCAAAACAGGGTAGCAAGGGGAGGGCCTGGGGCCCGACCGCTTTCTGACCCTTTTTTTTCGCCGGCAGGCCACCTGGCACGCTCCCCGGGAGTGTTCACCTCGACGGCCGAGGTGCACATACAGTCAACTCCCCCACCAGTGCACGTTCCACAAGCTGATGGATCCCTATAGTCAGTATCGTCACGACCCCACCACTGACTGTCTCCATAAGCGCCGCCTGCCCACCACTGTGCCAATGGTACCGCGTGACCTTGAATGCTACCTCACTGCGCTTACTAGCAACCGGGAGTGGGAGAAGTAGGGGAGGGTCACTTGCGGGACAGGGCGGTGGAGCGTCCGGTCCCGTGCAGTGCACGAGTGGGAGAGTCGACTGTACTATTTTTCCCACCCTTCACCAGGAGCTCGTTCGAAAATTCTCATCTCCTCCTTCAGCGTGCCGCTTATCGTCTTCCTTCCGAAACTTCAACTTACGGGATTACATTGTAGGACCTAATTGATTTTCATAGATTTTCCCGTTTGGTGTTATTGTTAACCTTAAGGTTAAAATACAATTCGTACTTCTGTTACATAATTAACTTCCTGATTTTTCGGGAAGTTATTGCAATGGCCCCTACACCGATTTTATTTATTTCGATTCAAAAAAAATTCGCGCGAAAAATACAGAAAAAAACTTTTATAAAGCTGCTAAACTAAACACTCAGTTGGAGCTTGGTAACACTATACGTTCATTATTTGTAGCTGCAATTCATAAAAACATTATTATGAACGGGATATCCAGGAAATACATCTAATTGCGATTATAATTACATACCTATCAATATCGAATGCGGTTTTATCCGAATATCGACACCATTACCCGAGGACTTATATTCAACTCATCATAAATTCATGGGGTCGATAGAATGCCTCTATATATTCCAAAACAGTCGTGGTGCGCGCTTTCGTGCTCGTCCAACTGTGACAACATACGATAATCGGATTGGGAGTGGAGTAATATCGAAATGCGTGTGTATCTTCGATATCTCACACCGCGTATAATACTGAAAATGTGTTAAATATAATTTATCGGGTGGGCGCGGGCTATCGATTTTGCCAACGCTATGCTGATATTGAAAAAGTTTGACGGAAATCATGAATTCCAAGGGGGAAAGAATATACCAACTATTACGAATACTTGGTAACAATTTCCGATACTGAGGGATGGTAAATTTTCACAAGTCATTTTCACAAAAAAATAGATATTTTTGATTATTGTTTCGTTCTTCTCTCCTGAAATTGTATTCTCCTCTCGGCGTTTTTGCAATTTTTGCAATTTTTATCATTTTTGAAATTGTTAACACATTTGTTTTGTAAAAAATGGTTTTTTCCCGTATGATTACCCATGCAATAATCAACTTTGAGTTCCGTTGTTGGTCGCACTGTGAGTGCGCAGCCGGGGGACATTGTTGAAGCAATTTCTCCTGTGCTAAATGAAATCGACTCCGGCGCATTGATGTTGAACTAAACATGCTGGGATGGTATAAACTGCATTTGACAATGATTCGATGTGTATTCATATGAATATTACGGCAGCGTTCTCGTTGTGTGATCAAAGTCGCAACACCAGGTGATACGACCAACGACGCATTTGAGCTGTCGTCGCCCGCGCTATGGCATAAGCGCCGTCAATTTTTTCTTTCCGGGATAACTCGAAGCATGTCATGAATTGAACAATCAGGATTTGTGATATCCTCAGTTGATAGCTCTGCTCTCTAAAAAAAAGCCATGCCATGTTTACATAATCGCAGAATAAGTAGTTATTAACTTCCCGACAGGGAAGTTATTGTAATCACCCCGAAATCGAACTTTTTCATTTCGGCCTGTAACTGGTGTCTTAAGGGTACCAAAATGACCCCCGAAAAATTCTGAGTCAATGTCTGTGTGTGTGTGTGTGTGTGTGTGTGTGTGTGTTTGTATGCATGCACCCTAAATTTTGGTCAACGCATTCTCACGAATGGATACAGCAATTGAACCCATCCAGGTCTCAATCGACACGTCTTCATGGAACTCAGCCCTGATTTAGATGGATATTGGTTCAGAATATATATTGTTATTAACCATTCCAATGATTCATAATGCTATATCTCGTAAACGGTTCGAGCTAGGGAAAAAATTTGCTGGCATAAGTTGTTCCCCATACAAAGATACACATTTAATATTTTTTGACTTTTTCCCATACTCTGCATAATTAAGGTGGTAGAGCCGTTAGAAAAAACTAATTCATGTGATGAGTGCATGAATGGAGACTCGATGGCGGCGGCGATCGCAAAAATTGGTCTCTACAAGTATACATGGACTGACTCAGAATATAATACTTGTATATCATTTTTGTCTATCAATACTGCCAGGAACGTGAAGTCGAGTGAAGCCGGAGATACGGACTTATTGAACTTCTTCAACGTAGTTGTATATTCGTAAGTTTAAAATGCTTCAATGAAACTCAAAGACTTCAATGAGAAGTAAATGACCTTCACGTGGAAGAGGGAGTTATCTCGTGATTATGAAAAAAATCACAAACAGCAGCGACATATAAAGAAATGAAAAAAAAATCAGTAAATATTGAAGTGAGAAGTCTCGTATTTTTGAAACAGAGATCTCGAAAACTCATTGCGTCCTCACTGAGGGTACAAATACATCCCACCCACTAGTTTTTCAAATAAAGTGCGAATCGAGGGAAGCGGCGCAGCGCAAATGGTGCCGCCAGATACGTAGTACAGAAATTCACAGCTCTGTTGCCGTGTAACATATTATTTTCGAAATAACTAATTCCGGCAGTAAAAAAAATTGTCTACTTCGCAATGGAAGGTGGATACCGAAAAAGTGCCGCGGAAATATAAAATGAGTTTTTAAACCATTCCCCGTACGAGCCATTGACCATATGTATTTCTAACATATAGGAATTAATAACATTTATTAGAAATAAATAACAATACTCAAATAACTTAATAATAAATAATATTGCAATGAAAATAATGTATTGACAGTAATTCAACATAAACCAGTAGGAAAACTTTGAGTAACTGGATTTCATAAAAATTACGAGATAATCGCAAGTTTTATTTTTTTTTTTTTACTGAGTGAGCGTCTGTTCATTAACCCTCGCTACCCGCGCGACGCTTGAGTTCCAAAGCCGCGGAAACTCCCCGGACTTAAATTACCCGGTTTTATCGAACGTAAGAGGCTGAAATTGTTTACTACTTTCTGCCATTACAATAAAAGCTCCTTTTTCCGTCAATATGCCTACGAAAGTTTTACCTCGAAAGAGCAACACCGCTGGAAATTGTGTGAAAAATACTTTGTTATAGGACAAATTCTCTCCATTTGGTTCACTCCGAACTCGGAGACGTAAGACAGACACCATTAGGTTTTCTATGAATTCTTAACATTTCATGGCGCGAGCGGGCAGCGTCCTCACAACAGTTAAAATATTCTTTGCCGAAGACTTCGAAACCAGCCTGTAATATTGACGGCCAGTTGAAACGTAGGGTTCATCTCTCTGATTTTTAAATTGATATAATTTTCTAACATTCCCGCTTACTCCAACCGAAATTATTGTATCATTAGTTCCAAGAGGTTCCATCGACTTCAGGGCTGTAAACAGAACCTCTTCACCCGTTATCTGTAAATGAAACGGTCAGTACCGAAGTGGGCTATCGAGTTGAGTCTATTTCATTTATATCATTTTTAAATTTTGAGATGTGTACCAGTATGTCCCTATTTATGGATATTTTTATACATTTCAATTTTGGATTTTGATCGCAACTGTTTGTTATATTTTTTCTTTAATTATTATTAAGAACTTTATCACACGAAAATTCGTAGTTCATTTTATTGCCCGTTTTACACGTCGATGTTGTTCTATATAAAATTTCCCACTATATTGGGTTCGTCAACAGTATTATAAATATCGTAATAAAATAGGAAATATCAATTCTCACAAACATAGGACATAGACATCCAGGGCACGTGATAACCTCAGCGTGGTACAAAAAAAATGAAAAAATATCGCACTACCGATCCAAAACATCGACTAGAAGGAAAGTATAATCGCATGAACCTAGCCTGTAGATATATGGGCGTATCCCCTTAACGGATATTCACCAAATATATTTTTACTGGGTCTCCGCACGTGGTCTCGGGATTCCACAATTATGATTAGTTATTATATTTTATTTTAGGCTTACCCAGGTGGTATTTTTGTTACGATACAAACCTACTCGCAAATCCAGCCTCAAGGAGTCTCTTTTTTGTATAAAATGATTAACTGGACATATTTAATGTAAATTTCACACAAAAAAATGTATGGCGAGGATTGCTCAGAGCCTCGTTGAGTTCCCCGCGCAGCTTACCGAACCCAAAAAATATTACGTCTTACTCGTTCAGAGGTCAGGATCAGAAGGAAGCTCGTGGCTCACGTGCAAATTCGAGTATCCGTAAAATTTTTCTTCCATTTCCCCTTCTACAAAGCCCGTCTCACGTGACCGTGAGGGAAACCATCGGCAGTTCAATCACTACATGTTATTAACTTCTCCATTTTTTGGCAAGCTATTGTAATGACCCCTACATCGATTGTTAACTTCCCGATAGGGAAGTTATTGTAATCACCCCGAAATCGAACTTTTTCATTGCGGCCTGTAACTGGTGTCGTAAGGGTACCAAAATGATCCCCGAAAAGTTGTGAGTCGATGTCTGTGTGTGTGTGTATGTTTGTATGTATGTGCCCTAAATTTTTGTCAACGATTTCTCACGAATGGATACACCAATCGAAGCCATCGAGGTCTCAATCGACGCATCTTCATGTACCTTATCCCTGATTAGTTTTTGATAGATATTGGTTCAGAATATATATTGTTATTAACAACTTAAATTGTTCATAACGCTATATCTAGTAAACGATTGGAGTTAGGGAAAAAATTGTTAACACGAATTGTTCCTCAGATAAAGGTGCACATTTAATATGTTTTGACTTTTTCCCATAATGTGCATAATTAAGTTGGTAGAGCCGTTAGAAAAAAATAATTCATGTGATGAGTGCATGAATGGAGACTAGATGGCGTCGGCGATCGCAAAAATTGGTCTCTACAGTAAACGTGGACCGACTCAGAATATAATACTTGTATATCACTTTTGGGTATCAATGCTGCCATGGAACGTGAAGTCGAGTGAAGCCAGAGATACGGACTTATTGAACTTCTTCAACGTAGCTGTTGTATATTCGTCGTTTTAGAATGCTTCAATGAGACTTAAAGGCTTTAATGAGAAGTAAATGGCCTTCACGTGAAAGAGGGAGTTATCTCTTGATTATGAAAAAAATCATAAAGAGCAGCGACATATAAAGAAATGAAAAAAAAAATCAGTAAATATTGAAGTGAGAAGTCTCGTAAATTTTTGAAACAGACATGATCTCGAAAACTCGAGTTACCAAATCGGCAAGTTTGCACTGTGTCCTCACTGAGGGCACAAATATATCCCACCCAGTAGTTTTTTTTCGATTCGTAGCTGCTATTTTAAGTACACTAAAATCGTTTCCGTCGAATGCTAAACAAATGTCTGTGTGTGTGTGTCTGTATTTGTATGTGTGGAATCGGAATTTTTTGTTAACGATTTCTCACGAACGGGTAGAACGATCTGGGTCATCGAGGTTTTTTCCGGAACGACGTTACGGAACTTAGATCGGATTAGTTTTTGGTTCAAAGTGACCGACCAGTTTTTTTCATATTAACGATTGAATTGTTTACAACGCTCTAGTACAAAAACGGTAAGACATACGGCAAAAAGTATCAAGCAGAACTCGCTCTGTAAGCTAAACCGCACATTTAATTTCTTATCACTTTTTTCCGTATTTGGAAAAAATCGCACTCCCACTCCAGTAACGCGAATAATTGTCGCCCTCACACTGACTATGCGACTAATCACATATTCATAATTATCTGCTTAATAAATGGGATAGTTCAAAATTCTCAAATTTGCAAATTTTCGCTGTGAACCTCACGGATCACACCCGTGAGATTTACCGACACTAGTATTTTTTCTGAAATCAGTCTTTCAACATTTAATTGACATATCGGAAAATGTAGGAGGGGCAAACAGAAATTACAAATCGAAAAGTTTTGTTCGTGTTCCCAACGGGGACACGCACACTTTTATCCCACCAGTTCTAAATTCGTTACTCATGACCGATATACACAACCATCAATCAATCTCAAATTCAACCAGGACATTTTCGTTAGACTTATTTTCCAAAAAAAATATTATTTCATATTTGTGCCTTGCAAACCGATTCATGTCCGCAGTACTTCAACAAACATAATGGTAACTTATCAAACCATCCCCGATGTTTACCCTAAAATACTCTCGGAAAACCGAAGAATAACGAAAGTACCTCTCTTGAAAGATCGAAGATTGTCACGTGATATCCAGGAATATAAGACAGAAGTGTTGGTCATAAGAGGTTGACTTAGCCCCTGTGTATCCCCCCCCCCCCCGCCCTTTGCTCCGAAAAAAGTAACCAAGGTGACGGAGGACGGTGGGATTGAGCTCAGGGGCTACGAGCATCATTTTGTCCACAAGGGCTGAGACAAAAGGAAGATAAAGTTTTCTCAGTGAGGTCCGATTCCCCGGCTTATGGATTTCCCCCGCGCTTTCCCACCGCTCTTTCCAACTTTTGCACGACGGCAGTAACCCTTACAAAAGGCAGCGGTACCGGGGGGCGGGTGTCACACTGTTGGGTCGTCTACGTGACCCGAGAGTTCTGGAACAACCTCCCTCACCCTATGGGGAATTACATCCAACCACCCATGCCCAACGAAAAAAAAACAACGAGCAGAAACAAGAGAGAAGGAGTGAGCGAGAGCGCGAATAAAAATAGAACAGGGCAAAAAGTACGAAACCACGACATTGCCGCGAGAGTGCAACCGGGAATTTTCCCCCGTTGAGCCCCGTGTTTTTTTCCACCTGAAACATCCCAATAAAATTTAATTCCGAAGTATAATTCAATTGCGATACGTTAATTTTTTGCCATTTAAAAGTATTTATCAACTGGAAGTAAACTTGTGGAGCGAGTGGGTGTTCCCGTTTGCGCCCACACTGAACACTTTCTGATGTGTAATTTTTGTCTGAAATAGTATTCCTCCGTAATAAAAATCTCAGCAAAATTAAAATTTCATTAGCACGTGATTTGCGAGAAAACTTTGAAGATTTATTTCACTGACGAATGGAATCATATTTATCCTAAATCATCAATAAAACCAGTAATCAATCAATCTATCCGCCACAAGTCCCTTGCCCCCCCCCCCACAATGGAAATTAATTCCCCTGTAAAATACAATCAAGATCTACCCCAAACTCGCGTGCATCCCCCCACTTTCACAAAACCCCATTATTTTTCCACATTCCCTCAAATAAATCAAAATTAAATCGACGTCTTATTTATCTAGATGAGAAAAATACATCATGCACGGTATATCCCTATCCATAATCCCCACATATACGCGGATTACGCAAGATAAAATATAAAGAGAAAGTGAAAAAAAAAAGTTGTGACAGTCGCGAGGGCACATGCTCGTTTTACACAGTGGAATTAGGGTTTGATGTATAGCCTGAGCCCGATTTAAAGGCATATGCATACATATGTGTATCGAAAGAACGTCAATATGGGAGTTTTGAGGTAGGGGCGGTAGTAGGTGAGCGATTTATACACAGCCCCTGTGAAGGGCCGTCACTGGGCTCCCGCGTTACCCTTTGACTTATGGGGCCCCCCTGACGTGATTTTCAACGCCCTCAGCGCCGATAAAGACAGCGAGCGAGCGGTTCAGGTCAAACGTTATGTATAAAGTGGTGTGCGAGACCAAGGGAGACCGCAGTACGAGGGCTGCATACGAAGTAGTTGGGTGGTGTGTCTTGTAAGTACTCGAAAGTCCTGGTGGTCGCGAGACGCGGGCGGGGGGAAGGGGGGGGGGGATGGGGGGTGAGGCAGCAAAAACACATTCCGAAAAAAGAGATAAAAGAAACTGAATAAATAAAACGCTACTTATCGCCAAGCGTACGCCACTCAAACGTTTCGTGAGGGGAATGAGGTGTGGGCGATCATTTTGTTATATATAATGTATATATCGACACCTACACGCAAAAAATTGAGAATTGAATTTGTAACCCGAGCTGAACGAGGAAAAAAAATCGACGAATTTCGGGCTACTTGCTTCGGGGCTATTTCCAGTCGATGTAAGGCCGCGATCTCTTTAATTAAAATCCATGGCGGATTGCATAATGTTTCCAAAATTACGGGATATATATTGTCTCGCGCAAGATGATGAAGAATGATTTTCTTTTATATGCCGATCTAGTTGGGTAGTTAATGAACTTTTTGAAGTGAAACTTCTTATGGGATTATCTGAAGGTGTTACGCTGTCCGGACACTTACGCTTAGGTATCATAGCAACGGGCCGTAGCAACGCTCCATAACAATGTGCCATAGCAACGCGTCATAGCAACGCGTCAGAGCAACAGGCCGTAGCAAGGTGCCATAGCAACGCGCCATAGCAACGGGCCGTAGCAACGCCCCATAGCAACGGGCTATAGCAATGCCCCATAGCGTTCCTCCTCAACTGACGATGCAATGGAGGAGTGAATGTATGTAAAATAAATATACGGAACCCGCATTATTTACAATAAAACAGAATCAAATGTTCTCATCTCCTCCCGTTATACCACTGTTTTACCCTTCTACGCTTTCATCGCTCTACCCGAAGTATTATTTCAAACGCATAAGATAAAAATTCTGCTTCTCTTCTGAAGTTTCACTTTTCTAGCGCATCAGGAACTACACGTCTATGTATCTTTTTTAGATGTAAATACCGTGGGAGATATGACAGATTGAAGCTGTGCACCTAACTCACGAGTCCGTCGAGGTGATGGCTATGTATTTCATTTTAAATCTGTTATTAGTCGCGCAACGGGAACTGTGCCGGTGTTCGATATCTGCTAGTAACTATTACACATAAGCTGCCACAAAATTTAGTTCATCCACTGGAAGATCAAGGATGGAATACATAACTAGAGTCATGCCTGAGTAAAAATCCGAAATTTGGACCACAAATTTTCAACTTTTAAATTTTCAAGCATCGGAAAATTGTTGATTCCATATGTACAGAAATCCCACGAGAGCCCACAACTAGTGCAACCCCTAAAGGCGACCAGTATTGCTACACCGCTATATACATATTACAGAGCGGGGAGCGAAATGTGTGTCGGCGATACAATCGGACGATCGGGACACTGGCGATTAACGAGACTATCACCCCCTGTTATTCCCGGTATTTATTTATTTTCCAACCCCCACACACACTTGTTCACTGGTCCATTTTTTTCCATACTATGCCCATTTATTATCGTGGAAAATGTGACGTTAATTGCAGCATTGAATTCCAATGTATAACACAAATCACTCGGAAACAGCAAGTGGTTTGCTCCAATTAATTCCAAATATTTTGACTATTTTTTGACTATGTACTTTCCGTGATTGCGGATGTTGTAATGTCGTAAATTAATGGTTCGTTGGCCTCATCTGCTTGATGAATCAACATTCTTCCATTGGATTGACTATCACATAAATCAAATCTCCAAATATATCGGTGAATAGCCTCGGGAATGGAATACATATTATCAGCGAGTCAATCAGTATTCCCGCTTTTCGTTTACAATTTAGCTGGTTGTTTCATTTATGCAATGGGGTAGGAACAAAGAGAGACATTTTGCCAGGAGGGCTAACATGATGTTTTGCTATATCAATCATGGCTCGCAATAAACAGCTACGCAGGGGGCCGAGAAGAGAGAAGAGTTTTCGTTGCCAAGATACAGGCCTGGTTAATGGGAGCCTGTTACAACCAAGCAGCCACCTCTGACTCGGGGATAGGTGCTGCGGAGTCCGTGTCGTCGCAATGTGCTACCAGCTGTGACTTATGACGTATCACGGGGGCGAGCCGCAGGCTTCCAACGCACACCGCGCACGTTCCACGATCGTCTGATAAGGCCAATGTGTCTTCCGACATGAATGTGATGTGTGCGAATCAAATGATAATGTATGTATGATACGCTTCTCTGGAGATGTTTCAGAAGATGTCTGTACTGTGTCTCCAAAAATTGGCAACTAGTGGCACAAACAAAACTTCCCGATTTGCAATTTCGGACAAATTTACATTGTCCAACGCGTCAATTCAATGTTTCAAGACTGGTTTCAGAAAATACACTAATGTGGGTAGACCAGTGTGACCCGTGAGGTTCCCAGCGAACGCTGACAGATTTGAGAATTTCAAACTATCCCATTTATCAAGCAGATAATTATGAACATTTGACTAGGCGCGTAGTCAGCGTGAGGACCAGAATTATGCGCGTCACTCGAGTGGGAGTAAGACATCAATAGGGGTGCGACTGCTCCATACTTCCTTAATTATGACAATTATGAAAAAAGTCATAAGAAATTAACTATGCATTTCCAGTCACAGAACAAATTCCATTGAATACTTTTGGCCGTATCTCTTACCATTTTTGCAATAGAGCGTTGTGAACAATTCAATTGTTAATAACAAAAAAAACTGCTCCGGCAAATTTCAACCAAAAACAAATCCGATCTACGTTCTATGAAGACGCTTCGAATAAGACCTCGATGGCTCAGATTTTTTGATCCGTTCGTGACAAATCGTTAACGGAAAATTCCGATTCCACACATGCAAACACACACACATACTGACATTTGTTCAGAATTCGACCGGAAGCATTTTCGTGCACTTAAACCAGGAGTTACGAAGCGAAAAAAATCGATTCAGGGGTCATTACGATAACCTCCCGAAAAATCGGGAATTGCAAAATATTACCTGAAATTACATCCGTTTTTTGAGAAAAGTAACCCTTTCTTATAAAAATTATATTTTGTTATTTATGCTACTATGCTATTCATCTTGAAATACTTTCATGTTTTTAACCCTTTCATTGTTGATAAAACTATTCATAGTTGTTGCGATCCTAATTCATGATAATGATTGTACATATAGATAAGTTATCACCTGCCTATCAAACACATGCGATGTATGAAAAACAGCAGACACGCCCGATATATCACACTTTCACCAGTGAATTGGCTTTTTCCATTTCCATACGTCAGTAGAAATAAAATCCACACCATTGACGTAACGCCTATTAATGTCCTTCATGCTCATGATAACTGGTTCCATCCAAAAATATGATGAACCCGATAACTCTTATCACTACCAAGATTGAACGCGGGATCGTTAATTTTCGTAGAACGTAGTGCCTCGAAAATTAATTATCTAGTTGTCAGATACAGCCCATGGCTCCTACATAGGCAAAGCCACAGAGGCATTTCACCCTCACTGATGCATTCAAAAAGACGAAAGAGTTGAAGGGGCCTTCATTATTTTTTCAAACTCGTCGACTCAATTGAAGACATCCAAACTTTTTCATCCATTCTCTCACTCCTCCCATTTTCATATTCCAACTTCAGTGAATTCAATGAACATCGGGAAT
Organism: Asobara japonica; assembly: GCA_026005395.1. Taxonomy (NCBI): domain Eukaryota; kingdom Metazoa; phylum Arthropoda; class Insecta; order Hymenoptera; family Braconidae; genus Asobara; species Asobara japonica. The sequence continues at coordinate 1,326,722 of BQMI01000334.1, forward strand.
TCAATCGCAGGATCTGTAGAGTAAGAAAAAAAAAGAAAAGAAGATGAGGGATTTACCATCGTCACTGCATGCGCTGAATGTCGCCCTGAGTATTCGCTCTCTTGGCTTTCACTTCGGAATAAACTTGGGACTCGGCAAACGTTTCGGACGTTTGAAGTTCCCCACTTGATTAAATAGACTAGGAGGAGCTGGGTGGAGCGTCTCTTGCGCTCTGGGGTGGCTGTTTTCATTGAAAATAGCCTCCAACTGTATTTAGTAGAGATTACGCAAGTTGAGCGGAGATTGTCCGCTCTTTGGGTGTTTATTAACCTTAGCTCATGCAATCAGCGAAGAAGCTCGGTGAATACTGTGTTGAGACTGGTGATGCCACAGTACTATGCAAGAATCATATTTCTTGTCTCCAGCCTGCAGGGGTTCTTTAAAAAAACAGAGTATTCGCATCTACGGTGGGTTATTTAAGATTAGTGTAGATTAAATACTTCTGAATCCCATGTTGTCCAAAGAACGGTTTTTACATAATTTTTTTTTTTCAAAAACCACACGTTTGTTCTGTGCCGGCTTTGAGGCCAGAGAAGGTCCCACGAGTTCCACGATTGTTTTCTCTTGTCTTATGTTGAAGCTGCCGTTGTTTCGCCTCGCTCAACTGACCAAGATAATATTGTATATCTTGTCTTCCCTCATACCACTATTCTCCCATCTTGTCTTGTTTTTCTTGCTCTCCTGCCGCATTATTACTTAAATCCGTACATTTAGATTCCGAAACAAGGACTTTGGGAGCGAAGGTGAGTCCATGCACAAGGCAACCACTACCAACTCATGGAGTCATATTTTTTACGCGCTTGACCCTCTTCACGGAATCGTCTCGGGTAATATCACACGTAACGAGCGCTCGTGTCTCAGAGTCTCTTCTCCCCTGGCGCACGGCTGACCTCGCTCTCGTAGGCGGATGGGGGGGGGGGGGGCAGCTGAGATATACGAGCGCTCGCATTTTCTGGGACATGAAAATGGACGTGAGGTCAATGCTACGTCAATTCATTCCCTCTCAAATCTTCAAATCGCAACCCGCTCAAAAGGTTGAGTGTAATAGAATCGTTGAGGTCCGTCGTTTTTCCTCTATAGGGAAATCAAAAGGCTTTGCGAACTTGCTTTATGCGGGGAGGCAGCGCGACCTGTACCGCCCGTCTAAAGCAATTGTATTCTTCGAGTTCCGAGTTACATAAGGATCAATCAACCATTTAAATACATACTACGAATACTCAATTGGTAGATCTATATAATTTGGTGAACGAAAATTGAAGCGAGGTTTTTGGTGTTTGGAGACCAAAGAAAGCTTATAGTTTTAGTTTGAATGATTGTATTCTTCTGTAGTATCAAAAATTTATGGGTTCATGTCTAGATATTGGGAGAAATACGCTCGACCCGTAGACATTCAGACAATAGTAAGATGGATTCATTATAGTGTTACTTAGTATTTCTAGAATAAGTTCATTCGTTGTAAACCCTTGAGGGACGCTCGACAATGACGCACTCGTCGCACCTCATTCCTATATACTAGTAATATGGAGTAGCACGTGATTTGTGCCTGCCGATGACGTGGGCATTGGGTGATCACTTGCGTGCACACATTGCCAATAAGGCCCTATGCAGAATGACGACGGGCTGATTGGTCTGTGTAGTTGGAGTGGAAGAAATCGAGTGTCCGCCAGGCTTAATTTTGGCAATAGAAAAATTTAGTTCTAACACGGAAGTCCTGGATGAAGGTACTTGACTTTATAGACGATTGACGAATACCTCACTAGAGGCACTAAACCTATTGTAAATTGTGCGCAAAAGTATTTATTCGAGTGTTTCATCTCAGACAGTTCATTTGGTTCACTGTATTCTGTTGATCTATTATTAAAGTAACGTTAAACTTAGAAGCTGTTCTATCTTTTAAATAGTATCCCAGATTTCTCTTGCGTCGATAACGCGAAATGATGGACTTATCATTTTTATATACTGCAAACGACAAACAGTATGAAGCCCAATTGTCGATGAAGGCGGAAATTTCGCTATCTAGTCATGCCCAGGAATTCTATTCATGATATTAGATAATTAGATTCAACAGAATAAATCGTTAAATTCCAATTAGTGTACGAGGAGCGGAAGACTTATTAGCGTAAGATATAGCATGCTTACCATTAAGCTGCTCTGCCCTATAGCAAGTCTATGTAGGTTACTTTGTAATCCCAATTTTAAGGAAATTCTTTCTTAGATTTTTACCCGGGAAGTCAATAGACAAGTTTCACCTGCACAAAATGATCCAGAAAAACTACTATTAAACTCCTACATTGTAAAGTATCAAGTAGTACAAATTTGAAGTTTACCACTTGAGTTTGCGCGCAACACACTCAAATTTAATTGAAAACTTTGACTCATTTCTGGGCTCGAATTGAATATCTGAATATTCTACAGTAAAAAAGGAGAGGGCGAAGAAAATATCGATATATATCAAAATTATCGAAAAGCGTAAGAGTCGAAATTATCGACACGAGTTAGTGCGGCGGAAGAAGGAAATGTGCGTGCGAAACCCGTCTGTTAAAAATTGTAAACTTTAACGTGATCCATTGGAAAAAGTATTTCAAGATTTAACTTCAAGAATTCGAAGCGAGAGATTGAACATCGTTGCGAGTAATGAATCCGAACCACAGAGGAATTTCGGTAATTTGCAAATCATGAACGTGTTTTGAATGATGAGTTTGTATAAGCTAATTAAATTCGGATTATATATCATTCATTTGAATATGAAATATTTCGTTTTCATTATGCTTACGGCTATGCAATTACTCAAATAGAAATCATGCTAGCCACATTATTTTTTGTATAAGTTGTTTGGCTTTAGGGGATCCTTTTTGTATGTCAAGGCATAATAAACTGCTTTGAATTGAATTGAAGAATGTGAATTAAGGCGTTTGAAGTACATGAAAATGTGGAAACAATCAAGGATTTTAATGGCACACAGCGCACATGAAGAACTCGCTTTAAATCAAAATCCCGTTCTTTTTCTCTCCTAAGGCTAATGCTAGCCGAATGAATTCCCTCTCAAATCTTGAAATCGCGTTTCGCTCAAAAGGTTAACTATAACAGAATCGTTAAAGCCCGTCATTTCTCCCTGTACGAAAATCAGAAGGCTCCAGAGCGCTTTGCGAATCGAAAGCTCTCATTTTTTCCCATTGAAGCCCATGTGCACACGATCTACGTTTAACGTTTATATCCGAAACGTTTTGAGGCAAAAGACCCAGAGGCATGAGGTTGACTGAGTCCGCGATTTTAACCGACTGGCAATCGGCGATTTCACGGTTGTAATCGAATGTGCAGAGTGCATCGCTCACCTGTCGATGCAGCCAAAAAATCTGGCAAAAGGGGGTTGAATTCTAAAAAGAAATGCAGAGATAGAAAGTGAAACACGGAGGGGAACTATCGTGTGCAACGTGAATAATAGAAAAGAATGCGCGGTGAGTTAAAAAACAAAAGTATGCGCTTGTGCCTCTATGAAAGACACATCAGAGCGTTACTTATCATCCTTATCTTACGTAATATTTTTACTACGGATGGGTGTCCAGTACGCCCTACTTATGGAATGCACTAGGGCAAATAGCATGGTGAATGCAAGAGGGGGGGATCTTTGAATCCTACCGGAGACTATCAAACAGTTTTTTGTGCTCCAGATTCAACTCAATTCAATCTAATGGTGGTAGGGAGCCGAAGGAATGCTATTCAGCTTCGGCTGTACGCAATTTTCGTAACCCAAGTAGCTCAAACCGAAGAGTGGGGAGAGCGCGACTGGTTCATTCGGGTTCGACTCCCGCCTGGGACTCCGGTGATTTTTTTTCCGTTTCAAATTTCATTTACTTCAGCTCTTTTTCATCGGTATTGGTCGCATCAGCCCAGCGGGTTCGGTCACATAATGAGGGGCACGACACCGTGCTATTTATACATCTATATATGTGAAAATATTGTCAAATGCACTCTACACCGAACGAGCAACAGCGCACCGGAGTTGATTTGGTTTAACACAAAAAAAACCGTCCCAAATTTTTTTTCTGAATGGCATTGGGAATCTAATAATAGCAAAAAATGTTCAACAAATGAAGATATTTTGCCCATAATTTACATTGGGTGCGGTCGTCCATACAAAAAGTTCCGAATTCAGTTCCCGATGTGTGATTCGATTTGTTTATTTTTTATACACATAACACTGGTAAATTACACAGAATTCAATGCCGACCAAGTGGGCCCTTTTCCCCTGGACGTCCTAAGAATACGTCCCTACGTAGTTTCTATATGTTCGGAAATATCGTGATTAGCAAGTGATTAGTATAGGCCATGATGAGCCACACCTGTTTACCATTTATTTTGACTAACATATTGTTCAAATATATAGATATAAATCTATCATGAGGTATGGCTCTCTCATATGATATATATACTTCCATTAGCGTACCGTGGTGGCACCAGTTCCCGGCCGTTTAAGGGGTACTCGTTCCTAAACCTCGTATTACCCGTATTTCTTGCTCATAAAATATAAAGTTTGAATTTTTAAGTGTGAATTTGAATGTTTTTGTGTCAGAAAAAAAGTTTATTTCCATTCAAAAAGTTAGAATTTAATTAAATATATGTAAAAATAAAATATACTGTCCGGGAGCAGTTCCCGGCCGTCTAAAATGAATCAGGCGTACTTGGCGGACAAGATGGGAGTAGTTCGCGGCCCCCCGAAATGAATGGGGAGCATGTTGTAAATGTTCATTGTTGCAGGGTAGTTTTTGGCTATCTGTAGTTGTTGATCTAAAAGATTAAGAATATTTTGAATATATTCCATATAAATTCAATTTATGATTCGCTATATTATCCATTGTAACATTTATCTAAATATGTTGATAATGGCCATAGTGAGATTGAAAGGTTGAAAATCTAGCTGTCCGGTTTAACTGCTCCAACATACTATTACGCTAACCCGGATCCCGGCCCTCATATTTTTCGAAGATTTTTTTATTTTTTTTATTTGTTTCTTAACAAATTGATGCACAAAGTAGTATTGAAACTAAATAAATTCATAAACATCAAGGATTTACTGACATTCTGTCTTCAAATCCTTAAGAAAATCCACCTTGAAAGTGCGACTTTACATTACATAACTCCAAAAACGGCGAATTGTTGGGGGCTTGCACCAAATAATTACAATATTTACGGTTTCTTTCCCCGAAGTGAGTAATTCAATATATGTAATTATGCCCAATTAGCCGATTTATACGATGTAAACTAAAAAAATGGCCGTTCCAACCTATATATACCTTATTTGTTTATAATTTTACCGCGAGGGGCTAGGGGGCCGGCGAGCCGGGTAGGGGCCGCGAACTGGTGCCATTACGGTATTCCAACAAATATTCTGTCGGACGCACCTACAACCACCATGACCAGTATGTTGCTCCGAGGGCACTCGTTATTTCCATTTTTAAACCAACCAATGCCGTCTGTGAACACGGGAAATGGCAAAAATTAAATGGTAATAATTAAAATCTCATTAATAACTCGGCAAAAAAAAAGTTTTCCACGCCGAATGGCCGGGTCGTAGAGCGGTATTAAAATATCCAATTGGGAGTACGAAAAAGGCTAAACTCGAAACGATTATTTCCGATGGTGGGGGTATGTAATTATGGATCCAGCAAGGTAAACGAAACAAACCCAACAACTCAACCCACTCATTCGTCATTCCCATTTGCAGGATGACGGGCACTATTCAAAGCTTGAAAGTAAACCACTCGTCTGACCAATGAAGAGCTGTGACTACTGATCTGTTCGACCTAGTTGTGGTCGGCAATATTGACGATGAAAAAGAAGTCACAAGGGAATTTGCAAATGGTGGAAGCAATTAATTGCAATTATTTGAGCGTTCTGTCGATGAACACAAGTAGGTATTGGGCAAAGTGATGGACTCGATGAGGTCACACAGCTAACCTGATGCCGGAACATTGGTTCTTCTGAATTCCTCCTGAAAAGTCGAAAATTTGGGTAAAAAATACTTTCATGAAAAAATTGATGGATTTTTCGTTTTCAAAATGTATTAAGATAGAAAAAGACGAATCCGAATTCCATCTAAATCTACTGTAGTCTTTCGATAAATCGAAAATTGAAAAAAAAAGTTTTTCCTTAGGGAAAGTGTAAACCAAATTCGTTTGAAGATTTGTTCTGTACCTAAATTCCGATGATTCGCAATATTGAAAAAAAAAATTTGAAAAATCAAGTAGAAATTTACTAAAACGAGGAATATAGAGAACCAAGATTGAGTCGATTAGGGGGAAAATTACATAACGTATATTTTTTTAGCGCAAAATTGTTTATAAAAATGTTTCGATCGTTTACCCTTGAAACCACCTGTTAAGGATGCACACTCACTTTCGTGATATGAAAGAGACAAAATTTGTGCTTCTGGCGCTTCATAGGTCAATCCAATAATTTCCCGATAGGAATTATAATATTTGATTTGGAAGTGTGCCATTTGACGTTTAGTATTTCCTTAACAAGTGTTTGTCGGAAAGATATTATGAAAGAGTGCTCGTAGATAAATGATTTTTGGACCAAGAAAGTGTATTGAAAAAAGAAGCAGGGAATAAACCGGTCCAGCTGTTCAAGGGTAGTCCTCTACAACCTAAAAGCGCACAGACAATTACACACACACACACACACCCATACTCACACGCCCACACCTGCACACCCACACCCACACACACACACACACACACACACACACATTAAATATATCAGGATGGCGTCAAATGCTGCGAAGACCGACAATTTCAGCTATATCACACTTGCCTATTCCAACAGCTAAACCACGTTTAGATAGAATAGTCTGATTGCCGAGCAACATTTAAAAAAAATGGTTTTCCTACGAAAACTCCGAAACCATCTGAATTTCAGACACTTTCCATCCCCTGGTTTTCCCGACAGTTTGCCATAAGCACGGAAATATCAACCTCCATAAAATGGCCCGAAGATTGCTCATCCCCAAAGTTATTACCTTGCTATAAATCCTAGATATCAGCAACGAGAGTCACTCAATTATGCAATGTTTGTCGGCTGCCACGCAGTGCTCCACCAATGATTAATTACTTATGTAACGCAATCAAGCTGTGAGACATTGGTGAGCTTGCTCACGGCATAAACCCGCTGCAAGGGCCGAGTCAATGAGCACTGTTTAACGGTGAGTATGGGAGGGGGGAGGGGGGGAGGGGTTGGATAACTGATGATATTTTCGCGGTAAAGAGAGTTCGATGGAGTTACACAATATCCTGATTGCAATATAGATTGGTCCACTGCATTCACGGCGGTCTCAAACTATAGCTATTATTCAACCTTCCAGGTGGCTCCGAATTTTCCAGCATTCACTCTCACACCTTATTTCACTCATGCGATCCACTTTATATCACCTTCACTCATATATCACGAGTTGATTTAGAAACAGTCGGCCTCAGCTATCCAATCGCTCACTGGCCGTCATGTGCTCATAAGCCCACGGAACACTGAATTCGAATAAACCACCAAACGCAATCATCCTATTCGCTAAAATCGCACTGAACCTCTGAATGGGGATCCACTTATCACAAATGTGCCAAGCGCTCTATCGTCACACTAATGCACTATAATCACCTGATTATACCAATATTGAAGACGTAAACAATTTTAGTCAAATTGTGTTATCAAACACAATCAATCGCTCTCATTCAATTGGTACACGGACATTAGAGCATCTATTGCACTTCAGCGATAATCATGAAAATGGCCCATGTTAATTGCACCAGTTGTCAATCATCAAATTCAAAACTGACACACATTGCCACACATTCGGGAAATCACTTTCATTAATTCCGCTTCTTGACGCCGTACCCACGAACCTCTCAATGCGGGTCTATTTATCACCAATACGTTGATCCGTGATAATACCTCCACAGTCGAATCACGTGATTATGCAATCACAGATATGTAAACATTGACTTGTGAATGCATGTCGTTTACATATTTTGGGTTGATTTTCAAGCACTCTCAGTTATTAAAGGTGTATTATACATCTATTTTCAGCCAGGGGCAATCCATGATATATGTCAATGAACCTAGCTGTCATTCATAGCAAGAAAATTATTTTTCACACAACCCCTTCTGGGAACTTGGGAGAATCATTTAATTTTTTTTTTTGGTTATTGGTTTGGAATTCAAGCTGGACATGACACGACTGGTATGGCCTTGGCAATGAACCCACAATTCAAAATCGGAAATTCACGTATGATACCGATATCATCCGGGGCTAATTCTCGGAGATAATTTTCGGCGATGGGAAGACACTACTGCCCGCGTATCGGCCCGGTGACTGAGTCTGTCGGCGGATTTTTGGTTGGGAGGCGCACACCGCACGACGCCACTCTAGAGTAGGGTGAGGAGTCTGGTGTTGGCAGGCCGAGTGGGGAGAATCATCCACGTCGGGGTTGGAAGGAGGAGGGGGGGGGGGTGAATACACCCACGCAATTGCGCGTGCGCCAGTACCAAGCGTTTTCCTGGAGTGTTTTTATGTGCCTTCTGTATCTCGTTTTTTTTTTATTGTTAGTTCTTTTACCTCATCCTTCTTTTGTGCTCCATCATCTGGACATTCTGGCATTGCCTTTGACTCGCAAGACCACGCGATCGAGTTGTCTTTAGTTGGGATCTGACTGAACTACTTGTTGGGGTAATTACTTTCTTTTTTTTTCTTTTTTTTTTGAATGGAACACATTTTTGTGTCTCATTAATTTTACACTCCGGCGCACCGACGTGTAATTATAATAAACGAAGCTCATTAAACTCGTGTGTAATTACATGGGATTTGCAGGGGATCGGGAAGGAGAGGTGGATTTTCGGGATCCAAGAAAATAGGGAATTGATTGCAATTAACCGAAAAAATGATGGCGGAAACGTCACGCAATCTCAATGATAAATTTGATTTTTTTTTTTCAATAAATGGACTCCAGCGGGCTAGGTCGAGGCAGGGGCGATCTGGTCTCAAGTGCAACGAGGAAAGTCTGGGAATATTGTGTTTAAACTACTGAGCATTTGGAATTGCTTGAGCGAGTTTCGTCACTCGAGAGGTAGCCAATTAGGGAAGTTGGAGATATCGGCCCATGTGTCGGTAAAGGTTAACTCTGATGCTGGGGTTTCACTTGCACGAAACAAAGTCACGGAAATTGAACATCTGTAGTTGAAAATTCAGTTCTGACTTGATATTTATGATTCACTCACAATTATGATATTTCTCCATTTGTGTAGGAGATTTCCCGAAATGTGTAGAAATATTAGCCCCATTCAATACATTCATATTTCCACGATGTGTCGGAAAAAGTTCAAATTTACCTCTTCATCAACATTATTTCATTCGCAATTTGTTCCACCATTAATTGCGGAATAATCAGATAGAGAACGGCATAATCATGATGTTAGTATTAATGCATATTGTGATCACGAGAAAAATCTCGAGAAAAATTAGATATGCTCGGTGAGCGGTTGTGTTGATAGGGGTAATTTTAATTGGATTCTTTTGGGAGAATCGCAACAATAAGTTCGAAGATTATCTCCGCGTTTCTCTGAAAAAAGGCTAACAATACTCGGTGCCATGAATCCATAGTCGAACATATATATACACATACATAAGCAGTCATGCTCAAATGTATATATAGATGCTATGTATATATAGATATACATAGAAACACGCACACACACCCGCATACGCATGCACGGGCGCGCGCAGTTGGAGATTTGGTGTAGTGGATAAAATGTCTGACTACGTCAAAGGTTCTGGTTTTTCGCTCAGCCTCCGGAGGATGGGTTTCCTGATAAAAAGTGTTCTCACGGATCCCCACAGATAGCAGGAATATCCTGTGTCTGCTATGGGAATCGGATCGTTAAGCGGGACGCGGACCCACCGTGACACGCCGTGGGGCGGGGGGAGGGGGGTGTTTGAGGCAATGAATCTTAATGCTTCCGGATTATCCGCAATATTACGATATTTGGTGCCAACTCTTTTTCACATAATAGCATTAGAATGCGTTCATTTTGAATAAAACTATGACAATAGAATTATACAAATGTAGAACGGTTTTACACGTCAATAAAATGAAGTCCGCGAACATTGTGTCAGAACAACTGTGCATTTGAAGTAGCGTGTGGGAGTTTCGGCATTCAAGGGTCAACTAATTACTCCGAAGTGAAGCATTACGCATACCTGGTGTGGATGATTTACACTCTCTCACTTCACACTCTGACGGTAATGTTTCATTTGTAAGAAACAATAGCAAACGTAATGCATCTTCTATTCAGTAATGTTCAACCAAATTTCATCTCCAATTGTTTCGTGAGTATTCTGATTCATTACTATTGGAGCAGGGGCAAAGTTTCCCGTAGTCGACGTATTCGCTGACCGCGATGTGAACAATGAGAGAAAAAAAACAAAGATTGCAGGGAGGAATAACCTATATGTGGGTGTTACTCTTGACGAATCAGCCGAATGGGTTTTTCCATGATTTTTTAATCTCAGTATTTCTCTCTTCATACTCACCCACAGTGGTCGCCGCAGTGCATTACTTTGTGGGCAATACCTCTGAGACAAGTGCCCGCCCAATGCGACTGGAGCCCACTTTCGGACTTTGAGCTATTATATTTCCCAACCACATAGTGAGAACCCCCCCCCCCCCAAATCCTGTGATATGATAGTGACTTCCTATGATTGAACCCACCCCTCCCGTCCATGCCTGGTGGGGTTGCTGTCCGGATTTGCGGTCCCGTTTGTGGGATACGCGCATAAAATACGTTTCGGAACTAGTGGTGTGTGCATGTGTGTGTCCCACTCGGGGCATAACCAAAACTTTCCGATTTGGTATTTCAGCACAGCGTACTAAATTTATTCTTCTCCAATATACCCCGGGTAATGAATGCGACCCCTATTAGTGTCATAATCAAAACTTGCAAATTTGAGAATTATAAACTGACTCATTCATGAAGCAGATAATTATGAGTATCTGAGTAGACGCACGGTGAGCATGAGGATGAGACTTATGTGCGTTACTTGAGTGGGAGTGAGACGCCAATAGAGGTGCGGCCGCAATAAAAACGATAACTTTAATATTTTACCCAGTGGAACAGTATAAACAATTGGCATTGCTAATAATATTGCATATACTGCACAAATGCCATCCAAAATGTGATCCGCTCGATTTTGCATGAAAATGCTTCAATTGGGACCGTCATGATAGCGCTGGGTCCATAATTGTGGAGACTGCTATACCTCCTTAATTATGCAAATTATCGAAAAAAGGCATTCTGCATAAAATACGTATTTTTATATGGCAAACAACTTTTCTTATATGAATTTTGCGCTAACTCTAATACTTTATGCAGTAGAACATTATGAAGAATTGACAGTGTTAATAACAATATTAGTACTGGACCACTTTTACTCAAAATTTAGTCAGTCATAAAATATGCTTATATCTTTCAACTGTGACATTGAGTACCTGGATTACAACATTTTTGTGTGAATTAACGTTCATTATCACTATTTTCGACTTTTACTCATCATGAATTGCAACGATTGGAAAAAAAACTAATCGAATCGCACCATCCGTTTCCGAGAAAACGTAAACGAAAAATTTTGCCACATACGGACGAACACACACACACACACACATACAGTCGGGGCTTTGGCGTAGTGGTAGAGTATCTGCCTACTACTCCGAGGGTCCTAGGTTCGCGCCCGGTCGCCGGAGAATATTTTTTCAAAAATATTTTCTCATGGATTCCGACCGATGCAGGAACGTTCCGTGTGTGCTATCGGCGGTACCCATAGAATGAGACCGCCCGGCCGAGCGCGAACCTAACCAGACGCAGGGGGGGGGGGTGGGTTCCATCAGATAGGCGCCGGCTATCGTAGCACAGGGGTTTCTGGAGGTTTACCCTGTGTAGAAATACGATGGCCTAAAAATAGCGAAAGTCGGCCTCAGCCGCATGGGTGGGTGTCCGGTACGCCCCCTGAAGGAATGCTTACACGGCCGCTACCGGGGGCGTACAAATGAGAGGGACGGAGGGGAAAAAAAGAAAAAAAAACACACATATACAGATACTTCTCTGAAATCACTTAAGAATGATGTAAAACGTCGACAAACGTGAAAATTTCATCGATCTGGCACTTTTCTGTTTCGGGTTCATTACAATACCTTCCCTAGATCGGGAAGTTAAAAATAGGCTCCGGTAGCCGGACGCGAACCCAACATGTTTGGCGTAGTAAATGTAGGTACTTTATTGACTTTCGAACAACTCGTTGATAACATCAGCTTATCTCATATATTTTTTGATCGATTTTTAATTGCGTATCAACTTCATCATTCATGAATCAGACCATTAGTAGAGCTTAAGATATATATATATATATATATATATATATAGCTTATGTATTGTCGATGGTTAACCCCGATATTAGGTATCTTCCTCGAGCCGATTGTAGACCCCACGGGTCTATCTGAGTGACACAGGACTTGAGAGGAATTGTGCTCAGCGACTTTAGTCGGGGGGGGGGGGGGGCGAGGATGAGCCCGGTGGGGACATCAGTAGAAGCGGGATAAAAAAAATAGTCAAGTGAAAAAAGATTCCTGGAAAATAGGATTGTCACTTAGGTCTCGCGAAAAGGTCGACAGGGGATATTCGCCGAATTAGGAGGAAAGCGTTGGAAAAAATGAGTGGCACTTGATAGAAATGTGGATTGAAAGTTTAATTGAAAGTTAGTCACTTGAGTCCGTTACTGGGAATATCGGGGCTCGAGATGTCAGCGGGGATCTCCATCATTTAATCACTTCAGCTGACCAATTCCTTCTGCCTCAGCGTCGTAGGACGAGAAAATATTGGAGAGATGGTGATCCTTTCACAGGTTGAATATTCCACATAGTCTTATAATGGTATTTAGTTTCTATTTATTGCGTACACGAAATATTGTAGTGAGGAATTCCATTTTCGACATCTACTTGGAAAATTTTCCTAAAACAGCTCATAGTATATTATTTTGTTTTATAGTCAAATGACCTCGGCCGGATGAGAACCCAAACCGCGGCTGAAGGGTGAGGGGGGGGGGGGGTCGTCATGGGTTCCCGCCTTCATAGTACCGCGGTTTCTGGGGGTTCACCCTGTGCTCAGGAAGACGATAGCTTGTATGGTGCAGGTCGGCCCCAGCCTCATGCGTAGATGTCCATGGTCCTCCCTTTCGGAGGAATACTTAACCACAGCTATCGTGGGGAGGATAAGAGATGAAGGATGGAGAAAAAGGCAGGGTCATGGGGTAGTATAATGTTCGCCTATACCCACTATTGACATGAACTAAAGCACTAGAGTGCTTCACATTTTCTATGGTGTGGGAATCACAGGAACCATCATCAGACACTTTTTCTTGAATGGGCCGTAAAATCCTGTATATTCCCCATAATTTTTTTTAGATCTTGAATAAAACGTCTTAGATAGATCTTAAAATTCCATAGATAGACCGAATTTTTCTCCAGGATTTTTTACTGAGGTAATTGACTGTTTTCCGCAGAAGTGTAAATAATAAATACTCATTGGGTGACCCTATTACGTCAATCTTTCAAGTTCTGAACCACTCAAACCAAATAAATCCGTGAGTGATCCCAAAATTTATTTTAAACCTCAGAATTTCTCTTCATGCAGGGAAAACTTTTTATTCACTGATAAGTACCTGAATAATGATAACATGAAAAACTTGAATTTCGCCCTTCGGAGTTCGATCGATAGCCTCCCGAAGTTCAAAAAACTCCAAGCAGAGGGGCAAAAATCACATTATTCAACTTAACAATTGCAGATCTTCTCCCCGTTCCCCCAATTTTACGTCAACAACCCTGGGGGTAAAATAGGACAAACGACTGGTACTTGCTGTTCACCGCGATGCTGATTAGGTAAATAGCCTGTCTCGGTTTACGTACCATTCTCGTCATTCGTCCCTACGATTTCTCGGGGAAAATGCGAATCGTGTGAGGGGGACATCCGCAAGTGCTCAACGATTCACTTCAGATAGTAGCTGTCATGGAGAATGGGCCGGAGGGGACGTCGGATTCTCGCGTCGTCCAACGCGTTTCGTGACTGGCAGTGAAAATAAACGCACTTCATTGAATCATTTCTATACATTTCTTTACAATAACATTCTCATAAGAATTAAAAAATTGATTCCCTGAATCACGTTTAAGCACCAATTGTCTCAGTACCAAGTGAATTTCATAAGAAATTTTGCAAATTATTTGGTGTATTTGACTCTATTGGCGTATTTGTAAAAACGTCCTGCAATTTGTTATTGCCATGTTAATGGAAAATGGGGGGGGGGGGAAGGGCTTTCAAAAGATTTTGTATCCAAACATTATATATGGGGGATGCAGAAACGATAGCTGATCCTGTTTCAACTCTTATCGCATTTGGTAATTTTTCATGACGAAGTAGATTTTCCCATTTTTATCCATGGACTTTGCTGTTTCGGTTGAAAGCGTCATTAGATTATTTTAACTTACCGATCTAAGGAAGTTATTGTAATGACCCCGAAAATGAAAAGTGCCAGATCGATGAAATTTTCACGTTTCTCGACGTTTTGCTTCATCCTGAAGTGATTTCAGAGAAGTGTCTGTATGTGTGTGTGTGTTCGTCCGTATGCGGCCAAATTTTTCGTTCACGTTTTCTCGGAAACGGATCGTGCGATTCGATTAATTTTTTTGTCAATCGTTGCGTCTCCGTGTAACTCAGAGCTGATTAGATTTTTGATCGAATCCATCAAGTAGTTCCCCTGTTTTTGAGAAATTCATGTTGAGTAAAAATCGAAAATAGTGATAATGAACGTTCATTCACACAAAAATGTTGTAATCCAGGTACTCAATGTCACAGTTGAAAGATATAAGCATATTTTATAACTGATTAAATTTGGAATGAAAGTGGTCCAGTACTTATATTGTTATTAACAATGTCAATTGTTTATCATGTTCTACTGCACAAACTATTAGAGTTAGCGCAAAATTCATATAAGAAAAGTTGTTCGCCATATAAAAATACGTATTTTATGTAGAATGCCTTTTTTCGATAATTCGCATAATTAAGGAGGTATAGCAGTCTCCACAATTATGTATGTAATAAGTGAACGAAAGGACCCAGCGTTGTCATGACGGTCCCAATCGAAGCGTTTTCATGCAAAATCGAGCGGATCATATTTTGGATGGAATGTGTGCAGTATGTGCAATGTTATTAGCAATTGCAATGCTTGATACTGTTCCACTGGGTAAAATGTTAAAGTTTTTGTTTTGCAGCCGCATCTTTATTGGCATCTCACTCTCACTCAAGTAACACGCATAAGTCTCCTCCTCATGCTCACCATGCGTCTACTCAAGTATTCATAATTATCTGCTTCATAAATGAGTCAGTTTGGAATTCTCAAATTGGTATGTTTTCGTTATGATAATAACAGGGGTCACACCGATTAACCGTAGTATATTGGAGAAGAATAAATTTAGTAAGTTGTGCTGAAAAACCAAATCGGGAAGCTTTGTTTGTGCCCCAAGTGGGGCACACACATGCACACACCACTAGTTTTTTGTAGAGGTTTCAATCAGGCTGACGGTGTGTACTACTATGGAAGGTGTTACAGTTTCGCTGTATATTGTCTTGAATATTATCGGGTTTATAAACAACGCAAACACACACACACACAAACCCACACGCCAATAACTGATTAGAAACGACTGTAGATAGCCGACGTTGAGCAAAGTGCCAATTGCATCGATATTGCACCCTTGTCTTCCGGGGTTAACTGCCCCTATTGGTGGATTAAAAATGTATGTTGCGAATAACTCAATCGGTTTTATTCCGGACCCATACTTGGAGTACCGGTTCCTTTTCATTTTGAAATATCGTAATTCCGAGCATTGACCCAAAAACCATTCTAATTTACATTACATGAAGTGGTTGCTAGCTCTCTAGAGATACTCTCTTCTTAATTACTGCTCGTAAATAGGGAATATGCATGCACGTGGGTTTTACGGAATTCTTCCATTAATAGACTCTCCATAACGTCTCAAAAATGATACAACGGGAAGTTTATCAAAGTTTACTTTCCATTGTTGAAAATAATGAAGACATAATCGCGAGTTTTGAGGGATCATTTCGGGATGCGCGAAAGATCATTTACGCAGTTAAAATAAGATTTTTCAATTCATATATAAACAATGGAAATGCATAAGAATAAGAAAATTGCGTGTGGATAGATCGGACAAAATCGGCAATTTTTTTTCGGAATTCTCTTCTGAAAAATATGCTTATAATACAGTTAGGAAAAAAAAATCTGGCCATCAGATGTATCTACTAGTTATATTTTCGTAAATTGCACCCTTCGTAAAGTCATTGATTCCTCAACTACCTTAATGTCCCTCCATCCATTTTATCTTCTATCGATAACCATTCCTACATTTCTCTTTCCTCTTCTTTCCCCACAGCCCCACAATTTGTTTATTTTGGTGGTAAATCAAGTAGTCCGGTGATTTGCCGTGAGCCACTGAGTGCTTCCAATTAGCAGTCGTCGATTGCGATGCAGCAAATGTTGACATTTGGAGAAAAAGCGGGAGTGCAGGAAACAAGAAAAGGGAAACGAGTAGGTAAATGTAATTAGTCCCTCGACCTATGAACTCGTTCCAGCCTAAAAAGCGAGAGGGAAGTAAAAATGTGGAGGAGAGAAAAAAAAATAAATGGCCTCTCCAAGTAACTCTTATTTCCTCCGCTTTCATTCTGCTCCTTATTTACTTCTCTTGTTTTTGTATTTTTTTTTCTCCCCCTACCCTCTTTTCACAACCACCGCTGGCCTCACCTCATCTCCCCGCCATGGTGTTGGTATTTATGACGCTGAGGAACCACGGAAAAGCGAGGCAGGATTCGTCGAGGGAGAAACTACGAGGAAATCCATGAACCGTTTCTTTCAATGACAACCGTACTGAACTCGGGCCAGGACGTGGTTTTTTGGTTCTTTTTGACGACTCAATGTGCTTCTGGGGTTCTCCTTCACGGTTTCGTGGACTGCAGTTGCTTTCCGGCCGGCCCGGGCAGCATTGGGAATGAGGGAAACATGAGAGGAGAAAGTAAAATGGCCAGGGCTGATGCTTGGGGAGAATGCGGCTAAAAGCTTTAATCGCCGGTTTGTGGGGCTTTGGAAGAAAAATGGCATACAGCTCGCATAAATTTTGAAAAGTATTTTTCGGTTGGAAAAATGTTTTCCTCTTAAATATGACTTTTTTCCGAGGATTTTTAATGATGTGTCGATAGCGTTTTAAGATTTTTTGGAATAGGCAATTATTGACTATGTGTTCCATTCTGGAATTATTTATCCTACCATTTCTTACAACGTTAAAATTTACTAATACTAAGATAAATTTCGAGAATACCATAGACTTTAGGTTAGGGTCATCAATCAATTTTATTATCAGAGAAACTTGAACCTCAAAATGTAACGGCTAAATAACACGTGGAAGACTCACAAATTCTGTTTTCTTCACTTTTCACAAAAAAAGAGGCAACAATAAATCCAACGAAACCATTCAAAGTCACATCAGTTTCAAGTGGACTACACATGGGGCCTTGTTCTCACGCTGGATCTATAAATCTATGCAGAAAAAAGACTCAGTCCCATTGTCAGATACTTCAACCAAGGAGCGCCTACTCACCTCCCACCCTATTTTCATAAACCAATGAAATTGCCAAAATATTTTTGAATCCACTTACTCACTCTTGCAGACGACTTAAAACATGAAATTGTTAGAGACTATTCTCTAAGCAGTAGCCGAGAGAATCAGTCTTCCACGCATTAGTCAGTCGAATCAGTGTCCTGTATCTAAGACGGAATGAATGCGACAGTATTCATCGACCTCAATCACAGTTATTTCAAATTGTTTTTATTAAATAAATCCCTTTATTTTGAACTAAATTACTAGAATTACTCACGTGAATACGTAGCCTGGGAGCCACTTGGTGGAAACACCAGGTTTGCACTTCTAAATTATATCACGTGCCATTTCACATGTCTGGAAAAATCTGTCCTATTATCTAACAATTGCCGATGATGAAACTATTTGAGAATTGCGCTAATCTTACACTTTTTGTGTACACACGGTTCATGGAAGTGTAATGGTACTTTTGGGCACTCTGCCCTTTGAACTATGGATCTTCTAACTGAGAGAGTGAAAAATCATGTAAGTTTTTTTCAATCGAAGTATGGATGTCCAAACATTCAAGGAGTGCCATTTACGGATTTTCATGCGACAGATTGGAAGAAAATTATCCAAAACAGTTTTTGAATAACATAAAATTATCTCCAATACACGGTGAACGGTATTTCCTCATGAAACCGCCTTGTTACTCAAATTTATATCTTTCCAGACAATCCTTTCGCAACAATCTTGGGCAGGAAAGTGTTTTGTGTAGCCCGAAGGCTGAAACTGCCTCAATCCGGACTTTTTTTTCTTTCAGCTTGATCCAATTTAGGATATACTGGAAGCGCTCCCGGCGGCGCCAATGGACACCGAAGTTTTCCCAAACTGTACAGCATTCACACAGTTTAAACCAACGAACACAATGCCCAATGGGCATTCTATTCCATGGTAGAGGCTGTAATTGAAGCAAAACCATGAAAAATTTCAATTAGTACAGCCGTTTCTTTAACTAAATGCTGCTTCGACGATGATGTATGAATTAGAATCTCGATAATTCCGCACTACGATACTGACAACAGATCATCCTTACCGGGATTGGATCCCTGGACCTCGTGTGCCACACTTGCTCCTTCGAAAAGGCAGACCCTCGGGCAGACTCGTCAAAATTTACATTACCATAGCTACTCTCATACTTTTCAGCTACAACTAGTGAACATAAAAATTGAAGACATAAGGCTTTAATTCATTAGTCAACAAAGATTATGTTCCAGTCCTGAAGGAAGAAAACTGCGTAAAACTATGAAGAATTATCCCCATTAACCAGGAAACAAAGAAAGAGTCCATTACTAAAAAGACAAAACAGTATTAAGGAACAGAAAATTGTTTCATCTCTCTTTACCACTTCATTTATTCCATTTCTCACCGAATGCTCAGCACTCATTCGCCCCCCCCCCCCCTGTATTATTATTTTCCCGTCTGGGGGGGGGGGGGGGGGGGTTCTTAGTATACCAGTTAATATTGGAATGCCTCCAAGCATTTCGCAAATTCAGATGGCATCTTCTGGGGCGCCAAGTACAATACAGGACCTTGTCTGTCCCTCTTGCTCGATATCAATGTAGTTTTGCATATCTCTAATTGCCGACTTCGTTAATGGGGACTGGAGAATTTCTTAATGAATTGGTCCATTATAAAACAGAATTGTTGTAGCCAGACATGTCCACCTTGACATCTTTTTTTTTTCATCCTCTGTTTATTGAAAACGAGACGGAATTCGCTCAATTTATTCTGTCAGTCGTGCATAAAAAAGTGGCTTCTTTGGTGATAAAATATTGAGGGAAGTGGTCAATTTTTCCACATGGTCAATGAGAATAATGACGTTGTAGTTAAAAGCTGCATAGTTCTAAAGTTCCGATTTTTTATATTCATGCCTTCATTGCTTAGAATGATTTTTTAGGTTCGTACTTTCAGTAGCATTGGTGAAGGATTTCTAATTTTGTTTTCCTCAATTCCATACGAAAATTGCCAGTTTTAGGGTGTAATTCTTCCTTTTGAAATCCCCGATTAAGTTTGCGATTGGGAAAATTCCACCCGACTCGACCCGAAAATGAAGTGTAGAGCTTTTACAAAACTTCAATCGTTCTCGTCATTTGACATTATTGAAACATATTCTGAGTCACATCTGTATGCGCGTTTATTCATGTGTTCATGCGTAAATGCATTCGTCCGCCCAAATTGTCAAACGCTTTTTTTCCAACGGATCACTCAATTTCAATTTGTCTTCAACAAATTTGTTGCGTCGCAAGATAATTGACGAAAAACAATTTATTTGGCCATTTTTTAAAAAGCTAAAATATTTTCTAATTACGTCAGACCTTTGGCTAGGCACAACTCAAATCATAAATCAAGCTAGAAGTACTTGAGAAATGTGAATCCTAAAAAATCCAAGAAAATCACGTCCAGGGAAAATGTGAACAAAGACCTTTTTGTATTGCAGGGAATTTTCTCAACCGGAGAGTTTCCCCATTTTTTCTAACTCTTTCTCCGGACGCATCCTTTCGACCCGAGCGGGTGGTCAACCAGTTTACCACTCACCCTCCGAGTGTACCGAGGCGCTTTCGGTTTTTTTCGTATATGTACTTATTCTCGTTATTTGAAACCACCAATGAGAATTTGCATTTTTCACGCCCTTCCCTCCGACTTTTGGAAGGGAAAGGGCAAAATGACTACTTCAAAAAATTCATCTAAGATCAGTTCACACCCACGGGTCTACCTATTCACATCGCGAAACATTCTTAAGTCCTAGCCAAAGTGTCGAGTTAATCAATTTCAATTACGTAAAGAGTCAAGACAATTTTGTAAGACTAGTGTACACTAGAATAACTGTTGTGATATTCAACAGTGGTTAAAGTGGCGCAATGCGTTAATTCTTTATAAATAAACATTTGCCAATTAAAATAAAAAATCCCATACTGCCTAGGTGAAAATACGGTAGCTTAGCAATTCTCGTCTCTCTATAGTGAGACTCGACGTCAATCATATCAGACTGTACAAACCTGATAAGTTCCAGAATAACTTCACTGAGGAACAAGACAAAATTCAAAAACAATTTTGAACACCTTAATTCGAAAAAACACGCATAACGCTTTTCTAAAATTGGTTAGCAACTTTGCAAGAAAAAAATTCACCTTGATGTCTACCCGTTTTTTCCGCTCTTATTCATTGAAAACGAGAGCGAATTCACTCCATTTATTCTGTCGTTTGTTCATAAAAAAATGTCGCTTCTTTGATGAGAAAACATTGACAAGAGAGATGTCCCCCATTTCTCCACATGGTCAATGAGAACTTTTGCATTACGTCTGAAAGCTGCATAGTAGCGCATCCGGCCACCTCAAAGGCCCTCGTCATTGAAGTTCAGCGTGGCATGTGGGGTAGAGCACTCGAGACGTCTGTTACCATGTTGACTCAAGAGTCTGCGTGAATTAACAAAAGTCCTTTTCTAGCAGCTATGCGGGATTAGGCACTGGTGAAGAATAAAGTTAGTTGAAGATTCGGTTATATTCCATTTGAAAATCTATTAGGCTATTGAATATCAACTATCTATGGACAATTCCAGCGTCACCAATGATCCATGCTGACCTCAGGACGTTCTCACATGTTAATCCCCAATTCAATGATGGTCCCTGATTGCAATGAAATCGCAACAAAAATGATGAAAATCGGCGAAAATCAAATACAATATTTTAGCCTACCTATATATATAACCCAAAATAAACGTGTACTCCAGACATCAACTGTTTCACCCTCGAAATACCACACATGACTATTCATCTCGGGTAAATGCATTACTGGAATGTGAACTTCATACAATGAAATCGATAACCGATCAGCAATACCCAGGAGTCCTCGCTCTCCAACGATGCACAACTACCGATGGTTGCAATATCGATTACCACATTTCTACGTAAATCGAGTTACTCCCCGAAATAACGGGAATCGTTAAGCGTTTTAGAATGGCCCCCTAAAAATGATATATATTTATATTGGTTATTTGAATGTAGAAAATATAGGATAGTGCAGTGGAGAATAAACAGTTGAATACAGATGTTGGTGAGGTTTTCTGGAGTGGAAGAATGGAGCCTGGAAGGGACACACCAAGGAGACGAGCTGTCAAGCTAGCGATGTGCCCTGAGGGAACCGTCAACCCGGTCGAAACGACGGACCAGCTCTCACTACCGCCTCTCCCTTTCCTATTTCCAGGTCTTTGGAGCGATGTGCAACCAGGTACGTTCTCTTTTTTATTCCCAGCGGAGCTAGTGATAAAAAAAACCGGGCATCAGTCAGCATGCGCCAATGAACCTTTGTACCATTCTTATCTCGTCAGGTGGGAAAATGACGTATGTACACTGGGGACAGTGGCAACTCCGCATTTTAAGACTGGGTCATTCCTTATAAATTACCAGTTTTTATTGATTAATAAAAAAAATATTTGACCGTGAGACCTGCTTTACGCTTCAGCCGATTTTCACCTATTTGATGGGGGAGAAAAACTTCAACTACATTGGATTTTTTGAATGAATTTATAATGTTGTAAAAATGTATGACGCGAAAAACTTGGGTCTACTCTATACTATCCAGAACAATCTCATTGATCGTCTTAAACCATAATTGCATTGAGAAAAAACCTACTATGGATTTACTTGCAATGTCATCTTCATGTGAAGAAATTCAATCTATACAGCCCTTGTTCCAGCATCATTTACTAGAATGCGACTCCCAAGTAATTAAAACCATTTTAAGGTACGAAAGTGCGATGGTACGGTCCTTGGTTTAGGATCTTGTTTTGCATAGAGAAACAAAAGTTTTTCTTCAGTTGTTGCAGCTGCAATAGATACCCAAACAAGCCAGGAATGAAGTTCCGGGGAGTGAAACGGATACCCCTCCGCGCCCAGTGAATTTCCCAACCCGCAAAAAAAACTGAACTTTCAGCTTTCAATGTATGCGTTTCATATCGAATTCCTGGCTGGTGTCTATTCATATTATTAATAAAGCCCACGGGTACAATTTCTGAATTTCAAGGTACTTCATTGTGCCGTAACTGCGGAATTATAAAATTTGTATGAGGCGCCTCATCGATGATCGAGGTTAATGCATCTTCTTTACATATTTTCGATCATGGTTGCTCTCAGAAGATAGCATTCACTATAGATGATGGCTGTTACGAGCCCTCTTCCATGGGTATATGGAGCATAATGGAGAAAGGATGCCCGTTAAAGCCTCGACAGATCCCCCCAGTCCCCGTCTGCGGCATCCCTATACAGCGAGAATACATTATCACTCAGCAAAGAGACTCCCGCACTATACCGCATCTCTCGAACACCGCTCCCTTTACTACTAATTGTCGGTGGATATAAATTTGCCGATGTGTTGCGTTATGAGGCCATCATCACCGCCCAATTCCATTGGTATTTCATTTTAACGAGTGAACAAGAAGTCTATATTACTGTTAATTAAATTACGTACATGCTGCTGGAATATTAGTTCGATATTGCAGCATATTTAATCCCACCATTTCTCCTGGGTGGAGTTCAGCTAATTGAATCATTCAATTTCACGTATTCGTTAGACAGCTATTATCATAAGCTATCATAAAATATGAATTTTTCGAAGAAATTTAAGGGAATACCTCATAGTACGATTAAAATTCTGACTTCTATTACATCCAGATATATCGACAGGAAGTTGGTCATAAAAATGAGCGGAAAATGTGCGAGCCAAAAATTGAATTTGAGGAAGCGAAGGGACAGGAAAATCTACAGGAAATATTATAAGTGCACCCCATTGAAAATCATTGGGCTAACCTCGCGTCCATAACGCACTGCTAAGTATATCGTCATATGAATCGCTGTAGTCACTTAGATGTAGAGTACCTAGATGTAGAGTACCTAGATGTAGAGTACCTAGATGTAGAGTACCTAGATGTAGAGTACCTAGGTGTAGAGTACCTAGGTGTAGAGTACCTAGGTGTAGAGTACCTAGGTGTAGAGTACCTAGGTGTAGAGTACCTAGGTGTAGAGTACCTAGGTGTAGAGTACCTAGGTGTAGAGTACCTAGGTGTAGAGTACCTAGGTGTAGAGTACCTAGGTGTAGAGTACCTAGGTGTAGAGTACCTAGGTGTAGAGTACCTAGGTGTAGAGTACCTAGGTGTAGAGTACCTAGGTGTAGAGTACCTAGGTGTAGAGTACCTAGGTGTAGAGTACCTAGGTGTAGAGTACCTAGGTGTAGAGTACCTAGGTGTAGAGTACCTAGGTGTAGAGTACCTAGGTGTAGAGTACCTAGGTGTAGAGTACCTAGGTGTAGAGTACCTAGGTGTAGAGTACCTAGGTGTAGAGTACCTAGATGTAGTGTACCTAGATGTAGTGTACCTAGATGTAGTGTACCTAGATGTAGAGTACCTAGGTGTAGAGTACCTAGGTGTAGAGTACCTAGGTGTGGAGTACCTAGGTGTAGAGTACCTAGGTGTAGAGTACCTAGGTGTAGAGTACCTAGATGTAGAGTACCTAGATGTAGTGTACCTAGATGTAGTGTACCTAGATGTAGTGTACCTAGATGTAGAGTACCTAGATGTAGAGTACCTAGGTGTAGTGTACCTAGGTGTAGAGTACCTAGGTGTAGAGTACCTAGGTGTAGAGTACCTAGGTGTAGAGTACCTAGATGTAGAGTACCTAGATGTAGTGTACCTAGATGTAGTGTACCTAGATGTAGTGTACCTAGATGTAGAGTACCTAGGTGTAGTGTACCTAGATGTAGAGTACCTAGGTGTAGAGTACCTAGGTGTAGTGTACCTAGATGTAGAGTACCTAGGTGTAGAGTACCTAGGTGTAGAGTACCTAGATGTAGAGTACCTAGGTGTAGAAGACCTAGGTGTAGAGTATCTGCCTACTGTGTTAAACCTCACATTGGGCGGGAGTCTAACCCGACACAGGGGTGGAGGGAGGAGAAGTCGGTTCCATCATTCAGCACTCGAGTTTCTGGAGGTTTACCCTGTGTCTAGAAATACGATGGCCTAAATGGCGAAAGTCGGCTCCAGCCGCACGGATGGGTGTCCAATACTCCCTTTCGAAGAAATGCTGAAGAGCAGCTACAGTGGGGAGTACAAAAGAGATGGACGGAAGTGAAACACACACACACACATTATGTTGAAAATGGCCTCCAAACAGTAGAAATGTCTCGAGACGTGAAGATTTAGGGGACAAATTCCCAATTAAATGCGTTCCAAAGTTCATCAACTACAGAAATGCAGAGAAAATTAAATGAGAACACAACACAATCATGATTGTAGTTAACCTGGCGGTCTATTTAACTTCATCATATATTGGCACGTGTTAGGGAGCCATCCAGAAATTCCACAGGATTTTGATTGAATAAACTATTGTGCATTTTGAACTGCTGGACATTCCGGCTGTATTTCAGAGATCCAGTAAAGTTTTAATACACCCTGCAATTTCTTGAAAGAATTCGGGAATTTGCAGAACAGTTGTGATTTCGCAGAGATCTTGAAACTCCTTAGCAAGTTCATAATTTAATGAATGTAGAGAAAAACATGGAGAATATACTTGAATGAAGCATGAAGAATACTACATTAGGTATCAAACATACTGCAATTTGCACGCTTGTCCTCGCATGCCGAGCTTCTTTTTCATTTTCCATAATTTCATCCAATCAAGATAAAAAACAGGAAAGACAGAAATTGGAATTAATGTTGCCCACAGCGGCAAAATGATAAAACGGCAGTTGGCCGCCGGGTGAAAATACTGCCGGCATTGTCAAGTTGTCTATTTGCGTTGCATACTTAATTTGCAAAATCTCCTTCCTCTCTTGTATACGCAATTTTTTTCCTCCCATGCACAATACTTCGCAGGAAATCTCATTGCTTTGGCGACATTATAGTAAAGTTACCCTTCAATAAGCCTTATTGAAAGCAAATAGATGCTTCCGTCTTCTATGCACTTAGCATTTTTTATCTACTAGTATATGTACTCAATTGCTAAATGATCGTCTGTTAACCGGCTTTCAATTTATTTAATGGCTATTTAGACGCCACGCCTCGCTCCAATCAATAATCATACCTTTCTCACGCCACACCCAGAAAAAAAAACGTGATTGAAGTACATTGCGATTTGATCCGAACAAATTGCACCCTCAATTCACGTAAAAGTCATATGATTGAATCAATCCGAATGAAAAATAATTTTAAGCATAAAATTGAAACTTGCATGGAGTCTTTTTTCCAAAGAAATTTGACATAATTTTTGTTATGAGCAAACAAAATTTTTTTATAATATTTATTCTAAAAAGCCTTTAAATACAATCTAATTTGATTTTCGAGATAATCTTGAAGAATACCTGTACAACTTTTCTATATTTAGCAATTTTAATAATAATAACAATACTATTGTCATTCATTCCAGTCCTCGCCGGTCAAAATTCTCTAGGTCATCTGTCGAATATCCCGTTGTAATATGGCATTAATGCAGACCCAAAGTTCCTTGAAGTCTTACTGGAAGAACCAGCTGTCGCGGAACGATAACGGGCGTCAGCTGCAGCGCAAATTACGAAGTTTTCCTTTTAATTGCTGAAATAACGTTCTACGCCATAATTTCATTGGAATAAAATTAAAGGGAATTATATTGGCGCTGATTATTTATTACGCTATTATTTACCAAAACCTCATTTCATGTTGCGATGGATTATGTTTACCAACATAATCATGTGACAGGGTAAGTGCCGCCGCCCCTTGTTATTTTGCAAAGCGACCCGCATGCACTTGCTATCATGCAAATCGGCCGATTGCTCCATAGGGCGCCTGGTGAGAAAGCTAAACTAGGCACGTGGCTTTTTCTTCTAATTGGCTCGCGCAACAATTTAACTCGTCACCGAACTTCTTGCGACACTCATTCTCCATTATATTGAGGCTTATTATTTCTAACTCTCTCATTTACAATAACTGACTTCATGTTCTGATGCATTGCATTTGCCGATATAATCGTGTAACACGGTAAATGGGTTAGTGTCCCAAGTGAACAATGTCAAAGTCATGGAAGATCGGTTAAAACTGGAGTCTCCGATACACGACACTCTGTCAAGCTCCACATGAACATTGTTCACGGTACATCGGAACATACCACGATGGCCTCTGAGCACTTGCGTCCATTACACCCATAGCGTTTAGCCCAATTTTCCTGATAACGAGTAATTGCTTTTGGGGGTTACGCATAATGGGAGTGGATCCTCCCATGACGCTGCC
This sequence comes from Asobara japonica, assembly GCA_026005395.1. NCBI lineage: Eukaryota > Metazoa > Arthropoda > Insecta > Hymenoptera > Braconidae > Asobara > Asobara japonica. Next base: position 1,353,806 of record BQMI01000334.1, read on the forward strand.
CGTTGCCGCGGATGAATGTTGTGTATGAGTCAGGGAATACTGGTGGATTTGGGGGCATACCGTGATATGGACGGGCTGACGTGACACCGTTGACGGTAGATGTTGAACAAGAGTAGACGGGCAACATTGATGGGTTGGTTGGTGCGATTAAGCTGGAAAATAGTGCGTCGTTGCCAGGAGCAATCTAATTACTCTGCTACACCGCAGCATGCGGATACGCCTGCACCGGGAGAAGAATCCAATCGACGATGACAGGTTTTTCGGGTGAAATCAGTGTAGATACGCCGAGGAGATAGTGCCCTGTCTTCAGTGATGAATAGTATTAGATATGTGTTTCAGCAGGGAAATAGGTGTATGGAAAAAACAGGTCGAAAAAAATGGAAATTATGGGTGTGGCTCCTTCAAGGGTTGGTGGAACATGCAAGCTCGGAATCAACAAACAAGACGATTTTTTTTCTGGCATTTTGAAAAAACTCCAAACATTACGGAGGAAAATGCAGAGTCAAGAAAATTCATAGGAAAAAATTAGGTGAGGCACAACCAACATATTCTCGGCAGTTACTAAATCTACATAACCGTTTATCTATTTCATCGTGGAAACTGCATTCAAGTATGTGGATCGCGCTTCTGCTAAATTTTTTCCCATGAATTTCCTCTCCTTCACGTTTTTCTATTATGTCTCCACGTTTTAAAAACACGGAAGCAAATTGTATGTTTGCTGGATTCAAGATGGCGATATTCCTATATCACCAGAATAAACGGTTCTCTTAATTTTTTAGAGAGAACCAAAAATGACTTTTTTTCCTCTATGATATTATATCCTTCATTATTCACAAAAAAAAAAACTGACAAAATAATGCGTTCAAAAAAGATACCGGAACTGGATTTAAAGAACCTCACTTTGACAGAACATTGCGAACGCGAGAAAACTAAATTCATCAGCTATGAAGAAAATATCGGTGCCCCTCACCTTACACCAATACGGATATTTTGTCCTGGCTAGTAAGATGGATTATCCTTAGATAACAGCGCATTCCTGGTTGGAAACATTGGCTATTTATCAGTCCATTTTTTTCCGTTCATACATCCCTCAACTGAACCCTAGACAAAAGACAATCTCCACCTATCGATCCCCCCCTGATCAATACCATAACATTCATCGTTATTTTCCCCCTGAAAACCGGAAATGAAACATCACAATTCCACTCATCTGCCTCCGCCACTAGTTTCCGTTTGTCTTTTCGGTTTACTCCCGGTTTACCTGATCAACACCAACAATACTGAACAATACAGCATCCCACCGTCAACTGATATTCCGAAACTTTCCGGGGGCTATTGAGAATCACCGAGTCACAACGGATTGCCATCGTCAAAATACAGGACATACCTCCCTGTTTCCATCCTCACACCAACCTATCTCTCGATCCACCTCGGATTCTCTCCGACTGGATACATAGGCTACACCCCCTCCCCCCTCCACCCACCTCAGTATCAGCTATTCAGAACGTAGCACTGGTGCCACAGGGAGATTCGCACTGCGTATCGCCATGCAACGGTGACGCCATAATTATTGCTAACCATTCAAGTGGAACGCCAGGGGGAGACTTTGCGGTTCGCCTGAGATCCGACGCTCTCCTGGGACACATTAGTCCTCGTGGCTGTGACGCTGGGCCGCATCCACTGTCTCATCGGCCATGATATGAATTATAAGACATTGGAACATCGTAAACATGAATTTTGGATAGCAATTGTGGTAATCCACAGCTCATGTTAGCTCAGGAAATATGGTATTCACGAAACGACCACTAGTGAGCGTTGTATGCTCACATTGGTGCAAGCATTCTGTACGGTTTGAATGGATGATTTGTATCGTTGTTAATTAATCAATCTATGTAGGATTAGATTATCGTTCCATTTAGGTTTGATTTATTTGGACGACCATTCGAAGTATCTACAAATAATACTTTATTTTGCTGACTAAACAGACCTGAACATTTGACTCGTCTACTTGACTATGACTTGCGTCATCGTCCACAGTCTCATCCGCCATGTTATGAATTATAAGACATTGAACCATCGTAAACATGAATTTTGAAGTGCAATTTCGGTAATCTACAGGCCATGTTCCCTGGGAAATATGGTATTCACGAAATGACCTCCAACGAGCCTCGCAGGAGTCTCCTTGACTTTTCTGGGGGGTGGGAGCCGCGCCTAATTATGGCTTATAATTATTGCGGGCCCATCGCACGGGAATAAACTTTGGCGGTGCACGGCTTGCATCTGTATTATCAGAAGTTTACGGAATACGTGCTGACAATAACATTCCAAGTTTGTGATAAGTTGAGGGGTAAACACGGAGTGAATTTCGAAGGGATTTTTTGAAAAGTTTGGGAAGATTAGGATACCTGGGAGCAATAACAAATGTGGCAATGGAGAAGGGTTCGAATGTGACTGGGATTTTGGTTCGGTACATCAGGTCTGATTCAGATAATTTTGAGTCATTGGTATATAAGTTTTGGTAATAACGTATCCTCCAATATGTTGTAATTTATTCAATGTATATGGGGTACATAGCCCCGTTGCAGGGGCAGAGCGCATACATAACATTTGATAAACATTGATTCTTGTTTTAAGTTTCTCAAAATCATATCGTGTAAACTTCATATAAGATTATAGCTATTACAAGGAAAAACTAAGCGCCGATTTTCGGGATCGCATAGAGACATTTTGGAAGTCTATCAATCGTCTTGTTTTCAGACAATTTAACACAAAAATATATATGGCTTTGTTTTCTGTGAAGTTTGCATTGAACAGAATAGAACTAAAATACAAGTTAGAAAAGTGCGGATTTTTGGCGAAAAGACCGCTCCATTGATTCTTTGTTGCCTTACATTTTATAATGAAATGATCAAGTATATCATAGGCATTTAGGTCACAGTATTTATAGGTTTTATTAGGCCGAAAATCAACCCTTCGCTAGTCAATGTGAAAATAACAATTGTAGCAGTTCGCCAGACGTACTTGTGCAATCAGCCTTTTAGTATGCATAGTATGATTCTCTGTCAGATACTGAGAACGTCATGAGTAGGAGTCATAGCTGGGTATAAGCTGACATGACGATGATTGTTTCCACCAATCTAGATCTTGTGACCTGAGAAGGCTTTCCATTTCATTAAACAACTCAACTGTTTTGGTATCCTCCAATATGTCATAATCACTAAAACCATATTTTTTCCGACCACCTGCAAAACACCTCAAAAAACGCGGGAAATACAAGTTCAACGGACATAACTTGATTTCCATTGGCGTATTTGCTAATATTTTTATTTTTCGAGGTTTTCGGGATTGCACCGTTTGGTAATTGAGACATGTCGTAGCCACGAGCTGTCCCCAGAGGATACCAGCTGTAATCACTGGAGATAGGATTTTGGACGGTGCCTGGCCGACAGCGTGGAGCAGTATCAATTGCACTGGATTTCTCGATGGCCGGCCAACACAATCGACACTGACTATAGACATAGACATCATGGAAAGAGATAGTCCACTGGGTGCGGTTCACAGGTACGCTAGAATGGAGCCGATCAAACTGGGAAATGTCAGCTCAAGCGCAGGGCGATCTGTTAGGGGTGATTTCAAAGAACCATTTTGGGGGTGATTTTATGATGGTGATTGCCGTTAAAAGAGGGGCCAATTGATCAATCTGCAGATCTATCTGATCGAACTGAGGACGTTAGTCATCAATTTTCTTCGCACGGAAAAAAAACAAATTCAATCTTGCGAAATGGGCCTATTTAAAAATCGAGATCAAAGCATTATATCTTACATTTCTTAATCGTCGAAAACAATTAAAAAACCCAAACTTTTTCCAGAATAAACTATTTCCACAAAATTCTTTGAACTTGCAATTTTTTTTCAATTTTTATGTTTCAGACACCTCATTGGGTTACCACGATTGACATAAAAATTAAGCACCCGCTCGAGATTTCGCCATCTATCGCAGCCGTTCCCCCAAAATCATGGCTCACGTATTCCCCTGGCCAACGGCCAACTGCAATCCCAGCACAAGTGCGCTAAGTCGGCTGAAATTCCGAGCGCACCTGAACGACTTTCAACATTAATAGATTACCCAGTCGACATTTGTCTTTCTCCCCCTCAATTTTCCCGCGTGTACATGCCTAAATACTCACCCTCTATCTGTGCAAATCTGCCGAGGAATTACTGGAAAATCAGTGGGATTTGTCGAGAGACACTCGACTAGTTCACTCGGGATTGCCAGTATACGCAGAAATCCAGTGAGTAGGAGAAGCGAAGATATCGAGAATCATGGTAGATCTCAGTGTACATGTCGGCGCACGTATAACTAATGATAATTAACCACTGGAATCTCACTCACATTGCCTGTATCAGTTAAACGAAAGTACGTGGAACCCAGTGATGTACTAATGCACTAATATATATACCAACCTGTTGAATAAGGTCTTGGTGATTAATATTCATTCAAAAATGTCGGATTTATCACAATGAATTATTAATTCGCATCAACATATACAACAAGGGTGATATCCGTTATGCAATCGAACTTGCAAGTGGTTTGTGAATGGCCGGAAATGTTGGTTTTATGGAGCACAAACTTTTCGCGAGATTTGAGAAGGAGTGTTGAACTGCGAAGGGGTGGTTCGTCCGATGAGACTCTTGTGGTTGCATAAGTAACAGATTTTATTTGTACATGTCGCTTACGCGATGAGTCTAGAATTAAGTATCTTGGGGTCTATAGTAATCTAAAAAGAAACTGCAGAACATTGAATGGTCCTCGCCATTCATTACTAACAACGTCGGATTTATCACTCAGAATTGTTGAATCCTATCGCCCTACACAGCAACAGGAAGCCAAGTTATAGAATCTGCCTGGTGGTTTGTAGACAGCAAAAAAAGGATCGGTTTATCGATCACAAAATTTTCCCGTCATTTGAGAAGTGAGGATGGGGCTGTTAAGAGGGAATAAAAAAGAAAGAAGTTACGATCGTTACTCGACAATGTCGCCAAACCCAATTTTCCGTCGGCTCTCTCGTTCCAGCCGTTAATCGTTTCTTCAACCATGGAAATGGCGTGAGGGCGAGGGATAGTGCTGGAGAGGCATCCGCCGGAGCCAGTAGAAAGAAAAAAATCCAAGGGAGAAGCTCTCCTTCATGTACTTTATTCCACCTCGAGTTCCAAGGTTCTCACCATTTTCTTCCAAAAACTTACTCCGTCCTGAGAAATTTCGGGAAACTAAAGTTGGCCTAATTTACGTATGTAATTTACTGGTAATTGGTTCAGGAACAATGACCTATTGTTAATGAATATTGTTAAGAGTTCACTTAAATTCAAAAAAAAAAAGTTCTATACTTCTCAGTCAATTATCCTAAATTTTGAAGAATGTTTGACATCAACACCCATTTTTTATGTTCACAAACTTATTTACCGTATATTTTTGGTCTTTTTGTTATCACTAATTATACGGGTGCACTTAATTCTTTAATGTTTTTTGTTTGAACTCAACAGAATTGACTAATTTTAATTAATATTTACATTGTTTAAATATACGAAAGTAATATATTTAAAAAGTTGAAAGTAACTTATTCAAAGATATGAACGTAATTTATTCACAGGTATGAAAGTGAATTCCGAATTCACTGATTCCCTATCTGGACGATTCCACCGCGGTTGTTGGAGCAACACTGTCAAAAATGTTGAAAGTTTAAGAAGGGAGTCATAGGGATATCTCATTGGATGTTCCATGGTTTTTGCTTCCCTTTATTGGTAGTTGTCTGATAGAGGATGGAGAGTTTTGTTTTGTAGTTTCTTATTGGCTGGTGTTGGGTCTGAAGGGTCAATCCGCGAGGACTGAGGCCTTTACTTTCATGAAGAAATGTGTTAAAACTTCACCCTGTGACGGAAGAGCCAGCGAGATCTTATGACTCTTTTTTCGTAAAAAAAAATACTAACATAAATTTCAATTTCTAAGATATTGGAGATATTTTGTCCGTTCATAAATTGAGAGATTAGAACAGGAATAGAATTTACTTGAAATTTCTAGTCTGGAGTATTTCTCCATTGAAAAGTGAAGCGTCAACTTGAGAATGTGATTCATGCCCTAAGACAATGATTTCCTTTGACGAAAAAGTGTGAATTTAAATGTATGCTACTGTTCGACGAGAAAATGAAGACATTGTTTATATTCAAACCCTTTGGTTGTAACAAATATATTTTACAGTTGAGATAAGCCGAAAAATGCGCAGCATTTTAACTTTTTCCATCCTTCGGAGTTCCTCGAAATCTTATGCACAGTTAGTGAAATGTGCCAACACCTAGGCGATATGAATTGATAATTTGACTCAATTAACACGGAACTCATACATCAAGGAAGACATTCATATATTTTCGATTGAAGTCAAATCCAACTTGGCCAGAACCTATATTTTCGATTTGACTCCGAGTCAACACAGCCTTGCCGTACTTCAGCATATTCACTCAGCCTGAAGGTAGGCCCACGCTCGCCCTCCTCTATGATCCCAAAATGGCAGCATTAAATCCGACGAGCTTCACCGACACACACCCTCAATCAAATTCCTCCATATTTATGGGCAGACACCTAGTGCGATCCCCCAGATTTTCTCTCACCATTCACTTTTCATTTATAGTCAAGTTCGAGGAGGCAGAAAACCGCCCATTATCATAATCTCCTCGAGAAAGCTGACTTAATGGGTATATAGAGCTCAGACGCCCCGGTGTTTCACGCTTTTTGCCCAGGATTCCACCTAATTATTTACTTCTTTTCTCAGCTGAAGGCAATCCGACCTGCGAATGGTGATCCCTTGATCCTGGAAAATAATTTTTCTGCAATTATAGGGATGAGCATAGTGAGGTCGGCACCAGATGCTGATATTTCTCGCGGGAAAATAGATTTTTCCTATGAGAGGAAATACATTCACAATGAACCCGAGGACTCTTCCTAAAATCAGAGCTTAAAAATCGCAATCAGAGTAAACTATGATAAATGAATATATTCTTCATCCCTTATAACGGTGAAAAATATTATTTTGTGCATCTGGCAATTTTTGAAGTGCATTCGATGCTCGTATATGCATGTGTGTATGTTTGTGTGTGTGTGTAGTTTCCAAATTATAGTTGTTATTTGTGCATGTCACACGGATTTTCATTGGAAAAAAAAGTTACTGGATCATAAAAAACCATCACAAAGTGATAAAAGCCTGAAACGCCGACATCCATCAATTTTGAATGTCCCACATGTACAGTTTGAATATGAAAATTTTTGACAGCTTTTTCCCCCATTTGTCAATTAAAATGGTGACAACAAATTGGGGGACATTTTCACAGAGACTATGTCCGGATGTGTTATAAAATATTCCCTCGATCGCTGCGGTATTATAGTACTTTGTTTTTATTATTAATTCTTGTTTGGAAACAAATGATGTGATAGCATGAATCTAAGTTATGATTGATTATGAGTCTCGTTGACGATAGAGAGAGCATCGACAGACGTTAAGCAAAACCTCGATTTGAGTCTCGAATCGAGAAAGATCGACTCGAATGAAGTCGCCAAATCATCCCTAATGCAAGTTCATAAAGTCCCCTCAAAATCCTTGTTCAAATTCTCCACTCCACTCAATTCTACTCAAATGAAATCGCCATCGAATTGAATGACCACACAACTTTGTCGAATGCTGTATGGAAAAAACTGAGAGCAAAGAAAATCCTCAACTGACTGGCATATTATTCAATACCATTCAATGTTATTCACTTTCACTCACGAAAAATGAAAAAAAAAATAAAGTGAGTGGTCGCTTGATTATGCACTCGGTGCGATAAGGCATGCTTTATATGAACATCCCGCTGTGTACCAGAGTGGTATGTCAGTGGAGTTGGATTATTAAATTGCATCACAACGAGGATTGACGATGTGCAGTGGTGATACGTACGGAAATATGAAAACCGAATTTCCCCGTGCGTGATGCCAGACGTATGCTAGTGTTAGTGTGCGCCCATATAGTGGATAAATTCTGTTTGCGTATTGCGCGAGTAAGTCGAGAGAAAGAAAGTGTGAAAAAGAAAATATATGTGGAGTAACGACGGAGAACTGGTAGGCATGGGGCGGTGAGAGGGGGTTGGGCGGGTGGATAAGGGAGTGGAGGGGGGGGGGGGCAAAATATGGAATATGCCACTGAGCAACTTATGCACGCACGAGAAAACTAGCACAAGCGATATAGTACCACTCCAGTAACTTAAACACGTATAAACGTATTCCACGCTTTCGCGTGAAAATGTTGAAATATTTAATGCGTCCCCAGCCGTGGTACCCAAGGCGATTTTCATCGTTCCTTCATTTCCCTCTTCCAGCTATAGTGAAACCCTGCCTAGACGTCGGGAATATTTTATGCTCGTATGCATTTAATATATTTTATGAAATTCCGGGAATGAATTGCCGACGCTGTAAGTCTTTTTTCCATCAGTCTTTCCACTTTCTTCACGTGTCATTTGTGTGTACATGAGCTCTTTCTGTAATCGGTATGAATGGGCATTATTAAGTGCGTATAAACGAGGCAGTCACAGTGTTTTGTAAAAAGAAACTAGTGGTGTACAAATGTGTGTGCCCCATGCAGGGCACAACCAAAACTTCCCGATTTGGTATTTGAGCACAGCATGAGAACGCAACCATGGCGATGAGCAAACGCAACGACGATATCAAAAATCCGAGTTCAATTCTAGCAATTGAAGAATTCATTTACACTAGTTTTATACACAAGCTTACCAGTATCATTCGAAAAACAGGACATAATGATTCGGTTCTGTCATTGGTTCATTGAGAAGTTATGAACAGCTACGTTCTTTCTTCTCGTATGATATACGTAATTGGTTAAACGGCCATACCTCCTTAAATATGCGAATTACGGAAAAAAGCCATTCAACATAAAATGGGCATTTTTGCATGCGGAACAACTATTGTTCAGTGATCATTCCGCTAGCTGATATAATTTTCGCCATAGAGCGTTATAAACAATTGGAATTGTTTATAACAATATATATATACGGTCAATTGCATTCAAAATCTAATCCTCTCCGAGTTACATTAGAACACTCCGATTCAGACCCTAATGGCCGGCATGGCTTCATTCTTTCACTTATTACATACATAATTTTTCAAACGCCCATACCTCCTTAATTATGCGAATTAGGAAAAGATGTTATACTACATAAAATGTGTAGAGTTGCATGAGCAATAACTTTACTTTCAGAAAATTTTCGCTAACTTTGATAGTTTAGGCAGTAGAACGTTATCAACAATTTGAACTTTTTTTTTTGATCGACGCATGTTACTGGTCCAGGTCTGAAAGGAGTGTTTTTGCAATTGTCTCGTCCGTTCAATGGTTTTTCACAATTTCGATTGTTTATAACATTGTCTCTCGAGAACCGTGACAGATACGAGAAAAGATGTTTAACAAAAGTTATTCCACTCGTGAAACTACATATTTTATGTTTTATTACTTTTTTTGCGAGGCATCATATTTTACGAGATATCGATAAAAAATCAGAATAATCGATCAATAGTCGAAATCGCGTAACTGATATACAACTTGACTTCATACGTGTATCGTCACGCACACTATCGGGAGGTTATTGATGCGACTCATCCAGGGTCACATCCTATTTATTATCCATTATTTTCAGTAGATCTTGATTAAGTGCATATGATGTGTCTTCATACGTGATTCAATGAAAATGTAACCCATAAATGATAAGAAGGACTTGATAACATTGATTAACATAGTGAACTAGATTCTCCCATCACAAACCAATAAACCCAACCAAAATCGTCCGCAGAATCTAGTCCCAAACAAACAGCCGTCGATTATCCCAATGTCTGCTTAATTAGGTAAACAATATGATCATGGTGGTAATATCGCAATCATTGAGATTGCATTGTCAACCCTAGGCAGTAGCCGTGCGTCCCGTGCAGTCTAACGAGATTAACATAATACCGCGAAGCCCTCCTCGTCATTAGGTGTCTGGCCCGTTGGCGAAGGGAATGTTCAACGAGTTTACATCGGGGTGTGCAGCAGCAGGCGCTTGCCAACACGGGTTTACCTTCGTTCTCATCACGTACTTCAACTCCCCCCTCCCCACCCCCCACCCTCTCACCTCAAATACAATGCTCCCTCTGTGAAGTTCGTTGCATTTTTTTTCTGTGATAATATAAAGTTAAAAGGAAAAATGCCTGAATATAATATACTCAACACCAAATAGTTGATGTATCCTTTAGAAAAGTCTTGAATAAAATTTAATGAACAAACTGAATTGACTAGATACGTGTCTGATGGCAGTCCAAAAATACGTAACTAGCACTTAATTGAGGAAAATCTTGAGCTTACTCGGTACACTGAAAAAAAAACTTTTCCTCATCGTTTGTTTCCCAATCCAAAAGTATTTCGAAACAAATAATTCTTCAATCGTCCTCCATTATTTTACACTTCTTGAATATTTTCTGCACAAAACTAGTGAGCACTAAATCATCACATCTCTTTGGCATGAAGATCATTGTTTCAAGCACAAGTGTTAATTTTCATATTGTCATATTCAATTTGTGCAGTAGAAACACAGAGCGTCCCATGTAAATTTCACTCCATTACCTCCCTTTTGCTTCTTGAAATTGCTTTTAGCTCTTCCGAGTGCCTTTGAGTAAAGAGTAGAATCCGCCTCCACTTTATTTGGATAATAGCAGGCCACCATCAGCAGCAAATGCAAATGAAAAGGAAAAAGGAGAGGGGGGGGGGGTGGGGAGGAGGGAGGGAGGATTTAAAGAAATTACTATAGAATATCTTTCGTAATTCTTTGCATTCAAAGAGATTCGTGTTAATTATTGCCTCTTGTCCCACCTCTTCACAGGAGTTATCAGCCTTGCATTGACTGTACACGAATTTCCAAGTTGCAGCGACGATATTTAACACCGCTACCTCCCCCACGCTCTCCTCGCAATCTGTTGCACTTTTATCTCGAAGCCGGTGCATTCGGAAATTCGAGAAAATTCGGAATTCAATGCGCCTTTAAATCGCAGTCATTTTCACAATTAGAGACATCGTGTCGAACTTACCCTGTACTTTTGCTGAGAATGCGGACTGAGCGAAGGGGGGGGGGGGCGCGGGGGTGGGTGGCCTGGGGAGGGAGGATAAATGAAGGCGTGAAGAATGTATCCGCTCGGTTCTCTCCGAACCCCTTTGTTTCCAATCTGCTTTCAGGTGGCGGAATGTAATTAGGAAAATATTTTAGCGCTAATTTAACAAGGCATTAGGACCAATTACCAATGAAAATTTATTATTTCAAGAATTAATTTCCAAAGTTTTCATAGCACTCTTCATCAGAGTGTTTTTCCTGACTATCCGCATATATAGAATTCATGAAAATGTTAATTTAAATGGTAAAATCTTAATTGTATGTACTTGAGAAATAAAGGAATTAACTCTTCCAAATGATCTTGAAATGAAACCTAATTCTTTTGTAAAATGCAGAACACATTTGGACATCATTTTGATGCAGAGGTTGATGGAGATGTTGATTGAGTAGTTGAAGAGGCTGTTGATTAAGTGGTTGACTGAGATGTTGATTGAGTATGTGGCGGGGCGGTTAGCGATGAGGTTGATGGGGATGCAGACCGGGACGTTGCGGTCCATCCTAAGGGGGATATTGCAGAGCGGTCGATGAGGTGGTTGATAGCGGCCTGACGGGTACATTGATCGAGATGTTGATGGTGACGTACACGAGGAGATTGACGGAGAGGTTGACTGAGATTAAGACGGGGATGTTCACGAGAAGGTTAACGGGGATGAATTTTCAAGTTACCGACACTCCGATACGCTATTACCATATCTGACGCTTATGTTTCCCTCTAGCCGTACGGGTCGTAACCCATCAACGATATTGGCTACTTTCATTATTAATTTTCTTGAAAATGGACCACCGATGGTTTTTCGCAATGTTTCTCCCATTTTAAACAAACTAGTGGTGTGCAAATGTGTGTGCCCCAGACGGGGCACAAACAACACTTCCCGATTTGGTATTTCAGCCCAGCATAAGAACGCAACCATGGTGATAAGCAAACCCAACAGTGATATCAATAGTTGAACTTGCGACTAATAATTACTGCACGCGATCGATTCAGTTTGATTTTCAAGCCCCATAAAAATATTCAACTGGAATTCGTCCGCCTAGTTACCCTCTCTACCTCGGTACTTTCCCGCTCTTTGACATCCTTCCCGCAATTGTCGAGATATTCGTTCGCTAAGTATATTCTAGTTCAACTCACGTTGTGTTCTAACCTATATTGAAAAAAGTCATATTGAATATACATTTTCGACATTACTGCTACGTTCAGCTCGTGCCGAAAAGTTACTTTTCGTTAACTAGTAAACGAAAAGTCTTTTCGTTTACTAGCAAACGAAAAGTAACTATTTCGGCACTCGTAGAACGTAACATCACTGTCAAAAACTATCGTTCGACACACGTGCGATGGGGTGTTTCAGCTCGTACGATTGGCAGCGCTCGGCTTCGCCTCACCCCATTTGTATCGAAATACACTATTTTGTATAAGGAACAACCCTGGTGATATGCATTGTCCCCGTATTTCAAATTGCTCAGACGACCATACCTCCTTAATTATGCAAATTATGGAAAGAAGTCATTACACATTAAAGGGCTATTTTCATATACGGAATAATTCTCTTTTGAGCAGTTTCCCGATACCTTCAATATTTTGCCCAGTGAAACAATGTAACCAATTACAATTGTTAATAACATTCCATATACTGCACGAAGCTGATCCATAGTGTAATCTGCTCGATTCTAAACGAAACGCTTCGATTGGGCCGGTCATGACGGCGCTGAGTTCATTCGTTCACTCATTACATACATAATTGTTGAGACGGTCATACCTCCTTAATTATGCAAATTATCGAAAAAAGTCATTCTACATAAAATACGTATTTTTATATGGGGAAGAACTTTTCTTATATAAATTTTACGCTCCCTCTAATAGTTTATGCAATAGAATATTATGAACAATTGAAATTGTTAAGAACAATATATATACTGCACCAATTTCATCCAAAATCTAATCACTTCTAAGGCGTATGGAAACGATTCGAACGCGATCTTGAGAACTTCCATAACTGCACACACACACACACACAGACGCCAACTTAGAATTTGACGGGGATCATTTTGGTATACTTAAAACCCTAGTTAGATAATGAAAACAAATTTGGATTTTGGGTGCAGTACAATAACTCCCCGAATAATCAGGAAGGTAAAAATGATTTTTTTTCGTATATAAGTTCATAACTTTAATATTAATAATAATAGCGCGCATCTTAGCTGCAATTGAGATGACAATAACTAATCATTTCACGATCTTTTCTGGTTGCTCCTCATTCCATAATGCAAAATTGAAACATCTGAAACAGCAACTTCTTACATCATCAATTACTTATGATAGAAATTATAATAATCAATAGAAATCTGACCAAGTCAGGACAAATACGCAGCAATTCCACAACTACAATGAACTACAGAATTAAGCCATGCTTACCGCTTGACCCGCTGTGTGAGCCCCCACTGGGCATCCTTCTCTTTTGCGTAAAATTAGCAGTTTAATCGTACCTCGTTTTCTACAAGATTAAATCTCCCTGGATTTAATCGCCTCCCGGGACACTAATTTGTCGTCTCTGTCCATCGTTTTCCTGGTAGGTGACTTCATGATCTGAATAATTGTAGGTGAGTATTTTTTTTTTTGGTGAATGCTTACATAGATAACGTTAAATGATTCACCTCAAAGTTAAGACTTGAATTAATGACCATTCAATTGTAGCAATGTACCGCCGCACACACACACACACACACACTGGGAAATTAATGATGCATCCGATCGAGGACCACATACGAGTCAGGTGTATTCACTGAGTGCTCGTTCTAATTATGGAGAAAGGTGAGCGAGTAAGACCTGGAATATCCACAAGAGTTAACGTAAGAGGTGATATTGAAGTGAGAGAACTACAAAGTTAATTTTCATAATGATGAAGAAAGTGTAAGCCTTGCAGACAAATCCCCAAGTTTAATTCCTGAATGGAAATACTGAAGTCTAAAGGACACTCTTCAGACCTCAAGCAGCTACTTACGCCTAGTAAAAGCCACTCCGGAGCGAACTTTTGTCTAAACAAGTAGTTCCTTGCCTTTCAAATTTAACGATTCTTTTTTCCTTGGACTTTCTACAAGTGTTCGGGGAGATCTCCATAGAATTGTTTGCTGATTCTCTTAAAAACAGGGATGAAGGACAGACGAAGTATTTTCACTAAATCCGAGAATCGATGGAATCGATTTATTCAGGCTTTGCGAATACAAGTAGCTCCAAGCAATTGCTCTGTGATGGTTTGAATTGAGTGGAGAAGTGCCATTGGAGTGGTCAAAACAGCACTAGTGTTTCATTCCTCAATTTCACCAACATTCAATATATCTGTTGGGAGAAAGCTGCCCTGAGTGCAGGGAACTTACTCCGGCGGAGCAGAGGGAGAGATTGAGGACATACTAATCACATTAACCTATTATGAAAGTGAGAAGATGCAACGCTATGTTGTTAATAACCATTAACGGTGCACAGTATAGTCAATTGATGAGAACAAATTATAATTATATCTTATTAACTTCCCGATTTCTCGGAAAGTTATTGTAATGCCCCCAAAATCCAAATTTGTTCTTCCATTATCTAACTAGGGTTTTAAGTATACCAAAATGATCCCCATCAAATCCTGAGTTGGCGTCTGTGTGTGTGTGTGTGTCTGTGTATGTGTATGTATGTATGTGTACAAAATTTTGCGCAACGATTTCTCATGAACAAATGAAGTTATGGAAGATTTCAAGGTCGCGTTCGAAGCGTTTCCATATAACTTACAACTGATTAGATTTTGGATGAAATTGGTCCAGTATATATATTGTTATTAACAATTTCAATTGTTCATAATGTTCTATTGCATAAACTATTAGAGACAGCGTAAAATTTATACAAGAAAAGTTGTTCCCCATATGAAAATACGTATTTTATGTAGAATAACTTTTTTCGATATTTTGCATCATTAAGGAGGTATGACCGTCTCAACAATTATGTATGTAATGAGTGAGTGAATAAACTCAGCGCAGTCATGATGGTCCCAGTCGAAGCTTTTCCGTGCAATATCGAGCGATTACACTTTGGATGTTATTAACAATTGTAATTGTTTATACGGTTCTACCGGGGAAAATATTAAAGTTATCGGGAAACTTCTGGAAAGAGAATTATTCCTTCTATGGAAATACACCTTCTATGTGTAATTACTTTTTTCCATAATTTGCATAATTAAGGAGGTATGGTCGTCTGAGCAATTTGAAAGATGGGCACAATGCATATCACCCGGTTTGTTCCTTATACAAAAATGCACATCCAATATGACTTTTTTCAATATAGGTTGGAACATATCGCGAGATAAACTAGAATATATTTGGGAAGTGAATATGTCGACAATTGCTGGAAAACTGTCGAAGAGTGGGATAACTAAGTACAGAGGTAGGTGGGGGAACCAGGCGGACGTATTCCAGTTGAATAGTTTGATGGGCCTAAAAATCAAACTAAAATGATCGTGTGCAGTAATTATTAGTCGCAATTTCAATTTATGATATCACTGTCGAGTTTGGTCATCACAATGATTGCATGTTTATGCTGTACTGAAATACCAAATCGGGAAGTTTCGTTTGTGCCCCGTACGGGGCACACACATTTGTACACCACTAGTTTTAATATCCTTAAGCCCCTAAATTTCAACATTTCATTACGTTGAACAAAATCTAGAAAATTCCGTATTTTCTGAAGATTTTTTGTGTGTAGTGACGGATGATCTGCCTCATAATTCGCCTGCATTCATTCCAAGCCCGACACCCCCCATCAGTGCCAAGAAAAAAAGATAAAATCCACCGAAAAGCGATCACAATCCAGCTAATTTCCCCGGGTACTCTCGAGATCGAGCGTTCTCTCACACCCTTCACTCAGTCCCGCCGCTTTTTCACTACTTCCCCGTCGACTGCCCCAGAAATTGGTAGATGGGGTAAACGAGATTTAGCTTCTCAGAGCGTTCACTTTTATAATGAAGACCGATGACAGCAAGCGAGAGCCCCCATACCAGTAAGTTGTTGGTCGGATGAAACGCCAGAGGGGCCAGCCGGGCAAACCCATTCATCCTGATTACAAGAACTGGTCTCCCGTGGGGACAAACCCGCCAACTCTCGTGGAAGCTGAGAGCAACATTGTCCTTCCTACTTGGACAATAGAAACGAGATGAAGGAATTAAAAAATGAGCGAAAAAAGGGGAATCCATTTCGACGATTCTGGATAACTAATATCTTAGAACTAGCCATTCGTCTCCGCGTCACACTATACTTGTGTCTTTCTATTGCATTCTTGCAGAGTACATAGCCCATCACTTGAAGGCGTAATGACAGCCATAGTGACGATATTACATATGAATGCCCTATGAAGACGATGCTGGTAATGTTGACGGTTCGTAACCGAGGTAGCTCAAGTGGAAGAGTGTAACGCAACTAACTGAAAGACCCGGGTTCGCATTCCGATGGGAAATTTTTTATCGTTTCTAATTGATTTTTCCCGTTCTCTTCTCGGATATACCCAATGCCCCGCAGAATTCGTTTTTCTATGATAAAATATCTTCCCATGGTGTCTACGATAGAAGTTCTCTTTCCGGGATCAAATTCCGCGGAAAAAGTAACGTACGTGAGATAATACAGCGTGACGAACGCTCTGGGGCCTATGGAGTTCGGAGATAGAAAGCATAAAAGTACAAATGTAATCCGAGAAAATTTTTTCAGCCGCCATTGAAATGTGGACGTCATTGAGTTTCGGAGTATTCACTTGATTCCCTTTGATGACTCTCATTCGTAGCCGTACCCGGGGTATCCAGTTCCGAGCTGAAGAAAAACGTTTTGGACCAACTGGAGAATGGAATTGATTCACGCCACCGGCGACGGATGGATCACTTCGGATTTAGTCCGTGCTTGGTTATTGTATGACCGCGAGTCTCGCGGACATCGTTTTCAAGGTTTTGTTACCACCTCGCTAAACGAAATTTTTTTATACGCCTAATCTTTTTGTACCATACCCGGTTTTTTTATTACAGTACCTAGACTCCGTCTAGCTGTCCACCCTCATAGCTCTCTGCACACTCCCCCAATTAGACATGGGCGGGCGGTCTAAAGTAGAAGCGGCATTAGACTACCCAGTGTTTTGTTTACAAACGCGTAAGGCCACAACTTCATAAGGAGCGACGTAAAACAAAAACGGCATCGCCAACGCGCACGCTACATATAGTCGGCTCTCCCATGAGTTGACACCCCGTCAGTTAACGATCCCATTAATCCACTGACTCGCGCTCCTTCTAGGTTAAGCCCCTTCAAACGCTCTGTCCCCACCACATCGAAAATTTCCCGCCTTATTTTGAACGCCACCTCAGTGCGCACAATATGAGATACGAAACGCCTTGCGCGAAGAGTCACGTGACATGCGGGAGTGGGGGAAGTAGGGGGCTCAAGCTAAACGGAGCGCTGGAAAGTGGCTCGGTCCCGAGCGCTACACTTAAAGGAGAGTCGACTGGACATATAGTGTTCTTGCTTGGATCTCACGCCGTCTCTATCGTAAGATACGCCTCTTGCGCGCACAGAGGTGGCAACCGGTAGCTGTCCCGGCGGGGAAATCAGAGCCCCGAAAGTGGAGAGCTAGAGGGAGTCTATTGTATATACAAATTTTTATTTTTTAGGGAGTTTCTAGATAACGTCGAAGCACTTCAAGATTTTGCATAAACACCAATAAGTTCATCCAAAAGTATTGTAAACCGGTGAAAAGGAATGGCATGTTTTTTTCGAATACGCATAGAATATTATAGACATAGAACGGAACGTTTGTGCTTTACGTAATTGCATCTTCTAACATTATCCTTTCTTCTCCATTTGACAGATCGTGCAATTACATTAACTTGCTAGTCAACTTCACTGAGGGTAGCATTGACATACTGTCCGCTCCCATCCCTAGAATTATATACTGCGCCGCTAAGTTTGTTGAATCGGTTAGGCCTTGATATATGACCGATTCATTCATCTAGACCCGTATCTTGTGCTATAGTAGTAAACCTACTTATGATATAATTTATGTCACAATTGTTTTACACGTATTTGATCCTGCTAATGGCTTGGTGGGCCTTCATACACAAATCAAATCAATTTTCCTCAGTGAGGACACAATGCAGACTTCCCGAATTGGTAACACGAGTTTGCGAGATCATGTCTGTTTCAGAAATTTACGAGACTTCTCACTTGAGTATTTACTGATTTTTTTTTCATTTCTCTATATGTCGCTGCCGTTTGTGATTTTTTTCATAATTAAGCGATACCTCCCTCTTCTATGTGAAGGCCATTTACTTCGCATTGAAGCCTTTCAGTCTCACTGAAGTATTTGAAACCCGCGAATACACAACAACTATATTGAAGAAGTTCAATAAGTCCGTATCTCCGGCTTCATTCGACTTCACATTCCTGGCAGCATCGATACACAAAAATGATATACAAGGATTATATTCTGAGTCGGTCTATGTATACTTGTAGAGACCAATTTTTGCGATCGCAGCCGCCATCTAGTCTCCATTCATGCACTCATCACATGAATTTTTTTTTCTAACGGCTCTATCACCTTAACTATGCACATTATGGGAAAAAGTCAAAAAGACATTAAATGTGGATCTTTGTATGAGGAACAACTTATGTCAACAAATTTTTTCCCCAACTCTAACCGTTTACGAGATATAGCGTTATGAACAATTGAAATTGTTAATAACAATATATATTCTGAACCAATATTCATCAAAAACTAATCAGGGTCAGTTACATGAAGACGCGTCGATTGAGACCTTGATGCTTCAATTGGTGTATCCATTCGTGAGTAATCGTTGACCAAAATTTAGGGCACATACACACACACACACACACACACCCAGACATTGACTCAGCGGAGATTACAATAACTTCCCTATCAGGAAGTTAAAAATAGTATTCCAGCTATCATCACGGTAATTGATGGTTTAGTTGGAGCAATGTTTGTGGAAATACTTTCGTTATGCAATTTATTGGAATGCTATGAATGGATGATTCACATTAGTGAAAGGGCATTATTTCTCTGACCACTGGTTGATGAACATCTGATTGCTAAAAACACACCCCAATCCCTGGAATGTGACAAATTATCGTATTGTTGCGAGTTATCGCTCATTACAGCTTGTTTCTGTTTCTGTGTCATGCACATGGATCATCCAACTAATCGCCTAGAGATAGTTACAGATTTCTAAACTCACAGAGGCGAATGAGTAAATGAATGAATGACGCAGCCATATTGGCAATTTATATTGGCCGGCTAATGCAGCGGTCTGTGTCACTAGGGCAAATGCTTGATTATGATTATTTACCATTTTCCGATAATTGCCTAGTTTATCCACAACGGTTATTACGATAATACCTCATAACCATTTTGTTTTGTTATAAAATAATTAAAATTACTCAAAAGTTTTCATAAATAAATACATTTATCTCTGAATTCTCACCATTGCTCTGGCGTCTTTAAGATTCTTCTAATAGTTTCCAATGACCTACTGAATGCCAGGGAACTTGCATATCTGAAACACAAAAAGAAAGATTGAACAATTTCTAGAATTTATTTCAATTATTCAATAATCGCTTTAAGTAGAAATTGCAAATCTGGAGGGCTTTCTTATGGCCTGGAGGCGCACTTATTTAACATTACTTGTTATCTTCATACATCCCACTTCTGACACATTCTGTCTCAATATCCTATTGAACCATTTCATGACACACGATGAGATTGAAATCACCAAACATTGTGCATTTCATCAATTCATGGGGCTCTAATATTCCTTGCCCCAGTGTACGAAACATTGTGTTTCCCTACGTAATCTTCAACGCTCAATATTTTATCTCCCATTGTCGCTGATGAAGAACTTCTATCAATTTAATGATCATTTCTGCCATCATAAAAACATGGCTGATGAAAAAAAAGAGCATAAACCTTGATGAAGAGAAAGAAAGTCATATGGCGCTAGTGGAAGACCATAGCCAGACACTAGACATGTACTCAAGAAATAAACGCGAGAGCCAGGAGGGATGGCTTCGCAGGCTATGTAGGATTATATGACTCGTACGATTTACAGGCACGTCAGGAGGCCACCCGGGGGGTTACTTCGCCGGGGGATACGAGAACCACTACCACTGTGCTAGCCTTCACACACGGGGGGAAACTAGAGAATGTCTGTGACCCGCACACCGGCCGTGTGTCATATCTCACCCTCGCTTTCTTTCAAGTAAACTTTCACCTGCTCACACGAATTCCCTTGCCCTCCCAAACGTGACGTTTCTTTCGTTTTGTTTCGTTTCATGGCGTTTCTGTACTTCTTGGATTTTCCTCTCAGACCTGGTGCGCGAAAATACTCGCCAAACAATAAAGTGAGGTTGACTTGGAATTTTTTGGAATGACATACACTGTCCTTCATGCGTCTTCGCCGTCTTATCCCATCAGACGAAAATTTCCCTAGCGGCAAAGTCCATTTGCCTCACCCTATTTCACTACTGTCTGCTACTGTCGTCATTTTTCTTGACGGCTTTGCAAGTTAGAATTTTTGTATGTTGAGGGAAAAATTCTAGGAGACTTTATAGTGGAGTTTCGGTGGTATTTTCTCCAGTTTAATAATATTTCAGTGCTTTTTTGGCCTACGTATGTTTGCAACATATCTTATCCAAAATTTATTCGAAAGATTGTGTGATGTGGAGACAGTGCACTGTGAGCTCTAAATGTGGGACAGCGTTGTTTTATGTCTTCATTCAAATGTTTTCTTTTTAAATCTCTGATTCTGCCTCCAGTAATTGTATCTGTAGCTATTATTCAGAGAATAATTATTATTATTCATAATAATGAAAAACCCTAATGAAGCACCTAATGCACCGTTTCTTTCCAAAGTGAAATCAAAGAAAAAGTGACGGTTTCAATTTACAAGACGATCGCCACCGCCATCCATCCCACCCTTCGTTAATAGCAGATCTGATGAAAAGTGATTACAGTGACAGAAATGTTGTGCAGAATTCTCATGCTGCTATATTTTACGATTTTGATAACTATACATGACCTCACCAGCATCACCAGCAAAATATTTATCACTATTTGTACGAGTGTGTGTATGTGCTGTTATCGGTTTACGATAGGGAGAAGCTCATTACGAATTCCAGACTTATGTTTTGCCTGCGTTTGTCGGGTATGTTCGATGTCGAAATACCCATTGAAATGGTCTTCTATCGTCAGTCTCAACGTCCCCATGGTACTTTTGGGATCTTGTATAGAGGGGATGAGTATAGCCTTCCTCTGTGTTAGGTTTCCGGAGGCAGCTTTCCTTTTCTAACGCTTACGTTTGATTATTTCGGAGCTTCTGGAGAGCTTCTTGATGAAATGGGCACTTGTTGCTGCCAACCATATGGGCACTAATTGATGGGTCTCTTTCGGCATATATGGTGCACTAAGTAGACATCTAGAGCGGTCGCACAGCCGCCCCCTATGCAGCTTGTACAAAAATTGGATTGATATCGTTCCGGCACAACGTGGACTTGTCAGGTTATACGAGAAGTCTTCAGAACCTATGGGCTACCGGATTCATTGGAAATCAATGTTTTCAGTTTCTCCTGATTTATATAAATGACGGTGCATCTCGTTCTCAAGAATGGATCGGGGAATGAAGGTTTGCCGCAGCGGTGGAGCTTGGGACCACAGGGGATCCATTCGTAGCGTTATCATACTGACACCTGCTGGACTATCGACAGGGTATCTAATGCTTTAACATTGTGTTTATTTGAAAGAATGGTTTTGTTTCATCCATAGCTTCTATTAAAGGATAGTAAGGTGGCCCCAAAGGGTTCAGGTTGAGAGAAAATCGGATACCTAACACGAAATTTTATTACAATCATAGTTCGTGCTCCGGGTTCAACGTCATATATGAAGCTTTGAAGTGCGTATGTATGTGTATCTGAGTGTTCCTTTGGCGAGTGATCGTCCATGAATAGATGCTATAGGGCCTACCACAACCTAAGATCTGGTCTAATTGTTTCTTTTTTGTTCGACATAAACCATGGACCTTTACAATCTTCGAAAACTAGAGGCATGCCACGCACACTGCCACCCCTCCTCCGCTAGTCTCCAATTCCCCCTGATTTTGTCCCCTACTAAGACCGCTGCCCCTCACGCCCTGTAGATATCTATTACATCGGCTTCTCATTTTACGGCGTACCGCGGGATAAAAAGTTGCACTTTAAACAACTCCCTCGATCCAAAGCGGGTCACGTCCGTATCCACTTTGTTTAAAAAGTTGATCATTCCGATGATTTGGGTGATTTGGAAGACCAAAAGTGTTAAAACCACAGCGATGTCGATTTATCGCACAATATTTTGAGCTTCGATTTAGGAAACTTGAAGTATGGATACGGAAATTTTAATAGCATAGTACAATACCGCTAAGACCGGACTTTTCTTGTGATTTTTGGGCTGCCAGGATGATTAGCCCATGAGGTCGCCGCGGGCACAACGTTGTCTTTGTAAATGAAACCACGGACAAGTGCCAAAGACTGGAAAAATCACAATCTGACGACTAGTATCCAGTTACCATTAGGACTTTTTGTTACGATGCCAATGCTAGGCGGCGGTGCTGTAGAATCCCCTTGACTCTCAGATACGTGAAGAGTCGGCAGTAGGTTAGTACTCTCATAGTTGCCCTGAGAGGGTGTCAGGGTCCTGACCATTAACGTACCGCTGCCGATAATCGTGAGAAGGTTGGAACCCATCAGAGTGGGGACCTAGCATTTAGGTCCGCGCCTATGAGAATCCATTTTCTCCTGAGAGCGTGAGCAACCCTCTCTAAATGTTACGTATGCACTCAAATGTGTGCAATGCAAAGAAAATGTGATTTTTTCTGCGCACCTATTGAGCTCAGTACTGGTCAGGTAAAGGAAAAGGAAGAACTTGTTGGATTGGACAGCAAGTAGGCCCTACAATGGAGGTGACCTGAAAGAAGGGGAAAGAAAACTGAAAATAAAAGAGAGAGGGACCTGATTAGTGGCTCGGTAAAGGGCCTTAAATTGTGAACTGAAAAGAGAAAACCTAACGGAAGGGAGAATCTGAAACGAAAGAACGGAACGGACTAGTCGGGAGGCCAAGGATCCTCTACTATACAGGTGGCTAGATCGGTACCCGGCCCCAACCCCCGTCAAACCATTTCATCACCTAGGTAGCTAACTCCTTCGTTAAAAGGTATCAAACGCTGGGACCCCGATATTTCGAACTATCCAACCTCCTCCTACCCATTCTGCCACGTAACTGACTAGCTCCTAGGTAGCTCCTTCCCCAACGAGTACCAAACGATGAGCCCCCCATATATGCGATTACCAAACATCCCTTAACCCATTCCACCCTGTAAATAGCTAATGCCTTCGCTAAGGGGTACCAAACGCTGAGACTACGATATTACAGACTACCAAAATCCCATGAACCCATTCCACCCCCTAAGTAGCTAAATTCTTCGATAAGGGGTACCAAACGCTGGAACCCCGACATTTCGAACTATCAAATCGCCACCAACCCATTCCACCGCCTTACTAGCTGACTCCCTCGCTAAGGGGTATCAAACGCTGGGACCCCGTTATTTCGGACTACGAAACCCCCACCAACCCATTTCGCCGCGTGAGTAGCCAATTTCCCGAAGGCGTACCAAACGATGGGACTTTCATATTTGCAACTACCAAACTCATGCCGAGTAATTCCACCCCCTAGCTAGCTACCTCCTCTGCTAAGGGGTACACGGAGAGAAAATCTAGCCAAATATTCAACTTCATGAATTTCCATCAATGTGTATACACCCCAAAACTCTGTAACTGCAGTCGTTTGAAAAAAAACCACGCTTGCCCGGCAACCACAAATTTCGGATAATTTCATAAAATGCTGCCCAGTACATATCCCTCAGTGTGTACCCATTCCGTGAAAAAGGGGTCGCGTGAATAATATACACGGCACGACGAAATCGGGCGCTTGCTCTGTTTATTTGCTGTTTCCCGTTTTTTTTTCAGTCTATGCTTTTTATTCGTCGATCTCCCCTGAAAATTGAATAACGCTACCAACATTACATCTCCCTTGCGCTTTCCACTCGTGACTGTATTTGCGTACAGTTGGAGGGAACAAAACCCAAGAACGAAATTTACCCATTTTTTTTTTAATTTTTCCAAGAACTCATGAAGTATTTCCGACCATTGTGAAAATATTCGCGTTCTCAAATTTTACATCTCAAAAAATGACCCTCCTCGCCACCGCACCGCCCCGCCCACCCCCCCTCTTAAAAATAGCAGCTGCATCCAGAGATCGGTGTCGGCAGTACCCATCAAATCAGAACGTTGCGGCGAATGGGAATTAAACCCGCTGCGAGCAGGGGTGGGGGGATCGAATTCTATTAGTCACCTGCTACCAAACCCGAGTAGTGTCTGGGAGTTTACCCAGCATTGAAGGCGATGAAAAATCCCACCGCCCGATGGTAGTCCTGGTTACCAATTAATAGTTATCCAGATATTTTCCTAGACCCACAGTGGATAAATATATTTTGTAAATGGCATTGCCTTTGGCAATGCGTGAAATCCCAAATTATCTATAGTAAAATTTTTTTCCCATTACTATAATTTAATTTCCCCAATTTTGTGCACGTGTGCATAAAAAATAAGAAAAAAATATGAAAAAAAAGCGGTGGTAAAATTTGTTCATTTTTTACGAGATATTTATATCAGTCATAAGGTCGCTGCTCTCACCAACACCCACTCTCACGTATTAATTTAAAAAGCCATGTGACTGGCGAATATTCCGCAGCTATAAAATAACCCCGCAGTGTCATACAAGGTAAAATTTTATGATAAACCGAAAAATAGAACACAGCCGGGCAAGTGTAGCTGTCCCCTGATTTATCACCAAGTTTGTTTTATTCCGTTTTCGTTCGAATTACCTGTTCGTTTAATGTCCTCTGCAATAGGCACGCTAACCACGCTGGTTGCAAAAGTGCTCTTTACTCGGCAATTTATGACGGGATAACGGAAATCGCGGGTTTTGGCCGCCAAACGCACTGCGATTTTCATTTAACCCTGAATGATACGGATATGCCTATGAATTTCATCATCAATTGATGTTTCCGAAATGTGACGAAAGCGTATCATAATATCATAATATTGTGGCAAAAATCTCAAATACATGTAGTGGGAAATGAAATTCATCCAAATATGCTAAATACTCTCTCCCGTTGATTAAAATTCGGCAACAATCATCCTTCAAAAATTGTCCCCCTCGCACTTGGAAATCAATCAAGTAGTTCCGTAGAGTTGTCCTGCTCATCAACATGTGCATGAATACTAGCACAAAATCCCGCGCCTCACCTTTGAATTTTGATGCTGCCGAACTTCCCACACATGTTGTTAGGCAATGAAACTAAAAAATTATTCAGTAATTTCCAAGCTCTCGGAAAGTTATAACTGATTTCCCACATTTGACCCATAGAACAATACGACTTATATATTGCGTTTGCTGTTCTGCTTGCCCAAGCGAAATGTGAGAACGACACAGTCATATACATCACAATTACCAGCAGATCATCTAGGAATGATTGATACAATTTTTTTCCGCGGCTGTAGCGTTCTACTGGCTGGAAAATTTCTATTGGTCAACCTCGCAATAGAGAAAAAGTCACGTCTAACACTTACTCGTAGAAAAATGTCGGATTTTCTGTTAATCCCGAATAATCCATCTGTTTTCATTAATTCTATGAGCAATTAACGTTTCCGGAGGAGGAAAATACGAAAGCGTCAATCAAAAAATCTAATACCGCAGATATGATGAGGGTGAACCACTGAACGAACCTCGAAATGAGTTCTCGGGCACGTAACAAAGTGCGGTCATCAGCCGAATCACCTGACAGGAATGAGATGAGCCCGAAAAAGGTGTGAGCACATCGCAGCGGCAAGACGAAGCGGAAAAACTCAACTGAAGGTGTGTTATACGTGCTATGAGGTGAGTCTATGAACCCCCGAGGCATGCGAGAGGCCCTCACGTTTCTCGAACGTGCTGGTTGTCCATCCATCAAGCCACCGGACAAGCTTCTGCCAGGGCTCCATCACTCGCACCCACTCGAGCCTAGATTATCCGCAACACAGTTCGCCACTCACTTCACTGTACTCCATAGGTTACCCTTCTCCCCCCGCCACCCTAATTTTTGACGCTATGTAATTGTAATTTTCCATTTCCCCAAGGTGCTGTATGATAGAATAAGGAAAGAGGATGTATGTTCACTACCGACGATACTCTGAAGCTAATACGCTGCCTTACACTCGCCTTTTGGTGTTTGGTCGTAAAATTTTGATATTCATGGAAATTGAAATGTCACTTTGTTAAGTTCCTTCTGCCCAATGTATTTCTGAATTCCACAAAATTTGAACATAGGGTGACAGGACCAATGCTCGCACGGTAAAAAAATCGCCCAGTATTCATTATTATTCAAGAAATGTTCTTAAAAATAACATTGTCGACTTGAATTCCAATAAAACCATTAATTTAGGATATTGTAATAGTGTTAAAATTTTTTTTAATAAACTTTCAAACTGCCAAAAAAAATAAAATTGTTGGCAGGAATGACAAATGGCTGCCGAACCGCGGACTGGCACGTACCCTGTCGTAGATCGTTTCACTACTGGTACAATGAGCACGACCGGACTTTTTCGTCATTTACTTAATTAAGTCCTCAATTTTTCATCCGCGATTGATTGTTTTTCCATTATTTATACATTTTTCTAGGCTGAACTCCCGCCTTACATTAAAATACCTAACCTTTATATTTTGAATCCCTCATCGAAACCTACAAGACCCTTAATCGTGCGGGCATTGGTTCAGTCACCCTATACTGAAAAACCATTTGGTCCATACAAAATTATAGTCATCCGAATTAACTTCGTAGCAACATGTTCTGCCGCAGTTCATAGTCAGTTGTAAAAAAATTCTCATTTCCTACTACACAGTTCCTCCGGTTAAGTATGCTCACACTAATAAACAATATATAGTCATTTCAGAAAACTTATTATTATATTATGGCATGGTAAGAAGTACTTAATTTACAACTGAAAAAATTTCCCCTCCCCTCGCAGTGGTGGATGAATGGAATTAAGATGGAATAAAGAGAGTGGAAGCCAGCAGTACTGAAGCAGCAGAAAATGGCCGAAAATGAAACTTTAGGATCTATATTTTAACGGGCCCATCGCACAAATTGGCAGTAATGCCGACATGAAGGGAATAAGCCACAAGGGGGAGGGGGGAAAGACGGTGGGTGGGGAAAGGGTCGGGGGAGGGGGAAGAGATTTTAGCTTTCTTCGTTCCACCGCTCACTGGCCGGAGTTAACCCGGTTCCACCCGGTGGGGGCAAAACTTTTGTACTTAGCGAAACCCTGAGTATATAACCCCTAGTCGCTGAACAGAAATACAGGGGCTCTCGTAAATATGGCTTATAAGCTCAAATATAAAATAATGAGATGTCCTTCAATATTTATTAGGCGGAGAGATATAATTCCTGGTGATTTTTGCGAGGGGAACGTTATGTGCACCCTTTTTAGACTTGCATAAAGTTTAACAGATGAGTTTTAGCAATAGAGGAGAATACTCGCACTATTTATTTAGGGCTTAACTGTTGAGAGGTAGCGCTACGGTCTTAACACTGCCCTTTCGTGGATTTTCGATCAAACTAAAGATGGGAAAAATATGAAAGCAATTATACGCACACTCCCACCTATACACCAGAAATGTATGGTTTGGATTTTGTTTGGAATTGTGAAACGTAAGAAATATTAAATTGTGAAAGTGAGTACGATGGGAAGTTCTTACATTTAACTTGAAAATCTTCCTGATTTTCCCACA
The DNA here is from genome assembly GCA_026005395.1 of Asobara japonica. NCBI lineage: Eukaryota > Metazoa > Arthropoda > Insecta > Hymenoptera > Braconidae > Asobara > Asobara japonica. Next base: position 1,381,965 of record BQMI01000334.1, read on the forward strand.
TCGAAGTTTTTCCCTTTGTCGACAAGAGTGAAATTTGATTCAATTGCATCATATGCTGTGACTTGGGAATATTGGTGGATTGGCAATCTACATCTTGCATTTTTAACTTCCCGATAGGGTTCAGAATATATATTGTTATTAAAAATTTCAATTGTTCAGAACGCTATATCTCGTAAATGGTTGGAGTTAGGGAAAAAAATTATTGACATAAGTTGTTCCTCATACAAAGATCCACATTTAATGTTTATTGACTTTTTCCCATAATGTGCATAATTAAGGTGGTAGAGCCGTGAGAAAAAAATAATTCATGTGATGAGTGCATGAGTGGAGACCAGATGGCGGCGGCGATCGCAAAAATTAGTCTCTACAAGTATGCATGGACGGCCTCAGAATATAATGCTTGTATATCATTTTTGTGTATCAATGCTGCCAGGAACGTGAAGTCGAATGAAGCCGGAGATATCGACTCATTGAACTTCTTCAACGTAGTTATTGTATATTCGTGGGTTTAAAATGCCTCAATGAGACTCAGAGGCTTCAATGAGAAGTAAATGGCCTTCACGTGGAAGAGGTAGTTATCTCTTGATTATGAAAAAAATCACAAATGTCAGCGACATATAAAGAAATGAAAAAAAAAATCAGTAAATACTCAAGTGAGAAGTCTCGTGAATGTTTTGAAACAGACATGATCTCGAAAACTCGAGTTACCAAATCGGGAAATCTGCATTGTGTCTTCACTGAGGGCACAAATACATCCCACCCACGAGTTAATCTTGCATCTATAATTTCTAATTTTTATTTCTAGTATTTTCGCTATTCATTGATAATAGTGAACGACGCGCATTGTAACTCCATAACAATTCCCAATTTTCATCATATATTTCATGTAATTATCAATTTTAATGGTTGAACGCGTTCGGTTATCAGAATGAAGTGTAGACCATACTATTTTATCGACCACTTTAAATATTCATTCTCCACTGTCGAATAACAGATCGTCATAAAACCAACTTTCGGGGGACATAAGTTCTTCACGTTTCAGACGATTTAGGGTCGTTTGGGGTAACTTTGAAAACATTGTTGAAGTGAAACTTCTTAGTCGAGCTCGGACGATCTTATATTTAACGTTTACGTTTCACACTTGGGAATCGAAAACAAGGGAGTGACGATGACAATCGAGGAAAGATTTGTGAATTTACTCGCGTGGTAAAGATTTTCAAAATTCTGAATGTTTTGACAATTCCAAAAATTTTAATAAATTCCGAAAACTCAGTAATTTCAAACACTTAAAGAATTTAAAAGTTGAACAGTTTCAAAAAAGTCCCGAATTTCGAAACCATCCCATTCCCTAAATTGTCAAATTAAATTTCATTCATTAACTTTTTCCGACAAAGACTGAGTAATTACTGTGATTGGCACCTGAATTTCTATTCAATTTCACGTTGTTATTCAGCCCACAAACAATTGCTCATTAGAACTTGCGAGTGCCATCACTAGCAAGCTCAACTCGTTGAAAAAATCAAAAATATCACAATTAGAAATCGCTACAGTGCAATAACAAACGAATGAAACTTGTTGAGTAAATTGGATAGAGTTCATACTATTTTGGATTTTCTCCAGCAACTCCAACACTGGAGTTGTACTGGCTGCAGTGGTGGCTTCATTAAAACTAAAACCTTCAAACAATTCAATCCAGTGAATACAAGCTATGATTGTTCCATGTGAATAATACACAGAGATAAACTTGGCTTAATGGGAGACGAGGTAACTTTCTCGCACAATTGAAGTTGGTGTGGATGATTTCAAATCAGCCTGTGTATTAGTTGCTGACCTCATTTTTCGATATTCCAATTTTCCTATCTTGATTTTCGCATTTTCATTCATGTGCACTGACGGGCTGTTATTTTCAGATTTCCATGTCATTTCGACTCATTCGCTGTTTCCCGTAAGATTTATTCATACCACCGAATCATCCCGTTGACGGCTCATTGGTGACCCACTTCGGCAATTTTCACAGTTTTTACCGGCCAAAGTGATGCTCCAGGCTCATCGGAAAATGATTTTCAACTGCAATTACAGACAATGAATTGGCAGTGACACTTCAAATTTGTTCAGAATTCTAAAAATTAAACTATTCGGGAAAATTTCAAAAATTTCCAAAATTTTAAAAAATTTGAGAAGCTTCAGAAGTCGAAATGAACATTGAAGAACATTTGATTTTTCTCACTTCACTCTATGTAAATCGCACCTTCATTCACCTTTATCAATTATGATACGAACCATTTCGGATTTTCATTAGCAATAAACAGTGAATCAATAATGCATTACCCAGAATTACCACCGGAAATTTAATCATTATGGGCTTATTGTCCGCATAAACCGCAGCCTTCCAAAAAAAACAAGTACTGGAGTACCGGCAACAGAAACTCACGTTTCAATTATCTCCTGACGTTTTCCGGAAAATCCCACGCGGCGTACCATACGAGTAAATCGTATTACCCAAGCACTGCGAAGCATAACGAGATTTAAATGAGAACAAATGTACAACTCTGCGCTCTTGGCATGTTGAAAACCTATTCCCCAACTTTTACTCCCTTTTTGAGTTTTATCGTTTACTGGTGCATTTGCGTTGACAAGATTCGTGGAATCGTTGAGTTTAGGGAATTCTGGAATAATTCGTTCACAATTTTTTTGTTAGTATCATTCTCATCCAGAATGATTTCCATAATAGATTTGAATGAATTTAATGATGCATACACCCACCCACTCACCCGTCCACCCACCAACACATTCACCCACCCATACACCCACTCACCAAGGCACCCACACACTCACCCACCCACCCACCAATACACACACTCACATACCCACTCACCCACCTACCCACACACGCACCCATCCATCGGCCACCCACACACTCACTCACCCACCCACCTGCTCACTCACCCAACCACCCACCCACCCACTCACCCACTCACCCACTCACCAATACATTCATACACCCATTCACCCACTCACCCAAGCACCCACACACTCACATACCCACTCACCCACCTACACACACACGCACCCATCCATTTACCCACCCACACACTCACTCACTCACCCACCTACACACTCAACCATCCACCTACACACTCAACCATCCACTAACACACTCACACACACCCACACCCCTTTTTAGGGTGTTCGATATAATGGATACTATGTACCTTCTTCATCAACTATTTAGATAGTGTTTACGAAGCTCTCGAAGCATTAATAACATATATATACACTTGGACATTATTGCCGAAACGATTTCGGCGGCTATTCAGGTACTTCCGGTATCGGAAAACCCATGAATGCATAACCTTGAAGGGAGACATCTGAGCAAAATCTTGGAAAAATCGATATTCTATTTCGCTTAACAAATGCTTTAGGGTCTTAAAAATAATATGCCATGAGATAGAGTCTGGCGAAAATATCTAAATGTCGAATATACGATTATATAGTACTTATGATATACGATTTCACACTACTTCAAACTTTGATCGCGTTTTTCTTGAAACATCTTTTTTTGAGACGATTGATCTGAAATCTTGACAGTATATTCAGAATACCTGTATCTATCGACACACGTAAGATTTTTTTGATATGGCATACTTTTTTTTATTAATGATTTTGTGACGCTTTTTCGAGAAAACTTGAACTTTTTTCGATCACGCACCATTCTGTAAAAAAAATATATTGAAAATATCTTACGCGTGTCGATAGCTGTTGCTGGATAGAAAATAACCAAACTCGATTTTTTGTTCTACATCAAAAATTAAAAACATAAGATCTTCGGCCAGGACCCTCCCAAAAACCGGGCCTCCTTTTAGGATAGGATGAAGATGAGTTAAATAGCGAATGACTGTAATTAATTTCAACCATCTTATTCAAATCCATCATTATCACTACTAGTCATTTAATGCTATAACGAAGTACACGATAATTATACGTAAAATAGAATGGATATCGATCGGCTTTCAACTTGCTGATACCAAATTATTCTTCACAATTTTATACACAGTTATATATGGCAGCTATATACGAGTTATATATAGAATTCGTAGACAATCTCATATAGTAACTTCACCAATTTTATTATCCAATAATATATCGTTCATCCATGTTCACATATTTCGGTGGCAGAGAATCCAACACTCGACGTTCCATACTTTCCGCGGACTACTGATTACAAAATACCTGTTTTATGATTAATTATGAGATTTTCACTCGCATCTCCCTTTTGATATGAGATACTAAAGAGTTTCTATCGAGATGGTGAGGAAAATTTTGTACAAAAGAAAAGTCTGTGTTACCTGGCAGAGGGATCGGCAATTTACCTTAATTAACTTCAGTAAATGAAAAGGTGAAGATGTAGGCTGAACTGAATTAAATACGTAGAAGCTGCTAGAAAAAATTGCGATCTGGATAACGCGCAATCATGCAAATGCGAGGTTTGCAAATGGAACTCCGGAATAACACCATTTTTTTTTTAGTTCCGTAAATGCTCACGTAATACGAGAATTTTATGTGATTTCAAATTGACTTCCACACGGAAGTGATGACTTCAAAATGAAGACAATTTTAGATGATTGGAGATTGATATCAATCGCTCTGAAGCTATTTGATTTCAATGAATTCAAACGTCACGCGATATGATTGCGTGACTACCATTGAATCGAAAGAATTCCACATGATTAGCTATTAAATGATTGATAATTAGCAATTGAATTTATGAATGAAAGGGAAATCAATGGATGAAATTTTGACGAATAAATCGGAAGTAGATACGGCCCTCCATTGGTCAGACGAATAGTTGCCTGTCTGTGGTTTGACAATCTTTAGCATACGACGTATTGATATTTTCATGATGAAATATTTTCTCCTAGATGATTACTAGGGGGAGGAACATTCCGTGGGTACTATCGGCAGCACCCATGAAAATAGAGCGCTAGGCGGGACGGAAACCCAACCCGACGCGGAAGCGGGGGAGGGGGGGGGGGAGAAGTATCTCAGGTACATTCATACGTTTCTGGAAAATGTAGGAAAAGTAAAAATCGATCATATATCCATGATATATAACGACGCTTTTGCTATATTACGAAAAAAATTTTTTTCGAATTTTCCGCATTTTAGGAAACGGAAGGGTAAATTTTATGTCGTCAACTGAAAAAGCGAGATTGTAAGAAATACGAGATATGGCCAATATTTTCCGCCAGCATATCATCTCCTACTAGTTCATGGATTTTGTCACTCTATCCACTCTTCGTAATTATTTTCCCAAAACCCCTCAATTAAAAGCCATCGCATCAGGGTTGATCCACTGGCTCTTTCCCCCAAAAATTTTTAATTAAATTTTACCGCGTGCTCGTCGTGCAAATCCACCTTTATCACTGTTATTTTAGTCTGTTGGTAATGCAGAGTGGAAAATTTTTCTCTTCGCATTTTTTTGGAATTCATCCCACGCTCCGCGATACACAAGCCCTGCTATACCTAGATTTCATTGTTACGCCAGAAAATGACTTTTTGCAACGGGATAACTCGTAATCGCGCGAATGGGTCTACGACCCCCTTTTATAATTTGATGTTGCGTGTTATTATAGTACCATTAAAACTCCGGGCATCTACTAATTACGTGCACGCAGAGAGACAGAGAGAGAGAGAGAGAGAGAGAAGGAGAGAGAGAGAGAGGGAGAGGGAGAGAGAGAGGTAGGTGAAAAAGAGAATGAAGAGATGGGGTAGGAGAAAGAGTGGAGAAATTGTGAGAGTGAATGGTCCCCATTAGTGTTTATACGTGTATATGTAGAGTGTTAAATCAATATTCTGTTGTTTCCGCGGTGTATCCCGAAACCGTTGTACTGGACAGTTACATCAGGCAGAGAAAAAAGTAATAATAAATGTGAGTGAATAATAACAATGTGGATCGAAATAATCATTTCCCGATTGTGTCAAAAAAGATCGCAATCCTGCCGCCACGTACGCGCGCAACGTCTCGTGTGAAAATATATATATGTGGAAATATATGGGAAATATGTGTCGTGTATATATGGTATATTGCCGCATTTATTCGACATATCTCTAACATTGGTGCACACAGAGATATTCTCTCACATACCCGCCCATACATACATACACACAGGACCGGGGCTTTAGCATAGTGAGTGAAGTATCTGCTTACTACGTCAAAGGTCCTAGGTTCCCGTCCGGCCGCCGGAGAATATTTTTCAAAAATATTTTCTCATGGATTCCGACCGATGCAGGAACGTTCCGTGTGTGCTATCGGCGGTACCCAGAAAAAGAGACCACCTGGCCGGGCGGGAACCTACCCCGACGCAGGGGGGGGGGGTCCATCATAGGCGCCCGCCATCGCAGTATAGGGGTTTCTGGAAGTTTACCCTGTGTTTAGAAATACGATGGCCTACATGGCGAAAGTCGGGCCCTGCCACGCGGATGGGTGTCCAGTGCTCCCCCCTGAAGCACTACCGTGCGGAGGACAAACGGGGACGGCAATATAAAACCAAAAAAAACACAGAAACATACACAGTAGTTAAGGGTTTGGTGTAGGGCATCTGCCTATGACGTCAAAAAAATTTATTGGTACCCAATTTATTTATACGAAACCATTAAAAAACGTATAGAACGAGGACTTTAACGCCCTCTACTACTTTGCTGTTGATCTGTAAAAAATCTATTTGCGCTTTAGGCTTAGCTACAAAACTTCGAGCAGTTGAAAAATTCCACTTTGAACCTTCCGTCTGACCATTGCCGAAGCGTTTCCCTTACATCCAAGACCGAAGCCAATGGCTCAATGATCTTCACTTCCATATATTTCCCATCGACACGCGAGCAATCCTTGGAAATACCATTCGTGAGAAAAGATCGCTTGGCTTTTCTAAATGCACTTCCCCGCGAAATTGTTTTCCGCTGGCAACTAGAGAAAAGAGAAGAAAAGAGCTGTACCATCATTTTCATAAACACGTGAGCATAACGTAGCGTGATCCACTTTTTTGTTGCGGGAGGTAATTTATACGATATTCGTCATGAAACTGGGGCTGCATTCCCATTCCCTAATTTCCAGGGAGTTAAGCTTTTTTTTCCTCTTCGCGGGAAAACTCCGGACATTGCAGATGAACTCGTAAAACTGGAGGAGCAGCCGAAGAAAAAGGGAGGCGGCAACAAATAGAGTAAGAAAAAAAATGCTATACCGCGGAATACATTTGAATGTAATTCAAACTGGTGGCCTCCGACGCTTCAGCCCATTTCGTATAATACCCCTTCACCAGCAGTTTTATGGTAATTTTACACAATTTTCCAACTAGCGATACTAAATAGAGTAATACATATTTATTTTCTCTATTTTTTTGTGGTAGAGTGCAATCGATGGAGATGAGATAAAATATTGTTTTTTTACGTTGGAATGCGCAGTGTTCTGTAATTGAGGCTAATAGAAGATTTCAGTTTATATATTTGTTCTTCGATATTTTCTGGTAATTCAAATATGGTGCTGGAATAAAGTGAGCAATAGCGTTTTTTCTAATGTTCCAACCAGTGATACTAAATACAGTGACATGTATGGGATTTGTTCAGTGCAATGGTAGAATGGAAAGAGATGAGATAAAACAAGACGCGGTGAAAAATAGGAAAATCGTTAGCTCTTAGATCATGGCAAACAAGTTCGTGACTGTGATGGTAAATCGATGAGAAGGCTCGCGCTCACTCTGCCGTCGTAATTCACTCGGGTAGCGGTAAAACTGTCTTAACCGAGGTTTTAAGATTGGATTCATTTATTTTTGAAATCGAGGGTAATGACGGTAACAGTCTTACATCGGAGGGAAAAAATGAATTGGTGAATTTTAACGATTGGTTGTAAAAACTTTTATATTTGGTGAAAATACAGTTGGCAAAATGGAACGAAATTTGTATGCATTGCAAGAAGCAAATGTATGAGATATTTCTGGAAGATGTAATTATTCGTGATCGCCCATATGGCAAGAGACCTGGTGGAATGTACTTTGCAAGGCAATTAATCTTCCCTCTCCATGTCTCTCATTTAAGACAATGTTCTTTTGATTTTTACATTCTGTATGCCCACATCATTTTCCTCACTAGTGGGTCGATTATGTACTTAACAGGTCAGAAATCTCGCGGAGTTTATTAAACTTTATGTAGGTTACTGTCGACAAAGTAGGCCCTTTTCACGTGGACGGTCTAAGTTGGTATATACTTTCATTTTTTTGAAATTTTCGTTTTTTTTTTAAATATTAGAATCTTTTAGATATTTATGGAATTTTGGACATTCGAAAATTTATGAGAATATATCAAATTTTAAAATCACTACGTGAAAATTACTCATTAACAGTAAATTTCGATTGAAATGACGGAGAGGCCGCACTCCAAACATTGCTAGAATGTCTCTCAATTATAAAAAAATCTGATGTGTCAACATTCTCTCAATCCCACACCCCCCCCCCCCCCCCCCCCCATTGTATTCCATCAGCCCCTCATTTTCCAGAGTATCTGTTGAGTTGCTTTTTCCACCTGACTGCGTATGTGAAACCGACTGCAGATTGGATGATAAACTATCCGGAGTGCGGTGTGAAACCGCGGGGAAGCTTACGAGTTATTAAATAAATTGGAGTGTGATATTACCATGGGGAGAGGTGGAAAAGAACAGATATTGCAAATTCACGTCGAACTAGAGCGGCCAAAGATGCGCATCATCGTTGAAATTTTACGAGCGACAGCTGGTGGTATGATTAAACCTGATATCTCATTTCGGATCTTATAATCCCCCTCATCAGGCAGGTCTTGTGTTTTTATCCCTTTTCCCGGCTGTTTCTTCCCTTTCATTAATAAAGGAGGATGAAACATCAACTTTATTAAAGGCTGCCACTTTTTTCCTCATCCTTAATGGACTATAAAAGTGTCATCAAGCTTGGAATGGCCACACCCCACGAAAAATATTCCCCTTCAGACCTATCGATTTTCTGGACATTCAAATAAAAACTAGTGGTGTGCAAATGTGTATGCCCCGTACGGGGCACAACCAATACTTCCTGATTTGGTATTTCAGTACAGCATAAGAACGCAACCATGGTGATGAGCAAACCCAACAGCGATATCAATAATTGAACTTGCGACTAATAATTACTACACGCGATCGATTTAGTTTGATTTTTAAGCCCCATAAAAATATTCAACGGGAATTCGTCAGCCTGGTTACCCTCTCTACCTCTGTACTTTCCCGCTCCTTGACATCCTTCCCGCAATTGTCGACATATTCATTCGCCAACTATATTCTAGTTCAACTCCCCATATCTTCTAACTTATATTGAAAAAAGTCACACAGAATGTGTATTTTTGTATAAGGAACAACCCTGGTGATATGCATTGTTCCCGTATTTCAAATTGCTCAGACAACCATACGTCCTTAATTATGCAAATTACGGAACAAAGTAATTACACATAAAAGGTGTATTTTCATATCGGGAATAATTCTCTTTCAGGAAGTGTCCCGATAACTTTAATATTTTACCCAGTGAAACAGTATAAACAATTACCATTGTTAATAACATTGCATATTCTGCACGAACCCCATTCAAAGTGCAATCCGCTCGATTTTGCACGGAGGGCTTCGATTGGGACCGTCATGACAGTGCTGAGTTCCTTCTTTCACTCAGTACATACATAATTGTTGAGACGGTCATACCTCCTTCATTATGCAAATTATCGAAAAAGGTCATTGTACATAAAATACGTATTTTTATAGAGGGAACAACTCTTCTTATATAAATTTTACGCTAACTCTAATAGTTTATGCTATAGAACATTATAGACAATTGGAATTCTTAATAACACTATATATACTGCATTAAGTTCAGCCAAAATCTAATTACGTCTAAGCTGCATGGAAACGCTTCGATTCCGATCTCAATAATCTTGATGGCAGCATTCGTTCGGAGAAACTTAGGATCAAAATTCGGCGACACACGTACATATGCACACACACACATATTTCGACTCAAGGTTCACGCCAGGCTGCCGGAGAATATTTTTTCAAAATATTTTCTCATGGATTCCGACCGATGCAGGAACGCTCCGTGTGTGCTATCGGCGGTCCCCATAAAATGAGACCGCCCGGCCGAGCGGGAACCTAACCCGACGCAGGGGGGTTGGGGGTGGGTTCCATCATAGGCGCCGGCTATCGCAGCACAGGGGTTTCTGGAGGTTTACCCTGTGTTTAGAAATGCGATGGCCTAAAAATGGCGAAAGTCGGCCCCAGTCGCATGGGTGGGTGTCCGGTACGCCCCCTGAAGGAATGCTTACACGGCCGCTACCGGGGGCGTACAAATGAGAGGGACGGAGGAAAAAAAACAACATACTTCGACTCAGAATTTCCTGGGTATCATTTTGGTATACTTAAAACACCAGGCACAGGACGAAACAATGGTGGGGCTTTATCAATGCACTTGGAATAGTAAAAACGAACATTATCACATAATTCTTGAATTGGGCAGAACGGAAATTTCTCCATTTACATCCCATAATGAGAAATCATTCACATTCAGCCCACTGCGTGTATAACTTTTATAAATTTTGAATAACCTGTATATTCCCTGAAATTCACAATCTTGATAATGCCCGACCATGAATGTAATAAACTAAAGTGCAATTGGCCATTTTGAGGGGAACATTTTTTTTCGGGATTCCATGCATTTAATTCCGAGCAATTAAAATTTTAGGTGTCTGAAATTTCAATCTGCAGACGAAATACAACCGCTCAACCGCACATATCTATGCTTGTCCCATGCAAATGTTGCCGTTAGGTACATACGTAACATGGAGGGGATGGATGTATTGGGGGCAAGTTGGATACAGTTACCAACGCCACTGGCAGGACAGTGATTAAAATGAGAGACGGATATGGGGAATGCGTACATGCAAAGCTGAATTCTTTTATTTCGTTTGAAGGGATCGGCACAAATTGCGCATTTCATCTGATCATGATATGCGATATTCATTGAAATTTCATCTCACCCAGGGACATTATTTTTGACAGTGAAAAATATAAAAATATGAAATGTAGAATCCAATCTGCCCGCTCGGCGAACATGATGGCAAGCTGAGGAATAATCTGACTTTTTTTTTCTACCCGTCACACTCTGATAAAAATACCGTGATATTTCCAGTGGAAAATAATCGACATTGAGATCATGGAAATTTAACACCGAGGATTCATTAAATCCAATTTCCATACCGTAAAATCGGTGCATTATACTAATAAATTCAGCCAATTTCGATCATTCACATGATAATTGCTAGTGGAATTAATGTCGCCAATCGAAAATATATGCCGAGGCTTTCCCGCATTTGGTGTCCGTAAATGGCCAAATGATTTAGTGAATACTCAATCAAATACATCAAAGAAAACAGTTATAGAAATCACTACCCAATAATTTTATCAGATACGTTCTCGCTCAGCTCATTAGCTCTTCTGTTATTTTAATAAAAAAAACCTTATGGGTGGTAGTCACGCCTGAATTGAATGCAATTTTCATATCGCGAAATGGTGCATTACACCGGTGACTTCAGCCAATTCGGATGATGCAACTGATAAGGCATTAGCCACTACTGGAATTAAAACCACCGGCTGAAAATATTTGCACAGGCGCGAGCTCTCGATAACGTGCAAATGCGAAAAAGAAAAAAGTGTTATGGAAATTTTCATCATGAGAGTGAAAAATTCTCGCAAGAAAAAGGATGAAAAAAAAAATGGTTAGAACGGATAAGCACTCGCTGTGCCAATGAATCCCCTTCCAGGTGGTCTTATTCGCGGGCACTGGCGGAAAATGTGAAAAATTCCCATTAAAGGATTCCAATAGCCCTACGAAGTGGGGGTAAACTAGAAAGAGACGGCGCACCGTGCGGATAGGGTGTCAGGGATATAAAACATAATATTATTTCCGGGGGAAGCAGTGCCTGGCGCAAGAATTCAATTTAGCCAGTGACATAATACTTTTGCTGCACACCTATAAGACGCCGACTGGAATAAAGTGGAGAGTGTACCGAGTGGGCCAATAGTTGCACAACTGGTGTGTTAGAAAAGTCAGATCTCATTCTCGCACGTAGAGACCAGCGAAAGGATTCAATCAGTAAAATCCAGGAGGGGAAGGGGGGGGGGGAATGAAAATCCATTGGCAATCCCATTCTTCCGGATGGCGCGCCGGCTGTCCGCTCGCTCGAAAAATTCCTCCATTCATACGCGCGATGGCTCCATGTGAATTTTCTCGATATTTCAATTAGTTTATTTTTCCAATATAGTTTTTACGATTAATGGAAAACTATGAAAATATATTTGTATTTGCGCTGACTATCAATTCACTTTCATATTTTATTACTCAGTCGAAGGGGAAAAAAACACGGAAGTTACAGCACAAGGTATATAGGGTATTTCTTACCAAGTTGATCCAAACCTTTCATCCTGAGACTTGAGTTGCCATTTCTATATAGTTCCTCTGGCGGAACAAATTACTCCAAGTTTTTTCAATTTTTACAATCATTGCTTCTTACTTCAGTGGTCTTTGAAAATTATTGTAATGGCTCCGAATTCGAAAATCGCAGTTTCACTAGGTAACGAATCCTTAAAGGATCCTAAAATAGTGTCCAAAAAATCTTGAGGTAATGTTTGGGTATGCGCTTTTGGGTGTCGGTGTGAATGTACGTGTGGCTATGACTGAGGGCGTGGCTGTGGCTGAGATCGTGGCTGTGGCTGAGATCGTGGCTGTGGCTGAGATCGTGGCTGTGGCTGAGATCGTGGCTGTGGCTGAGATCGTGGCTGTGGCTGAGATCGTGGCTGTGGCTGAGATTGTGGCTGTGGCTGAGGTCGTGGCTGTGACTGAGGTCGTGGCTGTGGCTGTGGCTGTGAATGTGGCTGTGGCTGTAACTGTGGCGGTGGCTGCAACTGTGGCTGTGTGACGATGCATTTGTCAAAACCAACCAGAAAATATATGAAATGTATCTGAATTTGATATGGCTTCCAAGGATCCATTAGTGTAAAGTAAACATAATTGACTTTACTCCTCAGAAATGAAATTTCCAAAAAACAAAAAAATTTAATTCAATTTCTTCTCAAAACTTCTCGTTACCGTGATCTATATCTCTTGCTGACCAAAATGTATTTACCAAACATTCAAAACACACTTAAACTTCAATCAGTCTTTCAAATATTTTCCTTTCACCGATTAATCCCATCTGCTCATACTCCAGTCAAAACGAATTATTTTCCCTTTTCAACATCCTACAGCGCTTTTTTACTCCCTCCAAAGCCCTGCAATGAGGAATAATAATTGAATGATCCATCAGCCACGCGTATTCCCAATTAATCTTCAAAGTGCGGCATTAAAATCTATCTACGAGATATTAGGGGGGTGGTCTTACTGGTGCGTCCATCTACTACATCTATATCCGCGCCCATTGAGAGATCGTATATATTTTCACCGGTGGGAATCGAAGCCATTAACCCCAGTCTTCCTTTCGTGGGTCAGGAGCCCTGTGGTTTATCCCACCGCTAAATAATTCCAGACTGACCCAGACCGCCTAGCCAGTTTTCCCGGGTAACCCCCTACTACCCTGGCAACCACCACTACAGTCCTAAGATTGACGTCAAATTTCTCAGAGCAAGCCATCGACTCACCTCATTCTGGCGCACTTTGAGCGTAACACGAGACCACTTTTTGTACATCAAAGAGGGACGGCTCTTGAGGCATTCATTCTCAAAGGGAGAAAGAAAAAGCGCGACTTGGCGTCAGAAGCATTAATATCCGGTATTAAGTCACTTCGTGGATTTGCTGATGGGTGAATAATCTTTTCGGGGACCATTCGTTTGTTTCAATTCAGTGCCCTTGAATATGGGGTGAATTTGCTCAATGTTTCAGGTGAAATGTCTGATCAGCCTGGTTGATTTGAAGGTTCTATAACTAAATAATAGAATACGTACCACAACAGCGCGAGACCAAATATTTTCCAGGAATTTTTTTTTGGGAGAAAACTTGTCCGGAATTACATGTCCGGGGAATACTGGTCTTTTGTTGGTTGTAAAAATATCACAATAAAATAATATTAAACTCATTGAATCATTTGACTAGGAGACTAAAATTCGAGGGCAAAATGCTTGCTGGAACGATCTGCCAAAGTAGATTGGCCAATCAAGTAGTAATGCTCACAGTTTGGGCCGACAGCGTGCAAGCTTCCGTAACTGAAAACTACGAAAAATAAAGAATCTTGTTAGCATTCCTGAACTCGCCTGTCAATGCGTGTTTACTCGCATGGTGAGCATTATGCCGCTCGTACCTTTTGCGATACTCGAGGTACAAAGCGGCCTAGCTCGGAGCTGTACAATGGTGAACGCCAAATTTACACGTTGTTAACGGCAGCCTTCAAACTTGCACTCCATTACTCGCGCCAAACAGCGAGATGTCGCTTTACTATTTTGTTTTTAACGTAAAAATTTTTTGTTCGAACAGTGAAAACAGTGAGAACATCAGGAAGACATGAGTTCTTCCCTTTATGTATTTCTTCATGGATATTATTGATTAAAAAATAAAATTAAGCGGCATGTTGCTGATCGCGGGCGAAGAACCGTCACCTCCTTACAATTCTATGGAGGTGATATATAATATAATGTTTAACATTTTTTACCCATGAGACTATTGAAGAATTTTATCTGGACTAAAACACGATGGGTAATTTTTCAGAGTATTATCGAAGTATGAGATGTTGAATACTTTGATTTGTCAGCGAGCGGCATTGGAAATTGATGATTATTCCATTAATTATTGAGTGGTCTGGAAATATATTGATCCCTGTATCCATTAATAATTATGTTTAACCCACATTGCATTCACCAGATTAATAATCAACGAGTCGTGTGTGTTTGAATATAAATACGTGTGTGTAACAGAATGCGTAAGTGATGCAAATTGTCAACTTATTGAGCCAAACGCTTTGGGAATTCGGTCAATCCACTAATTATTATTTAAGTAAATAAAGTGTATGTTGAGTATATAGTTATACAATTAGTATATAATGCATTGGAGATAAATAATTCGGGTAAATAGATATGTGAATGACACGGCGGCGTGGCCCTCATCATGCGAGCATAATCGCGGGTCCTCGCGGGACGACCAACGAAGGGTTAACGATATAGCTATTCATACGCGAGGTTCCCTCAAATGTCTAGTCAAGGTTCAGTTAGGTTCAAAAGTTTAGGAGTTTAGGCTGTTATGCAACATAGATAATACTATCAGGTTGAAATCTGAACCAAAGTGTGCGGATAGATGAAACATCATATCCAACCAAATTGTTCATTAAATTTTGCCAACTCATAACTATCTTGTTTGGTGTATCTTATATTCGCCCTAGGGTGAATATTGCTTATTGGACGCATATACTAAGTTTCTCCGGGGCCTCTTTTCACTTGGCGAAAATAGTTTTACGACTAATATCGGATAATCAGACGTAGAATACTTAAGTTTCTTTGGAGGAAAGATATTTTACTCCAATATTATTCATTGGTACCTGCAAGAAATACAAATAAAACCTCATTCATTCTCAACTCTATTATTAACTTCCCGATAGGGAAGTTATTGTGATCACCCCGAAATCGAACTTTTTCATTTCAGCCGGTAACTGGTGTCTTAATTCTGAGTCAATGTCTGTGGGTGTGTGTGTGTATGTTTGTATGTATGTGGCCTAAATTTTGGTCAACGATTTCTCACGAATGGATACACCAATCGAAGCTATCAAGGTCTGAATCGACGCGTCTTCATGTAACTCAGCCCTGATTATTTTTTGATGGATATTGGTTCAGAATATATATTGTTATTAACCATTTCAATTGTTCCTAACGCTATATCTCGTAAACGGTTGGAGTTGGGGAAAAAATTTGTTGACATAAGTTGTTCCTCATACAAAGATCCACATTTAATATTTATTGACTTTTTCCCATAATATGCATAATTAAGGTGGTAGAGCCGTTAGAACAAATAATTCATGTGATGAGTGCATGAATGGAGACTAGATGGCGGCGGCGATCGCAAAAATTGGTCTCTACAAATATACATGGGCAGACTCAGAATATAATACTTGTATATCATTTTTGTGTATCAATGCTGCCAGGAACGTGAAGTCGAGTGAAGTCACGTATATTTTTGAAATAGACATGATCTCGAAAACTCGAGTTACCAAATCGGGAAGTTTGCATTGTGTCCTCACTAAGGGCACAAATACATCCCACCCACTAGTTGATTCTGTAATTATAATAATTTATACTTTTCCTATTCAAGATTCACGGTTGTTATTCCTGAAATAGATAATTATAATCATAGAAGTTCTGAAACCCAGAGGATGTATGTTGATATATAGCTTGGATATAGATAAACGAATATCCAAGAAAAAAATTAAAAGTGTATGTGTATGTGTGTGGAAATTATAAATCGAACAGTCTTCGCTATGACCCTCCCGTGTCCTGATTGACCCCACTAGCGTTCTCCAGTATTGGACTTGAAATCGATTAAAACCCCTCAACAGTGCGTATCCCATCAACTTTGCGCCTTCTTCCATCATTCTTCACGCCTTTTTACTTAATCCTCTCAACTTTTCACGTATCTGCTCCTGCGGATAATATTCTTATCACCCCTTCACGCTCTGGATATCGTTCAATTCCTCTTGCGCAGAGAATTCTGAACATTATTTGAAATTATCTTGACTTCACTCATGAGTGAGTGAAATGTAAATTCCCGAGTATGTGCCTGCTCGAGTGGATGCAATCGATATTGAGTATTGTTTGTCTTTTTTTCGGCAGCTCATTCACCCCCACAGAATCCGACAAACATGGGATATGTGACGGCTGAGTAGTGAGCCAGTAATTATTCCGTCAGTTTCTACTTTTCTCTAGCTCAGCGTCCTCATAATTATGCGAGTTTTATAAACTCAATGCTTGGGCGGGAGTCTGAATTTTCAGCAATTTGCCTTGTGGATGTAGGCCGATGTGCACCTATGTTTCATGTAGAGATCAAATGCTGATTCTTCATTTCGATGGCATTATAGGAACTTCTCAAGATATCGGCAAGTTAATTAACCCTTAGCTGCCCCACCTCAGTCCGCCCACGTAACTGATACACCGGGGTGACTTCTCATCCCACGTGAAAGAAAATGAGTTGTAAAATACGTATGAGTGTTTTAAGACTTTCAATCGATTGGGTCATGTTCATTGAACATATATTCAACATTTCCAATGATTTACATTAATAAATTTATAGATGGCGCTTTAAAAAGTGGTCATATATGTGAAAATTCAAAAATGACTGTTATGGCTTGCTATGACCGGGGTGACTTGCTATGGCTTGCTATGCCATGCCATCACATCTTACATCTATCTACTAATGAAAGATATCGATATTTGTATGATCTTTGATGTTTAACCTCGCAGTCATAAGCCAATAACCGTATTTCCGTACCCAATTCTACTTTCCTTCGGCTCAGCGTCTCGCACAATCACGCGAGTTTTATGAGCTCAATCCTCGGGCGGACTTGCCGCAACTCGTGATTGCGCAAGTTTGCTGGTTTACGGCGTACATACTGCACTGGGGCTAGTCGAGGGTGACTCGACTCACTCGTCGACTTCATGTACGAACGCCTCCGGAGCATATTACTCTCAACACGCCAGGATGTTACGAATAATTTCAAATGTCTGGATGTCCCTGTTGGTGGTGCATCTAGTACATCTACGATTAAATGCATAAATAAACGGTACGTCTGCAAAGTTGGGGTAATTTGCATTCGAAATAGGGGAGAGTCGGTCGGTGATGTATGGTTTTAATTATAATTTGAGAGTGCTAGTATTTTTCAGCAAAAAGACGGTGGGAAGTTCGGGTGACTTGTGGTTTTGCCACTTTAGGGATTTCTCGCTTCCTACTCCAGAAATTGAAGATTATTTTTTCAACGGTCTACTTACAGTAATTGAGTTGGAAAACCATGGAATTTCAATAACCTCAATTATTGTGACCTATATTCATAACAAAAATTCCCTTGGTATGGTTCGCAGTGTTTCATACCTTCAGGATTTATCAGTAAGAATCTATTAATTAGAATAGGAATTCCATGAATTGCCTCTCGTAATTTTGTCTGGGGATCAACTGGTACCAAGCTCCGGATGCTGTCATGATAACGCTGATATAATGTTCGTCGTCCTGTACCTGAAGGATTTGCTCACGGTGAAGCTGATAGAAGAGATCAGATTGTTAACGAAGCAGATTTGCCATGAGGTGTGACATGGAGGTGACGAGCAAGGGCTGAAGCGTGTGTAGTTAAGGGAGGTAGATGGGGGGGAACTTTAGAGGGGCTGCTTCAGACACCCCAAGCATGTAGTCCGTAGACAGAGGCAAGTTGATGGGGTTGGATGGTAGACCGAGTGTACAGCCTCCATACGAAAATTTCCATTCTCCTGTTAATTCACCCCTCTACCTCGTTCTTTCCCCTCGAGCCCCATCATTCCCCAATGGAGTAAGTTAACGCACAGTGCGAAAACACTCGACAGTGCGATGGTGTACAGAGGGTTTCACGCACATGTCAGGATACTCGAGTGAAAGCCGAGCCGAGGGGTGAATGAATATCGATGTCTTTCGATAACGTCAGCCCAACCAACAGCGATTGGCACTTGTCTACCATCAATCCAGCGCTTCTATGGTGGCTATAGAGACTGGGGAGGGGGGAGGATGTACAAGTGTCATGACCAGATTTTCCCGTTTTAAATTTACAAGTACGGAAATTTAGTTAGTTATTGAAAATCGAGAAATTTATTAGCTTCTAACTTATTACAACCATATGTACACATATGAAAATGAAATGTGTCAGGTTCGGACTGATCTGAATTGCAATAGGCGAATGAAATTTTATTTTTAACTCCCCGATAGGGGCTGTTTCTAGGCCATTTAAAGTAAAATGTCTGTCTGTGTATGTGTGTGTGTGTATCTAGGTATGTATGTGGTCAAATTTTTCGTCCACGATTTCTCGCGACTGAATCATGCGAGCGAGGTACTGAATGATTCAACCGAGGCGTCTTCGCGTAACTTAGATCTGATTAGTTTTTGGAGGGAATTGGTCGATTACATATATTGTTATTAACAATGTCGATTGTTAATAATGATCTTCTGCATAAACTATTAGAGTTAGCGCAAAATTCATATGAGAAAAGTTGTTTCCCATATAAAAGTACGTATTTTATGTGAAATGCCTTTTTTCGATAATTTGCATAATTAAGGAGGCATAGCAGTCCCAACAATTATGTATGTAATAAGTGAATGAATGAACCCAGCGCTGTCATGAAAGTCTCAATCGAACCATTTCCGTGCACAATCGAGTGGATTATATTTTGGATAGCATTCGTGCAGTATATGCAATGTTATTAACAGTTGCAATTGTTTACACTGTTCCACTGGGTAAAATATTAAAGTTATCGTCTTTATTGCGGCCGCACTCCTATTGACGTCTCACTCTCACTCAAGTAACGCCCATAAGTCTCATCCTCATGCTCACCATGCGTCTACTCAAATATTCATCATTATCTGCTTCATTAAGGACTCAGTTTAGAATTCTCAAATCTGCAAGTTTTCAGTATGTCACTAGTGATTAACCGAGGTATATTGGAGAAGAATAATTTTAGTACACTGTACTGAAATACCAAATCGGGGAGTTTTGCTTGTGACCCAAGTGGGATACACACATGCACACACCACTAGTCAAAATATATTTTTCTACTTGATCAATTTGGAACTTGTTCGTTGATTAGGCGCTGCTAATCAAATACATTGAGAAAAATAAGACAAAAATCCACGTTCAAGGTACAATAGCAATAATCGGCTTAATGAATCGCAATAAATTTGGGTGCTTAAATACCCTACTAAATAACGTACCCCACCTTTAAGGAATTTACCTCGTTACGTCTCGTTATTCTGGAAAGTCTGACGTGAGATATTCGTATAACCTTTAATTCATTAAAACTTTTCTCTAAATGAAAATCAATCATTCTGTCTTCAGTACTTTCTCCGAGCACGAATATTTGGGAACTGTTGAGAATGTTTGGTGAAGTAATACAATATGTTTCGCATTTGGAAACAATTTCAAATAGCTTGATCCATAAATTCAAAAATAAACTGGAATGGCAACGGCGGTATTGGAGGTAAATCGTGTTATATGTCTGGAATACCTTTTCTTCTGAAAAAGAGCCTTCAAAATCTGTGGTGCCTATCTAGACTAAGCTGTAATTATCTCAACTTTATCCTCCTGCCCGATGATTCTACACGTTGTATTCCCTCCTGATCCATAAAATTTGATTGAGCCTCGTTGAGTGGCATTTAATTTCATAACATTTTAGTGAATTCTTTTCTTGGAATCCCAAAGAACCGGTTGACTACAGGAACACATGAACGAGATATAGGTATCAG
The DNA here is from genome assembly GCA_026005395.1 of Asobara japonica. Lineage (NCBI taxonomy): Eukaryota > Metazoa > Arthropoda > Insecta > Hymenoptera > Braconidae > Asobara > Asobara japonica. Next base: position 1,402,496 of record BQMI01000334.1, read on the forward strand.
AAGTTCAATGCAAAAAACTCCTCCATCCCAAACATTTTGAAGTAGACAAGAATGTTTCGTGAATAAACAAAATATCTTCCGAATTTGGAAGCAATTCAAAATAGTTTAACCCATAAATTCAAAAATAAACTCAAATTGCAACGATGGAATCGCGTGTAAAGCGTTTTATGTACCTGGTGGTATAACGACACGTGGACGTGTCAACTTACAAACAACGGGTCGGTGCACCCTCGAGTGACAAAGAACCAAAAGTTGAAAGTAACAGTATACGAACGTTGAGCGCACAAACGCGCTCACCCTGTAGGAGAAGTTGGCCGATGGGGGAGAGGGGGGGGGGGGAGGGAGAAAAAGCCGAATGTATGTAGGCGAAGAAACACGTAACCTGCCACTACTTCGGATGGTGGACTTATTTTTCCACCAGAAAGGGTGACTCGTGCATGTTGCCGTCAGCTTTATATCCAGCCCGAGGTGAGAAGTTTTAGCTGTACGTGTTGTCGATAGTTATTGGCGTTGTGCAATCGATTCAGCGAAATTCCGTACATTATGGCCCTGGATGGAAACGGGACACGAAATGTATTCCATTGGATATTACTCTATTTCCTTATTTTCGAGGTGTGAGATAACGTGAGGGTGGTCGATACTGTGGAGTGTTATTCGTGACAGCGAAATCACAAAATTTTTTAAGTAAAATAAGAATTTTCCCCTGGAAAAATTGCCTAACAATTTCCCTAGTGGTGGAATTTTTTTTCACATAGTGAAAAAATTTACACATTTGTATTTTCGTATACAAATGTCAACAATTAAAATAATTGCAAAAATTTCAAACATTTTCAATGTTGCAGAGGTATAATAAATATAATATTTCTTCGTCCATTTCATAACTGCACTATAGCGCACAACCTGCTCAAAAAGTTATTCCTTCGACCAGTGCCGGATTACGTAAGGTTCCGTTCATTTTTGAATATATTCTTTCCAACTACTCTGTTGAAGACATAACGAATTCCGCCCTCTCGACTTCCCTTTCTTTCAGAGATAAAATTCTTTTGTGATCAGTGCCTAGCACATGAGCCAGCCATTGCTCCTTTCCGATACCATTTCTCCCTGAATTACGATTACCACCACAGACGAAATTTCACCCTCAGCCGGCGGCTCCCTATTCGCCCTCAAAACTTTGGTGCGTTCCACCCGTCTTTTACCCACCCCAAAGTGATAGTCTCTGGGTAGATTCGGGTCGCGCGTAAATTTCCGGAATCTTAGGCTGATTTATCGCAGTAGAAGATATAGGTTGAGCTCACCGGAAGGATTTTAACTGGCCCGTGGCGGTCTCTTGCACTCGTCCGCCATGGTGGCCCACTTTTCCTCGTGATCTCGTCGAAACCCCCTTCGCCCTCCTCCCCCCTTAAGTGATAAATGCCTGACTCTACTTTTTCCTCAAGTTCAATTAACTGCCCCGTCAAGTGCTGACCTACTCCGAATGCCTGAAATTTTCATACACAGCAAGTAAAATTTTAAGTATCATGAAAAAGTTAATGGTAATTTGCGAAAGACATCAGTGATGAACAGGTAGACCGCAGGCGTGAAGAAAAAACCTCAATTAGGTATATTGCATATAAAATATCTCTATCTCAGGGATAGTTGGAATGCTTCTAAATCGAAAGCATTTTGTATCTGAATATTTTCTGATTGAATCGAAGTTCCATCTTCGACTTGAGGCTATTTTTATCTAACATTCAAATATATTGTATCCCTCAGACGGGAATATATTATTCCTCAATTGGTGAAATTTTATTCCCGATTCCGCGATGTAATAATCGTCGCTTCGCATTACATATAATTCGGCTACATTTTTTTTGTGAATTAATTTGAGCATTTTCCAATTATACTTCAAGACTAAAAATGGCTTAATGTAAACCGCAACTTGATTAGAATCGATTTTATGCATAGTGTATTTATTTTATTCAATTGTATAGGTTCTACATTCGAGTCAAAGATGTGCGAATAATATCAGCAGGTGAGCACCCATGCCGGGACCGACTTTCGCCATCGTATTCCTAAACACAGGGTAAATCTCCAGAAATGCGGATCCTGCGGTTCCGGGCGCCTATGATGGAATCTCCCCCCCCCCCCCCCTCAGCGTCGGGCCGCGGTTCCCGCGCGCTCTTGGAGTCTGATTTCATGGTTATCACCGAAAATGTTTCATCACATAGTACATTCTCCGGAGGCCATAAGCGCGAACCTAGGACCTTTAACGCAGTAGGCATCTAACCTGCAGTGGTGGGGAGGCGGCGCTTGAGGAGATAGTGAGTGGTGGGGTCATGACGATAGTGACTATAGGGATCCATCAACTTGTGGGAAGTGCACTGGTGGGGGAGTTAACTGAACATGTATATGTGTGAGCGCGGGTATCGGTGCGTTTGCAAAATGGAAGCACTTTTCACGCTGTTTCCTCAGAAACCCACAGATTAATTTATTATATATGCGATTATGGTGAGATCAATTTTTTTCTGAATCGTCATATGTAAAAAAGTTCGTCTATCTCTATTCATTTTCACTCAAATCCGAGTAATTCTTTTCTGTTCCAATGAATAAAGTTCTGACATATATACCTAAAACTCTCAAAAATAGTAAATACTTACTCTCTGTCAACTGAAATTCGCGTAAAACCGTCCATCGGAATACCTCTCGCGCTTTTGAAACTGTCGAAAAATTTTCACATGGAATACCACAAGAGCGAAATACCCGAATGATTTTAAAACTCGAATGGTATTCAGGGGATTATTTTTCATCCAAATTTTAGCCAAGGGAAGTCTTGCACAGTGGAAAAAACTCGGTATATGAGTATCAACTAGAGGCTCACTCAATAATTTACAAAAAAAAATGTGCACCGCTTGAAACGGTTTGGGCCCAACTAACTCATATGGAACTGTTTTCGACCCCTGCACATATAAACATTCAAGTATTCAAGATGAACAACAAAATCGAATATTTTTGCAGTTCTTTGGGTTCCGTCTCTCGTCATTCCATTCGATATTGGACCAGTGGCGTATCCTTATATTGGGAAATCCGTTGAAATTGCATCTAAGGTGCATGATGATTGACAAAAAAAATCATAATTTTCAGTTATTCGAGTTATGTATGAATCCAGCAGGCTCCGTTAATTTCGTTAGAAGTTATTGCAACTATCCCGATTTTTTTTTCATATTTGTGACTAACGTTTTAAGTGTACCAAAGTGGTTCCAGGAACGCTTCCTTGCCTATTGGTGACCTACCAACAATGCTACTTAAAGGTCCCTGCACCTGGTGATCATCCGATCCACCTTCCACCAATCGGCGATGGATATGTCCTCATCCCGAACGAACTATACCAAGGCGGGGTCCGAAGGTCAAGGTGAAGACTTGATTGGGATCCATATCGTATTCATAGAACCTAATATTTACCTACCGAGTAGTTACCTATAGCGGATCTTTCAACAAAATATGGTAAAAACGAGTGATTAAGAAACCTAGAGCTCATCTATAATATCAAAGAACCCCAAGAAGAAGCGAGAAGCCTGGATCCTCCACGTGGCCTTAGTCCGTTATATATATTGCTAAAAATAAATTTTATGTTCATTGCTCCATTGCCTGAATGGTCAGAGATTGTGACCGAATCGTAATACCAAAAGCTGTTGCTCACACCAAAATATGCCGCGAAGATCAGGAAATTCCAATCTCCTAAATTTGTCCTACTTCTGGATTTGAGCCAAAGCTTCCAAAATCTATCTCCTCCAAATCCATTCCGCCCATCCCGGGGCTTCACACGAGTAGATATTACTCGTTAAAAATTGCCGATATTGAAACCAAAGCTTTCGTAGAAATATTCTAATAGCAATGCAACTGCGATTGATTAAAGGAAACCATTCAAGGGCTCAGCCCAGAAACCTCTAGTACAGAATGCGATAAACAAATAAAATGGCGAAAAAAATATTTTCCCCTGTTTTTTCGAGCGCTTAATCCTCTTCGACCAGAAATGTACGACGCTTTTGAGTGGATACAGCGGAAAAAGAAACGAGGTCGAGGAGCTATATCCAGTACAGCTGCACACCAGCCCTCTGTAGTCTCTCTCGAACGCTGAAAAGAGATACTCAAAGAGGGTTGGAAAGGCAGGGGGGGGGGGAGGGGAGGGGTGAGATCTCGCACACCAGGCACCAGTAGAGTCTGCGTCTGGGATTTGTTAGGCAAACACCATCAACCGGCGTTACGATAACAAATCGGTGTGCGGAGGGTGGGATGCTTTCGCAGTAACCGGCTCCGCTGGTTACACTGCTGTAGCAACTCGTTGCTATTCCAGCGAGCAAAATGAGTATAGCGGCGCGGGTGGGACAGAGATACCCGTGAAAATCAATTTTCAAACGCGTTGAAATCCAAATGAGGGTTATATCATCAGATATGCATCGGTAAATCTCATTACTTGGGTAAACGGGGAGAGGAGGTGCAAATAAACAGTCTTGGATAATCGAACTAAGAAATTGTTGCTTGGGTTCAAAATTCCATGCAGCCTTTCTGCCTTGCCGCTGAAATCGGTTACTGTTCTGCCCTTGAAACTGAAAATACGGAAATTGCAAATAAACGCGTGATATGACACATTCACATCTGCGAACTGGATAGGTGTGATGCGCAGTAGTATCTTTATCATTGCTCAAGGTCATTTCTTCAATGGTCTTACGACTGGTATGAACTGCCGATAATGCACAGAACTCTTTACTTAGTCGAAGTTCTGATAGATGTCGCTACTCGTTTACTTCTTGTATCCTATGATAACCCCTTTTTCTTCGTTTGTTTATTCATTTTGTTTTTTATTGTTATTCAACGTTGCTATTTTTAGGCTCCTTTGAGTGTTCGTAAACAAAGTCTTTTTCTTCGTTTATTTTTCACATCATATCAAGTTATTTTCTTCATCAAAGGTTTTCACTGGTTACTCGTGATTATTTCCTCAACTGTCCATTTACTCACCTCTAATAAGCATATAAAAACATTGTAATGAATGCAGTATGATAATTTGCCCACTCCTTGTCATTCCCCACCAAGAAACAGTGGGTCAAAGAGAGGGGATGAATGAGCAATTTGTGAAAATGGAACGAGGCAGGGTCCTCTTTGCTCTTCGAGCATTATAGATGACTAGACCTATTTTCCTGGAGAACTGATATGTATTATTTTGTAACCATTATTGATTTGATGTACTGATACATAGTATTCGTGACATTGACCTAAATTCGTCACGTATTCTTTTTGATATTATAAATTTATTCTAATTCTTACATACGTAATAATCATGAATTTTTGATGAATGCAATCGATTGTTACATGACATAAACCAGAACGGTTAGTTTTGATGGGAAGTAAAAAAAATATATTTGTATACACCAATTTTCAAGAGGAATGCTTATTTGCAAAATTTTCAAAATTGTCAACTTGTATAAACGACATTTATTGGTAAAATTTTAGCTAAATAACTTCAGCGTCTGGACCACAGCAAGAGATGCTGAAGACTTACGAAGGGTTTAACCTGTGGATCAATAATTAAATAAATATCTATATATATGTATATGAAATTTTTCCTTGAATCATATATAGGCCCATCCGCTGACTATTTTTTCCATCACATTATGTTGAAACTGCCCTATTGTATAAGGCAACCACAGCTTGGAAGGTTTTCTCCTGAATTATCCTAAAAGAAAATTCCCTCTATTTTACCGTATCCGAAGTAATCTACTCATTTGCTTTTTTTCGTATTATGAGATACGCATCGCTAAATCTCATTACCATGCTTAAAAGCTGTGAGCACAGGGCTTGAGGTGTAAATAAATAGAACCATTGAAAATCGAAGAAGGAAACTTTCCGTTTAAGAAAACATTATTTTCCGAGTCAAAGCACGTATTCCATCAGGAGTGAGAAAAGGAAATGTAGATAAAACGGGGAGGGCAAAAAAAAAAGTGGTGGAAAATCGGAAAGACGAATGTACTTCAGAGAACCCTTCGAGCTTCCTGAGAAACGACAGGATGATTCGAGCCAAGTCCCTAGCATAACCTGTACGATCATTATATTCACCAAGGAAGAGATATCTGTACATGGCACGCTTGGATTCTCCAAGATATATCTAAACCAAAAGGCCCGGTCGCCCCCTCCCCCTTTTATATCGGTCACATTTGCCAAGATTTACTGGGGACAATTCCACGGGTATTATTTGCCGGAACCTCTATTGTGTGTCAGCGGGTGAATGGAAGGAGGTGAAATGAGGCGACGGAAATTGACAATTTCAAGGGTTGAAATTAAATTTTCTGAGGTAGGGAGAATGGGGATTTGTACTTGAAATTTATCAGAGAATAGGATATCTGGGAAATCTAGAGCTCGGATTGGCCTAGATTTTCATGGCACTCTGGAGTGACAGGTGACGTACGAATTGTCACTTTTTCCCCATATTATTCTGCATTCATTCATACTTCGTGGTACGGGTTTGTGAAGATGTATTACTAAATTTTCACTGAAAATATTCTAGATGGTACCGCACTTGTACCATCGATACCGTTCATCTCGATGAAGAGATGAAGAGACAACTCCAGGATTATCTCGATTTTTTTTTTCTACCACGAAACCGCAATATTGTTCATCCATCCTCTCATACTTTTACAATAATTTCCCGCAATATTTCAAACGTGCACCTCAGTCGTTTCAACATTCAATATCCGAAATTAATGTCTAAATCGTAGTCAGATAGAGTGCAAAAAAACATCAATTAGCGTTTCTTTCTAAATTACCGTAATAATCCCCTGGATATTCAATGAACGAGTTGAGAGCGCTGGTACACGCGCTGCCGGCAGATGTCCAAATTCGATAAAGTGGAAATGCTGGGGATATAAAACCGAGATTTTCGGGATAATTGAAAAACTTGGCCAATAATTCGAAGCTGGGCGTCACCAGACGTATGCTACCAGCCGTATCTTGACACCGTGGGTAATTGGCTCAGTTACAAACGCGCGAAAGGTATTCGAAATGCCGAATGATGGCTTATGCTTGTTCACCATTCACACTCCAAGTTTATCCACTTTTCCACAACAGCTGTTTTCGTATTGTCGTACCAAAGGAATTAGTAGTTGCGTTCGTTATCACCAATGTAATAAACACAGCGTATGGAAACCAGTGCTAATTAATTTGAATTCGCTAAACTGGAAACTTTGCAAAATTGTATGGTCGTTGAGTTGCGATAGAGAAAGTTTGTATGTCATACATCCATGTGTCATCATTTCTGCCGCTAATTACTTTTGTCGAAAGGCCATCACTAATCACAATTTTTAATTTCTCGACGTCGCGAGACGGGCATGAAAATTTGGGTAAAAGATCAATGTGATCCCAGACGAACTTTGATCCCTTGCCATTCAGTCATTAATGCATCGATCAATGTGAAAAAATTCTTGTGTATACTTTGGACATACTTAAATGACTTCCGACGATAAAAAAAATATTGAAAATTATTAACATGCTCAAAAAAAATCCTGCAACAATTTTTTTTGAACAATGCAATTTGACAAAAAAAAACCGCTATTTTTTTAAATTTCCGATAGAATTAAAAAATTACGTTCTCGACACATAGCTAAATACGGGAAGAAGAATTTCATTATTGAAATTCAATTTCATTTCAAGCTGTCTTTTTAAAACAGTATGCCACTAAAATATTCGAACTTCCGACAAAGCCCTAAAAGGGAATTTCCAATTTGTATGGGCAAGTTGTACGTCTGAACCATAAAAGCTCACCTGAAAATCTCGTTTATTAATTTTCCAATTTCCAATCGAATCTCAAAATCTAGTATTAGCGTTGAACTCACCCATAATAGTGGCACAAATTCAATTTACACTTTAGATTGTCAATTAATTCCACTGCGAAATTGACGCAAGTTGAATATATGTTCCACATCGATAGGGCAGTACCTCGAATCCACCAAATAAACTCTCTTAATTGATTCACAACTTTTACGTGATGCCATTGAGTCTGATTAATGATTGTTGTGATGAAGGATAATGTACTGTAGAATTTATGCGTAATATGCGGTGCATTTGTCCCCAAAATGATTCACTTCTATAATTAACACTCTCACGAATTTTCAGGTATTTCTGATGGACGAACTTCAGCCGATGAGTACTGCATCTCAGGTTCCTCGATGTATCTGTTTCTGAATAATGATATCGGTGAATACATGAATATTTTACAATTATTGTGACATGATATAATTTTTTTTAACTCGAAATGTCCTTCTCGATATCTTACAGTAGCCTTCTCTCTCGAAATGCTGTACACTCATCGACTGAAATTCAAATGTAAAGATACCTCTTCCAATTGATAATTACGCAGATCCATGAAATGTCATGTAATACTTCGATAACTTGTCTGTTTTTTAAAATTCTTCCTTCTTCTGTACTCATTGTATTAGCAAAATAAATAATCATGTTTGACTGCTTCAAATAAAATAAAAACTGAAATTCAAGTAAACATAAAAAATCCATTGAATACCACCTGTACCGTCAATGCATCGAGATTCCTTGTATTCCAAAATTCGCCTCAACCTTCCATACATGAATAACAGGTATGCAGATAATATTTGGCATATTCCTTCCTGTGTAATAGAAATATGCGAAAATATCGGATAATTGTGAAACACTCATGGTATTTGTACTAAACGCGTGCTTCAAGGTACTCAAATAATGAGGTATCCGAAGATGAAAAAGGGAAGATAATTTGTTTAATTAAATAATTCACTCGCGTTAAGGAGGAAGCGTGATTTATTACATAACCCGATTTGCAGTTTGCTGAAGAGTCTACAAGCTTCTTAGGTATGAGCCGAAGCTAAACATATATATATATATAGCTTGGCAGAATACATGCGATCGGAGGAAAAAAGGAAAATCGGTATACTGGAGTTCAATCCTGAGGTGTTGATAATTTAGATATTTTTTTTATAATAGCTTATACGCATGCGCAACTCAATCCTCATCTCAATTAATTTGTCTCCATATGTAAATATGCTTGTATATGTACCAATATACGTATGTTGTCCAAAAACTACCCAGCGAATTTTTGGGATTTTTAAGCGCTGAAAATGACAGGAAATATAGCATCCGGAAGGTCGAGATGAACGCTCCGCCGGAGCTCACGTAAGGAGTACTCAAAGTATTCACTTCAAATACGTCCATAATGGCGTCCTCCAACAGCAACAAAACCGTAGCATAATTTTAATCCAATTTTTCGTCTCCCCATTATCTGCAAAATGTTATGTTCCAAAAGTGTAAAATCCAGCATCTCTCAAAGCTCCATTCAACCGCATAAGACGCTTCTGTGATCTGTGTGCTGTGAGTGCAGATGACATTCACCGTAATACCAATAATTCAAAGCTCCTACATGTGTACGAGAGCCAACTCCAGTGGCAAACATGGAGAAGGAGTTGGTGATGAGAAGTTTGCTTCCTTTTCAGCAGTGAGTGGCCTGACGAGGGCCCCTGGCAAGGTAATCTATGTGACAACAGATGACGGCGTCAGATCTCGGGACCGGCGGGAATGCCGATGCCAACCGGAACCACATACGACCGCAATATAACCCTAGGCAACAAGCGCTCAAGTTTACCCTGGGATCAACCTAGAAATTACAGGGGAAGTCTGGTTAAATTCCGCGTACTCCACCACCCCCTTCCCCCCGCCCCCTCTCCCACCAGTTTCCTCACCACTCGGGAATTGGTAATTGCTATGAAGACTTTACCCGTCGCGGCGCTCATTAATTTACCTCCAATTTTCGGAGATTACCGTGTGCAGTTAATACACGCAAATACGAGGAATAAAGATTTTTTCACCAATCTCAGCCCCAAATACGATTGGATTTTTGTTGGAATGTTAGTAGTCTAGAAGTTTAATGACGCGAGTAATATATGATCAAATAATCTTGGCAAGAAATGAGGTTGTATTATTACCAACCAGTGAAGGGCTCCGCTCTTGGTAAAGCTGGAATAATAGACAAATTGTAAACTAGAACTCATTTCAGAACACAAAAAAATATCAAAAACTCATTTCCGCCTGTTAACGTTTTTTGCCCATATAGTCAATTCGCAACAAAAAAAAAGTACTTTTTTCGAGAGGCGAAACGAAATTATTTCTCCTCCTCGGAACCGTCGTGCGGTCTAGTTAATGAAGTTTATCGTCGACACAAAGGTTGGAAGAGGGGAAAAAATGAAGTTTTGGCTCGGAAGAATCAGTGGAACGTAAATATTTTTTTTTCAACTTTTGACTTCACCATAAATTTCATTAACTAGGCCACTCCATACAATGGCGCAGAGGAGAAATAACAATGTGGATTTAAGCACCCGAACATCAAGGGGAACAGAGGATATCAAGTGACCTCCGCTCAGAAGGCCGTCTCCTCTGGTTTTTAATTGACCAGCACATCAATTTAAACGGGGGCTGCGTCCTGTCCCCTCAGGGGGTGGGTCAGAATCGGAGCTCTACGAAGCTCCCTGCCAATATGTCCGTCAAATTTCCCATCCAACCCAACGTCAAGCTTCTTATGAATCTTCCTGGCAGCATCTCCGTCAACATCGAAGTCAAATTTTAGGTCCTCGTTAATTGAAAAATTAAACTAAAAAAATTGAAATGAAACCAATTAATTTAAAAACTACTCATTATTTGACCTCTATAAAACGCCTGTGTTGCCCTAAATTTCTAAAACATGCGCAAAAAATGTAATGATTTAAGTGATATGAAACATTTCCGGCGGAAGTTGATCTATAAATTCGTAATCCATAAATTCGCGAAATCGACAAGCGCGGCGGCCGATCAATTTTCGGCTCAATCGCCGGTGGATTATTGCACAACGTTCTCTTGCCTTCAAGATACTACGATGGAGTGTTAGTCCTTCATTCTCTTTTTTATATGGCCACTTCTAAGCTCAAGAAATATCTCTCTCCTGTCAAATGCACCTCTGCTTGTTGAATTGGAAATCAGTATTCATTCATAATCATTGGATGCTCAAAGTCATGTTTATTATGTATATTATGTATATTATGTATATTATGTATATTATGTATATTATGTATATTATGTATATTATGTATATTATGTATGGTATGTATATTATGTATATTATGTATATTATGTATATTATGTATATTATGTATATTATGTATATTATGTATATTATGTATATTATGTATATTATGTATATTATGTATATTATGTATATTATGTATATTATGTATATTATGGATATTATATAATGTCGTGAAGTCGGACCCTTCCATGTGACTATCCACCCAAAATTCCATAACCCATAAAACACCTCATTCCTCTCCCCCACAAGTTTAATTGCCTGAAATTTCCCCTCATTTAAGAAATTACCAATGAAAAATCACTTGAAAAATTTCTCCATTTACTCGTAAAAATCACCCAGTTTCTCATTTTCATTGCCCGGTTGGTGCAGCGGTTTCCTGAGTAATGATCCAACTACTTCAAGAAGCGATGCTTCTTTGAGCATACCCAGTAGAAAAAATCTCACACTCATCATTTCTTTTTCACCGTTAACTCAGCGAAAAAAAAAGGAAAAACCGAGTAAAACGCGGTGCCAGAAACTTCTCGGGAGGCTGAAAAAAGGTTCTCGGGGACGTGCGAGATGCGCTCGAGCGGAATGAGAATATGAACACAAGAAAATGGAGGAAAATGAGCGAAGCTGTGTCACCCTGAAAAAAGGAGGGGGGGGGGGGGGGAGGGGGAAGGAAAAAATAAGAAATGAGGGGGGTATGGGGAAAAAAAGTGGAAACGGTAACTGAGGCAAAACTCAACCGCCTAATGTTGCGGAAAGCACACATTTGGGTAAGCACTGGCGTGTCAAAAAATACCCAAGTTTTCATAGAGCGTTATGGGTGTGCTACTTACTGCACCTCAGGGGAGATTTTTCCTTAGGTGTATACAATGGCAAAGTGTGTACCAATCCCATGAGAAGTAGAAGTGATAACATTCTCGGGGTAGCGGGTATATCCAAGTGTAAAGTCTCGGGAGAATATTACACTTGGGGGAATAAATAAAATGCGTGGAACGTACAAAGTCGAGGGGGGGGGGGGTGTGAGGTGGCGGGTGGAAACGTGCTAGAGGAAAGTCCTTGGGTCCACTTTAACCGCATTTCTAACCGCAAATTTATACGGCCGGTAGAAAGTTGAAAAGGGGACAGGTGAAAAAGGAAGATTCTCTCGCCCTGTATTTTGTACTTGGATCGAAAATAATGGCGTATGTGGGAGCAATTTATTCTTTTGTACCTCGTGTTTTCTGCGGTGTAAGTGCATGAGTCAGCGGAGATTTGCGGTGAAATCGTGACCCAGCTCCGGCAGAATGGATAGGCTTTTTTCTACCAACAAATTGATTTCTCAGCAATGGGTAATTTTGGGTATATTTCAAGGTTTCACAACTTGCAATCACTTGTTATTTATACGAAATTGAAAAGGTTTCCAAAAAAAAAATATGATAATGATGAATTTCCGATGTTTAGAAACAGAGGTTACCTTTTTTTCCCATAACCTTGAATAGCATGAAGGATTAGAGATACCATTTTGATTTCATAAATGGCAATATATATAGTATTCCACGTCGTTTTAAGGTTATCACGGGATTTTGATGGGGGTGGAGAGGAATCGAGATTATTCTCAATATGCATATACAAGTAATTGCATTGAAGACGTGCATAGTTCAGACAGCAATTTGAACCCGAAGACTTCCGATTATGTATCCAGAGTTCTCTGCTATCCAGAGAATATCAGGTTGTGTACCATTAAGTTATTCAAAATCAATTACCGAGATTGACAGATTCTGATTGTGTGTACTCCTGTTGTAATCTCGTTATTGATATTATCTGTATTAATGGAGAAGATATTATATTTCATCATTTTTGTGGGAATACGTACTAAATTTAAAGTACAGTTTTTCATCCCATGTACTTGTTTATCATGTCCTCGATATCATCAATGTGCTGGTTTAACGCTTCCTTTTGAATTTGGTAATCGTCGCGCGCGGGTGTGTGTGTGTATGTAAATCAGAAATCTAAACATTTTTCATCTGTGTGATTTTATTATTTTCGGCATATTAGTATCAATATTACACTCCAAAAAAATGCCATTCTAACATCACGTTCGGAATATTCTTCAGGTGTTGCACAAATGGGCATTCTCTCAGATCTCAATGTTTCGGAGAAAAAAATGTAATACAAGACAAGCCGACATTCTGGAAATCCTACCATAAAAACAGATTATCAACCATTGGGGGAAAAAGGAAGACCACTAAGAATCACAGTGAATAATCTGCCTTGAAAAGGAATATTAAAACTAAAACAATACGTTAACCCACGTAAAATATAGAGATGTTCTAGCTGAAAGCCCTGGGGCAATAGCCAACTCTGAGACTTTTCTTGCAATAGCGACCATTAAAGCGAAAAAGTTATAAATATAAAATGAGTGCCACCCTGCACACTTTATATTTATTAATTCATTTATTGAGTAAAGTATTATTAATACTTATAGCGTACACTCATTTCATTCATACCTTCTATGTGCCTGACTTTGCATATGGTTATTCCTGAATATGATATCCCATACAGTTATAGCCGGTTCAGAAATGCAATATCCCCAAATCCGCCATTGCGGGGGGGGGGGGGGGGGGGGGGGGAGGGGAAGCGGCGTATTCAGGTTCCTACCTCATATGTCATTACCGTTCCTTGATCTACTATAGTTTGTGATTGAACAACTGATTATTGAAATGTGAGGCAGAACAACTTATCCGAATTCAACACAGAACTATTCATTACATGGTCAATTGATCATTTAGACACTTCACCGTATCGACAGTTCAGCACATTACCAACTGAGCATATTGCCTACTCAACATATTGACCACTCATCACATAGGCAGATCACCACATTGACCACGCATCACTTGACAACTCATGTCTTGACAACTCACCACTTGACAACTCATCACTTGACAACTCATCACTTGACAACTCATCACTTGACAACTCATCACTTGACAACTCATCACTTGACAACTCATCACGTGACACCTCATCGCTTGACAACTCATCACTTGACAACTCATCGCTTGACAACTTGCCACTTGGCAACTCATCACTTAACAACTCATCACTTGACAACTCGCCACTTGACAACTCATCACATAGGCAGATCACCACATTGACCATTCCTCGCTTGACAACTCATCACATAGACATTGATCACTCATCAGTTGACAACTAGTCACATTGACAACCCGTCACCTTGACAGCTCATCACATGAACAACTTGTCACACTGACACACTGTTGACAACACATAACGTGGGCAATTCATCACATTGACAACTCCTTATATCCACAATCCGCTGATAGTAATTTGGAAAAATTGTAATTCTTATAGTCTGATAACATAACATGATCCTTTTCCATTTCATAATTTTCTTTTCAATGAGTCAAACGAAATATCCATATTCGCTTTACTAAATTATTTGTTCTCCCAGCTATAGTACGACATTGGAAATTCCCTGACCCAGATTTCTTTCACCTTCGAAAACCTTCAGTTGTGCCCCTACTCTCGTACAAAATTATACCCACCTAAGCTCCGGCCAAAAAATTAGATCTCCTCTGTTGATCCAAACATAGACTGTTCGTGCTACCCAAGTCGGCAATGGAAGCCCAAACAAAGAGCTTGATGCAAACATTCACATTCTGTATGTTTTTCCGACGTGCTGATGCCAGGATCGCGTTTCTCTCTAAACGTAGAAAAATCGACAGAATGAGAGAAGAATGAAGACCGTACTTTATTCTTTAAAAAAAAGCCACCATCAGGCTAACCAATAAGGTGAGGATGGTGATTAGGTACCTCATTATTTATCTACTTATTGATCGTTTCTACTAAATAAATCCTACTGAACGGTCCAGAGTCTCAGTGAATTCCATCACGACACTCCACCACGCTCCATGTAGCTAGATTGCGTTCCCCAAACAGTTCATTTGAACTCCTTGATCCTGAACTGCTGACGCGCTATATATACTCTCTGCATAAAGTATGTAACTTAATTTGACTCAATACACATGATTAGAATGATGAAACCAAAAATATTTACCATCTTTTCTCCTCCCACCATAGGTAAAAAATCGTATTTCTTCACATAAGGTGGTGATGTAGGGTGGAAATAGCTCAAGGGTCGATCGGAATCAGAGTAGTTTACCCCGAATCGACCATTTTGGTGCTCTTGGAGGAAATAAATGGGTGGGCAATAGTCGGCATATGAGAAGGAATGGAATGTCATCGAGAAAATGGTGGCAGCCAACCTCAAGAAATCGATAGGCTATCGAATAGAAGGGCTAGTTCTTGGTCACAACCTATTCCTGTGTATTTCCGCTCCAGACAGTTTGATTTTGGGGCCGATAACATCTAAACTACCTATGATCATTGGCCTCGAGATGTCTACCTATACATAACCGCTATGTATTATCAGATGCCCCCCCCCCCCCAAACTTATTCACTTGCTCATGCAGCATTCTATTATCCTAGATGGATGAAAGGTAAACCAATTCGAAAGGATAATGGATGTGGGTGAAATTAGGTTTTTTTGTGTTGAAAGGGTTGTAATCTCCGTGAATGTGCGCTTAAAGCTGGTAGCTCAGTCAAAAAGCCGACAACAAAATAAAAGGGGAAAAATTGACGACGCATTCACACGCAGTGGCCACCTTGTGAAATTTTCATGAGGCACTCTGCGTCGATCGAGCATTTTATTCGCACAGTGCGCGTCGCTTTGCATTTTTACGATGCCGAAGCTTTTATACTATCCTTCCCGTGTTGACGCTACGATAGTCGATGCTTCGCCCTGTCACGAGTTTTACATTTTTTTTTATTCTGGGTTTAGGGCTTTTTTTCGTTTGATTCATGTTTATTCATGGATTTTCGAAGCGTGGTACGTGGCTGGAGTATCGATCTTATGTACGTGTTGGATTGTTATGGAGGGATAGGATTGCCCATATTATTAGGTTGATTGGTAATTGGACGGTTAACAATTGAAAAAAACTATGAGTGTTAAGTAGTCCAAAGCGTTATGGTGTGTGGTTCGGAAATCTGATGGTAATAGAATGGTTCTCAACCAATGAATGTTTGTATTGACCCAGTCCTCGGATCTTGTTCATGCGATCACAACTGGACTTCCTGCCTCACCTTTGCAAGGTCGCGTACGCTCGCCCACTGTCTTCAGTGGCACCTATAGTAGCTCGCCGCTCCTGTTGCATGAACAATAGTTACCACTTCTATATAAAAGTCGTTCAATGTTCCTGTCCTTGACTTCCAACCACCATCGTAACCTACTCCGAAAATTATTTACCATCGGTAGCGGGAGATGATGGAGCATGCTGGTGATTGCATTAATAATCCGGTTTTGTCGATTTTGGGACGTTGACGGTGTATTTCTGTAAACAGTAGCCTCGAGGTACTCCCAGTCGAGTGAAACCTGGCAATGTAAAGATTACACACATGGTCACTCGCACACGCGCAAGTCGTATGTGTACTTGATGAAGTGTCTGGGGAAGGCATCAAAGGTCCTGGGTTCGTGTCCGGTTCCTGGAGAACATTTTCTCATGGATTCCAACCGATAGCAGCAACATTCCGTGAGTATTACCAGCACTACTCATAAAACGAGAATACTAGGGCGGACGGGAACCCGACCCAACGGAGGGGGCGGGGGGTCCATCACATGCGGGCGCAATCACAGGTGCTTCTGGTGGTTTTCCCTGGGTTTAGAAATACGATGGGTTCAATGGGGAAAATTGGTCGCAGCCGTAAGACTCGGTGGCCAGCACTCCCTTTGGAAGGGGCTCTTCAATAACACCTACCGTGGGGAGTACGTAAGAGACAGATGGAGGGAAGAGAAAGAGCAAAAACATGCGCAAGATGAATATTACTCAGCACTTCTGTTGCACAGTTCACACTTGTTCGTAACAATTGGACGAAGAATATGAAAAATCCTGCATTTGTTAAGTTCCCACTTTTCGCGAAGTTATAGTAATGACCTCGAAATCGAAGTTTTTTGTTTCGTCCTGTGACTGGTGTTTTAAGTATACCAAAATGACACCCAAGAAATTCTGAGTCGAAGTATGTTTTTTTTTTCCTCCATCCCTCTCATTTGTACGCGCCCGGTAGCGGCCGTGTAAGCATTCCTTCAGGGGGCGTACCGGACACCCACCCATGCAGCTGGGGCCGACTTTCGCCATTTTTAGGCCATCGTATTTCTAAACACAGGGTAAACCCCCAGAAGCCCCTGTGCTAGGATGGCCGGCGCCTATGATGGAACCCACGCCCCCCCCCTGCGTCGGGTTAGGTTCCCGCTCGGCCGGGCGGTCTCATTTTATGGGTACCGCCGATAGCACACACGGAAGTTCCTGCATCGGTCGGAATCCATGAGAAAATATTTTGAAAAAATATTCTCCGGCGGCCGGGCGCGAACCTAGGAACTTCGGAGTAGTAGGCAGATACTCTACCACTACGCCAAAGCCCCGACTGAGTCGAAGTATGTGTGTGTATGTGTACGTGTGTCGCCGAATTTTGATCCTAAGTTTCTCACGAACGAATACTGCCATCGAGATTATTGAGGTCGGAATCGAAGCGTTTCCATGTAACTTAGAGCTGATTAATTTTTGGATGAAATTGGTGCAGTATATATATTGTTATTAACAATTTCAATTGTTTATAATGTTCTATTGCATAAGCTATTAGAGTGAGCGTAAAATTTATATAAGAAAAGTTGTTCCCCATATAAAAATACGTATTTTATATAGAATCCCACATGGAAAAAAAATATATCCGCACATGTATGTCAGTTATATCCGGATATATGTCGCATATATTGTGGCAAAATATAGAGTTTCCTCGATCTATGTTGCATATATCTCGCCGGGCACATTCAAGATAATTCCACAATATAAGCAGCATATATTTTAGATACCATTGCGGGAAAATAACTATATCTTTTATATAATTTTTGGCTTATATCTTTTTCTATGCGGGATGACTTTTTTCGACAATTTGCATAATTAAAGAGGTATGACAGTCTCAACAATTATGTCTGTAATGACTGAACGAATGAACACAGCGCTGTCATGACGGTCCCAATCGAAGCGTTTCCGTGCAAAATCGAGCGGATTACACTTTGGATGGGATTCGTGCAGTATAGGCAATGTTATCAACAATTGTAATTGTTTATACTGTTCCACTGGGGGAAATATTGAAGTTATCGGGAAACTTCTGAAAACAGAATTATGCCTTATTTGAAAATACATCTTTTATGTGTAATGACTTTTTTCCATAATTTTCATAATTAAGGAGGTATAGTTGTCCGGGCAATTTGAAATAGGGAAACAATGCATATCACCAGGGTTGTTCCTTATACAAAAATGCACATTCAGTATGACTTTTTTCAATATAGGTTAGAACATATCGCCAGGTGAACTAGAATATAGTTGGCGAATAAATATGTCGACAATTGCGGGAAGGGTGTGAAAAAGCGGGAAAGTACCGAAGTAGAGAGGGTAACTAGGCGGACGAATTCCAGTTGAATATTTTTATGGGGCTTAAAAATCAAACTAAATCGATCGCGTGCAGCAATTATTAGTTACAAGTTCAATTATTGATATCACTGTTGGGTTTGCTCATCACCATGGTGGCGTTCTTATGCTGTGCTGAAATACCAAATCACTAGTTACACAATTGTATTCGTCGGGGTGAGTACAACAACTTTTCTAAGACGCAAATTAGTTGTTTCATATGAACTCATCCTCATTTTGCCCCCCCCCCCTCCACCCTCTCAAGCCACATCACTTTGGTCTAAAACATTTTCACGTTCAACTACTTTTTAAGTAGTTATATTTTTCTATGTGGGCAATAGATTCATGAGCTCCATTCTCTTCGTAAAATTAGATAGTGCAAGGGATGATAAAAACTACCCAAGTCACTCTCACATCACACGTACCCTCTACGAAATTCTGCTATGCATTCACCTTTTATCACATGCAAATTTTTTTTCTGAATATAAAAAAATGAGGAAGTTTCATACCCTTTATTCCCTGTATTGTAAAAAGTTTCATGGGAGAATGAATGCCTTCCTTAAAAAGAATTACAGAACAAAGGGATGTAATTCTATTTAGCCTCTACTGAGAAGCCGGCGAAGCGTCTTCGTTACTGCAACGCGAATTTCCTTGGCAAAAATTATACTTTGAGATTGCTGTGTAGTTACTCTAGTCCACCGTAATGGTTTTATTATATTGAGAAGGCATATCAACGTCATCTTAGGAGGTTTTGGTTTTAATTCGCTTACTACTTACAGATCAAATATTTTGTTAGAATATGATGTATATCTTTTTGGCGTTTTCGCGGGAACAAACTTGGACCCATTTGGCTTCCACAAAAAACTACCTGACTGAGTTTAGCGTTGATTATTCACCGCGAAATAAAAAAAAAACACAAATTTCTCATCGATCGAGAGATCGCGTATATACGGGAGGCCTCTGAGATCGCCGCCCACTTACCGTGTACCACTGTGCAACGAGTGGGAGAGTGAATGCAGGGCAACCTATGAAGCGTTGAAATTTCACGTGAAAATATCATTATGCCTTTGTAGGGGATATTATTGGAAGAGGCAAAAGTTTGTTTAAACTCCGTAAGGTCCCTAACATAAATCAAACAATCCAAGTTTTTTCGTTCTGTTTTTCACAAAAACCTAAAAACCGCGGAAGTCTATGAATGCGCATCGATTACGCTCTACGGTATGTTAACTGCATAATGTCTCCGCGAGAAATCCTGTTTGACTGTTTTTATGTACATACGTACCTAGGAACACACACACACACACATTTAAAAAGACACTTTTTATTAGTAACGCCTTTTTCATCCCTTATCACTAAGGCGACATCGTGACGAGCGAAATTTCAATCTTTGGAACTTGATGGGCCAAGAGAAAGGTGGAGGGGGGGGGGGGGGGGGGGAGGGGAGATTTGAGGAAAACGAATCCTCCACAGCACGCAGCTTGACTTAGCAGTCACAAAGAGGGCATTTGTACTGTAGATCCTCAAAACCGTTCGTGACTAAAACGTATAGGAAGGGTTGGGGCATAATGGCACCTTTTGAAGTCTTCTGCAAATGCTATTATTGTCATTTATGCAGGAAGGGATCGGAAATTCGAAACTAGCGCAACATGCCCCCTTTATGTGCCACCCTCACTCAACATTAAAGTAGTGCATGTGGTAAAGTGGAAATGTCCATAGTTTGGCGGACATCGAATTTTGAATCATCATATTTTTCAATTAAATTGCATTAGAAATTTTCGCAGTCCGATAAAGCTATTTTCGCAACATTTATCGATGTGAAACATCTAACGCGGCGCATGGGATCGGAAAAATTTTCTCTCGGGACAGGCAATTTCCATGACAAATATATATAGATATACTCCACTGCTTACCCATCGCTCGCAAAGGCGATGCGCACAAGTTGTACATACATATCAAAATACGCTGCAGTGTTTCAAAAAATTTTGAAAAAATGAAAGAAGAATTTGAAAAATTTCCAATAAATTTGTAAAAATGATGAAAATGTTTGGAAAATTTAGAAAAATTGGAAAAATTTTGGAACAACTTTGGAAAAAATTTGGCTCATTTCGGAATAGTTGGACAAATTATCAAAAATTCACAGAGAAATTTACAACAAAATTGGAAAATTTTTGTAAGAATTCAGAAGAGTTTTGGAAAAATTTGGAACAATTTTCAAAAAAAAAAATGGAAAAATTTTGGAAATGTTTGGCAAATTTGAATTTTTTTTCAAAAATCTAAGAAAGTTCTGTAAAATTTTGAAAAAACTTTTCAAACATTTAAAGGAACTGGGCATTCGAAAATTTCCAAAAATTCTCGAGGAATCGTCAAAAATTTTGGATCAATTTAGATCAAAATTAGTATTTCCATATTTCACATCTACCGGGTATCCCATGACGCCTCACTTTTTTTCAAAATAGTATTGTTTCAGAAAGACTACAAAATGGTGTTTCCCTTCATTCATTTGGTTTGAAATTTTGAGATTCGGGAAATTCCATTGGTAATTGTTGACTCGCTGAAAATGTTAAAAACTCATTTCAAAATGGCCACGAAGTATCAGCAAGACCTTCGAGAGGGGTATAATGACGAAGATCCTTTCAATTTTGGACCAAAAATTTGAGACATTACAAAAATGGGGAAGATATCTGCCAGTCCCTAGATTAAACCGTTAAAAATGAAGGGACTTCCATCACCCCCGTTCTGCTTCCAAATACACATCACGGATTACAAGGGGCCGCCACGTGAAATGAGTATGAAATATATTGGTGAGATATTCCATTGGTTCCTAGAGGGATAAAAACCGACTTTGTTCCCACCGAATCAATAAATCCTTCTTTCACCAAAGAACAAGTCATGAATTTATCTTTCAATCATTAGGTTTCTTCCCACATCCGACGATGAATCATAAAATTCATGAGAAACGGAGTAAGCCCGATAATTGAGTGCTAGGTGGATGATGAGCTTCTTATGAAAATCAGTCGATTGTTCGAACGGCCAATGAATCGACATCTGATTTATCCATTCACTGAATACGTGTTTTTTCCTACTCAGTCCCGACAGGCACCGGCGTCCATGATTTATGAGGCGAGCGCCAGAGACTTGGAGACCGTGGAGGGATTGTCCCAATAATTTTACTCCCTGGAGGTGCAGGCGAGTCTACAGAGTTGATTATAAGAGGGAGGTTCTGATTGTGAATAAACTGAACGAACCTACTAAAAATTCATGACCTGACAGTTGTTCACATAATTGCAAATATTACTTCAGATTTGACAGTATGGATAAAATGGTGATTTCTATTTATCGGTGTACTGTTGGAAAAACGTCTTCGAAATTTTTCACAGAGAAAATATATCATACGCGTATATATACTATGGATGAGTAATCGTCTCCGTAGTACTTTCCACAAAGCAAGGAACACACACACACACACACACTCATACCCACCCACCCAACCACACCCACGCCCACCCAACCACTCACCCACACCCACATCCACTCACCCACCCACATCCACCCACCCACACGCTCACACCCACCCACGGGTGTGACGGGGCTTTGGTGTAGTGGGTAGAGTGTCTGCCTACTATTCTAAAGGTCCCGCGTTCGATTCCCGCTCACTGCAAAATATTTTTCTGAAAAATATTTTCTCACGGACTCCGACCGATGGCAGGAACATTCCGTGTATGCTATCGGCGGTATCCATGAAGTGAGACCGTGAGCCGGGACCGAACGCGACCCGTCGCACGGGGGGGGGGGGAGGGAGGGTTCCATCGTAGACGCCCGCCATCGTATCACAGGGGTTTCTGGAGGTTTACCCTATGATTAGAAATACGATGAGCTGAAATGGCGAAGTCGGCCCCAGCCGCAACGGGTGGGTACTCTGATCCGTAGTATTGCCCATGAAGTAATGCCTACCAGCGGTTACGTGGGTGAATACGAATAGAGAAAGAGTGAAAAAAAAAAAAAAAAAAACACCCACCCACACACACACACACACAGAGCAGTTAGCGTGGGGAGTACAAACGAGATGAACAGAGACACACACACACACACACACACAGATCTGTCCACCTCTTTGAGGATCAGCATACCCACTTTGAAATGTACATACTCACTCATCTTCAACATCGCAGATTAAAATATATCGTCAACTACAAGACATTGGGCACATAAAAAATTTCACCCATATCTCGTTCATTCCTCCTCTCCCATAGCTTTTTGAATATTTCCGATTCAATAACAAACTGTCAGCATTTTTCTCCCAACATACGCAATGTTGCATCGTAGCATAAAATCAGAAGCTTCCTCCAACATTGAATATCTGAGGACCCTAATAACCCTTTCAGTAAAGCATAAAAGAGGAGTGGCGAATGGAAGGAATTCCCAGCGCATACGGATCGTCCCCATACATCCAATGACATAGAACTCAATGAATATAGAAAAAGGCAAAACAAAGCTTGGGGGTGGGGGAGGGGGGGGGGGAGGAGAATAAAAAAAATGGTGAATGAGAGAGGAGGAGGCGAAGCTGTGGAGAGTGAGACCATTGTATTTCAAATGGCCAGGTGATTTGGTACTCCCTCACAATCACGCATATCCTCCTGTGTATCCTCGAGGAATCGTAGAGTTGAAAAATTTATTGCCATCCGCCCCCTACACTAGCAATCGAAGAGGATGATTCCTGTGCTCTGCCTCCCGCTCATCTTCAATAGTAACAGAGTTTTACGGAGAATACGAGAGCGACAGAGGTATACATATTTGAACGTTCGATCATCACTGCTTTCCTTATGTGTTTTCCGAGAAGGATAGAAAGTCTATTCTAGTACTTGAGATTTTCTATTTGACGTATGTTCTTGACAATACTTCATGCACAATGTACAGGAAAATAAAATGAACTTTTTGTTGAGCACGAATGTTTCTCCTGGGCCTGAAAGGTAGTCTAGGTAGACTTTGTCAGGAGATGGAAATTTTGAATGTAATCCTCCGATGGAGCTCAGGGTTGTAGGAGAATTTTTAATCTAAAGGAATATTCGATAACGACTCTTTATTGCCCTTCGATCAAGTTTAGGGTATTGCAGTAATGAGTAAAAATAATTACAGGAACCTGGAAGAAACATCTTTGAATACATCATTTTCTTTGCAGAAGCAATAGTTCCTCTTTCACGTCCCCTCCTCACCCCTCGTTCTCCGTTAATGATAAAAATTGTTATAAACATTCCATCAATTGGTATTAACGTTATGCTCTTGCTGCTGGAAGCTGACACAGTGCGCTATCGTACAATTAATGCCGTCAGGAACGATCAATTAATTACATCTTTCCCGTTTACTCACCCCGGCAAAGTTTCTCGTTGAAGCATCTCCAGGAGTTATAACCAAGCGCCCATCCTCACCAACGACAGGCAAGAGTTTTAAAGAGCAGCATTGCAGTTGGCTGTGTCAGTGGTAGTTGAGCGCTAGGTAATAAAGCGCTTCATAATTTAAAGTGACCTGTCAAGATAGGTACTTATAAATTGTTTCAGTCGGACTGGCCTGGTCAGTATTATCGTATCATCAGGATTACGAATGTGACTTTTGTCACGGTGTGTGTTCGTGTAGGGGGAGGGGGGGGGGAGAAGAGGGGAGAAGGGCTTTTCACCCGCAGTCTGAAACCGCATGGCAACTCCACCAAAATATTCACCATATCTCTGTTAGTGGGTACGGAAGTGTCTCGGCCGGACCACAGCGATGGCCATTGGATCTTTATTGCTAGGGTCGTTGGCACTTGCGTAATATTTTACGTAGAATCAGCAGAACGGTAGTTTTTCAAGTGTGAAATTATGTCGAATATATTGCAAGGTAACGGGATGAATAATAGGGGTAGATTATGTGTTCGATGTTCCTCGTGTGGAAATAGATACACGTGAATAGACAGTCAGGAAATATATGATTTTTAGAGGGAATTGATCTGAGTTGTTGTGGAGACTAGGACCGGCGGCATACACTCAGTATCGAAATAATCTGAATAATCGAAATAATCGGAAAGCGGTAATTTTATTGGGAGATAAGCCAGAATAATCGGTAGATTGTGAATATTTACGCAGGTTTTATTTTTATATTTGATAAAAATTTGTTAATAAAACCATGCTATCCTGACATGCGACATTTGGGGTAGCTTGTATGATACAATGGGCCATATATCGTCGGATTTGTCGGTTTTCCACTCACCACTGGTAAACAGCGAAGTTGAGTGATTGTAAATATAGAAACTGCAATGGATATCGATTTTTAACGATTAATATGAATATTAAAGTTCACATTGAAAAATTGTCAGGATAATGACAAAGTTCGACATTTCCTAATTTTTTTCGACATCTCAAAAGTTGATTCGTCATTTTCGTTTCCACGAAAATATCTTCACCGGAAATTATTATTGGCCAATACATCATTGGGCAAAATTATTTCGAACCAAAAATTCCAAGCTCGTAGCATTTTAACCGGAAATAACATTTATTTGATTTTTTTGCTTGGTAGATTCAATTTTTTCAACCTTGTAACCTCATATTTTGTTGCAATTCTTCATGTCCGAACCTATTTCTGTTTAGAGTACATTACAATTCTTCACTGCTTTTTAGATTGATTGTCATATATTGACACATAGTGGAATTTGGTACGAAACGCCTTCAAATTTGAATCTATGCTTGATACGTTATTTTCGGCGCCAAATTTAGAAATTTAAAATGACGTAGAATTATCTGAAACCTGTTGAATAACTGTCTATTCCTACAATCTATGAATCCTCGTTCCCTGCAATACCTGCTGAGATTCCCCGTGTATTAAATGACTCTCTCTACAGCTTATCCCTAACGAAGCATTCAGAATTTCATTCCTACCAATCACATGATGTGACACTAGCAACATAAAGCTCCATCATAAATTTCCTTCTTGAGCAGTACTTACGATGTCTAGCGAATTAAATCCGTCGCGAAATTCCAAATGAGATATTTTCAAGAACTGTGTTTACTGATCACGTGATTGAGTATTGCTCACTCACAGAAAATTTTCCATCTAGATGAAAGAAAAGGAACAAAAAAAATTATAGAGTATGTCACTAATGGAGATTTTCACTGAAAAATCATTGCAAACTGATGAGTTGCATAATGCATTTTGGCATATTTAGCATTGAAACAGAGAGCAGATAGAACATAAACAAATATTCATCCGGCTATTCATGAATCACGAGACACACGAGATGCAAAACCCTCGCACGCTTTCGGCAGACTGGATCACTTGGCGCAATTCCCAACTCACGTATATTCCTCTCTGAGGTGCAATTACGAGTGCGCATGCGAGATAAACAAACCGTAAAGTAAAAATTCAACTCGACAAAACCCAGTGTTATGAAGTCACGGCTGTCTGCCCTTGCGTTGATTTCCACTACTGACAATTGAATAGTGAACAATTGGGGAGTAAAATTATATGAATGAAAAGAGGTAAGGATAAATTGCACATGCGATTATTCCCTTGGCTTTAACACGTGCTTGAGGTAATGGTGAACATGGGAAAACCATTGCGATTATATTGAAGTGTTATTTACCTGAATAATGGCCTCCAATAGCAGCTGAGTGTTTCTACAGTGAACTAGAATCTGCTTGTGTCATTAACATTCCGCCAAGTGGAACAATCTCCAATGCAAATTTTTCCCTGGGAAAAATACTCCAACGAGAGCACTACCAGCAACTAAAATCGTTTTAAAAAAATTTCCATGATTGCGCTGAAAAAAAAGGTCACTTGATTCAAGTACGGGCTTCTCATTGTAAGTTCAATGAGTCGAGATCCATAATTCCAAACATTTTACTAAAAAGAAACTACGTTTGAAATTAAATTAGTCAGCCTCCAGATTGCACTATTTTATTTATTCTATTATTATAAATCTTCTTTTACAATTATTTCTTTCAAATATCCGATAGACACCGTACCTTCAAAATAGCTCACTTATGGCAAAACCACTCGTCTCCTTCTTTTTCAGACCTTTATCCCATATTCAAAAGTAGGAATATGCCAAGTTGAGGAAATGAATCATGAACATATAAATTACTGAGACAATAATAAAAGTTAATGGACGTTTTCCAACTACATTGAGGGACGGGATCACGACTGTTCGACGATTCCAAATCTCAGTTTCCTTTTGATATATAAATAGAATTTTAAATAAGATTAGAGGTGATATAAATTTGTCGCTTACCTCACACTCAAACTTCATACCACACCTTACTATTCATTCCGGCGCTTTATACCAAAAGATCTTGTCAAATAATCAAAAAATAAGTACATATACGGCTGAAGGCCCTCGAGCAATGGCCGCTCGGCTGAATGGCCACTTGTAAGGTTTCCTGCAATAAAAACCGTTAAAAGTTAAAAAAAAGTTAAGTTAAGTACATATAATTCTGAAGGAAAAGACAAATTATGATACGTATCAAAATAAATCCAATTCGATTATTGCAAATTAATGACAATGCTCTGGTACAAATGACTAAGGACTGCCGAATAACACAACCTATCGCTTGCCTAGTCGACACGCAAGAGCCTACTCACTCGTGGTGTCCCGTCTGGATGCTCCAATGATCCCAGCGCCTCTTATCGTCCCTGCTGTGGCCTCTGAAAACGGGAAATTTAAGTCATCT
Organism: Asobara japonica; assembly: GCA_026005395.1. NCBI lineage: Eukaryota > Metazoa > Arthropoda > Insecta > Hymenoptera > Braconidae > Asobara > Asobara japonica. The sequence goes on from BQMI01000334.1 coordinate 1,429,822, forward strand.
TGTTACAAGATGAATAGACCTGCTATCTAAGAAACGGTCATAGAGTACAAAGTGCCATCTCCGAAACGGTCATAAGGACAACTGGGCATCCTTAAACGTTTGGCTTTCAGTATAACAACAAACAACTTTTATTCCGTAGCAATTCTCTATTTTTCCACGTATTTGATCGAGTTCCTACACATGACCGTCACCATTGGAATATTCAGCGACTTTTAAAACCCATTGTAGTCTCCCCTTAATGAATTCACCGCTCATTCGTCGGAGTGTGTCACGCGAAAAAAAATCCCATGGGCATTAACGAACCGTTTTAACATAGAGCGTGTCATAATTTGGTTAAGCTCGAGCAATTAAGCAAAAAGTACCACCATAGAAAATGATAAAACAAAGCTCCTCCAATTTGCAATAACGATGAGAGTGACACACATGGCGTTACTAGTAAATGCAATTGTGCCCTTGCATTATTCACAAGCACATATATGGAATATATGGTTGGTGTTAATGTTTTGAGATTGACCATGTGTATAGTATGGTGAAATCATTAGCAGCGAGCGTTAACCGAATTACGGTTTAGCGGAAACCAACGTTGCGCTGTCTTCATTGAATTACAACTTAGACACATCCCAATACTCTCGCGGTATACACCGTGTACACGGCTCTCTCGAAACCGATGGGCGGATACTGGGTTTTGGTTTAGCATGCAAATTTGTAGCATTGAATTTCATAGTTTCGACAGCTGTGTGGCATGCTGGGAAAATGTATACGCAATAGGAAGGTGGTGAGGGGGGGGGGGAACTAAACCGAGGTATATCTTGAGGTGGTCTTATGGATTTGTATGTTCAAAAGCGGATGATTGGAAATCTACGTGGGATTATTGATCGTGATGGAGTTTATGAATTGATTACGATGAGTTTGATAATATTTTAATAATGAATATTGGTTGCCATGCATTTGGGACGAGGAGGTGGGTGGTTTTAATCCCTTAACGCAGTGACTCAAATTTTTGTTGTTAGTAAGCGTTTATTGACGGTCCGTTGGGATGTGAACGTTGCGCGGTTGGCGATTTTTGAATTACATAGCAGAAAATCCTCGAAAAAAATGGGGAACATTCATCTTTATCATCAAACATTTTGGCCCAAAATATAAGAAGGAGAGTCGTAGGATTTTTTAGTAATAGATATTTAGATATTTCACACCTAATTCTAATATCTTGATGGTTATAAAATTCGAACAATCTGTATGTCGACTATAAAGCCGATTATTACACCATATATGATGTTTTTGAAAAGAACAATTTCCTAAGGCTCTCCATCATTTGGGAAGATACCATTATCTCATTAATGGATCAGACTCTATCACAGACCATTACCAGCATCACTAAGCACCAATATCACTAAAGCGCTCTCCACTCTACTGCACCGCATAGAGGACCGAAAACTGAGTAAACAGAACGACACAGAGAAGACATTACCAAAAGGGGCCAATGGAGGTACTCATCGACGTCGTCGGATCTTGCCATAATGCGCCCACCCGGAAAATCCTCCAGTACTGCACCAGAACCATTTTTTTTGTTTGTTCACCAAGTCTCTCTGCTAGAATAAAGACGTCCTCTTCGACGATCTTCGTCTCCAACATTGCTCAATTCACTCATCTCGAGACTTCCGCAATGCTCACCTTTTCCCTGTACTTTTTCATCTATGCTGAAAATATCAAACTGTGCTTCAACCTGGAGACTCTTACTCTTATTTTTATTTTGGCTCATCCCCCGTAGTGCTGTCTTGGAGCACCCGGGGAGAAATCTCGTCACGTTCATGCTGCCAATCCCCTTGACGTATATGCCATATACATGTTGGCATTATAACGTGGCTATGCAAGCCAAGGATATAACTCAGTTCACAACCACATTCACCCTGAAAAGAGTTGTTATACCTGTATGAGAAATTCGATAAAATGGGTAAATAATGAAATTTTATAGATTGAATTTTTTGGGGTGAGATGGGAACCAATTTTTGCTGGAGATGAATGAAAATAAAATGAATTGACAATTCAGGTATGACAGAAATTTTTGTGCAGAAATTAAGGGAAGCGGTTCATGGAAGAAGCTGGCTCCATTTCCAGCTCCGCAATAGAATAGCATTTTTTTAGGCCGCATGGAGAACACCCATTTTGATACCTGATCCCATAATTCGCGATCTACCCGAATGAAGCGCGCTTAGCATCGCCGTCTAGTGGACCTAGTAATGGAAAGGACTTTTAGATTTCGGGATGAATTCAATAACTTCACCACATTTAAATGGCAGAGCGATAAAAGGTGAAATTCTAAAAAGTCGCTATGCAAAATTACGCGTTCGACACAACGAAACCTGAATATCCATATCCCAGACAATGAAAACTGACAGTGAAATTTTCTTTAGAGAAGCGAAATACATAATTGTATTTGGTTTTTATATTTATGATTGAAAAATGGGTATTGTTCGACCTCCCGTACATACGGTTGGAGTAAAAGACATTCAAGTAATGACTTTGTGGCGAATACAATGGTGAATAATTCTCTTTACCAGCAGGTAAAAACTCACAAGGCGCCCGCTATTCAACTCATTGTGCGGTTAAAACACAAAAAGATTGAGGGGTTGTATGAAATTGCAAGGATTAGAAGCTCGAAATATGAATGATTCAGAGAATTGTCCAAAACATGGCGATAACATTTGACATAATTTAAAATATAGAAAGTATCCTCACCCATTAGCTGTGGAACACTTGTCTTACCCCATGTATGAAAAACGTAACTATTGAGTTACGCAACAATATTTTTATACCATACGTGCGTGTAATCAGGCCGGTTTTAGTTGAGTGCTCGGCCGCTGAAAGGCCGGATTACATACACAACCGGCGCTGCTCTGCAATCGAAAGGTTACAAGAAACCTTCTGCGCATACCCCACCGCGAATATTTGCCTCGTATTCTAGTGCTGCCCCAACTGTCATACGGTATTTGTTGCGATTGACATAACCTCCCGACCATTCGAAGACAGGTGACAAAAAATTTAAAAAACGATAAAATGAGCAGTCACACAATTATTCCGGATAGTGATGACGGAATGGATTCCTTGGGAGATTCAGTCAGTGATGATGAAGAGTTGACATTAATTTATGAGAATAACGGACAGTATTTAAAAATAAATATCTAATGCTTTCATGTTTACCGTCAAGTTTTATTCATTTCGTAAATTTCAGGCATATTCCGGTATTGCAAAATTTTGTAATTATGGAAATGCTGGAACTCGTGGAAATTTAGCAAATTTTTGCAAGTTATTGGAAGGTTGTCAATATCATTCTATTACTTGATATGTTGCTTTTAATATAGATATTTTTTGTAATTGTTGAACATTTTGCTGATTTTGGGTTCCTGAGTGGGCCCCCTGGACCCCCTCTCGCCCCCCCCCCCTTATTATCTATAAATATAATTGAGAGTTTCGACCAAGAAAATAAATCGATTATCGAATTTGAAAACTCGAAAGTCGGAGAAAAAATCTCGATTATCGATGACACAATGGAAATCGAGCGAGAAAGCAGAGAAGCAAAAGCATGTGGCCGCGTAGCGGTCCTAGTCCTATAGTAAAAAGGAGAGGCGAAAGAAACTATCGATATACATCGAAATGTGTCGATACCGCGTAACCGAAGAACCGAAACCAACGCCACACCAGCCAATGCGGCGAACAAGGAAATACGCGTGCGAAGCCCGCGCTACCGGTTCTTGTGGAATAATAGTAATTTGTGCTATAAGGGCGATAAGCGGCGGTTTGCGAGGAGTGTGAAGTTTGCAGCACGAGGTATGGCAAGTCGGAATCGAGGCTCGCCGAAGGCCGAAGGCGAGCCTCGATTCCGACTTGCCATACCTCGTGCTGCAAACTTCACACTCCTCGCAAACCAACGCTATCGCCCGAAGTGCACATAATATTCTTTATTACGTGGGCCCTGAAGGGGTGGAGCAAGGAGGGGGCGGGGAGAGGGTCCAGGGGGCGGAGGCCCCCGGTGGGGGGGTTGGGGGGCGAAGCACCCCCCCCCCCCACTGCCAAAACAAAAAGTCTTTAGAAACAAAATTATTCATTTTGTCAACACAAATATTTCACTTTGAACAGTTTCCAGGATTGTCAATTAAATTTGGGGAATCTTCATCACTTTCATCACTGTCATGGAATAATTGTGGGCGTCCATATGAAAAGGGCCCTTGTGCGCGATATGGAGTTAGGTATATGGGTGGATTCCTGACGAAATTCTGGAAATTTTGAGCGCAAATTCGACTCAAGTCCGACGCGGAAAGAGTTATTCTTTCGTTCGAAACAATAAAAAAAAAAAATTATAATTCCAACCCAACTCACAAAAATGCTTATATCTCGGGAACTAGGAACGCGCATAAGGGACCTTTACATATGGACGCCCACAATTATGTGTTTTTTGGGTTCCATCTTCCACTGTTCGTTTTTTTTTATTGTCATTTCACTTATTAGTTTGACAGTTGATGTGTGGCCTTGTGTAAATTATGTCAACAACGTAAATTCAATATGGTGGCCTGAATTCCATGACAACGAACGTAGCGCGGCAAACTTCAGAATCAACTTTATCTCCCATGGGTGATAAATGACACCTTATCGTTTGCCTCTCTACTTTATCTCCCTTGGGCAGCTACTTATCGCGATGCGCTGCAAACGCCCCTTTACCCCTTCTGGGTGGAGGTCTTGTAAGAGCCATCTATCAGGCCCCAGTAATGAAAAATAGTATACGTAACCCATCCGGTAGCAAGCAGCAACGGGCGGCTCTGCCGCCATCGTGCGTGACCGCTTGCTTCCCGCACTTGTAACGCAATATACTATTCTGGAAGACCCTCCTCGCAATCGAGAGTTAAAATTTGGACAACGAACGATAAATTTGAACACAAGGAAATCAACTTCAGACTGTGATAACTTTATGTTTTGATGAAATAGGCAAAATTTCATCGGTAAACTTGAATAAACACCGCATTGACACATATGGATATGTAAGTGAAAGGACGATGGAACAGGTCACAATCCGTTGACACTTGTTTCAAACAGATTTTAATCGCATTTTCAATGAGAGAGAAAGAAATTAATCATGAACAGGTTAAAAACTTCAACAAATAGAGCTTTCTGTGCGATTTAATTGAACTTTAATTGAGCATAGAGGGGACAGCAGAGGACATGAATTCTCACACCGCTATGCCTCTGTTTGAAAAAGCGATATTTTCTGTTTTTATTTATTATGGGCCGGTATTAGACTCAAAACCGTGTAATATTCAATTCACAATTTTCCCGCGTAGGAAACTATTTTCTGCCCATAATGAAAACGCAAAATAACCAAAAAAAATATTCAGCTCAGAAGATATGAAAATACATGAAAGACACTTTGAAACAGAACATAACGCAGATGCACCAATGGCCCATTTTCAAGAGGATTTTGTAGAGACGTCGCCTGAAAGAGAGTAGATTATCTTCCACCGGCATAAACCACGCGCACCAAAGTCGTCTTATCGGAATACCATCTATTCACATGCTCCACTTTTTTCTTTCTACTCGCATGTCCTCAATTCAAAACCATTCAGGTTTTTCCTCTTTTCCATGCAGTTCGAATGATGGTTCGCTTTCTACCTTTACCATTCTTAACGGCGTTATCTTCACGTCAGAAAAGAGGATCTGAATGCTAACGAAACCGTACTATCGTCAAGCACTCCATTGCAATTGTCGAATGATTAGCACTATGAATTCTTTTCGAGCGGCACACGATTTTCTCTACTTATCACAATATACCTTGCTAGTGATTATGTCCGGAAGGAAAGCTAGTTGCAGCCCGATCAGCGCTGTTATTCATAGCGTAGTCGCCCCAATATCATATCAATACTCTCCGCCCCCTGATCGGCCCGCTCGCCACCCCCCCCGCCCCCCACCCGCGGTTTCGGGTGTCGCATGATAGACTCAACTTCGGTAAGACGCTGTCGTCTTATGCTACTCTAACTCTAAGTAACATTTCTTGTCTTTTCTTTCAAGGTTCCATCCAACGGATATATCCCCCCCCCCTCCCTTTGATATGCCCCCACCGCTCTCCCTTTGATATACCCCCCCCCTTTCCCATTGATATACCTCCCCCCTCCCTTTGATATACCCCCCTCCCTTTGAAATACCCCTCCCCTCTCTTTGATATACCCCCCCCCCCTCTTGAAATGTCTTAATTTTGAGTACCAATTTTGTGTCACCAGAAGGCGATTTGAATTTTTATAATATAGTGAGATTGCTGGTTTCCCATACTATATACTATACTTAAGACGTTTTATTCGACGTCGTTCAACGACATTATTAATCCGCAGAACTTATTGATTCTATCGTTACAATATTCGAAAACCATCCAGCAATGTTGACGATTGCCGGATATGACATCTGATTCTCTTATATCTGGAGTGTCGCAATTTGATAAGACACTGATTCCTGCTCAGAATCAACAGATACACTTGTAGCCGATGGATCTGTCACTCGCCCAGTAAGTAAGATGAGGTCTTTGGTCGCGATAACTATCAGGAAAGGTTTGTTGATGACGAGGTGTTGCGCAGGCATCATGTTACCCTCAGGATTGTCTGTAAGCATAAACAGAAGATGCGCCGGAAATAAGAAACCTTCAACTGAAAACGTTGGAAACTCAAACGGAATATTGTCTCACCAACGATAGGCGTAGCTGCTTCCCCTATTTCAGCATCCAGTGTGACGAACGATTTGTGAAGCACTTCATTGATGTTTGGGGTTCCTCGTTCAAACATGATCTTATCAAAATTAGCGGCTTCGGAGAATGCAGTTCTGATACCCATCTGGAAACGTAATGTATTCAATTATATATTTAAGCAAAGAACTTTTGGTGACCGTATACATTGAAGTGGAGAACAATTTTGAATGAACATCAAACTAAGGAACAAGCATAGCTGCTGAAGGAACACGGTTAATTACAGGTACCTGCCCCCCCCCCCCCGCCCTTCCGCTTACCAAAACGGAACCCAAGATACGAGAGTGACAATTGATGATTACTTGTTACAAATTTCAGTTCGTGCGATTGGCAGCGGTCGGCTTCGCCTCGCGAGGCCAACTTCGCACTCGTGAACACCCCATCGCACTTGTATCGGAATATACTATTTCCTCATATAAAAAGAACAGGGAACAATGAAAAGAAAAAGGAATGGTGTTTGTTTGAAGAAACGGATTATGAGTCATGTTTGTTAGGGTTAGTTTCGTATTTTGCGTACTACGGGGGAAAAACATCGAAAAGTCGGAAATTTTCGGGATCCTACGCACGTATCTCGCGAAATACGAGAAAAATTAGAGTTTCTTGCCAGTGGTATATCCTTGACAAAAACTCCAATTCTTTGGTATCACGACCAATGGATTCCCACGGATATATTGCCATTCAGCAACATCGGAAGACAGTTTCTGCCCCCGTAGTGACAGAAAACGGATTATTAGCGATTCCCGCGGAAATATACGAAGAATCAAAAACGTATTTCTAGATTTGTTGAATAACCATTCATCTCTTCTGTAATTTCAGTGATTACCAAACGTGATTTCAATGATCGTAAATGTTTGTTAATCATTGAAATCATTCGAAATCAGTGAAATCTCGCTCCGCGGCATTTGAAGTCACTGTAGAAATTGCTCACTGAAATCAGTGAAATCACTTGAAATTACAGGGTCGATGATTGTATTTTGAAATCATGGTGTCATCCAATCCAAATGTGAATAGCCCCTCGGTCCACCCATACATCTAATATGGATCTAATGTATAAGAAGTCCAGATAGGTGCTGGTACACTAATATGTACAACTAAACTACACAATATATGTATGAGTAATCTAAGTCTGCATATCCTAGTAAGCTTTCAAACCTCCATTTTTGATGTGAAACATCTAATGCGGGACTTACGTTGGGAAAAAATTCTGCCTGGAACAGGCATTTCCAGTACAAATGTATATATAGATATACTCTACTGGTTACCCGTCGCCCCCTCTCTGCCATCGACGCAACGGCGATGCGCACAAGTTGTATGTACATATCCAGATACGCTACAGCGTTTCAAAAAAATTTGAAAAGAAGCGGAAATTTTTTTTAACAAATTAGAAAATTTTCGAAAGAATGTGGAAAAAATTTTAAAGTTTTCAATAAATTTTGAAAAATGTTGGAAATGTTTGGGACATTTAGAAAAATGTTTAAAAAATTGAAAAAATCTTTCGAAGAAAATTTTTTTTGGAAAAAATTTGGAAAAATTTTAGAAAAAATTTGGCTCATTTTAGAAAAAATTGGAAAAATTAGCAAAAACTTACAGAAAAATTGACAACAAAATTGAAAATTTTTTGCAAGAATTCAGAAGAATTTTCCAAAAATTTCCAATTTTCGTTGTAAATTGAGAAAATTTTGCTACAAGTTTGAAGAAATTTGGAGCACTGTGCTAAAAATTTGAAAAAAAAACATTGGCAACATTTACAAAAAACTTGGAAAAAGTTAGAAGTTAGAAATTAAATAATTTGCGAATTTTTAAAAAAATTGAGAAAGTTTTGTGAAATTTTGGTAGAACTTATCAAACATTTAAAAGAACTGAGTATTTGAAAACTTCCAATAATTCTCCAAGAATCGTCAAAAATTTTGGATCAATTTAGATCAAAATTAGTGTTTCCATGTTTCACATCTACCAGGTGTCCCATGACGCCTCACTTTCTTTATTCTATTCTAATCGACCAGTACCTCAGAAAGATGATCCTTCATTTTAAATGTGCTTTCAATTGTGAATTTAGGCACATATACAGACATCCTTTTTTCTTCAGTCTTCTGGAGATCCTCGAGCGTAAGGGAATTCATGTAGAAGCTCAATCTTGCTATAGTCCCAGTATCACTATTCGGCCTGATGATATACATGTAGGTCGCATTCCTTGGATTATCATTGTTCTGTATGACAGTCCAATAGAACATGAAACATTGAAGTATGAAAATATAGCCATACCGCATAGGTTGATAAAGCACATTTCACCTGGTTCAGAAGCTCTATGAACGTAGCATCCATGCCGGGAAGCTGTCCCGTTCGAAATAGTTTGGTTTGGTATATCATCGGTACGAATTTTACTTGTGTTCCACTGACATAGAAGGGTCGAGAGGCTAAATATGATTGGTTAGCTGGTACCTGCCATTTAATAAGAAATGATGCTGCGCTGACCACCAGGAGATTCGCTCTATAATCCAATTGATCTGCAAGATAATGAAGAATTCAAGCTGCATGACAACTGACGTGATACTGGCTGATAATCGAAATAGTTTTGCGTCAAATGTCGCCAATGTTTCTAATACTTGTGCGTTCAATGTTAAAAATGTTAAATGACAATACGAAAAATTAGGTAATACTGTTAGTCTGTATATTATTCTGTAAGCACTCAATGAGACTTCATCTACGATAGTCTTCACCTTATCGTATCTATCCTAAGCAGCACTGTTTTCATTATCAATCCCTACCTGTGGATAGCGAACGCTCACGGAACTCACCTTGATTGACGATAGTATTGATTTTGTCGCAACGAGTATCTTTGATCCAATCGTTCATCGCCTTTGACGCCATAATACGGTTCCCAAAATTTACATTTCTAGCGTCACCGTTAAATGTATTTTGAACAGTTGTTTGATATGCTGGTGTCAGGGACACATAGCGACCTAAAAACAGTCTACTTGCGATGCACAAGTGGCGAATTGCCTGTCGAAGAGATTAATAAGATTTAGGATACGATATGAGGGGTGGGAAGATGGTACATACATCAGCGTTTTTCGAATCGGTTTTCATTTATCATTTATACCTGTATGAATCATTTATACATGTATTCGTGATTTTGTGACATTTTATATGACTTACGCGAATTTTGGTACTAATCGTGTTAATACTTCTAGTGGTCAAGGACTCCGAAAGTGCGGTTGGTTTCTGCAGGTTGAGCACTTGCTTCAATTCGTTATCCGTTTGACCTTGGGCCCCATATGAGACCGTGGCTAGGCCCATGTAGAGACCAAGTGGGGCCGTTACGAAATTTCCCGTCTCAATCAATAAGGAAATCTGTACATAATATAAGGATGCGCGCAATGTGAAAATGGGATTTGCGGATATTTTCCATGTCTTACTGATGTCAATTGTATAAATTATAGTGATTATAGTGAATTATAGCAATTTTTAAAAACGGACAAGTTGCGGAAAAAAATTTATCTCAGTCCAAAAATCGAAAAAATTTTAATGATTCCAAAAATTTTAAACGAAAATAAAACTTTTAACAGTTAAATCATTTGACACATTTAATAATGACAAATGAGGAAATTGAAAAATAAAACTAAATTAAAAATTGCAAAAAGTTCAAAACATTGAAAAAAAAACATTCAAAAAACTTCAAAATTCCAAGAATTTCGAAATGTATTTCAAGAAATGAACTTTCAATAAAATTGAAGACTTACTTTGAACGAATCCACTGCAAACTTATTTGCGCCATCTTCTACAGTTTTTTGTACGAATTTATTATCAACAAAGGTCCATCCATTGGTAAATGGATGCAGTGAGATGACCGAAATTACGACGAAAACTATGGAAACAGGTTATTAGGAGTTCGTGTAATTGCACATATCAAATATTGAAAAAGGACGTAATAATAATGTTCACCTGCTTTCATGAGGACGGCTTGGCCAAACACGGATGTCGACTTCTCGAACAATGTTTGAAATGATATTGGACTCTTATACGTGGAATACACTACGCTAATGATTTCGTGACCACGTGACGAGATTCTGTAGGTATTACAGGAATTTCCATCGAACTAAATTTTTGGTGATATTGGATCACTGGAATCTGAACGCCAATCACGTGCTACGGATCATTGATATAATCATAGTATCGTCATTACTTTAATGAATCCGTCCACAGTCGCATTAAGCGGCTGTCGCTTGCGAAAATTTCCATATCCCCAAAAATATTTCCAAAAATTCTAATACTTGAGCGTAACTTTCCTAATGCTCCAAGTAGGTCGCACAGTTTATTTACGTACGTTATTCTTCGATACATTTTTATTTCATTTCCTATTAACTAACTCCTCATATGAGTATTCAACTGAGCCTCAAAATGTCAAACGAAAATGAAAACCGGGCCATTTCAGAGGTCCGTCTCTCCCTATCTACCATTTTTTTCTGGATCAGTATGAAATTTGAAGTGAAAACAATAGTTCAATTTTTTCTGTTGCTAGATTCTGCAACCAGGATAAATTAAAAGCCATGCATTTCTATATACTCCGACCTTGCTGTTGGCATACGCGTTTCCATCCTGCCAAACAAACCGTATTAAGAGCCATTTGCTCTATCTCCATCATTGAATCAAATTCTCGTCAAAAATGTGAGTGGAAATTTTTTATATGCCCCCACGCGTCACACTCACAATCCACTCGTTTGCATTTTTTATCCAATTGATTGATGTTGAACGCATCGTCAGTACTATTCACTTGATTGTTCCATGCGACAATAGTGAACCAATTGGTATTTCAGTGTATTGATAGGAGCAACACTTCTTTAATGCCACCATTAGCTATCCGGTCGCAATCAACATTCCGAAGTTATCCATGTGTATTTTCATGCACAAGGTCAATGTGGACATTTCGTGACGTCGCTTGAAGCATGAAAATGTGCTACAGTGTAGAACCAAATGATAGCTTCCACTAGATTATTGGTCATATTTTTATTTCAATAGATTTCTTTCCTGGAAATAACTATTTTACGTTTGTTTGTTCATATCTCTCCGATATCTCTTCACTCTATCTGCGACACATATCATGTATAGGAAAGATATTCTTCGGACTAAACAGATCGCTGGATGGCGAATAATAGTATATTGTGTCACAAGGCCGGCAACGGCGGTACTGCCGCAGGGGGGAAGCGCGCGGCGTAAGAGAGCGAGGCCCGCCGAAGGCGGGCCGAGCTCGAGTGGCGCGCCCCCCCCCCCCCCCTTCGACGATACCGCCGGGCGGCTACGTGACACATACTATTTTTTCGGATGCCTGTTCGGAAAGTTCGTGAATGAAGTTTTACCCCTTAAGTTTCGAATATTCTGTTGCTTAACACCGTGTAATTTTTTGGAAAATTTACCTCAAACACAATAATAATTAGTCAACTTGGATTTAATTGTTTTAATGAATATATGTAATTTTTACATGGGAAAAATATGTAGAAGAGTCTAAGGAAACGTTTTGGATTTTTCTTGGAACCCGATGCAATTCCATTGAAAAATTTCATTTATTTTTGGTATTTGTACAATTTGGAAAACTTGTATAATTTCTAAGCTTTTTAAAATTTTGAAACTGTTGAATTTTCACATTTTTGAAAGATAAAATATATACATCTATATTCCGTGAATTTTCTAGCGTCATCAAAATTCGAGATATTCAAACATTTTCAGGTTCTAATTCGAAAGTTGCCAAATTTTAAGTAAATGTATGAAAAATGTTGCTCAGTTTAAAACAAAACAGTTTGTTTCTAATTCTTTAAATTTTATGGGAATTTCAGAACAGTTTAGAGATTTTTCGTTCTTCAAAATTTGTGAAATCTGTAAAATTTTCAAATGTTTGAATATGCAATTAAATTGTGACTACACTGAATAAGATTTTCCCAAATAGATTCTTTTCTCTCCAATAGATTCTTTGCAAATAAATTCTTCATTTTTTTTAATAATCTGTTAATGGTTAAGGTGATCGGTAAAATAGTATTAATTAAGCGTGATTACTTGCATTTGCCGATGTAAATAATCGCATTAGTTCAATATTGCCTTTGTTTTTGTGGACTGTCAAACATGGGTCATTTGAATGATGCAATCAGCCGACGAGCGATTTTGCAGGTCTATATACATATACCCCCGTCTTCGGTTCTATTCGGGATTGCCATATACTCGTGTATTGAGCGTCAGGGAGGGGGTAACTTCAGGCCCGACCCGAAGACGGAGCTTTAGTAGCCGAAATTCAGAAACCCGGTATTGCCGCGTGGGGATCTGGAAATGGATGTGACGTCACGATTGCCAGAGCGGTACGGCAATCGGCTTGTATTCGGGATCCCCCCTAGCGAGCAATGACAAACTTTCCGAGGGGACGTCCGAAAAAAACAATTTTCTTTTTCTGCAAAACGTTTTTGTTGAGACAGCAAAATTACAAAGAAATCAATAACACAATGTTCACATGGATCAATTAATAATCAATAAAGATCGCTCCGTAATAGCGAAATGCGATAAAGCAATAGTCCAAATGGTTCCTGCCGCTTGACTTGAAACACACACACACACACACACACATTGATTTGACGTTTTTGTGGCAAAATATCTTACGCCTAAAACACTTCTTCATTTTGATTTATTGGAATTAGTGCCGCCACGCACCCTACACATTCACAACGATACAGAATAAATCGAGCAGCAGTTCAATTAAACAACCCACAAGCCCATCAGCCAGCTAATTATCGCTGAACTAACGTACGACCAAGTGGAATGCACATCCGATAATTGTTATTGACGTTACGATAAAGACAATCGTAGTTTAGGTATTGTTATTATGTCCACACTGTGATACAGGTTTCGAAATACAAGCAGCGAACAATCGCGATGTATCTCTGTCTCTCTTTATCTCTCTCTCGCGCTCTCTCTCCCATTCCCGATACACGGGTCCTTCCATAATGCTATTGTAATGCTAGGAAATTTATCAGGCAAAATTTCGGTTTGTGAACATAAGCACATGAACCAAGCTGTACGACTCCCGTTGAGCTCCGTAATTACACTCGTTTAACATTTTCTTTCATGCTACTTTTAAATACACACACACCCACACATCCACCTACCCCCACACGCACAGCCACCCACCCACCCAACCACACACACCCACCCACCCACTCACCCCCACATACCCACTCACCCCCACACACCCACTCACCCCCCCACACACACAGACACCCACCCACCCCCACATACCCACCCGCACACCCCCACACACCCAGCCGCACCCACCCCCACACACACACACCCACCCCCGCACATTCACCCACCCACTCACCCCCCACACACACACACACACACGGACACAATGCATGCCATGGTTCTTGTTCTATAATAGCTTCCCCATTTGAGAAGTTCCCCAAACCTGGCCATATGATAGAATCATGGATTCGGAACAACCCGATTTTTCATTTTTGCGAGCAATATAATAAAATATCAAAAATACGAATGAAAAACGTCCTTGATAATAAAGACATGTACGAAGCTAGAACCTGCGATGGGCAATCTTGCTTTCGTTGAATGCCTTCCAGTATCGTTCGATGGTCCCTGATCGTGTACTTTTGAGCATTCCCCAGTTGCCTTTTAGAAGACTGCTGGTTACAAAGGTGAGATCTACGATTGAGGTAGATGCCTCTGCCCTAATAAACGTTGGATCAGCACTGTTATTTAGTAAGACAACATTGAGTGTACATATGGCTTCAAGCAAAACTTTTCCGCTCTGGTCTAAATCCCTGCTATTCCAGCTCCCAGGGATCGAAGTCTCCAGCAATTACAACTAAGTACTACTGTGCATCCTGCACCAATCTATTTAAAAACCTCTCCAACTTCGTGAAAATGAGAAGTTAAATGGTGCACAATATCTGTACAAATAAACGTTTTTCAATTGATCTACTACATATACAGGGTGTCCCTAAACTGCGGACTTTTCTCGGGGGGGGGGGGTGGATAGGGGATGAAATTTGAAGTCGAAACTTCCATTAAGCGGACTAACGCCTGCCTTGCCATCAGTGGCGATATTTTCGAGCAGATACTTTAGAAAACACGAACGCAGCACACACATGTACCCCAAAGTCGAGGCAGCACTGTGATTGGCCGACGAACAAAGTTGAAAAACTCCGCTAGCGCGCGTCGGACGGCAAAATCGCAAAGGAACTTTCGACTCCAAATTTCATCCCCCATCCACTCCCTGAAGGCAAGTCCACACCCTAGGGACACCCTGTATAGGCTGCCTATCATGGACACCCTTTGCGGGAGTCTTTTGGATTGATCCCTGGTTGATTATTACTACTAGCGATACGGGCACCTTTGGTTGTCTTGAGTTTCTCTGCACAGAACACATACGGTCTACCGCAATCAGCCTGTTCATAACGCATCCGCACCTAACCCAGCATTTGAATGGGTCCAATTCACCTGTGGAGCTGGCGGCAAGGTATCCGTAGAGCCAGAACCTGGAGCATTCAAAGAACCTGACTACTCTGACCATGCTTCTTGCTATTTGATTCCTGTTGTCTAGGAGTCAACTTATAGCGGAAAACGTTTCTGGTCTTCTGTATGCTTCACCTGAGAATTTGAGCATTCAATAGTAAGCTTACCTGCCCGTCCGCACGCGTCAGAGTACAGAGAATGTCCTCGAGGATATCCTTTGGAATGAATATTGACTTGGCAAAAAACAAAAAATTCACGTTATGACACGTTGTGAAATCAAACAAGATTTTTATTAGTGTGATGTTCCCGTGAAACAATTCATAGCTATGGACAATTTCCCTAATTGACTGGAGACTAAAAGCGAATCCTTTTACACTCAGTTACAAGTTACAATATTGTTTTCATGAACTCACTTTGATCGATAAACTGTCAATGACCCTTAAATAACGTCAAAATCCACGCCTCAATTAACATCAAAATTGGAGTTCACATGCCCATTAACTTCACATCATAAACATTCTATAATTACGTTATAATGCGAATACTTACGCACGATTAATATTCCAACAATATGAAATTTGAAACTGTGAGAAAAGATTTAGAGCAGTTTCGCCTCGTTTTTACACCAATGACAATCGCTAGAATAAAATCCATATTTCTTATAGGTGAAACATAAGAGGTATCTGAACTCGAGGTAGAAGTTTGACTCCAAAATAGGAAATCTGGAGATTGCATTACCTAAATAAATGAATCACATATTTGTGTCTCACCATCTGTATGAGTATTAGAAATGTAAGGACTTATTCTGGGAATCCTACCGGGGAATATTAGTGCAACAGTGAGTGTCGCCAGTGGGAAAGAAGTTCTTCAGAAATGAGCGAATAGTTGTCGAGATTAACATAATAAAACAATTAAGAGTGTCTGAGCCTCGGGAAATGGGTGAGAAACTGTAGTAATAACGTGTTGGAGGTTAAAAGAAGGGACCATTTGTGTCTTACAGGTAATAGTACTTTCCATCAGAAGAGTTTGAAACCAAGCGAAGCACCCGCATGATGAATACTATTTTTTGACACAGACTATCCCAAACCGAGGTCAAGGGGATGGGAAGCGGGAGGGGGTCCAGGGGAGCAGAGCTCATTCAGAAGAACAAAATTATCTAAATATAAAATTGGAACAGAAACGAAAATTTCAACCGCAGCTAATAATGACGAGTGAATTAAATTGGATAAGAATGGCAATTAAACTCTTGTAAGGAATAAACTAATCATGAAAGAATGTTATCGAATGTGATATTCTCGGAAATGAAAACCTGAAAGAAATGACGATAAAAATATTCACCAAATATTTTTTTGGATAGATTTTGTTGAGTTTGGGATTTGTTACAATGAGACTGATTATACTGATTGCAATTAGGACCTATAGTTATATGCCAGATGCGTTCAGTGCCCACGTGCTTGAATCGTTCTGTTGCGGTCGCCGTCCCCGTGCCGAGAACCGAGGTTTAGGGGCGTCAGTGTTGAAAATTCCACTCAGGATAAACGAGAATGCTTGGCTGAGTGATATCGAAGACATGGAATAGAATTCAATGGGATGAATGTAATTAACTGTGCATAGGAAAAGGACATCACGAGCAAACGTCGATCAGACAAAACCAACATTTGGAATTCAATTTCGTACAATCTATGTGTATTTTAATAACGAACAAAAATCTGAGGGGTTAAATTTGGTCGAACAAATTTTTTTATTGAATTCACTAAAACTGAACAATTGATATACATATACAACTATTTTGTTAACAACCATGGATATTGTTTATAGGCGAATGTACAAAGATCCATTATTTCGATTCAATAACAGGTTTCCTATGAAATTGTATACTTTTCCGATAAAACAATATATTTGCACTTTATTCGCTACCAATATCTTTTACTCCTGAAAAACGATCATAGTGGTTTGGAATTACCTAAATTTTCGGCGCTAATTTTGCAACAAAAAAACTTTCGGTGACTGCTGGTCCATGATAATAACATAGACCGACAAAGTTTGTGCAAAAAAAGAGAAACATTGCGCGAAGGTTTGCTCTAACTTTTTGAATATGACATTGAATTTGATTTGTAATTTGTAAATTTGATAATTTGTCTGAATCGTCAAAATATATGTGCTATGAATTATAAATATTGTTCTCCGCGGTTACAATGGTGGAAAATTGATAAAGTTCGTAATACGTAGCAATTTCTCCCCACCCGGATGTTGTATTCCACAGATGGCACAGAGGGTTCATAGCGGATTCCTTAAAAGTTAAACACCCTCGAGGATAGATGGGTTAGATGGGTCTACTTGGTCGTCAAGTGGAAGCCGTTATCCAGTCACTCAGCTCCCCCTCCAATTACAACTGCCTCTCTCACCATTCTCGACTACCAGAAATGTCCCTCGGCCAAAGTTTACATGAGGAATTGCATTGCCGCCGCTGAGGCTATATCAAGTTCAGTTTCCCTCCTACTTTCTTCCTTTTCCATGAAATAGCTCTTGCCTTTTCCTTTCACTTGAAGAGCCCTCACCCCCCAAAAGTTCGCCAAACTCGTTGAGACTCCGCGGCCAAGTTGCGTCGAGGTCTACTAGGCGTTTATACATGCAGACTCCGACGGCTAAGCTCTCTGTGTACTCACGAGTAAGTAATCCCGTGTCGCATGTGTGAATTTTCGACAAGCATGCGCAACCGCACTATGGCACTCCAGGGAAAACTTGCCTCAAGTACGAAATCGGTGATTTTATGCATGTTGTTCCATCCCACCCTATCTGAATTTTTTAACTCAAATAGTATAAGTTTTGTGAGCACGGGGAAAAGTGGGCGATATGCGCGCTTAATCGACCGAATATTCCCCACCCTGATTTTTAACATCAAACATTCATATCCCTCTTCCCGGAGTTTGCAAACTAGTTCAACCATGCGGTTGTGCATAGGATTTTATATTTTCGTAATGTTTGTACTTATAAGGTCCAAATATTTTCCGACTTTTAAGTTTCCGATTTTCGGCAAGTTATTGTAGTGACCCCCAAATCATTTTTTTTTAACAAATGGATAATTAAGCTGCGGCACCTTGTATTTGAATGTCACACACGGAACGTTCCTTCCCCAAAATATTTTCTGGAGGCCGGGCGCAATGGTCGCCGGGGGGGGGGGGGGAAAGGGGTTCATCTTAATGGTGGAAGTCGGCCCCGGCCACATGGATGGGTGTCCAGTACTCCCTTACGATGAAATGCGGAACAGGGGCCGATGGTGAGGAGTTCAAAAGAGGGACCCGCAAACACACACACAAACACTGTGTTAATAAGCTTCGTCTTCAGTTTTGAGATACTGTGGCCTCACCTATTTCTCAATGCATCAGAGCCAAATTCAAGAGATTTTTCAAAAGAATTGAGCTGTGTGTGGGTTCAATATATGTTGTGGTCCATGTTATCTAGACGTTCCATCAGTCTCACATAAAAATTAACGGTGCTGTGAGATCCATTTTTACAAAGAACGAAACTATATGTATATCTCCTGAAAGATAAGGCATCCATCATCCGGCGAAATTTGACAGCAGTCTCCTGTCACCATGACACAAATAACTTTTTCCCCATATACTAGATACTAGTTCAGAATTCCTAGGAGCTATTCCAAAATTGTAATTTTATTCTGTTGAGCCAATTTCACAATTCATTAGTCGAGTAACTTGGTCTTCGTAAATTTATATGGAGCAGAATTAGTTATGAAATTGCTTATTACTTGATGACTCGGAAAACGACAAGAGCCTCTTGAAAGACTTCACAATTTCGAAATGAGGAAATAATGGATTACGAGGTCTCATAGAATTTTCCACCTCCATAAAATCATATAGAGATTTATGGCTCCATAAAAGCACGATGAAAACTGATGATTCAAGACGAATTTCTTGCTCAACGGTTATACTGGCATGAGATGTCATAAAATCAGGGATTGTTTCCACATGTCAACAGTCGACTGCAATTGGTCTGCGAGTCTCTATGCTTCGTGGAAGTGATCTCGTTACCTCTATTCTACTTCGCTTATTTTATGTCAAGAGGAGTCAATTTCTCGGGAACATGTGTGTCAGGATTTCGTGGAAACTCGGGCTCCTCGTTAGTTCAGTGAATACGTCGCTCTATGGATCATGTTTTATTGTCAATTATATAAACGTCACACTAAATTTTAGCTGAAATTTTAGGTTCCTAAAACTGATAAAAAATTGTGGAAAAGCGTAAAAAATATATTGCATAATTATTCGATAATTTCATCAGCTCCATATTGGATCTTTCGTCAAGAGCAGGGAACTTGTTTCAAAAATTTCAAAGGTTAAAAAATTTCGCCTTTCTATAAAATTTTCTACAATAAGAAAAAATAGCTATATATAAAAAATTGCGAAGATTATTTTATTAAGCTCTTATATTTATAACCCGTGAAGCGTCTCAACCAATTTTTGCCTTGCGCCTCAGCAACTTGGGCCCTAAGAGAACCCTAAATTTCCACCAATTTATCTCAAAATGAATCACAAAGTTTAACAATTCGAGGCCAAGTGGATTAAACACAGATCGTGATGAATTCTGTGGTTGGCGGAAATGTGGTAGGACGGACCGCCCGGAATCCGCGCGGTAAGATCGTATATCTGTGGAGAACGAGGGCTAATTAGATTTGGAATAATCGAGGATTGTAGAGCGTCTCAGTGATGCGGATGTGGTATGCTAGAATAGAACTTAGCATGGGGAAGGAAACGAGAGAGGGAGATAGGAGGTACTGCATTCTCGTCCGATAAAATACATTTCTAACGTCGACGGAATCCAAACGACGTATTTGCGCACTGGGATGTGCAACTCCCCAGCCAGGGGTACACTTTCACGTATGTATTCTGTTCCATTCACTGGGAATATCCTCCATTTCTCCATTCGAGATATCAGACACGAAACGAGATTATTCTTCTCTATACTGCAAAATTTTGAAGTTGTAGGTCAACAATCAATGGAACTGGCAGAATGACCGTGAAGCATCAAGGCGATGGCAATAACTGCCTTTTATCATTTTTCGCAAACTGGCTTATTCTCGAAATGAATCCAAGATTACTATGTTTTCGGTGGTATAGTCTAAAACAGGAGAACTATAAAATGGATTTTAATGAAATACCAACTAACTACAAAATTCGTGAAAATGCAGCGATGGCACCATTGGATGGTTGCTAGCAACGCCATTGGATGGGAGCATCTCAAACAGACGCGTTATTAGGTGGGTACAGAAGTAGCCAAGGTGAGGAGGCAAACGAATTCCAGTGGAAAATTTTTATGAAGTCAGAAATACAAACTAAATCGATCACGTGTACTAGTCGCAATTTCAATTATTGATATCACGCTTGAGGTTGTTCATCACAACGATTGCGTGCGTGTGCGTGTTATATTGGAGTGCCATGAAGATAGTATGGTGTGCTGATATAGGAATACCAAATCGAAAAGTTTTGTTTGTGTGTAACCACCACTAGTTTAGTTTCTCATTCACTATCTACTGCATATCAAGTACAAAAAAATAATGAACGACATCCTCTCATCACTATCTCCTGTTATTCAAAAATTATAATACCCAATTAAGGAAATAAAAACTCAATAGGGAAGAGCGAGCGCTCAGCTCAGTATGTATACGATAGGATTTTATAAAGGTAAAATTTGCAAAGTGGATATTCTCCTGATGTGTTCCATTCATGAAATTACATGAATAAATTCTACACGCATTCCCATACGGCCTCTGAACGCGAGCTTCTCTCATTTTCTTTCTTTGTAGCCTAAGAGCAAACGCCATCTGTACTGGCGGAACTGGGAGTCCCGAGAATTTACGATGTGCATGATGAGCAAGAGAAAAAAGTCGTTACATTAGAATTAATATTAACGAGTGATTACTTTAGGGTATTCTTATTGAGATGGAAATCATGATATATTCAAGAGTGAGAAGAATTACTATTTTATGAACTGTAGGTAACGCAAAATGACTTCAGAAGGTAGGAAACGTGACAGAATGTGGTATAATAGTCGAAATAATTTTTTGATACGGAAGTATTTCTGGAAAAACGGGAAACATCCTCTTTCGGATAAGGCATTCATTGAATAATGACGAACGGAAATAGTACATTGTGCGCCTCGCCGGGAAAAATACCGTTCCAGGGACAACGTGGTAGCAGTGCGAGCCTTCGGCTCCACGTCGTCCCTGGAACGGTGTTTTTCCCGGCGAGGCGCACATACTATTTTTCAGGACGTGGGGTGCTGGTCACTATAATGACATTGTAGCAAATTACATTGCTGTTCGACCACACAGCGATGGTTTCAGGAGTGAATTTAACTCATCTCCAGCTTGAGTATTCATTGAAAATCTCGTAATATAGAGTAGTTGCAGAAAATGTGATAGGGATTTTTTGAACTAGTTTTCTCTACAAAGAAGTCCCCATTAAAGTTTTTTTAACCCTTTAGAGGTCGCGCCTCTCCACCGAACGTAATCGGTCGCATGGTGAGCGTCGCGCAGCCCGTATATGTTTTTGATTTTGAGAAAAAAAAATCAAAATATACGTTCAGTTGTTAATTCACAATATTCTAACAACCAAGAATTATTATGATTTTTGGATTTAATCAAATGTGACTATTTTTTAGATTTCAAAAGTTAGTTCTACAAAAAAAGTCCTTATGGCATTTTCCTCAACTTCTCTAGATTTGAGGATTTTCATTGAAAGCTCAGACTGGAGATAAGTTAACTAATCTCTTTTTACCACTTCACTACTGGAATATTGCAGCAAGAATTGCAAGTTTTTCTAATTCGCCAGATCCAAATTTATTTGCTGGACGTCCTTATCGTATGAAAGGGGTATCAGTATAATTTTTTTAAAGCGTTGACTGATTACCTTGGAGTCTTCTTCTTTTCCTAAATTGATGAAATCTTTATTTCGTATAGTTCTACATATATTATAAACATTAGCTGAACATTCATTTGTTAAACATCAATATTGTCTTTCTCTTTTCAGCGTATAACCAATGTAGTCACTTACTTAAATTATCTTTGGTTGAGCATGAATAGATCAACTAGGATAGTGCCAAATTTAAATGCATAAAATATAACCTGCCAAGAATTACCTTTACATGAGCAATTATCTGTATACAGTTCATACTGAACATTATTTGCAGTTTTTGGGAGATGTACACATATATCAACAGCAGATTTTTATCAGTACGTTTGAATCAGTACGTTTTTAGTGGCAAAGATAATTTTTCAAATTATTGCCTAACGTCTAGTAACATTCGATTCACTTTATAATGCATATTAATAATCGTCGGAGGTTATTAGGTAATTCTAACAAGCATAATTCGAAATGAGTATAAGATAAATAAAAAAATTATCTTAAAAAACAGCCACTGTTCATCTCTACAAGAAATCCTATTGCCATTTTCAGACAAATCATACAATATCTGTGTTTTTGTTTTTACTCAAATAATCTTCTAAGATATGCAAATTTCAGTCCTTATTTTTATAAAATATATTTGATACAGAAAATTCCATAAATTTTCACCGACCCAACATAGAGAATCATTTTCAGGCATGCAGAAAATCTTTTTGTGTCGAAAATCTTCTTCATAAGAAACATAATATATGATAAGAAATCTTCTTCACAAGAAATATATATCATAATATTCGAGAGGTTTCGCGCAAAAGTGAAGATAATTTTCTAATATGATTTTAATAGATTTTTCAACGATCTCTAAATTTCCAACAGAAATCAAATCGAATTTTTGGGAGAAAAGCGCTGGATGTTTTTGTTAAATTCTTTCTATGCATGAAAAAATATAATAAACTTCAAAAACTCAAGTCTTTCATTCAGCGTTCATGTGGAAAATGAAAGAAACTTCGTCGACGAAGATACTCAGATCGTTATTTACATTCTAGATTTACTAGGTTTTTCATTATTTAGGATAGAAGTTGATGGTACCATAGTTATGAATTGTTATACTTGGAAAATCATTTAGATTCAACCTGCGATCATTCTGCACCTGAACATGTCTCATGTTTATATTATCTGGACATGAAGCATTGGCGTTGGCATCCTGATTCTCTTTATTATTGTTCGAATTGTCATCAGCTGGTCTTGTGATGGTCTCGGGACAATTTCGTGGGATTGTGTAACGGGTGTTATTATTGAGATCATCCTGAATTGCCTGTGCATTTTGTGCTATAGGCACCTGCAAACTCGAAGCTCCGATGAAACCGATAGAATTCCTCAACTTCTCACTAATCAGCCTGTTAGTGCGATTTGATTTTGACACATAACCTTGGGCCACTGTCGGCGAGTTCCATCCTCCTGCTCTTTGAATTAGACTCATACTTGCACCTGCATCATCAAGGATCGATGCAGAGATGCGACGAAATGTATGTCCTGTGTACGTGGAAGGTGATTCGAGGCCCAGAAAAGTCGCAATCATTTGAGGCATTTTGCCGAATGTATGTTCTCCCACATTTTGGATCGAGCATTTTCCCTTATTGTATCCAACAAAGAAATGTGAGGTTTCTGCATGCTCTGGTCTTAAATCCATATATTGTTTAATGATTGGGTAAAATTCTCCATCCACGACGAAAGTGCGATCAACATCATTCTTTGTATTCAGTACTCCGAATTTTAATTCTCCTTTCAAGGGGGTATCTTCGACATTTTCCATTTTAAGGGAATGAAGTTCATGTTTTCGCATTGTGTCCATCACTCCCACAATTAAAATTACCTGAAAAAAAAAATACAATTTTTATTGAAAATTTAGGAACACATGAGAGGAAATTGAACTAGCTATGAAGTATGCATCGTTTGAACAGAAAAAAATGAAAATTAAAACTTGACGGTGTTTGAGTACCAGAAAACAAAGTGAGAAAATTCTGAAAAATGAATTTTTTTCACAGTGAAGCAATTCGCATTTTGAATCTGCCCCCAAAACTCTACATCGCTTTAAAAGTTTTTAAACGGGATAGTCCATTTATAATTGTCGAAATTTAGCAGGAGCTTTTCTGGGAAAACATTATTTTCCGATAAAAATCGTTAAAAAAGTAGTACAATCTTGAAACTCTGCAATTTACTATTTTCCGGTGCCAGATAATAACAGTTTGAATATCAAAAAATTTCGATAGCGTTTTGAATAGTGAATGAATTGACAATTATTAATGACAGGCTTGGGTCCACAGAAATTGAATTTTACATTCTGATTCCATCTATTTTTCCTCCTCTCTAATGCTCAAACATTCCTAACCAAATTCATTTGTTGATAAAATTATTAATTTTACGGCAGTCTTTAAGGATGTTTGTCTATTTGGGTAGGACAAATCACGGTCAAAATTAGGTTCAACATTAAATTACTGTGTACCTGACCTCTCTTCAGGGATCAGAATTTTATGACACAATTGGACTTATACTTCAAATCCCATTACTATGGCAAAATATTGCAAATTGTTGTCACCAATTCTTAATTAATTAATTAACGAAAAATATTTTTAAAATTTGTTATATTCAAACTGTATTTATATAACATCAACAAAAGGTAGATTCCAAAGTTTTAATATCACTTTTATGGTTTATATAACAAAATAACACTTTTTTTATAACAATTGTCTAATCTTCTCCAAAAAATTTTACATTGATTTGAAATTTCGTGAGTATATTTAACATGTGAACTTCTAGACCGTGTATTTTTTCAGAATATCATTTGATTTTTCTTTTTTGTCAAAATTTATGTAAATAATGGCTTTTTGAAAATTGAAGTTGGATTATCTCGTTTTTTTAATCGATTTGAAATTGCTTGGATAGACTTCAGATGTACACTACGTTACTGTGTAATTTTTTCAGAATTTTAACACCATTTTTCCTCTAATGAACGAACATTCTTAAATGGTCAGCATTATGTTTGATTCATTTTTTGAGATTTTTTGTTTGCTGTTTTTTTGTTCTAACGAAATTTGCGTGCCAAAATTGAATTGCATTATATTGTTTAAAATTACCTTTGTCAGGAGGTAGTCAAGATCGGGAGCTTTGTTCAGAAATTCTTCGACTTGCTCGGGCATGAGAACTTGAGCCTTCTTGGGCCTGTAACCAACTTCATTCCTTTTCAAGAATGCAATCACTTGCACGTAATTCTTCAGGTTCACATTGTGTTTGATTTCCATTTGTTTTTTCTTTATACCTCGGTCGAAAGTACGTATATTCGTCATCGATTTCGAAGCAGAAAGTCCAAGATTCGTGCATCGATGAAACGACGCGTACGCCATCTACAACAGCGGGACGAAACTTTTTTTTCCGCGCATCGGTGCGTGGGACTGCTGTCAGTCACTAGTCATCACCTCTATCTACGATAATGTCAAATGTAACCTCAAAACGACTTCTTTGCAATTAATGAAATATAAAAAAAAAATTAATTAAGGCAATGACGTCCAGTGATGAGTCGATGGACGAGGAGGAGCTTCTGAGGGATTTTGATGCAGAAGCACGATTGATAATCGAGACAGAAACATTGCCAAAGAAGTCAGCTGATCGCTATAAATTAGTTTACGATACTTATAAAAAATGGCAATTGGAACATCAAAATTCTTTGTCACAGTCAGATGAAGCTAATTTAGTGATATATTTCAAAGACTTGAGTAAGAAGCTGAGACCTTCAACACTGTGGAGCATTTGGTCGATGCTGAAAAAACATTGAACACGAGAGATAATGTCGATATTAGCAAATTTCAAAATTTGAAAATTATGACAAAAAATAATTCCAAAGGTTACAAGCCGAAAAAATCTGCAGTGTTCAAATGGGATGACATTGTAAATTTCATCAGCAATGCATCAGACTACACATATTTGATTTCAAATGTTAGTAATTACCTTCATTGTTATTTCTTATTTATTTATTGATTATTTTATTATACTCTTATTTATGTATAATTATTCATATTCTCATAATAATTTAAGGTTATCCTCGTATTTGGGCTTTGTGGTGCTCTTCGCTGTGATGAACTTATGAGACTGAAAATGCAAAATGTAGAAGATCTTGGTACAAAGTACCTTGTTTCTATTGATGATACCAAAAATGATGTTCCTCGCCAGTTTATTATTGGAGAACTTTTTTATGAAAAAGTCAAGCAATACACATCAATGAGATCCAATTTTTCATTTATCGACCGATTCTTCATACAATACCACAATGGAAAATGTCAGCAACAGGTCATTGGCAGAAACAAGATTGGAGAAACACCACACTCTATAGCATCTTATTTAAATCTACCTAGCCCTAAATTATACACTGGCCATTGTTTTCGAAGGACTGGTGCAACTTTGTTATCCAACTCAGGTGCTAGTACAACTATGCTCAAACAACTAGGAGGGTGGAAGTCAACTGGTATTGCACAAGGTTAGTCATTTATTTATTCAACTAGATTGCTAATATTGAATTTTTACCATTGAATTGATTATATTCAAAATTGACTCTCTATTAAATATCCAAGTAATACGTATTATTCAAAATGAAAAAGCGTTTTATCTATGAAAAATTTATTTTGTTAATAGGGTATGTGGAAAATTCATTGAAAAATCGGCAAAATATTTATGAGAGAATAACACATGCATCGAAATCAGCTCAAATTGATCTTCAACCATCAACTAGCTTATCAACAAACTATTGTTCAGCTACAACAACAATGACAGCCTGTGAGAAAAAGTTTACAAATGAAGAAAAGCATGACAACTACTTCTCTGATGAATTTGCGATTAATGAGGAGGAGTTGGCTGAAATTGATAAATTGCCTCAACCTGAAATTTTTAGTAAACCGATACCTGCTTTTCCAACTGCCAACAGCAAAACAATACTTGTGCCACGTAATAAACAATCGACACTTGCTACACATTTTTTGAAAAAACCACCCATTACAGTTTTTTCAAAAAAATCAGAAAATAAACCACCACGAAATGACAATCAAATTGCTGCAAGTGGAACTTCCGATCACATGAATAAACAAAAATGGGAATTTTCATCTCCTAATCCATTTACCGTATATGAAAACTGTACATTCCATGGAAACATTGTGAATAATTATTATTTGAATGATGATGATAAAAAAAATTGAAAAAAAATGTATAATTGTGATCATAAAAACATATTTTGAAGGTTAATTTTCTTTGCCTTTCTTTTTTATGTTATGCCTGCCCCCGACCAGCAGCACTCGCTTCGCTCGTGCTGCAAATGTCGGGGCAGGCATCAGTATCTATAACACAAATTATGAATTTTCGTACTTTCGACCGGCTATAAAGAAAAATAGTATACACCACACGGGCAGAAGTTTGAAAGCCCTGAACTGCGCGCCATGATGCCCTCGGCTTCGCCTCGCGCATCATCGCGCGCAGTGCAGGAATTTCATACTTTCTGCCCTTATGGTGTAATATACTAATTTTTAACATCGAATACATGGACCACAACGTTTTTGGAGAGCAGTTTCCTCCCTCTGCCAGTCCACCAAAATAAGCCATGAAAACTTTCTCATCAAAAGCTGTGATATTCTTAATTTTTCTCCACTCTAAGAAATTATTGTAACATTTATCGTACTTCGCCTTCGACTTTTCGGGCAAAGTCTTTTCTGCATGATACAGTGCCTGTTCAGCGATTTCGGCAGGTAAATCTGAATCATTACCGTCCAAAAATTGCTGCACATAATCTTCAGCCATAATTATTCAATTTTAATCAATTCAATTTTATAAATGAATAAGAACTCGAACAATTCATGATGTTGATTGGATCTGGTGATTTTGAGGTTAAAGCACGACAGAATTCTCCGTTATTATAGTCACTTTGTTCGTTCAAGGCGCGCACGTATGCCGCGACAAACCCGTAGAAAACTGCGAGAGCCTGGAAATGGTAGTGCGGACCAGGACGAGACTCTTTTCCAGGCTCTGACGGAATTTCTCGGGCAGTCTGGAAAACGACCAGTTTGCAGTCACAAAATCGTCTGGAAAATGGTGGTTTTCCGCCCCCTAGTCCGGAAATAGTATATTTCCAGGCTGTCATTTTGGGGATTTTTGCTCGCGCAAAGTTTGCGCTCGAGGCGAAGCCGAGAGCAGGCAATGACGCGAGCAAAAAATCCCCACAATGGCAGCCTGGACAACATTTTTCCGTACCCCCTTGTACTTTTCCTCGTTCGGGAATTGGTATTAGCCCTGTTCCGAACTTGGAAAAGTAAAAGTCACTACGGAAAAATGTTGTCCAGGCTGCCATTGTGGGGATTTTTTGCTCGCGCCATTGCCTGCTCTCGGCTTCGCCTCGAGCGCAAACTTTGCGCGAGCAAAAATCCCCAAATTGACAGCCTGGAAATATACTATAATTCACTAAATCTCGACTATTCAAGGTATTTTTAATATTTTGAACCTCATTTTAATATAACAGTGTGTGAGAAAGGTATCGCACAGTGAGTTCAGTTTTAGCTTCATCTTAGGAGTTTTTTCGAAGCTCGGTGCTCTAGAGAACTTGAGTCAATCTCAAAATATAAAAGTACTTGGGTCCCGTATCACATGTGCTGACACAAGCTCGCATATACACATTTTGCAGAAGTTCAACTTTATATGATACGAGAAGTTACGGGAGAGCGTTACAACAATCCACGAAGCAAACATCAATAGTGATGGTCGAGGTGATGGTACATCACAAATATCCCGCGCGGACGACCCTCAGAGGTGAAAGTTTGCTGTTGGTTCCAATCAGGTTAAAGCCCTAGTGGCTTGCTCTCCGTCCGAATAGTGAGTACTCTGACATATTGGGTCAAATAAAGAAGAATCAAGGTATTTATGCGGCTAACTTGTGCGTGGATAAAATGCCTCAACCAGCCAAAGGAGATGTTCCTTCAGTCCTTTGGAGAGGAAAGAAACAACCATCAGCGAGGAACAGTACTGATTGGAGTACGTGGAACGAGGCAACGCTCCTTCTCTAAAAATCAAGTATTCGTGATTAGTTGCAGTCGATGTTGGGGCCTACCTTCCATCAGAGTTTTTCACACGATTCTCATCGTCGGAACAGTAACAGCGGCATGGGACGCGGCAAGTGCTTTTGTGACGGAGGTGCTGAGGGAGCCGTCCTGCCAGCGGCAGCTTAGGAAACACGTAGAGGGAACCAAAGATATTCCTATTATCTAAAGTCTGAAGGAAGAGCTCCAGCTATTGTCTCCTAAGCAGAGAAGTGATGCTTCGCCGGAGTCCCGTAGTGATATGGGTGCCGTGAAATAAAAGAAAGGTTCTACTCGCCTGCTGAATGTGGCGAAGCAGGAATTGTTTCTTGTTAACTTTCCGATCTACGGAAGTTATTGTAATGACCCCAAAAATGAAAAGTGCCAGATCGATGAAATTTTCACGTTTCTCGACGTTTTGCATCATTCTGAAGTGATTTCAGAGAAGTGTCTGTGGGTCCGTATGTGGCAAAATTTTTCGTTTACGTTTTCTCGGAAACGGATAGTGCGATTCGATTCATTTTTTTTCAATCGTTGCGTCTCCGTGTAACTTAGAGCTGATTAGATTTTTGATCGAATCCATCGAGTAGTTCCCCTGTTTTTGAGAAATTCATGTTGAGCAGAAATCGAAAATAGTGATAATGAACGTTCATTCACACAAAAATGTTGTAATCCAGGTACTCAATGTCACAGTTGAAAGATATAAGCATATTTTATAACTGATTAAATTTGGAGTAAAAGTAGTCCAGTACTTATATTGTTAGTAACGATGTCAATTGTTTATAATGTTCTACTGCATAAACTATTAGTTAGCGCAAAATTCGTATAAGAAAAGTTGTTTGCCATATAGAAATACGTATTTTACGTAGAATGCCTTTTTTCGATAATTTCCATAATTTAAGAGGTATAGCAGTCTCCGCAATGATGTATGTAATAAGTGAACGAATGGACCCAGCGCTGTCATGACGGTCCCAATCCAAGCGTTTTCATGCAAAATCGAGCAGATCACATTTTGGATGGCATTTGTGCAGTATATGCAATGTTATTAGCAATTGCAATTGTTTATTCTGTTCCACTGGGTAAAACATTAAAGTTTTTGTTTTGCAGCCGCATCCTTATTGGCGTCTCACTATCACTCAAGTAACACTCATAAGTCTCATCCTCATGCTCACCATGCGTCTACTCAAGTATTCATAATTATCTGCTTCATAAATGAGTCAGTTTGGAATTCTCAAATAGGTATGTTTTCGTTATGATAATAACACGGGTCAAACTGATTAACAGTAGTATATTGGAGAAGAATAAATTTAGTAGGTTGTGCTGAAAATCCAAATCGGGAAGTTTTGTTTGTGCCCCGAGTGGGGTATACACATGCACACAGCACTAGTTCATTTTTGCGTTACATCGTTGGACATTTCATTTGTCATGAGGG
Organism: Asobara japonica; assembly: GCA_026005395.1. Lineage (NCBI taxonomy): Eukaryota > Metazoa > Arthropoda > Insecta > Hymenoptera > Braconidae > Asobara > Asobara japonica. The sequence continues at coordinate 1,460,548 of BQMI01000334.1, forward strand.
TATATCTAAGAAGAGGCAAAGAGGAGGAAGGAAGCACGAAGAAGGAGGTTGGGTTCCTCTTTACTTTTCATTGGCAAAGGAATAATAATAATCCCTCGTATCCTCTATTTCATATCGAATATAGTAACTGATAAAAGCGTGACATGAAGTTTCATTTAACCAAAAAATTTCTCGACGTTTTGCCCCGGACTTCCAAATAAATTAACACCGCCGAAATTTTCGTCATTAACTTCAATTGTGAAACCAACTTTCGGAATTCTGCATTAAAATGAAAATTGTCCATGTGATAGAAGTTTACCGATAAATATACCTCAAGTTTCGATACCGTCCTTACTATTCCTTGAATAATGGAACGAAAATTGAATGAGGGTAATGATAGCTCGGTAAGTATCAGAATGGAAATCCCACTTTTAGCGTAACCCGAGGCTAGTAGTGGTAGGTAGTAGTGTGGTACCCCATAGAGAAACCTAACACCAACCCTTCCCATGTATATATGAATTTTACGCGGAATGTGTCAACACCATCTTCGTGCCAGGGGCAATCGGGAGATGAAGAGAATTTATGAGCGAGGATATATGAAGATATAAAAAACAAATTCTGAAAAACCAAGTTTTCCATTGCTTACTACTATAGATATCAGTTTTTCGAAATTTGAGGAAATATTATCAAATAAATGACAAAAGAAAAAACATTGACAATTTCTTTTCTCACTTTCAGGTAATTAAGATAACTCCACCCGGGAAGTTAATAAATAACCCTATGCAATTACATCTGAATAGATCAAATGAATTCCCAGATTTCATCAAACTCTGATGCCTTTTTCCCTCGACTCCACTAGTTGTTAGATTCACCCCTTGGGAGCCACCCACCCAATTTACCCATACAAATAGCGTCATTCACCGTGGTAGTACGGGTTTGATATTAAACGCGTCATTACACGAAATAATGAAGCAGGGTCGAAATAGGCCGACGGAGGGCGCGTCACAGGCACACTTCACTGTCCCCTCTATGTTTCCCACGTGTACCCATCTCTACTTATTCATTTCCTTTGTTTTTCCAGCTCCCCTAACAGTATACCCATATTTTTCGTTTCATCTTCGATTTCACAACTAGTCACAAACAACTCAAGACAATTGAAACGGAGTACTCAGGGAAAAAAAATTGTCGTCTGTGTCTATTTGCACCCCTTTGGGAATCACAAAAAAACTTTGCTATCTGTAATTTTTGTTTGGCCTCTTTCCGAGCTGTTTACGAAAATACGATTTATCAAATTGGACTGACAATAACTCCCTGAAGTCGCGAAGTTAATCATTATTTAATTTGAATATGTGAAGTAACTTAAATTCATTATAATCATGAATTTATTTTTCCCCATTTTTTTTTTACATTTGTACACAATTATTGATTTACATGTAATCCTATGCTTACAAATTAATTATAACAATTTTCATCAAGTTTCCCGGATTTATCAAACAAATAAATGACAAAGTTCGGCAAATGGAGTTCATCCTGTCATCATTCATAATTTTGATAAATTCATTCCACTCCACCCACAAATTGGTGTCCGCTATGATTCACAAATGATTAATTAAAAAACGACAAAATTAGTTGATCCCCGCAATTCAGCCATGAACATTTCCCACCCCCCGCCGCCTCCCCCCATTGTTGTTTGCCCATAAAAATTTACCCACGCGATTGCACACCGCCATCAAAATCTCGTTGGCGCACACATCCACCTATTTTTTCGCGTATGGCCCCAACAAAATATCGAATTCCCGTTATTTTTATCCACACCCTGGGGGAGTACTTCACGCCATACTTCCACTTCCTCCATCCTCCCCACCCTTTTTCCGTTCGTTTTCAGCGAGCCCTACACCGGGTCTACCCGTGCCGGGCTGTTTCCACTGAAAAATCGATCATTTGCGAATAAAGTGAAATTAAAATATTTTGCTTTCCAATGAATGGGTCATTACTATTAATAGAAGACACCGTAATTGTGAAAATTGAAATTTTATATATTGAGTGTAAAATTGTATTTAATTACACAAAGTGGAATTATCCACAGCAGTTACGGCTATAAATGTTGGCAATTATTTACAGCTTTCAATGATCGTTAATTTCAAATTTTAATGGCACGTGCATCAATATCGATGGATATCCATTACATTACCGCTTTCTTGCACCGCTTCTGAGATATATATTGAAGCATATCCTCGACATTAAAATATCCCCGTGAATTGGGGATATTTCTACTGTGGGTACATCTTTTTCTACATTCGGGCGCACAATATCTCTGCTCCGGGATCGAAATATCTCTGATTGGAGGTGGAAATATTGCCCAATCAGAACTAATGCATAAGGAGGCTATAGGCCTAGCCTTACCAAGGCTGTAAAGCTTAGCACACACGATTGTTGGAATGAATGTTTGGGACAGATCTTGCAATATAATCCCCCGACTGTTTCCTCCACAATGGAGACTAACTGTGCAAACCATATGGAGCATTGTCCAATCCAAATCCCGACATAGACCCCGCCAATTCGGAAATGGAAGATCTCCGATTTCTCCACTTAGCGATAAGATATTTTCAATCCAAGGCCACAATATTCTAATATATAATATCTCCGACGCGGGTATATAATATTACATCATGGATCGATGCTATTTCATGTCGCAACAGCGATATCGTAGCCCGTCTGTGGGATATTTTATCCCACATCGAGAATATTTTATGCCGGCGTTCGGCTTAGTCCATCCCTGCCTGCAAAATATTTGTACCCCGTATCGGGCATCTACCGCCGCGCCGAAGACATTTAATCTCCCGTCAGGGAGAGCATTCATCCCTAGATCCGGTATATCCCAGGCCCGCATCAGGGATATTTTTTCCGTACACTGAGTAGTAGGGTGCAGCATCATCAAGAAATTTTAATTCATGCAGATAATACCTAGCTCTGCAATTTAGAGCAATGTTTAATAATGAGTCAATTTGCGGTCGTAGTATGCTTCAATTCTAATCATGGTTTAACTGAGCTTTTTTCTTCATTCTTTCCTGTTTTTTTCCTCACATTGCTCTTTTTTCCCAAGTAATGCACATGGGTGGGACCATAGCCTCCAGCGGTAAATCTCGAGTTATCCCGTAAATCTCGAGTCGAATGAATATTTATGGTGATTATTAATGGGAACATGGGGGATTATTCGCCAGTGGTACAGGTGAGCGTGTGGAGGACATCACATGGGTGGAAAAATGGTGAAAAAAAAGGGAATAATGCACCATGTGGTCCCAGGATTTCACTTTGGTTCTCTCGGCGCCATTAAAGAGAAAATGCCTGCGGCCGTGTTGCAACGGGCTTTTCGTAGCTTTTTCAGTATTTATGGCACGCTCGTGTCCCGCTGCTGGCCAAGCCCCCACCCTTGGAGATTCGACCGCGAAGGACATGCGGTAGGTATGTCCTCTATGTCCGTCAGTGCGTCGTTAACGACCTTTGCGATGGACATGAAGCGAGTCTGAAATTTATGAAATTTACACGGGAGATTTTGATACATTGTGTTGGTAGCCTGGTTGGGTTTCCTGACTGAGCATAGCAGGGCAGTAGACTGAGAAGAAAAAATTCTGGTTCAGCAGTGGTGGTTCTGACTAACCATAGGATGACGCTGCTGCAAGTGATGTTGAGTGAATGGGTATTATTAAAATCTAGCCAGTCCCTTCAAAAGTTCAACTAGTGGTGTGTACATGTGTGTGCCCGACTCGGGGCACAAACAAAACTTCCCGATTTGGTATTTCAGCACAGCGTACTAAATTTATTCTTCTCCAATATACCCCGGTTAATCAGTAGTGTTATACTGAAAACTTGCAGATTTGAGAATTCTAAACTGAGTCATTAATGAAGCAGATAATGATGAATATTCGAGTAGATGCATGGTGAGCATGAGGATGAGACTTATGGGCCTTACTTGAGTGGGAGTGAGACGTCAATAGACGATAACTTTAGTATTTTACCCAGTGGAACAGTATAAACAATTGCAATTCTTAATAACATTGCATATACTCCACGAATGTCATCTAAAATGTAATCCACTCGATTCTGCACGGAAATGCTTTGATTGAGACCTTCATGACAGCGCTGGATTCATTCATTCACCGATTACATACATAATTGTTGAGACTACTATACCTCCTTAATTATGCAGATTATCGAAAAAAGGTATTAGACATAAAATACGTGTTTTATATGGGGAACAACTTTTTAACTTCCCGATCTTAGGGAAGTTATTGGTATGGGTCGGAAAATCGAAACTGGAAATTTCACTTGATCTACTCGTTTCATAACCCCCAGAAACGTTTCCAACCATTTTAAGCGAGATGTTTGTCTGTGTGTGTGTGCGTATGTGAGCAAAATTTTGTCGAACGATTTCTCCTAGACAAACTATGCGATTTGGGTTTTATACTTATTGGATAGCTTTCCGCCTAACTCAGCCCTGATTAGATTTTGAACATAATCGACCCAGCGGTTCTATAGTTATTAACAAATGATATGTTTATATCGCTGCATCGTGAGAAGGATTGAAGACACGCAAAAAATTATCCAATCAAATTTGTTCGACACACAAAAATACATATTTCATGTTCTATAACTTTTTTTGCTGAAACCGATAGTTCATTGTTATTAACAAATTCAATTGTTTATATCGCAAGAACGGATAGAGATACGAAAGAATATGTTGAATGGAAGTTGTTCCACAGGTAAAAATACACATTCAATACTTTATGACTTTTTCGCTAACACCCATAGTTAATTGTTATTAACAAAATCGATTGTTTATATCCCTTGATCGCGAGAATAATTAGAGATACGGAATAAAGTGTCCGATGAAAGTTGTCCCACATGTAACAATACAGATTTAATGTTTTATAACTTTTTTTTCTGACACCGATAGTAATTGTTATTAAGAAATTCAATTGTTTAGATCGCTCTATCGCAAAAACGGTTGAAGATACGAAACCAAGTGTCAAATGAAAGTTGTTCCACACGTAAAAATAAACATTTGATATTTTATGACTTTTTTCGTAACACGTTAAATAACGCTATTAACGAAATGGATTGTTTATAGCGCTCTATCCTGAGAACGATTAGAGATAGGAAACAGAGTGTCCAATGAAAGTCGTTCCACACATAAAAAGCCACATTTGATGTTTAATGACTTTTTTTTGCCAACACCCATAGTTAATTGTTATTAACAAATTGAATGGTTTATGGCGCTCTATCGCGACAATAATTAGAGATACGAAATGAGGTGTTAAATGAAAGTTGTTCCATACGTAAAAGTACACATTTGATTTTCTGACTTTTTATGTTAAACCTCATAGTTTTTCACAAATTGAATTGTTTATCTAACTCTATTTGGGCAATCTCTTTTCCAACTTTTCTCTCTTCTATATTTTAAGAATTATGAAATTTCGCATAGTTGGTAATTTTGAAAAGTTTAAAACATTCACAATTTGAGACACAAACCGAAATTTTGTACATATAAGGGGGAACGATCGGGAAGTTATTGGTTCGACCCGTAGAGGGTCAAACCCACATCCCGTTTATCTGATATAAATTTTGCGCTAACTCTAATAGTTTATGCAGTAAGACATTATAAACAATTGACATTGTTAATAACAATATATGTAATGGGGCAATTCCATCCAAACAATAATCAGATCTAAGTTACATGAAGACGCTTCGGTGGAATCATTCAGTAAATCGTGAACGAAAAATTTGAGCACATACATACCTAGCTACATACACACACACAAACAGACATTTTGTTTTAAATAGTCGAGAAAGGTCAGAAATGCCATGAAACGTGGAGATCTGATGGAAAATCGATTTTTCATTTTCGGGGGCAAAACAATAACTTCCCCTATCGAGAAGTTACAAATTCAGTGTTTACTGGGTTACGCGCAGAACTCAGCCTGACTCTAATCACCTGAAAGCGCCAGGTGTAGCAAAATACAATTTTTTAAATCCACGTCCTTATCTCAAGACGATGGGGTGGTGATCTTAGAAAATATTTCTATCAGTATTTTCCTATAAATTACTTGGCATCCAAGAGTTCGGTGGGAAACGCCTACCAGGACGCGTATATACACCCGTTCCTGTGCAGTGTTCCAGCGAAACCGTTCCATTTGCCTCCATCATAGTACCTATTTCACATATATCCTTCCCCATTTCACTTCCGCCCTGATAATGAATGGCAATTTTGAATAATTGCCCGCGTTCTCCAACTATCTACCTACTTTTATTGATGTCATAGGAGGTCATCTATCTACCGAACTCGGAATAACAACTGCATCGGCTGATGACAATATCAATACCCAAGTTCAGCACTGTCCATGTAGACAACTTGCTCCCCAGGGGTGACGGGCGATTGGAGTCATGTTCCAAGAAAAAGCAAAAGACATGCCATCTAGCTTCCATAAACCCCAATATGACATTTGCGTCAACTCAAAAACTACAAATGACCTATCAAGCAAACGTTAATCAATCACAATGCCCTTGAGAATACTTTGAGGTCATCCAGTTCGTTACTAACAGACAATTGTTCCCATTGACTTTTCCAGACAAATTGAGATGTTTAAGTTTGTGTTTGAAAAGCGCTTATGTATACAAAAGTGAGTCCACAGTGGAGCGAGGACTTTCTCTCAGCACCATCTATCAATGTGGAACAATGAGCTTTTCGGTGGAGGGCACACGCGAATTGTACTCGTGGAGAGGGGTCGAATAAAAGCCAGCACGAAGGTATAATGGCGTAGTTGGTTTGCTCGATCCCGTGGAATGTTTGGATGGCTCCAATGGGCAGTTGGCCTCGCTCTTCTCGGGCAAAACCGCCCCTGTTATAATATATGTATGCCCACCTACCGCCACTCGGAATTCTGTCTTTGTTTCGCTGGTTTATCGGCAGCAAGAGAGCTGACAACCAAAGTCACTGTGATTTATTCGATGATGAATGAGGAGAATTTTTGATTTTTTACGAAAACGACGATTTTATCGGGGTGAGCTTGGGCGATTTCCATCATTCTCAACTTCCCAATATAGGGAAGTTATTGTAATGCTCTCGAAAATCAAAAAGTTTTTTTTTCGCCAGATGTTCACCCTTCAAGGTTTTTCTAACATCTCTAACCTATTTTAAACAAAATGTCTGTGTGTGTATGTGTAGTTACGTATGCATGTGGTCAAATTTTTCATCCACGATTTCTCGCGACTGAATTATGCCATCGAGGTACTGAATGATTGAACCAAAGCATCTTCACGTAATTTGGGTCTGATTAGTTTTTGGATGGAATTGGTCCATTACATATATTGTTATTAACAATGTCAATTGTTTATAATGGTCTACTGCAAAAACTATTAGAGTTAGCGCAAAATGTATACAAGAAAAGTTGTTCCCCATATAAAAATACGTATTTTATGTGGAATGCCTTTTTTCGATAATTTGCAAAATTAAGGAGGTGTAGCAGTCTCAACCATTATGTATGTAATGAGTGAATGAATTATTCCAGCGCTGTCATGACGGTCTCAATGGAAGTATTTCCGTTCTGAATCGAGCGGATTACATTTTGGATGACATTCGTGGAGTAAATGCGATGTTATTAACAATTGCAATTTTTTATACTGTTCCACTGGGTGAAATATTAAAGTTATGGTCTTCATTGCGGCCGCAGTCCTATTGGCGTCGCACTCCCACTCAAGTAACGCCCGTAAGTCTCATCCTCATGCTCACCATGCATCTACTCCAATATTCATCATTATCTGCTTCATTAATGACTCAGTTTAGAATTCTCAAATCTGCAAGTTTTCAGTATGACACTACTAATTAACCGGGGTATATTGGAGAAGAATAAATTTAGTATGCTGTGCTGAAATACCAAATCGGAAAGTTTTGTTTGTGCCCTGGATGGGGCACTCACATGCTCAGACCACTAGTTGTATTTAATTTTCCAAGTATTGTTTTCTATACCAAATCCATCATTTTGACCAAATATCAAAAAATTTGAATTATCGCAAAAGGTAAACTCCATACTCAAAAAAGTAATCGCGAAATTGCCATAAAAATTCATCAGCATGCTGCTGAACTTCAAGAAAAGTGGTAATTGAGGTGAAATATCATTTTTGATCATCTGGGTCATAACAACAACTTTCCCATTTTGTATTATCTGAAATATTACAAATTCTGCGGATAAAAATATTCAAATAAAAATTCCACGAGTTGTAGCGCGAGTGGGCGAAATCTCAGCCACTGGGTTGTGCTATTGAAATTCCACGTAACGAGGGCAGCACATTACTCTCAATCCTGAATTCTGGTGCATTACACCCGCCCCTAATTATCAAATATCCCCACTCAGGGTAATGGCCTGGGTGTAGCGCGTTTTCTGGAGCGCACACCCCCATTGCTGATACATTGTTTCGATATTAAAAAGTCGAGGCAACGGGGGGGCGTGGAGCACAGGGGTTAATGGTGCTGGGCCACACGATGTATCGACTGGGCGGGAGTGTCTTGAAATATCTAGGCGCGGGGTCGTAACGGAAATTTAGAGCCACTCTCCAGGCACCCATAGGTATCACTGTATATTATGTATTTTATCACCTTCTCCTGATCCTGTCATTTTTAGGTTGTAAAAAATATTGATAACTGGCTGTACGACGAGAGTAATTATCATCACTTCGTCACGTATTCATTCACAGAATATTCCGTCATCTTCTTCGTGTGTAACATTATGTATTATGGAAATTTCACCTGTAGGTTCAAGGGTATGGATGATTTGTTGTGTTGTAGGGCACTGAGGGCTATTGTAGGGGGGGGGGGAGGGGTTGCTGTTTTTATCCCCAGTCGAAATAATTTCTTCTTTGGCAATCGCTTCGAAAATTTCCATTCTTTTTTTTAGTAGTGAAGTACATTCCGTAGAATGAGGATAGTAGCCGTTATCCTGTGGACGCATTGAACTGTGCACATTTCAACATTCCAAAAATTTGACTAGGGTGCTATCTCTCGTGGCAACTTGGAAAATTTATTTTTTCCCATCGCTCCTTTCGTACACTTCCCATTTTGGTAATTGAACAAGAATCGATTGGTGTCAACCTTAACAGGTCTCAGAGCCACGTACTCGCATCGGTACCTTGACCCCTTGATAGGGGATGAACCAATCGGTGCGCGGTCGAGCACAAAAGGGACCTCAGTCCTGTCGAGTTCACTGTGGCTCTCTCGAAAGTAGTGCTGCAGTGAGCAAATCTTGCGGTTTCCCTTTGTGGATGTGCACCTTTTCAATTACTCATACTGGTCAAATGATACTAAATATAAGTAAGTGCGACTCTAATGATCGATAGCCTGGGATTACTCTTAAATAGCTGACCTGGCAAAAGAATGATTTTTCGAAAAAAGTTTCTCTTCTCATGGAACTGTGATGTCAGAAAATATTTCTATCATCGTACCCATGATATCTTCAAGATTTCTGCCTCATTATTGACCTCCCAGAGTGTTTCCAATGAACTCTCCTTCTACCCTAAACTCCCCAAAGAACTAATCAAAAGTTTGCCGGTGAAAATATGCGATCTCCTGAGGCGATTCCTAAAAATTTCCAAGTAGCCAGAAATTTTAGCTGGCAAATTCCCATTGATCAGACTTGGCCGTACTTTTTGTTGGCTCTCACAAGCCGAAATACCCAAGTTGCCAACTTGAAATTCACTGAGTGCGTATCAACAGGCCTGTGGTTATAGACGGTGAGACTGCCAGTGGAAATTCCAATTAGCTGATCAGACCAACCGTGAAGAACGCACTGAGGAAGGTCGAATAACAATCCAGACAGCCCCCTCGTGTGTTATACGAGACTTGGCGTCGTTTTAGATATATCCACCTGGTGGATTAAGTTCTAGGTTTGATGTTGTTTGGCTGACGTCTTCCGACTAATTATTTCCACACGTGCGCAGCTTCAGGGATGTTCCCTAGCGATATTTGATACATGCTAGGCACTGAATGTTTTTCGGCTCTGTCAATTACCCGAGTATGACAATATGTAAAAATTTTTGGGCGCGTAGTCAACAACTTTCCGAGCTCAAAAATTGGGAAGCAACTTTTTGGGACTCTATTGATTTCCGCTTAATTTCCGATTCGATATCTGGCTGGCATTTAGCAACTATGATTTCCACACGTGCGCAACTCCAGACATATTCACCAGCGATATTTAATACGTAATATGCACTCGAATTTTTTCCCTCAATTCCTTTGACGAGCGAATCAACTGATAATCACGGGGGGATCAATTATCGCACTAGTGGAGCCGATATCTAGCGGACAAAGGAGAAAGCATCAATTCGGCGTTGCGCATGGGGGCCACATTACACCAGCCCTTTAAATCCTTTTGATGTTCACGTTGTCAGTGCCAACCGCCAGCCCATACTCCCACACCCTCTTTTTTTTTCGCGCTTTACGGGCGTACCGCGCGACACAGAGCCATTGTAGTGTTCATATTTTCTATGAACTCAGGAGGCTGTAAGCAGTCCTTTTTTTTCTCGCGTTTTAACTCCCACATGGTTACCATGAAAGCCGCTCCATTCGGTGGGACAGCCGACGATGCATGCCCTGACGGTGGTATGTGAGCACGTTTGGGAAAAATTATTAGTTCTCCTTCAGACTAATGCAATGTTGTAAATGCAGTTCCTCCCCCCTCCCCCCCCCCCCCCCCCCATGGGACAACATGTTCAATGTTATTGGTCGTTCATTTTAATTTATTCAACGTCGCTTCGATTCAATATTCAGGGGATATTGCTAATGTGATCATGAACTTTCTGTGGTTACAGTTTCCAAACAGCTCGTGGTATGTGAACACTTTTTAACAGAATTAGAAATATCAAAAATTTTTTTGATTGCAAAAATTTCAAAAATACTGAGATAGGGACTGAAAGTCGCGACATCTATTGAAATCATGCGCCTTTCCAAATCAACGGATCATAATGTGGAACCAACATGTGGATAAACCTAGGCAAGCTTGCTCTAAATTTTAAATCCATGGAAGATAAACTTTGCATCAAATTACAAGCCAATGAAGTGCATAATTTCGTATATGGACTGTGAAATTCACCACACAAATTCAATATGCTACAACTCAACACATGTCAATTTAACGCAAGCAGGCAAGCTTTTTGCGTTTTGAAATACGACTATATACTTGAAAAATTGAATGTGGCTTTAAAACAATTCCAAACTTGAAGAATTCTGAGAATTGGAAAAATTTTCACTTTTGATATTTTACGATTTCCTAATTCTCAAAATCTTTTTTTTTATTCAGAATCTTCAGAAAATCTTCAAAGGTGAAAATCCAAAATTTTCAAATCGAGATTTTTCAAAAAAGTATTTCGGAAGATTTGAAAATATAAAGTTCCGTTAAAAAATTGAAAATGTAATTTTTGATCCATATCCCAACACTTTCACATTCACATGAAAATTATGAATTTCAAGAAAATTATGAATTTCAAAAGTTTCAAAGTACTCAGTAACAAAAAAACTAAAAACTATCAAACTTCTCAGACGCTCAAAACTTTTGAGAATTCTAAGCATTTCCCAGGTTTTAAAACAATTTCTTGCAAATTCCTCACGAAAAAATCTCAAAATTTTCATAAATTCGACAATTCCCCCCCCCCCCCCCCCCCCCCCCCCGAGTTTGCGTCATAGAACGCTCAGCAGTTCAGCAAATTATTGGTTCGGTCCCGCCCAAGGTCACATCCTCGTTTCGTTAATCCCTCAAATGCTTCTCTCCGTGTATCTCACAACCCCCCCCCCCTCACCCACAAACATTCGGTTTTCTTTTTATTCTAACGCATTTCGCTGTATGTTTAGATCATTAGGAATTTGTGAAACTCCCGCGTTTGGGTGACTCACCAAACTAATTTGCGGTTGCGTACGCGGCTTCTTAATTAAACAAACTCCGATCCCTAGCATGCATCAGTCCTCTCTGAATTTCGAGTAGGAGTGCTACACTACGGCAGCCCTCGTGTGATGTACGGAAGGCGCGGCGATTAATTAAGCGAGGTCACAAATCGCCCATCCGGTAATGAGCTTCGTCACCCCCGTCGAGTCGGGGTAAGTACGGTGCGATGCCCATACTCGAGTAGAAGCTTTTTAAGCGTAATCACCAACTACTGAGCTCTGTCGCTGGCTTACTAATTCGAAGTGGATTTGGAAAATATTTCAAGGGTGGAATTAACTACAACAGGGAGAGACGATATGTGGATTGTAGAGGGTGTATTAACACATTTTTCTGAGGATAAAAAGGTGTAAACCACGTTTAATTACATGGGGATAATTAATCCTGATTATATTTAGAATTCGGATTTGTAATATTCTCAAATAATTTTAAATAAGTTTCGAGCGTGACGTCCGCCCCTCTAAAAGAAAAAAAGGCGCACTACATATGAGACGTAAAATTCGTCTGAAGTGTGGGTGTATAATTTTTTTCCAACGCGACCCGCAAAGCTGAAGAATTTTTGGAGTGGCAACGACAACTGCCTGCACGAAAAAAGAAAACTAAAAATTCAGACACTTGATAAGGGTGTGAATAAGTGTGTCTCGAGTGCCTCAAGTGCCCCAGCGATATTCACCTGCAGTACTCGGCGTATGTGGTGCACATATGAGCCAGACCCCCCCATGAAAATTAATCTCTCGCTTGTGTGTATTTGTGACGACATCCGCAATTGCTCTTGGCGAATTTGGCGGACGGGTGGAAAAAAAAGGTGAAGCAGAATGAGGAGAATCAATAGAGACCGAAAATTGGCCGAAAAAAATACACATTACGTGAGACAAAAAGAGATAAATGTAACCAATATTAGAATTGTAATTGCCTTCGAGCATATTTGGAAATGGAAATGGTCACAAAATTGGGGATTATCGATACTATCCGCTGAAATTGGTCCATTCCAGCCCCCAGCCCTCAGGGCTAGTTGTCTGGTGTAGGAGGATTTATCAATTAATTCAAACTCCCATGGAAATCTGATGATGTGATGTTGCTGGGGGGCAAGAGGGGTCGACAAAATCGATCGTTGTTGACCGTGAGGAATTTCAACTCCAATTGGAATTTCATTTCTTCTGTTCGCCATGTATACCGTCGAGAAATTTTGTTCCAAAACAGGTTTTTAAGAAAAACAACAATTTCGGTTGTAAAAAAATTTATTTCTCACAATATCACAGAGGAAAGATGGAAAAACAGTCCGAAAAAATTCAATGATTACCGGAGTAAGCATATATCCCCATAAATGTCACATCATTCAATATATTCATCGCCATTTAATCTGTCTCTCGCAACTCCATTGCATAAGAAAAATATCGAAAGCGATCAAATTCCACTGGCACATATGAAGAAATACCCGCGCTTGAGAGATTCTAACCCAGAGAATTTCCCAAAGTGGTGCAGCCACTCTTCGGAAAATGTTGGCTGGATATTTGCAACGGAATAGAGGGTGAAAAAACTCGAAGACCACACCAGCCGTGAAACGAAATACGGTTGGTTAGAAATCGCCAAGAGTGGAAAAACGAGAATGAAGTGAACCAACACATGGGGGGGGGGGGGGGGGGAGGATAAAAAAGGAAGGTTTAAAACGCAAAGCAAAGAGCATCGGTGGAGGCTTTGAGCCAGCGCAAGGTGTATTTCTCACACAAATTACCTGTGCAGGTACTATATTTCTGTCTTTCTCACTTGCCGCGGGGATCCCTCACACTAAAGTTGAGAGTTGGCTCAATCTAACGAGGCCACGGGGCGTTTATTATACGCATTCTGAGGATTGTATACGTTTGCGGATAAATTCTACAACCTCTGTGCTTAAATCTTTGGCGAACTTCCGACCACTCAGACCCAAACCGCGTCGGTCTCCGGAGATTCACAGAGGATTATATTTTGACCTTCCTGAGATAAATAAATTTTAGGAGGGAATACTATATCAAGTAGAGTGAATAGCGGAGCAGCTAGTTTTATCAATTATCGGATTAGGAGCGTTTGGAGAATTCGGTGAGTAATATTTAGTGCCTTAATGGGAAAAGAAGTTTGGTACAAATTACTGGGCCGTTTTGCCGAGCTGTTCCGTGCGCCATTTTGAACAGTTTCTGTTCTGAGAATATGACAAAGCCTATGATGGACCCCCCCTCCGCTTCCAGTTAGGTTCCCGCCCAGCCTCGCGATCTCATTTTATGCAGATGTGACGTATGTAATTTCCCTCTCCACTCTTGCACCCAAAAATCAAGGATATATAAGCTAAGGAAATTGTAACGAATAGCAGAGTTGAAGCTGTAATAGTATCCCTGCCTGTAAATCGAACCAATAGTCAAATGAACTAATAGACTAAAAATCCGAGCCTATAGTTACAGTTTACAATAACAGTTCCTGAGTGAATAACTAGGTTTTCTTTTGATAGAACTGAAGTTCACAATTTATTCCACGGAAATCCAACAGTTACATAACTGTAGTGACGGTGTTGTGTGTGCGCGTCATTTTTTAATTAAAGAGCTGAGTGAATTAATGGTATGGAAGAATGTTATGAAGTGATCGAATGTGTGTCGCCAAAACGTATTAAGGAAATTAAAATGACTAAATAGAGACGGCAGTTTGGAGACTGAGTAGATTCGATGGAGGTGTTAGGTGAGAAGTGTTTGGAAGAAATTACGGTTCGGGAAATCGAGAATGTTTGCTCGAGGCTAGAATTGTTGATGCACGTGGACTGGATGGTCGAATGAAAGAACTGATTGTTTGGTGGTAAAAAGTGCCCCTGCTCCCTGTAAGTGAGTATGAGAGAGTTATCGAGAGAAGAGAAAAGAAAATTAGAGTACGGAAAAATGATTGCTTTAGAGAATGAGTCAGTGGTTGAGTTAGAGAGCTGGTGTGAAGATCGAAAGCTTTGTAAGCTCGTAATCGATGTATTGAGTCTTTGTGACTTTTATCCGAATGTTCTTATCATTTGATCCCTTTCAATTCTTAATAAAGCATATCATACTTGTTAGCAATCCTGACTCTTGATAATGATCCCACACATATATATAGGCCTAATGACCCAACCGTTTTCTCATGCACCAATTGTTTGCAATTGAGCTCACTGGTGTCGGATAGAACATTCTATATATAGTACCATTTATGCTATTTTTCGCCAATTTATACTTGAAATGCATATGTCATATTTCCGTAATAACCTACTCTATCAGGAAGTTAACAAATTATCTTATGCTATTCCGCCAATTGCCTTGATTACTTTTTGCAATGATCATAGCGTCATATGTATATGACATTCTCTCGATCCACTGGCGATTAGAAAAGTTTCAATCGAATTCGTCCCAACTTCCACGTAAAAATGTCCCGTAACGACCGCACGTACCAGAAAAAGTTGAATCGAAGCAGTTGTCCCAATAAAAACGAGACGTAATAATAAGAAGAAACTAGAGTTTTCCTTTTAGCCCATGATCGACTCGTTCGACAGTCAAAAGCGCGCACAGAAGCACGGCATTGAGCGCGAGCACTACACGCCTCTTTTCAAAAGAAATAAAAAAAAAGGCAATGTTGGACGTTCAGAAAGATTGCTCGTAACCTCGTTACTCGTGGCGGGGATCAAAACTATTGGCAAAGTGACTTAGAAGTCGCCCAGTTGGCTTTCCCATGCGGAGGGGGAAAGCAGGAATGGACTTGATTACATTAGACGAAAGTTTCTTCTTGATAGAGCTTTCCGTGAGTTCTACATGGGGAGGGGGGGGGGGCAGGTAAGCCTCATGGCTCACTATCATAAAACGTGATAGAAAATTTTTCAGGAGATCACCAACGGAAATTCGATGAGCAACGAATATCCCATATTTCACGTGTATTGTACCAGTGGAAAAAAATTGAAATTTTATGGACGATCTAGTTAGAGTTTTTAAAGGTTGGAGTAAATTTAATTTGAAGATGCAGTCCCCTTTCTTGCAGCTCGATGAAGCCCCCTTCTCCATTACTGAAATGTATGAAAGCGATCCCGACAATCGTAGGAACGTCCCATGTTATCGGTGGTATCCGTGAACTGAAAACGCTAAGCCGGATGAGAACCCAACGCACACGTCACGATAACCCAGGGATTTCTAAATGTTTTCAGTCGAAGCAAAAAATATTGAGCCCACTATTTTGGGTCTTAATGCGAGAGACAAATAATTTTGATAAAATTCAAGGATCTGTAGGTAATAGGAGCGATATATATAGATAACAGATGTTACAGGTTAACACTGCGCGGAAGGCCGAATTCGCATCCACATTCCGTTTGTGTCTCGACGTACCCTGAAACTTAAAACACGCTGTTTTGCCCCGACGTTTCCTCTATACATTAATGAAGAGCAGGATAAGGTCAAGTGTCTCAAGTATTTTTGCTGTATTACCCAAGGGAACACCTTATATCTGCGTCTCTAAAGAGAGCCGTTCTCCGCCCCTCTCGTGGACGGACGATTACGCTTTTTCAACGCCCGGATACAACTTCAGTCGTCCGAATGAACGAACTGGAGCGCCATTTGCTCTCTTACTCGTGTTTCTCTCTCCGCTCTCGTCCGCTTTTTCGTTGCCAGTAAAAACCTATATGAGTTGGGTAAAGGTGAGAATAAGAGGAAAAATAAAAGTGTAAAAATACGGAGTGTAGAGAGCATGGAAACGGTACTCAGCAGTGGATATTTAAATTTTTTAATTTAATTATAAGACTGCTGTTCATTGGCCCCTATGAAAGAGAGTAAATGGGCAAAAAGTCGTACCACATGTATGAATCCATTTTGCGAGTACTCGGCAACTACATTCACCATCATTTTAACGACTTTCAAGGGGTTTTGTGGAAATAAAGACACGAGTGGTGCTAGATTTTTATTTTACATAAGTGAAGAGTCGGAATGAACCTGAATGAACCGTCTCAAAGGGACCAACTTAGGAATTTGGCTGAATCTAGGGGTGGTCTGGAGGAAATTGATTTAATCAGAACGTACTTTCGCTAATTATGAATATAGAGAAAATTAAATTTGGGTCCATCTAAATGGGTTCAGTAAATTTTTTTATGAAATATTTCGACATTATTACTGTTCCAATTATGGGTTAATTCATCATCTGCCTCAATTTATTTTACATCCATAAATACTGGCGTGCTACGCCACCATCTGAACATTGGAGACACTTCATTTTGTAACTCGAAGATTTCCCACGGAAGTTCATTTTCTGGAGGTTCTGAAGGGCTGAGAACGTTCGTTAATTACTTTCTATCTCCCTTTTTCATTATTCCCCGGTTTCTGCTCGATATTTCTCCATTTTTTCGCTCGCACCCTCCGGTCATACGACGGCTGGGTAAATAAATGCCAGGAACTCTAGCCTGAGGAAAACTCGGTGTTTCACAAATTTTCGGGGCGCTCTAGCTTCTGACGGGTCGAGACTGATCGGTGGACTGAGAATTTCCTCATTCTACCCTTTCGGCGGTTAATTAACGGAACAAGAGAATTCTTATACTAATTTATTTTTTTTATCCAGTTTATATTTCAAGGTACTTCCTCAACAAATTTCTAAAAATAGCGATGGGATTTTTTTTATGCTCAAGGTCGTAATGGCCAATCAATTCACTCAAATAGTGGAGCTTTGAATTTTTTTCTAGCTTTCAAATGTTTGTTCTACCCTTCGAAATTTATGTGAAAATCATTTGACACTTTTGAAAAGATTTTTCCCGCGAAGCCGACAATTTCCTTTAAGATTTATGTAAAAATAATTTTCCAGTTTCTGAACCGTTTTTTCCATTTTCCTCATCTCTCAACCCAAGTATTAGTAATTTGAAAAAAAAACTAAAATGTCTCCGTTGAAAGTTGCAGCTTTTACCGGAACCGTAGAAGTAGAAATTTTTAGTCGCCTTGTTTCAAAACAAGTATTAAGAAACTTTGGTAAGAAATAAAGACGTAACGCTGGAAACGAGTCCTGGAATATCGTGAAAAAGTATAACGAAGTCACGGGTAAAAATTAGTAGATAACTCGACAAAAATTTATACGAGACGCGTTCCCCAGGCGTTATACTCCCCTTTTCTTTTTATTTCAACATTATTCTCTCTACCGCCACCGCCTTCTCTCACTCGGCCTTTCTCGCTTCATTTGCTGCTTCACTCTTATTGCATTACCACTTTCGTTGTACCGAGCCCACCCGTCTCTCTCCCACCTACTTTCATACACGCCTTCATTCTCACTTATACGTGGCCAACGTAAATATACGTCCTACGTCCTATATCCCTCCGGGGAAGGCGGTGCAAACTTTGTTTCCCAGAGAAAAAGGCTATATCGACGGGGGTACGGTATGTGTACCAACGTATAAAGGAGAAATTAGATTGAAGTTAGGCAAACACTCTCGTTCCAAATTCTAGGTAATTACAAAATATTGAAACGCAGCATCAGAATAATAGCCGAATTAAAATTTTCAGACGTTCCCATTTTTGTGAATTTTTTTGAGTGCAATTAATCTATTTTTAGACTACATTAAAAAGTTCTATTTTTTCTTTCGCCCATAAAATTCATACAAAATTTACAAATTTTCAAAAATTGATCATGAAATTGACGGACCCCGGTCTACATAGTAGTCCACATACGCAAATGGAAGTTCCGTAGTGATCTGGGGACAGTGGAATACAGGGGAAACATTGGCCTGCTTCTATCTCCGTATTTTCTTCAGAAGAAAAAAACAGACAAGCGCGTCGGGACACACAAACACATGCACACATTCACCAAATATGGACAAACTACCTGGGTAAAGAACATTGAAACCCATATATAACCATATTCCCATATTTCAATCTATAACCATCTATAACCACAGTCGTCCAATCGTGCTCCCCATACATTGTCACCTAGTTTCCATTGAATTTCATTCTCCCCATAACTTCCCACCCACAGAGCTATCCCGCAATTGCCAAAATAATTTTCTCCATAAACCAAAAACTTGAACAATTCACCATCGAGCCGCGACACTAATCGGAAGTCGCACCTGAAAACTTGAATCCAACTGCAAACACATGAGAATCTCCACCTGTAAGTGAGATAGCATTCAATGGCTTGCTTCGACCAAGCGGATATTCGACTGTTCCACTGCCGACCCCCGGACATCGACATAAATTTAAAGCCAGGGCCCGAGCGCGATGACCCCGTTCCCTATAATCCCCCTTGTATAATCCCAGCAATAGCTTTTCCTTAGCCACCCCCCCCCCCCCCGTCCACCCACCATCCCGCCGCTCGGGTCCCCAGTCGTGCAAACCCACTCCTTCTTTGCTTTCCATTCGGACAAGAAAACTACGGTTATGCACGACCAAGCCGAGCCACACAACTACCTACGAAAACGTAATACCTCTGGCCGAGAGAGAGAGAGAGAGACCCCATAGGGGCATTATATTATCCCAGGATTTCATTTATCATCTGCTGAGCTTGGAAAACAGGTGGAATGGAAAAAATATAATAAAAGAGAAAGATGAAAAAAGATTCGACTTCTGTGGCCGAATGGCTGAATTATGAGACAACACAAATAACACCTTTGACATTTCATAACAATAAACAGAGGTAGAAAGGGAGAACAAACAATTTTTTTTTTTAATAGAATGTTGCTAGGCATGCTCCAGCGTAAAAATGTTATTCGCGTTAGTGAAATTTCTTTGTAAGGTGTGATTAAATTAATGAAGAGATTTTTTTTGTAGGATGTATATATATATATTTTTCATCTGGGGAGTATGGTATTTATTTGAGTGACATCAAACTTATTTGTGCGTGTTCTCCGTGAAAACAATCACCTTAAGGCAAGAAAATTGGATTTTCTGTGTTGTAAATAGAGCTTTATGTCTAATTTCGTCTCTTGTACGTAGTAAAGTTACTTCGAGCCGTCCCAATACATCGATCACGCGCGCGCCTAATAGTAGCACGTGTTGGTGATTACGCTCGAGGGACCACGGTCAGATCGGGTCTAGGTAATTGCCCGAGTATCTCGCCAGTTAGGGTTGGAGGGAGCGAAGAGCATCAGCCTCTGTGCCAACCCCTTGATATGACCTAGCGCGCTAAACGTCGAGGTATACGCGCATATACGGATGGACGACGTACAATTGAGTCTGACCCTGCGAGTACTATCACCACTTCTCGCCACTACTCTGCGTACACAGCCAAGTGATTGGACTATGGTCGCCGATTGGCCCTTGATGATTATCAATTCGAATTGTCTGATGGAATTTCTGGAGTGATTTAGAAGCGATTTTTCAGAAGTTCTTCCTAGGCTGGAAAATAATCCAACTTCCCATATTGACATGTTTCCGAATTTCGAAATCTTAAAATTTCTTGAAAATTAAAATAACAAAACATTTCTAAAATATTCGTTTAAATAAACTTCTAAAATATTTGATTTTTTTTTTAACATTTTTTTAAATTTTGGAGGTGGTCCCCGTTTCTTAGATTTTCCAAATTTGGAATTTCCGAATTAGGAAATTGCTTGAAATTTTGACATTCCTCAGAATTTTTAAATTTTAGAAAATTTGGATTTGCTTTCACAATTTCAGAACTCTCCGAAATTTATGACTTCTGAAAATTGTTCGGGTTTCATTATGTTAAAAATTTTAATTTTTGAAATGTTCGGATTTCGGCAGGTGTCAAATTTTTACATATCATTATAATTTTGAACGTTCTGGAATCGAAACATTCTCTAATTGTGGCTTCGAGTTAAAACAATTACGTCTTTCTTTCAGCGATATTTTCTCAGTGAAGACGTAAAAAAATGAGCCGAAGCCATAAACTATGGATCATATATTGTTGAGTACATTGAAAAATCATTTCCCAAGTTTCACAGACTCTAGCCACTCGTTTAACGGCGCTTATACTGTCTAGGAGAATAAAGTAGAGCTTTATTTTCAAGTTGAGCACGGAAAATACTCGAACGTCATATTTATGAGCTATATAAATTTAGTATAACATATTTATAGAACCTGTTATGAATTGATCGCTTAATTTATATAATCCGATTTCAAACTTTAAAGTTTTTCGGAGCCAGATTTGTATTGGTTTTGAATAAAAAAAATTGGGATAACTAACTCATTTATTTCTGTAACAAAAAATATATTTTTTTAACTCAATTTATTTTTTCATCTCATTTAAATTCAGTTTATTGTCATACTCTGTCAGCCTCTTACAATTTTGCCACATTGTCACGTAGTACGTTCTCAAGAATCAGTGCATTTTTACGCCGAATTTCTGTACAATTTATCATTTCCAAGACTCAGATAATTTGACTATTCCCCAACATTTTTGCCTAAATTTTGTGTTTTCTCCATTCAACCGAAGAACACATTTCGAATCCCTCAAGCCTGCATTTCCTCACGTAGAATCATAAAGCGCCAGAAATATCATCACCCTAAACCCCTTATTGCCTAGACCAAAAAATTCCCTCTCGACAAATGTTTATTTTAGGGACTACTTTCCTCAAATCCACAACTCATAAAAGTTATATATAACTATAGAGATCTGTTCACAGATACCTACAAATTTCCCACCTTCAACTCCATTTTCCAGGAACATAATAAGCAGCCTGTAAAACATCAATTGAAGACAAGATGCTCTTCCAGCTTCTCGCGGGACGCGAATAGACCGCTTTCCTTGAGCACCACGTGACCTGTACATCTTATAATCTTGGCTCCAATATAAACCACCCCCTCCCTGAAAGGGTGATTTCCTCTCGTGCATGTGGGACATTTCTCAGTTGGTAGTTAATTCGTATCAAAGATACCCGGCAGCAAATTGGGCACGAATCTCCCCAGGAAATCTCTATAGAGGAAACTGTCATAAAAGTTATGCAAAATTTGGATCTTCCAAATCACTAAATGAACATACTATTGTGAATGAGCGAACTTCAACTTAAAAACACTTTTCACATTGTAACTGTTAGTACTTGAATATACCGAGTGCATTAAGCTCGGATGAAAGCTCTGCTACCCCATTCAAAATGCTGTACCGGATTTAACGATAAAAAAATTGTCAAACTACTTGAACATCGTTAAATCCCTCCGCTGCCACTGTGAAACAATGCTGGCTAGTTTTAATTTGTATAAAGCACCAAATGCCCTTTCTGCGTCGAGTCAGAAAGCAAAATGGCCCAAGGTTATTTCCCACGAGAGGTCCAAACCACTTTCCCCTCCTCCCCCACCCACTCCCCCCCCCCTCCCTCATTCTGCACGAAACACACCCCACCCTCGCGGCATTTGCCAAACAACCCAGGTACTTACCTACGCTCGCTTACGAAAATTTTCGGAGTGGATCGTAGACGCTTACGTGCCCTCGAGCGTAAAGTTTGATGGGATTTTCACCGCAGAAATATACGATGTATACGTATTTGGGTGTATATTAAATCCCAACCCGACGGACCTCAGACTATTATAAACTTGATGTGAGTGTCTCGCGCGTGGAGGCTCAATTCGCGCATCAGAAATCACTAGGCTGAGTTTTCCACATTTCTGGGATTTTAAATTTCTAGTTTTGCGATTTTTCAATTATTTTTTTTTCATTCAATTTTTTTTTTAATTAAAATTTTTTTTTCTTTTTTAATTTTTGACATTTTTGCAGAGCTTGAGTTTCTTGAAATTTCCGGAAGTTATTGAAAACTTTTAGCTTTGTAGTTTTCACAGTTTTCGGAAACTTTTGAATTCTCAAGATCTTGGACTTTTCGGCGTTAATTCGTAATTATTACTCCGAATGAAATAATCTTCATTATTGCATGGCTGTTCTCGAAATTCTCGTATTAAATTTATTAAACTCCCTACCAGCTCTTTACACTCTAGGATGCATACGTATCTGTGTATTTTCGGGTGGATATTAAATCCCAAAGTGACGTATCCCAGACTATTATCAACATCCAGTGAGTGTCTCCCGCGAGAATGCACAATCATGCTCTTTCCGTTTCTCATATATAGAACGTTGTCTCTCAGTATTTACGCGACCAATGCGAATGGTCCGTAGGGCATGAAAAATCGCTTTGACTATTATATTTTCGATGACAAGACTGACGAATTGCTTCTGAACTTCCTCGAGGAGAAAGTTTCATCAAAAAAATGTCCACGTAATACATACGGATGAGGGAACTACAATTTCTACCATATCTGGCATTTGCAATTCTTTGTATTGTTTGCTTCAATTCAAAATTTTCCAATGTTTCGAACTTTTACGATGATTATAATTTCGGCTTCTAGATATTTTTTAGATATATATTGTGGAAGAAACTATAAATAATGGCGCAAACTAGAATTTTTAACTTCCCGATCTAGGGAAGTTATTGTAATGACCCAGAAAATGAAAAGTGCCAGATCGATGAAATTTCCACGTTTCTCGACGTTTTGCATCATCCTGAAGTGATTTCAGAGAAGTGTCTGCGTGCATGTGGCTGTGTTCGTCCGTATGTGGCAAAATTTTTCGTTCACGTTTTCTCGGAAACGGATCGTGCAATTCGATTAATTTTTTTTTCAATCGTTGCGTCTCCGTGTAACTTAGAGCTGATTAGATTGTCGATCAAATCCATCGAGTAGTTCCCCTGTTTTTGAGAAATTCATGTTGAGCAAAAATCGAAAATAGTGATAATGAACGTTCATTCACACAAAAATATTGTAATCCAGGTGGTCAATGTCACAGTTGAAAGATATAAGCATATTTTATAACTGATTAAATTTTGAGTAAAAGTGGTCCAGTACTTATATTGTTATTAACGATGTCAATTGTTTATAATGTTCTACTGCATAAACTATTAGAGTTAGCGCAAAATTCATATAAGAAAAGTTGTTTGCCATATGAAAATAGGTATTTTATGTAGAATGCCTTTTTTCGATGATTCACAGAGAGAAAAGATTCCTTCTATTAAGGGAGAGTCACTTGTTTTAAGGGACTTCCCGCCCTAACTTTTTTTCCTTGAAACAAGTGAATTTTCACTTAATTTAAGTGAAAAATGTTCTTAATGCAAGTAAATAGTTCTTGAATTTAGAACAGTGAGATTCTTTGTTACGTCCACAAATACTTACTTGCGGTCTCTGTTTTGGGTCAATGCAAAAAATGCACTTTACTCCTGGGACCGAGACCAAGGTCAATGTCCTGTTGCTCATCCAGTTCAGCCAAGGGTTATTTTGGTTTTACTTATCAGTATCAGAAAATGAAAAATACTGACAAGCCGGATATTACAAATTTATTCACCATAAAAACGATTTAATAGAATGGTGTTCCAAAAATAACTCTTTAATGCATACGGTAACAAACGCTTCACTCAGCCAATTAATTTGTTCCTCGATTTTCTCAATCCACTCGTTTTTAGAATTTATTCGATATTGTTCGTTTTAAGTATTTTTAAATTTGAAGTATTGTGGAATTTTTAAATGCACTTACGAAGCACATGCAAACGTCGAGATTATTTATTTATTTCTCTCTCTAATTTTTTATTGATGAATAGTCACTTACAGTTTTAAGATACAAAGCCGGAATATCGAATAACAATTATCTTGTTGGCCCAGTATTTAAATATGACACTGTTTTGAATTTGGACAGAGATTATGTTAACACAATGCGGCCGAGTCCGAAATTGGAAGTGCGCGCTCCAGATTTGCGCTTCCCTTTTATAATCGTCGTGGCTTAGTAACAAGCCATAGGGCTGATGCAATCTCTTTCCATATATGGTAATGGAGAGCACTACATGATTATTTCCGGATCATCTGCTTGAGTCATAGGAGAAAGCCTTGACAATGCACGTGCATAATGTTTAGATAACCTTGGCATTCGCAGGTGGCTATCCAATGCGCTAATCGATATCTACTTCCTTCCATGATTTCTTAATTTTACGCCTCTAATTTCTATCCGATAATATGTCAATTCTACGCATTACATTGAGTAATTTAGCAAGCAAAATCTCAATAATGAAAATAATAGTAGTAATAATCATAATAATTATATTATTAATAATCGACATATTTTTAAGAGGCAAAAAAAAATTATCAATTTTGGGACGTTACACTTGAATCAAGAAATAGTCCAAAGGGTTGAAATTCATAAATGAAGAATAATAGTTCAATCCAGGAGTCAACGAGCTACAGAAACCGATAAAATAGAATGTTTTATTTACAACGAATCTTAACAACTATAACGATGAGTGAGAAACTGTTTTCCATTGCGACCATGTCTCACATGAGTGAGATGCGATGGTTCCACCACCTCATACGCCTGATAAAATTCATCGAATCTTCACGCTCGCAATTTTTTGCAAATAAAATAAACTTTCGTATCATCCCTTGGGTCAAGTAAAATGTATGATATCTTCCCAAATACAGGGAGATCATTATAGAGGGCGAGAGCAAGAACCATGTCTATATTAAATCGAGTCCCTCCTATTTGTACGAATTTGATCAAATCAATCTCATTTAATGTACAAGGTATGATGCATCTGAATTCGTCATATTTATTCAAATTGCGAATCAACGTTTTATTTATTTTCCCCTGTGCCATTTTTCTCTCCAAACCTCGATCTGAAAAGAGTTTGAACGCGAATTTCATTTGATGGCGATATAATGAAGTCAGTGGAAGATTCCGGTAATTATTAGTTTCATTAATGTACCCTTGAAAAGTTTATTATTTCTCTCATATTTTAGACACGATAAATAAACCAACGGGCCAATGCTCTTGATTGCATCGGGCATGTGGGTTTCAAAGTGTAATTTGGGAGGAGGATCAGATGCCGGAAACAAATCAATATATAGCCTATTTTTTTCAGCTATCAAAGTCTGGAGGAGGGGGATTGTTTCTAAGTCGATGTAGGGTGCATAAAGCATACTCGTAGTTTCACCTGTCAGTTGCCACAACCGCCAAATGTCTCTGTCCTCCTCTAGATCTATCCAATCCCCCATCATTAAACCAAAGTAACGAACTAAACAGATCATTTGGCTAGCCGAGAGGTGTAATGTCTTGTTCTTTATATGATCTTTAGAAATATACGGTGGCTTATTACTGATTTCAGCTAAACCATAAGGAAAGTTTGCGATTCGATTATTTAGATCTTCATACGTAAACCTCTTTCTCTCTCTTAATGTGCGAATTACACCTATCATTATATATTCATGAACCCCCTCGTTCAGGTCGTGTTCTAAATCATAACAAAGGTTCTCAATTAAATGAAATAATTTGAGTTCGTGAAGAATGCATGCGTCTCGAACTCCTTACGCTAAAGAACCATCTTGTTGTGCTTTTTTCCAATCTGAGGCATAATTCACACGATTTCTTAACAAACTGTAATCTACTTCCGTTAATTTTTGTGCAACTTTTTTCTCTGCCCGACAAGTTCTACACCAGTAATTCCCTGAAAATGAATACGAGGTACAAGACCTCGTGTACAGTCAAGTTATCTCCGTTGAAGAGACTCAAGGCAAAATAAATCCTCCTTTTGGTTTTATCAGGCAGATCAATTTCAATTCCCTCCTTTTCTAGGGTTCTCAAGTTTTCTTTTGAAAAAATAATTCCCATTTCATTTAGCTGAACGAGAGTGTAAAGAATTAATAAAGAGAAACCGAGTAATAAACAATCGATCCCACAGGACAATAAAATCACCTGTCTCGTTTCATGAAGAGAATGAGAAATAATTACAAGCTTATGTTGAACTGAATGACTTCGATATTGTTTGCGAGTTTTGGAATGAATGAAACTATTGTTTGACATGTATGGATTCACCTTCGAACGCTGGAGCTAATCGTTGCAATTTGTTTTTTTTTTCAAAAAGTCATCAACTACCCATGACAAAGACATTGTTTATTCAAGTTTGATGACAGCCTTGACAATGCGAAACTAAATGTTTGTGGATATAGGAAAATATTTGAACGACAAACAGCCAATGAGCCGTGGCGGTCGTCGCCAGTTTGTCTCTCTCTAAATGATCGAAACCGTATGAAGGTGGCGCCACCCTTGCATCTTACCACCAAATACTTACCAGCGCAACAGAGATAGCTCTCCCAACAGCACAATTTCTCACTTCTTTCGCTCGCGCGTTGTAACTATTCGAATCCAAAGGTTCAAACTCATTGGCGCAATCGCAACCAATGAGAATCAATATAGGAATATAAATTGACCGGTGAATCAAACGTCAGACCAATGGTTTCTATTATTCTATAACGATTAAATTGCTTTTGACAACAGATTTTGGAATTAAACACAAAAATTATGCTTAATTCAAGAGAGAGAGTGTTCTAAATTCAAGAACGAGAAATTCCCTTAAAATGAGGAAAAACGTTAGTAAAACTAAGTACAATTATCTTGAATTAAGTGCAGAAATAACACTTATTTATAGTGAAATATTCTTAAAATGAGTGAAAAAGTTACTTGTTTCAAGTGTTTCGTGGTCCCAAGATTTTACGACCATGGATGCCTTGAAACAAGTGACTTTCCCTCAATACAAGAAATCTCTGTGTTTGCATAATTAAGGAGGTATAGCAGTCTCCACAATGATATATGTAATAACGGAACGAATGGACTCAGCGCTGTCATGACGGTCCCAATCGAAGCGTTTTCATGCAAAATCGAGCGGATCACATTTGGGATGGCATTTGTGCAGTATATGCAATGTTATTAGCAATTGCAACTGTTTATACTGTTCCACTGGGTAAAATATTTAACTTTTTCTCTCATCTCACTCAAGTAACACGCATAAGTCTCATACTCATGCTCACCATGCGTCTACTCAAGTATTCATAATTATCTGCTTCATAAGTAAGTCAGTTTGGAATTTTCAAATAGGCATGTTTTCGTTATGATAATAACAGGGGTCACACTGATTAACCGTAGTATATTGGAGAAGAATAAATTTAGTAGGTTGTGCTGAAAAACCAAATCGGGAAGTTTTGTTTGTGCCCCGAGTGGGGCACACACCACTAGTTATCAATTTTTTTGCATGCACGGATCGACATATAGACACAAACGTGCACACACAGGTACATACACACACCCACACGTGACGGGGCTTTGGTGTAGTGGGTAGAGTGTCTGCCTGCTATTCTCAAGGTCCCGCGTTCGATCCCCGCTCACTGTAAATATTTTTTCTGAAAAATATTTTCTCACGGACTCCGACCGGTGGCAGGAACATTCCGTGTGTGCTATCGGCGGTATCCATGAAGTGAGACCGTGAGCCGTGACCGAACGCGACCCGTCGCGCGGGGGGGGGGGAGGGTTCCATCGTAGACGCCCGCCATCGTATCACAGGGGTTTCTGGAGGTTTATCCTGTGATTAGAAATACGATGAGCTGAAATGGCGAAGTCGGCCCCAGCCGCAATGGGTGGGTACTCTGATCCGTAGTATTGCCCATGAAGTAATGCCTACCAGCGATTACGTGGGTGAATACGAATAGAGAAGGAGTAGAAAAAAAAAAAAACACCCACACGTTGTCCAAGTTTCCACACACTATGTCCACAAGGATGTCCAATCATTAGACTCCCACGTGGTCGAAACAATTTGACTAACAATGCCCCGAAGAAGAAGAAAAAAAACTTGATTAGGTCTAGCGGAAGCCCCTGTGACCCACTCAGAGCCAATTTCCAACTAACTCCCCAATAAGTAACCCTCGTGTCATTATAATGGGCCTCCTCTCTTGTAAGTCATGGAGGCTTACCCCGTAATGTCTTCGTCTTATCGACTTCAATCCGCGGTCGTCCAATAATCCTCGGTATTATATGAACTTGGAGTCTACCGAGTAAGCCTTCTCCAACATTTCAACATGTAGCTTTTCATTTGTTGACATAGGGATCGAACAACGCTGAGCAAAACTATAGACCAATTGCTGAACCACATCCAAGCATAATAAATCGAACAAAATTTTACGCCCATATTTGAAAATGTGGGACCCCGAGTATATGCGTGTAGAATCAGCATCATAAAAACAGGATATTTAATTTAACGGATAACACATACATTTGAACTAAAGCGAATTACATATAAAAGACATGACCAAATGAGCTAAGTCACTCTCGGGCTTCTCACGACATTCACCAGACGACAATTGACTCTTACTTCTCTATTTCAACCAGGCATACACTATTTTCTTTCTTTATTTTAGGGAATAACATCTCTCTCTCACATTCATCTTCAGTCTACTTTCTCTGTCTCCAAAGATGACCTGACCCTGGTCACACAATACTTCGCTGGAATAGTCGGGTCTAAACATGACCGTAATAAAACTGTCGCTCGACCTAAACACTTGTCATTTCACACCATAGCCTATACTTGGAAAGAGTAAACTAAAAATGAATAACCTTATTGTTTCTGTTTTTTGTGTCAAGTGAGAACTCTTATTTCTAAAACACTAAAACTCTAACCACATGGCCTATAATCCCCGGGCACCATAAATTTAACTGAAGATAAAAAAAAAAAAGAAATGAACAAAGCGCTAATTCACTAATCCACGGACCCGATATGCGTGCGTGTATGTGTGTCCATGAATGTATATGTCTATAACGACAAAGATGTTACATCAAACAGGGATTAGGCAATTATCAAGGAAAGGCCTCGTTCACTTAACCTTACCCTTATCCTTAACCGATCCATTAAGTAGTCAATGGGCCATTCAGCTCTTCTTGAAACAACCTAACCGGAGCGCAACCTAGGTTAGCCATCTCACCAAAGAAGTACCGCGAAGCATCTACTGTACTTTGCCCGCTGTAAGCTATCATCCATAGCAATATGAAAAAAATTGTGCTTAAAATTCAAGGTTGATCGATAGGCGGAAGGAGTAAAAGAGAAGTTAGAAACCACAATTGGAACCGTTCATTCAGGTAACTAACTGTCCCGGTGATGCGTGGCCAAAAAACGTAATTGGAATCTAAAAGAGGATGCTTGATTTGAATGGTGACCCTGTTCACCGCTACTCAAGTAAACAGCGCAAACTTACTCGTATACCTCATATTTTCAACATCAACCATCGTTAACATAGATAAACATAGATAACACGGAAAACCCCGATGATCTCATGTATGCGATCAATACTCTATCGGAAATGTAACAAAAACAAACCACGAAAAGTCACAGGAGTGCTGTATGATCTTCTCCATAAAGGGGATATTGCAACCACTATGATTGGAGCTAATTCAGTTCATGACCTCGGATACCGTATTGCATTGTATGAGATACAATTCCACGGTCCATAACATTGATTCAATCAATATCCGTGAGAGCGTTCAAGTTCTAGAGAATCAAAACAGTGAGCTAAGACCGGGATTTCAATTGATCGTCTATCTGCGCATCGGCCAGACCAGTAGTTGTATTGTGAAGAGTGGCATTATCTGGCATGAGGTATTTCCAGCAATATTGGATAAACAATAGCACTGATATCACTTACAGAGAAGGACAGTATGAAAATAGATGAGAGCAGCGAATGGTGTACAAGGGCAAGCTCGATGTAAACAATACTGTTTATTTCTGAAGAAGCAGTTTATAGCAGGAGAGATGTAGACGGCACATAAACAGCTACTTTGTTTGTCAATATGGAAACATTCTACATCAGCACTTCCAATGAACGGTGAAGCAGCAGCTTGAAAGTAATCTCTTAAGGGGGGAAACCAATTTAGATGATTCAAAAAATCAATTTTTTTTATTGCATAAATTGATAGTACAGCTATTCAGGAATATGTTGCTTAAGTTTCAAAACGAAATTCCAATTAGTTCCGATGATATGAGCACTCAGATAAACACCGGTCGATTCAGTGCCAGTGCAGTTTTTTTTTTTCAAATGCGTTTTTCTCGAAACGACTTTTTTTCAACTTGCGGGAATCCTAGCTGGAAAAGTTATTGACGAATCGATCTGAAAATTTGTGTGAATATTCTTTATTCAAGTCCGACAAATACGAACCAAACTCTGGAATGATATTATTAAGTAAAATAGTTTTTTTTATGTAAGCAACGTGAAAAAAATGATATAAAAACATAACATTTTGTTCAAACACCTCCAAAACATTCAATTTTCCACTGTTTTGGCCCGAGCTTGGTTCATATTCTTAGAAAATATATTACTAACGAAAGAAAAAAAAAATTAATCATTTCGGATCAAAACTTCGACCTCCAGGTGTCCCGCAAGATGTCAACTCTGATGGCGATCGTCAATGGACACCAGCCTCTAACTTCACCAATTCCGGCGGAAATGGCATATAAAAATTTAAAAGGGTAGTTCAAAATAGGAATAAACTACCTTCCAAGTTCAAACGAATTCGAATGATTATTT
This sequence comes from Asobara japonica, assembly GCA_026005395.1. Taxonomy (NCBI): domain Eukaryota; kingdom Metazoa; phylum Arthropoda; class Insecta; order Hymenoptera; family Braconidae; genus Asobara; species Asobara japonica. The sequence continues at coordinate 1,491,818 of BQMI01000334.1, forward strand.
CTCTGTTACAAAAATCACAAAAAACACTCGAATTTCGGCCTCCTAAACTAGTTTCCCCCCTTAAGTTATCAATATTAGCGACGAGTTTCCGGTTAAGTTGAAGGAGACTAATCGTGATGGATTTCTGGTCTCATCGAACATGTTTACAGGACATGAAATGGGTCAAAACTGTCAACCTAAATTGATATCAAAGTGCCAATTAAGCAGTACTGTAATGCTAAATTCATCAAAGGCGTTAGGAAATGACCATACAGCATCACCATGTTTCCCCACTAATGGCATCACTAATAGCCGTATCCATTGCATCCTTCGATTGCTAAGATCTTCTGAATGAACCTCCGGTTATCAGTCCATGCAATTGTTTGTTACACTAAGTGCAAAGTTTCTCTCACAACAAGCTCTTTGGTAATTTAAAGGTATGCTCGAAATTGACACAAAGCTCTTTTGAGAAAAGCCATTTTTTTCCAAGTGACGAAACATTGTTTTAACAACCAATAACCTTCCCAGACACATCCCCATTTGTTAACCTCACGAGAACCGCGTCCATATGATGTCGCATATATGTCATGAGTTGAGAACGCATGACATATACTCATGCACTGGCGAACGGCTTCTTCCGAAGTGGAATTTTAAGTCCTCAAGTACGGGGTCCATACCACATAAAGGCCCCAAAGCTTATCCTATCGGCCGGGGTCTATACGTCATATAGACCCTTGCCGTGATTCATAAAAATTAATTTTCTCCCTTACTACAATAGATATCGAAATTCTGAAAATTATCCCATGAAGTACATGAGTCAATACAATGCACTTTGATTATTTTTTTTCAAAGCATTTTTTATATTCTTTTCTAATACATCAACATTACGGAAATAATAAATTTCATGTCGGATGCATTCAAACCTCTCGTTTATCGAGAAAATTTTCATAAAAAATTCTGAAATTTTTACCAAGCATACTTTGTAAGTCCCTCTGTCAGATGATGTGAATCAAATTTGGATTTGATGAATCACTGATTTATTATTTAGAAAATTCTGCCAATCGCCGATCTCGATAACTAGTTGGAGTACTCAATTAAAATAGCTCTTAAAAGTTCTGGAAAAATATGAATAAAGAAATACTGTACTTTGAACAACTTTTTGGTGATCATCATTAAATTTTACTTCATAATTTTCTGATGTTATGTATAGAAGTTATCGTGTATTGAAGAGCGCATTCGACGGGAGGCCGCCGGCCGATGTGGACACATCGCGCGTTATCGGCACCGTACTGGAGAGGTTAACGATCAAGTAAGTCATAATAGGCTTCTACATATACTATCCCCGGAGAGAGAAGTGGAGCAGTTTTCATTAACTTCCCAATTTTTCGGGAAATTATCGTAGTGAGCCCTACATCGATGTTGTTAGAAAATTCACTGAATATAAAATTCATACACCCAATCTCCACTATCTCTATTCAACCCACGTGTCTGTATCCCTACCCCTTTCCGTTTCGTCAGTTTTCCTTTTTCGTGCCACCCCTTCACACATGGCCCGGAACCGTGTCAAAACGCGTCTATGCATTTTTTTTCCCTACGGCACCCTACGTCGCCCAAAGTGCAGGTTGGCGTGTCCATTAAGTCACCGAGAGTGAGATAATACCCAACGCTTGAAAGAGAGACATGGAAAAAAAGGAGGGTGGGAAAAAAGACGCAGAGGACAGGAGGGTCTCGTGTGGCCAGACAGACGTATGAGGGGTGGCTGGTGTCTCAAGAGCATCACTTGAAAGTGCATCATCATATGATACAATGTCACTCTCGTCACTGGGTGACTCTTCAGGTTCGCCAAACACGCGAAAGACAACTGATTGGATAGAGTTACATTGCCTCGAAAATATAGTTTTTATGATCTCAAACAAATCTCAGAGCAGGTCGAAACTTTCAACTGTGGTGTTCAATTCAATCGTTTTGCATTGGCAATAACTGGGATTTTACATATCAAGGTCACAGAACACTTGCAGATCCAGCCAGTTTAGGTCGTGGCCTTGTAATAGATGTGGAACCATTCTGGGACCTGGAGACGTAAAATCCCAGTTTTTCTCAATTTAAAACCATTACCACTGGTCCAGATAGCGGCGTTGAGCTTCAATTGTCCCCTTAGAATTTGAATAACTCCACAGGGGGACCTCAGAGTGAAAAGTGGAAGGGGCGCATTGAAATTACCACACTCTGAATTTGAATCAAGATGGAATTGTCTGCAATTCGACAATTTTCATTACGTCAAATTCTTATACCAATACATTGCAACGCTATTATGTTCGCCGAAAAAATTCAAAATTAAACGACTAATTTTTCTCAATTAAAAAAAAAACACGCACCGGGGAAAACATTTCACCGGTTTAGCCTAGAAATTATGAATTCAACCCCGACGTTGATAACTCGAGCGTGCTCCCGCGTTCTTATGATCTTTATGCGATCTTTTTTTTTACCCCGCTTTCCACTGGTTCCGCCCGCTCTTTTTTTCTAGAGAAAAAAAAACCACCTACTAGGTTTTCCCGTACATGTATACTTAGTAAATTCGCGTTGCTGCACGTAACTTTGAAACGTGAAATAAAATTTTATGCCTCGTATGCCTCAAGAGCTACAGGAGAGAGGAACAAAATGCGAGGACTGCGGAAGATATCTTCATACCGAGCCCCTGATACCCACTTTTTTTTTGCATGCAACACAGCTCCTCTGTGGGCGGCAGGATGGATTTAAGAATGCATGGTTAGCCGTAAGATACGTTACGTTTACAAATAAAAGATTACGTCCTTTTTGTTGCTCATTGCAGAGTCCAATTTATATTTTCGCGTTTTTTGCTTTAGTGGATTTACACGTTTACTATAAGGAACTAGTGGGCCGAATATATTTGAACAAGTAAGCATTCATGGGAAATTAATTAATTCAATATTTTGAAAATCTATGATATTGGAAAAAAAAATCACCAGTTCAGGCGTATTGAGAAAATTAAGATTTTCCAACATAAAGTGACCAGTTATATTTTATGACTCTTTCATTTGAGTTATTTTTTTATTTCAAGTGTACCGTCCATCTAATCTGATTACCCAAACTCCAGGCAACAATGTCAACACGTAGTGTCCACAGTGTTGGCCATTTCATCCCTGTTTTCCGTTGCTCAACACAGGAGAAAGAGACGAGTGTAACACCACGCTGTCCAGTCGTAAAGAAACAACTTTGAACCCATGTTCAGCCGAGAGCCGAGCATACGGTGTCACAGTGAGCACCAGAAATATCTCATATAGGTATGTACAGACACTGGGCTTGTGGAAAAAAGGAGACAGCGGAAGCATGCCCCCAGAGAAAAATTACGGCTGGGATAACGTGAAATTGCAGCTACATGCGAGAAAAATGTATCTTAAAATTTAGTGGAGTTTTTCGCTGAGTCTCTCGTGCATTATGATGAGATGACAAATTTTATGTTGGGCTAAATGACGTTTGACAACTGGTAATTATACTGATAGTACCATCCCCGTGATTGCAGCACCAGTTTCTTGAGAGCAGGAACTCGTTTCAGAATATCGAGTACCGACAAACATGGTGTTTCAGGGTGATCGCAGTCCGGGCAATTGGTCCCTCGATCCCTGGACCTCGTGCGCCGAAGCCCACCGCTCTAACAACACGGCTGTTGATAAGGCCCCAAATATTCGCGCTCCAGCCATGGCGACGATTAACATGTTGAGTCCAGTGAAAATTTTTGGCTGACCAATAATGACAATTATGACGGCTCAATGAGCGAGGGCCACATCACTTCATCACTAACCAGGATTGGTCGAGGGTGAAACGATTTTCGAACGTGAACTGTAGGAAAGGCGAAGAGTATGTATGAATAATTAAAAACACAACTCACTTATACACTGAATTTATATTTCTAATTATACACAAGTTGTTTCACTTGACTAAAATTTAACATGATAAAAAACTTAGAAAAGTGGTTGGATAGGAACTGCAAGGATGTAAATTTCTAACTGTTCTCGATGAACTCAAGATTTGAACTGAACGTTGGAAGTTGTGGAAAAATTCCGGAAAATTCAAAAGGAAAGGACAGGATAGGTTGAAGAATCAGGATTGGTTACTTGCAAAGTGAAGAAAATACTTGTATTTGACAATTTGTGTTAAGAGGGAGAAGAGGAGGTCCAAAGATTCGAAGGGTCGAGAGGTCAGGTAAATGGTTGACCAACAAGAGCGGCGGCAAAAAAGGTAAACCGTAAAGGACATTTGAGGTTGAGGATTAAAGCGAAATAAAAATCAAATTTTGGATTTACCGGAGCAAAAAAAATGGGAAACTACAATTTGGATTTTATTGAGAAAAAAAAGTGGGAAAGTAAAATATGGGTTTTAGTGAGGGAGAAAAAGGTAGGAAAGTGGAATTTGGAAAGTTCGAAAGAAAATTTATTGTTAAAGGACGGGAAAATTTCAAGATGGGATTTTTGTTTGACGGGGAAAGTCTGAATGGGGAATCCCGAGATTTCTGGCTCACACGACTTACATTCGGCGACGGAACAAGGATGTATACAAAAGAATGTAGCCTGAATCCGACTTGGCCAATGCCCACTGACAGAGCTAAACTAGATTTTCCACATCTTGCTGTGATAATGGTTACGTCCGGGGAATATGCTGCGGATGGCCGAACACATCCTGCAATTGTGTGCTATAATCCCTGGAACATCCAAATCTCGTACAATATCACCCGAAATAATGTAAGGTTCGACCTGTATCATCACGATTAGCTATCAGCGTTCATGGCAGGCGTTGTCGTTCTTCAATTCTTCCTTGTCGAGCATCCAATCCCCTACAATGAATAATTTTCCAAGGAGGCAGGCGTCAATCCATTGTTTAACACCCTCTCAAGATGAGTAACACACCAACACATTGATTCGATCATTACATCATTATGGATGATGATCGATAAACGAGCACTTTTATTTTTTTTTTTTTTTATTAAGAAACGAGCACTTGATGACAGTAAAATGAATACTCATGAAATATCAATAGACCAACCATTGAATTGCCTCTTCCTCCCTACCAGAACTATTCATTAATTGATCATTGGTAATCATCGAAATAGAGCGATACTAAAAAATAGATAGGTACTAAAAGTGAAAGTAGTCGACAAATTGAGGCCAAATTGTGTTTTTTTTTCTGTACAAAACAGGATTTTGTAATTTTTTCCCCTCCCTTTCATTATTGTTAGCTCTTTGAACCGGTGATCTGTATTACTTGACCGCATATTATGCGTTTATCTTTGTATTAACGCATTATCAGTAATCAAGTGATTAACCATGGCAGCTCGATGGACATTTGGAGAGGCCGATTTCAAAGCAGCTTTGTAGTGATGATAATTAAACAGAGGTATATCAGCTCCATTAAACTCTCCCTGCGCACATAATGACGCACATCCATGGGTCGCTTCATTTGCGCCATCTCGTCATTAAGGAAATCGTGGAACAACCGGTTCCCATGCAAATCACCTCAAATTTGCATAAATTTTCTCACAAGTGAATAAACAGGTTGGCCTCAGTTTTTGGCCTGAAAAATAATTCCCATTAGAAATTTTACCAACAATCTTTTTTCAAGTGGAGCAGAGTTAGTGCAGGCAGACGGAAGTCCTAGGCCTCCTCTAACAAGAAGTATCGTGATTAAGTTCGGAAATTGAAGACTAGAGGTAGTCTTATTGAGGCTAATTGAAGACAATCCATCTCGTCGAAGTAGTAATATCAACGATTGGTCAGCCATATACTGAAAACTTGAAAACGTGATAGAGAATTACTTGCCACCACTTGGCCTTACAGAACACCACATAGCTACATTCTATTCTCGTTTTCTGACCCACGAAATGCCATGAGTATTAAAATACCATGATGAATTCTAGAGAAAAAAAATTGCAACCGCTGTAGCAAAACCTCGGCATGTCGGACATGCAATTCCCGGACCGCCGAATGACGCTTGTGTATTTTTAATAAAATTAAATATTCAAGGATTGTGGAGGACGCACTGAATTTTTTACCTGCCTTTCGCATCGAATATGTTGCAACATTCTAACGAAATAACGGTTGGACTCAGCAGAGAACTCCCATGAAAACTATATGGGGGTTGAGCCAAGTCTATTACATTTCACGAGATATTTCCGAACATATTTTTTCGAAGATAAAAATTGTGGAAAAAATAATTGAAATATATTCGGCGATTAACATTTATTCTTCATTATTCTCATTTCCACATTCATTACACAATTATTCTACTACCACCAATTACAATGATAGTAAAAGAAATTTTTTTCAACTTTTGCAATTCCCTCCAAATTCCCATTTTATGTTTCATGCTTTTTTCTACCAAACTTTCGAAACTTAGGAGTTATCGAGGGATGAAGTTGGGTGATGAACGCGTGGGAGACGCACTTGCCCTTTCACATGGTCTAAAAGTTTGCCCCCCCCCCCCAAAGGGTCACACCCAAATACGTTTATTTATTTCTCTTCGTCCCTTTATCAGAGGCACTCGCTGGTCATCCCCACCTTATCTATTTTCCAAAATACATTTTTGAATGAACAACATAATTCACTGTTCATCCAAAACGAAATGCCAGTCGTATTGTTAATGCGAACAATTCGTTTCCGCTCACCTTTATCCGTCACTGTCGATTCATCAGGCGTCCATTAACGCCGGATTAAAGCTACAGAATTCCCCTCAAGAAAGAAAGTCCAAGGAAAATCAATTAGGTGTCCACTTCATTGAATCCCAGCGTTGATTCACTCAAGTATAACGGGCGAACGATCGCCTTTCATTCTCCAGGATGGATTCTTAGACCTAGGCCAACCAATGACTGTGCGACTTCAAGTAGAAAATTGCAACACTCGAAATGCTCGTGTTGTTATCGAGAAATCAGCGGTTAATGGAATGGGATAAAAGGGATAAAGATTCGGTGGGGACAATTAATACGTCTGTTTGATCGGTTTGAACGAATCAATGGCGAAGATAAGGTAGCCATCGATTATAGGTGGTCGTTCGCATAAAAAACTAGTGGGACAAAAGTGTGTGGCCCCGTTGGGAACACGAAGGAAATTTCCCGATTTGTAATTTCTGTTTGACATCCCTAGATTTTCCGATACGTCAATTAAATGTTTCAATCTGATTTATCAAGCAGATAATTATGGATACTTGACTAGCCGCACAGTCAACGTGAGGACGGGAATTATGGGCGTTACTGGAGTGAGAGTGAGACGCCAATAGGGGTGCGAATGCCCGGAGGTTAAAGCCGTCATACCTCGTTAATTATGACGAATATGGAAAAAAGTGATAAGAAATTAAATATGCCTTTCCACTTATAGAACAAATTCTGTTTAATACTTTTTGTCGTATCTCTTACCGTTTTTTAAATCGAACGTTGTAAACAATTCAAATGTTGATAACAAAAAAACTGCTCCGTCAATTTAAACCAAAAACTAATCCGATCTATATTCCATGAAGACGCTCCGAATAAGACCTCGATAACCCAGATTATTCGACCCGTTCGTGAAAAATCGTGTTTGGATAATTCCGATTTCACAAGTACAAACACACACACACACACAGAGATATTTGTTAGGAATTCGACGAGATGCATTTTGGTATACTTAAAACCCTATCTACAAATCGAAATAAATGAAATCGATTTAGAGGTCATTGCAATAACTTCCTGAAAGATCGGGAAGTTAAAAATTATACCAGATATCTTCGAACTTTTTTTTCTAAATCTCACGCTGTGGTCCCCCATGATGAAGCGGATGGGATTTTAAAAAACGCCATAAATTAATCGAGTCGAACTGTTTTCTCCTTCTACCCCCATAAACACGAAAAAATTTATGGACGTCAAAATGAAAAAAAAAAGTTTGAATCTAAACTGAAATTAAAACCCCTGTCACGTGTTACAACACAAACTCGTGAATTGGAATTCTTGAGTCACGACTAGAGAAGGTGAAAGGAGATAAATGGAGAATAGAAGGACGAATGAGGATGATTTGATTTACGACAGGATGAAGAGGTGTTTTCCATATCCAATAGACTATCCCCGCGTTATTCAGCAGTGAGCGGGATAGAGCAATTGAAGACAGTGGGTGAGTCTTTGCGACATATGAGGCACCGTGATTCGTCGAGCAGATGAATCCGTAGCATCGATATCTCATCGAGGATTGAGCCAATACAATGGAATCGTCCATCATATGGCGAGAGCCTTGGGGCGTAATCATATGACTGTCATGTCGTATTTCAGGTGAATCTGCACGCAAAAAAGTTGTCTGAACCCAGAAAAATCAAAGAAGCCTAGCTTCGTGTATAAAAAATTGTGATAGTGTTCCCAATAATGCAAATTTCATTTGCCTTAATATTTCAATACCTCTAAAATTGTATCGCAAGTTCTTCATTCTAATATAACTCTATATCTCACTATATTATAAAAATTAAAAGGGACTTCTGGTGACACAAAATTGGTACTCAAAATTAAGACATTTTAAGAGGGGGGAGGGGGGTTATATCAAAGGGAGGGGGGAGGCGTGTATGGGGGGGGGTATATCAAAGGGAGGGGGGGTATATCAAAGGGAGGGGGGGTATATCAAAGGTAGGGGGTATATCAAAGGGAGGTGGGACATATCAAAAGGAGGGGGGGGGGGGAGGTATAGGAACCACAGTCCATGTGTTCTTTTTTAAATAATCAATAATCAATAAATCATCTGGTTGAGTCCCACACAGGCAAAGGCGTTGGATGGAGCCTTTTCCCTTGAAAAAAAAACAAGAAATATTACGAGCAGCATAAAACGAAAGCGTCTTACCGAAGTTGAGCCTATCATGCGACACCCGAAACCGACGGGGGGGTTGGCGAGCGGAGCGAGCAGGGGGCGGAGCCCCCTAATAACTCTATATAAAGCAAAATTATATGAACCAGTCTAAATTAATGGAGTAATTTTTTTTACGGGACCAAAAGAGAAATGCAACGAAAACTTTGCATTTTTCTTTTATTTAACATGAAAGTTTTCGGGAATCAATGAAATATTATAACTCCGTCAACTCCCGTTTACGGTAACTTTAAGGGCCTTCAATTTCCTGCATTAATGATTTTTTTTTCTCATTCACAAAACTTTGTTTCTCTGATCGTATTTTTTTTCATGGAATTCTTTTTGTATGGAAAATAAATCTCGTCTGGGGAAAATTTCAACGCATGCAACTGGTAAAAAAGTTGGTAAATATAAGATTCTGAATTAACGCTTGAATACTGTCGATTTTGAAAGGAGCTGAACGGATTAAAATCCCAGTGAAGCATCACCGACGGGCGCGTGGGAATACGTCCACTTGACAGGGATGATCGAGACAAGAGTTTGATGCCTTTATAAAGTTTTAATATCCCGTTGAGCACACTTTCACTCTGGAGGAGGGAAAAAATTCAGGGACGGGTGGAGATATAAAATTCTGTTCAATATCCCATTTCAATGATGTGACGATAAATCAGGAAAATTCGAATGGTTTTAACTTTCATTCCACATTCAGTTTCATTTGTTCCATTTAGTTCATTTTAGAATTGTCATTTTTGAGCTATCTGAAATTCTCATTCAGTTTTTCATTTTTTTCTAAATTTCACGAAAGTTTCGCAAAAATTTTTGAACTTCAGATTTGAATTTTGCTGGAATTTATTACCTGTTTATTAACTGCCTATGGTTGGAGAGGATCAGCATTTTGGTTTTTTCCGTTGGTACGGGAGTTGACGCATGCGCAGAACGACTGGCGCGGCAGCGGCCGCGGCGAGCTGTGCACAGCCGTATGGAGAAAAACATTTTCTGCGGCAACTAAAACCCTTTCCGTTCTTCTTTAAGAATTCTTAAAATTTTTGGGATTTATTTGAATGTTTGATATGATTAAGTTTTGATTTTTTCCAACAAATTTCTCATTTTTCAACATTCATGGAGTATTGAGGACCGCGGGGACACGAGTTCGGTGCCTATGTAAATTTTAATATCGGCTTAAGTACACTTCCACTTGGGATGAGAAGAGATTCAGAGACGGATGGAGATATAAAATTCTATTAAATTTCCCGTTTCAATGATACGTCGATGAATCAGGCAGATTCTACGCCTTTCAACTTTTCTTCCGCATTGAAATTCAGTCCTTCAATTTCTTCCATTTCACACCTCAATTTTTTAAATTTTCCTTCGCTATTCTTTGAATTTTGCAATGTATTGGCGTTTATGGAATCGAGGATTTTTATCATTACGGTTGGATGAGAAAAAATTTGAGAGACCGTTGCATTCTCCACAGTTTTCTATTCTAATGATGACTCAATGAGAGAAGAGGATTCAACTCGTTTCAACTTTCATGTCGCACTACAACTCACTTGTTTAATTTCTCTCGTTCCACAATTCCGGCAAATCATCAAAAATTAACACTAAATTCACCGTTTCAATTTATCAAAATAAGAAGTAGTAAGAAATTCGATTTTTAGCGCTGAAATAAATCACGGAATGAATCCGAAAAAGGAAACAGCTCAGGAGTAAGTGCTCCTCTTATCTAATTTCTGTAATTTAACCTCGATTTCACGCGCATAAATTTCAACGTTAAACTCCCCCTGAGCTTATCTCGGATTTACAGAAAATTCCAACGGCTACGGGAGCAGAACAAAGCGGACATGATGAAAAAACTGGAGTAAGTTGAAATACCCAAGGGTTTTATCGTTGACAATCTCATCGTTAAATCAGGTATTCGGAAGAGCGTAAGATTTTAGAGACCCTTCTTTTTTTTCTCAATATTTAACACGTAAGACATAAGATATTTTTTTAACTGATTTTCATTTAATCGCGGCTAACAACTTATTCATATGAGGAAAAACAATACGATTACAAAACTGAACTATATAATATCATTTATTGAACTATGAGATCACAGTTCCTGGAGAGACTGTTTATGAGGTCTTACGACGAACTCCAGTTAAATGTTTACTAAATCATATAAACGTATGATAAAGCCTGGTGAAAAAGAAACCATGGCATTTAGGCGTTGTGGTTCCTCTGTTCTTTATTCAGTTCGACGACTACTCTCGAAGTGAGAACAGGTTTTAATAAAATATAGATCAATTACTCATACGAAAGTGTCATTTATTTAGTCACCTGGCTTCCATAAAAGCTAATACAATGTTTATAAAAATATGAATGCATAGAAATTCATGACGATGAAGCACTATAATTAATTGATGCTACGTTATAAAATACCAGATTTCCAAATTGTGCAAAATTATTTTTCAAACTAGTGGGATGGAAGTGTGATTGCCGTCGTTGGGAGTACAAGTAACACTTCTCGATTTGTAATTTCTGTTCCCGATTCCTAGATTTTCCGACACGTCAATTAAATGTTCAAAAACTGATTTCAGAGAAAAAAATAGGACTCATGAAATTTTGAATACTGGAATACAACAGGTGTCGCTACCTGCGACTGTGTCACGTGACGCACTGACCAATCACACTGCGCATCGTGCATTTAGGCTCGCCTGTGCAAATGCGAGCAAACACGCATGCGCCGGCGGTAGTCGGACAACTTCGAATCTAGACCGAATATAAAAGTTTGAATAGTCATTAACATGTCGCGCCACTCAAAATCAACCAATAACTAATAATTCACTACATGAAAATGAGTCAAATTTTAATCGAAGCTGAGGTACGCCGAGAGACTCCAATTGCGGCATTGATTAGCTTGATCACAACTTTCCTTCGTAAATAATGATTGATTAAAACTTTTGTCGATTTTCATGCTTCATGTTTTAAAAAAATCGGAAAGTAGTGCATGAATTTCTTTCAAAGTCTAATCAGGTCTCAGTTGCATGAACCCGCAGAAATCAAAAACAAATTATTGAATCGGGTGATTCGGTTGCAAGAAGTCGTTGTCCAAAAATTTCTCACACAATCTCATTTTTCTTGTGAAAATGAGTTTCCCCGATTCAAAACATGGAATGTTTCCCCATCGATTTAAAAATTTCTCCTACGTCAACCCAAGCTCCTCCCTACTCAAGGCCTGAATCTTTAATATTTTCAGCCGCATAGAGATACAACAAAAGGCCGCAGCTCAGCAAAAGAGGTATGACATTAGTTCGGTAATTAATACCTTGAAAATTGATGGATCAATTAATTCAGTCAACAGAAAGAGAGAGAGGCAAAAGCAGCTGCTGAGGGGTGAGAATAACGGGGGTAATCACTTTGCATGTAGCCGTGTTTTTTAACGAGAAACTCTTTTCGCTCAGCAATCCCGTAAAAAAGCCTGAGGAAAAAGGTGGATTTACGCCCCAGAGGTGAAAGAGACTTAATAAGTACTAGCTAGCAGTCTGAATTAAACACAATAATAAATCGATATTTCGTTATTTAGGAAACTTCAGACTGTGGAAAAATTGCCAGAGCCTATGTAAGTAATTATTAAAACTTATAGTTTTCAGTATTCCCCTTGCCCTCGTAGTATATAAAAATACTCAGCAAATCGATATCAATTAATCAATAGTAAATCGATTTATGTAAACGTTTCAATGTTCTAAATATTTAAATCTTTTTATACCCTCAATATTTGCAATTATTTCTAAACTGGTGAGATCGATGGAGCCTTGCGAAATTCAGAGAAGCTCTAAAGCGTTTGAAATTTGGGTCAACCAAAAATTTTCAAAAATGAAATATATAATATAGCTGGAAGGACAGTTCAATACTTTAAGACAATCGTGACCTATATTGCGTTGAGCTACACGAGAAGTCCATACTAATACCTTTGGATGGTAAGGTCACGTAACAAATTTTTACCTCAGCGAAGACCGTATATCATCCTTTTACCGAAGTGACAAAAAAATCTCGTACAGCGATAAGTTGTTGACAGTGAGGACAATATTGCATTCGCGAGTTATTTATCAATATACTAGCGCCGAGCGGGCCGCAAGCGGCCGAGATGTTGACCAACTTTTCGACTTTTTTATTATTCAAATGACTTGGAGTTTAAAATTAAATTTGGAAAATTTTGATTTTCAATTTTTGTAATAGTTGAATTTCAGTTTGATTCTGATTTTTTCAAATTGAATTTAAAAATAGATATAAATGTTTGCATTGGAATTCGAATTTAAATTAAATTTGAATTGAAAATAAAAATTTCAACGTGAAATTGAATTTTAGAATTGGAAAAATTAAATTGTAAATTTTTTAAATTCAAAATATGAGCCTGCGCGACGGGGAACATGGCGACGCACATTTCGAAGCCAATCAGACTGAACATGAACGAAAAAAGTATGACGGGCCACATGACAGCCCATGACAATTGAAATTAGTGTAATGGCCGCTGCCATGACATGGTTGGTCATTTTAGGAAGGATTAGTGGTGGGTGAAGTCGACGATGCACAAACAACACGTTTAGTCGAAGACGTGCCTGGACGAAAAGACGATTATGGCACTCAGAGTACGTAACTATCGCGCGGGACGACAGCACGCATGCCTTGCAGATGCGCAGAAGCAAAAATGTTTCTGCGCAAACGTCAATCGCAAATTGTGCGTACGCATTGCACAAGTGTCGCTCATGAGAATTCATGTATTTTGTGTCGATTGTTCCCTGTTCTTTTTATATAAGGACACATCTAAAACGGCTGATACAGACAAACCCACAGTATTATATGAGGCATGCCATGTCAAATCGATAATGGTAGAGCCTTAAAAAAATTCCCTCCAAAAATTTTTCGCAACTTTTGTATGAATTCTACACTATATAAATCGGTTCCTTGCATTTTTCAACTTTACGATTTCCCAGTCCATGGAATGACCTTGGAACCAGAAATTGCCATTTTGCTAGGTTACTGGTATTTTCAGTCTACCAAGATATATGTGTGTGTGTGCATGGGTGTGGCCACAACTTGGATTTTCCACGAATGCATGATCTCATCCGCGTGTCCCAAGACCGGTTCTAATTCAATGTGACAAAACTTGTTCTCTCTGCAATTATGCCTTACCCTGGCGGACCGGTCGATTGGGTTTCGATCCAGTTTCGATTGTGGAATCGAGTCGCTCAGTATGTCGATTAAGTTTCGAGTGGCAATCGATTCTGATTTTGTTTTTTTTTCATGGAGTCGACCCCCAATCAATCAAGGCCTGAGTCCATTCAGAGTCAGGGATCGATTCCATGAAAAAAATCAAAATGAGAATCGACCGCCACTCGAAACTCAATCGACATACTGAGCGACTCGATTCCACAATCGACCTGCCCGCCAGGGTATGAGTGGGCCTTTGATGCTAATGGATACCATACAGATATCGCTACTGCTAATTGGAGTACTCACTCATGATCTACTTATTATTTACTGAAATCTATGGAACAAATTCCAGAAATTCTTTAATCGTAATACACTTTCGATTGAATCAATTATCATTCGAAGCTATTGGACCATTTGACACTTTTTTTTCGACAAATAGCGTGTGCGATAGCTCAACTCTTTCACCCAATTCATTTTCAACCAATCAGTTTTCAACAAATTGCACCAGTCAATTCTCTCGCAGTAAAACATTCAACTTCAAGATATTGAAAGGCATTATGGATTTCTCTTTGAATAGCATTTCAAATTTTTCCTTATACATAACTCTGTTCACCTCCTTTGGCTGAACATAAATTGCGAGAGAAGAGGGAAAGTAGGTTTTCTCCATTCTCTTCCTTTCGACGTTTGAGCCGCTGTAAATACATAAATTCAAACAGAATCGATGATTTTTCTAGGAGTGAGCTGAAACCATTGGCGGCAAAGTCACGAGCACCATCGCCCAAGCTGAAAAACGGTAAAAAAATACAATTGTATGAAATGCCACATTGTGCACTTCGTAAATAGGAAAATTGAATGATTTAAGGTACTTGCTCAGGATTTATAGGTGTGGCATTGCGCACGACCTTGAAGACCAATATGTTCTTTGGATTTCTTTCCATTTTGTTACATAATGTTATTATCCTGACAGCTTATGGTGTCCCCATTTTTTAGGATGCTCTCTTTATAATTCAAAACATACATTTAAAAAAATGGAAAAAAATCTATTGGAATTATTGCAAAAGGGATGGATGATCAAAGTATATACAATTTCTAAAAAATATTTGTTGGATTTTGTCAAAATCAAATTCTATTTTTTGTCCCAAACGTAATAACTATCTGCGAATCGAACATCTTCAGCCAACGTGTGAATTGTAAAGTGGCCAAAAATATATTAGGCCTAGGTCGAGGTAATTACAGCGTAGTGAGTACTAAAGGGATTACTCCAAACATTATGACACCATATACATTAAATTAGTTCCCAGGTCTTTCGTCTCTCAAATTAAATTCAGGTAGTTAGGGTATACGAAGGTACGATTCATTTTTGTACAATATTAGTTGTTGACTGGGATTTGTTGTGAGAGCATCTTTGTAAAAAGAAACATTGAGTTGTGTGCAAGTACATCATTGAAATTTGAATTAATTTATGAAAAAAAAAAGTTGAAAATATTAATTAGTTCCAAAGTTATGTCGAAGTGACGTCCTTCCGAAAAACCGCAATCTGGATCGCCTGAAATCAAAAATTAGAACGGATGTACATTTATTGAAAAATTATCTAGCATTCAATCGACGGATTAACAAAAAAAAATTGACAAAATGGCGACCTATGAAAGTTGAACATTCGATTTTCGTTAAAAAAATCTGTCGTTTTTCAGCTGTAAAAAGAAAAGTTTTGTATAAAATTTTGACTTCAATATTATTCTCAATTATATTCATTTTAAGGTGAATAATTAATACGGTATCAACAGACACTACGGTTGGCGGAAAAAATAGCCGATGGAAAAATGGCCGCAACAAAAATACTTCGAAAAAAAAACCGGAAAAGAAATGGCCTCGTACAGCTTTTTATTTGTGCCATATCGATAAAATAGTCACCAATAATCCGGAAATGGCTTATAGCAACCGTTTCTCAGCAAACATTTTGATTGCAGAAGGTAAGGGAAAATGAGTGTACACCTCTCACTGCGACTGCGCCGGGTCAGTGATTTGTTTACATACGGCTTGTTGACGACCGTCTGAATCAATGTAAATTTAGTGTTTACATTGTTACTTGGAACACGTATAAATACCACGGACCTCAAGTCTAACTAACTAAATAGAATGTGTCTGTTGGATTATTCAATGGTGCTCATTCAGACAATATGGAGAGTGAAATTTCTGAACGCGGATTGAAATCCAATAAAGATGGTGAAAAAATCCCTGTGAAACCACAAAAGTATGTTCTGCGATGACCAAAAGTACCAAGTTCAGTAATAAGATAGACATGTCCAAAGCATTGGAGACTAGATCACGTAAGTTTATGATGTTAATAAGAAAATAATGCGATGAAATCCAATGACCCGATTTTGGATGTCACCATTCATCTTGTTTCCCTCGGTCATTTTTTCCGAAGAGCTATTTTTTCCGACCTACTTGTTCTATCGGCGATATTTCCATAAATTCACACAACTTACACACCCGCTAGAGATGTTGGTACCAGCAGCATTATTGGTGACAACTATCAGCGGCCATAACGCCTCCAAATCGGCGAGCATAAATCAGTTTTACTGTCATTATTTCATCGAACTTTCAAACCATCAATCTACTTAGGCTTCCTTGATCTAGACGGTGGTATGTTATTCTAACGGGGAAGCATGTTAATTTTTCATTAAGAAATGTTAAATCTCTCTACACTATCGTATTTGCTTTCTTAATATAATATAATACGAATAAATATGAGATAATAAAACTGGCACCATCGGACGCAGGTCGAGCCTCCTCGGGAAGAGGGCATGATACAAAACACGAACACAATCTACAGGTGAAGGAAACTAATAGTCGGAGACCTCAATATTACATCCCGCGTTCCACTTCGTAATGCTAACGTGTCTCAATGCAATTATAATTCAAAAAATTTGGAAAATACACCGGGGTTACCTGAAGAGTATTTTCCCCCGCATTCGGTCAATATTCGTTGAGCTACTGATGTTGTCTTCTATCTTCATGTAAAATTGCCCCATATTTGCTTCCTGTTACGTGTCTATCAGTAACAGCCCTAAAGCCCCTACGTAACCATGCGCGTGTAAGTTTGCACTCTATTCTGCATTTGCTCGGTTCTGCTTGAGAGGGACAGAGGAAAACAACAAAAAAAGCTGTATGAGAATAGAGTAGGAGGCCGTTAGTTACGCGGCGTTGGGGCTGCTTCCCCCTCCTGGTCGCAACTTCCACCGGCCCAAATTCTCAGAAATATGGTGGCAACTACCTTTATTTTGACAACAAATATACTTCGATTCTTGTGTTTACATCGAACGTCGTAACCAAAACAATGCGAATAGAGGAAGCAGCCCTGCGAAAAATGTGACCTTTAGTAATGTAGTTGTGAAGTGAAGAAGGTAAACAAACATCAGTGTGTTGTTGCCGTCCACCTCTCTTTTCCAATTGAAATTGCGCAAGTTGAATTGGAATTAAGGGGGAATGGCAATGACACATGATTTTCGATTCCCTTTTTCGTTTTCTAATAGTAATTTGTGCTATAAGCGGCGGTTCGTGAGGAGTGCTGCAAACTTCACACGACTCACAAACCAACACTATCGCCCGAATTGCACATACTATTTTTTATTACGTGGGCCCTATAGGGATGGCGTGAGGAGGGGGCGGGGAGGGATCCAGGGGACGAAGTCCCCGGAAGAGGGGGGGGGGGGGGCGAGGCCCCCCTCACTGCGAAAACAAAAAGTCTTTAGAAACAAAATTATTTATTTGGTATGAGAACATTTATATTCTGAGCATCACGTTTTATTAAACTTAATATGTGAACATCTTCCACTGTTCTTTTTTTTTTAATTGTAATTTCACTTAGTTTGCCAGTTGATGCGTGGCCTTGAGTACATTATGTCAACACTGTAAATTCAATATGGTGGCCTACACTATCATATAACAACGAACGCAGCGCGCAGGTCCGACTATGCGCGGCAAACCTCAGAATCTACTTTATCTCCCATGGGTGATAAAGGACACCTTATCGTTTGCCTCTCTACTTTATCTCCTTTGGGTAGCTATTTATCGCGATGCGTTGCAAACGCCCCTTTACCCCTTCTGGGTGGAGGCCCTGCGAGAGCCATCTATGCGGCCCCAGTAATGAAATTAGTAGATTGGAGTACAAAGTGATGAATTCCGTTTTTGACGAATCAGTTTATAGCTAAAGGTAACAAACGGTATTCCTCACGGATGACTCTAGATGATTTTATATCGAGATATAGAGAAGTCGAGATAATCGAACAGCCAAGTCCTATGATTAGTTAGAGTTAAATCTTTGATCATTCGGAAAACGTAATCCCGAACGTAAACTATTCAATAAACGAATTTCCTTTTAGGGAAAGTAGAAGAAAATCATAAAATGAAGCGCAGATTGTGCTGCATGGCTTTCTTGAATGATGAAGAGCATAAAATGGCACATTGCCACAAATTTTCGGTCTTTCTCATTTCACGTTCTTAGATTCTGAGGAAGTACTTCAAGACTAATGCGGAGCACCTTTCACAAAAATCTTAAAATGTAAAGAAATAGAGAAAGAGAGGACTATGTCGCCTGATAATTTCCAATACTTTCAACATGACTCAGATATCGCAGAGTCCTTACTTACACACCGTAATTTCCTATATAAAATATCGCTGATACTGTGATAGTAGAGATTGAAATGGACAAACGATCTAAATATCCTAGCAGAAACATCCAGACTAAAAATATCGAAAATGATTTATTCAATTTTTCACCTGTAATAATACAAAATAACAACCACATAAAATGCAAAGGCAATCCACCCGCTCCTTAATCCCTAATTTCCTAGGCAAACCGATAGTTCATGTGAAGGGAGATTTGTCAGTGCGTAACGTCGAGGAGATGCAGGAGAGCCATCAAAGATGCACCAACTGCTGTGGCGGTCTTCCCGGGCGCGGCCCGGGCTCCAGCATTGGTGGTCGACGCTGTGGTGCTGTTAACGCGAGCTCTACCCACGTGGATGCTGCAATGGCCTGCGGAAGTCATCAATTACATTCCCAAATAGGAGATTACGAGAATTGCTGTGGAAGATTGAGGGGTGGGGCAGATAACAGTGCTACACATAAGAAGCCGGAGAGAATTCGTGGTGGGTGTCTGAACCAATGCTAGCTTTCAGTTCTCAATTTTTTCCTAATTCCACATATGTTTAGGCAAAAACATCTCATTACTCTAATTTTCCTCTTTCTGTAGGTGGATGTGGCGGTGGATGTTCACCACCAAAGCAGTCCTTCTCACCGTGTGCACGCACACCGCGAAATCAGTCTTGTCCACCACCCTGTTGGCGGTCACAGCGGCCAACCAGTTGTCGTGGAGAACAGCAGGGGGGTCGCGGTAACGCCAGGAGCAACTGTCCTTGCGGCAGATGTGGCGGCCCAGCATGTCAGGATAATCCCGGAAGACTAAATGATGGTGGATGCTGCAGTCGAGGACCATCGCAGGGTGCTCCTTGCAAGTAATTATAGAAAAGAAATTACGGTTCTAAACTAGCACATCTGCTATGAAACTTATAATTTTCGAGATAGTGTCATCGTAATTTCAATAGACCCAATTTGTTTTTGGAATCGTTCACCTGACAAACTATATACCTAACTTCGACTAAAATCTAATCCGCTCTAAAAAATCGAATCCGCCCTAAAAAAATCCTTATCTAGTTGCTGGTAGGTTACTTAGATTTGACTACATTCACCACAAACTTAGGCCGGGCCAAAAACACACTTAACTCGATAGCTCACTTCCTTACTGATATAGACTCTCCGTGCACGGATAAGTTGTTCTGTTGACGATCTTGAAGTCGATGTTAACGCTTGAAATTAATGTTACCCAGTTTCGATTGGAGGAAACCGAGTTTTTCGGAAATTATGGAGAATCAAACTGAATGACGAAAATGAATCCAAACTTTTGACCAGCAGTGGATGGCGATTGTGCTTTTCTCCTTTCTCTGTGCGCAGAACATGTTTTTATCTCGTTTTGTTGAATGGAATTGCAGTTTATTGTACATTTCCAGGTGTAAATGTCAGTCGGGCAAGAGTTTTCAGCCCCAAGGCGGCTGTGGTGGCCAGTCCTGCGGTAAAATGTACAGTTGCGCGGGCTCCGGTGGCGGAAGCTCCTGTTTTCCAAGAAACAACCGGCGGCGAGAGGGCGCCCAGTGCTGCGGGGGCAACAGTCCACAACAACGAAGTGGCTGCTGCTGATGAGGCTCGCTCTACTCGTAAAACTTTACTCATAAAGCTGACAAAAGTTTAGCGTTAAATGACACACAAAAATCCGCTTGACTTTTATTTTATTGCTGCCCTTCAAATACCACCAGCCTCATAATGGCAATTGTTGTCTGAGTGCAATACGTTTAAGTTTGTTTTTTAATTACCTAACCGGGACACCTCAAGTCCTGTACTAAAAGCAACACAGTTATACAAAATTGTATTTTCGATTAACATAAAAATATATAGAAAAGATGAAAGTTAAACCTGTTTTATTCGTTAATTAATGGGCATTCCATGTCAGCAACTTCCAGTTAGGCTCCTCACTTATCTTTTGGAACTTATTTGATTGGAAATGTTGTAGCTTCCTAAAGTCCTGATACTGCGTAATTACTTCAATTGTCAAAATTTTCTATCTTCCAGTAATTTCTGTTACTCAATATAGTCTCTATATTTTGCATATTATGCAAATTTTCACTTTGCAATTTTTTTCAATTGACTTTACCAAACGCGTAAACCATAATGTTCAAATATTTTTAACAATTGATATGACAATTTTGAAGTCCAACGTATTGACTGAAAATCATGGTCAGGTGTAATTGAAATTATCGCCAATTTACCACTTCACTACGAAACTGAATTTAATTAAATCTCATCGTCGGGGATGCTCAGTAGAAGATTGCTCTTATCTTATTTCCCAGTCTCCAATTTTTGTCTCCAATTTCCTCATGACGCTCTTTCATCAATTCGATATCATGGGTTGCTTCCATTGTCGATTCAATTATTACGGTATTTCAAACCAGGTTTTCCGATTATCACGTGCTTTTTGAAACAAGATGTCTGTGTACGCATAATCATCCCTTCTTAAAAATATATGTGGTGAATTGAGGTGGACCATTTGTAAATACATAATTAAGGTCTTAAAAAAAACATATATGCTTGCCAAATATTCATTTGGTCCAAAGAAGTATTTGTTCACACGCAGAGTATCTGCCTGCTACTCCAAAGGTCCTAGGTTCACGCCCAGCCGCCGGAGAATATTTTTCAAAAATATTTTCTCATGGATTCCGACCGATGCAGGAACGTTCCGTGTGTGCTATCAGCGGTACCCACAAAATGAGACCGCCCGGCCCAGCGGGAACCTAACCCGACGCAGGGGGGGGGGAGGAGTATGGGTTCCATCATAGGCGTCGGCCATCGTAGCACAGGGGTTCTGGAGGTTTACCCTGTGTGTAGAAATACGATGGCCTAAAATGGCGAAAGTCGGCCCCAGCCGCATGGGTGGGTGTCTGGTACGCCCCCTGTAGGAATGCTTAACGGCCGCTACCCGGGGCGTACAAATGAGCGGGACGGCGGAAAAAATCACACACACACACATATTGGTATATTGATATATCTTTATCTTAGGTTCCCCCCCCCCTCCCTCCCCCCACCCTCCTATAACGCGAAACCGCTGGGCTCGCGTTACTTAATTACTAAAAATTTCTGTATATATCAACTTTCATAAAAACCATAATCAGAATTTTAATCTTGGAATTTTAATCGACTCATCACTACTACTTTACACGCCAAGCACGCGAAACTGCATATTTTATTTCCATAAATTTCAAACTCACTTGAAAACTTTAAAATAATATTTCACCCTCGGTAGACATATTACTGGCATGTACGTGGCTCAATATGTGAGAATAATCGGCATACAAATTCAGCAATCAAGTATGAGTCGTACGATTTCATAATGACAGTACTACACAATACGGAAAGCACGGTATGACATTGTTGATTGAATCCCGTATAGCGGTAGTGCCTGAGGTAGTCGTGGTTGTTGAAATCGATAGCGCAGTGAGGAAGGAAAAATCTTGTCCGTAGAACACGTTGTTATCTGAACGAAACGATGTATTTTTCATTTTATTCTGCTTTTTTACTAAAGAAATTCCGGAAAAACTGCAGGAGAACAATATCGGGAAGTGCTTGGTTTTATCCATCGAGGAGTATACCTACACCCCATTCTTCATCATCAAATTGTTGTCAGCATCCACTCATTTCCAGTATTCACGTAAAGTATAAAACGGCAATGAATCGGTAAATAGACTTGGGCTGACCAAAATTCAGTTTCACCACTTTCTCCGAAGTTCTCCTGGATCTTTCTTGTTCCCAGAGAATTCTCTAACCAAAACTGGTCACTAGCCTGTCCGTCCGTCTAAACTCACCCAAGTAACGCAACTCTGTACTTCTCCACTTCGTGTCCAACCCCGCTCTTTTGGTTTCCATTAAGCTCCCGTAATTTCAGTCGTGAACCGCAGACACTGAACTACCCCTTGGACCTTGAGTCCCTTGCCTCAGTCTCCCAAATGCACAAGAACACTTAGATTCTCACCGTACACGCGGCGGGGCTCACTGTTTCACCCTTCTATGTCGGTCACTCGGTGTTGGATGAAAGTTATAGGGCGCTTTGCAACTACTACTGATGTAAATCCCTCAGCGACGTATTTGAAACTGTAACGACAAGAATACTCCACTGTTAAGAATGGTCGACTGAAAATTCAGCTATGAATGTCGCAACTTGTTCCTCGAATTGTTTAGCACTTTATGTTCGGTATTTTCAAATACCAAATTTTTCAAACTCTCCAAATTCCGGCGCAAAAAATACTAAAAAAGTCGTGAAAATTGCACCTTCAATACCCATTAATATCAAAGATAACTAGACCTGTGGTTCATTATTTCGCAGACAACTTTTCCATCGCATGCACAAAAATCAATTTATTTCTATCCAGTTAGCCCGAAATAGTCAACACCATGAATTTGTCACAGTACCGATGTTTCTCCACATGACACAGTTCCGCAAGTTGCAATTTCAATTTATGAGATAATTGTGTAGCAGCAGAACACTAGCTCACCAGAGCCGGTGGTAGTCCTGCCTGCAAAGGGTCAAATTGTGCAAAGCGACGGGCTTCGTTGATTATGCATGCAATGTACCTTCATACTGCCGGTTGAGCTCTGCATTGATGCAAGTCTTGCTTTCTCTGCATACAGCTTACGCAGAATTTCTAACCACTGATCGACAAATTACGAAACATTCACTTCTCTCTTCTCATACTGTTCCATTCTGGAATCATAATATTTAGATTTCTTTAATTTTATCCTACCGATAATTTCAAAAATTGAATACGAAAATGAATTGATTTATGGATCTACTCAAAAACGAGGAAAATAACAAACTTTCAATGTACTCTCAATTCTTGAGTTTTGGTTGAAACTAAATTTTCGCGTCCTGACTCGTTCAGTTATCGTAAATATGAAAATTCACCGAAGCGCAAAGGAGAAAATATCTCGCACCAAACGATCCGAGGCCCATGCATCACAAATGGAAAACGCAACGGCCTTGTTCGCTGGGTTCGGCACACAGATCTATAAAAGAAGGTCAACCCATGTTCCACAGACTTGAAGCAAATGAAAATCATGGGTCTACTTAGAATTTTTAACTAATGACATTGTCAAACCGTTTTTTAGTACCAACACTCATTCTTACAAGCAAAACTCTGCAATAGCTGAGAAAAGCCATCTTCTACCGCGTATTCAGTCGACGCGGTGGCGTGTAATGAATCATGAATAAATCAAGCTGTAATTTATTATTAATCGGCAGTGTATTTATAAATTGAATAGAAAATAAAATATTTTCCATACTCAGTAATAACCGATAAAATTACTCAGGTGAATATTGCGGTAAACTTTTGAAAATTTGAGAATCTCCACGGAAGGGCCAGTGTGCCGGGCCTTGCCGATGGGCCAAGGGGTTGGCAACAATGAATCATGAGACCTCCAAGGGTACAGGGCCGGCGGAAGGTGTGGGGTGACGGTGGTGAAAAGCCGACATGGCATTTTTTTGTGTGGGGTTTACCCCACATGGTTTTTTTTTCTTCATGAAAAAAAATTTCGGAACAGTAAAATCATAACGTACATCCCGTGAAGTATGTCGGCTCCGCCAGTCTCGAATGAAATGATTTTAAATTTTGGCGCGTTGCCCTCCCCACGTGAAGGCTGTTCGGTTCCCTTCCAGGGTTGCCAGACGTGGCGATTTATCGCCACACTGCCGATTTTTTGACATCACCGGGAGAGAAAAATTTCGGATTAACTCGCCACGTTTGCGATTTCGAAGTACCCCATGGCGTCCACGAAGGGGATCTTCTTTCGGCACCCCCCCCCTGATTTGCCCTAGTTCCGCCGGCCCTGCAAGGGTAGCAGAGGACTCCACAGGACTGTTGCGGGCGGTGACCGCCTACCGATCATAGCCTTCACACCTCTTACTTGAGTTCTCCCTAGATAATAGTCTACTACCGACCATTATTAGTCTCCACTTAGAATTGAATACTCGATCATCGAATGACCTATATATTGTACGCGTCTTGTCTAATGGGCTACTAGCAGTCTAAGTATCAAAACAAAGCCTAACATATTTTCAGGAAAACGAGTTAGTTTACTACAACATTTAGCCTGGTAGTCGATTGGCGACAACACATACCATTTGTACCATTACAGACACGTTCTTAGCATCTCCAGAATTTTTCTCGACTCATTCCGGAATTTTCAGACCTTGCTACAATCATCTACAGTTTTTCGAAAACCCATTCGAAGGACATAGACTAGAATATTTTTTCCTGTGAAAATACCTTCATCTCGAAAAGTCCATTTCCGGTTTCATTGAAATATAAACCCTCCAAGTTTTCTTTATGCGACCGGTGAAGAACGGAATGTCTTTTTGACTTGTCGTAAAACACAAACGAGAAATCCCATCCGTAAAGACAAAAGCTTATCCCCGCCATGACATTCCCCTCACTTTTCCAACGACTTCTTCTCAGTGATGGTCCATCGTCAGGGCCAGACTGAGGGACGAGTACCTGTCCCTATCGTAGCCTTTGTGCCCTTGTAATTGGAATTGGAATCACCGGGTGCGTCTTGTGAAAACTTCTGACGCCTGACGTCTAGACCCCAGCGTCCAATCTATACATTTCCTCCTTCTATGGCCCATTGTTCTCATCTTTCATCTCTCCTCTATTCCTTCTCCGATTTTTGCGCTCAATGACACGAGTGCTAAGCTGATGAAACTCACTGGGGAATTATTTATTACTCGGTTTTAGTTGATTTTGTTTTTTTTTTTGCGAATAGAAATCGAGAGTGTATCGTAGTGCTATGTAGGAGATTGTACAAATATTTCAAAAAGTGCAGCAAAAGTTTTACAAATTGATTATGAAAATGATTACCGTATCACTAAAATTGGGAAATTACTGAACCTGTCGCATCTGTTTCATTTGAATGAAGCGAGAGTTACATTATTCAGCAGAAAGTGCAATAAACTTTCGCTTTCACATCAAATTGGAAACACAAAGGTACACGTGAACAGGGTGAAATGTTTCATTAATAATTGCAAATGAAAATTTAATTCGTCATATTTCAATGAGTTAATTTTACGAAGATTAATCGACTGTTGTGAATGATCCCGTCTTTATGAATTACTGATTTGACACAATAAAATTAGGCATTGGATATCCAATGACACCTGAATTATATAAAATTGATGGCTGTTCATTTTTCAAACCGAAATTTATATTTTTCGCGCGTTACTCGAAACTTGCAAATTCGAATTTTGATTTTGATTTTTATGGTGGTTATGTTGTATGCCCTCACGTAAAGTTAGTATTTTAACAGAAATTCACGTTATCCAGTGGGCGCCACTATGTCGCGACACTGGGACAACCCACAAGGAAATAACAATAGTTAAAATATTCACAAGTGGACCTTATTGCCTAAAAACAAACAAATTAGTTGCAGTAATGATCCATAATAGTTCCATCATATTGTTTCTTCAAGTGTAGACATTCATATTATTACCTGCCTTACTGTCACGCCCCTAGAAAAATCCATTTCCGTAACGACCATCACACCCACTACGAAAATTCAGAAATTCGTTAATTACAATCATATTCGGCGAGAATCTTTGAGGTCAGAGTCTCGCATGTCCAAACGTGTTCATGCTCGACCTATTCCCCTATTTTCCCTCAATTTCCCTCTCTACTTTTGCACCCAAAAATGAAGGATATATAAGCTAAGGAAATTGTAACGAATAGCAGACTTGAAGTTGTAATAGTATCCCTGCCTGTAAATCGAACCAATAGTCAAATGAACTAATAGATTAAAAATCAAAGCCCGTGGTTACAGTTTACAATAACAGTTCCTGAATAAATAACTAGGTTTTCTTTTGCTAAAACTGGAGTTCACAATTTATTCCACGGGAATCCAACAGGTACATAACTGTAGTGACGGTGTTGTGTGTGCGCGTCCTTTTTTAATTAAAGAGCTGACTGAATTAATGGTATGGAAGAATATCATGAAGTGATCGAATATGTCTCGCCAAAACGTATTAAGGGAATTGAAATGACTAAATAGAGATGGCAGTTTGGAGACTGAGTAGATTCGATGGAGGTGTTAGGTGAGAAGTGTTAGGAAGAAATTACGGTTCGGGAGAGCGAGAATGTTTGCTCGCGGCTAAAATTGTTGATGCACGTGGACTGGATAGTCGAATGAAAGAACTGATGGTTTGGTGAGAAAGAGTACTCATGCTCCCTGTAAGTGCGTATGAGAGAGTTATCCAGAGAACAGAAAAGAAAATTAGAGTATGGAAAAATGATTGCTTTGGAGAATGAGTCAGTGGTTGAGTTACAGAGCTGGTGTGAAGATCGAAAGCTTTGTAAGCTCGTAATCGATGTATTGAGTCTTTGTGACTTTTATCCAAATGTTCTTATAATTTTATCCCTTTCAATTCTTAATAAAGTTTATCATACTTGTTTGCAATCCTTACTCTTGACAATGATCCTACATAACAACGAAATTATGTGAAATCTAGCCTCTTCAATAATCTTAATAAATCGTTAATTAGTAGCCAATCATTTGACGGAAAAATCGGCGACCCCACTTGCACCGCGTACACCCGTCAGGAACCGGTGATGCACTACATGTGCGCCAAATAAAAGAGCCCATCGACTCGACACTATTCTGAGGCCAAAACACATGCATCCCACCTTTATCCCTGTGCTATTGTTTTTGCTAACTCTTCAATTGCTGGAATACAAATATGAATCCCGAACAATTGGTTCGTCGAGGGGCTGTTGTATGCCAAAAAAAAACCTGCGGCAAAAATACACATGAAGAGTTGTCGATCGTGCTTTGTTAGTTGGTTGGCCACCGAAGGTTCACGTGATTTACAAAAAAAAGTGAGTTCAGTAGGAGAAGGAGAGGGCAAGCGGCAAAAAAAAAATAACTGCCCAGACCGAGCTTTTTTTACCCCTCATTTTCCTGGCGTTTCATCATACTTTTTGTGTCGCACGGGGTGTGTGATGGCCGCGAATTGCCGGCCTCTATTGACCATCACAAAGCGACGCCTTCCCCCGGTATAAAAAGAATAAAGTGAAATGCTAGAAATATGGGGCGCGGATCATGTTAAAATTCAATGAACTTGGCTCAGAACACAATTGACATTTGGCATTCCGTTTGCGTGACAGTCTCCATTCGAAGTCCCCCTGATTCTCATCGAACGCACGCTTTGTTGTCAAAGACTCGCCTCCGACCACCATTCGTCATTCTCCGCATAATTTAGAGTTTTTTGCGAGCCTTGTTCGTTTTCAAAGTTTTCTGTCGTTTTTTAATTCCAATACCTTGTCGATATGGACACAATATAGTGATCACTCCGAAACTAAAAAGGCATTATTTATCCTGAGATAAAAATAAGATGAAAACGAAAATGGAATTATTGTTGAAGAAAATTTTTGTTAATTGATTTTTCGGCCTAATAGCAGCCCCCGAATATGCTTTCTGTTGACCTGTGAAATACACCTGTTGTAGTGTGGACTCAGGTTGATCGTTTTTTTTTTATAAACCAATACATATAATATTGAAATAAACGGGCTGGGGGAGTGACCCTCGACTGGTCGAACCAATAAATTTTCAGCCTGTGCTGACCGTTCTGTCACGAAGACTATGAGATATAGCCAATAAACAAATTGGAATTGGTGTCAATGCCGCACTGTGAGTACGGTTAGACAGCAGGAAAGAAATTATAATACATACAAGGTGTTTTGTTATGCGTGAGCTAAGATTTGTTGAACCTAAAATTGACGATAACAATTGAACAAATTGTTGTTTGGAAGTCAACCACAATACACCTGAATCTAAAAAAGCATTCACGTAAAAATCGTGAGTTCTATTGGCGGGAAAGTTCATGAAAAACCTCATTTCCGGTCGTCATGAAGTGAACTTCGAATTTCGCTGTAAAATCTTCGGAAGTCGAGAACAATTCTAACAATGAGTGACTTGTACCATTGCCCCTAACCTTCACTTTTTTCATGCATTTCCCTTATTCATCTTCACTTCCATCAATTGGCCGTCTCTCTACTTCACGAGCTTCGGCTACTTTGCATGAACATCTGATTGTGCAAAATACTGAGAAAAGAGAGAGTGCACAGGAGGAAAACCAGGTCACCCAGAAGACACCGGAGATTGTGAAGGAAAATGAATTTGAAGAATAGAATTTGCACACTTTATTCATCTGTCGTCCAAGCGGGAGGCAGCACTCGCTGCATCTACTGAGTACATTTTCAATTCTTTTTCAACCCACATTCCCCAGTCGCCTGGAAATTCCATCGGCACTTGAATGATACTTGGTCTTTCGGTGTTTATTCAAGCAGAAAACATATTTCAAAGCTACAGGAAAATTTCAGGGAATGATTTTCGGCTGGGACGCTTACATAAATTTTTATGGTCTTGTTTTAATTGAACAAAAAGCTGCACTGTATATATTGGATTCGAACGATTTCAAATTGTTTTGGCAACAAACAGATTTGAGTAGAAATTGATATCTTGAAATATAAAGTTCCATGGAAAAGGTAGGAGTACCTATAATTTTATTTCAATGAAAGGCAATGTAAATGGTATTGGCAGATCAGACTTTTTTAGTATCCATATGGAAGATATACGTATGTATTTTTTATCAAATGCGAGAAGAGTGGAGAAACTTTCTAACCACTAAGTAAGGATCCACAGTTTTTTTCAAATTTGCGTTCTATTTTAATCAATGAGTTCTGAGGATTATGATTAAATGCTCAAAGTAGTTATGAATAAGTGAAGAAGGTTCATTCCTAATGAAGAAACACCGGGAGAGTAAGCACACTCTTACAAAGACCCACTAACTAATGTAGGAACTCTCACGCTATGACAAATTAAAATGATGAACGAAGAAGGATCTTCATTCTACATGACTCATAATATCATCCGCCGGCAGGGTCTTAGGCGTATCTTTAATTGTACTTCGGCCAGATGTTTAGGTCTCTACATCACGGTGCCTTTTAATACTTTATGACATACTGGAGGAATGTTGGGTTTTCAAATAAGTTAATTACATCGGTGCATCGGTACCTGCCGAAAGAAACAACGATTTTTGTCATTTAGTTTCTAACTTAGTAATTCACTATGTATTATGTAATTCTCATTACATTTACATAACTAATAGCAAGGTCCATGAATAGACCATTCGCCAATTCAAGAACACAAAATTATAGAGTGCCCGTATCTTTTTAACCAACCCCAGTCGACATTTTGACACCCCTCAGCTCAATGAAACGCGTTCTTCTCCCATTTTCACACCCCCAACGTCCGTAAATCGACGCCGAAATGAACGAGGGATGTTACGGTAACCTCCTGCCCTCCCCCC
Source organism: Asobara japonica (assembly GCA_026005395.1). Classification (NCBI taxonomy): domain Eukaryota; kingdom Metazoa; phylum Arthropoda; class Insecta; order Hymenoptera; family Braconidae; genus Asobara; species Asobara japonica. The sequence goes on from BQMI01000334.1 coordinate 1,521,872, forward strand.
CCCCCCCCCCCAACCCTTCCCTCTTCTACCTCACCCCTTTTTTAAAAATGCTCCCCACAGTGAAATAAATTGGCGCTCGCGTGTTTACATGCCGGCAAAATTAAAATTCCTCGGTTGAAGGCAAAAGCAGTCGACATGGTCTGAAGGAGTATTTAATTAATGACCGGACTAATTAAAAACTGCCCAAAGGAAAATTCACTCAGCCTACTTTTCATTGGCCTCGGTGTTGACCCTGTGTTAACAATATTGTCGATTATCGAAAGTGGAAAAACTAATGATTATCGTGTGGTATTGACGTTTTCGTCTATGTATATATCTATATATAATGAAAAATTTAATTTCCAATTTTTTTAGTTTCTTCCACCAGATTTTCGCAACAGCACTTATTGTTTGCATAAATTCAGTAAATTATTTTTTTTTCCTTGCTTCATTTGAAAAAACACGAAATTACATAAAAGAGACTTGAGAAATAAAATAAAAACTACAATAGATTTAGTACTTGTTTTTTCATTATTCAAACTAATCTCCCTCCGATTGCATACGCCCATTAGCTCGATCCAATAACGTTTCCAATGCGTGTTTTAGCTCGTTGGCTGGAATGACCTTCAGGGCGTCGGTGCACGCCTTTTGGATGGTCCACATCACCATAGCGCCATCCATTCATGGATAATTTTAGTGTGAGAGAAAAGCCGCATGGTGCCACATCAGGCAAATACGGCCAGTGGTCAATAGGGTGGCCGTTAGAATAGTCATGTCCGAATTTATACCGGGCCGCCCCCTCAAAAAGTTCGAAATAAATATAGAAAAATCCTCAAAAAGTTTCAGCTCTCTATCTCAATTCTAAATGACGCCCCGAGCTGCTTCTTTTTGAACTTCCCGATTTTTCGGGAAGTTATTGTAATGACCCCGAAATCGTTTTTTTTTTGTTTCCACAGGTGACTGGTGTCTTAAGTGTACTAAAATGATCCCCAACAAATTCTGGATCGATGTGTGTGTGTGTGTGTGTGTGTGTGTGACCAAAAACTTTGTTCAAGGTTTCCGAAGAAACCAACGTAGCCATTTACGTTTTTTGTTTTTTTATTGACGCAACTTACTATTCTCCAGGTCTGAAAGAAACGATTTATACAAAAAATGTTTCATTCAAATTACTAACAAGTTCAATTGTTTATATCACTTTATCGCAAGCACGGTTTGAGATACGAAAAAAAGTGTTGAATGAAAGTTGTTCCCCGCCACAAAGTACATATTTGACGTTTTATGACTTTTCTTGATAACACCTGTAACTAATTGTTAGTAACAAAAAAGATTGTTTATATCGCAGCGGCGTGAGAACGGTTGAAGATATGAAACAAAGTAGTTAATGAAAATTGTTCCTCACACAAAAATACATATTTAATGTCGTATAACTTTTTTTGCTGACACCGATAGTTAATAGTTATTAACAAATTTAATTGTTCAGATCGCTCTATTGCAAGAACGCTTCGAGATACGACACGAAGGGTGTAATACAACTCGTTTCACACACAAAAATACACATTTGACGTTCCATGACTTTATTACCAACACCCATAGTTAATTGTTCTTAACAAATTGTATTGTTTATCTAACTACTTCATATTAAGAATTATATTTTTTTTTAATATTTAGAAATTCGAAAACTTTATAAACTCTATAATTTAAGGCATGGACGGAAATAGTGGATATAATATATACGGCAGAACGATCACAAAGTTATTGGTTCGACCCGTAGAGGGTCATACCCACATTCCGTTTATCTAACTACGCTTTTAAGTGTACAAAAATGATCCCCGTCAAATTCTGAGTTGGCTTATGTGTGTGTGTGTATGTATGTGTACAAAATTTTGCGCAACGATTTCTCATGAGCAAATGAAGTTATGAAAGATTTCAAGGTCGCGTTCAAAGCGTTTCCGTATAACTTAGAACTGATTAGATTTTCGATGAAAGTCGTTGACTAACTTTTCTGAAAACCTATTCATTGAGCGTTGAAGTGTATGAATTCGATAGAAAATTAATAAAAAAAAACTCATGGAAAACAGGGAATTTCAAGAAACTTCCAATAAAGTGCGATACCCACCTCGTATGACTCACTTTTTGAAAAACAACACCCGCATCAACAGAAGAATGGGAACAAACGAAATTCCACTATTTTGATTGAGTCATAACGGCCCTATTCATGATGGGATTGAAAAATTACAAATTTCTGCCGAAAGTACTTCATTTACTCAGTAAATTTCAGTACTTACATTTTTTTTTATATAATGAAGGGGAGTAAAAAATAAAAACGAATTTCTCACAATTATGCTGTGTAATCCTTATGGGAAAAGAGAAGCAGCTCGGGGCGTCATTTAGAATTGAGATAGAGAGCTGAAACTTTTTGACGACTTTATTATATTTATTTCGAACTTTTTGAGGAGGTGGCCCGGTATAAATTTAGACATGACTATATGACCTAGTGGTCAATGGTCTAAATTTCATAGGAAGTATTACACATAGGTGTACAATTCGCGAACCTAAACAATTCCCCATAAAGGAAAAGGCATTTTTTATATATGAAGCCTCTTCCGGTCTCTTCATCACTGGATCAAATCGAGGTCGACAAGTAGCATCTTGACCCAGATTAATAGCAGTTAAAAATACGGAGCAATACTTGAATGAACAATGATTTCCTAGCGAATCAATGTTATCTCATCCCCTTATAGTATCATAACTTTGAATGTTTATTATTTGACCGGTTATCGTCTTTCATCAATCTTCACAATACATTGAATTAAAATTCCATATAAACGAGCATTCATTTAATTTTACCACCATAAATTTCACAAAATTGCACTGTATCTTTGCTTGCAAAGTTTCCTATGGATCGTAGGGAATATAGATTTGAGTGATAATTTCCGCAAAAGAAAAAGGATGCCGTTGCGTTAATCGCACGGCCAGTTTAGAGCCAAAATTACCGGTGTTAGCCCATAGGAGGGCAGGCGCAGATTAATTGATTGATTAATAGTTTATCGCTGTACATTATGTTGCACAAAAGAACAGGACCAAGGCCCATAGAATACCAAATAGCAATGGAAAGAAAAACGCAATTATCAGTTACATGAACAAGACAATGAAGGAAGTAGACAGAGCGATTGCGGTTTTCCAATTTCCCTTGAACTCTCCCATCCCCACTCTTCTCATGAGCTCATCGCATGCGACCAATGATTCGGGAGGCTTTCTGGTGCTAACATAAACTAATCAGATAAGCAGAAGACTTGCCTCAGGGTTCCAAGTCACACAAGACAGTGAATATTTAATAATACAGTGCATACACAAATAAGGTTATAAAGTTATTACGAGCAACGCAAATGTGTTCATATAATATCTTCAACGTATTTAGTTTGAATTAAATTCAAACTTTCCAAACTTTCTGACAATCGGGAAGTTATTGTATTGACCCCGAAATCAATTTTTTTTACTTTGTAACGGATGTTTAAGTATACCAAAATGCTTCCCATCAAATTCCGAGTAAATGTCTGTGTGTGTGTGTTTTTTTTTCTACTCTTTCTCTATTCGTATTCACCCACGTAACCGCTGGTAGGCATTACTTCATGGGCAATACTACGGATCAGAGTACTCACCCATTGCGGCTGGGGCCGACTTCGCCATTTCAGCTCATCGTATTTCTAATCACAGGGTAAACCTCCAGAAACCCCTGTGATACGATGGCGGGCGTCTACGATGGAACCCTTCCTCCCCCCCCCCCCTCCCCCGCGCGACGGGTCGCGTTCGGTCCCGGCTCACGGTCTCACTTCATGGATACCGCCGATAGCACACACGGAATGTTCCTGCCATCGGTCGGAGTCCGTGAGAAAATATTTTTCAGAAAAAATATTTGCAGTGAGCGGGAATCGAACGCGGGACCTTTATAATAGTAGGCAGACACTCTACCCACTACACCAAAGCCCCGTCACTCTGTATGTGTGTGTGTGTGTGTGTTCGTATGTGTGGAATCGGATTTTTGGTTCACGATTTCTTACGAACGGATTGAACGATCGGGGTCATCGAGGTCTTACTCGGAGCGTCTTCATGGAGCTTAGATCGGATTAGTTTCTGGTTTGAATTGACCGAGCTGTTTTTTTGTTATTAACAATTGAACTGTTTACAACGCTGTATTTCAAAAACGGTAAGAGATCCGGCAGACAGTATTAAGCAGAATTTTCTCAGTAAGTGAAAATCCATATTTAATTTCTCATCACTTTTTTCCATATTTGTCACTGAAGGAGGTATGACGGGTTTAACCCAAGAGCGTTCTCACCCCTATTGGCGTTCCACTCCCACTCCAGTAACGCCCATAATTCTCGTCCTCACGCTGACTATGCGGCTAATCAAATATTCGTAATTATGTGCTTGATAAATGGGATTAAAAAATTTAATTGACGTATCGGAAAATCTACGAATGGCAAACAGAAATTACAAATCAGGAAGTTTCCTTTGTGTTCACAACGGGGAGACACACTTTCATCCCACTAGTTCCGTTTTTGTATCGTTTGATTATTCGAAAATCCCATGTTTTTACAGCCTGAGAAATGTAATTTGTTCAGATTGGTCTAATAAACATCCTTTCAAAAACAAAAAATTATTCGGGAGGTCCAATCATTAATTCCTCCATTTACTTACTAATTTATGAACATACGTTCGTCATTACGAAGCTAGTTAATGGTGCCAAATGTGCCAGAGCGTCCACGTTGTACCATTCGGGTAGTATCGAGGTATCTCCACTATAATAATCTTGATTCACGTCCACATAGCCCACGCCCAAAATAACATTGGTAACATATAAAATACCATCACTGGAAAAGACCAGAGAAATAATTTAACATTGGTTTAAATGGAAGTAGCGAAGATAACGGAAATATCTCTGAAAGGAGATTCACCCAAATGGTCCACTTTCACGTGGGCATTCACATACGGATATACCCATATCGATTCGGTATTACTGGATGTTCTGTAGTACTTGGTATTAACTTGGTTCAGGTTATTTCTTGTCCAGCAACTTCCGAATTGCCATTGGTAAATGAGGGCACCGTGTGGAGTGCGCGTTCTCTTCAATCAGGCTCCATTTGTGAAAGTGAAAAAATTCCTGAATAATCAAATAAAAGGAAATAATCAAATAAATTTCCTCAATCAACCTGACCATCATTTTTCGATGACCCATTTTTGCTGATAACAAAACTATTTTTCTGGAATAAATTTAATCCTGTAAAAACCTTCAACAAATAAATTCAATCAATTAGGGCCAAGTATTTGTCCGATTGGATTGATCTGAATAGAAATTGATTGAATGAGAACAGATCCGAATGATCAACTCCGTTGCGTCCATAATCACCAACAGAGTCCATAGTCGCCAAATTCAATTACTCAGTGGAAAAGGAATATGAAACAATGAAATGAAAGCCCAGTCGCCTTTGGAAAGCTAGCCAGAAGGGTTGACCATGGATTTTGTATGTGAAAACGACGACCGGGGGCTTTCATCGAACCCTCGACATGTCGTATGTAGCACACATCCCGTCTGTGTCCTTTGAAGGTACACGACGAACCGTTAAATTCAGTCGCGAATGGACCATTGACAACTCCTCGCCCAAGTCGTAATGAAGCGGCCATTGTGCATCTGCAATTAGAGTGTTGCAAGTTTTTTGTGAAACGCAGAGACGTCAGTTTCATTTTATCTCACGGCTTATATTAGAGTACGGAGATATTCCATTGGTCATGGGAAATTGGAACGTTATTTTTGGTCATTGAACTCTTTTACGGGGAAGATTGGCCAACTGCAATTGATGAAAATAAATGCAAGCTGGGGATTTAGGTTGTTTTTCAATTTTTTTTTATACACAGGAAGGTTTAAATCTCGAATCTCCGAATTTTTCCACAATTTATTTTTCAACAACCTAGAGCTTCCTCAATTTTTTCTCAATTTCTGATGTTTATCAAAACAAAAACGTGAAATTCATTTTACCTCACGCTTGTATGAGAGTCGGAAGATATTTGCTTGGTCACGTACAATTGGTCAGCTATTTTTAGGTGCAGCGGGTAAATGCAAAAACACTTTTATTTATAGATTATTCAACGACAATTCATCAAAATAAATGGACTCCTGTATTGAATTCAATCACCTCATTCAATATTCATTTGGGAAAATGCGTTTAATGTTTTCTGGCCTGCATAATTAATTAGCTCACTGAAATTGAATGTTTTCCGCTCATGGGAGACAATAACTTTTCATATACAGGTGAATATTTCATGTGTATTAATTGAGCTTTAAAAACAATCCATTCCAGTTGGTTTCAGTAATTTCAAAAAAATTCTGTTCTTCACGTGAAGGAAAAACGGAAATAATTTGGAGAAATTTCAACAATCCAAAAACATCCATTAAAATATTTTCGAAGAATCTTTTTTACAATTTTTCTTAAGCCTTCATCAACAATAACTAACTATTTCCGAATGCCTTCAACAAATTCAAATTTCGTTTAACGAAAATACAACCTGCCCAGCAATTTTGACAGGACCGCCCTTCCATATTTGATGAACGATCCGATGTCACGGTACTAAAACCAATTTATTATGCAATTTACCGTGGAGACAATGTAAGCTCGTAAAACAAAGTCCCCGAGTATACGTCCATCGATAGCACACGGAAGATAATCCTGGCTACGAGAGCCACACGAATTTTGTTTCGTTCGTTACGAATCTCGATTTATTTTCCGGATAACAATAAACCAAAAACTGCAACGGACAAAAAAAACAAATAGTCGTAAAAATATATATATAAATAAACCCAGAAATACGGTTGTCCGCGTCAGGAAACTGTTTGGGGGATATACATGATGGAGGTAGTTGTAAATATTACGACTGTATAGACGGAATCGGTGTTTTGATAATTTAGATGACTATTGATAAAAATCAGTGGGTGAGATAAATGCCACTACCTATATTTCACAAATTATGATGTGCGAATTATTGTAATTAAGCAGAAAAAAATTGTACGTAAAATGTGCATTTTTATACGAGCAACATTTTGAGCTGCCCCTTTTCGTATACTTTTTCAGGTATCTCTACCGGTTTTAGGCCCTGAGCTTGATAAACAACTGACATTGTTTATATATATATCTAAAATTGAACCCCCCCCTAACCGTGTGACGATCGAATCCGATTGTGGGTGAGATCGGTATGGCATATATATATGTATGTAGGCCATACATAGCATATATATCTATACTATCGCACCTGCGCCACCCCCCCCCCCCCCATCGTCTTAAAATTCAACCCCCCCCCCCCCCCCGGTGTGGATCGGTATGGCATATAGCATACCGATCTCACCCAAATGGGATTCGATCGTCACACGGATGGGGGGGGGGGGGTTGAATTTTGTGACGATGGGGGGTGTGGCGCAGGTATGACGTCACGCGGAATTTTTGTCTATTTTTAAATTATAAAATCGAAAACGCCTTTTCGGTCCTCAATTTTTGCGACAAAAAATGTGCTTATAATCTCAGCTTTTTTGTCAGCAGCCTTATGTAGCTCAATTTTTAGAAGAGAGCTTGAAATAATGGAAATTAATGGGGCGGGGAGGAGTCACGGGTTTTGTGACGTAATAAACTAGGGGGATCTGCATTTTGTGACGGTTTGAGATGAAGGGGGCGGGGATATAAAATGTCCAAAAAATGCGTGACGTAATATTTGAATGGCCCCAACTCGGACTTTGTTGGGGACCATTTTGGTATTATTCAACGACATAGCAAAATGGCACCTCCTCATTTCGAGATAAATGTGCCGATGCTCGTCTCAGCGCTGAACCTCTTCTTTGATAACAGTATCATCTGTAGCAGGTCTAAATACGATAAAGAATATTATGTGATATGTGTTCGAGCATCATTTTTTGTCATTGTGTTTTTTCACCGTCACATTTTTCCCCTAATATTTCGGGATCGTAATATTTTTTACGGTAATATTACTGTTTCGTAATATTTAGACTTCCAGCCGTAGTATTTTTCATCCTGACTAACTATATTTTTCGTTGATAACTGCGCACAAATTTTCGTTATAGTTGAGTAAAATTTACCTATAGGATCCAATTTCCCCAACCATGGTTACAATTTTCCTTCAAACTTAAATAAACATTATGATTCTGCAGTATAAAATTTACTATGCATGAATGTACATGGTATTGAAGAAGTGAAATTTTATCGTTCAATAGAATAACATTTATCCATGGCAAAATAACCCGGATTGTCGTTCATCAATTATTGCGGCATTTCTCAATCAGAAAAATGGAGAATATCCACAGAAGGATAATCTCCACTCGACTTTTTTCTCTGTGATTAGCGCCATTTTTTTTTTGCCTCTTTCCACTTCTCTAAAACTTGAGAAATGCATTTCTAATCCACTCTCGAAAATGACTAAAATAGGTGAATGCAGTGTAAGCATGATAATCGCAACTGTGATTCCTGACAGGACTGATGCTGACAATACCGCGCAAGTACCAAAGACCATCACTCTCGAAGCAGAGGCCACCACCGCTGTCCCCCTCGCACAAGCTCGAGCCTGGAAACCAGTGATTCAGATAAAATAATTATCACAAAAAGTGGAAGATGGTGACAATAAAATATTGAATCGAGTTAATAATGTACCATTCCTGTAGCCAGCGCAGAACTTGTCGGGAGTTATAAAGCCCCGGAATTCCTTGGGTACGTCAGCCACACACTGATCGAATGACACGAACGGTACATTTATTTCTTGGAGCTCCTCACTCGGCTGGCCACTCACTGTTTTTCCCCAACCGACTGTCTGGCATGAGATAAAAACATTCTACTTGGTTCAATAAAATCGAAATTAATTTCTTGGACGATAACTATACTCGCAGGACTTATCCAGTCGAAACATGCAATATTTTACTTCCCGATCTAGGGAAGTTATTGTAATGACCCCGAAAATGAAAAGTGATCGATGAAATTTTCACGTTTCTCTACGTTGTGCATCATCCTGAAGTGATTACAGAAAAGTGTCTGTATGTGTTCGTTGGTAGGTGGCAAAATTTTTCATTTACGTTTTCTCGGAAACGGATCGTGCGATTCGATTAATTTTTTTTTCAATCGTTGTGTCTCCATGTAACTTAGAGCTGATTAGATTTTTGATCGAATTCATCGAGTAGTTCCCCAGTTTTTGAGAAATTCATGTTGAGCAAAAATCGAAAATAGTGATAATGAACGTTCATTCACACAAAAATGTTGTAATCCAGGTACTCAAGGTCACAGTTGGAAGATATAAGCATATTTTATAACTGATGGAATTTTGAGTAAAAGTGGTCCAGTACTTATATTGTTATTAACAATGTCAATTGTTTCTAATGTTCTACTGCATAAACTATTAGAGTTAGCGCAAAATTCATATAAGAAAAGTTGTTTGCCATATAGAAATACGTATTTTATGTAGAATGCCTTTTTTCGATAATTTGCATAATTTAGGAGGTACAGCAGTCTCCGCAATGATGTATGTAATAAGTGAACGAATGGACCCAGCGCTGTCATGACGGTCCCAATCCAAGCGTTTTCATGCAAAATCCAGCAGATCACATTTTGGATGGCATTTGTGCAGTATATGCAATGTTATTAGCAATTGCAATTGTTTATACTGTTCCACTGGGTAAAACATTAAAGTTTTTGTTTTGCAGCCGCATCCTTATTGGCGTCTCACTCTCACTCAAGTAACACGCATAAGTCTCATCCTCATGCTCACCATACGTCTACTCAAGTATTCATAATTATCTGCTTCATAAATGAGTCAGTTTGGAATTCTCAAATAGGCATGTTTTCGTTATGATAATAACAGGGATCACACTGATTAACTGTAGTATATTGGAGAAGGATAAATTTCGTAGGTTGTGCTGAAAAATCAAATCGGAAAGTTTTGTTTGTGCCCCGAGTGGGGCCCACACATGCACACACCGCTAGTTGGAATATTGCCTAGGTAAGGTGCTTTAGAATTTTTGAAGCCAATCTCGTTAATAATACTTACTATGATAAGTTCCGTTAATAATATAAAAACTAAAAGGAAGCAAGTACCTTTCCATATCTTCCGGACTGCAAGTGTTCACGCTCAAGGACGTTGTCCCAGTCTAGGCAAACAGGACTGACAAGCCTCGACAATTGGAAAGGGGTCTTCAGTTCTAACAGAGCAATATCCTGAGCATAGTTCCCCCGGGCACCGATATACCTAGAGCCCAATGTAATGTTCGCTATATCGGACTTTTCAGCGTAATTCTCGACAGCGTCCCAACTCCTGAAATGCTTTCCTGCCGCCGCCGAGAAACCGGAAGTGGCCTTCAAAGAATTTGTTGACTCGTCGAAGAAGCAATGGGCCGCTGAAATTTCATTAGATATTTCTTTCTGATTCTTTTCAAATTTTTTAGCCATGTTTTCCGCAACATCCATCAACTATCACTACAAAATTTTTCAACTTTTCAATATTTAAAACAATACCAAATAAGGTGCACGAAAAAAAGTAATTTACCCCGTTCATTTATGAATCTGCATCTTACCAGAAACAACGAGATTGCTGTTTATCAGTGTACCAGCGCAGATCTGCTCGTAAACATGCCTCGACTTCTTCTCGTATATGCCAACGTGCCAGGGGAACACTCCGACCTTGGCGGTAAAACCGTTTACGACTAGGGTACTTCCGTGTGCTATCGTCGTACCGCATTCTGATAACGAAAAATATTCAGATGAGGGGGGTCTCTTTGTTTCAGAAATTTTCATTAGTAATTTGCATAAATTTGATAATTTTCTTTACATAAAAATGATAGTAACTTCATTATTTTTGGGGATAATTTTATTAACATTTTTATAGGAAGAGTTATTGTAATAATACCAAAAATTGGGAAGAAAATTGTCACTTTGGTGAAAGTTCGTCATCAATCTGTCACGTCCAATGACATGTGAATGTGTATGTGTGCATGTGTGTGTGTGTGTGGGTGTGGCTATGTAGACTTTTTAACCTGAACGGTTCTTCAGAAAAATCGATTTTGGAACCTCCTACATATATATTTTATAACGATAACATTTTGGTAACGATAACATATACACACGCCGTGCATCCTTGATTGACAGTTGAACGGCCGTTATCAAAGTGGCACAAATCCTGTACTAGGAGGATATAGTGTAGGGTTCAGTAGAGGGAGTAGTCGAATGGTGGGATGTTGTCACCCCAACACCCCCCGAGCAGGATGTCCGGCTCCCGTGTGTTTCTTGTTACATGACATATACGAAACTCCCTATAGGAAGGTCATTGCTTAGATACTCGCTAAAAGAACGCTACATACACGGTAAACCTGCCTAGATCAACGGGAAAATATCGTAAATACCCGATCAAAAATTCGATGACCTGTGTGCATATACACTGATTTCTTATGCGACTTGAAATGCTTCAGATGGGTCTGCAGAAGGCAGATTGAGGGGGAAATTCAAGTTTCGCCGATAACCTTCAAGCCCCATTGTTTCATCTGACCTAGATCTGGCGACATAATAACAGAAAGTTCCTAAGTGCTAAACTATACACTTCGACAAGTTAGCACTATATACAGCAACTAGCATTAAAAAATTACGGCGAACTTACCCTTTCAATAGAACTTCAAAAATCCGCAATATTTGAAGAGGTCTTTGACATAAATGTTAACGAGATTTTGTTAAATAGAATTTTCTTTGCAGGCTTATGGAATCTTATGGAATTAATTTTGTCCATTTAATTAAAAAAAAAAGCAGTCGTAATTACTTGGAAGACACCTAAATAATCTCTGATCCCACAGTCCATCCGTCAAACACGAAATCTCCCTGTAGGCAGGATCCTCCGTTAATGGTATTTTGTACGAGGGCTTACAAGCCAGGGTTGCTCTTGTGCCGGGCTCCATGCGCCCATCGCACGGTACTTTACTGCCCCGTAGTTTACAGGTAATATCAACACTGGTGCTCACCAAAGGTGGACAAGTTCCTATGACATAGAGTCAAAGTCAGGCTTTGGTTTTGGAGGGTGACTTTATAGTGCAACATTTATAGCTTGTTCGGGTACTCACTGAGGCATGATGGTGGCATATACCACGAGTCATTCAAACATACTGACACTGCAATTCCATTTCGTACAAAGCCATCGTCACATGTGTACGTTAATACACTGGTGTTTGGAACGAGATCGCCTGTCTCTTTATCGCAAGGTGAATCACAACCACCAAGATCGTAATGACCGTCTCGCGGTTGACGAGGAAGGTAACAGCCAGCTGTTGATTTGTCTCCTATTGTAGTGGATCTGAAAAAGAAACCAATTCCAAGTTACTGGCTTAGATAAGTCAGACCAATTGAGGCTACAAATTACTATTTTGATGTGTGATTGCGGTCGGGACACTATCAGAGTTACCCTCGGTGTTGAACACCATGCTCGCTGACTCCATAGCGCGAACTGCCCGATTTACTGCACACCGGAATACAACTGAAGGAACTTATGGTGAGCGAATTCTCTCACTAATTAGTCTGACTTATCACCGAAGCATGAAACATAATGCTTGGTGGACAGAAAACTAGTGTGCGTTACTGAAAACGGGGTGACCCTTTCAAAAAAGTCGCATGTGGAACACTTATTTTTTATACGATGGTATGTCCAAATTTTCGTATCTCGTGTCACAGACAGGTTAAGGTCATTTTACTGGTCTCCATCAGTTGAACGTTCTTAAATGGTCTCTTACGAGACCTTTTTATTCCGGGGAAAAGGGATAACAGCCTCGAGTTTATTTTTATTTGGTAACGACATGATCTGTCTGTCAATTGCTCAATTTAATCTTGGCGATAACTATTATGAATCTCATCGGGAAAATTCTGATAGAGATCGTTAGCTTATTGGAAGGATCTGACGATTGAAAGGAGTAGAAATAGCAAATCTCTGATTACATTTGTTACCTTCCGGTTTGTAGTTATATTTTACGTTCTTTTCCGTTTTGTCTACGGTTGCAAATTGCTGTTTCTAGATTAGCTGTAATTCGATAGTGGTGTTTCCAGTACAGATTCCTTGATTTTGATATCTTGTTTGTAGTTCGGTTTTGATTATATCGATTTAAGGCTACAGTTTGCTGAATTCAGTTTTGTATCGCTTTTTCAGTAGGATGTCCAATTTTAGTAGAGAGATCAGTCCGATATACTTTTACTACGGCGCGAAACTAAATGGATCGTTTCACTCTTGGAACGTTATTTCTGCGGGTCAATTCTATTGGTCCCGAATTTGAGCAACTGTCGGGCGCGATTGCCTTCTGGTAACCTTCTGCTAACCTCTACATTTAATTTCTGAATTTAGTTTCTGAAGGTACGAGCTAATGTCACAATAGTGTTCCAATTTCTGTTGAGTTGAAAATTTGGTGACAAACGAGGATCAAGCATTGACTATAGGGGCACTGTTCGATGAACTGCACTGAGCAATTCTAATATAGGAAGAATTCTGATATTCAAAGGAATTTGGATCTAACAGTGATGTCCCTGATTTTTTGAAGGACATAACTCCACATCGGATGAATGGAATTATACTTTCTCACTGACAAGCATACTAGCTTTGACAGAGTATTCTCACGAGTTGATGATGGATTTTTCTCGCCATATATAACTTGCTCAGGGTACATTTGGAGAACCAGGAATATACCAAATTGACATATTAGATGAACAAACACGAGGAGAAATTTGCATAAAAGATTCTACTGCTCACACTAGAAAATGAACATATATGTACTCACGGAAGATAATTACTATTTTGTGAGTAGCACTGGTGCAGAAAATTTTGTGGACTTTATGTATGGCTTTTGCAAATTCATGTCATTTTCACAAAAATCCTCATAAATTTACCTGTCATGAGGCCTAGGAGAACTCGTCGTTCTCTCATGATGATGCCGAATCGTTGTTTGCACAGTCGAATATCGTGGACTATCCTCTGCAAAACTACTTTCATCTACCGTCTTCCTTCTTCCACTGTCTCCCAAATTCACTACACGTCTTCTCTTGTCTTCCTCGCCCTCCGCTTCTCGAAAACCGCTTGCAGTCCCAGCTCTATCAACCTCAGCATTCCCACTTCCTCTTATATTATCTCTACTCCAAGATTCACCATTCCCATCAAACCTCCTATCGATCTCACTATATCCATTCATACTCACTGTAGCTTTCTCCCTTGAACGCAAACCTCGAGAATTTTGGGGTCTCTCTGCATCTGCATCTGCATTTGCATTTCCATCAAACCTATCAACTGTGGACGATACTCCTTCCTCGTCACCCTGGTAACCACTTTGACCCGGATGTCTTACCACTTCTCCATTATCATTGTAACCTCCACGTCCGGAAGACTGAGATGATATTCTGTTGCGGCTTTGGTGAATGTCTTGATGAGGTCCCGGACTTGTAGTTCCACTTTTTGGGCGTCCATGTCTATTATCGTTGGAGGCTCTTCCATTATTAGAACCATTAGAATCATGAATATAATCATCACGCTGATCACTCGAGGATGAACCATAGGTTTTCGAAGGTCTATTGTCTCGCAAATTGTTTTGCTCTTCCCCTCCGTCTACCTTACGGTGATGAAATGAGTTCACAGACACTCTTCGAGGCTCAACAACATCACGTTCCTCAGAAACAATAGGTGTCCTAGGAGAACTTTGTGATTCAATGCCTTGAGATGGAGATCTGCCATCACCTGTGTATGTGTCTCGTTCATTACCTGAGGAAGAACCGTATATTGATTTTTTGCTCGATCCATGGTTTTCTACAAAACGATCGCCTCGAGAATCATCATCACCTTCACTTGAAGAGGAACCATATATTCTTGCAGCCGTACTCCCTCCTTTTTGTCCTTGATAATCATCCTGACTTCTATTCCCACCTATATTACTACTCTGACCGGATCTTATCAAGTCTCTACCCTTATCTCCGTAACTTTGTCCAGATGATTGACTTGGAATTCTGTCGTCGATCTTGTACCGATCATCGCTTTCCGCTCCGACATTCATATTCACAGTTCTGCGGCGTCCATTTCGTGAATCATGATTATTACCATGATGACTATAGCCTGTATCACCCAACGATGTACTAGGCGTTATCGAAGGTCTAGTTTCTACATTATGTCCTCGCGAATCACTCTGATCACCACGCATACCTTTGTGACTACTTTGAAGAGGTCTCACCATCTCCTTTTGATTATCTCCAGATGTCCACTCTGCAGCCGATGGGGATGGGATTCTAGCATTGGTGTTATGAATATCTTCATCCGGCTTACGAACCTCGACATTGATACTCACAATCTTCGGGCCTGCATCCTGATAACCTAGATCTCGACGAGCATCCTCACGCTGGTAACCAGAGGATGAGGCATCTATCCTTGAAGATCTACCTCCTGCATCATCAGATTCACCCCTGTAACCATTTTCCTTCGGCCTTGGAACCTCTCTACCTGGTCCTGTAGCCCGAGATGATGTTCTAGTGTGCGTGTTGTAAGTATTGCCTGCAGCTTCTCGCGTGTCGACAACCATACTCGCATTCCTTGAATGTTCCTCGCGACGACGCGCTCCATCGGCACCGCCGTGATGATCAGCCTGATCACCTGAAGATGAATCATAAATTTTTGAAGAACAATTCGACCATTCCCTTATGACTGTTATGCTTACCTGCAGTAACGTCCTGATGATGAAATGGATTCAGAGGAAGTCTCTGCTCCCATAAACCATCAGGCTGATGATGAGATCCTCGCAATTCGGAGGTGGATTTCCCTGGATGGAAATCCCTGGTTTGAATATTATATCCAATCCGTGGTATCTGTCTATCCCTCGTCGACAATTCCGAGGAACCATTCAATATATGCCGCTTGTCCTCTTGGTCAGTCGCTGAGACATCCAATATTGTTATGTTCAAAGAGATACCGAGATTCCTAGTGTTCTCCGAGCTATGTCGGCCTCCAATATTCGCTCCATTAGAGTCTAGATAAAATGAAAATCAATTAGAATCTGTGAGATATTCATTGTATTTATGCATCATAGACTTATTTATTTTTGAGTTATAGGCTTTCAGCGGATTACGATCGACACTTCCATTCGAAATTATCATTCGTGAGAATAGAAGATATACAAGGATACGTTTTTCTGTTGATGGGAATAAAAAAGTCGTTTTGGTGTTTCTGGTTAATAATAGTAGTGTTTACAGTTCTGACTGATTTTACTAATCGCTCGCACTCTGTCGGTCACCTTGGCGCGACAAACGAACCGCGACGATGAAGCTACGAAAGTTCAAGGTCACCTAGACAACTCAGCTCTTTTTAGTTTTTTTTTAAACACGTTCACGGACTTATGCTATTGGTTTGTTGATATTGAAGCAAAAAGTTAATTGCCCATGTTCTATCACATTAAACGGCATAAATACTCGCACCACAAATTTGATCAAAAACGCGTTTAGAACATTTTTTATAGAAGGATAAGCACTTGGGAAAAAAATGTTCTGGGGAAATTAATTCTTCTCCGAATTTTGTTCATTGATCGCACCATAATCCGCAATTTCAATCAAAAACAAACAAACTCGTTAATGCAAATTACGTAGGGAAATCCCGCAACGCGATGACATAGCACAATCATTGGTAGGAAAATTTTCCATTCATTCTTATCTGCATAACTCACTAAAAATGCACAATATTATAACGTGAACGAATGCCGCGGAGGTGCACGTTGTCACAATTTTCATTGTCCTCTGGGCAAACTAACGATTTATTGTTATCAAATGCCAGTGAATGCAGCCGTTGATCACAACAGTCCAATAGTGAAGTTCGTCAATTAACGCGGCCTCCCAGGAGAGTCGAGAATTCGATGAAAGACAGAGTAAACTTGAATTTCGCATAACCGCCCGAGGGACAAACATTTACATGTTGCCATTCAGCCGCAGAAACTCCAAAGTCAGGACAAACTCGAGGGCCGTTGCACTGCCTATCATGGTGATCGTGAAACACTGAATGAAAAAATATTGTGTACTTGACACAGCTGCAACTCTCACGCAACAAGTTCAACTGCAATCCACGCGAATAACATCAATTGATTAGGAATGATGATGACGTTGTACTATACATATATTGACTCACCAGGGAATCTGCAGTGAATACTTTTCGGACAATTTATTTAACAGCCACAGGGTGGGAAAAACCGGATTTCAAGATGACATGCATCACGTCATATTCGTGAAGTCTATTGGACAGCATCGCATGCTACTGTGCAACCGGGATTTCACCCGAGTCCGTACAAAATTCTTGTCATCGGAATGTACACATGCGTTTTCTAGGAATAGACTGAGGAAAATATTCCTGACTGTTGAACACGTTCTTGTCCACGGAAATTGATGTTTTTTTGTATTTTTCAGGAACTTTGATTTACCATAAGAATCTCAATCGTGATATGCAGACGGGGCCGACGGACTCAACCGCCAGGACCGACCGTACATCGTGCTCATCCAAAGCGAAGGGTGAAAATTTGATTTTTGAAATTTGAAATTTGAGATTTGAAATTTGAGATTTGAAATTTGAGATTTGAAATTTGAGATTTGAAATTTGAGATTTGAAATTTGAGATTTGAAATTTGAGATTTGAAATTTGAGATTCGAAATTTGAAATTTGGAATTTGAAATTTGAGATTCGAAATTTGAAATTTGGAATTTGAAATTTGAAATTTGAAATTTGAGATTTGAAATTTGAGATTTGAAATTTGAGATTTGAAATTTGAGATTTGAAATTTGAGATTTGAAATTTGAAATTTGAAATTTGAAATTTGAAATTTGAAATTTGAAATTTGAAATTTGAAATTTGAAATTTGAAATATGAAATTTGAAATTTGAAATTTGAAATTTGAAATTTGAAATTTGAAATTGAAGTTTGAATATTTCAAATTTCGAAATTTCAAATTTCGAAATTGGAAAGTTAGAAATTTCAAAATCTCAAAATCGTACAAAGTCAGATTGTAAACAAACTCCACAAAGAAATTTTTGCTCCACATTTTGTGTTTATGAAACTGATGCAGAATAGTTAGACAAATAAATTCGGGAGAAATCACTGTTATCTGATACGAGACCGAGTTGTTTTTCTATCGAGTCCTTAGATAGATAGTCAAATGTTCGTTTTCACATTTCCGTTCAACGAGAAATACCACCATAGTGATTTCAAGGTTATAATGTACAATCTTCTCCAAAACCACGGAGCTAAGGACTTCTGTAGGGTTCCAGACGGCTTGCCAGAATTATGCTCAGATATTTCTCGGGAAGTACGTTAATTGGCATTTTACATAAATTTTTAATTATTAAACAATCATATAAGCCTCCTTCTTCACGAATTTCTCACCGTTTCTCATTTTTTACCAAATTTCCTCAACTTAAAAACTACATAAGAATACAAAAACCCAGAAGATGCCAATGTAAAAATTCCGGTGCCTCTTAAAAAATTCTCCGTCTCATTTTTCCAATTTCAGTCCATCAAGTTATTGTAAGCACTCCGTAAATAAAACGTGTTAGATCAAACAAAATTTTCCATATTTCTCGACGTTCCATGATACCGTTGCAATTTGTAGATACGTGTGTGTGTGTGTGTGCGCGCGCGTGTGTGTGTGTGCATCATTTTGCACTTGTGTAATTATCTGTGCATTTACCAAAACCATTCGGCTGAACTTACTGAATTAACTTCGCTTTTCATAATTATGGATATCTCGGGGAAGCGAAATGCAAAGTGGAGTTTAGTTATGAGGAAAAAATACACACATCAAGAAGTTATTGGCGCGAGGGTCCCATCTATGCCCCATCTTATTCGATGTGAGCTATATAACTTATTCCCCCAATTTCTCAGGTGTTGCGGAATCAACCCCTTCACATATACACCTTCATAGCTGATTACGCTGACGGATTACTATCAACCCGAGAAAATGCCAAAATTGCTGTCAAACTGGTAGACAGTATAATGGCAGACAGCGAAACTATCGTTAATCTCCTTGATCGCTGTGGTTTGAATCTGAAGCAAATCGCTACCATTGCACCGCAACTGCAGGTATCACCCTCCAGCCGAGCAAAAAAAAGTTTGTAGAAAATTGGAGGTCCGTCTGATGAAACTGAGCTTTTCTATAATTTTACTTTTTTTCTCAAAATGTTCAGCAATATCCATCAAAAATTGTATACTTCAGTTTCAATGGAACTACTTTCTTCGTCAAATTTTTCTCGGTCCATCTGTAACAAATCATGTAGATTATCCATGTTCTTGCAGAACGCATTTCTTGAGTACGCCAATGATACCGACTGCACCTGTTCAATCACTTCAGACGCTTGCATCGATTCCGTCTGCAATGAAGAGAGCAAATTGACTATTAGGAACATCGTGGAAAATGCGGAGATTGATATGGATGTTGCAGAGAGGGCCGCTACGATAATTCAGGTTTTTTTTTTTGCTAAATTTATTATCGGAGGGTGCATCATTGTTTTTATCATTTTTTATCATGATTTTTTATCATATCATTTATCAAATAAAAAAAAAATCAATTTTTTTTTATCTTAATTAATTACATCTGATTCACCGAGCGATCGAATCTAAAAGCGAATATCGGGAACACAGAGATACAGTACTGTTTCGTTACAATAATATCATTCCGGTGATAAGTGTACGTTCACAGCGAAAAATATCGACAAGTGGAGAATCAGAAAGTACTAAAGAATTTTATAAATTATTCACCGTAATAATCTTCTACTTTTCCCAGGCTGATTTTAATTATTTCTAGAGTGCATTCATTAAACATCACAAGGCAATAAGTCAAACTGAACTAACCAGTGGTGCGTCGTGGAAGCAAGCGCTATCTCGAACCCGCGAGATTTTGAGACAAGTCGGTCTTTCAGAAGTGGAAGCCGCGAGAACCGCACGATCAATAGAGGTAACTTCCCACCAATTTAACGCAAGTTGCATCAATTCTAATTGCACATTATCATTTGTAGAGAAAATATGAGGCGTACTACACGCGAAAAAATACAATGAAGTCACTCGACGGTATGAAATGAAATGCTGGGGGGCAAAGCAATTCCCTCTAAAGAGATTTATCGATGTGAAATCGTGGTTTCCCCCCCCCCCCCCCATTTTGATTTGCGAGGATATTAAAGTCATTTTCATTTGATTCAGCGGGACAAAATGAGGACAACGAAAAGAAGAATGGATTTCCCGAGACCGACGAAAGTATTCAAGCTGTCGCTTGGTTGAATATGATGTACGATGATTCAGGCATTACCCGGGAACAGGTCAATCGAGCTGCAACGATTATTCAAGTATTTTTTAGGGCTAAGTTGGGCAAATTAATGATTGTATTATCAATCTGGTATCCGAAATATGCTCAAAAATTAGGAAAAGATTTAGGAAGTTTGAGAAATATCAGATAGTGGCGACAAATGAGGGTGGCCGTTGGAGGTTTATACTTCCACCCACATACCCGCTCAGTCAATTACTCCTACCCAGTCACTCTCAGCCAGCCACCCACCCACCTAGTCACTCCCACCCGCCCACTCACCCAGTCCCTCCCACCCACCCACCCAGTCACTAACACCCACCTAGTCACTCCCACCCACCCACCTAGTCACTCCCACCTACCCACCCGGTCACTGCCACTCACCCACCCAGTCACTCCCACCCACCCACCTAGTCACTAACACCCACCCACCTAGTCAATAACACCCACCCACCTAGTCACTTCCACTCACCCACTTACTTACTCCCACCCACCCACCCACACACGCGGCCACTTACTCTCACCGAACCACCTAGTCACTTACTACCAGAACCAACCCACCCACTTACACCCATCTATTCACCGACTCACGCCCACCCACACGCTCACACGTATACCCGCCCATTTCCTTGATAATACAAACCCATCCAAATAGTTCAATGTGGCTAGAGCGATACTATATCTATCGGCAAAAGCGTAAATGGTTGCGACACCAGGAAAAATAGGAAGAAGCGATTAAACATTGTGGAACCCCCCGCGGCAGATACCTCCGAACACAGTTTGACAGGTCCTGACAGTCATAACCGGATCAATATTTTATTAATCATTTTTGTTCTTTTCAAAGCTTTTCGAAGCCTTCAAATGCTTTCCATCCGCAGCCTCTGGCGAAAGGATATCTATTGATTTATTGATGTGAAACGATTACGCTTCTCTTCATATATATATATATATAGCATGGGTGGAATTGCGTTAGGTCACAGAAGCATTTATGACACCTGTCGCTTGGATCGTCACAAAATATTGAACACAGTAGTTTTTTTTTAAATATCTTATAATTGTATGGTGATTTTACCAAAATGTGTCCATTCTGCAAAATTATAAAAGTCAGAAAATTCGTTCAATGCGTGTTTAAAGAACGTCGGTAAAATTACTACTGATAGGTTAATAGAGCTGGAGTATAATTAAATTTCTCATCCACAACAATGTCACTATATTAATAACCTTATTGTTTCTTCGTTTAAGCGCGCCTTCCGGGAGTATCGATCACGAAGGAATTCTAGCCTACATCGCTCCACCTCGATGGATAGTATGGCTGCCAGAGCAATTCTCGACAAGTTGCATCAGAGAATCTCCGACAAAGTTCTATCGAGCAATGCAATTCCCGGGGAGTTTGCTGCGATCCAGGAAATCGCTAAGGCAACTGAAAAACTTTCAAACGCCTACGAAGAACGCCTCGATGCCTCTAAATTCTACCACGACGCAAGCAAGTGCAATACAACTTTTTTAACCGTAAAAATGAGGAGAAAAAGTCCGCTTCACCGAATAAAACGGTCGAGTAATTAATGTTAATTAATTGCTTTTAGTGAGTAGTGAGGAGGAAACACAGGAGGAGAGTTTTAAAGAGGATAACGAGGATTTGCATCACTGAAGATTTGGAGATTGAATTTACGGTGGGCTTTTCTGGAGATTAAAATAATTAAATTATTTTGCGGTGGTAACGAATTTTTTTTTGTGCCGAAAAGTAGTCTCCAGATCGCATATTTTTAAATCTAGGCGAGGTGAATGAAATGATTAACCCCAGCACCTTCACAAGATTCTTCATGTACGTCTCTACAATGTTTATTTTCAGAAAAGAAAAATAAAATCCGAAAAACGTGCATTCGAAATATCTGAAAATTTGTTTTTACAATTTCATAAACAAAATTTTCTTCGACAATTTTCAAAATCTTTTTTTCACGTTTTGGAGATGCAAATGTTATAAAGGGGTCCACATTATCCACTGTAGTCTTCTATATACGCATTTTTAAATGGGGCCTGTTTCTTCACTCCATTTTTTTTCATAGGAATTCTTTTGCCAGTTTTCCAGCCATGGACCCCGAAATGTATCGTGCCCGCGAAAAGCGTACATAGTACCAACTCAATAAGTATTTCCTTCATCGTTGCAACCATTCGTGGACTTTGTCAGACGAGATCTCCTGGACTTGTGTTTCAGTCGATCCGCCAACTTGTTAAACCGAAGTTCCTTCCTCGCTTCATTTTTCCTTGAACAACAGGTCTCACTGTCGCGATTATCCTCCGAACTTTTGGACTCCTTCTTGGATAACAGCGTATCCTGAGCGCCGTTACTCGACACGTCACCCGCTCCAGTGCACGACACACCTTCGAGAATCTGCTCCTCCTGGATCTTCTTAGATTTCATCTTCTCAACGAGAATATCCACCGAGTCCCTGTGCTTTATCTCGCACAAATTCTCGACAGATTCTCCAGCATCACTTTCCTCAGGAACTGAGTGCATCCCCGCATTAGTCGGTATGAAATGCAATCGTCCAGTGGAATAGCCCTTGCACCCGCAACATCCGACAAAAACAAATCATTTTTAAAACATTCAAAATTAAAAAAAAAAAAATTTGAAAAATTTTCACATAAGGTGGTGAATGTACTTATAATGCCACATTGGCAAAAAAATATCCTACAACTCTGAAGATAGAAAACCGCGCTTTAGCCTCCCTCCGTTCGGTTAAATCGCGAGTCCCCATCGCGGTACACCACACAGCAGTAACAGTATTTTTCTACCCTAGGAAGGTAAAATAAAGAACCCTCATCCGCATGTGCAATTACCAGCCAAGCTGAAGGCAAAATTGGTAATGCAGCTGAGGTGTCCTTTATGTAATCTCCCGTGGTCAGAACATCATTTTTCGTACTTTGCGGGTTTTGATTTCCAAAATTCTACGCTGTTGGAACGCTGTCCCATTAAATAGATGAAACTTTTCTCTCACTGATGAAACGACAAGAATATTTCTTTTTTTACCTTGCGCTCCTTCTCACCATCATATATCCACTGATTGACGAATTTAGGACAGTGCAATTTTCCCGGAGAACTCGACCAACTCGCGTTACCCACCACTTGAGGTTTACCAGAAATTTTTGCACATTGGTGCCACTGACAGCATTGCGAGTGCTTATGCAAACTTTGGCATTTTGGCTCCTGCTTGAGTCGATTTCTCCTCTGTTGCAAGCGCTGCATCTTCATCAACGACTCCTCCCGACTTCGACGCTCCCACTCGTAAAGTTTCCGAGGGAAATCCAGTGATTCATCATCGTTTTTACTGTCGTCTGCAAATTAATGGATTTTCACTTTTGAAGATGCATCTTTCGCGAAGGAGTTACCAATGTCGGGGGAGTCCGTTCTGTGGAACTGATTGATCGCATCCGCATCTGATTTTTGGTGGAGAATAGACATTCGCTGAAGGCAGGAACAATTCTTTTTGTAAATGGGCCGGCAAATAGACTCGTTGCAAATGTCAAATCTAGTTGAAATTGAATAGACATAAATATAAAGGTCACGTGGAAAATTCTTCTTAGTCAATTTATTTTTTCTTTTTTGATAAAAATAATTTTCAAAGTGAAAATTCTATAGGCGCCTTTGGGCGTGAAGCGAATACACGCAAGTCCTTATGTTACAAAAACCGACACCATTGGGGAGGGGGAAGCGCCATATATGGAGTGCGTATCTACTTTGCATGCTAGGATGTAGAGACGGTATGCGAGGTGCGGAGAGAAGAACATAAGAGAGAGAATAGAGCATTTACGCACATTTACAACGTGTTGCATGGGAACGTCGATAATGACGCGTTCGTCATAATTTAACGTAGGGCGTAAGATGGCGTTATGCGCATTTTCTATCCACCGTGAAAAACCAGCTGTCTTCCAGTCTGGTGTGGTAATGTATACGTTATTTATGTGCTGAACGTTATTTTCTAGATCATAATTTATGTCCGGAATAATTTGGTGTGTGTTAATCAAAAGTTTTCGTTTATCACTTCAGTTATCACAAACCGATAATTTCATTTGTAGAAAATGGCGGAATGGAAAGAGAATACAAAATCTTTTGTATATTGATATAATTGAATGGTTTTAAATCATAACCTCCGATTTACACTGATGAAAAAAACATTCACAGAATATGATAACATCTCTATGAATTCCGCCCCCACGAAGTTTCACTTCTGGTGCGTAGCTCTCTCCGCACATGTCTTAATTGAAAATTCGAATGAAAGTGTGCAAGGAAGTACTTGATGCAACAAAGATGTTGAAAAAGAAGATTGAAATCAATTTAAGATTGCAATACCGTGACCTTTCAGAAGTTACATGAGAAAGGATATCTTTGTACATTGGCCAAAATCAATCGATATCAGTGTGCATATTACTTTCTATATTCTCCCATGAGTATGAAAAGTTGTTCAATTCCCGCACAGCACCGAAAACTTTTAAATTTCCTGGCAGTAGCACTTCAGACACAAAATTTTATGACTATGTCGGCATTTGTGCTTTCACCTGTCCTGTGCATCTTTAAATTCTTCCATCTCGTTAGCCTCAAAATCTCGCAGCGAAGTATCTCCATACTTTGGACTCGATACAATTTTCCCAAAATCCCTGACGGCATCACGCGCCGTTTTTTCGTGATGAAATGCACTCTCAAGGGGCTCACAATTTCGCCCACAGCAGAAACCACTTGCGACTCTCAGTCTCGTTGCATTTTCGGTCTTGTTACTCGCTTGAGTGCGCTTCAATTCAATATGAAAATCACAATTCCAGTCAATTACCTTGGTGTATTTTCCATCTCTACAGTACAATTTACCTCAGCATTTTTGTACAACGATTCACCAAAATTTTCGGTAAATTTACGTCGTGCACGATGAAATGCTACAGATGCTGCGGCGAGCTGTTGTGATGCCGTTGGTGAAATTTCTGACATTGGAACATCGAATTAGAATAATGAGAAGGGTTATGTGAAGGTTACTTCGGTGACATTTTTGTAATGTAGTGAAACTTTCGTTGTTTTGGAACAAGAAAGATTTTCTTTGGCGGTCAAGAATTTTGCTTCATAAATAGAATACCCTTCTAATTTTTTTCAGTTTGGATATTTCAAATTTCAGAAGTTTTCTCAAAAATTACGAACAAAACGTATTCCTCAAATCTCACTATCGCAAAAACGATCCTGAATTGCCGTACTTCAAAACCCGCGCGTGCTTAAATAGTAAATTACGTGAAGTGATTATACATTCAATTTCTCTCCTCTTCCCTAAAATCTCCTGAAGATCGCAAACTCAAACGGAGCCAATGCTATTAAGCATTATCACATCACTCCATACCGCTTCGACTGAATTACAAGAATTTTTCCACTGTATTCACCTCCACCGCAAATACCCAACTCAAACGAGCTTCTGGTTGACAACATTGGCCCCTAATGAGCGTAAAATCACTGTGAATGGACCATAAAATCTCGATTACTGTAAGAGGGGAAGATAAAAAAGGAAAAACAAATAGACGTTAATGCAGCCAACGTTATCCAGATTTATAGTAGTAACCAGGTGTACAGTATTTACCTTCCTGCGGTTAAATATTCGCCGCTGGTCCCCAGTTGGAATACGATCTCGTTAGCACCTAGGAGAAGTGCCCTCTTAACTCTACCAATTAACCTTTTCCACTGGTATTATCCACTGTGAGTAGACGCAATTGGCATCATAATTAATAAAGTCAGTGTTATACGATTCTTTCCTAGGGTATCACACTTTCATTTATTTTTTTATTCTGGGGGCCCTTCAAATTTCATCTCACTATTTGCTATGGTATCTCATACTTCTCTAGATTCAAATCTGTACAGTGAAAATGTCAAATTTTACCTCGAGAGTTGGAATGAGGTATTGAGTTAACTTTGTTAAAAAAATCAGGAAACAACTTTAAGTAACACTAATATTCGTTAAATATTCAAATCTTCAAAAACGGTCCACACTGATCTTAACACTAAATAACGCGAATTCCGTTGCGAATATTAAAAGTGGGTTGTATTTAAAAAATGGACTAGTGGGAGAAAAGTGTGTATGTCCCCGTTGGGAACACAAACAAAACTTTCCGATTTGTAATTTCTGTTTTGCCATTCCTGGATTTTCCGATACAGTCAACTCCCCCACCAATGGACGTCCCACAAGTTGATGGATCGCTATAGTCTCTATCGTCATGACCCCACCACTGACTACCTCCTCAAGCGCCGTCTCCCCACCACTGTACAAATGGTCCCGCGTGACTTTGATGCTACCTCGCTGCGCTTGCTAGCATCCGGAAGTGGGAGAAGTAGGGGAGGGTCACTTGTGGGACATGGCGGTGGAGCATCCGGTCCGTGCCGTGCCGTGCACTAGTGGGAGAGTCGACTGTATGTCAATCAAGTGTTTCAATCCCATTCATTCAGCAGATCATTATGAATATTTGACCAGCCGCATAGTCAGCGTGGGGACGAATATTTTGCGCGTTACTGGAGTGGGAGTGAGACGCCAATAGCGGTGCAAACTCTCGAGGGTTAAACCCGTCATACCTTCTTAATCATGACAAATATGGAAAAAAGTGATTAAGAATTAAATATGCAATTCCACTTACAGAGCAAATTCTGCTAAATACTTTTTGCCGTATCTTTTACCGTTTTTGGAATGGAGCGGTTGTAACAACTCAATTGTTAATAATAAAAACTGCTCGACCAATTTAAACCAAAAACTAATCCGATCTAAGGTTCATGAAGACTCTTCGAATAAGACGTCGATAACCCAAATCGTTCGACCCGTTCGTAAGAAATCGTTAACGGAAAATTCCGATTCTACGCATACAAACATACACACACAGAGACATTTGTTCGGAATTCGACTGGACGCATTTTGGTGTACTTGAAACCTTAGTTAGGAATCGAAATAAACAAAATCGATTGAGGGGTCATTACAATAACTTCCCGAAAAATCGGGAAGTTAATAACGCCAATTCGGTCGCGAATATTAAAAGTGGGTCGTCCTATAGCAGAAAGGAGAGATGAAAGAAACTATCAATACATATCGAAAACTGTAAGACCGAAACCGACGCGCCCCCAGTCAGTGTGGCGGAAAGACGAAATGCGCGTGCGCAGCACGCGCCACCGAACTGGTATTCAAAAAAAGAAAAAGGCCAGAATTTAACAATATAAAGTCTGCCTCGACCCAAATGCAACCGTTTTAAAATTCTCGTTTCTCATTTGAAAAACTCGTTCAATCATATTCGCCACATTGAATTTGTACATGTTGCTTAGTACATTATATTGTTGTATGTTTCGAGGTGCCTATTAACATGAGTTAATTTTATCCTCAGAAGTTGTGTTATACAATTTTTTGACATGTTGTCATTATCATTATTTCACAATATTTAGTTTCGTATATCTTCAGGCGGGTGAGTTGGGATTCTCTTCCTATCCGTTTTGTTTGTTTATTTATTTGTTTGTTTGTTATTATCGACGCATCAACTACAATGGTTGTTAGCGTCCGCTCTGGACTTATTATAGTCGTTAGATGTCACAGTGAGGGTAGGATCATTGAATTGTAAACGTTTTATTCGTGGTGCCCATTATTTGACTGAATCAAAAAATCCAGAAAGAAAACCAGTGGCTTGACTTGAACCCAGGCCCTCTAGATGCATAGGCGGCCACCTGTCCATTTTGTATATTCTCTGTTTTAAAATTTCTAAAAACTGACCTCAAATACTAAATGGCGAAGTATGAGCGAGCCAATAAAAATGCTTGAATGAATCCGAACCCGCGAATCTCTTCTAAGACCCTTGTCAGTGCATTAATTCGCTGTTTTAACTATTCCAGAATGTTCGTGACAATAATCAAATGTTTACCTCTCATACTTGTGTTACAAGCTGCTTACAATAACCAGTGCAATCTGTCGGAGTGCCATGAAGAGGGTAATTTCAAAGACTAATAAAAGGGATAAATTGATTGTGGATATTCCAGGATTGACTCAAGATACTCCCTTCGCTTGTTAGCACAGCGCCTGATGGGATCGATCGATGACCGAGTTGATGCTTGTGAAGACTTTGTGGAGTTTGCATGTGGTAAACAGTTTCCGTTATTTGACAGGCTTGGTGTGTTCAATGGCACGGGCATCATACAACCGACTGCCTATCACCTGCGTCTCTGGTGGATGAGGAGGAAATTGCAAGCTATTTTAGATGAACCTTTTGGGATTAGTGATGAGAGAGGGTTTAGATTTGCTAAAATGTATTGGCAAAAATGTAAAATAAGTAAGTGTTATTCATGAGTTGCTATTAGAACAAGTCCGTCTTGCATGACCTGAAGAGAGTGAAAAAACTGAATAGAAAAAAAATATTACGACCTTTAGATATTGACTGAAAAACCACCAGGTTTTTTTCTCTCACCAATTTCTCATTTATTATCATCCAGTAGTAACAGACGATCTATTGGCGGACGTGCGTTCGCTATTCAGGGAACTGGGTGGATGGCCGGCAATAACTGATGGGTGGAACGACAGCCACTTCACTTGGGTGGAATTCAGCAAAAGCTCCCGACGTCTCGGATTTTTGCCAAGCATGTTCATTCACGTTGGAGTCAATGCCGATGACGTTCACCAGCCGTGGAGTCCAAACGACACCATAAAACTTACGGTTGTTAAAAGTTCCACCCTCATTCCACACTTTATTGAATTAAGAATTGTTGTGACCTCGATAGTTATTGCCTCCAGATAGAGAGACCTGTACATGGAACTCACTCAGATGAGGAGACCCTGGGTTACATGAGAATTGCTAAATTCCTCACTGAGTCGCGAATGCCGGACGTCAGTGAAATGGAAAGCGCAGTTAAATTTGGAAACCAATTGGAGGGAGTAAATTTTTCATTGCTCTCCACCTATAAAATATCACGTTTCGTTTTTCTTTTCATTTCTACTTCTTTTTGTTTTATCTCATAACGATAAAAGGGAAAAATGCTAACACAATTTAATTTCAAAATTTTACGCTTATAAAATTTTTATTATTTTTTTTTTATTTTTATTATTCAATTGGAAAAATACTCATGATTTATATCAAGGACTTTTTTCGAAAAGGAAAAAGAATTTTATTTCAACAATTATATGTTGAAGCGGCGCATCGCCGCCCGGTGCGAGTGACAGAGAATAATGAATTTATCATTTCGAGTCCGGTATATTTGGCAACCCTGCAGTTCGAAAAACACCGGGCGGCGCGGTGCTCACCATGCGAGTAACCTAGAGAGACAAAGGCACGCGAATACAGGCGAGTTGAATATTCACCAATTTCCGGATTATAAAATCAAAAATGACTTTTCAGTTGAACTGTGGATCCGAGAATAGGTACATGACGGAAATGTCAATCGAAAAATTGCAGGAGTTATACCCAATTGTCAATTGGATGGAATATTTATCGGGAATATTGACAAGCCGACAGGGGAAAGGTCTGTCATCGAGTGATTACGTTATCACTGACACCTGCTTCCTCTCGCTGTTTAATGATCTATTTCAATTCACCGATAAACGGTAGGTCAATTGAATCTCCTGTATGCTCATTATTATTTCATGATTTACTTTATAGAGTGCTCGCTAATTATGCATTTTCAACGATTATCGATGATTTGTTCCGGCTAATAAGACCGGAATTGGCGTTGAGTTTTGCGGAAAGCCAAGAAGATGTCCTGGAAATTTGTTTCGAATCGACTGCCACAATGTTAGTAATTTCATTAAAATTCTTATCAACAAGAGCCCAAAAAATTTACGGATCGATGATAAGCTCCGAAAAATGTAAACCTATTCTCATTTCCAAAAAAACATTCCCATTCTGTATAATTTCCGATCTCTATTAAATTTTTTAGTTTCGAGAAGGCCCTAGATCTAGAAATAGTGAAGCTCGTAGATGATGATACGAAGGAAAAAGTGGCAGAAATGAAAGAGAATATTTTGGATACAATATTTATCTCGATTTACAAAATTCCGTGGATGGATGACGCAACCAAGTGAGCTCATGAATTTACCATCCATTTTATCATATTTAATAATTTTACCACATTTCAGGGAGCATATAGTTACGAAAATGGCCAACTTATCCTTCATAAATCTCGCCCCAGACGGCATATTCAATGATAAATACTTCAACAGGGTAATCCCGTGTAACGAATTCAAAATGCACCCTAACGCTATATTTATGTTTAAAATAAAGTTGTGGAAACCCACGGGCTGTTTTGCATTTACTTTTTACAGTTGGAGTTGCTCCAAACAGACGCAATTCAAATGTACTTTCGGGAGATCAATGGGTTTCTCGTTGATCATTACTATCTCCAGGCGGGACGTGCGCGAAATAAATATGATCTTCATGCAGAAGAAAATGTCCACTTTTCGGAGATATTTTCACCGAGCGATATGATTATCAAGCCGGATCTCCAAGGAAATAGGGTCTGTACGTGTATCATTGATCATCCTTGAAAAACAATAACAATACCAGAGGCAATCCATCGAATTCTGAGACAATCCTGTGCCCGTAAAAGCCCTCCAAATTTTGAAAACTTGGAGTACTTTTTTACTCCAGGATCGCGGGAAGTTGTTATCATAACAAAATTCGAATATCGTATCTTCACATGTCCCCCAGCACAATTCCAGACGATGTATGTGAATATGTTTTGTCTTACTCGTTCCCTATTCGTATTCACTCACAGGATCCGCCGCGAGGTCTTGCTTTGTGGGCAATACTATGGGGCCGAGTGCGAATGGCGTCGACTTGTCCCATTGAAGCTATTATATTTTCTAATCACGAAGTAAAACACCCAGAACCCCCACCCCCCCCCCCTCCCCCCGGAACGGGGATGTTCCCACTATCGGTCGAAATCCCTGGGAAATCCCTCATAACGAGACACATTTTCCGGAAGTTGGATCCAAACCTTCCATATACAAAATTTCATCTTATATTCTTGGGATAAAATTAAGGGCATGAAACCGTAATGTTTCATTCTATTTTCATTCATTCAAGATAACTCACGAATACGATTTTATATCGATAAAAACGGTATCAGAAAGTAGCCCCCAATGGACCCAAAATCATGTGAAACATAGAGAGCTGAGGTCAGAGATGAAGAAAGAAAAAATGCTTTAAAATTTATGCGGGAAAGAGTGGTTTTCCCCCAGATCCCGCGATACATCTCTGAAAATTGTTTTGGGTCAAGTGAGTCCCCCCCCCGCCCCCCCCCCTCCTCCACCAAAAAAGCGCCCGAATAAAATACGAAAACCCAAGAAATACGAGAAAAGAAGTCCATAATTTTCAGATATGCCAGCGGCGTCGGTATTGACCAGAAAATTGCATTTTTCACGACAACTGGACTTTTTGAATTATGCCTCAGTGGGACGGGAGATAGGGGCGGCACTGGGTGGTCACATTTATCATAAGAATGGGCCAATCCACCCCAACTTTGACCCACTGGATACGACTTTATGGTCGCCATCAACGTCTCAGCGATTCATGAGCCGTGAGTCATGTTCAAACATCACTATGCAGGTAAGGTGAATTGATTAGTTAGCTTAACTCGTACACACACGCACACAACCCCACCTGCGCACAAATAGCAGCACAAATAGTCTAAAAACTTGTCAGAATTTGGAAAATTTCACTTTCGATTTTCAGGATGATTGCCATTCCTTCTCTGAATCAAAAAGTTGCAAAAAAAATTCCATAAGAGAAGAAAAAAATTGTAATGAGATCATTTAGATCCAATACTTTTGGCCGTATGCCTTTGATTGGGTGTTTAGTCCAATGACCGGTGAGCATATACCTGACGTTTGCCCAGTGTCCGTGAGGAATAATCCCGGAAATCCCATTAACCAACGCCATGAATGGGACCGGAGCACATCTAGACGCCGCTAGACGGCCCTAGATGCGTCTCGATGCGTCAATTATTGGCATCGGGCATTGATTGAACACCCGGAGGACTAAGCATCCTCGACAACTAATATTGATATTGACATTTGAGTCGCGGTATGTTGCTACTGCATTCCCGTCGTCTCAATTATTCCCATGATTGACAGAATGGACGGGAATTTCATTCGACGGCCCTCGTGTTTGCACTCATTGGAGCTGCGGAAATCGCATACAACATTGTGTTCGATTTATGTGAGGAGGACGAATGCAATACGACACTCCCAAGTAAATACTTAAATCTAAATTATTATTCTTTTTTTCAAAAATTATTGAGTATCAATTTTTCAAAATTTGTTTCATTTTTTTTTTTTCATTTTAAGCATTCTCTAAGATCTTTCTAATTACTGGACCTTGAAAATTCAGATTGGTATTTTTAATTTTGAAGTACCTTTGCATCCTCCATATGTTCAGAATTTCTAAAACTTGAGTTAGTGCATTACTATTTATCAAAATATTTCTTCACTATTGGTGAGGAGAGACGATGCATAAGATGGGCATTGCCATCTTAACATCGTTAACAGAAGTGTTAACACGTGTGGTTCCACAGCTAAGTGTTCATTTGGGATTCGATAGGGGGCCTAGAGACATGGCTTGAGATGGACTGCTCTTCATGTTCATTGCATTGAGCTTCTCTCATTGAATGGATCACAATTACTGGAATATAATTCCGTAGCGAAGTGGTAAAATGAGATAAGTGACCCTGAGACTGCAGTCAGTTGTTGCTGATTATCTCTGTATCTAGAAGACCTAGCACAACTTTCATGTAGACCTTTTTTCTCGATCTCCTTCCCCTACTCAAAAAAGTATATACATATATTCCGCTATCTCCCTTACATTTCAAGATATTCAGTAATTTATTGTGAAAACATTAATTAACAAAAAAATATCTAAAAAAAATCAAGATGCGTTTTTGATCTTCTAGCAGCGAGAAAAAATATATAAACTGAATCAGACTAGGTCAGGTTCCAGGAACAAATAACTTGTCTCAATAGGGGAGGGTACTTTTTTTTTGAGCACCATTCAACATATATTTGAAGACAGTGTTAATTATTTCTAATCACTGTTAATGGCGAATAATAATCATTGAGAATTTTCTAATTTGATTCTTGATTATCCCATTGCAGATTTGAATTATACAAAAGGACAGCTCTTCTGGATTAACGCCATTGCCTCAGATTGTGATAAAAATCTCAAATACCGATATAACACGATGGTATCCAACATCGAAGCTTTTTCCAGGGATTTCAACTGCCCCCCAGGTTCTCCAATGAATAGACACAACAAGTGTACATTTTTCTTATAAATAACAACAAATTTTATTTTCATACTGTACACAATAAATCCTGTATCTACCAATGCAAATGTACAAGTGTTTCCTTGTTAGGGTAGTGGGATGTTAATCTTTCAGATCATTCATTGATAACATCAATTACATTCATGTTCCTGGGATTAATTTCTCAATAACAACGGGTTTAGTATCAACCGTGAACACATCACAATCGCCCCTATCATACGATTGAACAGTGGTGCATGAATTGTCAAAAAGGTCGTGTGCCTAACGAGTTTTTCAGAACGTTAAATCCCAATATTTCAGGGGATTTTGGGTCCTTTTGGCTTTTTGTTTGAACTCATTTCAAAAATCCGCAATAAAAAAGATTACATATTGCAAAATTATGAGAAATGTAAGAACAATTTGGTTCCATAAAATTTGTCTGTCTTCTTAAAACCAAAAACGATATGTGAGGATGAGCGATGTTCAGACAAAATCTTTGTACATCGACATCAAACATTGATTCTTACTAAATTTTTTTTGTATGTACTTTCTCAGAAAAAAAATTTCTCATCTACTTTGCTGATGAATCTCGAGTTCTGCATTTTTTCCCCAAATTTTCCAGTGAAACATTCATCATTGAAGTGGTATAACAAATTACAAAGACATATTTACGTTCAATCAAATGACACAGACACAGAAATGAGAAAAGCAAATTCAACCTTTGCAACAACAATGATTTCGTACAATCATAATTCGTTTGTTATTAACACCTCGGATTAAATACCCGTTAAGTATTTAAGTAGCAACAAGGAAATCTATTTTTTCCTCGAGAAAAAACCTATCAATTAAATTCAAAAGCTCTACCAAGCTTCCCCATTTTTACACTTATCCTAAAATTATACGAAAATCATTATAGCGACAAAAGCTTTTCTGTTTCTCAATGTATTGGTCTGTTAAAGAAAAAACATAATAAAACCAAATGAAAAAGAACAATAATAACATAATTTTTAATTGTTAAAATTTACTCAACGATTGACAAAAAATTTGTCCAAAAAAACGTCAATTGATAAACTGATGCGCTCTCTCTCTATCCGTGTATTTCAGAATAATCGACTAACATCGCTCATCCAACGTATAATTCAATGATGTAGTGAAAAGTTGAGCATAAAATACTGAATGCGAATGATATTGAGAATTCTCTCATGATTATGAGTTCATCCACGGTGGGCACGAGACAGGAGGTTGATAATTCTGTGAAACAGGAACTTGATATTGTTGAGGGTACTGAGGCCTTTGTTGATGATGAGGTGGTGGTGGAGGTGGGGGCGGTGGTGGATTGCATATTGAGTGCATCAATGGAAGGGAATTGTAAGGCGGTGGCTTTCCAGCGTACGGGGGAATTTGATTGTACTCGATATTGACGTGGTGCTCCAGAGTTGATTGAATCGACGATCGGCCCTGATCGCCCTCCGATTGACCTGCACCAGTGGTATTTTTTAATTGAACGCCTGTAAGAGGATGGGAGTTTTTTTCATTACCTCGTGTTGGCCTCACTTGAGGTGGTGGCATATTTGTAGGTGGTGGTGGTGGCGGCGGACGTATCCACGACATTCGCCCGTCCGGGCCGTGCCAGGGAGCTGGATGCGGTGGTCCTGGGGGGCCCAAATGACTACATTCAACGTCGAAATTCGGATCGCCTGGAACATTGTGAGGTCCAGATGTAGGTCAATTACACCGGAAGTTGAACTACATTTCTAACTCAGTGGTCTGGTATCAGGTTTAAATATCCGGTCAAAAATGTGGACTTTCAAAATATCCAAAAGTTAAAATATTCTATGAACGAAATTTCCAATAGCAGAAATGTCCCATACTCCAAAACATCCAAAAACTCTAAAAACTACTCCATACTATACAATTGAGTGATAATCAATCGGTGTATGTGTCTATATGTGTATGTGTGTATGTGTATGTGTGTATATGTGTGTGTGTTTCTTTCAAATGAGTTGTCTATGAGATGAATTGTCTTAGGGATGAAACGTCATGGAACCGGTTTCTGTTTGCATTTCCGTTTGTTTATTTTTTTTATTTTTTGGTACTAGGAGATTTATTTTTCGGATATTTTTGATTTGGATATTTTTGCATCGGATATTTTTATTGGGCATTTTTGACTGGATATTTAAACCGGAAACCCAGTGGTCTAGTTTATTTTAGTTTCAACGATTGAAACTTTGAAATATGGCGATATAATTTAGCAATGATAAAAATGGTAATTCTAAATTTTAGAAGCACTTTACACTCGGGAGACGAAATTGCTGATCCACGTCCCAAGATTTTCCGTCTTTTTTATTCATTAACCGTGGGGAGGCGAATGTCAAAAAAAAATTATCAGAAGTGACGGACGGGGATGAAGTGCTTAAGATATTGGAATCAATTATATTTTGCCCATGCAAATTGCCAAAAACCATTCGATACATTACTTTCTGAAGGTAAATCCATAAAAAAAAAACAGATGTTTCGAGGAAAAAACAATTTTATGGCTTTTGGCCAAGCCATCAATGCGCCTTGTATGAAAACGCATTTTTGAGCCTCACGAGACGATCTGCTATTCTTATTTATAGGGATTCCTTCTTTATGGCTTGTGTGGATTACCTTTCGAACGTTATCTCAAATGGTTTTTGTTTCATATTTTTTATCTGAATTTATTATCTATTTTACCATGTGGAGCAAGTTCCAAAGATTATGAATGAGTGATTAGGAAGAGCGTAAAAAAAATACGTTTTTTTTTCTTTTCATTTATATTGCCTCATAATCCGAACTAGAAATTTCATGGAGATAAAAAAACGTAATTCACTTTTTTTATTATTTACAGAAAGCTTTTATGGCAATACTTGATCACCGTTCGAACGTTATCGCGAATCGTTTCTTTTTCATATTTTTTATAGACAATTTCTTCTGCTTCCTATGTCACGAGAGAACCTTCAAACCTTATGCATAGTAATCGGAAACTAAATTCGAGATGGCTTGTTCACAATTTCATTCATACACAAAAAACTCGAAAATTTAAAAATAAAGCGTTTAATAATTTTAAATTGTTAAATTTGAAAACAATTTTTTATTTGAGGAAAAGAAAATTTTAACCCCACATTTCGACATACGAGCGCAAAATGAATTGTGAGAAATTCTCTCAATGCACGGCCAAAGAACGTTGGAAGAATGGCACTACCACTGGCGGATTAAAAGGAAAATTTATAAGGAATTATTCTCAACATACCAGGAATTACTCCCCCGGGCTTCTGCTCCATATTAAGTTTGTCACCTGTATGATGAATGCACAATGGATTAATCAACTCATCTCATCTCACAGAATTAAGTTTTTTTTCTAATTATAGAGTACATTCTACAAGATGTGATAAATAAAAAAAAAAGGTACACAGCAACAGGAAAACTGAGGAGCACCGTCTAGCATGGAATTTAATAACCCAGAAAGAGAGATTAATGAATTTAGCATTTGCGGAGAGCCCGAGTGGTGCTGATTTCACCTGAAATAAGATTATGCACTTGTTTTTTTTTTTTTTTTCATTCATAACGCAAAGTTTTTGATAAAACAACAATCACACCAGGGGCCATGTGCAGCTGAAATTTCAACCCCGAAAACCTGAAACTATCCATAAAGTAATTACGTAATGTTATACAAATGGGAAAACAATGGCAACTGAAGATAACACCAGCTCTCCATCTCCCTCTCCTCTCCCCCTAGAATTCACAATCCCATGCACAAAAAATGTCAAAAATTTGTTGAAAAAAATGATGTTCTGCATTCTGGCAATAGTCTAAACTAACGAAAATAACATGAGGCAATAATCCTTAATTACAGTCTAAGAGTATCGGGAAATAATCACAGATATCCAAAATGGTTCCTCGATTTCGGTTTTTTATCATTTTAATATTCTTCAGGATGAATTGAGTGGACAGTCAATCATAGCTTTTTTATGACGCACTTTTATTTGCCGCAGTTGGAGAAGAGATCGCGATAAATTTTAATTTTTTTCTACTGCCGTAATGTAAATAGATGGAATAGCTGGTTATTTCAGAAAAAAAGGGAAACCATTTATGAAGAAGGAACTATTTCTCTAGAAGATCAGAAGTACATATTTTTGTCATGGACAATTGACTAAATTTTGAATTGGAATATACACGAGAGCATAAAATGGATAATAAATTATGGAGAATTCTCTC
Organism: Asobara japonica; assembly: GCA_026005395.1. Lineage (NCBI taxonomy): Eukaryota > Metazoa > Arthropoda > Insecta > Hymenoptera > Braconidae > Asobara > Asobara japonica. The sequence goes on from BQMI01000334.1 coordinate 1,559,722, forward strand.
ATAGATTCGTGGCAAATGGAAGTCTGAAATGAATTCTTCTTAAAAAATACAGCAAACTGCAATGATCCTCTTTATTTTTTCCGATGATTTTAATGTTCTTTCTCTCTTACTCTCCATATGTCTCGTTTACCCTGGAAAAATGAGGTCAAATGAAGCAGAAACTATTGCCTAGTCATAAACTCAATTGCCAATAAGAGACTGCTTTCATCGGAAATTTGTTATAGCCCTGGCTCATTAAGATCCTGTCACAGGAAATTACAGAGAAAGAAGATATGAAAAAAAATTTAATATTGAAAAAACTCAAGTATGAACCGTCCATGTTTCAATTTCCAGACCTTGAGCACAGCTTCCAAACGCTCAAAATAAATCGTTTTTTCCTACCCTATTCGATACCAAGCCCTTTAATTTACCACAAAAATCTCAAAGTGTTCAAAATTTCTCGAGTTTTCAAAATTCGATGAAATTATTAGAATTTTTCGAAAAAAAAAACAATTAAAAATCTTGAATTTCTTTTCAAAACGTGGAAATTCTGAATCCAAAAAATCCCAAAAATGTATTTTTTTTAATTACGAAAATTTAAAAAAAATAACATAATGGGAGATCGTAAAAATGCAAAAACTTCAAAAACTTTTGAAATTGGTAAATTTGAAGAGAAAAAATCCAACGAGCTAAAAGGGCGTCAAAATCGTGATCTGAAAGTCACCTCAATCTCCAATATTCCGTAGTGAATCCAAAGATAGTAACCAATCGGATATCCGTCATTTTTCCAGTATCAAATACTCTTAGCTACAGACCTGGATGTAGAGGTGGCATAGGCGGCTTATTTCTTTCGCCATAGGGTGGACCAACACCTCCTGGTGGTGGGCCGTGTCCATGTACCAGCGGCCTTTCGCCATCACTGCTTAAACAATTCAGTCAAATTGATTATTTAATGAGAAAAAAAAAATAAAAAAACAATATACAAAACAAATGCTTAGCATTTGTACAGAGTTATCGTTTGATTTAGTTAATTCAGTTGTGGCATTGATCCCTGGATAATTCTGAAACGTCAAACAATGTTTGTATCCTTCATAAACTAAATTGCGAATTAATAAACATGTGATGCCATTATTCAGTGAATTCTGTTTTTGCTCTATCTAGCATTATGATTCCAGGCTATTTGCTAATGATATGTTTGTCTCCATTATTATCGGAATCGTCCAATTTTCTCCACATGACCTATTCAGGTTTTTTGTTTGTTAAATGAATTACAAAACAATGAATAATTGCAAATGTATCAATTATTGATTGTTAGCTCATTCTCTTCTATTGTGTTTGAATAAATGAGAAAAAAAAAGCACATTTAGTCCCACATTGTGAGCTCTTATCCTAGATTCATGATTATAACAAATTTATGATTAATTTTGCACTGTCTTTCTTGTTAATAAGTACAGAACTCGGATTAACGCATCTGTAACAAATTATTAACAATTAAGGTACTATAACACATTGGCATTGTCTTCACGATGTGCACAAAACGCAAAATAACAAATGCTAATAAGTTTTCTTTTTCTGTAAATAAAACTCAAAGATAATCGGCCTTCGATGTATCAACACAAATTCAAATTGAAAACACAATGAACGTAAAAGAAAAAAAATTAAAAATAAACTTTTTTGTTCCTGCCAACTGCTCATTTTTCCTGGACTATTTCCACATTTTTCCAGTTCCTTCTCAATGTTCACTAAGGATTGAAAATAATAATTCTTATTTTCATAATTAGAGAATGTGCTAATTAATACTCTCCATTGCAGCTTCCTTACACTTTTCTCCATAAATGTTTCATTCGGTTGTAAATTCTAGGGAATCAATTTCACTTTTATCAATGTCATTAAGATTTTTTTCTGTAGTTTTTTGAAGTGAAACTTCACCAGCCAGTGATCTTGTACAAATTAATAATCGATCAAAAATTTCGTAAATTTTGCAAAGTTTTGTAAATTTTAGAATTGAAAAAAATTGGAAATTCGGAAAAATTCGAAAACAAACTATAATAAAAAATGTTGATTGATATCTCAATACCGATCGGAAAAGTGTAGATATTTATTTTAATTGTAGTTTCAAAATTTTTGGAATGAACCAATTTTTTTTAATTTCCAAGGTTTGGGTATTCTCAAAATTGGAAGAAATAGGCATTTTAAAAGTTTGCAAAAATTTCATGTCAGGGTGTTGAAATTCCAGGAAGTCCAATATTTGGAAAAATGATAATTTCATCTTTCTTTTAACGTCTTGAACATTTCAGAAATTCCGGAAACTTCAAGAGCCTTTTGAAATACCAAAATTTTTGAAATTAAAAAAAAAGGATCAAATATTTTGAAGATTTTGAAAAATCATAGGTTACATTTAGTAATTTGAGAAAATTTCGAAAACGTTCAAAGACTCTCATATTTCCAAAAAATTGAAAATGAATTTTTCTCAAAATCACAAAACTTCCAAAACTGTTAACAAATCAATATTTCCGAAAAAAATAAAAATACCAATGCTTAGATAATAAAAAAAAATCGGTTTGTAAATCGAAAAAGCAATAATTCCAGTGATTTCAAGTTTTGAAGATGTTCCAAATTCTAAAGCTTCGAAATCATTGACAAATTTAAGCTCCTAAAATTAGAGAACAAAAAAGTATTTCCGAAATACTTCAAAAATCCCAAAATGAAACTAAGATGAGAAAACTTAAAAGCAATAAAAAAATCCGCATAATTCCAAACACGTCAACAGTTTCAAGAAGTTGGAAAAAACATCATATTTGCGACATGTCGAAAAGGAACAAGATGACACTATAAGGCAAATACACGGAAGAAACGTTACTTACACACAACCTTAGAATTCTTTTAAAATGGAACATTTTCAAAATGTAACGGAATCAAAGATTTTTCAAAATAACGGAAGAAATTAAAAAAAAAAAATAAAAGTTAAGAAAATTTGAAAAAAATAAAAACTTTCAAAACTTTGAAAATTCAATCGGCAAAATAATTCGAAGTTTCACTTCTGTAGTACGTAGATGCTGCACACGTATTATTCTCCATCATTCAACACTCACCCATTTCCATGTCGGTGATGCGGCAGAGGTGCATTGTGATACGGTGGAGGCTCCTTATAATCATAAAAGGAAAATGAAAAATTCACGTTAATATACCGAAAAGCAATGATATTAGTTTGATCCGAAATTAATGAATACCTGGGGACCCTCAATGTCATTAAATCTCCTCTTAACACCGTGACCTTTTTGCTGCTCCGGGGACTCGGGATTATGCATTTCGAATGGCTGTTGAGGTGGCTGGACCGTATAATGGAGTTGCTCCGGCATTTGTCCGTTTTGATACTGCAATTGTTGGGTGTAATGTATTTGTGTCGGGAGCGGGGATGCCGGCACATTGTGCAGGGCCTGCGGTGGTGGCATTTGCACCTGGAAATTAATTAATTACGGAATAGCAAAATACAAAGGGAATGATAATACGTAAAACCGAAATAGATTATTAATCTTTTAAATTATCTCAATAGCTCCACAAATTTCAGCAAGTTCGGAAAATGACGAAAGATCTAAATAATGGTATTAAATCCTGAACTCCAATTTTTGATTCAATGGAATTAATCCTGGGTTAATCGCGCACGCGACACGTCACGGGAGAGCTATTGAAAATTCTCAAAAAATTAGAATGGCGCGATTGGACGATTTAGAAGGACACACTAAATTTTTCAACACACGTCAATGTGTGGAATCAAATCAATAGATATCCATCAATCATGGGAATATTCGGAAGCTGTTCCTTAACCCTTGACAAAATTTTCTGTCACTATATAATCATATGCCACATCTAGGCGACATTGCCACATATGGGAGAAAAAATCATAAAATAAATAGTTCATGTCAACACACTAAAAATTCATGAAGACACATGAACTTGCAACACACATAGTGCGACAATTTTTGACCCATCATATTTGTCAAAAATTTATGCTACATTCATGAATTTCGAAACAGGATTCATTTTTCGTCTACGAAGTGAAACGTCCCACAGTTCCAGTCTACAGCACGTCGTACTGGGAATTTCTCATCATTTTCTATAAATTATGGTAAATTCATTCTGCTTATTCAGCTCAACCTTTTGTGCGAAAATGGACCCCGAGAGTCTGAAATATGTATCATCAGTTTTGTTCATTATAAAATAAAAAATGCGCGGAAATCTGGATTATGGAGAAAAAATTCTGGGAATGATGCGCTCATTTATTGAACTTTTGTAGTGAGTGTATAACACACAAACGCCGGAAAATTCACAAATAATTACAATTGGTGTTTGCGAGTCTCGGTAAGTTAATCGAATATAGCCTTTACCTACAATCCCTAAACCGTAAAACCACAAAGTTATCTCATAAATAGCGAAGTAAAAAAATTTCTAATGTTTTAAATTTCTTGCACAGTCTTTCAGATTCGTCAAGAGTGATGTATGAAAAGTGGAGATTTTAATTAAAACCACATTTGAAAAAACCCCTCATGCGATCGGTTTTCAACCAGAAACAGTTCCCAAAAGGCAAACAATTAGTCCATGCCAATCATGTTTGTAATTATGTAAATCACAGGAAAAATAACAGTTGTCCGATCGAAGATGAAGACATTGAATTTCTTGCACATCTGTAATCCATTGCATGTATCCTCCTACTTTGTACTGCAACGTCGGAAACTTGCGAAATTGACAGGCAGTAGTTCGTTCACTGTTTTTGCAATTTGCAACACAATAAATCCGATGACCCATTCTTAATAAACTCGTATTGGGATTTGTTTTTTATCTTTAACGCCGTCGATCCATTATGGATATGTAGGCTTGTGGGCCATACGCTGCACCGCATTCGCATGATAAGATACAGGAAACCACAGAAGACCTATGTCGGTACGGGAGGCTACTTTATGAGCAACCTCACGCTCATCAGACAATCCGAAAAATCTCTCGCTCTGTCGGGGATTCGAACTAGAGACCCAAGCGGCAGCGCTAAGGCTGCACGCGTAGTCCACTCCGCCATTCTAATGTCGGTTTGGGTGGTCAAATTGGAAAATTCAAGTGCATCCCAGGCGAAACCGTCGCCAGCTCCGCATTCTCACACCCCAAGCGCATCCATCGCTTCTGTCACCACCTCTAACGAAATGCGCGGAACGAATATAAAAAGAGCTAGGCAAAGAAAATCAGTTTTATGCCTGTTTGGATAATAGCTTGATTCCTCATTAGAAACATTAAAAAAATATCATCAAATACAGTTTTTTTTTACTTAAAAATTGATAAGAGATATATATGTGCCCTGAATATCTACGTTAACATAAACACTTTTACTGTTCTCCATAAATTCTCTGCTAAATCGACATATAGAGGAATTTTCAAGATAATTTGCCGAGAATATTTTCATGGATATTATGTCACGGATAATAAGGCCCCCTGCAAAATGCGAAAACTGTTCAAAACTTCAAACTACGCCAGTTTAAACTTTCATTTCTCTTCCAATTATTTCTCCCGATCTAAGCTTCTAGCATTACAGCTTAGCAACCCTCTAGGAAGTATATGTTCACAATTACCTGCATTTGGCCCTGCGGTGGCTGCTGACCTGGATATAGCCAAGGCGCACTCTGGGTCCCTTGATTTGGAGGAGGTACACTCGTTAAAACGTTCATAGAACTACCCATGTGATTCGGGGGTGGTACCATCTGGGGCGGTGGTACTGGTTGCGGTTCCAGTCCCCCTTCGTGATGTCCCTCCAAGGGTACGCCAGAGGACAAATGAGGTGACTGGGAGTTTGGCACGAGGAAGGTTTGAGTGGCTGTTGAACAAAAATTGGAGAATAATAAAAAAGGGGATTCATTATTCGATGACTGATTTAGCAAAAACTGACTGATCGAATACTTCTTATGTTCGTTAGTCTTCTTATACCTCATAGATGCAGAACCAATGAGCAAGGAATATCCGTATCGCGTGTCTCAGATAGGTTAAGATCATTTTACTGGATTCCATCAGTGAAAGTCCTTGAATGATTGTACATAACAGACCATAGAACTATCATGAATCTAATCGGAAACGTTCTAATAGGGGTCGTTCGACTATTATAAGGATCGGAAGTTTAAAAGGAATGGAAATAGAAATTCTCTGATATCACTTATGTTACCTTTCGTGATTATAGTTATATTTTCCGTTCGCTTCTGTTTTACAGGTGGTTACAGGTTGCTGGTTCTAGATTAGTCTGATTTCGATAGCCAGTGGTGTTGCCAATACAGATTCCTTGATTTTGATATTTTGGTTGCGGTTTTAGGTTTTAATACAACTGATATTTATCTTCTTCTGCTTTCACATATGTTTGATTATGAGAAACTAAAAACCGACTTCATCCGGATGTCTTCTTTATTTGCGACCAAGAGTTTATATCAGTTTAAGGCTACAATTTTCCCATACATTTGCATCCCTTTTTAAGTGGGATTTCCAACGTTTACTAGAAAGATCAATATAATAGACATCTACCACGGCGCGAAACTACATAGATCGCTTCACTCTTCGAGCTTTATTACCGCGGGTTAATTCTTTTGTGAAGTCCCGAATTTGAGCGAACTGGTTCTCGTTCGGTTGGTGATTAGAGTTTGATTTTTACAAAAAGTACATCGGGCTCGATTGCCGTCCGGTTGTCCCACCAAGCTTCTAGGAGCGGGGACCAAGCTACCTTGTATTGACAAACGTGCTGCCTTTCTATGCAGAGGGCTTCTTAATAGAAGTACTGCTTAGCTTAGACTTACAGATCTGTTCAACTCTTACTCCATTAACCAACGATAATCGTTTGCCACAAACCGATGAACTGTTACTCACAAATGCCTTCACGGAATAGTTCCTCTCGTTACCAACGTAAGCAGAGAAAATCACTTCAATTTGTATGTCTTTGACTACTCCTTTACAATGTCAATATTTGCCACAGACAACGATTCGGTAAATCCAAATCAACCGGCTACGGAGGCAATCCGAAATACCGTCAGTATCTTCACTGGCAGTAGGAAGACGGGTGATGGTAGGTCTGTAGGGTCGACCCTCTTCGCCAGATGCAGAAGCTTCTAGGAAAATTAGCATACACCCTCAATCCTCAGTATTCATGGCTGAAAGCCTAGTAATATACGACGCCACTAAAATACCAGTAAACTCGCCATTTCGGAATTACAAAATTATTACAGACACCCAGAGTACCCTCCATGCTCTCTCGCATCCAACGTCAACAATTAGAGGCAACAAATACATTGTAGGTATCGAACAAAATTATAAAATATTCTACGAAAATAATAATTGCCAAAATTGCTTGGAATTCGAATGGATTCTGTCGCACTCGTGAATCGAGGCAAACGAAGAGGGTGCCCTTTGCTAATGTCCTTTACTTATTTCCGAAAGGATTTCAGACTAGAACTTCTCGATAAAACTCTAAGTATGTATGTTGAGGAACGGCTGTAAATTCTTGAAATGGTCACATCAAAAACTCTTCCACTGTCCAAGTTCTTCTTTGTAATAAAAAATGAAATTAAAGTTCCAAAAGTGAAACGATCTACTTACTTTGGCGTCTTAGTAAAAGCATATCGCATTCATTGTTCTACGGGAAAACGGAAATGTTACTTAAAAAGGGATGCAAACTGAATTGGGCAAACTATAGCCTAAAATCGATATAAGCTCTTGGCGGAATATAAAGGAGGCATTCAGATAAAGTCCGTTTTTAGGTTTTCATTATCAAACTTGAAGAAACGTGTGAAAAAAGACGATAAATATTAGTTGTATCGGAACCGAACTACAGACAAGATATCAAAATCACGGAAGCTGTACTGGAAAGTCTACTGGCTATCGAAACAAGACTAATCTCGACAGACAATGTCATGTCCAATTGCTATTTACACACTATTGATATGTAGAATCATCTACTTTCATCATCTTGACCTATCTATGACACGAGATACGAAAATTTGGCCATAACAAAGACACTTTTATGTTAATAAAAGCACAGCCTGGTTTAGAAATAGATGACTTTCTCCCCAGGCAGTAGTATAGATTAATAGGACAAGATCAAACCACTATCACCTTGTTGCCACGCGATTTATAGCTTTGGAAATCATCAGATTTTGGACTTAAATCGAAAAAAATTTTGCCACAATTTCGGGCCCAACTTTTTGAGCCCTTTTTCGAAGACTATTAAGGACTTTTTATAATTATTGAACAATTTGGTTCAAAAAGAAAGTTGGTCACGTTTTTAGGGAACAGTCAATCTTCACGCTTAAGTCATTTGATGATCACGTTTGGCCAAAAATGATCCAACTTGTCAGAATCGTACCAAAATACCCGATTTTATGATGATATTGGATTTAGTTCACATTAGATAAGATAATTACCGGCAATTGCTGCTGGTGGAGGCATTTGCAATGGAAATTGTCCAGTTCTTTCGTCAAATTGCTGGATGATGTGTTGCTCAGGATTTTGAGGTACAGGAGGGACAATTTGTTCTGATTGTAGGACAAATTGTTGGGGAGTTGTCTGAACTTGTTGGTATTGTATCTGATATGTTTGGGGTAGGGGAGGGGGTGGTTGATTTGGCGGAAAATTGGGGGGTGGAAAGTGCAGATGGAGGAGGGGTGGAGGTGGTTGGTGAGTGATGTTGAGAGGTGTAGCAGGAGGTGGTTGTTGAAGATTGACATTGACGGTTTCCAGGGGTTGACACGGGGTCGATGGTCGCTGATTGGGCTGAGTGTAGACATAGGAAACTGCTCCACTAACTGATCCACTACTACTGGAGATGAATCCTGGACCTGGACCCTGTGGGGGTGGCTGACTCATAACATACATTTGCGTCACTGGCTGGGCCGAGGAGTGAGACGCTGGTGGCACTTGAATGTGCAATGGCTGACCCGAATGAATCTGGTACTGCACTTGGCTCACTGTGGGCGGAGGGGCGATCAATTGAACCTGACCCACCGGCGGTGGCGGTGGTATCAGCGTCTGGATCTCCTGCAAAAGATTGTGATTCTAGGTTATTAGACAGAATCCAAATACTGCAATCGTGTGAGAGGACTATTTCATACTTGAAACACTCCAAAATTGTGAAAAAAATTTCAAAGTTCCATCTCTTTATGAACTTAGAAAATTGTAGAAATTTAAACGTTCGAAAATATGCCATGTTTGAAAAATGTAAAAAATCAAACATTAAAATAAAATATAAAGGCGAAAAGGAATACTTTTATTGCCTGTAGAGAACCCTCGGGGGTCTCTACACACTTATTTTTTTCTAGTATATTGGATCACATGAGCAACTGGTCGTCCTTGGGGAAATTAGGATTCAAATAACCCTGTCACTGCCATCGAACTGACTATCATGTAAAAATTTTCATTCAAGTTTTTTCAGATCACCCTTCACTCCTTCAACATTAAGTCCCTGACTTTTGATAACCCTGGTATATAGAGCCTACGAATGTTGATTTGCAAAAATAACTATTTCGCCCTAAAAGTAGCTCAAATTCCAATTTCAACTCTGACGTTGAATATAATGCACCCATTGAAAATTCAAAACAAAATATAAATGGCTATTCATGTAACTTTTTACACGAATTAAAACATTTTTGCTTTCAGCTATAACCTTTCAATGTGGACTCGTTAAGAACAGAAAAGTGAAGTAAGTATTTGGTTGGACCGAATCCAATTTTTAAAGAAACGTAGTTAAATAGTTATATTCAGAACCCTGAGTCATACTAAACTGATAGGTCGAGTGTATCAACCACTCGTTGGAGCAGCTAGTACAAACATAAAGATCAATGAACAGCAGTGAACCCTACCTGTCCCTGCGCGGGTGGTACCATTGGTCCAGCATGCGCAGGAATATGTACCCCAGGTGGTGGAACTGCCGCCCCAGGAGCCCCCGCCATCGTTGCCGTTAATATCGTAGCAGGCAATGTAACAACACTGCTCTGGGGATGCTGAATAATATCCTGATGCTGAATTGTAACAACATTGGACTGCGCCAAGGCTCCAATATTCATCGTTTGGAAGTGTGCCTGCTGGATTTGCTGCAGCTGTGTCGTTTCTATCACCTTTGAATTTTTTCTTTATTTATTCTCTACTCATTTTCATTGGGGCGAGACCCTACTGCCCATGAAAAATTCTCGATATGGAACATGACATTCTTGACAACTTAAAGTCCATGTGACTAAAAGCAAGCTAGCTAATACTAATTTTCGATGTTCATATTCTTTTCATACGTAACAACTAAAGGGCCTCTGATATGCTGGGAGAGCCATGAGAAAGGATCAAATAAAATTACCTGCTGGGGCTGGACGGGCGGTGGTTGTTGCTGAATAAACGCCTGCAGCTCAGATTGCATCGTTTGGATCAAATTAATTGCCAATTGCTTGGCATTCTGAAGAGCCTCTGGCTTCAAATGCTCAATATACAGATGCAGCGGCTCGGGGGACTCTGAACCTAACACCGGATCTATAAACTGCGATCCTCGGCCTCGGAGGGAGACATTAGCGCCAGTCTCTCCTCTTATGTACAACAAATTTGCTCCTCCGGACCCCACAATGCGACCTCGCAAGTCAAAACCCTGAGGTGCATTCTCGATTCCGACACAAATTTTCTCAACTGATGGTGTTCCTGAGTGTAAACTCATCAGCGGAGGTGGTGCATTCGTGAATCTACTCGGGCGATTCAGCGCACTCTGGTGCTCGGTCTTTATTATCTCATGGATCTTCTGAATCGCCAAATCTATATTGTGCTTCGTATGACCTTGAATGTATAGGTAGAGCGGTCGCTCAGTGGGGGAACGGGATTTATCCTGCTCGGTCATGAATCTACCACGAGTCGACACTGTTGCACCTAGGAGGGCATTTAGGCATTATTTGAGGTGTATACATATGTATGGATGTGTAATACACAGAGAGATCAGAGGTCTGCATAAAAACCGCAACCGAGTGATGGTCGTATTTTCACGAAAGACAAGGAATCAAAGCATCACAAAAACCGATACGATGAAATGGGAATGGATGAATAATAGGAAACATGCATCAATGCTTTTTATATAGTATAGTATGTAGTATATTATATATCAACCTCGTATTTGATTCATCATAAATAGGGAATTTCAAACAACCCATTCATGAATTACGAAATTTCAAACGTATTGTTCAAATATTCAAAGATCATTCGTCACGTAACTTTTAAATTTTCATTTTCAATTCACATAATGATCGCGGGTTGGAGAAAACATCACATTCTACTCCCCGAACTCTCATTCTCCCCACCTATATCATGAATCGCGAAGAAATGTCGTGTATTCTTGAAAACGTGCATTTTAATTAAATTTATTCATTTTTAATTCCTTCAATTTATGAATTTACCGTCGTCACTATCATCACTTTCTTGAGTGTATCATAGAATTCGTTTTCTGAGAAACACAATTTATTCTTCAAGGATCCTGGCTACAGATCATTAACTTGATATTCGATTGAACTCCAAGTACATTCTAACAGGTTATTTATTGGTACTAACAACTCAACGGTGTGTAATATAGGATAGTGAAATGTGAAATGAAGTATATTTCTTCAAAGCCCTTGCTTCCATGTTCGGACCTAATGGTTCTCCGCTATTTCAACTTTTGCTCTGGCTCATTGCTTTGAAAAGTTGAAGTTCTTTTATATTTTGCAAATGTATGAATGTTTTAGAGGTTTTTCGAATTTTTACTTCACAATTTAATAATTTTTACTTCAATTTTTATTCAATGTTCAGCAATTTAATGTTGAAAAATTATTCGAGGATCTAATCCCGGATGAAGGAATTCTTAGGCAAAAGACCTTGTAATTTAAATGTTGAGCATCAGACGACGAGGCTTAGAACCCACGAATAAAGCCCCGGAATAACTATAACTATTTTATCGTAATCACAAGTTTCGAAAGCTTTTACGTACCTGAGAAATTATTGATGTCGTCCTGAATGTAGCCCTTGGTAAGCAGTGTCCTAGCACTCGGAGGCGTCTCATTAATCTCGAATTCGGTCGTGAAGATCTCTGAGTTTTTAAATGCGCCATTTGTAGACAGCAGGGCCTGATGAATATTAAGACTTTCATTTAGTATAGGCCAATATGTATAAATGGAATTTATTTCTACTCTGGAACTGTTTCTCTATAATATTAATGAAAAATCATTCCCTTTTATTTGATTGTATAGAAAAAAACATAAAAACTCGACTCGAAATTATTGTAAAATTTTTCTTTCACATGAGGTCATTGAGAATGAAAAGATTCAAGAGCTGTCTTAAAAATTTAAGATCAATTGGAATTGAAGAAATCTTGCATTATCTTAGTTGTATTTTGAGATGTTCCCTGAAAAGCAACGAGAGACAAAAACTGACTCAAACTGATTGACGACTTCTCGCTGAGTGCATGAATTTACAATCAAAAAAACTACTCATTTTTTTTATTATCATATTATAGAGTATACCATCCCACAGCTAGTTGACGTCAGAAATAGCAATTACTTAACATATACAAATAAGAGCAATATTTTTTTTAATGTAAGTTTATAATTTTTCTAAAAGCGCAGTTTTTGGCGCGCTCCATGACTCCATTTATGAATGGAAATGTGTGTATAATTTACACCAAAAACTATGTTCTATATAGAAATGCTGGAATTAAAAAAATTGTAAGGAATGACTCTATTTTAAGATTCAAATTACCTTATTGTTCCCGTTGGAACCACGGTATTTTCCCTTAGCCATGAGTACTCGGGCCCCAGTAACATGTGTCACCGTTTTCATTGACAACTTGTCATTCTAGCAGCATCTCAACTGTCTTTCAAACAAAACAGAATAATTAAAAATAATTTCGACTAATCGCATGATCACAAGGCTTCCCTTTGTATTGAGAAGAGGTTAGGCTCCGGAAATAAAGCCTAGAAAATTGCCAATAAACAACAATCCCCGCCCCCTGCATTTCACCTAGGGAAGACTCATTTCAAAAAACAATTTTTTAAAAATTTCGTACTTCATCTTCTCAATTTTTCCAACTCCATTTTTCCCTTCCTCATATTTTTTCCCCCTTACTTTCAAATTGAACTATCGAAAAAATTATGTCACTTACGAAATTGTTTACGCGACTTGTGTTCCACCGCCGAATTCCTCGAATTTGTACGAAACTTGATCACAGACCGAGAGCTCATGGAACGCATTATTCATCAAAAATTATTCACCATTAACGAAAAGTCGTCGTCATTGATGAGCAGGTGGCCTCCCCCTCTCCTTTATTACCCTCTCACTTTGTTCATGTATTTGCGGTTGACACAACACTAAAAATACTAATCGATTCGGGGACACAATAGCGACAATGGCTGACGGATTCAAAAATCTCTCTTGAGCGATTGGAATAAGGGTCGAGTAGGGAGGTTTGCGTATGATATTTCCAGAGATCATAGGAAGATTGTCAGTGGCGGCTAAAGTCTTCCACTGAGAAATTTCATAGCGGCGACGCGTGAACTATGATTAGGTCCAAAACTGCGAATAAGGTAGGACACGCACTAGATAATGCCGATATAGGCCCGCGTTGTGGTGGGGAAGGGGCTGAAAGACGCATGCGTCATAATAATGATAATAATAGTAATAAGCGCGCCGCCTGACAGAAACAGAATTCAAAAAGTGAGGTCCGACTTTATTCGCAAGTTATCATAAATCCACGCAGATTTTGATACTTAGCTAAAATTATGAATTAAAAGGATGAGACACTATAGGACTTCTACCAAATTATGAACAAATACCATTATACTATAGTTTGTAATGTTACAAAAATTACGAAAATACATTACTGGAATATGCGATGAAATTGAAATATGACATTTTGCTCAATTTATGACATGCTCTCAAATCGAAGGAATGATATACATGCGGGATTGTCTGTCAACTCCATTGCCTATTTTCAAAATATTTTCACAAAATTCTAAAAAACATACCAAAAAAAAGGAAATGAGTGGATCTTTATTCTTTGGACGGATAATGGTATTGGTGGGAAAGCTGTATATAGACACGCCTACAGCTGCCTCGCGGAGCGCGCGACAACTTGTTTTCAGAGAATCTTGCATTTGGCGCGAAGACGAACTAACTGCCAAAGTTGTGCACTCTCGCGACTATTTGTGTGCGATAAATTGAAATAACCGTTAACAATCAATCGTAATAGGTAACGTATGATTAGACTCGATAATTAATGGAAAATTTAAGGTTTAAATAACTAGCCAATTTTGGAGTTTGAATCGGACGACGTAGCGGAGTGGTGACTGGACCTAATCAATGTTTTCGAAAATTTGTTTTGTACTATAACAATCACTTCATCATGACAGGATAGTCATTTGCGTAATTGAATGGAAAATTTAGAAAACATTGAATTATTTGTCTTCGCTACGTCGTTGCCGAAACGAGGGGCAATGTTAAAATGTTGGGTCATGAACTTGTTTAATTGAGGTTAGGGAGAACCCAGATCGTCGGGTCTCTTGGTCGCTAGAAAACGAAAATTGGAAAAGTTTAATACGTCCCATTTTTCTGGTCACGATTATTGGTTCGTCTCTCATCTTTTATAATTTGTAATTTTCTATTGAAAATTTTGTTTAACAAAAAGCTTGTAAAAACTGGAGTCGATTAACATCTATGAGTTTTAGTTGGTGTGTGTAAACTTCCACAAGATAAGTATAAATATCGAAAGTTTTATTTATCACACCCATGGCTATTGAAGATTTTTTTACCGACATGCTGCAATCTACATTGAAATCCGGAATATTTTAAAATATTTCAGGCAAACACTGAGAAAGATGAAAAATTTTTAATTCATGAAAATAACATTCTGGACAAAACAGGACTGTTCATGCTTCCCTTCGGAAACAATAGTTTCAAAGCTAAATTCGCCATGCCAAAATATGGTGAAGTGTAAAAGTAAAATGGTATCATAAACAGACCTCGAGTTATATTTACAATTTTTTGTCGTTCCATATTCCCTGTTTTAAGATGTATTACAAACCGATCGCACTACCTGATGAACTTTAATTCACTGGCCTATTTCAATCAAATTTCAACCTCAAGGTATAATCACATCTGGGTTTATTAGATAAAATGGATGAAGCAGTGGAAGCCCGTCTGAAGGCTTACGTCATTGACAGCAATGATGCTCTAGAGTTTAAAATGGCCCGAACAGCTGAGGATATAGAGGACGAGGAAACTTCCTTCTCCCCGGAGATGTCTCACCAGGTGTTCGGGGACAGCGAAACAATTTTTGGCTACAAGGACCTGAAGGTCAAGCTCTACTACTCAGCTGGTTGCCTCGAGACGTATCTGGGAATGACCTACTCTGAGAAACTGCAAAAGGGTGTTTACGAGGGGGTTGAGCCTGACGAGATCCTCCCCAA
This sequence comes from Asobara japonica, assembly GCA_026005395.1. NCBI lineage: Eukaryota > Metazoa > Arthropoda > Insecta > Hymenoptera > Braconidae > Asobara > Asobara japonica. The sequence goes on from BQMI01000334.1 coordinate 1,575,168, forward strand.
GATGCTGATGAAACTACCTCCAAAAGTTCATGATAACTTGAACGCTTTCGTCAAGGCTTTGTCCAAAGATGATAATTTTAGACCAGCTGGGGATTTATTGCACTCGTTTTCAATTAATGGTAATACAACATACTCTGAGAAAAAAAAATTGAGAATGTCCAAAAAAATGTTTTTTGATGATATTTGGGAAGATTTTTGAAATTTTAAACTTATATTATTCTTTTATTTTTTCGATTTTGTGTGTATCACATTGACTCTATACGTAAAGTTACTCTAAATATTTTCATGCTATTCCAGATAACGATCAAATTCGTCATTTTGAGGTTTATAAAGCCGACATAACTTGCAAGGATTTCAAAGAATATCATGATCGCCTTCAAACATTTATCCTGTGGTACATCGATGCTGCAAGCTTCATCGACGTTGATGATGACCAATGGCATTACTTCAATATGTAATAAACATTAATTTCTCATGAACATTTCAGTTAAATTGTCCATCGAAATTGGAACTAATATTATCTCAAATTTTATTATTTTTCAGGTATGAAAAGTATAAATCAGAATGTGGATCTCAGCGTTATGCGACTGTTGGTTTCGCCACAGTCTATCAATATTATGCCTACCCCCATCACACCAGACCCAGAATAGCTCAAGTTTTGATTCTTCCGCCCTTCCAGAGAATGGGCTTATGTGCCCATTTACTTAAGGCTATATATCGTCAGTACATGGGTCGAAGTGAAGTCAAGGATATCACAGTTGAGGACCCTGCAGTCTCGTTTCAACGTGTTCGTGATTATGTTGACGCAACAAACTGCATGACACTTCCCAGCTTTAGTCGAGAGTACCTCCTTCAAAATTTCAATAAAGAAATGGCTATCGAGGCTAGGGACAAGTTCAAGATCAACAAGAGGCAGGCGAGAAGAGTTTACGAGATTCTGAGACTGAAAATGACTGATGTGTCGAATGAGCAGGAGTATAGGGAATACAGATTGGCTGTTAAAAGACGTCTCAATATTCCCTATAAGAGAGAACTTCATGACCTCAAGAAGCTTGAGTCCGCTCTTAAGAATATGGACAAAAAGGGCAATTTACCCATTCCACAAACAGAGCAACGCATTCAAACTCTTGAGAAGGAGTATCGAATACTGGAGGAGGATTACAAGAAGGTCATTCGCAGACTTGAGGAAGCTTCAGAACAGTAAAACCCTCAGGAAGGAAGCACTTTCTACTGATATTAAATATTCTTCCCTCTTCTGATTCTTCGTGAAGGAACATTTACAACATGAGAGACTTCTCTAATTTTCTATTCTTCATTTCCTTCTTCTTTTGAAGTTGTTCACTGAGATTCCAAGCGATTCCTTAAACACAAAAATGCATCTGTCGAAACCTCATCGATGTGGTCAGACTTTTCAATAAATTGACAGCTAGTTTCTAACAAACACAATCCAGAAATTCTATTTCTGTATCACAAAATATTGTAAACGTTTTCTCATGAAGAGGTTACAGAGGAAGTATCTTAATATACCTCGGAATTTATTAATGTGAAAAATACGAAAATCAACTGGAAATTAACTTTTTGAGTTAAAAAACGAATAGGAAAATTTGCAGGACTTTCTGTTGCGCGTTTTTTTTTTGCTTTCTGACATAGAATGTCAGAGTGTTTAAGCTATTATATTTTTAATGATTGATGTCTTTTTTGTCATTCCTATTAAGTCCTTGAATATTGCGTCTCAACGTTCTTATATATTTGTTTTGAGTTCATTATTCTTTTCCGACATTCATAAATTCCGAGTACTTTGAACGAAACAGTAATTAAACCTAAATCGATTCATCTCAGTGAAGAATGCTGTGAGTGCAAAGTTTGATATTTTCTTTATTTTTTTCATTTTTTTTTTTACTTTGGTTAATCACAATTGTTACTGTACAGCAGGTAATAATAAACGTTTTTTTTTCATGAATTACAACTCTCATTTTTTTACCATTCATGCGAAAAAACTTCCATAAGTCTTTGAGACAATTTGTCGTTGCAAGATATTTTTTGTTTATCTATACGATAAGTGAGAAAATGAAAAAATGGAAATCTCCACGCTTAAGAAGTGGCCTGGATAAAAAAGGCAGGACAATTTATTTTTTTCATGTTACGAAAAAGGAAGTGCACATGAGCCAAATGAGGACACCTTACAATATAAATTAAATGTAGAGAGATCCGTCTGCAGGTCCTAAATATCGCATAGAGATTAGCATGACATCAATTAATGTCCAAACCCCTAAGCCACCGAAACTGAAGAGTTTGCCAATCCCTTCTTGCCAGTGGCCCAAATAAAATCTGAAGAAATGAACACAACCGTTAATTGCATAATTTGGGTTCTCATTCTCAGAAATCAGATTTTGTGAATCGCAAATTTTTTGAGTCATTTCAATTCACTTTCCGTGGATTTCAGTATTTACTTGTTTTATTATTAAATGTCTTAAATTAATGAAAAAAAAAACTCAAATAAAAAGAAATAAATGAAATAAAAATTAGAAACATAAATGTATTGAGGTATAAAACCATGGTGAAATCTTCGAATTTCGAAAAGTGGTATACCATACTATCACATCATCAAATTGTTCAATGATAACTTACCTATCAGCCCCAAAACCACCCAAGGTTATACTCAACATAAGAGCTGTGGACCATCGATATCCTCCCGTCCAATTACACTTCAAGTTCTTCATAAATTTTCTTTTACCCAAACAAATTATATCGTCGTTGATCGTACAATTTGTCCTGAAACGTCGAACATCAATTAAACTTTAGAAAAAATCCATGATAAGAAAACGGTGGCCGTTGCTGGAACAGTTGAATACAATACCCTAAGTTTTCACTCAGTTTACGTGAAAGCAGAAATTATATTTACTTATAATATTGCGGAGGAGAAGAGACAGAGCTACAACTGCTCTTCTGTTGACAGTGGTGTTCCCAGTGTTCAGTCTGATAACAGTATCTGCAGCTATACTGTTTCGAAAATGTTCTCTCTCCCTGAAATTACAAACAAGTCAACATTATCTTTTCCGCCGTTTATAGTGCAATCATCAATATTTTGCAACATGGACTTTTATGCTATTTTTCTTATAAATTAATACTGAAAAAGTACCTTAAAAATGGCTATTTTCATAGTTTTGCAATAAAAATTGAAAGTATTCCATTCAAGAACGATGAGAAAAATAATCTTATGAATATTTTTGACAAACCTTGAGAATCTTCCAATTCTTGACAATTGAGTTAACTTAAGTTAACTTAAGAAGTTAGTCAATTGAAATCAACTGATGAAGTAAACATCTAGTTTCGTACTAAATCACAAAAAAAGAAAAGGAAAATTGAATTACCACACAATCAATTGAGTCTGGAACAGAACAATTGGCAGTATAAGTTGTTCCATAAACGCAATTAGTAGTCATATCGCATTTTAAGCAGTCACCAGTTAACTCTGCACACATTTTGCCGATGGGACACATTCCATAAAGTTCATCCTGTCATAGAAAAGTTTTGATTACCAACCAACCAATTTAAGTGTCCCACAATCAGGTCATTTCAATAATTACCTTTTTGTTGCTGTTGTATGTATAATTCGAATACGCCGAGCTCATCATCTCTTCTATATGAAACAAATAATTAATCATGAAATAATAATAATTATAATAAAAAGTGAAATGTATGGACACAATTATATTTAGAGTTAATTATCATTTTTTTGTCGATATGTCCATAACTATACATTCACAAATACATTTTCAAAAATTTATTACTTCAGCCGTATGCATCAAAAGAGTTTCAATTTTAATTCAAATAATTCAGCAGAAATCATTAAGAAAATTTGCATGTTCCAATATTTTTTACTACCATTACTAATACTATAATACGCTATTTTAAATAACCAACCAACAGGTTACTAATTACCGTATCCCATGTGTGGGTCATTTGCCGCGCTTGAAATGATCGCAAGAATAATGAAAATCACATTTCCCAGATTGATTTTCACGATATTCATCGCAACTATCAAATTATCTTGTCTCACATCAAGAAACTGGTGTTCAATCAGTCAAAGTTTATAATGCTCATTCATCGTGTATTTCGATTGGACATGTTCAGGCGGATTTTTAAAAAATAACTAATGTTATTAAGCACTTCACATTTCACACGCGCATTTTTCCCCCATGAATCACAATTCGCAGTTACTTTTTGCCGCAAAAACTATGAACAATATTGAACACGAGTAGTGATAGAATTATCAACAATAACTAGTGCAAGTTCTTGGTGTTTTGGAATGGAACAAAGTAAAACAGACCATCTTCCGTCAAATCAGCTGACTTCCGGAGGCTCATGTGCTGATATTTTCCGAACGGTCAGTACCGAGAATTCATTCTCCCCCGTTCATGCTAATGACAGAACACGTTTCCCCATTTTTCTCACATAAACAATCAACAAAAAATCACCAACAATTGTTGGATTATTGAACATTAATGACCGTGGTATAATGAACAAATCAGTGAGGCTCTGTGTCAATCAGCTTAACGCAGGTACTGGTTTTCATCAGTTTTTTTTGAGGTTGACCACGCTTTTATAGCTCATGACGCACTTATGCGGATACTTCAGAAAAAAATCTTTATTAAAAATTGTTGTATTCATTTTTTTTATTCAAGTTGAACGAATGAAGGTCACATGCTGTTGGATATGAGGTCGTAATAGTCAGTTATTGTCAATTTGTTAAAGCGCTTTGAGGCAGTCGATTTTGTATTAAAATTGTCCGTGGATTTCCAATAAGCCATGACCTTCATTTATTAAATTTTTGTTGAAATTAGAACAGAGGTCTGGTGCAATTTCACTAAGTAAGGAGGAAATAATTTATTAATTAATCTTTGTTGAGTTATAAAAAATGAGGGGGTTTTGTGAAGGGGTGGGGGGAGCATGTGACCTTCCGCAACAAGTTAAACATTCATGGTTAGTTGTTTTGTTTTGTAAGGGTGGACTTTGAAGTAATTCAATTATTACGGATAGTTGAGATACTTCATCCACAGTTATTCACGAACGAATATGTGAAACTTCCCATATAGAATCTTTTACTATAAATTGACTTGATTTTTTGATGTTTTTGCACTTATGTTTCCATTGCAATAAGGCCTGGTCATTCTTAGTCCTTAGCGATTTGCATCTTAAGCTGACAACTCTAAATGAAAACAATAGTTATTACGACAAATTATACAATATCTTTTTTATGTTGACATTTTTTTATTACATTTCATTTACAACTATTTTCATACTTATATTGAGTTTGTTTATGAACTATTCACGGTTTTTCATAGTTTCCCAAAATTAAAACAATTTTGACATATTCACGAGAAAGCTTGACCTATTTGATTATGGATATTATAAGAACTGGCGATCTGCCGATGTATAAGAACGATGGCTCAAGAGTAAAAGACCATGAAATGGAACAAGTGGGAGCCTCACCAAACACTTCCCGATTTGTAATTTCAATTGAACTAGATTTGATTAACTATTGGAGAAAGAGGAGTAAGCTCTGAAGATGAAATATGTCTTACTTTAACATCACATGTTTCTAGAGAGAAGATAAGCCCTTCTTTCCGATGAACCCGAAGGATGGCCCAGGTGTCCGCGATCTGGACATGGACCTTGAGGATCCTTCTAATGACAACCAGTCCGTCCCCGTGCGGAAGCCGCCAAAAATCCAGAATGGCCTAGGAGAACAGTACAAATTGAACAACAATTTAGAGCCGGAATGCCCTAGGTCCGTTATCTCCAACCGCGCCGCAGGTACCTCCTCTCCGCACTTACGTTCTGTAAATGCCAATAGTTCCAGTTCGTCGACTACTCAAAATCCCACGACGTCCGCAGGAACCCACGACGAAGACATGATCAACAACGTCGATTACGTCTGCGGGATTAATAAGTGCCCACCGAAGGTCTCGTGTAGCTCGAGCTCGAGTCCTGAGGATTTTGCACATGAAGGGGGCCTTAATAACATTGGAGGCTGCATCGGATCTACAAGCCAAGGGACCTGTGGATTTCTCAGGTAGGGCTCAGTGAACTGCGGAAAACACACTACTGCATAGGATGACGTGTATTTAGTATATTCCGAACGTTGCTGAAACATTACAATTTTAAAAATGCGATGACAGTTGGAAATGGGTAGAAATTTCAGAAATTCGGAAAATTAAAAACGTTGGAAATAGTCAGCGAAAATATGAATTGTGTCTTTCCTCAATGTACTTTGGGATGGGCCAGTCAGTTGGAAACTAATATGCCGCGCATATATTAGAGAGTGATTGCTAAAGATTTTGAAGGAAGATGTCCCTTTCCTACTAAGATTTGCCTACATAGATTGTTAGTTCTACGTGATTACAACTGAAAATTAAAATAATATTACCTTGAGTAACAAGAAAAAAAAATAGAGTTGCAAAAGATGAAAAGTGCTAGGAACTAAGTACCACGACAAAATTTTTCCAAAAACTTCCAGATATTCCAAAATGGCCATAAATCAGAAACATCGCAAATTGGCACAATTCCAAACAAACTATGTGGAAACATAATCCATTTATAATTTTAGGCGTAACATAAACGGCACTAGGGAGGGGCCTGGACCAAGTGGGTTGCAGCGACGTGAGCGACGAGATTCGTCTTCTGGTAACGAGGGAGACCTATCAGACGAGGACTACTGTATATATACGTACAAGGGGCATGAGGAAGACTATTGTGTATATACATACAAGGGAAACGACGAGGCCGAGGCAGATGAGAGACAGCCGGTGCCGGAGGCCCAGGAAGTGGCTGGACAGCCTCTGAGCGGGCGGTCCAGCCCGGAAATGGATTTTTTGGAGATGGACTTTGACCCTGGACCCTCCTGCGAACAGGACACGGGGGATAGTGACCTCGCGTCAATTAGCGAAGACATTCAGAATATTGCGATGGATAACGCAGAAGATCAGCAGGTCAATATCTCAATCTATTCATTATCTTGGCAATGGGAAAATTTCTTGTAATGAGCGCGAAAACTCGATTATTTTTTTCCCGCCCAAATCGTTTTGATCTCCGATTTATCGAAATTATCGAATTAGAGGTACTTTACTCACCATGAATCACAAACCATCTTAATTGCCTTTTTCTATTCCGTTTTTGTTAATTTTCTTCTCTTCTCGAAGACAAGCGAAATTTTTTTCTCTAAGTGCCTTCATTGCAGTAACGTGAGTCATCTTCCCTTCCGAAATCTCTGCTTGATGACAATCCAGGGCATCATAGCTCAGGGCACACTCAAATTCGACAACGGCTCAAACCTGGCCAAACTTGGGGGCTTTAATTGTTAATATTAAATTATTATTAATAATTGAAGTGAGGATTAATTATACTACTATTAAAATGCAGCCGTTCCTGAATGACCTGAGCGGGGGTAAGGTAGTGGCCAAGCAAAATGAGAGGACATCGCCTGGGCCGAGGCAGAACGAGCCTAATGTCTGCTGTGAGGGGGACAATGAAACAGCGGGGCCTTCAGCAAGTGGATCTGGGGTACAATCACAGGGGGTAGCAGCTTCGATGACTGGAATACGTTAGTGATGTTTTTGTCAAGATGTATATGAAAAAAATTGGGACGTTAATGGTTATTTCTAAATCGATTGAACAGTGTATGAAAACAATGTCAAGTTCTCAGCTGCATTGTTTTATCAGCTTCAATCTCGCTCGGCATCGTTAAATTTGACTCAGAGAAAAAAATGAACTTGTGACAATTTTTTATCAGCAGGAAGATTTTCGTTATCAGAGAGGCTGAGCACATCGGGGATCCAACGACATGCGGGCCTTCCATTTCGAGAGTCCTATGGATATCACAACACCAGTGGAGATTTGATTTCTCCTGGAGAAAGCAGGGATGCTGATTCTGAACTTTGGGCTGATGCGCTGGCGGTACCGCTACCCGAGAACTCGGCACTCAATTCGAGGAAAATTAATCTCTCATCAACACTCTATCATCGCATGATGGCGAAGAAACTCATGCTCAATAAGCAGACGGCGTTCAATCAAAGTGGAGACTCTAATTTGGTAAATCGAATGGAATGAGTCAATTATTTTCCCCGAGGGGTCTTGGCATAGAAAAATTGCAATATTTCTAGGACTAATGATACGTGCAGTCCTTCAGTGACACTTTTATTTTATCCAATTTTTTCAACGAACTTGTGGCATTAATTTGCATTTGTTTACAATTTTTTTAGAGAGTTCTTTCAAGTATTTCATTCAGAAATTTGGATAATCTGAAGAATTTAATCCGATGCATGTACCTACTTTGCCACCTATAGATCATGAGTTGAAAATGCTTGGTTTATCCGGTAGATGATGGAAATTTCTGAGCACCGTGAAATTTCAAAATATTAGATCCTAAAATATTAAACATGGACCAATCCCTCCAGACCTTATACCGTTCCTTGCATTTTTCAATACAAATTCATCAAATTGCCAATTGCGCATTATTTAGGAGAGCGAACTATACAATGAACGCCTCGATGGACTCACGCCGGTCGACAAGGTCATGTTATGGAGTGAGCAGGAAGCAACCGTTAAGCAAGTAACGCAAATAGCGACATCTGCCTGTGGTGCAACTTCAGCTGTTAATGCACTTGTAAGTTCCTTGTTTTGAAGATAGTGTTATTCTGTCATGAAATATATGAATCTATTGAAAAGCCACCATTTTGGCGGGAGAAAAGCTCAAATTTCCCTGACGTTAGCACTTTCCAAGAACCATACACAGCTTACTCACCCGGGAAAAACTTCTTGGGTCCGTCGATCATATAAACTATTTCCTCAAGCCTATACTAATGATACACCCAAAATTTCTCCAATCGGCCAACTTCTAATCCAGGTCCTTCCGTTATCGGAAGAATTGGAAGTTTGAAACGAATAGAACTAGAAAATCTCTGATTACTCTTAAAACGTCTCTGTTTTACAGATGGTTACAGGTTGTTGTTTCTACATTAGTCTTATTTTGACAGCCAGTGGTGTTTCCAATACACATTCCTTGATGTTGATATCTTGATGGTAGTCCGATTTAGATACAACGGATAGTTTTCTTGTACTCACATGGTTTCCTTAGGTTTTTTTTATTTTTTTTATTTAAAGCATTCAAATGAACAGGTTTACTCCGCTGTGTGGAAATAGAATACATATGGATTTTTACATGATATGGTCAAATTTTGTTTTTCATACACACGTATGTTCAATGTGCTGAGGAAGACTCTGCAATGGAAATGGAATGGTTTCCTTAGGTTTGATAATGAGAAACTAACAACCGACTTCACTTTATGTGCGGCCAAGAGCTTATATCGATTGACGGCTACAGTTCGCATCTTCCGATTTTACGTTCCAATTTTCAGTGGAAAGATCAATTCGATATGGTCTTACCACGGCGCGATAGTGAATTGATCGTTGCGCTCGTAGACCTTCACTTCCGTGCGTTAATTCTATTGGTAAAATCCTGAATTAGAGTCTGAATTTTCCAAAAGACAAATCAGGTAATTGGGGTGGAAGTTTTTGCTGAATGTAGGATTCTATACGCTATACATTTTATTGTTAAGTCTAGTTTGCAAAGATACGAATTAATATCGCAATAGTGTCGCAATTTTTCTGATGAGCGATGATCGAGTATTGACCGTAGGGGCAATGTTTGATGAACTGAATTGAGCGGTTTTAACATTTTAATATTTAGTTTCTAATACCTAGATATCACTCATTGACTCTATTTTGAATTAAAATGGAATGAAAAGGAGAATATTGATAATCAAAGAAATTTGCATAAAACACCTTCAACTGAAATTTTCGTCTTCGTTCTATTATCTAATCATGTAAAATTACGACTAGCTGGCATTGGATGTCCCATTTTCGCTGGAGGTTTTAGTTAAAAGCATTGCTACGAGACAGCGAGAGCCAGGCACACCGCTTCCAAGGTATCTCATTAGCAGATCACAGGCAGGCGCCACACATAACGATCTCATCCGTGGACTGTCCCTCGCAACCAATGGAGCTGTTGTCTCAAAATTTTTCTCTTTCTACCCTGAAAGAGCGATATCTCTATCTCATTGGCTCCATTACTGGATATCCAGAGGTAAATTAACTATTGTAGAAGACATAAAAGCACTCGATCATTACGATATTAAAATAAAATTATTTACACACTTATTCGATTAATTTTCCTCATATGACAAAACTATCAGTTAATTAAATGGTGCTAAAAGGAGGTGACCTTACGATACGCTCGGATCAAGCTATGGTCGTTCTGTAATTGCTTCTTACCACACTAAGATCTTGACATCATCTCTTCTTTCAACCCGTTCAAAAATCATTGTTTCCAATGAATAATTATTAACGAAATATAGAGTGCAATTGTTTTTTTTGTTTTATGAAAATAGTCTTGTATATTTTTATTTGTGTTACTTCTCGCGACGCAATTTAAGTGCTCCCACTGTGCATTTAAAATACATCAATTATGTTCCATATGAAGTAAAAATAAAAACGTTAATGTGATTTACGTTTGTTTTCAACAGGTGCTGCCCCAATAGCAACATTAAATCTCCAAAATTTTGGAACTGGATCGAAAATCCCCGACGCCTGGCATCACCAGATGATTTTCGGTGTCAGTCAAGCGGGGATTTACTTCACGAATCCTTTGGAATGCCTTCCTGAGCAGGTAGGCTCCATTACGATGAAAAACTGTCAATTCATTCCCAGAAAAACAAACATTCCACAAGTTTGCCGATTAAAAATCAAATTGTCGTGTAAATAACGATGTTAAAAAAAATGTTTGGTAATTTTTCTGTAATACGTTTTCATGATGATAGAGTCCCTTAAAAATTAGAATGGCACAATCAAAATTGTTACTTATCCCCGAACTATTTCTCCGTGCTCCACTTATATGGGGACTTGGAAGTCGGAAGGGCCCCTATTGGGCGATATTGCCTTATGTATTCTACAGGAACTTTCATTGGATGCCGCATTTTTTCCGCTTAAAATGAACCTTCCAGCATCGCGAATGACGTTGCTAGGAAGGATGAAAACTGAATATAACATTGGTGTAAGAGGAAGTTATGAAAAGCAAAAACATACTTTAATATCTCCAAAAAATACATTCACCCACTCGGACCTATTTCATGAGGACATTCCCTACTACATTGATATTTATGTATCTCTCAGATCGTTTGGCATCAATTGGTCAGCCCAAGTGTCCTCCTAATTCGCCGAGCGGACGTTCTCGCTCATTGGAGTCCCACAACTGACCTAACACCACTTGCTCAAATGGATCATCGTTGGCGAAGGCTTAATGTCCTCGGTAATTATCATGCTTTTCGTTGATTCAGAGGCTCTTGTACATATTTCGCACATCGTCCAGTGTGAACCTACGATGCTGTAAATTGAATAGCTGAGCGTAGATTTTTTTTTAGCAATAGTATAGAAGAGTATTTCATTGAAAAAGGAAGGAAATGAGGCCTAGACCCTTCCTCAATTGCTCGCCTTGCTACCCTTCCATCCAAATTATGGAATTGAATATTTATTTTTCAAGGCATTATAGCCTATTTTTGAGTGACGTAAAAACAACGACTGGACAGATGCAGTTTAAAAAAAAACAGTCTCAAATATACCAATTTTTGCTGAAAATATTTCTTCTTAGCATCAAATTAAATTTACTATCTATGATTTCTATTTTTTTCTCTTTCGAAAAGGCCAAGTTGTGAACATGATCCGTGAATCTATGGACCAGAGGCGTGCTCCCGGTTATCGTGCAACTGGGCCCACGCACATTCGCATTCCAGCGTCCTACAGCGCTGGAATAACCCTCGTAATGCGATCTGAAGCACCTGCAGCCGAAGAACTAATGAATGCTGGACAACTATACTCCTCTACTCTAGTCTGAATGATTAATAAAATTGCAAAAATAGGTTCGGGAGTAACGAATTGGAGAGAAGGGAGCGCGAATTCGGGTACTAATTGTTATAAATTATGCGATTCAATCATGAAGTGATGAAAGTCGAGGAAAAAAGTCATTAGGTTTGCTACAGCTGTACACTGAGGAAGCAAAGATGACGTTGATAAACGGAGATCTAAATGTAGAAATTTTCGGCAATTCAATTTTTTTTCAGATATTTCAATAGTGCCATCATTTCATTCATATGGTTCTATCATTAGTGCAACAACGAAATCGTTTGTTTTATAACAATATTAATACAAAAAAGATAGTCTCATAGTGGGAATGAAAAATTTATTAATATTCTCAAATTAAGAAAGTTTATGAATCATCTAATTTCCTGAGAACAAACGAATTGATAATTACAACACCATTCAATCAATATTAATTTTGTTTCTCAGTATAGGATTTAAAAGTCGATATCTAGGATCCAGAATATCTCAGGGTTTTGCAAACTTTAATGGACCGAAAATTGAAATCAAAGTATTTTTTTAAGGCAATGATTATGCTCTGAAAACTAAATTTATATATCGTAGGATATCCATTTGTACATCTGCAAATCTTTTTGAATAGAATAGATTTCAATTTTATTCTATGGCTCATTAAAGATATGGCAGAATTCTAGCAATTTCCAGGAAACAGAATCGTATGAAACGACTTCAGAGACGAAGTTTTCCAAAATTTCCAGGTTTTCGGAGTCTCCGTAAATTTTCAAGGAATCCCGAAAACGATTTTAGGGTCCCAAAACCTTCTAAATATTTCCTAGTTCTTTTTTTTTTTTGAACTGCAACATATTCTAAAAGGTCGCAATTTTTAGATCTCCCGAAGAAATTTTGGTTTACTTCCAAATTGAAAATTTTGGAAATCTATACAAGTCCCGGTTATTTTCAAAGCACTCTAGGAAATAATATATTACACTGAGACGGGATGAAATTTTGGAAAATTCTACTCGAATCACAAAAATGTACGTATGAAAAAATCTATTTCCTCGACTTATCACTTCATTATCGAATTTATCTCTCGTTGTGAGTTTCATTAGACTCTAGCAAATTCGAGGAACAGTATCTAATTTCTCAGTTTTGTAACTGAAAATTTCATAGTGTTAATTATCGACTCAGGCTCCTCAACGAAATGATAAAATTAAAGAAAATAAAAATCATATAAATATCAATTTCTTGTCCTTGAAACAGGGACTCGTGTTCAGAGGTATATCGTGCTGATTTGCGGTTTATTTTCTCTTATTAATGCGCAGCCAGTGAGTATTAATTTGGTATTACTGTATATATAATTGACCGTCAGTTGAGTCTCAGTATCGAGATGATTTTCTGCAACGAATGCGATACATATTGATGACTCTGTGATTCACGTTTGCATGGAATAAAGAGACAATCCTGAATTTCAATGTGTATTTAATCAGTTGAGAGTATACCTCAAAATTAGCTATAAAAATATACGATTTACGAAGAAACGAGCACTGGTTTCTACATTTGTTAGGTGTTGATTGACTGTTGAGGTGATATTCCAAGAGGGTATTTATCTTAATGGGATCAATCCACTTATAACTTTGAAAAAAAATAGGCTTTATGCAAAGTATATATGTAAAGATTTATGATGACTTTATGATATCCTCAATTAGTGAGGCCATAATGCAATCATAGTAGGCGCTGAGAAGTGCCAGTGATGGTAAGTATAGCAGAAAAGTAAAAGCAAATGAGTGTGAACGGATTTTTCTATGTAAGTATAACCTGAAGATACCAAGCGAAAACTGAAAAGCTGCTAGACATCCATAGCTAGCAGGATTAGCATCAAAGGACCTAGCAGGCTCACTCATTCTGAGATTGCCAGCACCGCAACTGCTGTTTAAAAGATCCTATTGTTTGGAGGTGACGGACGTGCGGAGGAATCAACTGTCCACCAGGAATGGTGAGGGCGGCCCCGTAGGTATCGGTTCTATAATTTGGAACGACAAATATCTGGTGGGCACGAGTCTGACGAAGGAGTGTGGAGGCTATGTAGATCGTGAATAATTCGGCTAGGTAAGTTGGTAACCCAGTTGGCCGAATTTGGTACAGCGTAGTGCTCACAGCCAGGGCCCTATAGTCCAATATAGTGAGCTGCCCTAAGTCTCATCCAGCAGTAGAGATTGAAGCATCACAAGACAATCTTGCTAAGTGTTGAAGCTGCTGGTGTAGCACCGAAAAAAACTGATAAAAGACTGGGTTGACTCGAGACGTGACCTTTTACACGGGCTCACCAAAGGTCAGCTTGTCGTCAAGTACTATCCCTAAGTTCCTCACACTGCTGACAAATTCAATGGGTGCTCAATTCGCGGCACCAAGACGAGGGAGGTCGTCGCAGTGCAACGCATTTATAAATGGTCAGGTTCCAAAGATGATAGCCTTAGTCTTTCCCACATTCAACTCGTGGTGGACCATGTCTGCATCCGAGCAATATCCTCATACATCACCTCCGAAGGAGGTAAAATGGAAATTAAAAATTCAAACGATTTGTATTTTCTCGCGCCTTGCCCAACAGCAACGACAGCCTCGCCTGCTGCAAGTGCTAGTTTAGGCGAAGGGGACTCAGGTACGAACGACTGATCCTCAATAGAATAGGGCCTGGTAAATAAAGAGATTCTATTCACTTTGACTAATTGGGTTTCGAAGCTCCGTTTGCATATATATATATATATAGACTCTACCTAATAGAAGTCCACTGTACTAAATATAGAAGACCTTAAGGGGTTACATGGGTTTCGTACGGGGGAAAAATGGCTTATTTAATAGTCTTTTTTTTTTTTCTCAATTAATTGACGGAAGTCAAGGTAGCAAAAATTATTACACCTGGCCCTTAACCTTCCATTTAAAATTAATTCTTATTAGGGTCAAATGATACTTTCAATGACATTTTTCACGGTCAATATTAATTATTTAATCTTCCAGTTCATTACATGAGTAATTTCAATTTGAACATTTGTATTTCAGATGACGTTTAATTTGTTACTCCATCATCTGTCTTGATCTGTCCTTTCATGTGAATGTGAATTATGTACAGGCATACGTCACGGTGTTATACTTATGGCAGTTCCTACGACATACTGAAACATAAATAGTAATTTGGTAAACAAAATTGGAATATTTCAAATGAAATCAACAAAAGCAAACGTTGCGGTAAACATCTCTATAAAATGTCATTAAATTTATAACAGAATGACTTCCTCCCCTCGCTTCATGCACAATATACCATTCCTTACCTTTCTATAAGTGATGCCCTCATGTTTGAGGTGATAACAGTAGGTGTGGCTTCATTAAGTTTAAATACACTCTCAATGACGGAAAGCTCAGTACCAGTTGTGTCCATACCAAAGAAACTTGCCCAATCGTTCACCACCATTCCTGCAGCTATGACGTCACTGCCTCTATTAACTGTTCCTGCCTGAAAAACATAGGAACTTTTGTAAATTCCAAGAATTGGAGGACTTGAAATTTTACCACGGAATGCGTTAAAAATTTTTGGTATTGAATTCTCCAAATTACGTTTCCAGTTAATTCAGAAAATGATATTGTCCAGTCAATGATTCCTTCAACCTGCCGTATAATTGCGACATTATGAAAAAAATATCATACCCCAGAGAAAAATGCAATTGACTTTTTATAGTAAAGCGGAAAAGCCATTCTGGTGAAGGCAAATTTACTGCTATGATGTGACTAAAAGAATTAGCGCATTTTATGTTCGATTTTTGAGTATCTAAAGCTTTCGAACGCTCTCCTGAAAAATGTCATGTTTAAAGACCGTGCACACGATTCCTCAAAATGAAAATAATATAATAAATATATTTACAGCAAGTGGAACTTGTAGAAGGGACGATAACTCATCTTGATCCTGTATTGATGTTTTTGGATGGACAAGACCTCCTTGGTTCGACAATACAGAGTAGGAACCAACGAGAACATTACTGGCGACTGTTTGCCGGAATACTTCCACTTTCAATGTGTCAGCAAGAATTTCCTCGGTTTCCTGGTTAAATTCAATGAGAAATTGTTAACATTAATCATTATATAAAAAATTATTGATAGTCACTGGTTATTTTTATATTAATGAGAGAAATTTACATCATAATTAAGCAATTCAGTTGGCAAATTCAGATTAAACTAAGCAGTTTTGATGGTTATTAAAAGCCTGGCTCTGTTACAAAATCTTCTTGGCGCGAAATTACGTTTTTATGAATGACTAAATGTCTTATATCGGTGATTTTTATTATTTAACATTTGCTTGCGGTCAACTTACTCTATCCAAATCAGGATGCACCAGAGCTACGTAATCATTGCACGCAATGACGTTACCAAGTGCAGAAAGCCTCTCTTCAACTCTCTGCACTTTAACTGAGTCTGGTAATGAATTGCGAATGTGTTGAAGTTCAATGTCCGTTGTTGTGTTGGGGACCAAGAGTCCATTTTTGTTACCTGATGAAATCGTTAGGAAATATATGGTTAATGGCGTTTAATATTTTTTCAGTGCAGCTTAATCGTTCAATTCCCCACTCGTAGTTTTTATTTGTCAATAAGAGCAGAAAATTGTGAAGACAATTAATTATGTTCTTAACTTCGATTTTTGTTCTAGAATAATTATATCTTAAATGTTGACCTCGTATGCGTAATCTAAACGATGAGTGCAAAAACAACTGACCAATAGTCGTTATCTCCCCGATTAGAAAAGTTATTGTTATCATCTCTAACATGAAATAGTGGGCTGAATGCCTATGGGCTCCATTCCTCATGGAGCTACCATGTTTAAAGAGTCCCCAATTTGTGTACATCAGTTCGACTTGTTTAAACATCATGACCTTCTAGTCAGTACGATGTCGAAGGTCCTAGGTTCGCACCCGGGTTTAACACAAAAAAATTTGGTAAAATTTGTTTTATCACTCACCAACAGTAAGTCGCCCAATGATCCTACACCCCGCTATAGATGCATGAATAACTGGAATTGTTTCTGCCAATTCCGCCTCGAAGACACTGAAAATCAACAAATGCATCGAGATTATCGATCAAAAAACTTGTCTAGAAAACTGGCGTTCTCTTGGAATTAGTACCTCTTTGATTCTACGGTTATGGCATTGTTAGAAAGAATGGGAATTGTTTACCTGTAGAAGTTTTCCGATCCACCGATTGCCACAAGACAGTAAGCATTGGTTAGCTTGGAGAACACACCAATCTCATTACTGTTTTCGAATTGAACTCTTACTGCCATTTTGAATTCAATGAATGTGATTCACATTAGCCGAATTGACGAGAATATTGGCAATTTTCACTGCAAACCTTGGTGGATATTTACTGTCAATAATTGACTGACGTCGGCTAACCTCAAATCTGCAAGTGCCTTGACGCTGGAACACGAGGCTGAACGCAAAAGTATGAGGAACGGTTTGCGGCCAACTCGCTAACTAATGACGCCACTATCAGCTGTTCCTTGCAGTATGGTGTTTTGGCGGTTCATTTGATTTAGTAGAGATATCCTCCCATAAGCAATGTTTACTCAACGTACGGAATGCAGGTAAATCCTCTAGTGAAAAATAAAAAAACGCTGGAGATATATATAAGCAAAGGTTTATGCTCGTTTATATCTGCATTGCAAGGAGAAATCAAGGTTCCAGATCGAACGCATAATTGATATCCTTGACGCAGATGTCGCAGATGATATCATCACCAAAATTGCAATGACAATCGTAATCTTCCGAGCTGCAACAACAAATTGTCGTTCCTAATAAGCATCAAGTTTTGATTAAAACTGTGCTTTAGTTCTATTACACATGCGATTAGGAATCACGTGTCGAAGAACCATGTCAGCTTTGAGTATTTGAACAAGTCTGATTATTTATTAATAACAAATCAATATTTGAAGAAATAACTGCAAATTCATTCAAATTTACTGACTCACTTCGAGCGATGTTGAGCGTTCGGCCATCTTTGCTATGAGGTATCTACTAATGTGGGATTCGCGGAAACCCTAAGAGCTTCCCTTCTACGTTAATCGATCTAGATTTGAGAAGTGGCGCCATCTAAACCGGAAGTTGGACTCCGGTATATTCCCAACTTCTTAAGTCTTTTCCTCTAACATCGTAACGCGAAGAGGTATGTTTTCCAGGGATAAATTCCAAAAATCCGATTGAATCGGCTAATTAATAACAGTTTATTCGATATTCAATTCATGAAATTGAACATTATATCCTATTCATTCATTCTGTGATAATAGTTTTACACTTGAGGCGAAAAAATAAGTGAAATATTGAGTGTTATGTGGAGGATGGAAGAGCCCTCGTGATATGCTTGTGTCAAGGTGATAGTGCAGTGGTTTTTCATTTATTAATATTTTGGTTTTGTTGTTTAGGACGCTATGGGTCAGTACTCCCGGGATCCACAAAATGCGAGCAAATCTTGCAAGGCTCGAGGCTCAAACCTCCGTGTTCACTTCAAGGTAAATAAACAATATCATTCACATGGGGGAAAAAACATAACCTATTGTTGGAGTGAAAGTTGTTAATTTTTCATGTGGAAAAAGTTGATGGCATTTTTCGTAAAATTGACAAATGCAATTTTCATTTTTGTTCAAAGTACTTTCATGTCAAGTTTTTGCGAAAATTCTAGAAACCTTTTTGTAACTTGCAATGCGCAAGAAAAAAATCATTGCGTTTTGGACGATTTTGAGAGATTTGGGAGAGATTCTCTGCGCAGTGATTTGCGAAAACGTGCATTTTTCGCATGGGTGTTCTCACATTTTCCACGAAAAATATTTTAAAAAAATTTATTGCCGTTATCATTTTTTGCTAAACATCTCGAAAGTTAAAGCTAATATGAGTATTAACAAAAAAACTCCTGCAATTTTCCACTTCTTCATTTGATCCCACGTGTCTATATTACGCCACCCTCCCCTATATCTCGATGAATTACTTTTAGGCCGCTTATGTTTACGGCAGTGACTATTCGCACCCGGAGTGATTTTTTATATCACTCCGACCGCCTGAGAGTGATTTTTCACAAATCACTCCCGCAATACTTCCGCTGACAGAAAGAGGGACAATAAAAAATCACTCCGGGTGCGAATAGTCACTCCCTATGTTTAATGCGTTTGTGTATCGATTGTGGTTTGTCCCATTTGGCGCCAAAAAGCCACCTAGGTTTGAATGCATCAGAATAACTTGGACAATTGATACAGATGGGGGTGACTAAGTTAGCGTTGATCGGGCTGATCAATTCATTCGTGTCTAGGCCATTTTTCTACACTACTAATTATTAATTCATATCTGAAATGTTGTTTGTTAATAGAACACACATGAGACTGCCCGTGCCATCAAGAGCATGGCTCTGAGGAGGGCTCAGAAATACTTGAAGAACGTTGTGGAGCACAAAGAGTGTGTACCTTTCCGCAGGTTCAACGGTGGTGTCGGCAGGTGTGCCCAGGCTAAACAGTTTGGAACTACTCAAGGTATGTCAGAATTTCATAAACCAACGCATACCCCCATATGAAAGCCATTTAATTTTGAATAAAAATTTGATCAGAAGTTTCCATGTTCAAGACATCAACAACTTTTTTCTCAGAACTTTTTGCAAGACTCGAAATTCCATTTTGTTCTCCACAAATTATGGGATTGAGAAAATACAGAATTTTTCTGGGGAAAAGGAGAAATTTCTGAGTGAATTGAGGTCATACAATTACTTAAACTGTGATTTTTCTTTTGCTTAAAGGTCGCTGGCCCAAGAAATCCGCTGAATTCCTTCTTCAGCTTTTGAGGAACGCAGAGTCCAACGCTGACTACAAGGGTCTCGATGTTGACCGTCTGGTCATTGATCACATTCAGGTCAATCATGCACCCTGTCTGCGTAGGAGAACCTACAGAGCTCACGGTCGCATCAACCGTAAGTTATAATTTTCTAATAAATTGTCTAAACTACATGTTTATTATGTAGGGGTCTAAACTATATATTTACGAGTAAAAAGTGGATGATACCCATTGACTTGGACAAATTGTCTTTTAAGTCTCAATCGAAAGAATTCGTTTGGCCAAAACCTTAATTATTTGAATTTCGTTCTATTTTTATGGTAAACCAATTGACGATTTCATTATTACCAACTATTTTTGATGTTGCATTTAAATTTGAGAGCTGGTGTAATTATCCTCATATAGCCCATCTCAACTAATGGAACAATTCATTGGTAACCGAAATTATTTTTACTAATTAATTTTTAACAAATGATAATGATTGTCAATTTATCATATCATTGACGAAATTTCTAAGACACAGGAAATTGGATAGTCACATAGTAACTTCATACATTATGTCGCATCTCACATATTGCTAGAAATGTAAAGTCAGACGTATTCCACGCCCCAACTTTTCATTCGATTTCCACTGATATTCACTGATTTTTTACCCTTAGTACATACTGTTACATATTAGTCCCCCATTGTACCATATTAATGACTACCGATAACTTCTCTCTCCTTTTCATTGTCCAATATTGGTCTCAATTTTAATTCTCAACTTTTGTAATTAGTTGTTCACTCCCATATTTCGTATTTTTGTTACTGATCGTTAACCTCTCTGGTCACTGTTGATTTTCCAATCGGTCCCCTTTTCACCCTCTCCTTTCTTTTCCTCGCTCATTCAGGAATTCGTGACAATAAATTGAGCCAGTAAAATACCATAAAAGGGTGATGAATGATCCGATGGAATGCCAAGTGAGGAATCCGTAAATTCGAACAGTTCAGGATTTATTTGAACAAAGTGATTTTTTGTGTTGAAGATTCTTTTCTGAAGGAATTAATTCTCCTATATTTCCAAATTTTGTGGGACAATCCAAAGTCGACATTGACCCACCTAATTGAACTAGTGGATTGATTGCTTATTGGTTCATTCTTTCAGCTTACATGAGCAGCCCCTGCCACATCGAGGTCATCCTCACTGAGAAGGAAGATGTTGTTGCTAAAGCCACGGAGGAGGAGCCCTCAAAGAAGAAGTTGAGCAAAAAGAAGCTCGCCCGTCAAAAGGAGAAGATGATGAGAGAATAAATGATAACTTTACGAACTTACAAAAATTGGATTGTGAATGAAGAAAGTTGCATTGTTCGGTATACAATCGTGTTGTTATTGTTCATCCCCTTTCCATTTTTCATTGTTTTACTTTCAGCACTAAAGATCGAAAATCATGAATTGAATGGAGTAATATGTGCTGCCTTATGTGCTTTTTCTGAATTGTAAAAATTCTCCACATATCAAGACATTTTCAACAATTTTAAGCGGAGGTTTTTTCGCAGAACATTTTTTTGCAAAGGAATTAACCGATCAAGATGCTCTATGATTGTCTTTACGAACTCTAGAGGTGCTTGGGTCGATAGATGCAGAATAGTAACGAGTGTGTCTTTGTGGGATTTGACTCCAGTCTTATGCAAGTGGATAAAAGTCTGGGAGGTAGTGATGGATGAAGCGTAAATTTTTTGCGTTGAATGTGATATTTTAATCTTGAAATACAAGGGAAAATCAATATATGGATAATAATCTAAATTGTTCCCTCATAGTCATTGGGGAAATAATGAACAATATTTCTTTCCATGTCAGCATTTTTCTATTTCCTCTTACATCTGTCTTATTCATAAAATCGATAGTCTAATGAGCCAGAATAGCCACGTAAATCTAATAATAACTTGAAATGTTAGCAATGATTAATACAGAAAAAAACAGATAATACAAAACATTGGAGATACATAGTAACTATGGGCGATATCACGATGCAAATGTTGAGCAGCACTGTCACTATAAATATTTAGTTTAAACTCTCTCGTTCATTCACATTTAAAATAGTTTAATTCAGTTCAGTTTTGATTCATGAATCGGCGCTTGCTGATTTGAGGGTCTTGATGGCGCTCAATAGTAATACTTGTATTTTCCACCAATGTCTCAACTAGTCTAATGGTCTAACTGGCAATTCGTAGTTCCATTTTTTGTTCCTTTCGTTGAAATCTTTTTTGTTTTCGGATGGACAATATGACGGTCTTAAATCTGGTAGAAATGCATTGTGACTATACACGGAAAATTCTCGAGGAATTTTTTCTTTTCACGATTTATTACGTCAGGTGTCAGGAGAGTGCCTTACGAGTGGTATTGGGTAGAAATAGGCATAATAGACCACCCCCTGAAACGAGAAAGAAGTTGTTAAACAACGAATTTTGGCGAAGAGTTTTGAAGAAAAATTGATGATATATATATTGAAAAAATAATTCACCAATTAATAATGCGGCAACGATGAAAGTTGAGGCACCGCACCACGTGTCCAAGAGTTGAGCTATAGCGATATTGCCGATAATACCCCCTAATCTTGCGGCAACCATTGAAATAGCAATACCAGTGGCACGTAAATTCGTAGGGAAAACCTCGGTTATAAGACAATCGAGTGCCGCATTACCACAGCTTATGACACCACTGAAGAATGCCGATACCAGGAGATTGTGGAGCTTATTGTAGACGAAGTAGAGACTCATGGAGCATATACCAGCTGAGAGGGTACTAAAAACTGAAGGAAAATATTTTTAATTAATGTCAACTTCAATGGAGCCTCAAAATTCTTAATATAATTTTTGGACATACTCAACATTTTTCACTGATTAAAATAATTGAAATCGATGAAATTAGTCATATTTCGAGTTTTTTGCAATTTAAGAAATCGTAAAGTTTAATTTTTTTTAAATGTTCGAAATATTTGATACTTTGAGCTCTCTCCTATTTCTGCAATATATATTTGTCTTTTCCCATGATATTTTCTGCGAAGGGTCCCAGCAATATGTTTTAACAATAAAATGGGATAAAAATTGTGGACCAAGCAACACTTTCAAGTACAACAGAAGAAGATATTACTCATGGACATACGGGGCAGAATGGGTTTGAATTTTTTTGGATATGCCCTCGAGGAAGAACTTCCAAGTTCCGGTGCACTGAACCTTTAATAAAATTTTCGGCTTCGCAGAAAGATACAACTTTCGAAATTTAGAATAAAACAATTTTGAGCCACATACCTAAGAAGAATTTTCTTCCCAGTCGATCCATCCCTAGTACAGCGACAATATTGGCAGGTATAGCAGCTGCAACGGTGATAATGGACTCGACAAATACGGTTTCACCGATAGTATTATCACACTTTTCAGCAGCTGCCGATTTAGCTTCCCTATATTTGAGGTAAAAATCGGTAACTTCGCAAATGTGAGCGTCCCGATTGTTATTTTCCCTGGCAAATAGGTCGAAACGATTGAACAGCTCGGGAAACCACATCATAAGGCCATAATAGCCTATATGGAATGTAAAATTGATGAAGATCGATATCATTGTGAAGCGGAGAATCGGCGATGCGAATAATTGTTTACTATTGTCGAGGATGTCGCCGAGCATCATTTTGTATTTGTTCTTTTCATCTGCGCCAGCCTTCACTGGGGCAGGCGCGAGAAAATCGTCAAGGATTAGTTCTTTCACCTGTGGAACAGTAATTGCAAAGGAATTAGTTCGTAGATAATCCAGAGTCCATGATACCATATGACTTTGTCTTATTTTCTCATTTTGAATTTTAGGTTTTCAATTCTGGAAATTTTTTTACCTTTTGAAATTTTCTTTTTAAACATTTTTTGAAATTTTGGAAATCGGTAGTTGTCTAAAACTTGTCAAAGTCATTGAATTTGAAAGGAAAATAAAATTTATTTTGAATGAATGGATGGAGAGAAAAAAACGTAATAATTCAAAATATCTTAGTAAAAAAAAATGATTAATTTGAGATGATAAGAAGAGTAATTACCTCGTAAGTGTCACGTGGTTTGCCGGTGTTGGTGGCGTAGATAGAGCGGAAGATAGCGAGGGCCTCATCATACCTTCCGCGGGATAATAAATATTTTGGGGATTCAGGCAGCAGGAGCAGTAGCCCCGCCACTATGAAGGAGGGAGCAGCGCAGATCAGCAGGAAAATTCGCCAAGAATTAAATGTGAACGATTCAGTAGTAATACCGATGGTGTGAGGGATGATCAGCCATGCCAAACCTTAAATCATAATTCAAATAATTAATTATGCTTCGATGGAAGAAAAGTAGTGTGTCACATCGACGAATTTTATGAATAAGTAGTTAAGGTCAAGGGTGTTGTCTGCTATTTGAGCTAATCTTTACATTCTTCTCCATCTTTAGCAAGTTCTTCAATAAAAAAAAACTAGGTTTCAAGTTGAAGAAATAATTCTACTTAAAGAGAAAAAATTCCAAACAATCGAGAAACTTTAAATACTTGAAAAAAAATTATGCGAATTTCACAAGTTTCAAAAAATCTAGGAACGTGATGGACTAGACAAAATACATT
This sequence comes from Asobara japonica, assembly GCA_026005395.1. Taxonomy (NCBI): domain Eukaryota; kingdom Metazoa; phylum Arthropoda; class Insecta; order Hymenoptera; family Braconidae; genus Asobara; species Asobara japonica. The sequence continues at coordinate 1,599,545 of BQMI01000334.1, forward strand.
CTTGAAAGAAAATCAATTTTTTCTGGGAAATTGAAAATATAGTTTAGTTTAATTACCAGCTACAAATAGATTGCCTAGCGTCCAAAATGCAGCCATAAACGAAAGCATGGATCCACGCTTTGATTTCGGCTGGAACTCTGCAAAGTATGACCAGATGACTGGTCCACTACCTCCAAGGCTAGAAATATTAAAATTACCAGTTAATAAATGTGAATTATTATTACACGGGCAAGGGATTGACAAGTGAATTTAGGACAGGAAAGTGAGTAATGCAGGGATGTCCCTCAAGCCCAATTTTGATAAATATTTGCATCCAAAATATGGTAGGAGAACTGGAGAAGAGACAAGAAGGATGGACGTTCGTTGGGCCGGAGTCTAGTCTAAAGATATTTGCGCTGATGTACGCGGATGTACATATCAAAATTGTATCGAAAAAGGAATTAAAACAATTTGAAAAAAGAAATTCGAACAACAAATCCTATTGAAACGGAACAAGTAATCAATAAAACATAGAACTATCTTAAAAGAATTGTTGGATGTTTCCCTTGTTAATTGTTTGGAGTTTCATTTATGAAAATGCTATCACAAAACATAGTTCATTTGTTCAAAATACTTACGCAGCTCCGTTAAGAAAACGGAAGAACATGAAGAGTTCATAGGACTGGCTGAAGCTACTTGCAACAATGCATAAGGCGTTCATGAACGAAATGACTATTAGCACTTTGCGTCGGCCCAGTGCATCGGCAACTGAGCCCCACGCATAAGCGCCAGCCATCATTCCGATGAAGATGATGGAGCTGAGCCATCCCTTAGCTTCGGTGGTCAACTTTAGGTCACATTGTGCACTCGGCAGGATGAAGGACATGGAAATTACGTCCATCTCCTCGCTCGTACTGACGAACCCGCATACCGCGAGCAGGAAGTAGTGAAACTTGCCATACCCTGTAACCGCAATAAATATATTCTTGTTGATAGTTGTTAACAATATGGAGGAAGTAACATTTGAAAGATTTTTTTTTATTTTGGAATTTGGGACATTTTGAATGGTTTGAAAAAAATTTGGATTTCAAACTTTTAAAAAAATCAAAACCAATACGAAAATCAAAATTGATGAGGAAGGTGGTCTCCTAATGCCCCAAGCATAATCAGTAGAAGTAATATGATGAAACTTGGAGAAAAATTTCACGTGTATATCGTTTTTTATCATCGCATGAATACCCAAGGATTTCAAGTTACTGCGTTTGTTTGTGACAAGCACTTTTAAATGGTCTTGAATTATATTAGTAACTAGTAATCTATCAAGTAGTTTTTATGATTCTCATCAAAACAAAACTATAGAAAAGTTGAATACTGAGTTAAATGCCTCGGTATTAATTTCTCAAATGCAGTCGTTAGCATTTTCGAATTGTTTTTACTTTCCTCAAAAATCCGTCTTTGTGTTAGAATTCGAAAAAAAAATATTTAGAGTTTTATTCTTAAATGAGCTTCTAGAACTTAAGTTGGTGGATGATTTCCACAATTTTCTGGTCAGTTTTATAAAATCATCTCAAAGGATTCTGATTTTATTACCAATAACACATTCAAGAATTCAAATAGTTCGGTAAAACTTTCTTATTACAAGTAACTTCCGGTTGATTAAACATATAAAAATGGATTGTATCACAATGGTAATTATGTTCTTTAACTCGATCAGAATTTTCGCGTGTTGTGGGTGGCGCTCAACTCAGTATCGCACCACCTATGTAGAACTATAGGCGGCACGCGCCCTCAAGCTATCGCGCAATGGGGGAATCCCCTGTTTTTCCGTTTCCGATCTCTTACGGTTGAAGGTTCGTGGATGAAAAATCTATGAAAGTTGGTATTCCTCATGCCAAACATACTGAACGCATTATAAATTTCTTAATTTTGACATACTTTCCGAAAACAAAATGTAACACTGGCTCAACACGTTTTAAGGACGTTGGGAGAGCGACTACTCATGGGTTGGAAACTAAAAGGAAAAACCTAAGTTTACAGCAAAATAGGAATAAACGTACCGGTAAGTTCTATTGCCTTCTCAAAGTCAGCTTTTAAGTAGGATCCTTTTTCTGGGTCTGAGGGCTTCTCCTTCGACCCAAGTCCTGAAACATGTGAATTTGTTTGTTCATTTCTATATTTATCCATTGATTATTTTAAAAATTTTGTTCTCTTTACAAAACTTCAACAGCCGAAGGCAGCTATAGAATTGAGTAATATTGCATATGGGTTATTTCGACCAATTGGCGGATTTATTACAAAAAAGATTTATGCCATACGATACTTAATAGCAGCACTTGGGAAAAAAAATATTTCTCAGTTGAAAGAGAGACTCACCGGCAAGTTCTAGGTCTTTTGAACCGCAGCCGTTCGAACGATCGTCTTTTACATCACACTCTGGAAAAAAATCGTGTAATTATCAGGCTGGTACTAACATATGATAACGGTAGTCACCAATTTATTGTGCTTTTCTTGTTGATATTTGAAGATTGGAAAAATGTGAAAAAAAATTATTTATCTTCGCATAGCTCATGTGTGCTTGAATAATTTCCAATTCTTACCATCCTTGAACAATTTTCCAACTTAATTTCTGCTTTTAGATTTTTATTGAGTGTTTTTTTAGAGAGAAACCAATTTTTGACCAATTGTCAGCATATTTCTATCATTCCAACATTTCTTTGATTCCCTCCCGCGAATGTTATTCTCGTGAAAGAAAAAGAGAGTTAAACATTTGCAATCCACGAAGAAGAGTCACAATTCGAAATTTGAATATCAAAACAAAATATTGCCGCCCTACTAAATTGCTTATCAAACGCTCATAATCATTCGTACATTCACATGCAAAATATTTACAGGGAAGATCGGATATTTACTTCCAAACATTCATTCATAAAGTTCTATTTTGTTCTTTGATTATAAAATTCATATACGACTGAAATTATTATTGAATTTGATACTCACTATGATTGTGTTTTGTGTCGGTTTCACCTTCTACCATTCTACGATGTCGGCGTGGTGAGGTGGATCTGGTTTCGTGGAAAGTAATTTAGTTTAATGAATTAATAAATTGACTGTTGCCGGCTATGAGCACCCTTGATTACTGTCGAGATTTTCCTAGGGTTTTGGCGAAATTTTCCAGCTGATCCTGCGCTGCTCTGCTGCTTCACGAGGACGGGGCTAGGTTTTGAGCTCACACACGAGCTGTAACATTAAAACAAAATTTATTGCTGACTTACGTTTCATTCGTTTTTTACCCCAAAACCTTTTTTTTCTTATGCAGCAGTGTTTTTTTCATGTTCAAAAAGTAACTTTTTAGTTCATTATTGCAAGTACCAGAGTACTTTTGCTTCACTTGGTTATTTATAAACCAAAAATCGGTTTTCCGACATCTTCCTCGATTCAAAGTGCGCCCTAATGATTTCAAATGGCTCGCGCATGCGCCAACTTCATTTTGATCTGATTGACCAATAGGAAATAAGGTTCAGTGCTTTCGGCATATTACGATTGTAGGCTGTTGTATCTGAATCTGTTCAAGTGTAATATTACTCATTTTCATTTAAAAATATTCAACGAGGAGACTTTGAAGAAGATTAACAATTTAACTTGCGTTGGCTTGCCGTTATTTATATATTTGTATATATGGAAACGCATGAACATTCATTCCACATAACTCGAGCATTTTCGGAGTGACGTTTGACAACAAAGCGCCTCAAGCCGATGCGCCGAAATCTCAAAAGTTATGACGCGCTCATCGGACGACCAATGACAGGTTAATTGTTAACATGAACGAGGTAATCATTGTTTCTTAATGGCTGGATTTTCATTTATTGTTTATAAATCTTTTTCAGGGCCAAATAAGGCAGTTCTATGGTTCAAAATTAGGGGCGTGAGGACGTACCTCAGGTGGATCAGTTGGGCTTTTCTGGTGATTCCTACTCGTTTCGACTTATTTCGAGGTTAACCATATGTTAATTCAAGGGTATATGAATTAGGATCACGACTTTCTGTGTTACTTCAATTTGGTAATTGATTTTTATTACTGTTCCATTTATTATGTGTTTATGTTGATTTTGTGTGTCAATTACTCGCCGCAAAGATAATTCACTATAGTGATCGGCTGGTAAAGCGTACGTCAATTTACCTTCTTACTTTGTTTTTGATAAATATTCTTAAGGACGTGAAAATTAGTCATGTTTATGAATAATTCGGTGAGAACTAAATATGAACAATTGAATTCAATTGTTCAATGCAACACGTGGATATTGGGTAAACACGAATCGCGTGCATAGCGTAAATTATCCGGATAATATGAATAATCTAAACAAACTAAGATACTTATGAAAAACAGAAATTTGAAGAACTAATATTTCAAGATTGCGAAGAGTTGAAAAATTCCATCTTTTTCAAAACAAATAAATGAATAAATAATTATAATGATAATGAGTAGAAATGAATGAAAACATTTTTGAAACGTATAGAAAATTTCAAAAGATGTGTGATTGATTTTCGCAATTCTGAAAGTTGCAGAAGTTCAAAATTGTTTAAAAAATCAGAATTGGGAAATTTGTTTTTTTGCAAATTCCAAATAATTTCCAGACTTGGAAAAAAACAAAGAATATCGATGAAAATTCCAAATTTCAATGATATAATAAATTAACATTTTTCTAAATACATCTTCTAACGTCTAAATATTTGTCTAGAATTGGCTAGGATTCCAGCAGAAGCTATTTTCCGCCGAATTCTGCATCCTCATCCTTAATATTACACAACTTAACTCCCCTCCAACTTAGATCAACATTGAATAAATCATAATGAATGCAGAGCGATTACTAATGAATAATTAGTGTCGCATGGTTCGTTTTACAACACTTGATACAACAAAAAAAATTTCCCACCGTAGTAATTAGCTATTGCCTCGAGAAGAACAGGCGATTTTACAATGTGATTCAATCGTAGCCACTTGAACGCACGTATTCATTCCATTTTGTTTTTCTTCTCAATTGTTAAAGCAATCTTTATCGGTACCATACGGGAGTTCGTGTGAATGCTCATTACGTAACGCGAGAGGTTTATTACAATTAAATTTGATGGAATTATTCTTGGGGGCTTTATTTCAATTACGGGACAATTGCGGTACTTGAAGAAGATAACATTTAATTTTTATAATTTAATATTGAAGGGATGAAGTCAAAGTCGAGAAATATTTCATTTAATTATGAAAAAGTTAACATGAACTTTTTGCTCCTCGATAAACAAGATTATCCTATCCTATTGTAAAAACGACAACCCCAGAATATATCGATTATCTCGCAATATCTCGTTTTGTCACGCTGAAATGCGCGCGCAACAGTGCCTCCGTTGACAGTCGTAGTTCACTCTCCCTCTCTCCCTATAGTAAAAAGGATAGAGCGGAGAAAATATCGATACATATCGGAATTATCGAACAGCGTAAGACCGGAACCACCGCGACACCAGTGACTGCGGCGGAAAAAGGAAATGCGCGTGCGGGGCACGCGCTGCCGGGCTCGTGCAGAAAAAAATGCCACTGGCCATATAAATTTTTCCACAACAGATGTCTACTAATTAATTTTTTTATGAAGTTTGGTAAAGTTGAACTGACTGTATTTGAACGTTTTTAGCACTTGAGCTCATTCATCAGGTGTTTGTGCATTCACAAACAGCCAGTGACATTGAATTTTCGAATTTGGGTCAGTCGTTATACATTTATGGTTGATCACTGATGTCATTCCTAGGTCACAGTTCTCCCAATGAACTGGAGTTTTCATAGTGTATTTGCTAGTGTGCAGAGGACAAGCAGCAGGTTATCAATTATTGTTGCTGCTTGCTTGCATCCAATGGTACTTCCTGCGATCAATTATTAATGATTGTTCGCTTGCTTATTTCAAATAAATTGTTGTAAAAACCCCTGGAGGCCCTTACACTAGGGCACTGGGTTTGGAGAACACACGATAAAAATACAGCATGAAATTCGCAACCTAATTTTTTCGAATAGTTTTCTCGGTTCGGCCTTAGTGGAACGATGAATTGATCATTTTGGGTTTATTTCCCGCAAAATCTCAATGCCGTTTATCGGTAGATTTCACAATCGACCCATATTTTATATATTTTCAATGGAAAATAAAAAAAAAAACTTCGACCGTGACAGGACTCGAACCTGCAATCTTCGGATCCGAAGTCCGACGCCTTATCCGTTAGGCCACACGGTCTATAGGAAAATATGCTCATGTATTATCGGATACCAGCAGCTATTCCGCTCCCGTAATTATTGATTTAAACGTCTGCGCATATGCAATTTTTTCAAGTTCTTTCCGGAATTTGACATAAATTAGTGACATTTATTGTTTTCTGCTTATGTTTATTGTTTTCTGCTTACATAATAATTCTTCGCTTTTTCCTCTGGCCAGTTAAAAATTGATCTTAATTTTAAAAATCGGGTCCAAAGAACTTGCACATTAAATCCATTTTGTTCTTTTGACGAATGTTAACGACATTTTGAGTTTTGGAAAAATCCCAAATTTTCCAAAACTCTAACCTTCACAATATTTCAACAAGTTCAGGAATTTGAACGAAGAAATGGAAGACCAGAAATTTTCAAAATTTCAAATTAAAATTTGGTAGAGGTTTGAAACGCTGATATGGAGAAATATTCCTCTTTTAATTTGTATTCTACGTATTAGTACTGACATCTCGCGGGAGCTAGGGACACCCGATCTCCACGATACTTGAGTCTTCCCTCGCCTAGATTCTGCAAAGCGTTATGGCACGTGCCAGAAAGAGTCTTGTGATTAAATCGATTAGCATCTAATTTGCAAGTAATTATTTATCCCCAAAATACTTCAGTATCTAAGTGGAAAATATACTGATGGTTAATTGATTGCGACACGTGTGATAACTGCACTGAAGATCAGTAATGGGCACCAGGATGCTCGTTAAGAGCATGACCAAGCGTCTTGACATAATTTTCTCCATGAAAACCGTGAAATATGGGAACGTAGCTATTATATCATTGGGGGCCTAGATGTGGTATTAGTCGAGCGAGATATCTCAATCTTGAAAAATGAACATAGAATACGAGGAATGAAGGAAAATCAAATGTTAAAAAAATGGGTATGTAGGGATTACCCGTTACTCATCTGCAATCGTATAAATTCATTGGGGTACAAATTCTGACGGATAAACAAATAAATAAATAAATAAATGAATACATAACTTTGCCGAAGGCATTTTAGCATGGTGAAACATTCGCGTGTTGCGTACCTAAATTCATTGGGTAGCTCCCACGAGGTATCTTAGAAGTTATTTTTCCTTATATCATATCAATCTGCAAATACTTATAATATATAGTTGATGAAAAATTAACTTCAACTTTGTTCAAATCTATCTATATAAATAATTGAGATACCGACCAGGAAAATAAATCGATTATCGAATTCGAAAACTCGAAAGTCGAAGAAAGAATCTCGATTATCGATGACACAATCGAAATCGAATAAGAATTCTTATATATAATTGAGAGCTTCGACCACAAATCGAATGAGAATTGCAATAAATCGATTATCGAAGAAAAAACTCGATTAGCGAAGAAAACCTCGATTATCGAAGCCATGATAAAAATTGAAATCGAAATCGCATTTGGAAATGCATGTGGCCGCAGGGCGGCCACCGGCATGGAACTAGTCCTTATATATAATTGAGAGCTTCGACCATAAATCGAATGAGAATCGCAATAAATCGATTATCGAAGAAAAACTCGATTATCGAAGACAAATCTCGATTATCGAAGAAAAATTTCGATTATCGAAGTAAAATCTCGATTATCGATGCCATGATAAAAATGGAAATCGAAATCGCATTTGGAAATGAATGTGGCCGCATAGCGGCCACCGGCAAGGAACTATCCTCATATATAATTGAGAGCTTCGACGACAAATCGACTGAGAATTGCAATGAATCGATGATCGGAGAAAACTCTCGATTATGGATGCCATGATAAAAATTGAAATCGAAATCGTATCTGGAAAAGCATGTCCGGCAAGGGACTAGTCTATGTAAAAAAACGAGAGCTTCGACCAGGAAAATAAATCGATTATCGAATTTGAAAAATCGAAAGTCGAAAAAAAAATATTGATTATCCATGACACAATCGAAATCGAACTCGAAACCCGAGAACGCGTAGCGGCCACTGGCTAGGAACTAGTTAGATATAAAGTCAATCGCTGGTGATCTAGCGTTACGATTTGACACATCGATATTGTATATCGTGTGTATATATTATAAATGACAATAAACAATTTTCAAGTCAAGTCAAGGGCGGCTCGCGGCTTTCCGCTGCAGCCGGCTGAAGGGGTGTCTGCAATGTCAATACCGTTGGATTCATCCAGCGATGTATTGTTCCTCCAAATCGTATCGTAAATTTCCGACGATCAATGATCCAATTGAATCGAGATTTTGCCGGAATTTACTTTCGACGACCTGTATATTTGGCAGTGCCCGTACCTGTATATTCACGGTCAACTTACGATAGAGGATCTTCGTTGACGGAAGCCTTTATGTCAGATAGTGATGGGGCTTACAAAAGGGGTCGGCAGCCGAATTCTTTTATCTCGTCGAATTTTGCGCTATCTGGCTGGCGCAAGTGGCCGTGCGCCGTACGACAGCTCTCACCGCGCGACTAATGACCATCGATGAAACGCCGTGACCGTTGATGAGTTGAGCGAAAATTTGTTGTAGAAAATGTAATCTTGGAGGAAAAAAGCCTTTTTTTCCTATACGAAAAACACATATAAATAAATATCACTACGGATTTCAGTTACATGGAAAGACGCATCTGTTGCGCGGTATTGGACCTGAATTGCATAATTGTTTCGTGAGAATTCATTGACGCACACACACACACACAGACGAATTAACGTTTCATGTCGCTATTCAATGTGAAGCTCTGAATATTCGCCGAAGCTATGCAGAAATTTTCAGTCGCGAAATTCGGAAACCGAGGCGGATACATAGTCGCCAAAGCGGAAGCAGGAAGGTCAATTCCAACCGGAAGTGAAGAATGCGAATGTACTCGATATCCATAATTGCATGAAGCCACATTAGGTTTGCCCTCCTGGATATTCCGAATACGTGCTTCAGGCCAATTTTGAGTCATATAGTTGTGATCTGTGACGGAAATATTTAGAAAAAAGTGGTTTCGTGTTGCTGCTGCGTATAGAAGACTTGGGCTGATTGAGGTCGACCCCTCCAAATGCAATAGTACTGATGCTGGTTTTAAGCATTCATTTGGTTAGAACGATACTTCGTTATTAAAATTTTCATTTTTTTTTATCTCTCTGCGAAATAATTTGTGTTTTCGTCTCTATTGATGATAGAAACTGAACGCTAAAAAATTAGGTATACAGTCGATTTTGATTCCAATAGCGCTCTGTATCAAAACGAGAAAAACCTGAAAAATGGGGGCCATATTTATAAAAAAAATATGAAAAGGACTATGAAGTAGTGAACAAAATATAAAAAATATATTGATATTTCGTTTTGTCTTATATTACTTATCCCCAAAATTGGGCATTGCATTCTCAACTATTTAATTACAAAACGATCTTAATGAAAATAATTATTTTTGTGAGTAATATACGATAAATTCCGTAAAATCTGAACAATTTCGTGCGAAAAGCATTCAGATTTTATGTATAAGCGAATGAAGCCATCTATAATCAATGATCAGATCTGGCAAGGCCGAAATAATTAAGTACAGCCAGTACGAGGCACTACCAACATTCGTAAATCTTGCCAATTTCATAACAGAGAATTTGCGATATGTTTGTTAAATATCACTTCCGAAGTTCCGTTTCAAAATGATCTTGGACGAGTAAAAAATTAAAGAAAAGACTTATAATATAAGGTTTCGGTTTTTTTTTAACGCGAATAAATTAAACGAGCGTCATAGCACGGTAGGAAGAGAAATCAGATGAACCGTTGAGGTTGCACAGATGGCTTGAACATAAATTGCATGCGCAAAATTGATACTAAAAAATTCTCAAAAAATTGGAAAATTTAAAAAACTTACGCGAATAGAAATAGCTCAAAAAGTTAGAAATTTTGAGAAAAATGAAGAAAGTGTAACGATTTTGGAAAGCTGAAAAAAATGACAAGTTTACTCTACATACAACAACGAACTTACGGCAGCATTGAAATAATCCGATATAAAGTCGAAAGGCAACCACCACAAAGCCGAATTAAGTTCTGCACTTTCACTAGAATTCAACTTCGAATGATCATGAACTCCCAAAAATCCGATCACATAGCATAACTCTTCTATTCAAACAATTTGAGGAATTGACCTCATCCTCACTATCGAACCTACACGGGTAGCAACTCGGTTACTCCAAATGTCATTTGTCGTTCAATCAAGAGGTTTCGTTTACAGTAAATATGTTCTTATCTTTCTCATCAAAGTATCATCGGTAGAATTCTAAACCATGTGCTTTACTGCGATCCGCGATATACGGGGGATAAACGTAAAATGAGTAACGAATCGGTCATGTCTGAGAGAAACTGAGCTACCTGCTGCCTCCCACTATCAACTAATGACGATTAGCCGCTTAAAGTAGTACAATCCCGATTTACAAGACTAAAATGTGAAACGATTTTTTACCAACAGATCATCTTGTTAGCAATCACCCGCCGCAATTTCTGGTTGATTGATCGTTAGAATCGTTAGATTGACGCGAAAAATGCAATATGTGTTATAAATTGCGTTCTTCATTCATTTATAACTATAAAATATTTTGAAAAATAATATGCAAAATTCTTTTTCAATTATACCGATTGTGTGGGATTTTTTAACCAATGCTCTTCGTCAATCTAATTGAAAACTTAATGATTGAACATCTCGACTTGTAAGGAGAAACTAGGGATCTCACTGCATTATTAAACATAATAACTCAGTTTATATACTCGTTACATTGTGTACAACAAATATGAAAAATGTCACTTTGGATTTCTCCCTGCACACACAAATCCGGTAATTCAATTTAATCCATCGCGACTGCTTCCTTGGGAAAATGATAGTCAAGTCAGGGCTATCAATCCGTGCGTAACGCAGGAAAATGATATGAATAATTTTTTTTATCCATCGCTCGATTTCCAATTCATTGCTCGATGGCAATGATAAGCACGTTAGTCCATTTCGGTGGGCTCCGTCACTTCCTATGCGCGGCCAATCTTTCCGCGACAAAATTTTCCCAGACAATTATTGCGTAGCCAATTTTCCCACAGCAGAAATTTCCTCACAAAAAATTCAGGGAAATATTCATAAGAAGAAGGATCTTCTCGGAGCCTTTCCTCCTTCGGGCCTGACACTCGGGTGCGGTAGTACACATTTTAGGGTGGTTACCTCCTCGGACCCATTCCTCCAGGATTTTCGCCAAGGACAAATTGTCATCAAATTAGATGTCACAAGAAGAAAAGTCGAAAAAAAACCCTTGGGAAAATTGCGTTAGAAATTTCGTCGCGGATAGGAACGCGTGTCACGTTTGGGTGAAGGAAACAAAAAATTGAAAACTCGCTGGCAATTTAGTTTCTGCCTTCCTGAGGCTCTTGAACAGACCAACAGTTCATGACGTTGTCATTATCACATTTTCTGCATGAAGTCCTGGTGACCCTTTTCCGTAAGACCCATTCGTTCACTCATTGGACAAGGCCACTTTTTGGCATATCTTGCACGTGTAGAAAATGTTATCCTATTACTTAAAAATGATGGAGGTCACGTGATGCTCAGGCGCCCCCATGTTCATTTTTTCATTCATTTTACATTTTGATTGGCTAGATTCTCATTGGTCTCTCATACAGCGCCCGCTCATAGTTCAAATTAAAAAGAAAACCACAACAAAAACAATAAGACAAAAAATCAAATTAATGGAAATCAAATTCAAGAAGAAAAGAAACAAACAAAACAAAAGCAAGGAGACAAAAAATCAAATTAAAATCAAATAAGAAAAAAGTTCAGTTGAAAAGCTGGTCAACATCCCGGCCGCTTGCGGCCGGGGTGGCGCTAGTACATTAATACAGACGGACGGTTTTGTGTGGACAACACCCCTGAAGTCATGGGATGAAGGTACGGCAGGTCGTAGGTGGGCCCTGCCCCCACCTCTACCACCGTTGCGGACTGACCTGGGCAAGGGTCATCAAGGGGCCAAGAGTCTTCGTACAAATATTGCCCCACTGGTTTCGATATTCCCCCTTTTACGCACTTGTAACGTAATATACTATTCCGAGCTAGCTGTTGAAAATTCAACAGCCTTCGCCCCGCATTAGATCGCCGCTCGAGACGAGACCGAGAAGATATCTTATGATATTAATCCTTCAATTAGCGAATGTTTTTCTCTCATATCAATTCAAATCAGTTGAGAGATGCGTAAAAATCATTTCGTTATTGTGCGTTGTCGACTAAACGATAAAGCATAGTAAATTCACAAAATGATTGACTTGATCATATATCACACCGTAAAATAATGATTTTTCCTCATTCATCGTGACAGCAGATTTTAACCATCACTTTACATTATTTACGGCTCAACTGATAATTGTTTTGCCCTCGTTATCGACTCGACAGACTCAAAAAACTGAACACAATTGCTCGCCTATCTCGGCCGAGTGGGACATGTGTACTCATTTAGTTAATTTGTTTTCCCGCGTGTCTCAGGCGACGCATATGATTCGATATGGGGAGATATTGACTCAGAAGCGACTTGTAAATTTTTGGATACATAGTACGGTAGTCAGACATTTGCCCGAAGTATTAGTCTTCTCGTTTTCCGTTTGTCACGCTATCTTGGGACAACACAAGTCCTGTAATAAGCAGCTTCGTTGGCCTTTATCTTATTATTTGAAGAAATGATTAAGGAGCTAAATTCGGTAAATGTTAAATTGAAAGTGACATATTGCTTTAATCGCAATACAAATGAACTCTGACGCTGGATCATGAAAGGAACAGGAGATTCTCATACCTCATTTTGTGAATAAATCATCGTTTTAAGAGAATCGAATGGCTGCCATGAAATGTGGAGGGTATGTATGAAGAGGTCCCACTTTGTATACGCCTATAATATTGTTGACCTTTCGCACATGATCTAACGAGAGAATGGGACTACCGGAGAATTCTATAGTAAAAAGGAGAGATGAAAGAAACTATATGACATATATCGAAATTATCGAAAACCGTGAGACCGGAACCGACGCGCCACGTCAGTGCGGCGGGAAAATGAAATGCGCGTAGTGTGCAACCGGACTCGTAAGGTAAATAACTCGGACGTCTAAGTCTACACCAAAATCGACAAAGTGGGCTCTTTTCATGCGGACATCCCCATATGAGGATTCATGACGGAGAAGGTATAATGGGACACGAGTATAGAATGCGACGGAAAGTGTACCATTATGTTCCACGTCCCAGTTTGATCATGTGTCCCATTATATTCAATTTTCTTGTTTCAGCACATATCTCATTATGCTCCACTGCCCTCTATATCATGGAGAATTACTATTTTCTAACTCACATGCTCAGAAATAAGATGCGCTGAAGGTGACAAAATACTAACAAATCAATAAGTTGTGTGAGTGTAATTGTCTTTAAGGATAAGCCCCACAAAATTGACCTGTCAACTTACCGTCATTGTAGCGTACGATGACGCCAATGAACTCAAATGACTAAAAATAGTACTGACGCTGAGTTTTTATCCACCGAGGGTAGACAATTTTTTGCAGTGCAATACAATTTAAACTATCATGTCACATATGACTACAAGTACACGGATAATTCAGGAGATAATTGTGGAAATGAAGTTGAGATTGAAAGTATATAGATGGTTCAACGCTTTCAGAGTGAGAATGTATTTATTTGAGACATGAAACCAACACATCAGTCCGAAATTCCTTTCTTTGAAGGTGGTAAAAGGGTTGAAACTGGAAATAAAATTGAATACTATTATTGTACACAACAGATCCGAAGCTTGGGTTTAATTTGGCTATTGGGTAAATCAATGGAACAATACTGTAAGATTGTCACTAACATATCAAATCTTTTCTAAGCTCGTGAAAGCATCTTCTCGCTATTGATTTCCACGTCATTCAATCAATGGAAGACACTGATAAAAAAGTTAGCAACAAAAAATTGGCAATTCCATTGACAAACTGTCAGAACGTCATTGAGATAGAAACAGGCCTTCCGGATCGCTTAAATAAAAGTTGATTTCACGGCCGATCTTCTATTCATAGATTACTCTCAACGTGTTTTTTTTTCAATGGTGATAATGTGAGAAGAAAATTTGTGACCGCTGCGAGCTACTGTGTATTCAAAACTAGCTTATCATGTTTCTCATCAGCGGCGTGATATACAGTTCTGCGAAATTTAAATTCTTTTTTTTGGAGATGCTTTGCTCGGGGTTATTCCAGAAGAATCTAGTTCCGAGAATGGAACTAGATTGGTAACTTCCCGATAGGGGAAATTGTTGATTTGACCGACAGTGGAAGCCGCCACCCACCTCCCCCCCCCCCCCCCCCGATTGGGTTCGCGCCCGGCCTTGCGACCTCAAAATATTCTGTTAACGGTTCCGCGTTTGCTAAAGATGTTCTATCAACGTAAACAACACCATGAATTTTTAAAAAAATTAATTCATCGAGTGATTCACACAACGATGAAGAATTTGTGTCTCTAAAATGAACAAAAAAATCATAAGACAGTTAAAGATAGGAGCTGATAAATCGCGAGAAAAAAAGTTGAAGCTATTGTGTCACGCACCAGAATTTTTTCTGAAAATTCCCCGGAGATAAATGTGACTCACTAAAGTGTAATCTTCAATGCCCAAATTTTTAATTGTGATCAACGCCTATCATCAGCATATATGAGTGAATTAACAATGTGGTCAATGCATTAGGATTGATCAATCGTTCAATGGTAGTTGTTGTCTCGAGCCTATTAAGCCGCACGAGCAGTTGAAGGCATTTTACAGACCGGTTATAACCAGATTTACACACGAGAATAACACATTCACGTGATCCCAGGCTGCAAAACATTCTAGTTCACTTCGAAAATTTTTGAAAGTCCCGGCTTAACGTATATCCATCATTCGTGTGGTAATTGAGCTCCAAATATCGAGTCTGCCATGATTCGCTACGTCATTATCTCGCGATGTAAATAATTGCACAAACACCAGAACTCGGAAGTACGTATTTCTCATGAGCTTTAATATTTGTGGATTTTTCCAGTGTTCAAAATTTGTTTTGCAAGCGGAACTTTCATAGATTTTATAAGGCGTGAATCCATTTTCATGGGATGAAGGGGTTGACACAATACATATATAATCTATCAAATGATTGCATAATTTAATTTTTTTTCATCATCTTCAGATTTGAAAAAAAAACCGAAAGTCAAAAGATCGAGATTTTTTCAATTTTTCAAAAATTTGAAAAATAATTTCACCGATTTCCAAAAATTACAAAAAAATCGATATTTGTATATTTATAAGCTATGAACTGAACTTCGCATTAGGTCCTCGGTCTGATATTTCCCTCTCACCTTTAACTGACTTAATTTACGAGGTGTCTGACGTCATTCGTAAACACAACCACATGATTGCCAGTTTTTAGATTAATTACTCAGAATACGTCAAATTTACGTTTATTTCAATTGTTGATTGAATGTTAATTTTACAATTAAAATCTGCCGTATGAGGTCTCATAGAGTCGGTAAATAAAGCCCAACGAAACCTGTGATATCTTCCTTGGGACGTCAATCTCGAAGTTTAAAAAAATAATCATTAATTGCTAAGTAAGTAATTTAAGGGGTGTAGGTTTATAGTTCTGACTTACAGTGTGCTGTTTGCCAAGTTCTGGAAAAGTTGCCCAAGCGGGAACAACCAAAGTGTGAGGACTAAACACAAGGCTTATATATGATGGCCCGGCGATGCTCAATCCCCACTTCTCAGTAGTTAATCAGTCGTTGAGCCCAAAACGTGCTTTCTCATTCTATCATTTTGCATCACCCAATGGGTGGTTTCTGGTATGGAGTAACTTCATTCAAGCTACTAGTTCAAGTGTTTCGCAATTTTTTTGTAGTAAAATTTTGCATCCACATATATACATTGCAACATGTCAAACACGACGTGCAAACAGACACACACTAACACACATGCATCGCTTCATCTTACGAATTATTGGAGAATATTTGGGACTCTTTACAAGACCTTCCACACACACACACACACACACACACACACACATACACACACACATCTCAAGATTTGTTAGGTGATATTTTAAAACCCTTACAGACAACCCTGTCAATATTTCGCAGAATGTGTCATACAAACAAGGTGTATTTTTCAACCCTGATCTTCAACAGAAATAGGGTTGACTTTGGCCTTGCAGCCACAATCATTTCTGGAGCGAACAAAAAAATGCAGAATGATTTCCAAAAATACACTCGCATAACGTCTGACGTAACGTTCCTCTTCAGAATTTTCCAAAACGATTAATTTCGAAGTACGGTACATTAAGCCGCTGATAAAAGACTTGATAAGGTTGTTCCAAATGACCAGTAGCTCACCAGAAGACACCAAATTTTTGCCTTGCATTCATCAACATCGAACGAATGAGTCATGGGAGGAGTCCATGAATAGAAAATTGGCCGTGAAAACAATTTCTATTAACGTCATGGAACCGACTTCTTTCTCTTTCATTGACGTCATGTCTTTCGTCATAGCACCGTTAATTGCATCAAATTGGTGATATGAAGAAATGAGAATTATAAAAAAAATTATGAACAAACTTTCCCTGAAAAATGTAAATTTGGGAATGGACAGTTGGTTTCCTACAATTGACAACGTTTAATGACGTAATCATTATTATCATTGTTACATCATTGATATTTAAATCCTCACTGACGGTTCTTTCCCAATTATATTTCAATCTATCTTCGTTTAGTCATACTATATTCATTGTTGTCTTATAAAGAAATATGCATATTCTACATTATACATAATGATCACTCGGGAGGCTGGAAAATTTGGAGCTTCCTGCCCTAGTTTGATTTGCACAATGGCTCTCTTACTTTCTGAACTCCAAACGGTTCGCACGCGTTGGTTCGGCCTGAATGAGCCACATCTTTTTTATCCACCACGTGTTTTGCCCGAACACATTAATATCGCAATTCACTTCGCTCATTTATGAAGATTATGTGAAAATATATATTATTGTATTTCACAAGCTCTCTTAAGTATCGCAGATTAAATGCCCCATCTATTTTATATGTAATACCTTGGTACTGCAAAATTGTGAGTAGTGTGGTTCCAGGTACGCATCAATTTTTAATCGTATATCTAATTGTATATCCTGAAGTTCCATGCATTTATTTTGTATTTATGTTTGGGAGTTGTTCAAGCCACAACTTATTAAAGCTAAATTTTGCTACATGCAAGAACATATGTGCAACAGAGGTTATATGCAATTGCCATCGGACTGTAAGCCGAGGAGGGTTATATATTCTGAAATAAATTAGATTATTGATATTTATTGTAGAAAATTTGCGGGCCGTTAATTTGTTCCAATTTTTGACAAATGGAAATAATTGACGGAATGATTGAATTCCGTACACCTCTATAGAGTTTTCATTTTACTCCCTCTGTCGAGGGAGCGATGGTGAACTTTACAGGTCGGTTCTTTCATCCCCTATGCCTGAAATTACTAGACTTGCAAATGATTACATGAAACGTAGAAGACCGATCTAAATTCGTATACTTAACAAATTAAATGACAATGCTCTCCACTCTAAGTCATCATGTTATTAAAGCTATGTGTATACTCGTTCAAACTACCTTGTAATTTCCAACATGTATGACTTAATTTGATTCTACAACTAGCTCCGCCTGTTGGAGCTAAATAAATGCCATATATATAGGAATATAACAAAGTTGATGAGTGTGCTAACATAAAGGATAATCATATGATCCATAAAATTTGGGAAGGACACGTTAATTGTATGTTCCGATTTCTTTGTGTTCTGAAAGTAGTGTGATCGCTGAACCGCGAAATCGTTTGAGCGCTCGTGAAATTTTGGGCAAACATTATAAAAATATGAGTCACAATTCCATTATTTGGGAATTCTAAAAATACGACCAGAACAATTAGTTGATTATTTTTATTCTTTCCTCATTAAGTAATTAACGTT
Organism: Asobara japonica; assembly: GCA_026005395.1. NCBI lineage: Eukaryota > Metazoa > Arthropoda > Insecta > Hymenoptera > Braconidae > Asobara > Asobara japonica. Next base: position 1,617,798 of record BQMI01000334.1, read on the forward strand.
CGTCTTTTCATTGACGTCTCCTCATGTGTGACAACGTCGTAAATTCTAGATGCATCATTATGTTCATTCCCACTGGCACAATATAGATATTATTTTTTTTCAATGAGTCCGGCCGCGCGTGCTTCGCACGCGCATTTCCTTTTCCCGCCGCGCTGCCTGATGTCGCGTCGGTTTTGGTCTTACGCTTTTCGATACTTGCGAGATATATCAATATTTTCTTTGGTTTCTCCTTTTTACTATAGAGTAGTGCCTTATTGGTAGCCGCTGCGTAGCCACAGGCCTTACCAAGTGTGATTTCGAGTTCGACGAAGAACGTTCAAGAACTACTTTGTCTCGGTCCTTAGTGAAGTTATTTTGGAACTTATCAGGTTTGTAAAATCTGATATGACTTACGTCGAGTCTCATTATGGAGAAACGAGAACTGCTAAGCTACCGTATTTTCACCTAGCTAGTTTGGATTTTTTTATTTTAATTGCAATGCAAATGCTTATTTATAAAGACTTAACGCATTGAGCCATCTTAACCACTGTTTAATATCACAACACTTATTCTATTGTACACTAGTCTTACAAAATTGTCTTGAATCTTTAAGTAATTGAAATTGATTACCTCGACACTTTGGCTAGGACTTGAAAATGTTTCGCAATGTGAATAGGTAGACCCGTGGGTGTGAACTGATCTTAGACCGATTTTTTGGAGTAGTCATTTTGTCCTTTCCTTTCCACAAATGGGAGGGATGGGCGTGAAAATGTCAAATTCTCATTGGTGGTTTCAAATGACGAGAATAAGTACATATAAAAAAAAAAGCGAAAGCGCCTCGGTACGCTCGGAGGGCGAATGATCAACACGTGTTGACCACTCGCTCAGGTTGAAAGGATGTGTCGAGGGAAAAGAGTTGAGGAAATTCCCTGCCCTTAAAAAAAGGTCTTTGTTCAAATTTTCCCTAGACGTGATTTTCTTGAATTTTTGAAGATATACATTTCTCAAGTAGTTCTCGCTTAATTTATGATTTGAGTTGTGCCTAGCCAAAGGTCTGACGTAATTAGAAAATATTTTAGATTTTTAAAGAATGCTTAAATAAATTGTTTATCTTTAATTATGTTGCGACGCAACAACTTGATCGCGGTAGGTTCGAAAATCACCGTAAAATCAAGTCACATTAGAAACCATTTGTAAAAACCTAACACATCCTCAGGGAATATGGGTGTGAATAAATAAGTAATTGAGCCGAGCAATAGAATCTTTTTTAATACTATCTTTATTCACATGAGGAAGGAACGACTTAACTGGACAAGTTCTCTATAACAACACTAGTCCCTTTCCTGAACACTTCTCGAGTCATAAATATGACGAGTGGTTTTTGGACAAAATCACAACAGCTATGTACAAATATTCTAACACGCCCTCCCTGAAGCCCAAACAGTTAGAGGGGAAAATCAGGGAGGATTGATGAAGCGATTGATTAATAGTTTACTGGTGTACATTATGTTGTACAAAAGAACAGGACCAAGGTAATACCAAATGGTAATAGAAAAAGAAAACAAAAACACAAAAAGCTCGTTTGTCTGTTACATTGAGGAGGGAGAATTATCTTGTATTATCTCTTATTATTTAAAATTAAAGTGAAGTTTATTTCAAGCTGTTCTTATCTTTTAAAAAGTATCCCATACTATTTTCTTCTACGTCATATCATAGTATCAATAAGGCTTCCAATTCCTTGTCTTCGTACACTTTGCGTTCTTCGTCAGCCTTGTTAAACTCACCGTTTTTTAACAGTCAATTAATCACAAACTCTCGCACGAGGTTTCTGTTGATATTGATTGACATAAAAAACAATTATTCCATGCATTATCTTGAAAGTCAATGCCTGATCATATTACACTGGATGCATTATCGAATTGACGCCCGTACGTATATTGTTGAAGCATGCTTCTGGGTATATTCGGTGATTTTCAACGTTCCGGATTTTTGCCGACTTAATTTATTAATTTGCCTCGTCATTTCAGTTGAAATCCTTGAGTGGATTGGAAGCTGTGTGGCCCTGATAATTAGTTTTATCAGATGTTTTCTCACTTATGATATTACGAAATCTTCAAACTTATTACACTTTTCCTGATAGGTTTTTACTAGAGGAGCAGCGTATCAAATGATCCAGATACAACATCATGTGTGCGAAGCGTGATTTGTTCTGAAGAACGTGATAAGATCATTTGTCTCCGGGAGCTTTAAGGGAAGCATCCTGCTACAGTAGTTTCTCTCTATACTTGTAGACCAATTCAGGTCCTTTTAACGAGGCTCGTTAACTATGACCGGATGGCCTATAGCCAATGATTCCTATTGCCAGGTAGATAGATTATAAGTTCAGGTGATCTTAGTTGGGATGAGCTGAGGTAACAATGAGTCTGTGTTGGCCTGACAAATTAAATTTTGTAGACCAACAGAACTGTTTATTAGACGTATATCAACAGACAAAATTTATTGCAGCGACATGCCGCATGGTACTGTGACAAAATTATTTTTCTCCGTGTGGTATTTCAGTATTGCGGAAATGGAACACAGGGCTTAGCTCGCGTCATAGTCGTAGCTCAACAAATAGTGCTGTTGCAAAGTATTTCCCTCTTCATGAATGTGCATTGTTTAACTTTCTGAATTTCTTGAGACTTCGGGATCGCATCGCCGAGTTCTTTTGTGGATGACATCATAATCGAAGATAGGGAATTGGGCTCAAGTAGGGGAACGAGCTTGAAGGGGAGGGGCGCGTGGGGAGAAATTCGGTCAATTAGGGAGGACAACACATAACTGAATATAGACAAAGCCCGGTGCTTTCACGTGGACAATCACTTGTGTTAAAACGCAACTATCTATATTTAGTAAGTCTGAAGATGAAAAAAATTGTTCTCCGCATTCATCCGATATTAGTGTCCATATTTCTCTTCATTTATACCATAGAAGTACCAATTTTCCCCCTCTCCTCAGTGTCACGCGAATTTATCCATGTGACCGTCGATATTCCGAATAGCCGAGAGCATTGATACACATCACTAATCAGTGATTCATACAGACGCCCAGTGAAACGTGATAATTATCACCAAGTGTTTACCTCTGTGATTACCATTTAATTTTTCTCCCCCACAAGAAACTCATTTTATGTTCATATTCCTCAGATACATAAGCATGCATTATCATAATTCATGCCTTGAGATTAAAAAAAAGTGAGAAAAAAAATTAAAGTCATAATTGCGCTTTATTGCGCACAAAAACGTGATGTGGAAAAAAAAAATTGAAGTTATCGAAGTTATTTCCAAGGCGAGGTAATCCATTGGTTTAATTGTGTGGCAACTTCTTCGCGAAAACATATTGATCGCGATTTATTCGAGACCAGACATTTTTGAAAATAATTGTTGAGAATTGTGGATGTTTTGACTGATGGGTGAAACTGTTTATTGAATATATCAACGCGTATATTGCAAACATGTTTTTTAATTATTATAAATACAAAATTCAAGAACGATGATTGTTTTACTTACGAAGGTAAATAATGAAAAAATTGTTATGTCATTAAAACGGTCTTTACGCATCGCAAGTGCGAAAAGATACAGAAGCGGATCTTAATTTTTTTCTCGTACAGGAGGAATGACGTTTATATTGGTATGATGTAACGAATCGATGATGAAGTAAAGTTAAGAGGCAATGAGTGAGCGCAGTATTTCACAGAAGACAAAAGTGATAGTTCTCGATGTGAGTTATTGAGGCGTCGGAATTTTTGGAATTTTTGAAATTTTTAAATATTTTGGAACTTTTGAATTTTTTTTTCTTTCACTAACCTAATTGCGTTATCAGCACTCATTATCGATCGCGACCTAATTTCGGGCCTGGCAAAATCTCTGACCTTTAATTTGGTACCGAACTCATCTCTTTCTATCCATTCTACGAAGTGCGATCAGTATAGGCGTAAAGTGCTGACCAATACCGAAATATCTAGAGAATCTAAGGGAAAGACATTCGTGAAAATGGGCCTTAAACCTCAGCTAACTCTAAGCGCAGACTCTCGTACCAACCCTAAACCGCGTTACCAAAAGTTAGTTCTTTTGATTCAACAGAATGAAGTCTTATTAAACTTCATCAATATTTACGGCTTACAGTTCATTTATTTCTGAAACATCGAAAAAAAACACATGTCCAGTGTTTATTATCCAACATTGGTATCCCTCTTTAAAAACCATGGAAGCATCACACCGCAATTGAGAGCGAGTAAAGGTGTCATGTAAATGATAATTGAGACGTTACGAAATATTGTATTTTTGAACGTCTGATAACGTTAACAAATATCCGTACGTCTGTAGTTTACATACGCATTTATAATTTCATGACGCAGAAACATGAATGTTTGTCCTCCCGTACACATCATGTAACCTATATTCTCGTCAGCAAGGTCGCTGCAAAGACTTGATTTTTATCTTCGATAATGAGAAAATAACGTATTGTCTTAAGGATACTATTTAAGAATGTAACAGATGTTTTCTAAAAAAAAAAGGAGGAATGAATAGTCGGGATCATGATGAAGAAGATGGTGGACAAAACCACTGTGCATCACGTGGGTTACAGTGAAAGGTTGTGGGGCAAATCGGTGGTAGTTCAGAGTGTTCCTCGACTGCGGACTTTTCTCTAGAAGGATGAATGGGGGATGAAATTTGGAGTCGAAAGTTTCTTTGCGATTTTGCTGTGTGCGACTTTGGATGTGTGCGTGTGTGGGTTCGGTCGAACCTGCGAGCTGATTATAACACATTTCAGTTTCGATGATTTTGGGAACGAATTAGCAGAGAACAGCAAGTTCAAAAAAAAAGTGTAAGCAACGTTACCTTCAAAATGTAGTTCGATAGTGGAAAATGAGAGTGGACAGCAATTAATACAACAGTTTTTACCGCTGAGTGTCGTTTCAACGCGTTGAACTTCAGGAAGTAATAATAAAGAAAGCGGAACAACGCCGACAAAAACGTAGAGTAATTCGCGGATGTGCGTAGGACAGGACAATCGGAAAGGAACTTTCTACTCCAAATTTCATCCCCTATCCAACCCCCTCCCCTCCCCCAGAGGAAAGTCCGCAGTTTAGCGACACCCTGTATGATTGATTGATTGATGTTTATTACTGTACATTATGTTGTACAAAAGAAAATTACTAAGGTCAAAGCCATACGCAGTATATATAAAAGTAGCAAAAAACAGTAAATTTTGTAAGTAACAATTGATAGCATATTACATTATACAGTGCAAGAAACGGTGTATGAGTGATATATGTAAATTATTTATGTTGGAATATCTACAAAAATTTATTTCTCAAGACATCAGGAAACATATCGTAAGACACTGGGTCCAGGTAGAGAGACGCTTTCTTTAATCACTTTTGGGTAAATAGAAGTGCATCCCTTCGCACTTGTTGCTTTATGGCACAGCAGGTCCAGGGGCTATGACTGTCCCTTATAGATACCTCTAGAAAATCAGTTTAGTTCAGTTTCGTACGAGTATTAACGGTGTAAAGCTCTTCCTCTCAGCACACCTTATCTATATGAAGGATTTAGAAGTTATCTACTGTTTTGTTCATTTGCGTTTAGCCATACCTTATATATTGTAATAATATACATATATATTGCCTCCAAAAATGCAATATTGAAAATATATGGTGCATCAATGCGCATCTGTATATCTTCCGCAGCACTTAGCAGGAAAGAAAAAATAGTTGAAAAAATGGAAATGAAAATTAAGTGTCGAACATTTTCTAAATTTGGGAAAATTTCAAAAAATTAGCGAGCATCAACATGTTCAAATATATGACATAATCTTGAGAATAATGAGAATGAGGAGCAACAAGGCAATCGGAAATGAGGAATGACATTATATCAATAATTTGAAATGAATTTAAACAGTGATAAAGGTGGTTACATGGCGGAGGAAATATACGCAACATCATGTGCAACCAGTACGATTAACATGACTCATTGAGTGCCATGACGTCATTGATGTGTGTACGAGAGACAGGGGCAATCGACCGTTGCATTTGATAAGCAAATCGTTTTATCACAATAATAAAATGGCCTAATGAATAATAACAATATCAATGGTTGAATACTGATCACTTTTTGTTATGAAATAATGTAAAGTAAAATCAACAAAAGTACATTTCTTATTGTTTCTAATGTTTTTGATTATTTCGATCTGTAAACAGCAACGAAGAATGAGTAAACATTCAAAAACAATTCCGTTGTTTACCAATCGGAAACTTGCATATTTTTTTGATTATTATTCTTGTGCTTTAAACCTATAAGACTTTAAAATGTATTAGTCAAAATTTACAAAAATGTGAAAAACATAGAAAATTGTCCCCATTATTTTGTTAATAATCCTTGTTGAAAATCAGGATTTTTGAACAGATTGAAGAAGGAAAAAAACATTCAATATCTCAACACTCAAACCGAAACGATCGACATGTTTCTTGACCATTTTAAGTCATGTAGGCAGATAAGCATGTTGCAAAATATGAGAAGGAATCATCCCGTCGTATATGTTTTTCAACCATATTTATTATAGCAAGTATTTCTCACTCGTTTCAACCCTGTGGTTATCATATGTTGGGCAAGATCGGTAAACTCGGTAAAACTCAGTAAAGTATTTTCTGTTAGTAGGGACTGGTAATGAAACAATTTTCGGTGTACCATCCGAAAATCCAGGTGGACATTAAATCCAGAAGTAGTTGAATTTTGAACGCAAATAAGTTTACCAAAAATTTAACAGATCTTAGCCCAATCCGAGCATACACTCTCCATGAAAATATGAGCACGCTACGCTGAATGAGAACCTAAATCGTCAAGGGGGGGGGGGGGGGAGGAGGAGGTCTATAACAGGGGCCCGCCGTCGTAGCACAGAAGTTTCTGGAGGTTTACCCTGCATTTAGAAATACGATAGTTCAAATGGCGAAAGTCGGCCCCAGCCGCACAGGTGCGAGCGCAGTACTCCCCTTCAAAAGAATGCGCAAGCGCAGCTACTGTGGTGAGTACAGGCGGAAGGGGCGGGTCACAAAGAACAAACACACCCACACACGTTCACTGCTTCCGAATATTAGAAATACCTGGTGACGTCAAGATGTAATCTCAAATTGATTTTTTATTTTTCGGGGCAGCACAATAACTTCCCTCACCAGCAGGTTAAAACCAAAACAAGCCATTCATCGATTCAGTAATTGCAAGTGCAGTAATTAGAAACTTCCTGTTAGTGTACACACTTTTTTTTATCACATTATCGCTATTATCAACGCTCTAAAATTCCATACATCGAATAGGCTACGCAGCAGCTGGGTTCCAAGTGTTTATTGAAACTTGATATGTAAACTGTACGCATACCACCGGTTCATTCATCGTTTCATTCATGCGTAGTCCTCTGTTTAGTGTTTTTGTTGATTCTATCAACGAGCTACTCTGGTTCTTTCACAATTTGTCGAACCTTCCCACGAATTGTCACGTCACGATAAGAATCACTAACTTATTCGATTCATGGCAATATGCGATGAATCGAATGATACATTCTCATGAGGATTTTGCGGATATTGTCGATGTATTTTTCATGAACTTGGTGGAATGACAGTCCAAAACAATACGATATCGTCCGCGTCTCCACCCGACATACCTGCAGAACGCCTCATGATGAGCGGAACGCCTTCGACGCATTTCCCATTGCGCTGCTCCCGCAGCGTTTTTTAGGTATCCATCTCTCATCGCAAAATGGACAATTTTGTGTCAATTACCTGAATTACTTATCTCGAAAATATCCCATAATAATACCACAGCCTGTCAGCGGTCGGCCTTATCCGCCCTTTATGACACGACATTTCGAACCAATATGACACGTGACAACAGCGCGTAAAATTTTTATACTACGTATTTGGTAGCACCACCAGCGCTGCGTCGTTCTTCTTGATCCGCATCTTATTTAAATATTAATAATTAACTTTCGCACTGACAGGTATGGCCGGGTGGTTAGAGCGCTGGCCTTTGGCAGATGAGGTCCACGGATGGAGTCCTCGCTTGGGGACTCTCCGATTGGTATAGTAGAGTAGAATTGTCCAGCTCTCGAGTTCATAGGGATTCATAGTCGAACGGGAGTTCGTCAAAGAAACGCCTGTACAATTTGAGGTTCTCCGTGGTTTTCCTTCAATTGTAGATTGACCCAAGCAATGTCAAGTCTGGTAGGCATTGCATTCATTGGGTCAAACTAAGTGATTGCTGTACAATTTGGGAAGAACTCGGTTTCCATTAGCACCATGGGAGGGGCGCCACATATGCATAATCGCATCGAAGCGTAAATAGAAAAAAAAACTAACTTTCCTCTCTGTTTGTTACAAGAAATATGCAGGTTAAGTTTCAGTTTGTTACACGAAATACGTAAGTTAAGTCTCAGTTTGTAGAGTTTTTCAGTATATACTATCATCCCATTAAGGGAGATAGGGAGCAGGGGATGGGGAACAAAATGTAAAGACCTGAGAGGCAATACGTTTGGTGAACTAAAATGAAAATGACTAACTATTCTGGGATTATGTGAGCGTAGGATCGTCATTTCTGGGTACCCACATGGAAAAATATATATTTTGTGAAGATATAAGTAGATTTATATATACTATATAATGAATTGGCACATTTTTTATATTAAACATATATAAAATCGCATTTCTATATATCTCTTATATATTTTTTGCAGAATATAGGAATTTGGCCTATTTATATATTTTGTTTTATAGATTTTTCCGAGTGAGTAGGAGATGTCTCAATAAAGATATCAGGGATCCTAGTTGCACAGTTCACCATATGCTTCAACTTATCTTGGAAATAGAAAAAATGGCGGCGCTCATTGCGTGGCCAAAGAAGGGTCAATAGTTATTAAAATAAATCATCGCCCTTTTGATGCACACCCCCTTTGGATTTGACCGCTACAGATATAGGTTGATCCACGAAAAGAAAAATTATTGCTTTGCAAAGATTGCGGAAATAACTGCGGAAAATTCTTCAATCACCGCGCGCAAGTTACTCCAAAAGTTGCCATTGTTATTTTGAAAAACTGAATTTATGTTTTTCGTTTCATAAAATGAATTCATGGAATATCTTTTCGCGTAAAAACGTTTTCGAGATCTGGTGAATTACTGGATTAGGACGGGTCTACTCAAGACTTCAATTGCCCGCGGGTTTTCCCGGTGATTCGAATAACGTGACTCTAAACACGGACTATAATTCTTGAATGAGTTCCTCCAATGAGCGATCATTCACTACTAATTATTTTGGAGTAACTCCAAAGCGACAGTTTCCGCCCTACGAGACATCTCGATACTCCCACGGGGTCGACAGACTCTAAATTTAATTGAAAACATTGCAAAAGTCGATTAAAATCTTAGGAAGAAAATGACGCACGAAGGGTTAATAAAATGGCTAGTAGGTGAAAAAAAAATTCAAAAAATAGCGTTATTCATCAAACACTGTTTTCTATGGAAAATGGAAATTTAATTAAAATGTAAAATAAAAAAAAACTGGAAATGAAGAATTAAACAAGTATCAACAGCAGTGAAAACATCAAAGAATTAATAGATTTTGTAATTTTGATTGTAATCGATTGCGCATTTTTAATTATTTATCGCACTCAAAAAAAGATAATTACGACAAAAAAGTATCTTCAATTAAGATTGTGATGTTCGAATAAAATATTATTTTTTTGTAATCTGATCTTGAACTTAAAATGAAAATAAAAAGATTTTTTTTTATAAAATTTTTGTATGAAAATCACAAATTTTATCAATCTTAAGAAGCTACAGTGAAATTTCCGAATTATAAAGTGACATGATTATGATTATTAATTTCGATATGAAAAAATATATGTTTATAAATATATAATAAATTACATCTGCTATAAATTTTATTTCCGCGTTAGATGAATTTATGCAAATTTTGGAAAAGAATAGATGAACAAGAAGAGATAAAAATATGGGTTACAATCTATCCGACTACCCATGTAATGCGTTAGAGGAATTGCATTCCAGTTCGCAATTATGTTTCGGTTAAACTCAAAGTTTTCCCAAAAATTAACCCACAACGGAATTAAATTTAGTCACTTCACTATCGAAATTTTTATCAATTTGTTCTACCAAGTTCAATGATTGAAACAATCTTGCAAATACAATTCCCAAGTTTTCCCACCTTTCGACTGCAATCTGTTCTTTCGAGTTATCGAAATTTTCGAGCTATCCATAAAAACTGGAAAAGCCCTCGAACTTTCCCATCCCGAAAATCGGAGCAAGTTGGATCGATTTAGCATTCCCGACAGGTGGCACAAGAAAACCCATAAAAACATGCTAAAACAAAACAATAATCACATAATCACTCACCTAATCATAATATCGAACCTTTGAGCACTTGAATCCACTCGTAAATGGAAAAGTCACTCGCGAAATATTCCGCAAACCGATTAATTATCGATCGATTAGCCCGAAAATCTCGGAATTGTGCTACTGCCGATGCGGTGCTGTGTGGCAACGATAACTAAATAAACGATAACTAAATAACTGAGGAAGGGGTCACTTGGTGACGAGTACGACTGTCAATGTGGATGGAGTACCGCAAGCTCTTCTCCACCTCAGGGACGTCCATGAATCGAGCGCCCCTCCTCCACCAATTCACAGCTCAGTTTTTTTTTCTTCAATTCTATTTCGTTCATTGTGTATACTCAAATACACACTTCATGCCTTATTGGTGACGAGGAATGAGTTCCGTGATTTATGTGAAACTCACGTTCAATTTTGCCGTTTCCCGATTGAAACGATCATTAATTTGTCACCGGCTTATGAAAATTGATACTCTATCGCATCACCACATTTCAAGGCATTTGTAACAATTTTATACTATTTTCGACGGAGAACAGTCATACCTCCTTAATCATATATATAAATCGCGAAGAAAATCACTGAACATAAACTGTATATATTTACATGGGGACCAACTCCGGTCAAAGAATCCTTCCGTTAGCTCCAAGCCTCAATGCAATAAGAATATATATATTGGACCAATTCCGTACGAAGACGAAGATACTTCGATTCCGATGTTATGACGTCGCTAGTTCGTGAGAAACCCAGAATCAGGGCTTCCGCCGACTAGTGGATAGAGTTTTCGCCTAATGCGTCGCAGTTCTTGAATTCGCGTTCGGCCTTCGGGCAATATTCCGCATGATGAAATATTTTCTCATGGATTCCGACTGATAGCAGGAACAATCCGTATGTGCTATCGGTGGTGCCCACAAATTCTAGGACTCTCTAAACCTAGGGACCGCTAGGCCGGACGGGAACCCAACCCAACGCAGGGGTCCAACACCGGCGGCCGTCATCATAGCACAGGGGGTTCGGGAACTTTGCACATATTTAGAACATGTATAAAAACCGAGAAGTGAATGGGAATTGTTATTTAACTATATCAGGAACCGCATTTTTTTCTCATTTTTATCGACGATAATCTGCTAAAAAAATAAATAATTTAATTCAATAATAAAAAAGTACGGCCCTTTAGGCATAGCGTGACCTCTCATAAGTTAACAAGATATTTAGTGTTCATTAAAATCTAACAAAAGAATAATCTCAGGCGGAAATTACAGCTACATTGAGATTTTTTTTGTGGCTTCAATGGGTCACAATGATTTGTGGCCCCTAGTTGTGATATAGTCCATCGGAGCAAACTACTAAAAATATGAGGCAACTAGCAATTGTCCGTGAGTGCACCAATTTTATCATAAATATAAAGTTAGCAATGCTGGATTAAACTAATTTTTCGGAATAACTATGATTCTTCCAGATCTTGCACAATAAGTAAAAACCATTAGAGAGTGAAAATTGATGAATATGTTTCAAGAACTTATAAATCCTGTTTTCCAAAAAAGATGGAATTTTATAGTTTTGAAAATGAAAAAAAAATCATATTTTTGACGAATAAATCACGTTTGAAAGATAGCACATTTTCGAAAATGGCGGCAAAGTCAGGAATTGCAAGGATTTTCCACATTTTCCACCATTCTCAAAATAAAAAGACATGACTCCATCATCGATCCCACAGTGGCCACCACATCTAGGTAAGAATTCTTAAGTCCCAACCTCCGCAGAACGAGAATATATGCCGGTATATCTAACATCGACTATTCACATATTCTATTTAAATTTCAGGACGCATTATTGATATATATAATTTTCCGCGCGGGAATGTTTGGAAAATGGGTTGATTCTGGGACCAGGAGTGACCTAACTGCATGTCACCCATGAGAATTTAGACGCATATCAGATGTTGTATGATATGTCACTGTAGCTGTGTCACACTGTCCTAAAGATACCCCGCAAACGAAGGAAAAGAAGGCAAAGCCCGTTCACACCTTTCAAAGGGATTCCAACTTGGAGCTTGGATACCGTGCTACGAAAATATTTTTTTGCGCAGCTATAAAACATAACACAATTAGTTTATTATAGCTCCATAGACACATCTTTTAGAACTAAATGGAAAAAAAAATGCAACAATTTCCATAGTTATACCAAGTGCATTGGGCTTGCCCAGGTAGGAATTCCTAAGCCTAAACAGACCGGCCAATCTCCTCCGCGTCTCATGGGATAACCTAAATAAATTGTGAAAACTGGGCAATTGCAAAAGTTGCTCATATTTCCTTTCTGACTTGAATAATTTTAGTGTCCGAGTGTCCAGGAAAGCTCAGAACTTGTAGTACACATGCACTCCTTCACCGACCAAGCTTAAATAACCGTAAAAGAATGAAAGCCCACTTTAGTCATCGGCGGTCAGAGCAATCATCCTATTTGTTCAGTGCTCGTAATGTTATGAATGACGATAAGAAAAGATACCGGGGACCATCGGCGAATCACACAGCCTTTGCATATTCATATCACGAAGACGTAATTATCAAGTTTCGTTCAAGTGAACCATCAATTTCACCCTCATCCCGAAATTTATGAAACATAAATGGAGCACTTTATTTCAGAATTATTTACTCAAGTTTGTCTGACCAAAACAATTTACGTGATTATCTTCTTTTGTATTTACGGTCCGATCGCATTGAGGATATACCACGGCGCCTCCCGATGGAAGCAATGGCAACCGACTTTTTCCCAAACTCCACAAGGCCTCACGGACATTCTTTTCCTTGGTGTATCCAATATCTGAAGGACAACCATGGAAAACCTCAATTTGTACAGTCGTTTCTTTTCCGAAACTCCTATTCGGCGATGGAGCCGCATGAATTGACACCTGGACAATTCCACACTAATTTACTCCTTCTGATTTACTACATCGTTTACCCATCCATGCATCAACATCGTTTGCAAAGCCAAATACCCATGGCTCGAAAATTCTTCTGTGTACTTGATGGAATCCGGAGCAGAGACACGACTAACTGAATTTGCTACATGACAACTCGACCTCATCTTGCAAAACCAGTAAAAACCTCCCTGAAAACGCTTCAATTGGAAGTGCTATCCACTCAGCGTATTCACCTGGCATATCCCCTTCTGATTTTCACCTATTTCGTGAGATTTCACATGGTCTAGTTGACCAGCGGTTCGATTCTTGTGATCGAAGGAGCTAAAAAATGACATGTTGTTTTGCTGACACCAACTTCGTTTACTGAAAGAAAGATAGGAAAAAGTGGTCGCTCGTAATGGGCAATACTTTCAATCAAATGTTTTTTTTTCCTTATAGTTTTATTCCTTAATCATTTTTTTCTTATTTTTTGCCTTAGATCTATTATGGATATGTGGGGTTGTGGACCATACGCTACACCGCACTCGCATCCTAAGACACAGGAAACCACACAACACCTATGTCGGTATAGGCGGCTAATCTGTGAGCAACCTCTCGCTCATCAGGCATTCGGAAAACATTCTCGCCCTGTGGCGGATTTGAACTTAGGATCCCAAGCGCTAGCGCCAAGACTGCGCGCTTAGTCCACTCGGCTATTCTAATGTCGGTATTCCTTATAATTTGGATAAAGCTTTCATTTTGTAAAGGAAACAGCGGGAACTTATTTAAAGTGCTAATATTAACGGTCCGTTCAATTCATTCGTTGACAATAACCAAACTGTTCTATCAATGTATACCGATAGAAGCCTCCTCGTATGGGCATGCGATCCTTGGACCTTGTGTGGCGAAGAACAGTGATCCAACCATCCGGCCATTGCCTTCGATACTTGATTATCCTGATTTGTTTTTTGTTCTCCATTTAAAATTTTGCAAAAAATCACCGTTTATCAACATCATGCATAAAACATTTGGCATTCGTCGGTTTTTTTAGAATATTTTCTGTTCAAAAATTGAAAATAATTGAAAGAAAACCGGTTTTCCCCTTCAGTCGAGTTATTCAAGTGATACTGATTATACCTTTTTTTTAACTCTCCGTAGAAAATTCAAACACGTGGGAAATTGGTCTTATCATCGTCCTCACATGACGTGATGGAAATCATCAACACACATTTTATCTGATCAAATTGATTTCAATGGCAGACTGATAAATTCCGCATCGAATTTCACTGTCTAATAACGAAGGGAGAACTGCAGGTATTGCCCTCCATGCAACGGACTCATGCCGCGTGGTAGTCCCAGTAGTGACCCAGAGACAGCGCCCTGAGAAAAAAAACTACTAGCATTCAGCAATAGGATAGTTTTGCAATCAAATAATTTTTTCTGCCGGCAATCGAGCTCGATGTGTTTTTTTGCAAAAATCAGACTCTAATCCTCAACCTAACGAGAACCACAGTTGCTCGAATTCGGGACCTTACTAATAGAATTGAACTGTGGAAAATTATGTATAAAAGCTCATTGGATTGATCTTTCTCCTAAAAATCGGAGATCGCATTTGAAAAGGATGCAAACTCAATCCATAGCTTTAAATCAATATGATGTCTTGCCCACATATCAAGGAGCCATTCGGATGAAGTCGGTTTTTAGTTTCTCATTATCAACCTCAAGGAAAACGTGTGAAAACAGAAAAAGACAAATATCCATTGTATCGAAATCAAACTACAACCAAGATATCAAAATCAAGAAATTTTCACTGGAAGGAGCACTGGTGAAATAAAACTAATCTGGGAACAACAATCTGTAGCTATATTTTCAGATCGTTTCTGGTTGACAAATTGTAAGAAAAAGGTAACATAGGTGTAATCCAGGATTTCCTATTTTTTACTCTTTCCAAACATCCGATCCTTCCAATAATCGAACAACCCCTATTAGAATTTTGCCATTTAGATCCATGATGGGTATTATAATTAAATTAATCGAACGACAGACCGACGGGAGTGGCCGTGTAATTTTTTCTTATATCGAATCATACTGGAATAATCACAATCATATCAAATAATGAAAAATTAGGTTAAACTTTGTTCAAATTAGATATAAAGCCAACGGCTGGTGATCTAGAGCGTAGCACTTAAGATATTAATACTGTATATAGTATGTATATATGACAAATGTTAATAAACAATTTTCAAGTCAAATCAAGGAGTGGCCGTGGGCTTAGAGTGCTAGGCTAGCATGCGAAGTGTCCCGGGTTCAATCCTGGGTATCGGCGGCCAAAATTTGTAGCGCTCTAATCTCACAGTTTCAGCTGTCGAGCGGTAGTCTCGTAAAAGAGACGACAGTACCTGGACAGGTCTTTCCCTCGAGTGAGGTACTTCGTACCTCGGCGAATGCGGTACAGGGGGTTTAAAGGCGGAAAGGGGGCTGGGATGGGAACAAATCGTAAAGACCCGAGAGGGTATACGAGAAAGAGAAAAAATAATCAAATCAGAGGCAAATAGTGTCGTTAACAAGTAAGAATAAACTCGAGCCCGTATTCCCTTTTTCCCCGGAATAAAAAGATAATTCTCGTAAGATTTCAATCTGTTATATGTACAATCGTTTAAGAGCGTTTCAGTGATGGAAACCAAAAATAGTGAAACTGTAGAGATGAGAGTATAGATGTTGAGTCGTTGGAGCCGCCACGCGCTTATCCCCCCCCCCCCCGGGTAATGATGTATCTAAGTGCCTCTTACCATACATTAACATGTAACAAGGAAAGAAAATGTTTTTTGCCTCCGAGTAGCCTGAAACACCCGTTCAACCTATAAACACTACTTATGCTAAACCAAGAATTAATATTATTGAAGCAATTCGAATTGTTAAGTGCTTGAAGTTGACATACTTCAGCTAGAGAATTTCTTGCATGATTTGCAGGAAAATGGAGTGCACGGCAAGTTGATGATATCCGTTTGATTCAATAAAAAATGGTGAAACATTGATGTAACAAAGTGGCAATAAAATTTTACGGCCGGCTTCTTATCGCACAGTTCTTAACGCCGAGGAGCACCGCCGGTCAGCGGCATAATGATCCAATTATATCATTTACACGTTGACTCACAACCGCCAATTTGTTCATGTCCGGTACTCCACACCAACTTCTAATAAAACATCGGCATTACCCCGTGGTTAATTTAGCCATGGGATTTTCCTTTTTCATTCGGCAATATTGCCGGCAATCGTTTAACATTTTACTGAGCTTTTTTCAAATTCTTCAAGGGTGTTTGTTTGTCCAATTCCTTTTCTAGCTATTTCCTTGTTTTGTTATGACTTAGCTACAAATTTACTCAATTTTTAATAGCGATTTGCTCCTATATTTTGACAAATAAAAAGTGATTCATCCATTCATACAACTAAAAAAATATTAAATTGAAAGCATCCCTATATTAGAAAGGAGAGACCAAAGAAAATATCGGAATTATCGAAAGGCGTAAGATCGAAACCGATGCGCCACCCCTCAGCGCGGCGGGAGGAGGAAATGCGCGTGCGAAGCACGCGCAGCCGGACTCGCAATCCAAAAACCGAAATGTGAGAGATTATTTTTTTTTCTTTTACGTAAACTAAAATTTTATATCTGTCTGTGGGTACTCCTTCTTAATTGCAATATATATTTTTTCTTTAAAGATTTCCAGCCCTCATTTTCAAGTGCAACTGTTCAAGCGCTAGTTCTCTGCGTCAAAATTTAGTGAAAGATTTTTCACGAAATTTCTCATAGGAAAATCCCTCAAAGTAGTACCTCATAACATGCATTAATCTTGGCGGTGATTAACAATCGAAGTGCTGTGATATTGATGCACTCTCATGGCAATGGGATGATCCAACACAGTGGCCTACGTTACCGTCTGTGCTGATAAAAAAGTTTTATGCCAACCGAAATAAACACCAAAGATCCATGTATATGACCATGGAATTTTCCATGCACAGGACACAACTTTGATCGTAAATTATTGCAAAAGAGGATTGGACAACAGTATGTAACAATCATGCATAGGCTTCTGAAAAAATACGATAAGGATTGCATAGAATTTCTCGTTAAATATCATACAGGAAATTTCATGGTATTCCTATGAAAATGTTTTTTTTTTTATTGTTTGTTGTTATCGACGCATCAACTACAATGGTTCTTAGCGACGGTCTGGACTTATTATAGTCATTAGACGCTCACGACTTTATAAAGATGTTAAGGAGGATGGTATGGATATTCAATTATATTTGTATATATCTATAGATAGATATAGATATATCCTATATATATATATATAGTGGGACTGTATATATGTCGCATACAGTCCCACTTTACATCAAACCCAAAGTATAAATGCAATTGTATATATATATAAATGAAATTATTCTGGAAGAAGATTTAGGACTCGTTAAAATTGGATTAAGAAAAAAAAGTATCTTCATCGTTCTATTGATAAAAGTACTACGGACTGATAAACTAGCATTTTTCATTGTAATAAATTTTCCTACATTGATTCCGTAATTCACGATAGGAATTTCCGAGCGCCATTCTCTCAGCCTCCGGGTTGCACACAGACCGCTACGACTCCAAATACACACACACACACAGGCGCACAAGAGTATAAATCGAGAGAGAAGGCTTTTCTACTTCATTCATCGGTACATTCAGTCGGCCTTTGAAGGTTGCTTGTGGAATAAAAAAATTGTAATGATGAAAATAGTTGCAGACACTTGTGTAAGTGTCTCCCGTGTGCACTGGGGCGAGTATGTTAGCTCTATTGGGGAATTTAAATCCTTGTTCGGGGCTGAAAAAAAATTAATAACGACTACTTGATTCTCGAATAGAAAAAATATCTCAGAATATTGCAAAGGCAGAGTTTACATTCGTGGGCCAGATGAGTGTCCCCCCGAAAATTGGGGACACGGAAAAACTTCTCGACTGTCCTCACAATTGTTTTTTTTTTCAAAAATTTTCTTGAATAGTTAAATATCTTGTTAACAAATGGTTTTGAGCAAAAACTTTATTCAACTTTTTTCCTGCAGAGAATCTCTTTTTGATAGTATAAACCTAGAATGAGAAATTGATTTAGGGTATTAGAAACTCAATTAAAAATTAATATGGGAATAGGTAACCCAAAGAGAAGTAGAAAGCAAAAAAATCCTGGATTAGGATTTGGTGAGCGTTGGCAAAAAAAAAATACATCAAGGAGCTTTGCTTTTCAATTGCAATCTATACCTACAATTGATATCAACCGCAAGTAATGGCCATGATAGTTGTGGAAAATTCCGGATTAAACAGAATTGGATGAGAATCCTGGAAGATCCCTCGAAACCATAAAGACTGCTAAGATTCTAGTGTCAGTGACCGCTCGCCGGTAGAGCGTTTGGACCGGGTATTCTCTCATGCCCTCAGATCCGCGAATCGCAGGTGACTTTCACTCCAGCCGGACGAAGACAGCGTCTCGTGCCGATCCAATGATTCATTCAGTTCAGCCTGGAAACACGGGGAAAAGTACGCGAATCGCTGCTGTTATTCTCATGAGAATTCCCGTGGCTCAACCGTTCGCCGCTTATTTTCCCACAAGATGAATGGGAAAAAAAAAGTAGTGGGAGCCCATTGGTCCAGATGAAGCAATTCCGCTTGAGATTAATTTTGGCTTCAGTTTTTTTTTGTCTTAGTATAGTTCAATTCAATTCAATTTATTCCGCTTAATTTCCAGATATATTTCGACACGCTGTGCGCAAGGCAACGTTTCCCGCACGCTGCGCATGCGTGAAACCCTGCCTCCGCACATTGTCGCAAAAAATATTGTTCGACACACGGGCAGAAGTAACTTTTCTGTCTCCTGTATTGCAAAACTCACTTTCGGCTCGTCTTGCAACCTCACAGTCGCCGGCAAAGTTGTTTCCGCCCTTGTGTCAAAATGTACTATTTTGATACGTAAATACTCAAAATTCATCGACGAAGAGGTGGAAAATTGAATAAGGAAATCCCGGCCCGTGGGTCGCACAGAAAGATTTCCAATTGTATAATTTTCCCTCGACACGATTTGATTAAATAATGGGGATCTAGAAAGAATGTCATCATATAACATATGCTCCGTGCCCTGAGAAATCATTCAGGTACTATAAATCATACAATTATCGGTTCCCGAATAAATTGGGGTTGATATAATGAAAAATGGAATTTCCTTGTCCGAGACTAAAACTATAACTTCTCCTTCGGGAACTGAAATATCTGCAAAATTGAAAAAGAAACTCCGATAAAAATTGTAGAACAAATACTCTTTCGTGGATTGCATACATCGGTTATTAAACCCTTTCATTTTATTCTACTTTTAATTTATTTATAGAATAAGCCCGATGGTGGGGGTGAAAGTCAGGCTTGAATGAAACGTAGCTATGGGCCATGTTGCAGCGTCCCTCAGTTGAAAAAAAAAAACAAAACCCACCGAGAATTCCGCATCCACACATGCATCAATATGCACCCATGCACACACATTCATCCACGAGAAAAATCATAAAAAATCTTGGTCCATTGGGTGGGGATAAAACCTGAATGGTCGACAGAATGAAGTCCACAAGCGCCAAGTGGGGGCGGCGCGGTGGTGGGGCAACCGGTGGGAACCATCGTCATAAAGCGCCTGTGGGCCGCGGGGTGGGGGGTTTAGCGTTCAGAAATGGCCGCGCGAAAGTAGCGAGCGGCAAGTCGTGCCGTTTTAACAGCCCGCATTTGTCCAATATTTTAGACTTTTATAATTATTATTTATTTATTTAGTGAATTGTTTATTGTACTGTGATGGGAATTATCGGGGGCCTGTTGTATGCGCATGCCGTCTGCGCAGCGCGCTAATTGATGGCCAGTTTAAATCGATTTGACAGATTTTGATGTGAGAGATAGAGAAAGCGGAAATTGCGGATTAAGGGTGATTGAAAAATTGACAAATTTTTTTATTGCGCTTCTGTTTTTATAAATTTCTTCGGAGATTAATACGTGAAACTGGACATGGCCGGCGATAGCAATAAGAACAATGACATTGGAGGGGGGGATGAGCACTGTGCGTCGGCGAGGGGAGAACGACATTCCAGAGTGGGCGGCATTGTGGAATGCGATCCACACGGTAACAGGAATTCACTCCATGGAGAACAGACAACTGAGATAACTGACGGTGTCTGCCGATATGCTAGCCATGGGGATGCTGGGGCCATGTCTTTCATCGAAATTTGTCAGGTAAGTTGGTATACACAATTTTGGAGTCAATTGATTAATCAGAATTAGTGCACTCTGGCCATTATTACCGAATAATTGCCGATCAAAAGGCAACGTCTCAAGCGCTATATCTATAGCGAATTGGTGAACTAGGATGAGTGGAACTCGAGTTCTAGTTTAATTTTCATTAAAGCAGATTTGATGATCGATCCAATTTTGATGCAGTGGTTGGATCAAGATTTGATCAGACACGGAGTGCGATTTTTGGTGAAAATTTGATCCTGAATGGATTAAAAATTACTGAAAAAAATGACTACTAAAAATCAAAGAAGCACAAGGCTGGATCATAAACGAGCTAGTAGAAATATTTCTCACCAAAGAAAGGAAAATTAGTTTCACGATAGCGCGGAGACAGGACATTATTTTTTGTACTGTACTAAATCTACGTGTAAAAATCCAAAAATGCGTTAACCATATCTGAGTCTCAGTTACCGCAATAGTTGAAAACTCTGCGTTCAAATTCATCTATTTTGTATCAAAATATATTCTCATTAATGAGTCTTTGGTTGTCAAATTGAGCGTAATTCATTCAAGCAAAATTTCACCCTTTTTTGGTCATTTTCGGCCTATGCCAAATTCGAGAGGTTGTGCCGCAGTACTTCAAAGGTAGACCTGAGATTAGCAACCTCAGGGCACAGGCCAATTCTCAATTTCGCCACATGCTGCGACTGTACCGATCAGCTTGGTAATGCTGATAATATAAACTTTAAGAATATAATCACATAAACCCACATGGAATTTCTTTTTAAACTTCTTCGATTGACAAAAACTATTGTCATAGTAATCAAAAACATGTATTTTGTTTTTTTTATAAAAATACTCCAGTAATACCGACAAATATACCACACTTTTTTTCAATCGATCTTATTTTTTACTCATAAAATACCATGAGAAAATACATTTTTCTGCATCATTTCAAAGCGAAACTAGTTCACGGCCAGAGTCACTGATCTGCACCAATAACTATAACTTCAATAACAAATAGTTAGAAGTGGATATTCCCTGTAAATGTTTTTCCTGTAATTTTCGTAAACCATGTGGTTAGCATGACTCAACCAAATGATTGACAACCAATAACTAAAAATTAAACACTTGTCGTTTCAGACCCGAATGCAGAATTTGTTTCCGCACCTATCGCCACCAACACGCTATGCAAGTTGCGATGACTCGGTGGAGCTGACAGCTGAGTGTCTTGCTAAGGATGTTATAAGATATCTTTTAAAGGAGGACATGTATTTGATATCACGGGACCCAGTATCCCGTAGTATGCGTCACAATGTCTATCAGATGCTCAATAAGCACAGCATTCTCTTCACAAGTATGGTCAATCGTCTTAATGTTGTACCTGATACCGCTTACGAGGCTTTCACTGGCGTTGCCGATGAGCTTTTTCTCCATGGTGGAATCACGTGGGCAAGAATAGTCTGTCTTTATGCATTCATGGGCCGGCTTGCATTATGGGCGAAGGATGGACGAATGCATGAGTTGCGGAAAAAACTTCCTCTATATGTGTCGAGGTACATTGGCGAGGAAATTGCACATTTTATCAAAGGATACGGTGGCTGGGTGAGTTGGAAAATTATTACGAAATTGGTGAACAATGATGGGAAATTCTCCAGTTCACACAAATAGACACTAACCCTTCACTGAAAGGTTTACATCGAGTCAAGTCCCCCATATTTACCTATCGCATTTTACTACAGGAGCAACTGTGCATAGAATATCCTATCGCCGAAGAGGTCAGCGGTGCTATTTGGCGGAGTCTTCTGATGACTGGTGCAACATTGAGCCTCGTCGCCACAATTCTAGCTGTGACCTCCTGAACATAAATATTTGTGTAAGAAAAATTCACTACAATTGCATTAAAACATTCGAAAAAGACAAAATCACGTACTTATATATCCTGTGATCGTGTTTTTCGTTTCAATTTTAATTATGTACAAATTAGCGAGCCTACAGTTGGTAAAAATTACAACCAAGAGAACATGACAATATTTTTTTATTAGCTTTTTTTTTAGTTAAACAAATTGTTTCAAGTAAGTAAAGCATAACAATTAAATTGAAAAGTACCACAGGATTATTTTGAACAATCTTGAATTTAGGTAGCATCTCAAACTGTATTTATTTTGTAATTTATTTTAGGTAGAAATATGTGAATTAATTGATTTTTAAATTATCAGTCGAGGGAGAAGTTTCACCGGCAATTAGATGACAGAATATATATATTTATATATATATATAAATGTTTGCAATCATTTTTTTACATAAAACACAATCTGTGTAATACGTGTGTGATGAAAATAAATTTAGGGAAAGAGAGTATTTGTGATATTCGATTTATTTTGAAAACAATTCCTGTATAAAGAAAATGTTCCCATTCATTCATTACCAACTTTCATGTTTTTTTTTTCTTTTAAATTCACTTATGCTCTATGTTAAGTATGTACAACATTTGGCTAATTTATCATGCGGCATTTCTGTTACACTCATTCGCCTAATGAAATTCAATTCATGCAATCAATTAGTCAATAAAATAGGGGGGAGGAGAGGGGTGTTTAAACGCTCAATAAAGTCGGGATTATTTTATTGTTCTTTAATTCTCCTTAAGATTGAAATGTTTCTTTTATGAATACGTGGGATTGTGTTCACTCTAACATTTATACAAACTATTAAACAAGGAAAGAACATTTATCAGTTATTTCTAAGTTAAAGAAAAAAAAGCAAACAAACATATTCTCATCATTTGCCATTGTTTTTACGTTATCATCTTATCTTGAAGATCCAGTAGAGCATTTTTTCAGTTTTTTTCAGCGACTATTTTTTTTTTAAACTCATATATTTTTTTTTTTTTGATTAACTAAAAAGTGAAATGATTTATATACACCATGAAAATTATCCGCTGTGGGTTAAAATGTTTGTTACAACTATTGGCGTAATATTTACTCATCCACATACTTCAATATTAAATAATCGCAATATATATATATCTATATATTTCCACTGTACAAACGGAATTGCCTTTCCGTTTTCCTCAGAATCATTATCATTAAATCGACGGGATGAAAACTATTGCGTAAATGAAATCGACGATAATTTTGAGCAAATATTATTGCAGTTATTCCTGTCGTTTTTTTTCTGGGAAGAGAAAATTGTAATTCACTGGCTTATTGAACACGTTTTTTTTAAATAAAATCTTGATTGATGCTTTCCACTAATTTCGGTTATTCTACGCGAATGCTCGGTCACTGTTAATTACAATTAGTCGTTTTTTTGTGTGACTCAAACCCTGAACACTGAGAAAAAATTGGGTTTACAAGTGAATGTTATTGAGATGAAAGTTTGGATATGAGACATCTCTATGGAGTCGTACACTAGGATATATGCAAAAATCAGGTTCTTGGCGAGCTCACTCCCTTCCTTATAATTGATCATGTTTTGATTTTTTTTATTCTGTATTTTTTTTGCCATGGTCTCCAGAAATATTATAGAAATATCTGGCGATTTCTGGACGAGTTCGCAATTCAATTAAATGAGATGGAGATAGTAAATAGAAACAAATGACAAAAAATATACAAATAGGTAGAAAAAAAGGTCTAGAAAATCATATTAACGTCTAGATAATTCCTGAAAAAAATACAAAAAATTTGCAATACTTGCAAAATTCCGGAGAAATTAAGACAACACTATAATCAAATCCAGAAAAATGTATAAACCCTCGAAACTTTGGAACTATTTCACAACGTAATGAGAGACTATCACCATCACTAGAAACTGATATAAATATAAAAACAGTTCTCAACAATTTTTTCGCAAATTATATAAACCACTTGAAAATGATAAAAAATTCTATGAAACTCTTGAAAACTCTGTAAATAGCTCTAAAATTCTGTAACCACACTAAAACCTCCAGAAAATCGCCAAAAACATTTTAAAAAAAATTAATGAAAAAGAAAAAAAAAAGTGAACCCTAAATGTTCACAAAATTTCATGAAAACTCCGAGATCGTAAAATGTGTATGCATACGATGCTAACAATTTCAATACAAGTCTAACTATTGGTATAAATTCTACAAACGAATTACATTGTAAAGAGCCAAAAAAAATCTCAATAATTGCATTTATTCTAGTATACCCATTCCCCGGATTAATCAATTTGCGTATACAGCAAAGATTGAAACATCATTTTTTTCCGTTCAACAATTAAAAAAAAAAACAAACAACATCATTTGCCCTAAAATATTTTTTCCCCAGTGAAGTTTATCCTGCAACAATAACTTGGTCCTTGAAAGGCAAAATCAACGAGAAATATTGTTTTTCAATCATTTATTAACTCTTGAAAATATCATGGCAGTCGTAGCCTGGACGTGTCCTTTTATCGAGAGCAGAGGCAACTTATTTAACTACCATGGAGAAAAAAAAGAAGCAATCAACTATATTGTTAACTCAAAGTTGCAGTCGCTAGAGATCCATACAATTTATATCACCCATCATCCCCTCCATTCCCTCAATATTTACTCACTTCTTATTACCGTCTAACAAATTGTTTTTTTTTCAAGATCAAAACAAGGTTCAATTATGCCTAAACAGTTCCATCCTCCAATTACTTTATTGCTTTTCTATTTCTTGCTGGGGGGGGGGGGGGGGCGGGAAAACTCAAGTTCCATTGACAAACATCTATTGAACATTGGTTTCTCCTCCACATTCACATAAAAAAAATGTTATTCAGTTTATGATAAGTTGTGTCACGTTCCTTCACATTTACACCGGCTTTTACTCTGTATTATTCTTTTATTATTTTTGTTGATTTTTAAGTATCTCGAACCGCCATCGTGCAATGAACACTAGTACATTTATAGACTCGAGAAAAATAAAAAAAAAATAACAGAAAGAATATTTATTGAATCTCGGAATTGCTCAATTTTACCGATCATAATTCGAGGATTTTGGATTGTTGATAAAAGGATGTTCTTCAACTTCTGCATCTTATCAGAAATTTTTTATATATACTTTTTGTTTTAATTTTTTTCTCATTTCTTCTTTTTTTTTTTTAACGAGTTATCACAGTTGAGGCGGTCACGGCTAGAGAGTGGGGAGTGCCTTGCACCCCACGTGGGGGGAAATTCCGCTGGCGTTTGGCTACTTTTACTCGGTGTATTCCCACCAGTCCTGCTCGTAGCCCTCGTGAACGTGCTCGAGCAATACCTTCCTTCGACCGTCGCAATATCTTCAATGAAAGAATAAGAAAAATTGAAACATTAGTCCTGCAGATTAGGGTCTTGTGCAGTAAACTGATATTGAGGGTCCATCAGCTTTGAGGCATGTTGTTAGATTCTTAAAGTGCCTTTTCCAGAAATATTTATGGATCATGATGCCTCAGGAAGGCAGGAACAATTTATCCAACATTTTCGTAATGTCAACCAAAAGAACCACCATTAACACTTATCTTTGAACTACATTATCTCAGCGAATTGCAACCTGATAATTCACATCTCTGGAAAAGCTAAAGGGAAAGTGATGTCTAGAAAACTCCAGAAAATTTTTATCAAATTTCCATATCATTTGAAAATGTCCAGATAAGTTTTTCAAGATTTAGGAAATTTTAGATAATCTTAGGGAATCAATTTTATGGCAATTGATAAAAATGGTATATGCATGTCTGTGATTATCTCACAAGGTGTCCAGACATGACACGTAAGGTTAAAGAAAAGCGTTTCAAAACTAGCTGAAAGAAGGTAAACGCGAAAAAATGTGATTGCAAAACTTCTCACGTATTACTCGATGACCTCAAACTGCAAAAGTTCAACTCTAATAATTATTTTAAATACCTGTATTTGTCCTGAACTTTTTGCTTGATATCCGCAAGGTTTTCAGATGTGATATTTCTCTCGAGATATTCGGACAACAGCTCAGTCGCACTTTCCAGATCCTTCTGGTTGTCCTCGAAAATCACAGATTGATTAGTTTTCCTGAGATAATATGCAAAACCGTATGTGTAGGTGAGAGTTTGTCTGCAGAGACAAAGAATGTCAACGGCTTTCTTCAGGAACTGAACCTGTTACATTTTCGAAGATTAAAAATTTAATCAATAAAGAGACAATAATCATTTTTGACAAGAATATCTGCGCAATTACCTCAATCCAAGACATATTGTGCTGCTGCATTTCCTCCATTTTTTCTTTAACACTGGCATACAGTTTACTCTCAAATTTCAATGACTGCAGATGATTCATGTATCTATTGCAATAGAACAAATATCTCTGAAGTGCCGATCTAGACTTTTGTTGTGTATCCCTTGCCGCCTTGGCCTCATCCTCATCATAACGATTGCAATTGTACCAGCTAGATCCATGTGGCTCCCAAGGGCCCAGGCATACCCAGCAAAATTCTGTCTTACAATTTTGATTTTTGCATACCATGTGATTACATCCACCATCCTTCTCAATGGTGACATTGCACTTTGGGCATTCTTTAGTATTAGCCGCAATCCAATTAGACGTTTCCGAATCGTCGTCACACTTTTTTATCCACTTACGTAGCAAATAACATTTCAATGGATCATGCCAATTTTCACCACAATGAAAGCAAAATGTGTGATTACATTTGCATGTGACTGGCTTTGGCTCTACGTATTGAACTTTTATAGCGCTGTTGCAGTCGGGCGATGGACACCATCTCAATAACCTGTTGCACTGTAAATAAATTTTACAGTCATCGCTTTTGTCAATTAAAATAGTCTGGACTTGTGAAACTAAGAAAATGAAAGTAAGCGTCAAATTTTTGTACCTCAACAAAACTGTTGGTGATGAGATGCTGATACTTAAGCTTGACTTTGGAGTCCTTAACCAAACGCATGACACTTGCATCATCAACAAGAATGTCACAAGCATGTGCTGCACAAGCTATTGTCTGGCCAACGCCCTCCTCCATTATTTTTGTTGTCAAGTATTCACCCCAGCAGCCAGCGCAAAAACGATGACCGCACTCCAGGCCGGTCATCATCTAAACATTAATCGCACATTAAAATTTATTCAATGCCCTGGCATCTGATAACGGTCGGATACATACGGAAATGGGTAACGTCGTAAAACAGATGCCGCACTCTTCCGTCCCATTTGTCGACGTTTTCCTTGACTGTAAGAAATAAAAAAATCTGAAGACATTGGAATTATTTCATTGACAAAATATGTTCAATTCGATGTGTGCAATTTGAGTCGAACATATTCTCTGGATCTAACTGAAGAAAATCGGCAGAAACGGAACAAATGTATTCTCTTAATGTACATCGAAATTCTAATTGTTATGCATACAATATTTAATCCATTTGAAAACAGTATTGAACATACATAATCGACCAAAGCAAAACGAAAATTAAGTTCGCATTTATAGCTTACAGGTGGCGCTAGATGAGGCTATATTTTTCCTGAAATTCCTATCATCAATCAGTTGGTAATGTTGGAAAAATGCTAAATTTTCCGATGTCCGATGTCACCTACGTACAATTAGCAACTTGAAAATTCATTTCCATTATTGATTGGGTCCATTACGTATCTTCATCTTTTCCACATCGTTTCTAAATAGATTGGACGGTATATACAAAAAATGTGTAGATATCGAGTCCATTTTTTAGCACCCTCAACCTCGCTTGAATACCCGGAAGTACTCGCCGATGTAATGAAAAAATATACGAAATATTGTACTTCGAATAAACGGCATATAAAAAAACCACCAGGATGAAAAGCGTTGCCACGGAGGTCCAATTTCCATGAAATGAGCTAATGTTGTGAGTGGCTCGGTTTAACACTAATGAACTAAGGCATTTCCTAATTTCAGGCAAGATTGACGTCGTTGGGTAATATATAATATGGTATACCTATCATTCTCGTACAGAACTCAAAGGAAAGAAAAATCAGGGGTTTTTAGCTTTTATAGAGGCCGAAAGTAATCTTTAGGAAAATGGTTTATCAAGTTCCAAAACCGTTGCTAAGCTCATGCAATAAATGCACACCATTTTGGAGACGAAAGATAACTCCTGAAGTTTGACAATCCAGATCCTGGGAATGCAACTCCGAAATGGTGCGCTAGGATAAATTTCTCTTTCCAACGTTCATTCATTGCTCAACATTTCTTCAGATTATGAATTGCAATCGCAAATACTGTGACGATGTCCCTCACAAGCCTCCTAACATATTCCCGTCCATGGCAACCAGACTCCACAATCACTCACGAGGAGCAGCAGTTCCCCAACGTCCCGTACCCCTTTGGCTGACCCACCGCCCCAGATGGTCACGGGCCCTCTATACTTAAGCCGGTCTTGACAGGATCGTACTATATGATCACCGATTCACTGGCCAGCGACGGATACGTCGAAACGTCGAAACGAGAAATTGCGTGACCAACCGTCCCCGGGGGGCCTACCAATGTAAAGCGCACCTAGAGCTCCTAATTAACGGTACGAGTGTTATATCAAGATTATTCAAATCAATCTGCACAAAAGCGCTTCAGCAGCTGCCGCGCTGAAACCGAAGGTTATACAAGGGGAACTTTGATATCGCCCTGATTCAACAACCCCGGACTCTCGAGGGCAGAATCAGGGGGCCCAATGGCGAAACCAGGGTATGGTATTGTACGACACAAGGTGTGCCAGACCTAGGGCTGGCATCGTGGGCAGAGATGCCGTTGCGCTACCGTTATGGGAACATGTAAATGCTGACCAGATGGTGGGGAAGATTCATGTGGAAGACGGGGGAATCAGGAGGACAATTGTAGTGGCGTCGGTATATACATGCTCTTCGATGTTCTCGATCCACCGCCTTTTGAGAGCTTTGACCGCTTGGTCAGAGAAGGTGAAGAGAGAAGATGGGGGCTAATTGTTGGTTGTGACGCCAATGCACACCATACGGCGTGGGCTAGCACGGACATCAATCTAAGAGGCCAATTACTTCTGGAACATTTGATGGGAACGACTCTGGACATCAAAAACAGAGGTAAGCCCTGACCTTTGTTAATGTAATTAGAGGTGATGTAATTGATTTGACCTTGAGTAGTAGAGACTTGAGCGCGAATATTATATGTTGGCATGTGTCTGATGATCCCTTTCTTTCGGATCATAGATATATCATTTTTAGTATTGAGGGACGGGTGACGGGGAGGGGACCCCAGGAATTCAGGAATCCCAGGTCGACGAACTGGGATTCATATTTGGAGGACTTGAGTCTCCCTCTCGTTGACTTCCCAAGGCGGTACAATTATCTCTCGGAAATCGAGCTGGCCGTTGGAATACTGACGAGCTCGATGGCCGAGGCCTTCTATAGGAATTTCCCAGCCAAAAGGCAAGGGAATAAAGACGTTTCATGGTAGAGCGAGGCGCTAACTACGTTACATCAACATGCTAGACGGACGCAAAATAGAACGCGAAATAGAAAGACGCGCAGAGATTCTGAGTTAGCAAAACAGGCTCAAACACGGTATCGAGCCGCGGTCAGGGGAGCTCAGAACAAGGCATGGTTAAAATTTCTGGGAGAGTTATCTACTACGCCAGAAACGGCACGACTCTGCAAAACTCCTCTCTAGGGATGGTCCGACCTGCACTGGCCTCTTCACCCGCTCATAGAAGGAGCTATTGAAGTTGATGGACAAGCACTTTACGGGCAGCATCCGTCATGAGGAAGGTGATCATGGTCATTGCGTTCTGTCCCTCCCTACAGGGAAGAAACCAAACTGAGCCACCGCCTCTAGGACTGTGCCACCGGCAAGGACTAAGTCGGATCAGAGGCTTTCAGCCCTTTAACAGTCCAGGGCTAGATGAAGTGAATCTAAAGTGAGGAATTCTTACTTAAAACCCAGAATTCTCCAAACTCAGAATTCCCACATACTCAACCTCGCCAGGCCCCTGACCAGCGCCTACATACACCCTTAGAATCCACTGATAGCAAACCTTATCATCCCCTGAGTTAGTAAAAAAAAGGGCCTACGAACTATATAGACTGTAACAAATATATAATACAAGTTATTTAGTTTAAAATGCCAAGAGCCTCTAGTCCCATTGATCCTACAACATAAGAACTTTTTCCACTCTTTTTCATGATACCTTTTCACGGATCTGTAAGTGATCTTGACGTGGTACATTCTATTTATCTTCATTAAAATGTAGAAAGACGATAACGTCACAGTACTGTGTGCCAAAGACACGATATGAACGTATAGAATGACTCCGTCGTTTATCTGCACTTGTTTCGTTGCAATTGATACTAGGAATATTCGTTTTATCAAATTCCCCCAACACTTTTCCCCCATCATCATCAAAGTTTCGGGAAAATGAGCGAGAACATTGAAAATTTTGTGTAATGAATAATTGAGCGATGAAAATGGGAATATAGAGGAATCACTTGTATATAATCCTTCCAACATGAAGATTCAAAAATAATCCCAGTTCATTTTCAACGTGCCAGAGGCCATATGAGGTAAAGACATGTTTTTCAGCCTATTGTCTAATTATTTGATATCCATACATGCTTATGAAATTCTACAACAAACTACATTATTTATTCGTAACATTGATTTACCAGTGAACTCTGGGCAGACCGTGACCTACTGATAACTGGCCCCTTACAGAACGGATTGACGACCCGCGCCTCAGCAAAAAGTTTGTCTTGATCTCCATCGTAGAACCGCTCCATGAGTTTTTCCTTATCCCATCTGAAGTGATTCAGTAATATCCTAGTGGTTGTCGCTGGAATCTGCAACAGAAAATCTCAATCATTTCAAGAATTCCAGCGCATTTAAAAAAATGCTTAATGGAGGAAGTGTTAAATGGCAAAATTATATTTAGTAGGTACGAACCTTGGCGGTCACATTTCAGAGTAGGAGTAAAAAATATGAATTTGGATATAGTGCAATGTTTTGACCTGCAAATGTTAATGACTTTCCCGAAACAAATCACATTGTTTCCCTAAAGAAGTCAGGTTCGATTACCTTTGAACGTCATATAATGCGAAATTTTACTTGTCAGAATATTATGGATTGACATCTCAGAGTAAATTTTCAGAAAAAAAATTCTCCGCGTTCAAAATTACAGCTCGCACCGCCCCCCCCCCTCCTTCGCCATCCAAATACAGTTTGATGGGAATGATGAGCAAGTTGAGGAGGAACATGAAAAATCGTATCTGATTGTAGGGCTTCATTATCCTGATCCACTTATCCATTAATAGAATCGGAATAAACCATCTCAAGAAGTAGTAGCGAAACCTTCTATTTTCTGTTCAGAAATCTAGAAAACAAAGTGTCAGCCTTCTCCTCAATTAGGTACAACGAAATCGACTTTCTTTACTGTCGGTGACTAGCGTTTTAAGTAAACTAAAATGATGACCAACACATTCCGAGACTGCGTGCGTGTATATGTACTTTTATGTGGGTATATAAATTATAACTCTTATCGTCGTTATCGTCTTTAAGGACCGTAGTGCATATGTGGACAACAATTGGAGAATTGACAGCGTTCTATATGTGCGCTCTCACCACAACCCAGGTACTTCAAATACAAGGCATTTTTTCTTCACTTTTATTTCAAAACTCAACTTATGGTAAAGTAATGATAAGGACCCGCCTTCGGCCAATATAGATGCATATGTGGTTTAAATGCATATAAACATGAAAAGGAAGAATATTCAGTTTTGCCATTACATGCTACATTTCGTGTCTTACTTATTTCGAGGATTTATGCAGGTATTTCGGCCAAAATCGAATTCTTAACGTCGGCTGAGTACAGCAATAACAGGGTCATGAAATAATATTAATTTCGGGAAATGCAAAAAAAAAAAAATAGAAATTAGTTTATAAAGAAACAAAAATTACACAGCCCATGGTTCGTTTTGGATCAATTTTCGTGACGGAACTTCGTTTTCGAAAAACATTTCCGCGAAAGTTTGCCAAATATTTCGTGAATATTCGGAGCAGGTACCTCTCAACATTTTGGAAAAATTAATCTTTCCTCATTACAGATTTATTTCCATTTTGTAAATAGTTTTTATTGCAAAGAAACTTACAAATGAATATTGTCCGTAGTACTTAAATTCAAATGATATTACGCATTTGAATCGTGTCAGTCAAAAAAAAAAGGAAAAACTGCAAATCACGTAATTCTCTTCACACGAGAACATGCTCTGCAGGCAGGAAATTGTTTTTCGCCGTGTATGTATTTGCGGGAAACACAGTGATCATCATTTATGTAGTGAAAGAAAAGTTTCCGAAGTGATGGTTTTTTTTCCAAAAAAAATGAAAACAAAATTTTCATATATTAGAATATAGAATATAGATATTCACACTTTGAAACAAATCTCTACAAATTTTATGTATTTCCAATAAAAAAGGCAGCTTTTTTTTTCTATGAATTGTTGTTTTCTTGCCTAAAATGGGTTTATAAATTTAATTATTAAAAAAAGTCTAGCTCACGACCATTTACAATTTACTTAGTTGTTCTCTCTGCAATAAAGGCATGTACCAAAAAAAAAACTATAAGGGTTCTTCTCTTGTTTTTGTAGAAAACGAACTGGTTTTATTATTATTATTAAATAGATGTTCTTTTTTCCTAGTCGGAAGTGTTAGTTTATAGTTAAAAAAGCAAGAAAAATTCCAGATGACCCTCTAGATAAGCAAAATCAAGGAATCTATACTGGAAACATCACAGGCAATCGAAAGACTAATCTAGAAACAACAACCTGTAAAACAGGAGCGAACTGAAAATATAACTACAAATAAAAAGGTAAGAAAAGTGTGATCAGAGATTTTCTATTTCAACTCATTTTGAAACTTCCGATCCTTCCAATAATCGACCAACCCCTAGTAGAATTGAGGGATTAGATTCATGACAGTTATCATCATAATTACATTGATCAAAGGACACACAGCTCGTATCCTTAACAAATAAAAATGAACTCGACTGCGTAATCTCTCATTCCGTAGAATAAAAAGGTGAGTCTCATAAGATTCCGATCTGTTGTGTACAATCATTTAAGAACGTTTTACCGATGGAAATCAGTAAGATGACCTTGAACTATTTGTGACACAAGATACAAAAATTTGGGCATAACATAAATTAAGATAAGTCCAATTGTACGTACTATTTCTAATGCATATCTTGGATTTGGCCAGGAATATCGAATAAATTGTAATGCCAGGTCCTCTAGATTTCCAAATATGCATAAAAAGCTGCGGCAGCAGATAAGTTCACTTATCCCGTCCACTTGTACCGATACATAGATGAGGCATATAATAAAAATTACGAAATATCTACCTCAACAACAGTGTTGACTTCCTTGATGCAGTCCACCATGTGTTGAACAATTTCCTCAGTCGTGAGAACCTCGTAGGGATACTCATCTGCGTCGTTGGTGCGTTCTCGGGGATTCCCCGGCTCGCACTCCATGGCGAAATCTACGTCGTCGCCACTGGACTCGTTACCCGAGTCCACTTCATCGTACAATGTTTCCTCATCAGAGTCCATCGTGTCTTATATTGAGATCAAAAGCTGAAAGAAGACAAAACTACATTGAAACAATTATTTTCGGACATATTAAATCAATTGAGCAAATTGAGATGGGTTTCTTCTTTTGGTCATTTGACCTTTTCATTTTTCGGTCCTTCTAACTAATTATTGTTTTATCATTTTTTAAATTTATTATTATGACTTATTTTCGCTTTCCAGTAATCCAACAAAACCTGGAAATATACATCGCAAAAAGTGATGCGAAGGGCCTGTGACTCACTGGAGCCACACGAGAAATTCCCCAATTAGTAATTTCTACCAGAGATACTTTTGTTTCGAAATTTACTCAAAAATCAATTGGTTCCTCACTGCGTGGTTTTGAAGGAAAATGTTGTCAAACATTTTCTATAGGAAATTTTTTTACTTATTTGTTACTTATTTATTTTCTACTTATTCATTTATTTACTTATTAATGTATGTGAAGATACTTTTTCCCCTATCCAGTAGTTATATAAAAGAATTTGAAAAAAAAAAAACAGATTTTGGCAAGCTGATATAATTCGGGTCGATTTAGCGAGTCAATCTTCAAATCTCTGCGATTACATATTTATCAAAGATATTAAAAAACGCGATATTACATATTCTTCAACTAATATCACAAATACAGATCACTCGTCTACAAGGAAATTTCTCAAAAATTCTGCAAAATAACATGACTTTGTAAACAATTCATAAAATTGTTATCAATTGAATTCGTTGAATTTTGTTTAATACTAAAAATACTATTACAATAATGAAAGCTACAAAACAAATTTCCCAATACTATATATGATATTCCAAGACCTAATGCCTGTCTCGATCTAGGGAACGTCATAATAAAAAAGACACACGATAATTTTAGTTTTTAGAATTTCAATTTGTGTTCTTATCTCATTCTGAATTATATGTTATTATAAACGATATTGCTTTTTTTTGCAGAGTCACTGCGGTACTTTAATACTATATCTTCTAAATGAACAATGTGACCCAAGCGAGAAATATCGCCAACATAATGAAGGCATTGAATTCACTCTCAATGTTTTTACTGCGCGAAACTAAATCGCGATACGCATTTTTTTAGCATGGAGCGATATCATTTTTATGGTCTCATCAAACTCAAATATTCATTAAACCTCCAATTATTAGAATTCTATTTCGGTTCTTATATCTTCTACGAAAATATCTTAAAATGTCTGACAATTTTTTTTTCAAAACAAAACAGTTTGAATAATTTAACAGTTACATTAAGTTTGCATTTTGATGTCTTCGACTGCTTTCAATTTTCATTCTGAAAATTGAGAATATGGCTCATATGCATACAATTAAATAAAAAAAAATATGATCATGACAAGTACCCACATTAAAAAAATTAATCACTCCATTACATTTCTTATTTAAATCATATCCAAAAAGAAATATATTTTCAGCATTAGAAGTCTGACTTTGAATCTTATTTCTTATTATTATTATTGTGTATAATACCAACAATATTTTCTTTTTTTCTTGATAATTGAAAGTGTCTAAATGCAAAAGAGCTCTCATTTATTTTAAATTTAACTATATATGTATATAGTTATTTCGTTTTATTGCCCTTTTTACTGGATTTTTTTTATATTATTTAATAATGTCAATATCAACAAATGTTCCCAGCAGTTTTTCCTGAATTACGCAATTTATGAACTGTCTGAAATCACGCAGTGTGACTATTACGATAGCAAATCGATGAGTTAGCAACAAACAGATTATGCCATAAAAAAGCTATTCATCACTTTCTTAATCTACACATAATTTGGCTGAAACCAGACGGTCTCATTTTTTCTTCCACTACAACCGTACACTATAAACATGGTTCTCAATAACTTACATTTTAACAATTCTCTACCCCATTTTTTCCACCATATTCCATTTACAAAAATGAGACTGACATAGTTTACAACTGACCCAAAATCAGTGAGACGAGAAAACAAAACAAATGGTTTTTCCTGACACTTATTCCAAACATTTCACCATTGCTCTCACCTACTTAATAATGATAATTGCAGTATCACTATATTATTGACTAATAAACAACGAAAAATGTATTAAACTGTTTGAGGACGAGGAAAATGGCACTTGAGGTCTCAATCGACCCAGTTCACATGCCCCGTATATCCAAATCTACATTCTCGGAGCATAATGCCGCTCTCCTCAACAGTCAAAAGTTAACGACTTAACCTAGTTCTCACTTAACAATAAAACATGTATAAAGATTGTTGAAAAATGCTCCAAAAAATGCCCGTTCACCTTTAACCCTCGAACAATCAGTTTAGTATGTCACAACGATTAATTAAGAATCACTTTGGATTTCACCACATTTGTAAAGTAAAGGGGGGGGGGGGCGGTTTTGTTAATTGTCAAAGCCCTAGATTTAGTGAGCCTCACCAAAAGCTATCCCAGAAACTCGGGAAATCACTGAAATTTTCCAAAACACTGCGGATTTTTGATGAAATAACTCAGCAATGAAACAGAATCACAAAAGGAAAGTATCGCGACGCATCGAGGACTAAAATCACGGAGTTACACGAACATACACGAGTGGAACAGCCGAGTGATGCGAGTGACCAATAGCAGTGGCAAACAGACCGACTGAACTCATTGATACGACCAATCGCATACAGGTGCCGCTGGAATGTCATTCTGGCGAATTTTGGATTATTTTCATGTCAGAAGTAAGGATGTTTGCCAATTAAAGACAGAAGCCGATTAAATTGTGAGAAAAATGGAGCCAATGAATTGCAATATAGCGCGAAAATTTCAAAGAATTGAAAAAGTTGGCACGCGAAAATCCTATTATAATTTCGAAAAAGTATTATTCAAATGAACTTTAGATGAAACAGAGAAATAAGACAACATCCTGAAACAGGAGATTTCGGTACTAGGCCGAAATGACATTTTCGTAAGATTGAGTGCTTTTAAACACAATCGCAAAACAATTAATTTTCAGCCAAGTAACGAGGGATATTTTTTCTTATCGTGTTTCAAAACAGGAAAAATTTGGAATATATTGCAAAACGGACTTTGCACCACTTTTCCGATGTAATCCAATTTTTGTAAATTGATTCCATTAATAATTGAAAATGACCAACTCATAGGATAGTCCGAAGGAAACTGTGAGTAGCCCGACAACTTAAAGGGGCAGTTTTTGGTTAGTGAGCGCCATGTTTGGCTTGACCCTCAGGCTTCTGATTGGTCGAAAATTTAAATCCGGCCAATCACAACGCTTAACTTTGACTTTAACGCCTGATTAACCGCGGTTAACTTGACCGAAGAGTGGCCCTAAAAAAAAATTTTCACCTGAAGATAAGTTATTCATTTTGTAAAAAAAAAAATAATTAAAATACTGTCTTGAGTTACGTTTACTGGAAGATTGCATTTCAAAGATTGTAGGATTCTAAATTCAGCAGTTGAATTTTTATCCAATTATAAAAGTGGCTTTTATTCATAGAGAAAATAACCAGCATTGAAACCTTTCTGGTAGTTTTTTCAATGTATGAAATATAAAGGGTGAGTTAAATCATTGAAAATGGTGAAAGTAGGTACGTTTTTGACAAACTTCCACCTTTTTCTATCTTATCTAAATTGTCATTAAAATTCAAAAACTTTGCTCACTTTTTTCGTGAAAAAGTGTTGAAAGAAATGTTAATGGTCTTCGATACATTCTAATCTCATTTATTGTTATTACCCTCAAGTTGATAAGGCAGAGAAGAATCAAAGGATACAGCAAAATTGAATCCGTTTTCGATTATCCCTAAAACTGTCAATGAGGAGACACAAAATTTGAGGTAATGCCAAATGCAATTATATTTGCCTAATGTTAAATGTAATGCCAATTGGCATTGTACTTAACTAATGCTAATTTTTCGAAACTCACATTTTTAACTATTGAATGTAGATAAAATTGCACTAAACTTCTAACCATTTGGATAACATTGATAAAACTTTGGTACCACCCTGACAGTTTGACCATGATTTTATCTTCAAAAAGTTAAATTGAACCCAGTTGTGAGCCAATTTCCAAAATTACATTGTCCCCTTGTTTCAATGGATTGGCCTAAAATGGTCTTTCTACACAATACAAAACTGATGAGTTAATTCTAAAAATTTCGGAGAGTAAAACTTTGCAATTTACATATAATCTCTCCCATCGCCATAGTTAAACTAATCGTTTCCACTGAATTGTTTACACTTTCAGTTTCATAATCACCTGTCGACATTTAATCTAATCACACTACTACATCCAAAAAAATATTTCCTCACACGTCACATCAATCCCCCCCCCCCCCCCCCCCCCCCAACAATCACCAATTAAAATTTCTGACGTTTCAATTACTCCATTTTCTTATGTTATTTTCACAGAAAAATAATATTTTGCAACATAAAACGTCATGCATTTACCTCTAAATATTACGTAATTATGATTTTGGATATTTCACATAATTTTTAAAATCCAGTATCCACTTCCCAGTGGATTGTTTACAACATATCAAAAATAGGGCACTTGTCACTCCACAATTTAGAGATTTGTCAAACACAACTATAAAAGGGAAACAAAATATGAAAATGAGAAATTAAGCGCACGAAGGAGCTTTCGTTTGATTTAATGAGGTTTAAAGTCACCTGAACGTTTGCGATGCAACTGGAAGCCAAGAAATGATGATTTTTGGTGTGTGAAAGGAGGTGCGTGAAAATACGCAGAATGACAGAAATCAGCTGTTGGGAGACAAAGCATAAGTTTTACGGAACTTGAGACATTGGGTTATACTCACGGAGGAAATTGGTTTATTTCCCTTGAATTTATCTTTTGTTTTCGTACTGCGGGGCGAGGGGAGGGAATCAAGGTAAATATGGGTGATATTATATATAGGGTAAATAGAAGTTTCACTAGACAGCTAGACTCACGGTTCACCCAAGTTTCATTACAATTTTTAGGTTATGTTTCTTCCCAAAAATTGAATTTTTCTCTCATCTCTCAATATATATAATAATTTTTTAACGATAACAATTTTCAAAGGCACTTACATATGTAAAACACTGATATAATGATTCCAAATGGCAAAATTTGACAGAGCGCAAGGAAAAGTGTTCTAACGACTCGCTATTGCGAGTGTGGAGCATTGAGCACGGAAACGACCGAGGATTGCCGAAGGAATGATCGGAGCACGAGTGACACACGGGGGAAGTCAGTTGTAGATTTCCTAAAACTACCCCTGTGTTATTAACCTCCATTGGTAGATAATTTAAACTGAGAAAAACCATAATTTTAGTCGAGTATTTATTTATTTATTTTTAGGAGTACTTGTCACGTGTTTTAAACAACTTCTCCATGCTTGTCATTGCCCAGCTGATTCTGAGTAAACTAAAATTGTGCCTGTCATATTCCATCTGATGATTATTTAAGGTATGACCTTTAATGTTCAATAATTATCAGCCTTGAAATATTCATAGAATATATAATGGAGATAATAATAATAATTACGTTTTATTCTAGGTCATATGTAGAATAATCATCTCAAGAACTATGATTTCCATAATTATAACGTAATCGATATTAATCGAAAGTGACAGGGGTCGAGAAATTCAATATTAGTTAAGTATAAATGTTTCTCGTAAGTGATTGCATAATTGGCAACAATATTTTGCTTTTTTAGAGTCTGACCTGGTCCCAATTTTCTTTTATAATATTCTTGAAAATGGAGGACTGTTTGGCACAACCGACTGGAGGTATTTATTGATGATTTGTAACAGGAATATATCAAGCTGTGGGCATTTTCCTATTCAAATTTATTTGTTGACAAACAAGGAATTTAATCATGAGTTTGCCCACGTTGAATGATTATGTGGTTCTTGAGAAAATTGGAACTGGAAGTTATGCTACTGTGCATAGGGCATTTAAAAAGGTGAGTTTTAGATTTAAACATCAGAGGACAATTAGGAAGAATATTTTCCGTGAACGGAATGATCAATTAATCAATTAATAATGGCTTCAATTCGTAAAACATTAATTTAAGATCTACATATATTTACGGAGTCTAAGGTTAAAACTAAATTTTTAATTCATGAACTTTCTTTTACAAAATTGCGAGTCCATGCCTATTGACATATGGATGGTAGTGAAATACATAAATGCAATGCAAAGTTTTACATTGAACTCTTTAAGTTTGTGCAAGGCAGCCACGACTATCTCCTGACTGAGGTCCAAAGAGTAATCAATGAGAGAGTGAAAAGTCCAAATTAGGTATACTATGGGAGAAAGACATAGTGGAAAAGTTTATCACCCAAAACAATACACAGAGCCTTTCTTCGAATTTCAACATTTGGTTTATCTTAAGGAGTTAACAATTCTCAGTCATAAAACTAGTGCCGCTCCCGGCCACTTCTTATGTCATAAATATGTCGAGTGATTTTTGGAGAAAGAGGGAGAGCTCGAATATTCCAACAATGTCAATATATACATTACTCCCGTGAAATGGGGAGTAAAAATTAATAGAGATGGCTTCATCTTTGGGCCAACGTTTTATTTTTTATGTGTCAATTTTCCCATATGCCTACAATGTTTATGTATGAATAAAAAATATATCTAAAGGGTTTCTGAATATTTTAATTAAGTCACTGCAAAGCATTGATATTTCAATCCATTTGTCTGGTAGCGATGTAGAAATGTTGCTGCCTGCAGTATTTATATAATGTCAGTTGATATGTACTCTATATATACTGTCAGCAACACCTGCGAGATGGCGCATGAGTGTTTAGTTAACATTTGGCCTTTACTGCTCCTGAAAATATATTTAAATTTGGATAATTTGTAACGAATTGACAATTAACGTTCTTTCAACCGTCACTTATATATATATATATATATATATATATTGCTTGAAGCACTTGAAGTTTAAAACAATAATGAAAAAAAATTATGCAAGTTCCCTCCACTTGTCCGACAGGCAACGGAAATTACTACTTACCAGTTGGGGAATAAGGAAAGGCCCTGGTCAGTCCAACTTTGCTCAATGCTTGTTCAAAAGTTGACAAGTTTTAGTTGACCGTAGTGTTTCCCCATTAATCATTCCCTAGAAAATTGGGCCCACCAAAAATTTCCCTGGAACAATTTTCTCTAAATTTGTGTTTTTCTTCTGGGAACGAATTCCGTGGGTAAAAAAAAGGACATCAAAAATTACTCTCACTCGATACTTTTTCATGAGAAAAGATTTTCCTAGTGAATATATACTGCGGGTATATATGTATATATGTATATATATATCTATGTATATATATGTCTGTGATAGATTCACTCATTCGTTCTATTCTATTTTTGGTTAAATTTTTGTTTTTTTTTTAATAACGTTATCCCTGTTGGCCAATTGTGGAGGGGATGTTCGAGTTAGAGTTTCGAGTTCCACACTTCGCGGGTTATTAATCACTCCCGAGTAGGGGAGTCTTATTTGACCCGCGGAACTGCTTGCCGAGGCGATTTTCGTCCGCAGAATTTTTTATCCGGGAAATTTTTGTTCTGAGAATTTCTTAGCGAGGAATTCATTTGGGAAACTTTTCATTAAGTTTCCGTCTAGGAAGAAAAGTTCGGAAGATTTTTTTCTGGCGCAACAAACTCATAGGGCCAATATTTTTAAGAGTTCAAGGTTCAGATCATGGGATGAAACAATAAATCTAGAAGGTGGCACTCAAAAAAGTACTTACTTTGGATTAGTATGTGAGAGCTTTTGAGCAGTAAGAGCTTTTGCAGAAGACGTTAGATACTAAAGAATTTTATTTTATTCTCCCAAGATAAATCATTCTTTATATGAAAAAAAATTATGCAATTTGCTTACTACAATACCAATATATATATAAAATAAATGGAAGGATATAGCAATAAAAATAACTATTATCATACAAAACAAAGTTATCATAAAAGCAAGAAAAAATTTAACTAATTTTTTAACCAGCAATTATGAATACGTTAATTTTTCCAGGATGCTAATCGCGAAATTGTTGCGATTAAATGTGTAGATAGTACAAAACTTTCAAAATCAGCAATTGATAATCTTGTGACGGAAATTAATTTACTGAAAGTGTTAAAGCACGAGAATATCGTTAGGATGATTGATTTCTTCTGGGACGAAGGGTGCGTTGAAATATTTTAAATTTCGTAGAAAAATGGTTTTTTCTTTTTTTTTAATCACAATTATTCTTTGTATTCAGCCGAATTTATATTGTGATGGAGTATTGCGATGGTGGAGATCTGTCCAGTTTTATTAAGCGCAGAAGTCAATTACCGGAGAGGGTTTGTCGCAAATTTCTCCAACAGCTTGCACTTGCGGTGAAGTACCTGAGATCCCAAAATGTTTGTCATATGGACTTGAAGCCTCAGAATTTATTACTGAGTAAAAAGCCAGTATTGACGCTCAAAGTCGGAGGTTCGTTATTACGATAATTATAATTTTTGGCATTCAAATGGTAAAAGCATTAAGTTTATAAACCGTACGAAAATGGTTAAAAAAAATTGATTAAAAAAATTTGAAATATTAAAAAAATTTTAAAATATTGATAGTTTAAAAAAGGTCAGAAATCTAAAAAGATACATTAAAGAAAAAAATGAAAGAGAAACTTAACGCTTATCGATTATAATAATTAATCTTTCACAATTATTATAATTAATAATTATCATTAATTGAAAAACCTATCCAGATTTTGGTTTCGCTCACTACCTCTGCACCTCAGAGTCAAAATTCTCAGTGCGCGGCTCTCCTCTCTACATGGCACCGGAAATTCTTCTGCGTCATGAGTACGATGCCCGCGTGGACTTATGGAGCGTAGGGGTGATAATGTACGAGTGCCTCTTTGGGAAGGCTCCTTATTCCAGTAGTAGCTTTCAGGAGCTAGCGGACAAGATAAAGAGTTGCAAACCGATTGAGGTATTTTTTTATGTATTTTTTAAAATATTTTTGTCATTCCGTTATTGGTTGACAGAAGAAAACCTGTTCCTTTTATGTAAAACATGGAAAATTTTCTGTCATTTCGGTGTCTTACGCAAACGAGCTCACCCTATTGCGCTAAAAACGGTTTCGTCTTGATTCAAGTCAAACGATATAGATAGAATGATCTGGCGCGATTGCTCTGGATCAACCCGTAAATGAAAATGATCCTATAGTAAAAAGGAGAAACGACAGAGATTATCGATATATATCGAAATTATCGAAAATCATAAGAGCGAAACTGACGCGACACCACTCGGTGCGGAGGAACAAGTAAGTGCGCGTGCGGAGCATGCGCCACTGGGCTCGTATCTTATAGTAAAAAGGAGTGACGAAAGAAACTATTGATATATATCGAAATTATCGAAAACCGTAAGACCGAAGCTGACGTGCCGCCAGTTAGTGCGGCGGAAAAAGGGAATGCGCGTGCGAAGCCCGCGCCACCCAACTTGTATAACAAAAAACGGACTAAAACAAGCAATGCCGTGTGTTGCATTTCCCGCCTTAATCAGTCCGTTTCCTCTTCCATTCCATCTCTTTCCACTTGGTTCAGTCCATTTCCGGCCTGATTCCATTCGTTTCTAGCCTGAATCACTGCGTTCCTGAACTGAATCCCTTAAGGGAATTCATTCCCGAACTGAGTGTGTCCATTCCCGAACCGAAACTGTGCATTCCTTGACTGCGGGAGTCCATTTCTGAACTGAATTCCTCCGTTCTAGAAATTCCGTTACCTCACTGTATTTCAATTCACTGTGATTCCCCTTTTTCAGTGACTTGAATCAACTCGATTCATTCACGAACATTTGGTGCAAGTCATTGAAACGAATTAATGCTGGTCTTTTTGTTGGCTGGGTGTATTCACCCTTAAGTGTTTGCACGGTAAGTGGAACGAGACTTATGCATATTGCGTGAGAGAGAGCGAGACGCACATACACGTCTGACCCCTTACGGGTTTACGTATTCATCGCGTTTTTTGTCATCGAGTAAAATCACTGAACCATTGAAAAAAAAACGCATTCTCTAAAGGGTGTGGAAATCCGGTAAAAAACTACGATATAGGACCATCTGTGCTGGTAATTTTGAGCATTTGTTCTACAGGCCTTAATTGATATGGCAATTTAGTAAGTATAGATATATCACTCTTAAGTCAAGTTTAAGTTTTACCGGATCTCTGTTGCAAGAAAAAAACAAAAAATTCTCTTACAATTGGCTACCCCCCGAGGGCCTTCAGCCAACATTACTCTTTTTTCCTGTACCGTATCATCTTTCATAGATAGCTTTATGGCAAAATTGAACTTCTTTTAGCTTATATGGGATCACCAACACATGGCTGTATTCTTACATGTGGTTACTCATTGTATCACAATTGCGTTTCAATATTCCCATCGTAAAAAGGAGAGACGAACGAAACTATCGATATATCGAAATTATCGAAAACCATAAGACCGAAACCGACGCGCCACCAGTCAGTGCGACGGAAAAAACAAGTGCGCGTGCGCAGCACGCGGCACCTGACACGTACGTATGGATAATACATTTTTGTCTACATTCACAGGCGATCTTGTTTAATATATATACACTGAGAGGAAAACGGCTTTTTGCCCAGAAACATTTCTTGTGACAAGAAAATTGGGAAAATTTCACGGCAATTTTTGCATAAATTTCACGGCAATTTTTACAT
This sequence comes from Asobara japonica, assembly GCA_026005395.1. Lineage (NCBI taxonomy): Eukaryota > Metazoa > Arthropoda > Insecta > Hymenoptera > Braconidae > Asobara > Asobara japonica. The sequence continues at coordinate 1,662,636 of BQMI01000334.1, forward strand.
AAATTTCTCGTCACAAGAAATGTTTCTGGCCAAAAAGCCGTTTTTCTCTCAGTGTAGGGGAATCTCACGTGGAATTATAATACAGCGGACGTAAAACCTGTTGGTGTCGGATTTGAATAAAAATGGGTATGACGATTCAATAGACTTAAATAAAATGTAGCACAAACGGAAATATGTGAAGCTAATACAAAGTCGCTAACACGCTGATCTCTATAGTAACTGGATAGACGATCCTATGGGAGGGGGTAGTCGGAGATTGGAGGTGTAGCCAGCGCCTCCGAACCTTGATTCGGTACTTAAAATTATGTTAATGCGCAGGCGCGGCCAGAAACAGTTAGGGGCGGGGTTGGTAATCTGACCTGGTTTTCCCCAATTTTCTAAATTTTCGAAAATTCCCAACAATTTATTCCCAACTAACTTAAAAAAATTCCCATAATTAATTGAAATATTTCAGAATTTTCATAATTAACCAAATTATGCAAAAATTTAATGTAAACACTGCACTAATTGCCAAATTCAAAAATTGAAAAAAAAACAATTTGCAAATTTTAACAGTTGGAAAAATTGAAAATTCGAAAAAATAACGAGAAAATTTCCAAATATTTGAAAAATTTGCAACTTCTGCATGTTTTCTAAAATTTGAGAATTTGGAAAAATTTTCGAGTACAACGAACTCAAAATTATTTCCGTATACCATACAAAAACAAATACTGAAATGTCTGAGGATTACCTTCTACAAATATTGCGAAGTTTTTTTATACAGTTTGGAATCAAGGGGGTTTGGGGGGGGGGGGGTGAAATGTTTGTCGCAAGACGTACACTGTTCGCAACCATCAGCAACAATAATGAGAAGTTGTGGGAGCGTTAAACTGACCCGGTCAGATTACCATCCGCACTCCCTCCCGCCCCGGCCGCGCATGCGCACTACATCACGCTGTAGTTCCAAGATCAAGGTTTGAGGCGCTGGTGATATTTCCAAATCCAGACGCCTGTTGGAGGGTGGGGGCACACGGATAGTCTATCCAGTTACTATGAAGATCAGTGCGCTAACATATTGAGGTTATATTGTTACCGTACATTCAAACTCACATTAAGACGTTCAAATATGACATTTCCTATGTGACCTTCCAATGGCGCCATCCATTGACAAAACGGCGGAAACTTGTTTGTATGCGTGATACTATACCGTCCTTAAGATTCATTAATGAGTCTAAATTCAAATTTCAATATCTCTAGTTCCTGGAGGAGCTTTCGCGCTTCATGTATCTTTGTACACTCGTACTCTTTTGGGAATGACAAGCCCGATAAGTTGTTCTTAGAGACTGTTTACATCTCCATACGAATAAATTATTAGGAAAAAACAGTAGGAAGGAATTCCTGCAAAAATCCTTATATTGTTCTTTCTGTTGTTCCTTGTTCCGAATATGATACTCGGAAATGGGGAAACTAGGATATTTTATTTTCAAGTCAGGCATATTTTATCCCAAACTGGAAAGACTTACATTCTCAAAATATTTATAAAATATGCCGTAATTTTCTATAACCAAATCATCAAAATTTATATCTTCGAATGATAGATATTCGTAGCCAGGGGCGGGAGTTCTAGATTCTAATAGAATAATTCCCCTTAAAAAGCGTTATTTGATTATCCTTAGAGCTGTTCCTGGGCGCTAATATGGTACTTCCGTGTACCATATGGTACCTTCCGTGACCCCTAAGAGGTCTGTTTCTGAGGTCGATAGTCTTAAGGCTGCGCAAGGTACGACGGTATCAGAAATCAGACGAAGTATGCGAAATATAAGGAATGGGATAGAGCACTTTCTACGAAAACGTTCCCATTACTGGTCTTACAGAAGCCCCTTGCTCCTAATCAAGGCTTTTTCGTGTACGGTCCTTGAGATTTCAGTTTCTCGGATCGCTAGTTTTAGTTCTATATGAATACTGAAACAATATCGGGAATAAGATGAGACCGTTAACCCCTCATCAACAGGTGATGAGGACACCTGTTACTTGATCCTAATATGGAGCTTCGTGTGTAACTCTTGGAATGTTCATTTCTAGGATTGACAGGTTACGTGTAGAAGCAGCACAAAAAGTATCCTATAGTAAAGAGGAGAAACGAAAGAAACTATCGATATATCGAAATTATCGAAAACCGTAACACCGAAACTACCGCCACACCAGTCAGTGTGGCGGAAAAAGGAAATGTGCGTGCGGAGCACGCGCTACCGGTCTCTTGTAAAAGAAATAAGAACAAACTCAGAATAGAACGGAACAGTTCCTTCGGCACCCTTCATGTAGTCGTCCTTACGGCAGTTCCTTGCTCCTAATATGGAATTTCGAGCGCGGCTCTTAAAGTCTGTTGGATTTTCCAGTAAGAATAATTTGTAGCAAAAATGAATCTTCTTTCTTTTTAACCAACGTTCCGAACACTTTATAAAAATGAGTCCTCTATTTTATGCACATGAGTCCGGCCGCGTTCCATGGCCAGTTCCCTTTTACGCCGCGGTACATGGTGTCGCGGCAGTTACGGTCTTATGCTTTTCGATACTTTCGATGTAGGGTAACCACACCAGTAGATGGACGGTTAAGACCAGTAGATGGACGGTTAAAGCCAGTAGATGGACGGTTCAGACCAGTAGATGGGCGATGCTTTAACACTAAAAATCTCAATGAATTCAAATAAAAATGTCATTGCGTTATTTTAAATCGGTGCCATTCTTCATAATTTCGAACCAAAACTATGTTAACCCATTGCACAATCAAGTCTGCCCCCACTCGGCGGCCAGAGTAGTTGGCGGGGTAGTGGGGGCAGCGCGCCCAGGGACGTGTCTATGCGGCAATTTGAAAATGTAGAGGCGCTTACGCGACGTCAAGCGCTCAATATCCCGTCGGTATTTTAATCAAAATGCCAATTCGAATCAAATAATCCTAATAATTTATTATCTCAACATTTATTATAACTGATAATTAAATCTACTGACAAGTAGTAATACTTTGCGACTGTAATTTCTCCTATACTAGATAGCTTTCTTGTATTTTAAAGAATTTTCAATTCATCACAGATTTCAGTAGATTTCAGTTCTTCATGAAGGTTTTGGAAAAAAAACAAAATCAAAAATAACTATTTTTTTTTCTTCATTAGTCTATTTTGTTTTCGTTACCTTTAAGCAAATGAATATCTGAAATGGAGATACCTCCAATAAAAATTAGAAAAAAACAATCGTGATGTAAACAAATATAAATGTACTTACCAAATATAACCTCCAACAATATAATTCAAAATTTTGGAAATCCACCTGTCATTAATATTTCTAACAAACTGAATTTGGATTAGAATCATTCCTCGGTAAAAAACATTAATAATTTTGACGGGTGAAACGCCACTGATGTGGTACGTCTCTAACTGTTGATCTCACCGACGCACTCACACACGCCAACCGCACTCATACAATCAAGCGCAGCGCTCCCATTGGCTCTCCCCTCGTTTTCTCACACGCACGACGATCGGCGACTTTGGTTGTGCAATGGGTTAATTTTGCTGCAATCTACACAATCTTTAATTAAAGATGGAATCGTCCATCTACTGGGCGGTGTTCATCTACTGGTGGTGTTGCCCTATACCGATATTTTCTTTCGTCTCTTCTTTTTACTATAAGATACTCAAAGATGGTCATTTCCGGTAGTGAGATTCTGAGAAATGCCAGGTATGTGAGGGCCTGAGTTTGGGTCTGAGCATAGTGCAATAAGGGAATCTGCCCGGTGTTAGTCGCCACTGGTCCCAACAGGGTTCGTTTGCGTGTAGGGTCTAGTTAGTGTAACTGAACTCTTGGTATTGTGTCGATGTGTCTTCCAAGTGAATTACACACAATTACATACATTTCCAATAATGTTCACTTTTAGAGCCGATAGCTTTGCGTCTCCGCAGTACAAAAGTACAATAAATGAAAACAAACTGCGAATAGGATGGCGCAGTTCCTTCGGTACACTTCATGTAATTATCCTTACAGAAGTTCTAGCTCCTAATATGGTACTTTTGTGTACCACCCTTGAACTGCTCGGTTCTAGGGGCGAAGGGGCGAATCAATACTCAGAGGGCATCTAGCACACCGGACGCTTATTTCCACTTTTTTACTGCACGGAGAATAAAAATTTCCGATTAGTGAAATGGTATCTAACCCTTTCTTTCATTCACTTCCTCTGCCTGGACCACAGTTTTGTTTCTGTCAAAAAAGGAATGAAACATTAAAAAATCACGTAAAGTAAGATCAAAAGAATTAAATTTTGCTGCATGGAAATTTGCAACAACTTAGTATTCAACCAATACTCGGTTCGTCGGTGTAGCAAAATACAATTAAAAATGTATCAACCATTTTATAGTCAACGCGGTCATAAAATTGCCATCTAAGTGGATTCCTCACTTTAGATCGCTTTTTTTCATTTCCGTTTTTAGTGTTTTTGCAGCAATCGATAATTTTCAATGGGGTTCATATCCAATCCCTCGATTCACCTAAACTCACCCTTTGCCTCCCTTTAGGTGTTTTTTCTTCTATTTCCAGATTCCTAAAGGCAGCCATGTATCTCCCGATTGTGAGAATCTCCTCGTATCTCTCTTGAAGCACAATCCCGAGGAGAGAATAACATTCGACAATTTTTTCACTCATGATTTTCTGGATCTTGCGCACGCCCCCACGCCTGAAAACTATGACAGAGCCATTGCACTTGTTCAAAGTGCTGTCAAAGCTGACACTGATGGCAGAAATCAAGAAGCCTTTCATCTCTACTGCGAAGCCCTGAGATACTTTATTCCTGTCTTAACAAGTAATTGTTCATCTCCTTAGGACTGGTCATTACGATCATATTTAGATGGATTTTCACGTGGGATACGTATATAGTTTCGATTTGGCCGAGTGCTCTCCGCGTTTTCAGATTCTTTCATATCATTTGGCAACCCAGAAAATCTCAGTCAGATGGCTCAAAAGCATGAGAAAAAATCAATTTGGCATTTGTTTAAAGGGGAAACATTAAAAGAAACATCTAAATATCTTGAAACCTAAATTCGACAAAGTGGGCCCTTTTCGAATGGACAGCCCCATTCGACATATGTTCCCATTACTCATATTCTTGGTGTAAATCAATAATGGTTCGAATGGAAGAGATAAATTCTGCATCAGGCCACAAGATTAGCAGACAAATGATGGCCAAGGATCATCGATGTTGCCAAACTCGCTAACACTCGACTATACGGAGAGAAGAATACATGGAAATTTATTAGAACATTTGTTCAATTTATCGGGCCTCTCCGAAGAATTACCGGTGGTAATGGCCGTGTGGTTGGGGCCTTTGGCACACGAGGCGCGAGGACCAAATCCCCGTAAAAGCATTCTCCTTTCGGTATAGTAATGTGGAATTGTCGAGGCTCTAATTCATATGCACTCATCAAAAATGAGCTTGAAGAAAGAAACGGCTGAACAGAGTCCGGTGTTCCATGGTTTTCCTTCTATTCATGGTCAAATGAAGGAATGTAGTGTATGTTGTGCTTTATAATCGTTGCTTTGAGGAAACCCCCCCCCCCCCCCTTCTCGATTTCAAATTTTGACGATTTTCAATGGGCTGGTAAATGAACATAAATAATTTTTTAGACTTGTGACTTTGCGTACACTTGTTTGAAGACTTAAAAAAGAAGAAAAAATTTTACATAATTTTTCTTTTTTTTTTTGTTGTTGTTTTTTGTGATTATATAAAAGCTCTTCTTTTCGGCAGCGCATGTGATTTCCGCTCACTGGAATATTTGAAACCAAAAATTCCAACGGGATTAGAAAGAGTACGTGTTTGGCTCTCTCACAAAAATTAACGAAATGGCGGCCACTTGAAAAATTGTTTTTGAAAATCGCCTTGTTTTCAGCCACGAATCAAGTTAAAAAATAAAGAAGATCTTCACCGATTTGATTTATCCTAGTTCATACCATAGCTATATATGTAATATATATAATAACGCCTTAAACTTTGGAACCGATTGGATTAATAGTTTTTCAGTAAGCTCATGCGCCAGTCGTAAAAACACTGTTTCGATAAAAGCGCGTTTAAAGTTTTGAGAACCAAATTGAGTATAAAACCTCCCTACGTGCAATCAGCTATACCATATCCATATAAAGTTCCTTTTGTTTCTTCATAGGCTTCCTTTTCTTCGGCTCCTTGGTCTGTCCGAGCAATTCTGACCTCTCTGGAAGATTCAGTGAGGTTCTCCGCAGCCTGCGGGCTCTCGCCATCGCTTGACGCTTCCACCATAAATCGGCTATATCTTCAAAAGTTTTTGAAATTTTAAAGGAACGTTCTTGAATAGTTATAGGTTCGAATTAAATATAAAATAAAAATCGATTTTTTGAAGCCGCGAATGGGGGAGGGGGGGGGGTGTCCCTTTAAACTGAGTGAATGCTGTACAGTTTGGGAAAAAGTGGGTTTGCATTGACACCGTCGGGAGAGGTCGCAGTATATCCCAAATCGGATGAAAGCGCAAATGAAGTTCCAGTCTAGGGAATTAAGGCGCGAATTTTTTGCAATCATGCTCTTCAGTAATTCCTTCCCCTTTTCTGTCTACTCAGCGTTATATCCGCGCGTCACTGGCAGGTCACATGAAGACTAGTTTTTGTCCAAGTTAATTATGGTCAAGCAGCGTTTAAATTTGTAGTTACAGTTGAGGGCTCCATGCGGGCCTTAACCCACGCTGCCCTGCATACCCCCAAAAGATGCTTCTCCGATTTTTACTTTGGTTATATCGAACGGAGTATCCATTTTGGTCTGTCTAATCATAGTATTTTTTTTCTTTTCACCTTTTTTGGGATTCTTATAGAATATCGAATATGTCTTCTCGAATAATTAATCGTTCTAATAATATACAATATCGAAATTCGGGGGTAGTGTACCGAATTATCCAGAAACTATGCTGACTATTATACTTTCATCAGTCTACTCTTGAGAGAAATGTGGGGAAAGGCAAACATGTATGTATTGGAACAATCCTGTCGAGTAGAACTGAAAAAACAGCAATAAATCATACACTCCGTTTTTCTTCTCGACCGCGTTCATTTCTCCCTCATAAAATGCGAATATTGCGTATAATTGAAATTACTAATTACTAGAAATGATGAATATCCTGTTTTTATAGAACTTCAAGTCAGTTTTCTATTCTCGATAGTACATGAAGAAACAATGGATACTTAACTTTGCTCTCGAAAATATTAGTTAAACGTTGAAAAACAAAAAAAACCGGTCGAATATTGTGGAACGAGTCTGATACGCCCTTCTTCGTCCGCACCTCTCGCCCGCATAATGAGGACATTCCCTGGATTTCCCATTGCGCTGTTGCCGCAGCGCTTTTTCGGTGTCCACCTTCCGTCGCGAAATGGACAATTTTTTCTAATTGCCTGGATCATTCATCTCGAAAATACTCCGTAGTAATATCGCAGACTGTCGTCGGCAGCGCTATCCGCCATTTGTGGCACGAAATTTCATGACGATGAGACGTATGGCAACAGCGCTTAGAGATTTTGCTATGTATAGGACCGGTAGCGCGTGCGTCGTACGCGCATTTCTTTTTTCCGCCGCACTCACTGGTGTCGCGTCGATTTCGTCCTTACGGTTTCTTACGGCCTATGCGGTATCGATACATATCGAGACATCATCGAGATTTTCGATAGTTTTTCTTGTGTCTTCTTTCTACATAGGACGAGACGAGACCGCTGACGCGTGCTTCGCACGCGCATTTCCTCTTCCCGCCGCACTGATTGGTGTGGCGTTAGCATCGGTCTTATGGTCTACGGGGTATCGTAGTTTCGGTTTGTCCTGGAAATACAGAAGAGGACGGCGGTCACAGATGCTGGCTATAATATGGAACAGCATGAATTTCTGGAATGCTTTACATTATCGGAAGATCCAGAAGCTTTTGGAGTATGTTTACCGTTCTCGACAACGCTTTTTCCGACATATTTCGTAGCTTCCCGCATCGGTCGGTAAAACAGCTGTAACCGCCGAATTTCCCGTAATCAAGCTGCCCAACTGTTTTACTGAAGGAGGCGCGGGTTATAAACTACAGTCATTTCGGAACAAGTTACGATCTAGAAACATACGAGACATTTGCCAAAAGATTATTTTTAAGCTCCGTTGTGCAATATACAATTGCAAAGTTCAGAGATGGTTTACAACTCAAGAAGTTTGCAAAATGATCTAAAAGATTCTAAAGATTCTATATTTCTTCAGCCATTTCTAGACGTTTTCTAAAAGCATGAAAGTATTCCGCAAAAGGAATGAAAGAAGAAAAGAAGGAAATGTACCTAAACTTTTGACCAGTACATCAAAAGTCGCTAAAAAAAATCCGGTTGTAGGTTCGTGAGGATTCTAACTGTCTGTAAAATTGTATGCGTATCCACGTTAAAATTCAATGCAAATATCAGGGGTTATGTCTACGGAATTTTCCTCGCAGATGAAGCAGACCACACCAAAAAAAAGCACCTGAGGATGCGCGCTTGTGAGTATATCAATAGGGCGGAGAAGCTCAAGTTGTTGTGCATGAAGGAGACGACGGCATCACATGCAGGGGTTCATGACAATGCAGGAAATTCTGGACAACTTCAAGACGTTTCGTTTCCTCACCAAGAACTGAGTACGTATGACAAAGCTAGGTTCAGTGAATTGGTAGAGTCAATGACTCACTCCATGATTGATCCCTTTTTCTCATTTGACGGGACGTTCAATGAAGCACGTCATTCTATCTATGAATCAATTGCATATACTCATAGATCACTAGAATTAATTTCATCTCCCCCTCCCCCCTCCTTCCGACATTCCTAACACGTGATTATGTAAAATGTCTCAGACCTAATTGGAATTGCCCTGTATAGAATGTTCATGCCTTTGTATTGGGATTGCTGATCCAATATTAAGGACACTGGCAACATCATCTTAAAGAACTATGACAAACTATATCTGTAAATTTTTCTCTTTCTATTCCTTATATATAATTGAGAGCTTCGACCACAAATCAAATGAGAATCGCAATAAATCGATTATCGAAGAAAAATCTCGATTATCGATGCCACGATATTAATTGAAATCGAAATCGCATCTTGAAATGCATGTGGCCGCGTAGCGGCCAACGGCAACGAACTAGTATATAAATAATTGAGAGCTTCAACCAAGACAATAAATCGATTATCGAATTCGGAACCTCGAAAGCCGAAGAAAAAATCCCGATTATCGATGACACAGACAAGTAAAGGCATGTGGCCGCGTAGCGGCCACCGGCAAGGAACTAGTCCCATTATAAAAAGGAGATACATTTGATATCGATAAACAATCGATATATCTCGAAATTTTGTCATGCTGAAATGCGTGCGCAGCCGCGCCTTCGCTGACAATCGTAGTCTCTATTTCTATTTATTCCTACTCCTTATATATAAATGAGAGCTTCGACCAATAAATAAAATCGATTATCGAAATCAGATACAGAATGGCATGTGGCCGCGTAGCGGCCACCGGCAAGGCACTAGTCTATATAACTAATTGAGAGCTTCGACCAGGAAAACAAATCGATTATCGAATGCGAAAACTCGGAAGTGGAAGAAAAAATCTCGATTATCGATGTCACAATCCAAAGCGAACGAGAATGCAGATAGGCAAAAGGCATGTTGCCGCGTAGCAGCCACCGGCAAGGCACTAGTTTTTATATACGTCTGACAGGACCTACAAAATCGATAAAATTTCGATTACTCGCATATAAATGAAATCCACGGACCAATAACCGAATGCCAAGTCGATAGTATGTCGATTACCCAATCGAAACTCACGCGACCGCTAATCGACGCACTGATGAAGTCGATTAGGCAATCGATTGGTACGTCAGAGTTTCATTCGATACGTGCGGAGAAGTTCCAACCTTGTAAAGTCAATGATGAGAAAATATGTAAAATAAAGTGTAATGTTATTTGAATGTTTCGAAAGAATCCTTTACCGCTGCCTTTTTCCTGTATTCATTCCTTCTGTTGAACAAATGCAGTGTAAAAGTAAAAAAAAAATGGATAAATTGAGTGGTAAAGTTAGGAAATGTCTAATGATTGGCATCAGGAGGGAGGCAGTATGCCCGCGCCATCTGGATCATCCGAAAAACCACTCCCAACTATAATCCAAGAGCGCCGCGGGTGCGTCCCCCGCTATTAAACATATCGCAACGATACATAGATCAAATGTACAAAATATAAGATATTTTTTATCACAAAATGGCAATCGTATTTCGATTTAATATTGACATTCAAATTGACGATTCTGCCGCATTTTTCATGAAAATTGAGTTTCCATTCTAAGTGTATATTTCAAATCGAAATTTCAAAATAAGGCATTTAAAGTTTCTCTGATGATAAACGATTATCACTAACATGTAGCGTGACACAGGACTGGCGACGCGAACGCACTTGGTATTGAGTTCCACCAAACTTACCTAATTAGCCTCAAAACTGCGCACGCACACTATATAATGTAATTTTTTTCATATAAGTGGTTATATTCTCTTGTACACAGAACCTTATTGGCGTTTTGAAAAATGTCTTTTTTCCGTTGGACTTGGCTGAAATGTGTGACAGAACTTGGAAAGAGGTGAAAAAAAAAGAAATAATTATATTGAAACATTGAACAAACGATAACTCCGTCGAAGACAGTTCGACAGTGTCGAACCCTCATATTCGAGTCTATAGGTGATTAATTATTTTTGTTCTTTCTAAAGTTTTTTGAAGTGCTCAAGTATATTTCAGCCACGGCTGGCGGACCTCAATATATGTCGAGTTTCAAAATTTGGAACTGCTTTTTTTTCTATTTTTTTATCGTATCACAAAATGTAGCGCTCTTTTTTTATAGATTGTTGGGAATCAATGACGGAAGCCTGGGTTTCAGGAACCTTCATTCTTGATCTTTACATCAAGTTTGACCAAAAAGTCTTGTTCATAACAGGTGATGGTCGAAGCTAAGGACTTCCCTTATAATTTGAATGTAAAAGGGTATAGAGGCTACTATATATATATATATATAGAAAAGAAAAGATATATTTCATGTATATACATATATACATATGTATATAGATATCCTCGCATCGGTCTAGGGGCGTTAAAGCTTCGGCAAACGGTAGAGTATGTTATATGAAACGAACAACTTTGATCGCACAATTTCGTTTTGATATCTGCTTCAGGGATATGAATAGCCGCAATAATGCAGTAAAATTTGTTCTGCCTACAAAAGGTGCGAACCCGGAAAACTGCCCAATGTGTCATCAATTACAACGAAATATGACTGTCCCGGATTTGAAATGTGCATTCACATATAAAAATAAAATTATTTGCGATATTTGCCAACCACGATTTCACATTGTGAAATCGCAATTTCCAAATCATATTTCACCATTTAGTTATCGTGATTTACCATCCTGTAATCATCCATCAGTATTTTGAAGAATCGTAAATTGTAATTTCCGAAAGCGTGAATCACAATTTTCAGAATAGTGAATTATCATTTTTAGAAGTATGAATCACAATTTGAGAGCCGTGAATCATGATGGAAAAATCCTAAGAACTGGAGATTTTTAAATGCTGAATCACGATTGAAAAATTTCCTTCTATCGTTAAAGTTTTCGAACGAAAAGTGATGGATAGCCCCGATTTTATGTCACACTTTATGGCAAAAAATACTGAATTTCCAATCTCCTCTATATGGCTAAAAATTAATCCTACACATCTTTACTCCCGTTCGGGGGAAAAATACACTGCGGTATATCTCGTATGTGCCTGCAGTTCTGCATATATCTCGGTCACGTATATCTCGTATAGATCCCATATATATATGTACGAGATATAACCCCAACGTATATATTTTCCGTGAGGGCCTGAGCGCTCTGGTGGTCCTAGCGGGGGTTCTGTCGCGGTCGAACTTCGATGTTTTTAACGCTACAAAATTCACTTACAAAAGTTGCCGAAACTTTATTATTAAGTGGTCTAATAATTTTTGATAAATTACACTTCCGAGCCCTCCTAGTATTGCAATTACATTTGTTTGTATAGACTAGTCAGTTACAATTTATTTTTCTTACCCAAATTTGTTTATACCAATAGTACTAATAATTAAGTGTACATAAGATAATTCCATCAATACTCTGAATAGTACTGATGCTCCGATTTAAAGAAATTTGATAGCACCTTCATAAATTATTCAAAAAAATTTCGTTGGCATTTCATCGATGAACAAAATGGTTGAAATATATTGTCAAAAATTATGGGTTAGTATTTTCAGAACACTCTTAACCGTTACTATATTTTCACGTTTTCGCGAAAAATTGCGGATGAATAGAGACGCTTGGCATGTTTCTTGTGACAGGAAATTTCAATACGTATATGAACGCTTCTATGGATGTTTTACAATCAAAACGTGTTTCTCGAGAGGACAATCTCAGTCACTTCTCCAACATCCAACGCTAAATAATTGACCAATTTTCCAACAATTTGCAGTATTTATTCAGATGAAGACCATGTTACAAATAAGTTGACAAATTTGATCATTGAAAATACCACAATCAATAATGAAGTCAGCAAATCGCCAGCCCTCAAACCGTCTCAATTGATGATTGTCCAGCTTGGTTTTCCTTTACACAGGGTAGAAATCGCCGTAATCTGCTTCATTTTTCGTTTCTTCCTATCTTAAGCTCTTAGCATTCGTTGGCGACCTCAAACGACGCTGATAGTTTCCAATGGGTCGCTTAAGCGATAGAAGCACAGTAGCACTCCTAATTCCAATTATACATTCTTTGTCTGATACGATTTTGTTTTCCGAAAAATGTTGTTTAAATCATTTTTGTTTAAATCGCTCGGTAACAAGTAACGCCATTTTTATAAAAAGAATTTCGCAACTAGAAGAATCTAGTTCCATTCAAGACGTTCGAACCTTCCTAGAGGGCGCATTCTCATAGTTGCAATCTCTTAACCTATTTACCACAAGTACCATCACTTATGTTATTCCAAAAACTATCAATTATTTCAAAGTAGTTTTACAAATTTACCCTTTCTCTTGAACCACTTTTCTATTTACAATTCTCCGTAAAACGTCTGCGAATGTCTGACTCATGCAATCATGTCAAGGTCATAACGACAAAACAATGAGTCATTACATTCGTGTGTGAGTAATAAATTACCGATTACCAATTGCACTGGAAACTACTAGATAAATAATTATAAATCACAGTGGCTTCAATTGAATTTTATTCCAATATTACACTAGATACGTCTGTACATGCCGAAAATCTCTGGAAGACTAACCTATTCGTCCGAAAGACGGAATAGCGCGTCGCACAATAAGACATACTATCCCCACTTTACAAATTATTCAAGTTTAACTTAACACCAGCACCTCGTATCGCAATTGCTTTTCGCTTTATATACATTATAAAATAATCGGAAGCGATGCAACATAATAAATTTGTTATAAACTTTACTTTCTTCAAATGTTTATTTGTTGATTGAACCCTAATATCCAATTAACGGCAGCGTGATAGTACACATATACATACATAAAATACACACATACGGGATAGAGGAATTATAGAAATATGTTGATAAGAATATAGGTTGAGCCATTAATTGTTATTCAACTTACATTTACCTCACAAAATAAGAATCCATATTCTCCATTGGAGTTCAATTCTAACGTAATGTTCTTACACACCTTTACCGCAAATTCCCATTGAGTAACTTGTCTAACGACTTCTTCTTTAGGAGTTCTCAGCAAAAGTACAGCAGACATGGCGTCAGCACTGGAGATGGGTGAAGTTGGTGAGCAGTACTTGGCTGAAGGTAATTATGAATTAGCACTGGAAAAGTTAAAGTCCTCTTTGGGAGTCCTCATGCGGGTCTTCAGCAAGGAGCCACCAGGGCGAAGGCGAGATCTTCTTCATCAGCAGGTATCATTTCTTCATTGACGATCAACACCTTAAGGCCCTTAAGTTGTCTGTCAGTTGAAGCTTTATTGAGAAATATGTGGAACATTTCGCAATAGGTCAAAGAAAGTGCGAAGTGGGTGAAATCCGATTCTCCAATCTTCACATACCTTCGTAACTCTATTTTTCAAATATGCAAAGTCAACAAATAAAATTAGCCTGTTATGATATGTACCAAAAATCCAATGGATTAGGCCCTCGGAAATGGACAAATAATAATTTGCAACCCAAATCTTCAGCACATTGCGAAATTTCACATATTTCTTATCATGAAGCCTCTCCTGAAGGAATCCATGAAGCTGTATTTCCCGTTGAAATTCCTTGAAATCAATCATCCACCAGATCCAATTATGGATGCAGCAAGCAGAGAGTACCAAAGGTCTACTAGCTACAAAATCAGTCGAGGACTGCACGAAGGACTCACCCAAACAACAAGATCAGTGTATATTGCAATAGAATTTTTTACAATTTGTATATAAATTAAACAACTACTTGTGCATTAATTAAATAAATTAAATTATTTTCACCTACACTATCGAACGATCACTGCAAGCTTCTCATATTCCCGATGGCGCCATAATTCTGACTTCCGGCCTATGTACTGCTACTCGTGTTATGACGTCATGGAAAATTCCAATTTCCCATCAGCCCCCTCCCCCTCAATTTCTCATTATTTCACCCCCCACTCTAACCCCAAAAGCTCTGCGGAGTATCCTTCAACGATTTTCAACCAATCCCCGTGCTCATAAAATCCTTCTCTACCCCCCACCAGCCGATTTCACTATATACATCATATACCGTTTCTTTGTGTACCGGAAATGCGGCAACGTCGCAACGCAAGTACATAAGCCCCAGGAGCGCATTTACCAGGAATTCTGACCATATGGCCTCGAAAAAGGGGGGCGGGTAAATGGAAAACCGGCAACACCGCCGATTTCACATTGAAATGCCCGCTACATAACCATATACATGGTATGTGCATCTACATGATGTACCGCTAGTCGACGACTTCTAGTATATCTAAAATTATTGAACGGTATCAAATTAAATTATATCAATAATAATATTATAGAACTTGTTTAAACCGGTATTATATACATTCCGGAAATACAATAGAAATTGGAACAAAGAAGTGATTTTTTTGGCGCGCGCTTGCGCACATAAGCTCCATTTCCCCCACTCTGCCCTTATATACTTGTATATACTTAGAAGTGCCGAGTAGACACGCATGAAAAACACGAGTGTGGATTTTAGTGTGTGTATACCGGTGTTTGAGTGCTGTTGTACATTCGCTGTTGCGCGGGATATTGTTATTATCGCGGGAGAAGAATTTCGTTTAATTTGTCGTGAATTAATTGTGGGATTATTGGACCCATTGGATAATAACATTAATTAAAACTGAATGATTTTTTTCTCTTTACCAAAGTGTCAATGTCTTTCAGGGGCAATTTTGCACCGACAAGTGTGTGGTTAGATTTTTATAATTTTTATAATGTGTATGGATGTGCAGTCTAGCAACATGGGGGATAGGAGTCTCGATGATGATGTGCAGATCGTCAGGTGTCAGATTGAAAAAGGTGGGTTTGGCAAATTTGTTCTTCATTACGTTTTTTTTAGTAGGTTATAATTCCCACCCTCTCTCTCCCCCCCCCCCTCCCCCCACGCCGCCACGCAATTTTGGAGGAATTAATCAGTGAGGTTAGGAATGTGCGTCATGTGCGCGTGGTTTTGTTTCACATCGGACTATTTATATCGGCTATGTTGTGGAGATGTCAACGTGGAACGCGGAATCTCAAATGTGATATTCGAATTTTATTATATTTTATAAATTAACTAATCTATTTTTGAATAATCAATAAAGTGAGTTTGGGATATGATATCTTAATAACCAGAGATTCTTCAAGAGTTCAATAAAATAGTATTTGCTTTAGACAGCGTAATCAGCTGATTAAAATATACCTTGATTCAAGGTTTACAATAGCATAATTATAATAACAATAGTAATGGATGCATGTGCATTTAATTTCAACTTAATGCGTAACAATTCATAGAACGGTGCCTTAATTTTTTTCTTTTTTGACAGGCCCTGTCTCAACTACAATATTTTGGCATCATTATTATATCATTACTTATTACTTTTGCTATGTTTGTTATCGTTTTGATGATTATTATTAACTATGATGATTATTATTGGTGTTGTGATTATAGTTGTAAAATGTGGCAATTCGTAATTTCGTCACCCCCCCCCCCCCCCCCTTGTGTTTTCGACCGACCCTTTTTCGACGGATTTTCATAATCCACCCTTGAATAACGGAAATGTGTTCACCTGGAAATAATTTAAAATCTCTGTTGATGAATATTCGGAAAAAAAATACTCCGGTGAAAATCCCTGGGAAAGTGGTGAAAACACTCTAATTATAGTATGATGAGCTCTGATAGTACTGTTCATTTTATGTAAAAAAATGAGGAAATTATATTTATGAATAAACGTTATTTGGTTTTGTAAAAAATAATGCATGTATGTGGACTTAATGGATTTATAGGAAGGTTTTAACTTGTAATTTAAAAAAAAAATCCCACTCTATCCAATAATTGAAAGAAATTAACAATCGTGTGACATTATGTTCCGTCACAATTCCTCTCCTCGCGCGCTATCACTTTCCCCCCTATATTCCCCTATATTTCTCTAGCCCTCTACATCTTCGCGCGGCAATTTTTTTTTTTTCCTATATCGCAGGCCTGGGATGTATCCTCGTTCGATGGAAGAGCTACACCGCTATGTGCCTGCCCCGAGAGTCACGTATATAATGTACAAACCCCCTATGTAGTACATGAAGCTATAAGTGATGTAACAATACGATCGAGCCTGCCCGAACAGCTCCGAGTTTTGCCGAAGCCGGAACGGATAGTTCCCTCCGTTTTTTGCTGGTGAAAAACCTTAGGGTACTTTGTCTCTACTGCGCCAGCGTGCTATTCTCGTGTCACCTGGTATGCCTGAAGGCCGCCATTTGCAATTTCAAGGGAAAGCGTCTGTTTGCATATTTTCCATGCTAAGATTACAATGTTTATTTAACAATTACAACAATCGATTGACCATTTTCATAAAAATTCTACTTCAGCCAACATGTTTCTAGTAATTAATGATGAATCATCAATTTTTTGCATGATTCATATTCCCAGACCATGATGGAAGCTACCCCTTGAAATTTCATAAATTGCCTATTTTCTCAATTTTTCCTCCTGGAAAGTGATTTTCTTCCCAAATTCTTCGCAACCTGAAAAGAAAAATATAAAGTATTTATGCTTCGTGGCACATCTTCAAGAGCTCACATCCGGTTATAACCGCCATGTTGTTCTTCAAACTTTACTCGCTCCCCCTACATTCCCCTTTTTTTTCTGTCCCGTCCCCCCCCCCTCCCTGCCGCCCCTCCCCCATGTACCTTTCCCCCTATCCCCTCTCCTCAGCTCAGAATGAAACTACGCTTCAAACTCGGCATAGCAACAGCGGTAATAGAGGGCTCCTATAAATAGAATTGTCGGTTATGCCTGCTTTACAGTGTTGCCAAACCTAACTGGCCCAGGCAGCGCGTCAAGGACACTAATCGGCAACGTCGCAAGTGGACGGCAACGCTGCCGTCAGCCCTTATCAAACAAAATATTCACAGCGTTGCATGTTTCTCCATTTCCGCCGTATCATCTATTGAAATTTCATTAATTCCTGTCAATGCTAATGAATTATTAATCTACCAATGTCACTCTACATGACACTGTCCCTATTGCCTATTGACGCTTTTCCCGAAAAAAAAGCAATATTCCTCCACTTTTTTATCTCTAAGTTGCATTTTCCATCGATCAATCATCCTCGCATATATTTTACGTCTGTTTTTCCATGGCTTATGTATATATCTATATATATGTAGACATGTATGCCATTCCAGTAAATGGAGATACATGGACATATATATATATGTACAGCGCAAATGCCGTGGTGAGTGGGCGTGACCAGACGCCAAGTAGAGCCGGCAACGTCGCATCTGTAAATCATGATTAAAATAATAAGTTGAGTACATATGTAGTATATAGGGGCACCGAGTGGGGTGTATATAGGGCGGGTGATGGGGGGGAATAGTAGGTCTGCGCGAGGGCGCTTAAAATGGAAACTGATAGCCGGGCTTTGCGCATATTTTTACTCCCACTCGTGAGTTAGGGTACCCCCCACTTTAAGTAAAATCCAGTGAGTTCCAGGCATTTATATGCTATATAGGCAATGGAGAGGGGAGAGCACACTCACCTGAAACTGCGGGCTATGTACTAGCCATGTATCTACCGTACGTTTGCCAATCTTGGCACTTCGCCTCAAAAAGCATATCGACCGTGCAGCGTTGTCACATAACCATGGGATTCTTGCTCCTGGGACCTGGGCCACTCTTTGAGATGGGTGTACCAGAGAATTGAGTCCCTTTTTCCCCAATGATGCTGGTAGAATATATTTGAAATTGTTTAAGGGTTGATAGGATATTGGAAGTCCGTGAAACAACAGATTCATTCGGAAACTTTCGATGGCTATGTAGGAAAAAAAAACAAGAAATTAAGAACAATTTGCAGAAAACTTTGGGGGGGGGGGCAAATCCAATTAGTATGGTCCTTTTTTTTCACGTATTTTGTTATTATTTTCACGAGATAAGCTTGTTTTTTTGATTATTTTTAGGCCATTTATGGGGGTTGTTGGGACAGATGGTAGCGTCGGATAAAAATAGCAAACTTTTACGCATTTTTTTTTATCGTGTGTTTCATATCTTCAATTCCATTTCATATCTTTAGTTAGATCCCAGCAAACGGGGTCAATTACAGGATCCAATTGCGCTGTGCACAGTGACTTTAAAAAGGATTTATATTGGAAAAATTCAGGATGCAAAAATCAGATATTCAATAAATTTCAGGTAAACTCAGTTGGAATCGCATATCAAATAATGATAATGATGATAATAATGATAACAATCATGTGACAGGCGTAATTGGATAATTGTATATTTAGGTCGAAACATCGATGTCAGTAATATTTTTTCGTTTGAACGTTCTTCACTATTTCTATATTTTTGCATGTGGGGTATGAATAAAAATAGGATTGGTCTTAGTCCCCTTTTTTGGAATATTCTCATTGGACGGAGATCAGAGAGAAATGTTGATAATGATCACTTCCGGTGAGTAATCTAACCATTTACAATGTATGAAAAAGAATGGTGGCATTTCTGCGAAGCAATATAATAGTTTACTGGTAATATTGATAATAATTATACCCTCTTATCTGCAATACTAACGTAAGAAATATGTGAAAAGAATTTTCGAATTTCGAAATGTAGCGTTCTGCGAAAATTGCCTGTTATGGGCCTCGGCTGGTCAAGTTTCTAATACAATGAAACGAAACAAAATGAAATATGATATTTTTGGGTCCCCAGATGCTTTCCAATGGTTTCTCTTTTTTCAGCGAAAAAGAAGTCAGAAAATCATGCACATGGTCAGGTTAGAAAAGTCAGTATATAGTAATTTCCAGTATTCAAATTGTTTGCACTGAAAAAAAAGGAAGAAAAAACCCGAACCGTGTAAATATGATTATTTTCAAATTCACGCCTATAAATGGAAAAACTAAATTTGAAATTCGAAAATCGAAATTTTAGTTGGCAAATTTACTGAATCATGCCTCGAATTTTCGAAAATGAAGATACAAAAACTGAAATAACCATTTTTCCTAATAATATTTCAAGTTTTCTCGATGAAAATCATGAAATAGCGTTTGAAAAAAATAAAAGCGGCTACAAGCGCGCCCCACGCGGCACTGGTTCGTTGAAGCGAGCCCTCAGTCGCTAGAGAAATACAGAGCGAGAGAGAAGTACAGGCCCTCCCCAAAGTGTTGTCAATTATCTGACATTAATTGCAATACCCCCTAATCCCCCCCAAAAAAGCCGTTAAAAACCCCCTCACTATATTTAAAATTCCCCGAAACTACCCAACTAACCAATTTCTCCCCCAATAACCCTATACCAATGATACGCGTGGGTACAGTCCTGTTAAAAAGTTTGTTTATCACAAGTGACTCCAAATGTGCCAGTTTATGCATCAATCTCATTACCATGTGCAAGTGAAAAGCCCATAAATACCCCAAAAATTGTCCGAATCGTGCTGTCAACTATCCACCAATATCTAATGTGTTATAACCATGGCTTGGAAATTGGACGCCATCTGTTTCTCGATATCATCCAGACATTGTCAATAGATTATTGATTACTTGGTTATGTTTTTTCCGCACCCTCAATTACCAAAAGTCTGAGCTGAAAATGATTATTCCATGGACAACAACCAAAAATTGTGCGGAATTCATAAAGATTCATAACATTGATGGATAAAACGCCTGCAAACGACAAACAATATCTATATGTCATAACTGATAGAATTGATAAAATTGACAATCCATGAAATTGATTTTTACCGTCTTCCTGATTAATAATTAATTGTCAATTGTTTAGTGTCCGGCTTTTAGTGGATTCTATGACAATGTCTGACGTAACGGAATGTCGTTGACCTGGGAATCATGGAGATGAACTGACTTCTGATTGTTTGGTGAGGGCCTGATAAGACGATCCGAGGGAATTATAGTGAATAGAAAATTTTTGGAATAACGTGGAATTGCAAGTTTGAATCTACTGTACCGAGTGATTTGCTGAATGAAACGAGGACATTTCAATGCTACCACCGTTATTACAGGGCCTGAACGGCCCACACTCGGCTATACCTGGTTGACAGGAGCAGGTTAATTTTAACAAATTTTTGGGAATTTCACAATGGCCATGGCAGTGTCCAGCAACGATTGCGATCTGGTGCTCGCAAGTTTGACAGCTAGAAATGGCGATACGCCCGTCTATAATACATGTATGTAGGGGTAGGGGCAAGTGTTTACGTGTAAATTAGGGTATTTGAAATTAAGCCTGGATTAGTGACATCCAGGCCACAATTCACACATAAGTGTTTTTCTATAACAAGTGCCGGTTCGTTACAGTATATTTATTGAGGATCCATGCTTAATCACATGATCAAACAAAATTTAATTAGATCTATTAGTACTGTGATTTCTAGCCTTAATATTTGTGAATATGTCCACGTGTTGGAGTGAAAAACTACACGAGTTAGTGACTTTTGTAACTCGTAAACTGTTACAGTATTTCAGTAACGAAGTGGTAAGGGGCGCCTGTACTGCAATCTTTGGGAATAACTTGGAAACTAACGAGCATGTGCAATATTTGATGAGGACCTATTTCATGAAACATATTTTGCTCTACAAAAAAAGTTATGATAAAGTATTTGCTATCTCGTTGATTTTGAGTTAGTCGTAAAAAAACGTGATGCGTACACGTGCACTTATCCAAGTTTACCACTTCGTTACTGATTTTTGGTATAACATTGGTTTACTTTATATGTTTTGATGTGTAATAGTTGAATTTCAACACATTAGTAGAAAGATTTTTATTTTTGTTTTTATATGTACTTGTTGAAATAATGAATTAATTGGAAATGGAACTTATATCAAGAGTAATGATAGGAATGGTTATTATAGTAAATTTCGTCAAAGTCAAGTAATGTGATCGCAGGAAGTTCCTAATTGAAGTAAGATTAATGACTGAAAGTTCCAATTTCGCTCAGCTTATAATGAATACAATAATTACACAATATTAAGGATGCAATACATGTTCAGTAAAAATAAGGGAGATCGTGCACTTGTTAAAGCAGTATCTAAATTCATCTGGCCAAATTCAGGTGGTTAACAAAAAGTTGCTGGAAGCACGTATTGGGGGTTAGCTCTAACTTTATGTAAAATGCTAAAATATTTTTAGATATTTTTGGAATTAGGTTTGGAGTCGTTTAAAAGATTTGTGAACGTTTTAAGAAATGGACTTAAAAATTTGGAATGATCTTTTCTGCTGGGAAAAGATACAAATCTTGCTTGTACTTCATAGATATAAGATGAAGATTCATGAGAGACAGAGTATTTTAATGTCGATAGGTGTATTTGTAGAAGGAAGATATTTGTGTTGGTACTTCCATTTGGCGCCAAAGAGTTTTCTTTTTAAACACATATACCCCCTAAGTAAAAAATTCGTATTTCTACTTTTCGTTTCAAAACTGTTCTAGGCAGAATCTGAAAATTTGCAAATGCCTTCGATGAACTGCTCAAGAAATAGATGAACAATATGAACTATTTCGTAGAACTTACCTTCAATTATATTTCAAGTTAAGGTGTTCAGGCACATGGAGAAACTTAATGAATTTCTGGTAACGAGAAAAGTTTCCTCACAAATAAAGATCCGAGTTTTTTAGTAGAACACGAGACTCTATCATATTTCATACAAGTTTCAATGGAAAAATGGTTTTGAAAACCTTTAGTAAACAATGTCATAAATGGAATCAAGAAAAACTATAAGTTTTAATTCTCGAATTTCATGAAAACTTTAAATTTATTTAGTTCAGGAAAATTCCGAGAGAGCTTGTGCGAATTGTAATGAATTTTGAAATCGCCATTTTTAATTCCATATTTCATAAATAGCGCGGGGGCCATTTTGCCCATATAGTACAAATATAGTGTCACTACTGCACATTGTCAAATATTCAACACATTGCTTTTTGAAGTGTCTCTCTAGAAGTACTTCAAGTATGATAAGATTCGCCTCATAAATTTATATTAGAGGAATTCCCTAATAATTAACTTTGAAGAAAACTCGATTGTGTCTTTAGTGATCATAGTATTGAGAATGTACTATTGTGAAATGCTCATGTTGATTATTCGTAAAACCTTGATTAGTAAAAAGCAAAAAATTACGTAATGTGCTAAATACGAGAACATTCGAGAATCTTTTGCTGCTTATGTTTAAGTCGATCGGCGAATTATTGTTAGTAAATAGTCATCTAGTTACGGTGAAACTATTTCCTTTTTAAAAATTCTTACACTGTTGGGAACAATGGATGATTAGAATAAAATCAATCGGCTTTTGAAATGATCGTTTAATCGATCAGAGGTCTCACAATTCCCTTCTAAATTTTTTCCGGCATTATATATTGAAATCCAAAGAAGCTGTAATTTTCATAAATATTGTTTATAGTGCCCACCGTGTGCTACAATGCACTTTAACAAGCTTTATATGAACAGTTGTTAAGATACTTGGTTTGGAACATATTAGCCAAAAATGATTTCGGCCCATTTTGCAAAATTTCCCCATAGATGGCGCGATTGCTATCAAAATGGCACGCCTAACACGTGACAATTCTGATCGAGTCGGAGAATATAATTGCCATCAGCTCAACTCTGGTATAAATATTTTTCATCTCTACCTAAATAAACTGAAAGAGTTACTTGAAGCATTAGCAAAGTTTCACTCAAATATTTCCAGTGAGAGCAAGCCTCGTAACACAACTGCAGAAGGTTTAAGCTACTTCCTCAGGAAGAAAAATGCAAAAAGTTTACAATTTTTGTGCAGACACAAAACTCGACTCGTTTGTAAGAATTTTGAGGGTTTTGTTAAAAAATCCAGGTTTTTTTTTTACAAAACACAATTTCGGTTACCTCAATTTTTAGCGTTGCATATTAAAAAAAAATCGGTGGGAAACATCCGTACTTTATATAATTTTTTTTACCTTTTTTTTTCACTGAGGAAACCCCTAAAACTAATTAAAAAATTTGAAAACAAAAAAAACTTTAGAAAAACTTTGCAGTTTTCGTATAATTTTCGGGCACATTTACTTATAATCGTATTTCATGAGTTTCTTTTTTTTCTATCAGACTGAAAATCATATTCCAGAAATATAAGTCTTTCTTTTTTGGCGTTAAGATAATGTGACGTGAAAAAAAATCTTTCAAGGGAGTTTTGTCACGAAGAGTTTACCGAGAAGGGGGTTACCGTGTACTTTAATCCTTCATTAATGTAAATCAATTAGTTCGGAAATGGAAAATTATTGAAAATGGGAAGAAATTCTCAGGGAATTCAAATTGACCTACGGATAGTAATTTCTGGGTCAATTTCATAACCGTTCTAGTGTTTTAAGGGAACGCGTTGAAAAATTCATTATGAAACTTGGTGACTTGAAAATTCACTGTTTTCATCTTTTCAACTTTTCAGTGAAAACATAAACCCAATTTCCCTAAAAACTGAAAATATGGAAGAGTCGTTTTTTAGATAACTGTTTCGCGAAAACGACCCAAACGAATCAAGTTGAACTTCTCCTAAATGACACACATTTTAGGTCCTATGAAATTAATATTGGTAAGGATTTTATCTCGTAAGCAGTTTTATGAATTGGTTTAAAGAAAAATCAGAAGTTTTTTTTAGAACATTTTTCCATCAAGCAATTGGTTCAGTTATTAGGCAGAAGGGATGATTCTTCAACTGTGTTTCGAAATTTCTCGTGTGCACTTCGGTTTAGGGAAAAATTACAAGAAATAGTTTTTCTTGGAAATTGATTTCTCTATTAAAAATACTTTGTGACATTTTTGTGTTAGCCCACTTGTTAACGAGATATTCACTCTTTTAAGAAAATGTTAAAATTTCTCAATTCCTATAGAGAAGTTATTGATGCGACCCATGGAGGATTACCACAGTTCCTTCCTTCTATATTGGATTGACATTCGTGGACTGTTTTCCACAGCTGTCAATATTGATTGTTGAAAAGCAGAAGCCCAAGAGACTAATAGAGTGCAAGTTAACTGGATATTATTGGTTGTTTTTGATAAATTTATTCAAATATTTGTCATGCAAATGAAATGAATAAATTGAATGAAGCTTCCAAATTTATAATGAGATAGAACAGTAAGGAATTTACAAAAAAAAAATTAATGGAATGGTCGATTATTTACTATCATTTATTCTTTCTTTACATTTAATTTTTCTCTAATGTAACGTTTTCGTAAAACAAAATGAAAAGATCGTGTAATTTCGGTAATGTGAAGTTTTGAAAAATTGGATTTCTGCTTCGAATTTTTGACGTTTTTATGCTGCAAAATTATGTGAATTTAGCTGATAATCAGAGATGCAGTAGTGCACCATATTACTTTCGTACTATTAACATATCCTTTCTTTCAAAAAAGATTATTGTACGATGACCTTTGGGATAATTTCGCTGTAACTCATAATTAACAAAAATGATGGCAAGAAATAAAAATTCTCCCATATTTAGTATGACCAAGTACCAAATCAGTTTCCAAAATTCAGTAACCTTTAGTGTGCTATTTTTAAAGTATGGAACGTTGAAAATTAAGGAAAAAAAATCATATTTCTGGATCTAAAATATCGTATCCTTCGTACATTTCTTCCTGGTAATCTTAAGCGAATGTACCTTAAGTCTGGTTTTGCTTTACTCGTAAAAACTTGAATTATTTTTGGTAGACATATTCGGAACTTGAAGAAATGTTAGGTGATACAACATGTAAACTGATAGTCTAGTTCATATTTCGCGTCTGAAATGAAAAAACAAAATTATGAGCAGTTATTTTCTGGCTTGCGGTACTCAGCATCATTTTCCTCTTGAAAAAAACTCATCCTGGAATCATTCCAACCTTTCATCACAAAATTTTATTCCCCTAAAAAACTATTTTATAAAAATATCTTACAGCATGAATAGCAATTATAAAATAGTTAATAAGTTATTTGTTTAATAGGCTCCATTACCTATTTGAAATGAGAAAATTCGAAGCGGGAGACAAAACGTTGCAACATAGCATAATGAAGAACCAAACGGTCACGGAGGAGGTTGTAAGCTTTAATCTGAGAGCGCTTTCCTTTTTAATTCACTTCTATTTTCACTTAAAAAGTTCCTCGTACGCAGTATATCGTTGTGTCACGTGCGGGATACAATCAGGATTAATCAGGCTACAAAGCAAAAATGCTTTTTCTTAAAACCAACTACAGGTCTAAGATTGGTCCACAAGGATGCCAATGCTTTGAAAAAAAAACCTGAAAATTTTGAGATTACATTTAGATGGTAGGAACACCCTGCAGATCTTTTGGAAATCATTGATGTTTTTTTATCAGTAGGCTTTGAGATTACCAGTATTACTTGTCGAGAAAATAAAATGAGTCTATAAACAATGATCAGTGACCAATGTTCTCTGTTTACAGGGTCCAACGAAAAGACTCTACCAGTGAAGCAAGAGCGTCCCGATGAAGCGGAGATCCGCGAATTGGCTGCCAAGATGGTGGAAGCGAACAAAGCGAAAATGCTAACTCTTCCTGGTGCTTCTCAACGACCAGCAGCCCAGGCTAATCTTCCGGGCATCCTGGGTTACCTCACCAAGAAGCCCGGCGACACACCTCAGGTGGCCAAAGCACCCTCAAACGAGGGCAAACTTCCCCTAGACGACGATAGCCAACGCGGTAGATTCGGCTGGATCACATTTGACAAGTGTCATATACCCTACATATATCGTGGTGGTGAAAAGTATTGCGCCGTTAGGATACTTGAGGCTAAACTACTCAACAAGTACCTGAACTACTTGCACTCGGACATATACAGTTGCACCTGCATCAAAAGTTACTTCATAACTGAATCAGAAAGTAAATTATTCAATGAGATAAATACAAGGCACTGTGAAAATCAGTTTGGCAAGGATCTGTTTACCTGCAAGGATTTAGTTGTTAGGTTATCGGACGCCAAAGAGTTCTACTCATTTTTGGATGTTTGCTATACAAAATTGACGAGTCAAAATGTCAATACTGGACAAAAAGGCGAAAAGTGTGGCTTCATTCGTATTAATAAGGAATCAGTGGTTCCTTACACAGTTAAAGACAATCTTAAATATGTACCACTCTTTTATTTTGAAGGGGAAACGGACAATTTAAAACTTAAAGCTGAAAAACTTGAGGGTTGGGACCTGTCTTATCTAAAATTTTGTTGTAAAGTACAGGGTATACGTAATGAATTGTTTGCTAGTGAGACGTGTTCAGTGATTAGTTTGAGTGACATTAAGAGTTATTTTCCACCTGGTACGGGATTTGAGGACTATTGGCCATCAAAAGTTATGGACTCGCAATTGTTTGTTAGTGGCAAGGGTGGAGCTAGTGCTGGTGGATGGACAAAACAACCGCCAGCACCGCCCATTGTTAATAAACCAGTGGCTGTTGTTAATAATGCAAATAAAAATGTTATGAATACGAGGACGATGCAGAGTGCACCAAGGAGTACGACTGGCAATACAATACATCATGTTAATCAATCGAGACCAGGTACGACACATCCAGCTCATGGTTCACCTACTACGAGGACACAAAATGCTCAAATTTTGAATCCTGTACCGACTGCTGACAATGGATGGTCGGGACTGGTTGGTGGACAGGCGACTTTTCAAGCGACTATCGTACCTCAGTCGAATTCCATCGTTAGAATGCAGAATACGTCCTTGAATATGCACAATGTGAGTCTAAATCATTCGTTCATGTTTTGGTAGGAATGGTAATGGACTTAAGGAACTCTGCAAATATTAAAACAAAAATTGGCACTGTTTTAAAACCCGCGAAATTGGAATTAATTGTTACTTCGAAAGCTATCGGTAAAATTCCAAACGATTCAGCTGGCGTGGTTTTAGTAGATCACTGAAATCGGTTTAACGAACACCATTGAGAATGTTGAAAGTGTTGAAAATGCATTGAACAAATTTTTCATGGTTAATCTGGCTTTTCTTGCAATAGACAGCGTAGAAAGCTGAAGTTTATAATATATGTAAGTAGAAAAGCTGAATCTCATGGAGTTCATGGAGATCAATATTGAATAAAAAAAAAAACAATAACTGTCCTTCCAGCTTATGAATAAAATTAGGTAAGAACTTTGCTCTGTCAGTCACGTGGTGTAATTGACATATCCTCTCATCTTGAGGGTCAGAAAATGGTGTGGCATAGTTGGAACGGAATAGAGCTAGGTGGGTCTCCAATGCACAGTAGCAGGTTAGAAATAAAAAAGGACCCGTCAGGGAGGGGGAGAGGGGGTATCAGAGGCTGGACGGCATTATTTGGAAATTTGGAAATGATTAGAAATTAGCTACTTGGTGTTTTTCGGCATAGGGGAGAGTGCTGCGGTCAACTTCTCTTAAGATGTTAAGACCTCCGTGATATTGAGACAAAGTTATTATTATTTATTCACATGAAAAGTAGCACTTCACCTCTTGATGACGAGTCTACACTTGTCTAGAAGTGTCAAAATTCCAACTTGCCTCATTTCATACAACACGATTGTAAAGAGTTGGGCTATTCTGATTTCTCGATCACTCTTATCATCGTTAAGCAAACTTCAATTGAGTTTTTACTCTGGAGGTGACCCTTACGGAAGCGTATTACACTTGAATTGATTTTGGGTAGTTCTAGATACAAGGAATGAAAGATACCAAAATTGTACGACCTTCTGTACATTGTAAAACATCACTTTAAAAGACAATTAGGAGGTTTTGATTAAGATTTTTCAATCTGAAGGATATGAGGATGTTTTTTCAGGATGAACTTAGGATCTACAAGAAGGGTCATTGACATTTCACTGGTCCCTATCAATTTTTAGATGCTTCGAACTAACTCATACATTCGTCATTGTTTACCTTAGGGGCCAGCAATCCAAAAAAAATTGTACCTATCCATTAGCAATGTTTCATGTCTGTAAACTTGCAAGCAGCCATAACAATACCCATAAGATGTGATATTGAACTTCTCTGAACTAGTATATAACATACCAAAGCTATGGAAAATCAGAATCTACTTTTGAATCGCTCAATCGTAGAAAATGCTGACAAGCGTAGGTACGACACTGCGACGACTATAATATATAGCATGTCAATGTCTCTTAAATCTTACCCCATATCATAATTCAATAATTCTAGTGAATTATACAGTGGATTATTAATTCAATACTCAACGGTGGATTCATTGAATAAATTATGGGAAATTTGAGACTTAGGAAATTTCGATCTTTAACATTTTAACTGGCACTGGCGGCTTAGACATTATATTGAGACAATATATTGGTCATTCTGATTGTGTCTTGTAACTTGTAATCAGACCATACCACTGGCATACGACATGAAAAGGACCAGGCTTGTGCTGATTTTTTTTGTATCAACAGGTGGTAGAGTACCTTCTACATCTTTCGTTGTAGAGCCAATTGCGATCTACCAGAATTGTGTAAAAGCAGTTCGTTTGATTAAATCTTTTTTTTTTTGCAGTGATGTTTGTTAAAATTGATTATTTGATGAAATCTCGGAATCATAGGTAGATTTCGTTTCATTTAATTATCGCAAAGAATGGAATAGAATTTTTGTAAGTTTACATGCAAAAACTCCTTCAGAAAATGTTTCAATTTTCTATAGCAGCCTATGTAAATCTTATAAAAAAACCTATGGGATTTCTTCATACGTACAATCATTATAGCAACTTCAGAAACTTCAAATTTATTCCAATCTCAAAGCTATTCCATACTTCCAATAGAATCGTCTCTCAATGTGGCCCACAAAACCACTTCTTAAAAATTTTGCTATCGTACTTAGACTCGGAAACATAAAATAAACTATTACTATATTTAAGGTGTATTCAAACTATATAATGTAATTTTAATGTATATATTTTTTAGCAAAGTGTCTGACTGAAAAAGGATCAGCTCCTTTGGCACTTTATAATATAATAACGTTATACATAAGCTTATACATAGACTTCAGAAATTGGATTTTTCTCAAATAATTTTTTCTCCTCGGGAAGAAACTGACTGATGTATAAATTTCTTCTCGTATGGTTTCTTCCAAAACAGTTTTATGATAAGACGTTCAAAGACCTTAGTGCTTGAAAACTTTTTGCATTTGCATTTTTCGGACAGTTAATCGGATAGCTTCTCGGGATATCTTGAGGAAACTAAAGGACTTGGATAATATGGGGCTGGCGTCACTTCTTTATAGGATAATTCATCACAAGAGAACTGATAAAATTATTTAATCTGTGTTTGCACATGTTTGCAATGTGTTGTTCTATTCCGCGTGGACTAACGAATTAGAGGTATCTAAGTTGTTACGCCGCGTCGATAGACTTGTCTCGCTGTCTGGAGAACGGTCCCAAGAACGTGTGACTTACGTTTTGTCGCAGAAATGTTCCTGCGATGACATGTGCTTGTAGAGGGGCAATCGAAAGTTCGACAAGAATGATTTTGTATAATAATTGTGTATAAATCATTGGTTGAACTTTGCATACTGACAATTGTTATTTTGTTATATAGCCAATGGCAACGTCCAAAGGATACTCCCAACAGCCAAGAAGGCCCAACAGCAATGCCCAGCAATATCCAGTTTACCCTGTATCAACGATGCAAAATGTCGCCCAGGCACCACCACCCCTTGTTAGGGCGACATCTCACTCCAATCAGCCTAATATGGGGTAAGCCGTACTAGACAACTCACATCACAATCAACACGTGTTTATCATTTTTTGTTTTTTTTTTTCTCGCAATTTAACACTTTTTTTGCGCTTTCATCAAGTCCAAGACTAACAATGTATCATAACTTAATTGATGAAATTGATAACAATTGTAGTGTGTTTTGTACCTGATCACATCCCTAAATGTGCCCCGTTCAAGTAAAAAGGGCCCACTTTGACAATGCTATTTGTCGTTGCACTTTAATCGATGTAAAATATTTGTTAATTTGAAATTATCAAAAAAAGATTTATTAAAAAGAAAGATTATCAGAATCCTCCGCCAAAGTCGGCCCTTTTCATGCGAACTCATAGAAATTAATTCTTTAAAGCAATTGAATAAAATTCATTTCGCTTAATACTCGTGTAACATTAAGCATAGCTATAATGAATTAATTCATAAATTTGTTAATTAATACTAATTGTTATTATGGTGAGAAAGCTAATGAATATTAATGATCATATTAATCGGTGGTATTTTATTATTGATTATCGTCTCCAAATAGACTAAATAATTATGCTTTAAAGGATTGATATATTCATCAATAATCAAGCATGACTGATGAACTAGATTTCGTACGGATTAATTAGCATTTAGACTGGTAGCACTCCCTTTCATTGTCATCATTGTCGTTTTTAATAATTTTACAACACACAAACTGCAATAAACGATCCAGAAGTAGTTTTATCCTCATATGTCTATTTTTTTCTTTTTTTTTTCCTTTTGTTTGTATAGTTATCCAACCTATGGGAAGGATGACTGGTGAGTTCTGCATACTGTATTATAGAATGAGACTCGTTCTTTTGGTGCATAAACTATGGAAATGCCCTTCTATCCAATGTATTTTCGCTCTGAACTCGCTTCGAATTTTTTCGGGAATTTTGCCTGATCAATTCTTCCAAATTTATTTCGTTCAAAAGAAAAATTGCACCAAGAATACCAGTCTCATTACCTTAACGCAGCACAATCGTTAGCTGCGGTAAAATTTTTAGATTAAATTGCATGAAAAAAATTTGAAAAGAGAACACTCAAATTTGTCCAATATGTCAGGTTTGTTAAAACATGTTCTTGTTATGGAGAAGCACTGAAACTTGGTCAAAATAGCAGTTGACTGTGCTCATATTTTCAGTGAAATTTGAAATCTATCTTCATCCCTGTTGACATTTAACTATCCAACGTTGTTCAGACATTTTCCCGAAACATTTTTCGAGCGTCAAATCACGATTTTCTAGCATTGTCTGTTGAAAAACACGTAACGATTGGGAACCCAGCATCAGAATGAATTCCCTGTGTCGAACAGCTTCTATGAACCACTATTTACTCAAAACTCGGTTTTTCCAAGAACCGTTTCGTTTTTGGCAGTCAACTCATAATTTTCAAAAAATTATAAAAACAAATTTTAGGAAAATTAAATCCTAGGACGAAAAGGGAATGGACCTAAACTGCTGATTGCATATAGTGTCTCCTCTTTTATCAATTCATTTCGATAATCGAAGAGCCCCATGAATAATAATATCGAGGATGAGCGGTGCATCAGTGCTAAAATGGAAAATTAGATCATAGATCAAATTCAATATTTATAATTGCAGTCCTCTCCAAGTATGGAATTTAAATTTAATATGAGGATCATGCGCATGATAAGGGTAGCTTATGCCGTAGGACAATCGATGAATTATGGTCTTTCGCATTATTAATTGTTGCTTTTTTTATATTACTACGAGGATTTCGTGGATATCGACGGTGTTCTTTACAATATCTGACCTCATTTGTTCAGGATGGGAGCAACTTACACGACACCCAGTCTATCAGTGCAGAATGCTGTTACAGCAAGTACCTATCCTCAAATGCTCAATTTGAGTACTGAGCAGGTGCAGGCATTGCTACATCCACAAACATCTTCAGCTATAACGCAACGGCATACACCACCGGTACACAATGCGTCACACCCCAAGTATCCACCACCTCTAATACCAGTCAATGGCACCTCTTCGAATACTGCGAGGTAAGTCAGTGATTGATTATCTCGATAGATTTACGCTAACCGTTTCTCGTCTTAGGTTATGAGGAAAAGAATTCTCACCTCATAACCGATCAAGGTTATTTCCGTTTTCGCCGCTTTAAGGCTACCAGGGCTTCCTTTTCGAGCCACTTCTCCATAAAGATTAATCATCAATTGACTTAACCCAAGCAGCAATTCATTTTTGCCACCTTGCCGAGGTAGTTTGAGGTGATCGGCCGCGGCATGCTGTCTGTCCTAAAACGTCCGGAAGGATTCCGACTCTCGTAATCGGCAAAGATTTTGTTGCAAAGGTCTAACCATTTCGAAGAAATGTTCAGCAGGCCACTTATGAACAGGATCAAAACCATTGGATAAGAAACCATTACCATCCTACATTTGCCGGCAGGGAGTCGAGTTCTTCTGAATTGACACAGCTCAGAATGTCCTGGTAGCCATTAAACCCTACAGTGTTAACTCCTGACCATTCCTGTTGGTGGATCATTTCGCAATCTAAACAATGCAGTCTAAATCAGCTTAAATTTTGACGAAAGCGGATCCTCCTTCATTAGATACAGTTGTAGCAGATCTTAATAGCCGATTTGAACAGGAATCCAACATCCACAGATCTTCAGTGTTAGGGACAACTGTTTGTTTTCGGAGATGCTGATTGATTGATCATCTTGGTACTTTTACTCAACCACTTTTCTTCTTGGATGGACGTTCTTTCTTTGGATTATTATGTGATTAGCTTGATGCAAATTACATCAGAATGACAGTTTGACGAAAACTAACGAAGAAACCTGCAGTTGTTGACTTCCTGGATTCCAGAAATCAGGAAAATCTTCATTCATTCAATAGTGGTGCGATAGATCTTGTAAAGAACACAAATCCAACATCGCAACCCCTCGCGGTGCCACCAATGCAAACCGATTTGTTTTCTAACCTTACACCAGTCACACAGCTTAAACCAATGTACATAATATCCGAAGACGACGTTTTTAGTTTGGTTGTTTTGTTGCATGTTTGTTCAAATGTAAACTCTGCATTAATTACACCACAAAGTAGCCGTGTGAATGAGGAATGTTAAGGAGTATTGATAAACCTGATGTATGATCCAGCATATTAAATCAATTGCGGCACTGGTTTGTCCTGTTGGATCTAACTATACAAAATCTTCATCCGGTTCAGCAGCATCATCTAGAATGATAACGAAAAAAAGATAAAACAGGAATAAGGAAGAGCGAACTTTTAGTACAAACTGATTAACAGTGTAATGCTCACTAATGGACTGAGAAGTAAAACAGGGTAATAGCTAGTGAAATAGAAGGCGTAATATATGATATATATATGCTACTTACCGGTCAATATTTGCGCAACTTGCCGCTCCCTTCAATTTTGGTTAATGGTATCATCACTTGCACGGTGCGTCCTAACCTATATGGCCGTCGAACTGGGTAGGTGCTCATATAAGTGACAAGCCCAAACCGCGCTCTTGAGTCATTCCATTGAATGCTAGGAACCTTCTACAATAGTTTATTTCCCATTCTTTTCCTTCCCAATATACTCTCTGAGATTAACAGCCACTTATGAATTTTCCAATTCTTCACATTGACTTTTTCTGCGAGGGTCAGCCGAAAATTGAGAATATTCATACTTGTAAGGAATTCAGTCAGAAAATTTTCCTTTTTCGCATAATATCGGCTACGGATCCGTTGATGACCAAGGTAGCCGGTTCAGTATGGAATGTTCAATATCCATTTGATGACACCGACCCATCACCAGCAAATACAAAAAAAGTGGTTACTTCTGTAGTTTCCCAACCAGCTTGGAAAAATTCTCTTTAACGAGTTTCTTCACTCAAGAAAGTGGCTTTATGACCCCACAAAATATTTTTCCGTACCGCCTTGTACTTTTCCTCGTTCGGGAATTGGTATTAGCCCTGTTCCGAACTTGGAAAAGTAAAAGTCACTACGGAAAAATGTTATCCAGGCTGTTATTCTAGGGTATTTTTGCTCGCGCCATTGCCTGCTCTCGGCTTCGCCTCGAGCGCAAACTTTGCGCGAGCAAAAATCCCCAAAATGACAGCCTGGAAATATACTATCTATCATTGTGAGAACTCATGATTTTTGATTCTGCAACCATACGCCATGATAGCCTTGGAGGCCGCCAGGATAGACTAGTCTGTTTACAATTTTATTTATTGTTCACGTATATTGTTGAAAGCACATGAAGTTCCAAAAAAAACAATGTGCACCTTCCGTATGTTCAACTTTCCTCAAAATAGAATGCATGCATCGGAAATGATATTTTAATAGATAGAGCTGTCTTAAGCAAACATTGATCACCCCTGGTGATTGCGGTTCAATGGACAGTCTAATGATGTCATCAATTTATTTTGTAAAATGTAAAGGACACAACTTTATAAGCTTGTCACTGTTGTTTTATTTGTGGGATGAGAATAAATGTGAAAACATAAAAATCCTACTCAAAGAGAACTGAATGGACGCTGGCTTGATTGAGCGATGTATTCATAATTCGGTCATCCAGGCTTGACCAAAATCCGGTGAATGACCACAATCATCACGTACCGTGGCGTACGATAAACCCAACTTATGACATGTAGTATAAGTTTGTTGTTTCTGCGATCACGGAAACGACTATGAAGGTTCTATTATGTAGTCCGATTGTCCTTCCCTGTTTCGTCGACCGTCATCCCTTTATTGAGAGTCGTTTCTAGTGGACATAACCGAAATGATAAAATCGCCATGCTATGCAATAAACGATGATGTTTCCCTTAATAATTTCTTTCCAATCATTTTATTGTGAACTATCGATATATCTCGAAATTATCGGAAAAAACTTGGGAAGGAATGAAAGCCCTGCCGCAGTCATGGCCGCGAAAGAGATGACGCGCATGCGCGGCTCACGTGGTTAATCGGATTCGAAACCAATCACACACCGTTCTTGGCCATCACGCATGGGCGGCCATATTTGTCCATGTCTGAAAGGCCAAAAACTTTGTTAAAAGATTTAGCGTCATTCTATTTTAATGTGTTAAGATGTTCAATTGTGGTATTCTGTGATTATGAAAATAATAATTTTTGTGTAGGTTTTTGTTTTTTTCCATAGTGGCTTATTTGCTACTTTACAGGGACCACATATTCCTTGCAGTCCGATGGTTTTCATTATCTTCCTTTTTCGTTTAACGTATTCCTTGTATGAAACGACTTTTAAATCGAATTGAACGAAATTGTTGTGGTTGTAAGCGTATTTATAAACGATCCTTGAAAATTTTAGAATTTTATGGCATTCAGAAATGCAGCGAAGACATTTTGAAGTGCACCTTTTTCATCTACTTTTGCAGAGCGAGTATGAGTTTAGGTCTCTATGACCTGAACATAAAACTTCGGTATGACAGCAGCGTTTAATATTTTTCATAAAGAAACAGAACGTGGCGCGGGAAGTTCCATCAAAATTTTAAATCGTTGATGATTGACTAATACTAAATACTAATGTAAATAATTGAATAAATAAAGAACTAATTGAATGAATAAATAATCGAATAATAATATCAATATTTAAATAATACAAAATACTACTAATAAAAAATGTGCGGAAATGAAAATGTAATCTCGCACTCAGTGATTCTTTTGAGTTTCGACCATACCCCAAAATTAATAGAGAAGGGAATATTAAGTTATTCATATTCAACATTTCTTGATTCCATATTGATTTTCGATTCCTCATGTTTAATCAAGTTTTCATATTTGGAGACTCGGGTCACTGGGTTATCAAGCTATCGATTATTTCTATAAAAAAATTATATTTTCAACCATTTCCGCTTCTCAATTTAGCTCAAGCCCTCTAGACTTTGACATATTTAAATTAAAAATTCATGATTACATTGAATATCAAATTTTGCAATTTAATTTTCTTACAAAATCGTAGGTGCTATTATAAATAAATACTGCATTAATTATTTTAGGGAGCAATTAATCTTTTCATAGATAGTGTTGAACATTAGGACATTTCTTTTTCATTTTAAGTAATTAAATCAAGTTGCATTTTTTAGTCCTGAGAAGACAATGGAAATCAATGATTGTTCACATATCATATAGATGGGGACGTAATTTTATATGACAATTATTTCAAGTTAACCTACTTATTCGGCTATACTTATTTCATCGGCTTGAAATTCGGAAAATAATATAACTCCCATTTTAATGACAATCTCAACCCCAATCCCCTTTTGTCCCTGAGCTATACAATGAATGTAACTTTCATGTTAATCCCAATTTCAATTTCATGTGTCTGTATGTGTATGGGTAGGTGGGTGGGTCGAGGGATTTTCTGTCAATATGTCTTCGAACAATTGGTTTGGAATGCGAATGGAGCTATTTGTTTTTATCGACGTGTCTTATAGCTTTTTAGGTCTGAAACGGACTCTTCCTCTGAAATAACAATCTGTTCAATTGCTATTAGAAAATATGATTGCTGATAAGGTTGCATCTGGAAAACTGTTGGTGATAAGAAAAAAAGCGCTAGACCAAACTTATTCTAATATTTATTCTAGATTATTAGATTTAACTTTTCATATTTATTTGATATTTTGGAGCACATTTGCTGCCTCATTTCTTCAATTAGCCTATCGACAGCCACCATTGGTATCATAGTGGTACCAATCTGACGAAAACGTTCGTGACTAACATTTTGTGAGAACTCGGAGCGTCTAACTTCGGTTTTGTTACCTCCGCCAAAAACGCTGCAAGATATTATTATTCTAGTTTTCTTCGCCCAAGCTTATGACGTTTTCCGAATGTTCGTTATAACATAAGTAAGCTGTTATATATAACGATCACTTACCAGCTCCGTGAATGAGAGGGGGAAAAAGCAGGTTCTTATGTTGGGGAATGAATGGGGCAAGAGACCCGTGGTATTTTAGACTAAATAAGTTATATTATACCTATATTACAATCTATATAGTTCATTGAGCCTTCTTTAACTACTTCGGGTGATGGGCAAGGCTTGCTATTGGTACACTCCATCCTGGATCACTGAATCCGGGTCCTGGTTAGGGGTAAACAGGGGACTTGGCAGGTTCGCTGACCATGTAGGAATAAACGATAAGGAAGGATAATGGTCTCTGGGCAACCGGGTGGCAATGGTGGTAGGACTTCTGGGAAGATATGATACGATAGGTACTCACGCTCCTATTGGGGCAGTTCTGCTGCTCAATCCTTTCGTATCCGTGTGTGCTTCGCACTCTGCGCTTCTTCCTGGGATGCTATTTCCTTAGGCTTGAGCTCTCGGATCCGTTAATCGTCTACCCTGCACTTGGGGATCAGTTCCTTCTCGAAATATTACTTCTGTGGGGCTCGGCGATATAATACTTGTATCGTCGGCTACAAGCTTTATATGCTGGCTACAAGGGTACGATCCTTCGGACGGTTGCTGGCACACAGTCTTTCGTTGGCGGTTTAACGAGTCCATCCAAGTTACGGGTGGCGTGAGGGGAGGCGGCTCTGCTGCGGCGTATCTGTCGCCGGTTGGTATGGTCCTATCAGGACCGACTTGTAGGGGGCTCTTGACCATCTGGGTCCAAGGGGTACGGGCCTTGGGGGACTGCTTCTCCCCGGGAGTTGCGGTGGGGGAATAGGGGAAGTAGCTCTGCCGTAACGTGAGATAACCAAACTAGCGTACAAAATCCAATTTTGCCGAATTAATAATTGACTAATAACATTTTTTTCCATGTACCATACCTCGAGACCATCAACTTTCTAATTTATCGTTTCAAGCGCACACATTTCCGATTGTCGTCGTTTGTGGAAATAATAGAACCGTAATTATTAAATATGACTTTATTATTGATTTTCAGGGACTCTAGAGGCCGAAAAGCTCTGATTCCAATCGCGGAAACGATAGCAAGTTGTCACGTGCAGCCATATGGTATTCAGAAGGCTCTAGTTGGTGAGAAATTGGTACCGTGTATCAATTTCAAGCCCTACATTTACTCCGAATTGCTGATGACATTGCCTGACTTTGTGCAACAATTTTTCCCCACTTGTGATATGCACTACTGCAGGCAGGTCCTCACTGACGTACTCGGAGTGGATTTATACCAAGGGAACAGGTGAGGAAAATATATTCTGTTTTCATAATGCCTTTATTGACTCTACGGTACTGGCGATGGTATTTGTATTCAATTTTTGGGTGGAGAAATGTTGATTCAATTTTCAATTGACTAATTTCCAAAAATTCAGAACTATTATTCCAAGTTTTTTTTTATATTGAGCCATTATATTTTGGGGTAATCATGTGCATGAGAGTGTTATGAACGGAAATAATTTATCACATCCATTTTTATTTTTTCAGACTCCAAATGAAGAAGCTGATGGAGGCAGGCAAGTGTAGCTCGATGAACGAGGAATTGCCCCTCATCCAGGTTCGAAATATAATAAAATACATGCCCCAAATGAAGTACATGTTTACGAGTAGGGATTTACCAGCGCCAGCTCATTCATCCGAGGAACATCAGCCCAAGAAACGCCAGCGTACCAGCTAGGACTGGCTCCAGCCTTACTGGCCCACATACGATTACTATCATTCAGCATTTTGATAAGTGCCGTTTAGTGTCGCGAGTGCGCCGTTGTGGCAACGTTACATTGTGGTTTTTTTTTCTCTTTCAATCGTTTATCTCCACCTAACGAAAACAAAGAATTAAAAAAAAAAGGAAAAAAAAACGTGGTACATGTAAGGCTACCTCAACGAGACAAGCATTATTACATTTTTTTTTTATTTCAGTTCAATGTTAGGCAATTAATCTTAATAGACAAGGCATGGGGATTCAATCTGTTGTGTTATCGAGTGCAAAAGTGTTGATACATTAAACAGAGGATCGAAAAGACAATGGGACACAATTTTTATTTATTGTATGATTATCCCTCCTGTTTCATTAGACGTCATCCAACTGTTGATCATTATTTATTGAGGTGTGGGGGAGATGGGATTTTTCGTTTGTGAAAATACAAGTTCCTAACGATCGCGGAAAATTGATCCAAAGAGTGATAATCCAGTGGCAAGAATTGGGAGGATTTTCTTAGATGGAGGCATTGATTGTTTGGGTACATAATTTTGGGTGTCTATATGTTTTTCATTTGAAAAAAAATTGTGGTATAGGGGCAAAATAAGGTGACATGAAGAAGTGCAAGGAAAGATATATAGGCAAATTTTTGTTACGAACACATCCATACACTTAGAAAAATAATTGGCTCGAATTCATTGAACGAAATAATCATTTGAAAGCATCGGTATTGTACGATCCAATCAGGATTTTCATTGATGAGAAATTGTAAGGGTGCAAACTAAAAATAAGAAAATTCAGAAAAATGGTGCTAACATTTGGATGCGATGAATGTGTACTGTTTCGCTAATCATCTTGAGCTCATAGTAATTCAGGGATATTGTCGAATATTTTCGAATTTTAGGAATGTTGTAAACGTTCTAGGACCTTCGAAAAAAATACAGAAATTGTGTAAAGGTGAAGAAGCTCAAAATCATTTCTGTTCAATTTCTATGGAGCTCTTGAACATTTCCCAAACTTTTATAAAATTTGAAAAATCAGCAATGGCGGTGATGTCCAGGGAACATGAATAGCATCAAAATTTAACACAAAAAAAAAATAATTACCAAAAAAAAAAATGCATCTTTAAACTCAAATCAATGTCTTCTGTAACGCATCCAATACACGTTCAATCAATCCGACTCAATACAAAAAGTACACTTTTTTGTTACATCTCTTCATGTCAGTAATTAT
The DNA here is from genome assembly GCA_026005395.1 of Asobara japonica. Lineage (NCBI taxonomy): Eukaryota > Metazoa > Arthropoda > Insecta > Hymenoptera > Braconidae > Asobara > Asobara japonica. Next base: position 1,702,935 of record BQMI01000334.1, read on the forward strand.
TTATAAATTTTGTTTGAATGCGACTGTAAGAAAAGTGGTGTTTGGGAATTCTCTGATTGTTTAGGTCAAGTGTTTTTTTACCTCCACTGTGGTCACGTTTTTTTTTTACGAATTTTGTGTGATGGATAATATTCAGACATATTTCACAAAAGTAATTAACTTAAAAGACTTTACCACCAACAACTTGCCACAAAGGGAGAGCCAATGTATATATTCCGGCTATTGGTTAGGGGAAAATAGGTTTTTTTTTTTCTATGAATTATGAGGGCTCTAATTTACTGGTGTCCATAAATTACATCGGCAGCTCAAAACAAATGGTCTTCCGTTAATGACCTTTCGTTACTGCGTTATTATTTGACTGGGATTGGACAATTGGAGACTGGTATGAACTTAAATCTCCAAATCTAAAGCTCTGACAAACGTGTACCTAAGAGTTGCATTAACTGACACTTCATCGTGAAATTTTTTTCATGATTAAATTAAGGGGAGAATAAAGCCGATATACGAAATGAAAAACAAAAGTTGTATATTTTATTATTACTTCAGCGATGGGACACGAATGAAAAAAAATTGTAATAGTTATATTGCTGACTAAAATCATATCCTGAATCTTCATTTTTTTTACACTCAAAGTGGAAAAAAAAATAATAAATGATAAATGTGTGAATTGAAAATGAATTTCCTTTAGTTCGTTGAGTTGCCTCTCTGGATTGACATGAGGGATCGATTGAAGTGATGGAAAATTATAATTCGATGAAAAATTTGTCATACCTAAAAGCGCGTGAATCTCGATACAGGTCTATAAGCCACCAGTCCAAGATTTAGAGGAATTAAGGGATGGGTGTGAATAATACATAGAGTAGTGTCTATTTGTTGGAAGAAAATGGGGGGAGAGAGATACTGTTACGATAATTACGTGTACTATAATTTACCATACTATCATCTGTATATATAGCCTATGAAAATTACCTAGGAATAATAGATATTTCAACAAATAAATTCATGATATGAAGAACGAAGTTGTATTATTTTTTCCATTTTAGTTATATCGTGTATTTTTAACTACGTATATTGTGTGGGCTAATTGAGGAATAAAATAAATTAGAAAATTGAAACTATTCTTTCGACGCGTCAGTTGCGTGACCTTCAAGAGATTTGTTATTTATTATTTGGATAATGAAAATGAATACAAGGATTGTATAATTTTGGTAACAACATATTGTGGAGAGACTTGAATAATTTACTAAGAATAACTCAAGGCATGGTAAATGAATTTTAGTTCATTGTTATTTTGATTGATCATCATGAATTGGGGAAGTTATATCTATTTATTACTGAATTCTCTTCAGAAAATATTGTTATCGAAATTGAACATTTTTTGTTGATGTTTTCACTTTTTAGATAGTACATAATCAATGTAGATTGGATTCACTGTCTCGATTTTTTACCTCTCCGACAGGGAAAAAGATTGCCTTAATATGATCACAATCAGTGATGTCATCCATTAAGGGTCAATCATATTTTGTTTATTATTCCTCAACTTTTAAACTAAAACTGAGAAGACCAGTCACAGATTTAAATTGATTTTTATTGTGAAATTGAACGTCCGGTAGTGTTAAGGGAGAAACCAGTTTAGGAGGCCGAAATTCGAGTGTTTTTTGTGTTTTTTTTTTTAACTGAGAAAAAATCATTCGAATTCGTTTGAACTTGGAGGGTAGTTTATTCCTATTTTGAACTACACTTTCAAATTTTTGTATGCCATTTCCGCCGGAATTGGTGGAGTTAGAGGCTGATGTCCATTGACGATCGCCATCAGAGTTGACATCTTGCGAGACACCTGGAGGTCGAAGTTTTGATCCGAAATCATTAATTTCTTTTTTCTTGCGTTAGTAATATATTTTCTAAGAATATGAACCAAGCTCTGGCCAAAACAGTTGAAAATTGAATGTTTTGGAGGTGTTTGAACAAAATGTCATGTTTTTATATAATGTTTTTTCACCTTTTTTTTTTTTTTTTTTTTTTTTGAACGCTTTCAAACCTTTCTGCTTATTCGCAACATTTACATAATTGAAATGTTAAGTAACATAAGAGAAAAAATATACCATAATACAAATATCGTTTTCCTTAACTCCTTATTCGATACAAATCAAAATTTCATTAATTCTAAACTTTAAGATTAGTTGCAACGAAAAAATCGTTGATTATATGTAAAATTGGAATATTTAGTGTATTGAGAAACCTTTTTTTTTCACCTTGCTTACATAAAAAATATATTTTACTTAATAATATCATCCCAGAGCTTGGTTCATATTTGTCGGACTTGAATAAAGAATATTCACACAGATTTTCAGATCGGTTCGTCAATGACTTTTCCAGCTAGGATTCCCGCAAGTTGAAAAAAAGTCGTTTCGAGAAAAACGCATTTGAAAAATAAAACTGCACTGGCACTGAATCGACCGGTGTTTATCTGAGTGCTCATATCGTCGGAACTAATTGAAATTTCGTTTTGAAACTTAAGCAGCATATTCTTGAATAGCTGTACTAACAATTTATGCAATAAAAAAAAATTGATTTTTTGAATCATCTAAACTGGTTTCCCTCCTTAAGAAACTTCTTACAAATATTTAAATTTCGATGAAAATTCGATCAAGGAATGATTGACTGATCAGTCGGATCAAAGTTCGGATGTACGTAGAAACCTTTATTATGGATTTAAAACGTCGTAAATGTCGGGTAGACTTTGACAATCTTTACGAGATGTTACAAGACTCTTCATCCACCTTCCTGTGACATATCATCCAATATGAATAGGAGTGACCCTATGTTATGGATCCTATCAATAACTTCTCCCAGCTTGAGGTCTTGTAAGTTATATCGGTGAGGTAAAAAATTCATATGCCATTCCTCCATTTGCCGAATTTCAGCATTTTCAATACATACTGTTAATAATTCTATCGCTGGGAGAACTGACAACTTTTCAATATTCCACTCTTTGCAATGGATATATAAATAACTCAATTTTTTGGATACCAAGGATTTCCAATAATTTTTTCATGAGCAAAATGGAAATTCGAGTCCCATTTTTTTTTCAAAAATTTCAGACGATCACATTTTTAAAAAATCATATGATTGTTCAGTGCATTAATGATGCGGAAAAATATTTGCTTTTATTTGATTGTTTCTTTATATTAAATGCACGTCAAAGCACCAGATGCCCACGGCCTTCTTACCCTGGCGATTGAACTTCCACGCAACATCCACGCTACCATGCACTGTGGGATAAACGAATCCTTGTAATGGATGATAAATAAGTGCCTAATGGCTATGAATTACTCTAATAGTTTATTTTCAAATGTTTAGTAAGTACTAAAAGGTTATTTTTTACCTATTGTTAACAGAAAATAGACATACACGCAATATCGTGGATCCCAAATCGTCAGGGTAGCCATAACTACATCGCAAATATCCGACGATTCTCGAATCGTCGAGACTTCCCTGCGATACATACTTTTTCAGAAAAACGATCGATGAATTTTATAATTTCCGGAAGAATTACGTAACTAAAAATTTACGAATGGTTCCAAATTTTTCACGAAACATTGGAGAAGAATCCATGGAAATAGTACATTTCGACACAAGGGCAGAAACAACGTTTCTGGCGATTGTGAGTGTGCAAGACGAGCGGAAGGCGAGTTTTGCAATAAAGGAGGCAGAAAACTTACTTCTGCCCATGTGTGGAACAATATTTTTGGATACAATGTGCGTGGACAGGGTCTCGTGCACGCGGAGAGGGTCTCTCGCTTCCGGGTGTTCCACTTGAGACGGAGGTACCGTGGGAAAAATGGGCCACATTTAGAATACCAGTTTACTTCTGTAGGGTACTTCTAGGGAGAAGATTCTGAAGAAGTCCATTTTTTTACCATATACGTGCTTTACTGCATGTTTAAATAGGGTTTTCCCTAACTGATATATAGCTATTATAGAAACTGCGAACGGCCATGGGACGAGTGACGGATAGGAGCAACTGCGGAGCTGATGGAGATGATTCATATTAGATAAACGAAAAGAAAATCCTATGAAAGGGAACTGTGATAGGTTGAGAAAGTTGACGAAGTTGCTGGAAGAAGCGAGAGACAAGCGGAACGTCAGGAAACGTAGTAAATAACCTAAAAGAACAGGAAAGCTGAAAGTGTACAAAACGTATCCTATAGTCCTATAGTAAAAAGGAGAGATGAAAGACACTATCCTATTTCCTATAGTAAAAAGGAGAGACGAAAGAAACTATCGATATATATCGAAATTATCGAAGAGCGTAAGACGGAAATCGACGCGACACCGTAGTCAGTGTGGCGGAAAAAGAAAATGCGCGTACGAAGCACGCGCCACCGTTCTCGTACAAACACACAGACATAAGTAAATTCACAAGGTAATGTGAACGTTAAAAATACCAGAGAGCAATGTGAGAGTCCGAGTTTTTTCTTATGTCGTATTATCTTTTCTTATGTAGAAATTCGAAACGTAAAAATGATGGACGATGAACCTCCGAACATTTCGTGTAGCTCAAACCTTGCCGGAAGTGTCAATAAACGTAAAAAGTGGCGGCACTATATCAAATTGGAACAACATTTCATCTTTTAAACCTCTCCATGTTCAAATACTTGAAAATAAAGGCGGGAACTATCCTTCTGTCACCTGACGCCGAGTGTTTCACAAATCCTACACCCGAGGGTTCGGCCGAATACACCCGATATCACCCGAAGATGTTACAGTCGCAGTCGCCATTTTCTCGGGTAATCAGTGAAGACCTTATACCGTGCATGTGTACCCCTACGTATTTCATTTACCCAAAAAATCCATGAAATTTTATTATTTTTTATTTTCCCCCGTTTACACCCACCATAAGACAATAAATCCCCAACTTATTCCCCAAAAGTTCAACCGAGTAATTTTAAAAGTTGAGTGGTTTTAACACCCAAATGGCTTGCTTGAATACACTCAAGCAGGAGATTAAAACTCTTGAGTCCGTCTTCCCAAAAAGCCATGAGAGATTTCAGATAATGTCTGCAAGTGTCGACGAGCTTAGCTGTAGATTTGTTGGTAAAAATGGAAAGAAATACGAAATACATGCCAATATCACAGTAAGTTGCCATTTTTTTTTGTCGCTTTTAACATCAAACGCCATTTGCCATCAGTGGCTCATTTTTATTTCAATTCACCTCAATCGGACAAAGAAACAATAACAATCACTGGTTATATATATATATTTTTTTCATCACCAGTTATAACTATTATTAGAGTTTACTGGTTTATTTATAAGTTATCATGCGAGTCTTGCGGATCGATTGGCCCTCGGGCTTTCGCAATTTTCGCAAAATCGATGGGCGAAATTCATTTTGGGGAAACAGTGAAAGGATGGCGGTAGAGGGGGCAGGTTCAGAGCAGGTCAATGCGTACAGTTTTCGAGGGTAAGGCCCTCACTATGCGTTTACCCCTCTGGCAACATTATTTTTTAAATGGAAAAAAATTGAGACAGGCGATTGTTTTGGGTATTCATTTGCCATGGTCGTTGCAACATAAACAAGCCGCGTGTCAAAGCTTTCCGATTTTGACAGATTTTCTTGTCAATTGCATAAGGCACTTATAGTTCATTTAATGAACATGAACTCCAGATTTGAAGTTTTTGTTCAAGGAACTTCAAATGTTAATTGTTTGGCGCAAATTCTGTGTAGTAAATTGTGCGATTGTTTCGTGTTTTGAGTTGAATTGGTTTAATGTTTAAAGCGGCTGTATCATTACAGCAGTTGGGAATCTTGCGAAATTAGAAAATTTTGAACCAAGTTCCAAGCCGCATGTTGGAGATTGTGCGGTAGGTCAGTTTTTGTTGTGGAAAATAGTGAGGAATTGACATTTAACCTTTGTGTACAATCAGAAACATTCAATATATAGATATATAGATATATAGAGACATACTGTACCGGCTTTTTGTTGTTTACACTAACTGTCAAAATAGGAGAGCGGACGTGAGACGCTTGACAGGTCGCACCAGTAACTATGCTATGGAAATTGAAAAGGTTGGTTCCTAAGATGAAAAAAATTGTTGTCTCGTTGACAACGGAATTACCACAAAAATTATTGGAAGTGTTTTATATAGAGAATTCAAATTCCAACAAAAAATTCTTGTCCCTTTAAACCGAGCAGCTCTCACGGTATGCTGTGTAAACATTGGAAAAATCGTCGCTTGTGTCTAATACTATAATATTTTTATTACATTTTTATATTCAATATATCATAGCATATTTTTATACCTTCAAAAGTTATAAAACGTGTTGTAAAATATAACTCACTAATTATTGGAAGTATTACTCCATTGGGACGAGCCGCAATTGTTTAGTTTGAATTTCAAATTTATTGAGTACTTTTGGCGGCACTTCTGGTCCATTGCATGTTCAAGGTAATGCTAATAACTTTTACTGCGAAGTTTACTGTAACAGAACAGGTTTTGACTTTTGTGTTGACTTTCGTTTTGATTTACATCAATTCAGCTGAGATCACCTTACATGTTCCAAAATTTTACCCTTTTTTGAAGTACTCATCATTGGAGGTAAACAAATTTTAGAAAAAAAATTTATTTCTATTTTTTTTTGCCGATAAATTTGAACCATCTATATTCAATACAATTTATATTAATATTTATACAGCATTTCCAATCGTCCAAGTCCTTTAACAAAAAATATGGAAGAATCGTGATTTAACGTTTCCTGGTATAGTTTAGAAAATACATAGTCTGTATGTACTTCTGTGACGGTAGTACGTTAATGACGATAAACACGTCAGGGATCCTGCTGGTGAAATGTCCCTTTAAACATTTCGATGCTTATAATGAAGATTTTACAAAACATTCATTTGCATCGCTGAATACGCACTTCTATAATTACATATAACGCAATTATCCAACGCCATATAATGTAATAATCAAATTTGATAGGAAACAATATAAAAGTGGAGTACCTATGGAATGATATTCAATGCTGACACATGACAAATGAGTGTTCGATCAATAAACATTGTAACTCATTCCTTTACTTTTGTTCGTATTTCATAAATTGATGAATTGTTGTATTATGAGGTTGAAATGAGAAGATACTATTCATATTTGTTTGATGAATTCTTTTATTCCTTTTTACAGGCTATTTTTGACTCTCATTTCTATTACAATTTTCCATGTTCAAAATATTTACAAACTAACAGGCAGGCTTATTGGTACCTTAAAAACTTTATTATAGGTGCTGTATAATTCGAATGACCCTATTTATATTTCAATTTAACTATTTATTTGAAATACTTGATTCTACTCAGTCAGAAGGCACGTGCGCTTGATACAGTGATCCTGTATACCTGAGTGCCAACGGAGTCCACCCCCTGAGTCTCAACACTCTGTACATATGGTTGACACGATCCCGTTGTTTGGGGAAAAACTCAGGAAATAAATTTTTCGCACATAAGAAAAGTAATAAACCAATTTACGCTGTCCCTTCCGAACAGCCAGGTAGGCACTAAATCCAGAGGTCGTTGAATTTTGAACATGAATGAGTTTACTGAAAATCCAAAACGAATCCTCCACGTAGGCACCCAGACGAGTTTTCTTCTTCATTCCTCCTTTCATAAAACATTTTTTCTCATTCTCAGTCTGGTGGAGATTGTCGATTCATTTTCCGGAAACTGCAGACATGAGTTTATCATAAATTGTCGAAACAACCGATGTTGGAATTCATTAAGTGACATTGTCTTCGACTTCCTAAATTACTTGAAGAAATTATCCGAAGTATCTATAAATGAGTCTAAAGTTCTTCCTCCCCCGCTTCCGTTCTTGTTGGCACGTTTCATTGATTTTTGAGAAAATGGAACGATAGTTTTATCACTAATTCCTGGAATTGAGGACCAGAGTTCATTTGATTTCTCATTCTTCGTTGTTAGGAATTTCTCCAAGTTTACTTCAAACTTCTGAACAGGTTTCTCATTTTTTTTACGACTCCGTGGACCTAGGCTCATTTCATCTTTCCTTTTTACTAAAAGTATAAGCAACAAACGAATATTGAACAAAATTAGCACTCAAGATTTTCTTAGGAACGCCATTATCTCGTTAACAAATGGGTTGAAAGAAAAATGTTGTAAGGTATTTTTTGTTGAGAATTCAATTTGCAAGAAAAAATGTCTTATGCTATTTTCCTCTAAACCGATCTGTTTACGAGATATGTTGCATAACAAGTCGTAGAAATAGCTGCTCCTGTCTAATAACTGAACACATGCTCTTGGGGAAAAATGTCTCAAATTTTTCTGTCTGCATAAACGACGTAACATTGATCACATCTGCTTAATGAGGAGGGTTGTTCTCATAGGACCTACAATTTCTAGTTTCTCGTCAAGAACAATAATTTTTCCATCATCACCGGGTTTTACGGTAAAACGTTATAAATTATTAGAATTGTGACTAAACAAATAATCGCTCCGTCACTTTTGACTCCACACCTTTCTACACTCCGCGTTAACTAGACGCAAAATGAAAAAAAAAATCACGTTGATTGAGTAGTAGTGGGTAGAGTTTCCGCCTACGTCAAAGGTCCTGGGTTCGCGTTCGGCCTCCGGGGAATATTTCTCATAGTGAAATATTTTCTCATGGATTTCAAACTGCAGCAGGACTATTCCATGTGTGTGATGGGCGGTATCCATGAAATGAGAACGCTAGGCCGGACGCAACTCCGACCCGAAAAGGAGAGGGTGGCTGGGGGTTCTGGCGGTTTACACTGTGTTTAGATACGATGGTTCAAATGGCGGAGCTTCTACCCAGCGGTGGGTGTTCAGCATTAGGGGGTACCAGAGAGGGGCGGAGTAAAACACACATACTCACACAGACATTGTCTAACAAATTTTCCTTAACAAATGTCAGGAGGATATGAAACATCCAAAGAAGTGAAAATTTCACTTTTGGAGTCGTTACAGGAAGAGGTCGTCTCTTCCTGTTAATTTTTGGAAACTCAGAAAGAAGTTACCTGGTTTCAAGTTTCCAGTATTTCACCGGGAAATATAAAATCTATGTTTGTGCAATATTGGAATTCTAAGTACAATAAGTAATAAAGAACTACGAGAGACAACCACATCCCATTTCATAACAAGAAAGACATAGAGTTAAAAAATTATCTAAGCCAATTCGATAAAATTTTATGGTTCCATAAGTTCCCTTACTCTACGAATACTAGTGAAAACTGAAACTTCTTGAGTCATTGACACCTTTGTCAATTGATTTTGTCCGGTCATTTGCCATAGTTGCATAAAAAAAAAAAATTGCTCCATTACCCATTCCAACGAAATTGACAAATGTGTGGCATTAGTGCTTTCACAACTGATGAAAATCCCTATTTTCCATTCATTAGTAATTTTCTGATAGAAATTCCCATTTTGTTTCATTATTGGCCGATAAAATTAATTGTTTTCATTACTCGGTTAGCGATCAATAAAAAAAGGGACAATGATTGATAACGAACACAACGATAATGTTTTTATTTCATTACTCGTTGATACGATACTGCGGAGTTAATAATAATTATTCCTCTAACTCGTGATTCACGATTTCGCCAGTGCTAAGTTAGTTTTCGAGCAAGTGTGAAATGTACAAGTGCTAACCTGGAATCCAAGCATTGATCTAATCGTTTGAACACCTATTGCGTCGTTAATTATTCTCCAATCTTCTGAAGAAGTTAAATGAAATTAAAGGGATAATTCAAAGTATTGAAATTTCCAATTGAAATGAGGACATATATGTCATACGAAAATAGTCAAGTGAACATACGGTAGCTGGATAGTGTTGGATTTTCAGTAAACTCATTTATGTTCACAATTCAACTACCTCTGGATTTAGTGCCCACCTGACTGTTCGGAAGGGACAGCGTAAATTGGTTTATTACTTTTCTTATGAGCAAAAAATTTCGTTCCTGAGTTTTTCCCCAAACCACGGGATCTTGTCAACCATATGCACAAAGGGTTGAGACTCAGGGGGTGGACGCTATGTTGGCACTCAGGTATAGAGGATTTTTTTTTAATTTTTTTCATTTAAAGCATTCAAAGCAACAGGTTTACTCTGCTGTCACTATCCTGAGGAAGACTTGAATCATATTCTGTGGCAATGTCCTCTATACTCTGATAAGCGCCCTGACTTGTTGAAAAAACTACAACGAGAAAAAATGTATCTCCCCTAGGATGTTAGAGTCTTCCTCAGGTATAGAGGATAATTGTCAATACTTAGGGCGAGTTCTTGATTAGTGAGCGCCATATTTAATTTTTATGTTAAGGCTTCTGATTGGTCGACAATTTAAATCCGGCCAATCACAACGCTTAATTTTAACGTTAATAGAGATTAACTTAATAGAGAACTGACCTTTAGATTTTAAGGGTTAGTTGTGGGTAAACCACTGTATCAAGCGCACGTACCTTCTGACTGAATAGACTTAAGTATTTTAAATAAATAGTTAAATCCAAAAGTAAATAGTGTCTCGATGCTTATTTTTAACCTCCATAATTCAATAGATAGTGTACCACATATCGTAGTGATAACAGAAAATAAAATATTGGATTAAACACCATGGATAAAAGTCAAACTCTGTATATTCCATACCTTGAACACATAAAATGAGGAATAATTTAGGAATAAGTTTGGAGTTGAGATTGTCAACAGCACTGACAGAAAAATGACAAATATCATAAAAACACCCAAAGAGATTGTTCCAAAAGAAAAACCAATAGGTATAGTATGTGAAATTCCATGCAAGAACTGTACTAAAAGTTACCCAGGCGAGATTGGTAGATTTTTTGGAATAAGGAAAAAAGAACATGAAACATCTGAGAGAAATACAAAGTGTTATTCAACATCTCTTGCTACACATGTAGAAATGACAGGACATGATTTTGATTTTGAAAAAAAGTCAAAGCATCGGCAGAGAAAATAATGTAAATAGTAATACATAACAGACAGAAGTGCAAGGTTTTTTGTATATACCTTCAAAGCATTTTCTTTTCTTGCGAATAAAACTCGATACAAATCGAATCCATATAAAATGGGTATATTCTAATACTTGCATTGAAGCTGTTATTAATGATGTTAGAATACTAGTGAGAGGGCAGCAAATAGAAAGATTCGAGTGAAATTACACAAGCGCGCGGTATTATTTAATGAGGCAGCTAACTCGTCTGTGGCCGCGTTATGAGACTTTCTCTCACTAAAATTTTCATATTATTGAAAATATGCTCGAAAACTGGAATATTTAAGCGAATTTTTTTTAACATCTTACGTCATTCGTCTCACGTAATTTATTAACTTGCCGATGATGTGTGTGGGTGTGTCAAAAAATGACATGAAACGTTCTGGTTAGAAACAATAAAACTACTTTTCGTGAGATTGTTCTTTTCAGTTATTAGCCACCAGCGTTTTGTTTACCAACTTTTTGCAATATATTTCTAGAAGAGTTTGGTTCAGAGGAAAATGACATTTGAGATTTATTGTTGGGAATTGAAATATCGACAAAAACTACTTTACCACATTTTTGTGTAAACCCAGTTGTTGAGAGAATGAGGATGGTTTAAGGACATACATCTATAGCAAAATGACACACATAGAATTGCAAATGTACAAATATCAGGAAATTATTGTTGCGATCCGTTGAGAGTCACACCTACATCCCGTTTGGAGATGATTAGTTCTTTCACACACTTATGTTCATGGGAATTATATAGATTGAGTGATTGATTGGTGCTTAGTTACTGCACAATATGTTACATCAAAGACATTTTGACCAGGGCCAACATAGCTCAGAGGCCACTAAGTCATTGACTCGATGAGATTTCCACGAATCATCTATGTCGTGTGTTTTGGAATACCAGATGTACGAGATAAAACTCATAAGAATGATACTTCCAAACTCCCAATATCTCCTTATAACACATTCATTTTTCCCCATATCCAAAAGTTTTGCCATGCAACGTTATCAATCAGTGGATTGTTAACAAATAATAATGACTCCGCCAAGTTTCATTAAAGTCGTTTCTGCACTTAGGTTTGTGAGTCAATTACAGAAAATTAAGTAGTTTTGGTGTGACTAGGTGAAGCCGTCGCCTGAAGAGAAGCTGGTAGACACACATGTCGAAAATTTGATTTATTCATCATCGAAATATAAATGGATCACGTAGTAAACAATTGTAATAATTTGCACTAATTCCGACTGGGGAGAAAAAATAACCATTAACAGTTTTATACATGGACTATGATGAGACTATAGATTGAAGTGAGTCACAGTATCTTGAAATATAGACAAAAATTTGAAAAAAATCCGAGTTACGGGAAGAAATAGACTAAACATGGGAACGGAGGAATATGTAGGATGCTGTGGTACATAACTGAGATATTTGAATTTGGCGCCTTCATATGAACGCCCACTATAATATGAAACAAATATGCATAGGAAAAACTATGTGAAATATACCTGTCTCATGTACTTGTCATCTACGACCTGGGCCAATTAAGTATGTAGAGTATAGACTCTACGATCTACATGGATTCCAATGTGGGATTTTTTTGTATTTATTTTCGCCATATTTAACTCCAGTTCCTGCCTTGAGATTGTTTTTTGTAAACCCCTATATTATTCTCAAAATTTTTGACTGATACGATCCCCAACCAGTATTATGATTATAATTCTTTGATGCCAGCCTTAGTATCATATTTTAGCAAATTTATAACATATATTTATAATAGTTTTAAATTTTTTTCATTGGCGTCTGCGGTCTTGTCTAAAATTCTTTTAATAGATCAAACGCATCATAGGATTGTTGTTAGTTAGTTGTCTTTTATTTCCGACATTTCGGCCACTAATTGGCCCTCTGCAAGGATTAAATATTTGTTATTTAACTACAAGAAAGAATCACCCATTTATTATAAAATTTTCCTTATCTGTATTAACTATAATTAATCATTCAATATTCACTTCAACTTTCGGGGTTGGATTACTATCATTTCCCCGGCAAAACCAAAAACATCTACGAACTTGTATGTAGAGTCACAGACTAGTGACCGAAACGTCGAAAATAACGGACAGTTAAATAACAACGATTCTATGATTCCTTTGATCTATTCAAAGAATTTTAGACAAGTAAAGACTGCAGAGGCCAATAAACAACACATAAATTAAAATTACCATATATTTATTGATTTTTGTGTGCAAACTGACTGTAAGACTGCGCACCATCTTAGCGCCGCCGCTTGGGTTTCTAAGTTCAAATCCCCGACAGTGCGCGATTTTTTTCGGATTGTCTGATGAGCGGGAGGTTGCTCATAGAGTAGCCGCCTGTATCGACATAGGTTTAATGTGGTTTTCTGTGTCCAAGGCATTGAAGATAATTAAAAAAAGACTGATTCGCATGAATTGGAAACCAAACTGATATTTGTAATACTATCACAGATAAGAAATACTGTTACATATGATGTTTTTAAATATTTTAAAAATATATATCTATTTATGTTCCCGAAATATGGCTTATTCAAACATTGCTAGTTACATTCAATTATTATACGAATAGAACTACGAACAATCAGCAACTTTATCTGGCTTTTACCTAAACATTTTCCATCCAAGACTGCGTACGTTTGTAGCAAATATGTACTTTACTTTTGGCTTCCACAAAAGAAGCACTTTGTACAATTATAGAGTTGGGACTTTTAACAATGTAACTACTTGTTTCAAGAGGAAACAGTAATTTCTTTACAACATCTGAATACATGTTTGCAATCAACAATGCTAACTTCAGGGTAAATGTCAGCTATACAGCACAAGATAGTTGCTGAAATCCAGCTAACAATTTGTTTCCTATAAGTAGATGTTGGTGTTATAAGATGATGCTATCTACTACTTACTTCTCTCATTCGTACTGGTTTAGCGTGACGTATAGCGGTAGCTGCCTAACATGCCAAATCATTCGGAAAAACATGGTTTCAAGTTCACCTTGGGCCGAAGATCTTTCGAAACAGAATATGCATCTTAGGGCGATGGTACAATCTAACCATAGGAGGTCGCGATCAGTTTCGCAGTACATCCTGCAAGAAAAATTTCATCGAAGCAAAATGTAAACTGAGATTACAAAAGAAGCCCTCCTTATATTTAGGTATTCTGCGAGAACACAACCATCAGATTATCGAATAACGCTGTTCGGAACTATGTTCCCAAATCCGCGTTTGTTCCTTGCTCTGCACAAACCTAAAACGCTTGTAATTAAGAACGTTCATCTAGGTTTGAATCTCAGATATTGGACACAAGTGTGCTTCTGTTTAATTTAATTCAGCTAATAATTTGGTAGCTATGAGGAAGCCTTAAGTTGGAACCTGAGCACTTTTCTCTTCATGTAATATAAGATAGAAATTTGTTGTTAGGCAATGGTACTAATATCATGGCTTAACAGTAAAGGAATAACTAGGTACAGAACTTTTGATTTTCCTTGATACCATCTTGACGTTCTGCTTCTTTCCTCCGCAGGAAACCTACCCCTCGACGCCGCCCGTATGGTTCGCCGAGTCCGAGGAGACGAGTGTCACGAATGCTGTACAAATCTTGAGCAATACAACAGGTCGTGATAATCACGTAATAAATCAAGTAGGAATTCTTCTGAAGGAGCTGTGTCGACTTCACTCATTGCCCGAGCCACCGGACGTTGAGAGGCTACGGACAGCGTTGGATCCACTTCGTCTGGGGGGCACTAATGACGTTGTAGCACAAAGGATGGAGGCTGAGGACACAGAGGACATTGAGGAGGATGAGGACAGTGAGTCCGAGGAGGATTTACACTTGGACATGGACGAGGGAGAGGCCAATGCCAAGAGCAAGGTAGGGAAGTATCCATTGTGGCTCATTCCAACGTGAGCAGCATCAGAGATGAGTCAGGCTAAATATTGACGATCTTTAAAAAGAAGAACAGCAATAAAGTTTTCTGTTGAGAAATACAATATTTTTCCTGTACTTTTAGTCCTAAACAATTCTACGAAAAGGACAGAAAAATGCCACAGCAATGTTTTTGTGTTTCTCTGGACTTTTTGTACCTTGGATACCTTTGGAAACCCCAGAAAAATAATAAAAACAAATAGATTCTTGCCCAGAGAACATTCTTCATGACAATAAATTGTTTTTTCTGGCCACACGCACATAAAGCGAGAATTCCAACCGAGCGAAGCGAGGTTAGAATGCTCGCTTTATGTGCATATAGACAGAAAAATCGTATTCAACCCTCGGGAGGATAATCAGACAACCATTCTCCACACGCTTGTTACCCTCGTCTTCGGCTCGGGCCGCAATCTTGCGCGTGGGGAAGCCTTGTCTGCTTTTCCTCCCTAGGTGAGAAATATACTATTTCTCAATTCACCGAGTTATGCGCAAAGCTGATTATCCCTCAAAATTATTGCAGTCTTCATATGAATCACTTATTCCATTACCTATCTGCTTTTCAGCGCTTTTATATCGCATCTTTTGCTTCTTTCATGGCCTGGGCTCCTGGCACTCCTGGTCCCACATGCAGGCACCTATGCCGTCAGCAGGACTGCTTGCCGCACGGCGGAATGAACAGCACTCCGGTTTACGCGTCACATGCAGCATGGCGTGCGGGAAACGCTCGCGTAGCACACTGCGTGTGGCAATCAATTCGGCGTGCGGCAAGCAGCCCAGCGTATGGCCCGTCGTCCTACGTGCGGCACGGCATCCTGCGTGTTGGAATGACAGTGCCAATAGTCAGGGTCCACTAAAAACGAGCTAGTCAGCTTTCCACTGCTGAAGCGACCTGCTCACATATCCCCCCCCCCCCCCACACATACCTGCACACACCCACACACGCCAGGGTAAAACTCCAGAAACCTCTGGCCTACGACGGCGATTGCCTATGATGGAACCCACCCCATCCCTCCCCCCGCGTCGGGTTGGGTTCCTCCCTAATCTTTCGGTCTTATTTTATGGGTACCACTGATAGCACGCACGAGATGTTCCTGCGATCGGTGGTAATTCATACGAAGTATTCTCCGGAGGCTCTGTGTGTGTGTGTGTGCGTGTGTAGTAGACCCCTTTTGTTCATGTTTCTCGGCGACCAGGTCATCCCGAGTCGAAAAATGAGTTGTTTCGAGTCTTTGTTTAGTCGTTCAAGTCGTTCGAAAATTTTGAGTGATTTTCAACGTTCTTCTTTGGCATCGGTCTTCGCAATAAACATCTCAGCGACAGTTGTCTTCCAACTGTCGCTTTAGAGTTGTAGTTATTGGAAAAGGAAGACTAAAGTGGTTCCAATTTGGTAATAGTCACAGCGACTCTGAGCGTCCCTTTGTCGTTCAAGTCTTCATTTTCAGGGGCCACGGTCAGTATGCCTGTCCTTGTCTAATTTTATGACTAGGGTCCCCAGTTGCCAGAAAAGGGGGAGTGGGTTACGCAATATGCAAAAACATAAAATTTTAGATATACAGACATTAAATATATTTATCAGGGATTTCAGTTGTAACATTTAAACATATTTTAGTCAGCTACACCTAAATTAATCAGTATTAACATTATATAATACAACTTTAAAATTAATTCCTGTTAATTTCGATTGTTTATCGGAGTACAACAAAATGGTCAAATTCAGATTTTCAACTAATTGCTTAATTCGGGATCTCGTGCTATTGGGCTATTTTCGGTATTTTATATATTTGATACAAAATCGTGATATATTTAAATAAGCGTGATTATCGTCACTTACATTTATCGCACTTGTCATTTTTTTATATTATCATGGGATTTAGTTCTGCCATCATGGGGATTGTACTGGAAGCGTTATGGCCTTGTCTTTAGGCGCAATCAAGATTCCAGCGGTCGAGACACCCAAATTTCCTAATTCCGCACGTGATTCTAAAAAAAATGGCATTAAGAAAGTGATTAGAATGCGTTCAATTATTTTAGTAGATATAGTATGAGTAATGGATGGAGAATGTAGACACTTACCTCCGATCTTCAATACTTCAAGATTGTACGCTTTTGATTTTTTCCCCTCTTTCAATGTTAATCGCATTTTGGCATGTTCGTAGCGATCTTTCCGTAAGACTTTAGTCACTGGAATAATGCTGCTCTATTGGTCTTCCTTCCAAAACACAATCGCGAATATTGCAAATAAAACTCGGGAAAATTTCGATGAAAGAAATATGAACTTGGAGAGCACGACGTGCTCTTTGCACTGGTCAACAGAGGACTGAACTGCTGAATAATGTCTTTGGTATATTTTAGTTCAAAAGTTCTATATTCCACTGCAATGGAAAAGTACCAAACCTTTTCCTGTACCCCTTGAAGCCACCCTAGAATAAAAAAGGGGGAATCCCCGAAAAAAATAAGACCTCTCCGCATTTCCAGGTATCATTGTATAACCCTGCAAGCAGGGTTCCTTCGCCATGCGCGGGGTCGATTCCGAACTGGGGCTTAGAGGTTTTATAAAAGAAGACACAGACATACGCGTGGACGACTCTAATCGTTACGACTGAGTAGTCGTAGCAAATAGTCGTTTTGTAGTTCTCTGTCTTCACCCGAAAAAAGCAAATGGAACAACACCAGCTGACATCGTGAAGACTCCTGTCGTCCTCAAAATGTGGTGAAGACATCGAAGACTTAAGTCGCTCGATATAAACGGCGAAAAAAGCCGAAAACAAAAGAAATCGGTCTTCTTGAAGACATAGGGAAGACTACGACCGACTTATTGTTCGACTCGGGATTGCATTTGTATTCTGATTGGTCTTCCGAAAGCATCAAGATCCTTACTAGAAAGAATTTCACCACCTTACCCCAGAGGGATCGTTATCCGATTGGGCTTATGCCACAGAGCCAGAAATTAAAAGAAGAAGAATAAGAATTTACCGTCCCACTCAGCCGCTCATGTTCATTCGTTAATTTTTAATTGCAGAGGTAGATGGCCACTTTGTCGCCCGCCTGACTTCCTTGCTTCTTGGTGAAACATTATAATAACCTCTTAGTCTTGTAACTACTTGAATTCTTTTCCATATCACATGATACATACAAGTATGCACTTTTGATCCGGAATTAAAAAGTAATCTATGAAAGAGCCGGATAAGTCGGAGCTTCAACTTTTTTTTTCAATCGATGCGGATTGAATTTTGCCTAGATGGGAGTTTGAAGTCGTTCACTGTTATAGTTTCTCAATTGTTGAAGTAAAACTACAAAAAAATAAATATTTCCGGATTTATCCCTTCAACTCCTCAGAATCATAAAATGGAATTCTCAGTAGGAAATTTCTCTGATAGTTACTTTTTTTAATGCCATTTTGATGAAACAATTAACAGTTGATTTTTTTTGCTAAATAGTGACTTCAAACATTTTAATGAACGAGAGTTTTTACAGTCGCAGAACTTCCTCTTATGATCCGTTTACCCGATCGCACCCTTCATACTTATCCAATTTCAAATATCATTGAATTATTCATAGATTCGAATGAAAAATAAAGTACGTTAAAGAAGAACTACTTCTTTTTTTTCTGACAAATATTTGACATCCCTAATGAATAGAAAGAAATGCTCAAAATGCGAAAAAAGTTGGGTAAACTGGTTTATGGATGGAGAGTCAATTCGATTTTCACAAATAAAAGTTAAAAACTTATTTCTTCAATGTCGGAAGTTTGCTATGCAATTCATATTGTAGGGTGTTTCCAAGAAATGGAAATTAGTTGGAAGTCAATTTCTGATTTTCGTTTGCGCTATTATTCTGTTTGTGTCAGAGCGGCTATTCCATTTTCCTGACGTGAATTGTTCAGTGAATTCGAAAGACTAAATGGATTCTTGTCAATTGTTAATCTGCGAGGGTGCGAGTTATTGTTCGCCTCGAATTTGGAAATTGTATTTGAGTCTATTTTCAAACAGAGAGATTGATTGATTGTTTTATTCACTATATATTGTGTTATACAAAATAATCTGACCAAGGTCAAGGACGGAAGTGAAGAAAGAAAAGAGACAAAGAGCGAGAGGGATTGATTGATTGTTGATGTATTACTGTACATTATGTTGTACAAAAGATTAGGACCGAAGTCCACAGAGTGTTAATAGCGAAAAGCATACGACTTAAGCATAAGAAATAGAAATGAAAATAATAATAATAATAATAATAATAAAAATATAAAAACAACAACAGGCCCTCAGTAAGGAACACCGGAGCAAATTCAAGGAACAGGAACTGCCAAGGGGAGAAGGAAAGGGAGAGAGATTGATTGATTGATTCCAAAGTTTTTTTTCTTTGAAATTCCACCCCAAATTGTCGTTTTCTTATCTCAATTTTTTTCCATATTTTTATCTTGGCTTCATAAGTGTATATGGAAATGGTTCTATAACAAAATTCAATGTGCCATTACAGATTCAATTATGGATTTTAGGTGGAGTTTCCAACCCCTCGAACTATCGTTTCACAATTTATGTGGTATCAATTATGTCAATGCACCAGGCAATACTGATTAGAACTTAGTAAATATTATTAGTGGGTTATTCGAGTATCTATACTCGAGTTAGGAAACTGCTCCTAAGATTTAGAGATTAGGTCTCCCACGAAATGTGCAATAAAATTTTAGTGAAACAGTTATTTCCCTCATTTGCCCTAAAAATAATTCGATACTTGAAGAAGAATAATCAAGCCAATCTTTAGCAAAGGACAATTGCCTGATATTTCGCTCGAGGGTCCTTAAATATCCCACAATGGTCGGTCTTGTCCTTTTCCTATGTACAGATAATTACACTCATTCTATTGCCTTCTATTCCACACCTTCGATATCACTCACTCAAGCATTCCCGTTCGTTTTGAATGGAATTCACCTGTCGGATCCAAATGCTCCCTTATCTTATTGTGTTATAACCTCCGACAGATCATTATAATTTTCTTTCCATTCCAATTATTTTACTATCTGCACATTTATTTTATAGGATTCGAGTAGCAAATAATTTTTTAATATTCGTTGTTTCCAGTTTGATCAAAAAGAGATGGTCGACTTTCGTAACAAACTAGGCCGGAAACGACGATTCATACCACGTTGCATTATTTGTTTTGCTTGTTGATAACAGCAATATTGATTTGTCTGCCTGACAGGCTGATGACATGGATCTCGAACACCTTGCCACACTAGAAAGGCTGAGACAAAATCAGAGACAGGACTATTTGAGGGGGTCCGTATCGGGCAGTGTGCAGGCGACTGACAGACTCATGAAGGAACTGAGAGATATATACAGGAGTGACAGCTTTAAAAAAGGTACAAGCGACATTCTATTCTTGTCCTCACTTTAATTAATGCAGGAAAGTAGTAGGCAACTGGATTTTCAATGAAAGTTCATGGCAATGTATCCATTCTAGCGTAATTTATGGCGGATTGAGTGTCTCTCACCACTCGTAAATAATATGGGCCATTCCATCAAATACCCTACATGGTAACTCTAGCTTTTTTTTTTATTCCATTCATTTTTGGTACGTATTTCTACTACCAAGAGATAATTTTTGCCAGTTTCCACTGAAAGCGAAAATTTGAAACGTTTTAAGTTCTGTGAACACTACGATTGTGCTCTTTCATGAGGACACTTGAATCGCACAATTGGCTGTGAAGTTACGGTGCATGGAGCATTGAGTTACATGCAACTTAAAACAGAAATGTTTGGAGACAACTCAGCACCTAGAAATGGAGTGATCTGTGTTTGACAGAGCCGACAATGTAATCAACACACAATATCTTTTCCCCCGAATCATTATTCGATCGAACTTTTTTGTCAGAATTTCTTCCACCAAGTCTTCCTGGTAATCAGATAGGAATGCTATATTCGTTATGAATAACTGAAAAAATTGATATTGGTCAAATATCAATTCCTTACCTCACCGGTCCTTCCTATCCGAGTTTGCTCGCATGGTGAGCACCGCGCCGCCCATACTTTTCAATTGCAATATACAACTTGGCAACCGTAGATTCCAAGTTTCGCTGCATTCCATTGACTCGCAACGGGTGGCAGCTTGCCACTTTCCGATTTTGCTGATGAAATTTTTTTTATTTCTAAATAATTTGGCAACTATTTCTTTTTTCTTCACTGGATTGAATAAGATTATCAAAAATTGAAAAAGGCGGCACGGTGCTCATTATGCGTCTTCAAGAGGGTTACAATAGAAATTGTGATTAGTAGTTTTTACATAATTAGGGAGACCACTGAGCTACGCTAGCTGCTCATAAGATAGGGTTTTCGAGGAAGCTCGAATCCTTTATGATAACTTAAGTATAACGAATAGGGTGGGTAAGTTCTCTGATAAAACAGACCACGAGTAACAGGTATTGTAGCTTGGTATGTTCACTGGTCATTTACATATAGTCCAGTTTTGGGTCTAGCTTTACCATTTCAACCGCTTCGTTATATGCGATTCTCACAATTAAGGGAAATGCTGAGAACAATCCTGATTCCACTGGCTCCAAAGCTCTATGATAGTTTACGAAAGGTTTCACAAGAAATATTGGCATGATTGTGGCGACTGATAGTTTGATACACCGACTCTTTTTTATCTAGGGTGGCACGTTAGGGCAAGTGAGATGCTAAAAAACTGTGAAAGATTAAATGGAGTTACATCTTCTGATCTTGATTTCTACCAATGCAAGAAAAAATAGGTCAATCAGAAGTACCAACTTCAAAACCTCGTTTTGCTTTTGACGAGATGAGGGATTCATAGCTGCTATGCTTACAATTTTATCCAATCAGGCATTCTATAGGGGCTGTTAGTCCTTTGTTCTGCATCTAACAAAAATCACATCTGAGGATGCTATTTTGCTGAAAAAATGGAGATATTTTGGATTATGAAGGGTAAAATTTTCATTCTCAAATTCTTGAGGTAAAATACTTCGGGGAATTTTCCGTACACTTTGGCGTCAAAGGAATCGATATCGTGTCCTTCGTTAACCACAATAGATGTCATCGCTAGTATCTGTACTATTTTCGTGGTTCTTGAATCAACAATGTACAGTGCGCATTTTGATTGTCGTATTTACGTCACGTCCGTTTATGGCCGGAAGCCGAGTTTTCTCTGCTCTATACCTTGAAGACAGAGTGGTTTTGTCAGATATGTTTTTCCAAGGATGTATATTAAAGAAAACAGATGGATTTTTCTAGCTCAACGCTTTCTGAGGATCTCGATTGCAATTTAATTATGATAGTCTGTTTCTGGATCGGTTTGCTTTAAGGGGTTACATGGCTTTCGTCCGGGAAAAAACGACCGGTTTTCAATATTTTTTTTCCTCCATGAAAAATGAAATGCTCAGTCAAGATTTCCTATTGTCTTAAAGATACACTTTTAATCAAGGATTTTCGATTTTTTTTTTACGAAAAATACTAAACGGTCTGCCATTGTGACGTCATTTCCGGCGAGCCCGAAATGGGTGCGTCCGGATTGTCGGCATGCCTTCCAACAGGATCATGTAAAGTGAAAAACTAGTGGTGTGATCATGTATGTACCCCGGTCGGGGCACAAAAACAACTTCCCGATTTGGTATTTCAGCACAGCGTACTAAATTTATTCTTCTCCAATATACCCTGGTCAATCAGTGTGACCCCTCTTAGTGTCGTAATGAACAGTTGCAGATTTGACAATTCTAAACTGGTTCATTTATAAAGCAGATAATTATGAATATTTGAGTTGACGCATGGTGAGCATGAGGATGCGACTTGTGAGCATCACTTGAGTGGGAGTGAGTCGCCAACAGCGATGCAGCCGCAATACAAACGATGACTTTAATATTTTACCCAGCGGAACAGTATAAACAATTGCAATTGCTAATAGCATTGTATATACTGCAGGAATGCCATCCAAAATGTAATCCGCTCGATTCTGCACCGCTGAGCTCATTCATTCACGTATTACATACATAATTGTTCAGCTAATTTTGCGCTAACTCTAATAGTTCATGCAGTGGCACATTATAAAAAATTGAAATTATTAATAACAATATATATCCTGGACCAATTCCATCCAAAATCTAATCCGGTCTAAGTTACATGAAACTCTTCCGTTTGAGTCATCAACAACTTGGATCGAATGATTCGTTCACAAGAAATCGTTGACCGAAAATTTTGGCCACATACATACATCGTCACGCACACACACACTCATGAAAACCCACAATTCCGGCATTGTTGACGTCAATGGCTTCATTCGTGTACTTTATAAATAGTTTATTTTTCAAATAGCCGTACCTCTTTAATTATGCAAATTACACAAAAAACGCATATAACATAAAACGTGTATTTTCGCATGGGGAATATTTTTTGTTATATACATTTTCCGCTAACACCAATAATTCATGCACTAGAGCGCTATAAACAATTGAAATTGTTAATAACAATATATATACTGCCCCAATTTCACCCAAAATCTAATCAGCTCTAAGTCGAAAGAAGACGCTTCGATTGCGCTATTGAGCACCTCGCTTGCATCGTCCGTTCGCGAGATATCGTTCGACAAAATTTTTCGCCACGGACAGACACCTTCACACACACACACACACACACACACGCGCACACATACATCATCGTAAAAATGATCGCGGAGTGTGGTGGAGACCTTGAAAGGTGAAGATATGATGAAAATTCGATTTTCGACTTTCGGGGTGATTATAATAACTCCCCTCCGGGAAGTTGAAAACATGTTTAGTCAAGACTTCAAATTACAACTTGCACGAAGGACCAAAATGAAAATTGAATTTTGGGCGGAGGTTTTTACGGAAAATGCCGTATAAATTTTGTGACATTTTTCTTGTGAATAGTTGTAATTGGAAACAAAATCCTTCCCTCACAATGTTGTAAGTTGTATTCCGAAGACCCTTCTAAAATTTCATCCAGATCGGCTGAGTAGTTCTCGAGAAATCTTGATAACTGACTTTGAAAATGCCGATTCAGATATTAGAATTTTGTAGCTAAGATTCGTAGTTTTGAAGATATTTGCGCAACAAGCTCTCGGTTGATGCCACAGAATTACTCTATAGGTGGCGTGGAATTTCGGGAAGTCGGGAAGTGCAGACAATGCTATATAAATTCCAAAAATTGTAGAAACGGAGAAGAAAGTTTTCTTTCCCTAGCATTGGTCCCAAGTGCCATCCATTTTAAGCGACATTATAGTAGACCACTGTGTTTAGGAGTGCGGTTCGAAGTTACTCTTTTTCAATGTCGATAATGTTCGTACACGACGAGTGTAGTTGATGTTTCAAACAACCTTGCTTTCACTGCCCTTGACTACCATTCAGTCACTGGAACAAAATAGTAAGGTTACACCTTCCCTATCCTATATCACTTTCCTTTCCATCCCAATGGAGCCTTAGCAATAGCGTACTTCAGCAGTAACTCACGAAGAAGTTTCAGTGGGTGAGAGGAGCAAATTTCGCTATGTCGTTGTACGTGTTATTAAATATCGAAGTCCTTCTTAGGTAACAAATGATTTTAAAAGACGAACATTCCTGAACATTTTTTAAATTTGAGAATTTGTTTCTGCTACATGGAATATTTTTCCTTACACATTGATAACCACGTTGTTTACATTATTTGCACGCAAAAAAGAAGAATCTAAGTAACTATACTACGATTGTTAATACCTCATTGATTCCTTCGATTTGAATATTTGATTATGCATTTCCGGTTGACATTTAGATAACTAACCGCCGGAATGTAGTTTACTACAGAATGGATTTTCGATACTGCTCAAGTTATGACAGCAAAACCATTTACAGAACAGAATTATTTTGGCTTCTATTCAATGGTGAATTGGCGATTGTAAGTCTCCATAGATAACCTCATATCCAGTACTGTTACAGAATGGAAACCATTTTTTCTCTTTGTGAAAACACATTCTTCCGATAATGGTGGATTTTCTGTTATCTACCCAACCAATCACTGTTCTCCGTTACGTGAAATGGTGGACGGTGATTGGCTTAGCACAGTGAGTGAAACACAATAATAATTCCTTCCTTGTCATTTCTCTATATTGCTTTAGGTGTCTGTGAACCACCAACCTGAAAAAAGAAACTAAATTGATCAATCTAATCGTGATTGTGAAGAAGTGGGGAAACGAAGCGTTACTATGCTCTCAGCTAAATGTGTCAGATCCATGAAATATTCACTTTTCTTGATGCTGCATGACCCTCTGACACTTTTTAGATAAGATGTATGTGCGGTTGTGTGTATGTGAGTATATGAGTCAAGGGCTCTGCCAAAAGTACTCAATCCACTTCAACTTTTTTTTTCAATTGCATCTTGCTAAAGCAGAGTATAGAAAGAAAATGGAAGGGGTTATTTATGTGGGCTACTTTTTGAAAGATAAGAACAGTGTGAAATCAATCCAACGTAAATCATTCCATTAACACCTCTATAAGCCCGAATGCGCACTTCGCGCGCTGAATTACAATGTCATATTCGAAATAACAACATATTTTCCGAAGTTGAAGATACTGTTAATCATTGACTCCGAAAAAATGAGAGCTTCCAATTTTCCAATTTGGTGCAAGCATCTTTTGTTTTTTCTGTAATCATCGCGTACATATAAAATTTGTCAACACTGGACAGAATGTGTAAAACACTCGAAACTTCATAAATTAACAGAACGTCAAAGAATACTCTGCGTATATGATTTTCAATAACTACATAAGCTATGACAACGTGAACAATTGTCATACTTTTGTAAACTAAACCCGAATCGATATCACAAATATCGATGTTTATCGATGCAAACGCGATTAGCAACCAACTTCACGATGTTATCTGACTAACCTGATCAAGCAATAAATGAATGACGATTGAAAAATAAATCATCTCACGATTTTGGAGATACTTCGACTCTAATGATGTTCATTTATGTGCATGCGCTCTCTTGAATAAGATTGAGGACGTCGTCTATAGGGTGGCCCAAAAATACACACCGATCCAGAAGGGGTGGGTCCAGGGGGTGGTTCTGAACAGAAAATTTATTTTCCCTATTTTAATCAGAAGCACTCCTGAGGAGTTCTGGGGGTGAGAAGGATAGCCAATGACGCTACTGCGTTCAGCTGCTCTGCGCGTTGATACCCGTAACGCATACTCGCGCATGCACACACATCACCCCCTTCTAGAGCGGCTAGGACTTCTGCGATACCCTGTACATCTCTAAGACTTGGAAGTGCCTTCACCTAGGATTTCCACGTCAACTTTCTACATACGTGATTTTGGGAATGCACCACATGACGAACTCTCAATTTCTCTCTCCTTTCGGATTTCCCCCTATGACCATTTGGGCTTCATTGGTTTTGGCTTTGACATGTACTCACAATTCCATCGCATGCATCGTCGATGAGGGCGCGTCGGGGTTTTACAAAATGGTTCTAACGGTACTTGACCCTATGGTGATTTTCGAACCTATCAGAATGAAGTAATTCTTGTATGTTCTTAATGCACGGAGAAAAAAATACGTAACAATTTCGTGAGAGGCCTTTTCATAAAGTAGTGTGCTACTCGTCAACCACGAGGCACATCAGTCGGTATGGTAGTTAGAATAATATACACAGAAAAAAATCCGATGCTAGTATTAATTTTCAATAATCGTTTTGCACTCTTTCAATATTCACTGGGAAATCTTCTTTCCAACGATCAAAACAAAACCCGCACCGGCCGGCGTTTGTATCTGTTAGAGAAAGAATCATAACAACTGATAGTGATATCAGACAAAGTTGATAGTTATTAGAGAAAGGTCGGTATTTTTTCAATATTTTTTCGCAACATTATAAAAACTATATTGCTACATTTTTGAGTTGAGGTACTTGTTCCTCAGATGATTCTATTTTATGGTAATATCAAGAATCGCCTTTTTCAATTTCTATCGAGAAGTTGATAGGGCGAGCTATCAAGGGCCACATTCATAGCCGGTTCATTCAGAGATTCTAATTGCGTGTCAATCTCGTGCGAGGTTGAAGAACACAGCTTAACTTTAGTACACTTCTTGTGATGAGTTGCCATGTAATAAAGTGTGCCCTCATGAATAGCGGCGTAATCGCCGTTATATACTCAACCATGCTATTGGGTCTGACTGTGACAAATACATTATTACAATGAAAAGAAATCCTAATTTTCGTTTTCAGGAATGTACAGCATAGAGCTGGTGAATGAGAGTCTCTATGAATGGAACATAAGGCTGATGTGTGTAGATCCAGACTCGCCGTTGCACAAAGATCTAGTTTTGTTGAAGGAGAAGGAGGGAAAGGACAGTATTCTCTTAAATATGATGTTCAAGGTAAGTCATCTCCACCATCAGTATTATCTTTACTCTTTAAAAGCTCTTAACCCGCCACTAATTCCACCATCCCCTCAGCGTCCATTTTATTTCCATTATCACCCTCATTATTATTATTTCAATATAGTCATGATGAATCATTTTGCAATGCTTATAAATTGCAGGAGACGTATCCCTTCGAGCCACCCTTCGTCCGTGTTGTTCATCCCATAATATCTGGTGGCTATGTACTTGTGGGTGGTGCTATCTGTATGGAATTGCTCACTAAACAGGGCTGGAGCTCGGCGTACACTGTTGAAGCTGTTATAATGCAAATATCAGCGACTTTAGTTAAGGGAAAAGCACGAATACAGTTTCAGGGAGCCAGCGGGGCTGGCAAAGTATGCGGCGGACAGACACAATATAGTCTTGCGCGTGCACAACAATCTTTCAAATCTCTAGTTCAAATACACGAAAAGAATGGTGAGTAGAATTTTATTGAAGATTTCATAACTCAATAGTACAATATCTCAATACTTTTTATCAGCGCGTAAAATTTTTAGCCCTCTTTCTATTCAATGAAATTATAAATTTCAGGCTGGTTCACACCACCGAAGGAGGATGGCTAATGATTAAACGAGCAAATGGTAGGAACATCTATTGAACAAGAAACAAATTGTGAGGATAAATTCTGAATATGACGCGTGCTTGTAATTGAGACTTGAAATAACGATTAAACCAGAGGAATGGCATCACGCCTCACCCCCCCCCCCCCCTCCCCCTTACCCCCCGCCCCCCAAAAAGCAAATAATTATTACGATAATGATTTGATACACAAACACGAAAAACATTAATTAGGTAAAACGTAAGGATAAACAAGGAAATTATTCATAACGCATAATTCGCTGTTTATTATTATTTCCTTGGACAACTGTGTTTGGTATTTTGTGAGCATAGAGTTCGATCATTGATGAGTACTGGATCGTAAAAAGTCACTCAGTATTTTAGTTTTTCTATCTTCGTTGGGCACATGCGAGTTTGAAATTTTGAGAAAAAGAAATTGTTCTTTCCACCTCCCCCCTCCCCCCTCCTCCCGCCCATCCTATTTCATTTGGTACGAACCTTGGTTGGTACCCTGTTTCATTTGATGTTTTTTTTATTGACAAATAAAACAAAAAAAAAAGTACAACAACGATGAGCGATCTAGTTCAAATTGATTGATAATTAACGTCGAATTCTTTGCCTACAAGTGTTCCATAATAATTGTAACAATTGTTTACTTGGTTCAATGTTTTATGTTTTAAGTATTGGTCTTGCGAGTGATCGTTCCACTGATGTTTTCATTATTTTGTTGCCTCTCTGAGGGCTCGATTAAAACGAGAGAAGATGATGACTGATATTAAATTTCTCCCTCTTGACTGCGATTTTTCGTGCTCAGATTTCATATTCTCCACCCCCCTCCCCCCTGTCCCAATTTTTTCTGTTTTTCTTTACAATTGTATTCTCCCCCCCCCCGCCCTCCCCCCGAAAGCTTGAATTGCGAGTGAATGAGATGAATTGCAATTTTCCGGATAAATCACTTGAAATCCTCCCTAATGAGTTAACCAGAAACCTCAGTGTATCAACGGGACAGTAATGATTATTAAAAATGAGGAAAAAAAAGAGGACAAAACACAAAACGAAAAAAATATGTCTGCTAGTGAAGCGGATATGCCGCAATATTGAATGTGAAAATTTTAGAAAATAATTAAGCAATATTTTTTTACGTCCTGCGCAAAATTGATGTTTTGGAGGACATGTGCGCAAAATTGACGACGGTAAAACAACTGAGGTAAAATAAATGAAAAGCAAAGAAGAAAAAAACAAAAAGACAAAAATGAAAAAGTTAACTGGGAGTGGGAAGAAAAAAAAATTGCGTATAGTTGTACTGTATACGAACACGTAGTGCAATTATTAAACAACATTCGTATTTTATTTATTCCTAGTTAAACCAACAAAATGGGAAAAGTCGTGTGAATCTAAACGATAATTATTTCCTTTATTACTCTGTATTTCGTACGTGAAAATGAGGAATTATAATGATAGTTACGATAGTAATAAGCCTTGCCAAAGCTCATCGTTGTTCACCTCCCTTGAACTCGAGTTATTTGTAACATTTTTTTTCTTTTTTTTTTGTTCGTGTATCAAGTGCATTCCTTATTAATTTAAAAGCAAAAAACGGAAGACGATTAATCATACGCATTGAAACGTTATGAATGTACATAAAATACGTAACACCATAGTGTAACTTCACTCATTACATTTTTTTTTCGTTCCATACGTCCTCTCCCATTCGTTGAAGTGTTTTATTTTTTTTATGTTAAGGTGCATTGGAAAGTGGAAAATTGGTGATTGTGTAACTCGAAATGAGAGTGATGAAAGTTTATTGTTGAAACTAAAAGAAGAACGCAATGTACTATTTTTTTTTCTTGTTTTTCCATCTGTTTTTTTTTTCAATTAAATCACCTTGTTGCATGAAATTCAATTATGTAATTTGCTCATTTTGGCATATAGATCTCATTTTTTTTAAATACCATGATAATTTTCTATTTAAAAAAACGAAAAAAGGAAAAAAAAGAACATTTGAAAAAGTACTTTCTTATTAGTGCGCGAGACAAGGCCAGTAGCGCCATCTGTTGTATGTTGTGACCTCACAATACAGATGGCTCTGAGATAGCGTCAGAAAACATTTACTTATGCAGAGTAAACGTTTGTAAAATGATGTAAACATGTTCCTACAATTATAACAATTTACCACAATGTGGTAAACAAAAAAAAAACAAAATTAAAGGTTTTTGGTTAAATTCAAAATTTCCCGCCCAATCTGAACCATTTTAAGTCACGTGACTATCCACATATTTGTGATTAATTAAGTACTTATAAGATATCAATTTATTTCAAGAAAAAAAAAATCTCAATTTGTTTTATAATTTACTGTTTCATGCAACAATGTAATTATTAATTATGGGAAAGAAACAAATTTTTGAATTTTGCGTCCCAACATTCTGTGTTTATTGTTGAACAGTTTCAATGGGTGATGGAATAATTGTAAACTGCTTCGTCAATGCAAATATTCTTCAAGCACAAGCGTGATGTAAATAGAAGACGATTCGTATTAAGCATTTTTTTGTTTTTTAAAAACAAACTAATCATTGCACCGCATATGATTAAGATTATGTAACGTTCAGAATTCGATGGATGAGGCGAATTTGATGAGTGTGTGTGGGGAAATGAGAAATAATAACGAACAAGATTTTGCGAGAGAAAAGAAAGATGAAACCCATAGGTAGATAACTGTGGTGTGTAATTGTGGTAAGAAGTAACTAGAGGTAATAATAATAACTTTCGTTTTTTTGTAACATACACTTGCAATTGTTTGCTTTATTCCCGCTCATACCCTATTATGGTATAATGGTGCGTCTTGAGTGGGCCATCACGTCCAGAATTAACCAATTGAACGGTACATATTTGCCAAGCGAGAGAAGCTACTAGACAGCTATCAACAGGTGCTGACAGCTAGCTATTTTGCTTAATCGATATAGGCCCTATTGCATGGGTACTTCTCAGCTCTATCTCGACTACGCTTCGAAGGGCTAATGGGTAATTAACGATGGCCTCAGCTTGAAATTATTCATGGTTGCCACTTTGGGAATTAACTTTTGTAATAAAAGGAGACTGATGGAATTTGGGAAAGTTTAATGAGACCTGGGATATTTGTTATTAAAATGTGACGCTGGGAAATTTATTCAGTTGTGAAAATGTCAAACAAACATTGCTTTTGCGAGGGGGTGAAACGTGATAAGTGCAATTAGGTCTGGGGGTTTTTTCTTAAATAAATATCTCGGGATCTAGGGGAACTGAAATAATCTTCAACTTTTTTTTAGAGATGGAATGATTGGACAATTTTCTTTAATTTTTCTTAAGTTTTATAGAAATGGGAATACCTTTAGCAAATTGACATTTAATTAAAAAAAAAACAATTTGAAAAATCTGAGTCAATTGGTTTATAAAAGTGAGTTAAAAAATCGTTTTTTTTTTTAATAATTAAAACGAGGCGCTTTAAAGACTGAAATTTCAGAATTTCATCAACAATATTTTTTACGACTTCAGTGATGCCTCACGTAAGTAGAATGCATGCATATTGAACTACATATTTTCCGATTGTTAATTAACCGTTAATAATTAAAGTTAATTATTCGTGTTGAGCAGCAGGTTGGTCTTATGAAACAAATTGGACTCCTATGATGGCGCATGAAGGATTAATTAAGAGATCCGTGTTTTGTGCAAGCGCATTCTTTTATGTACTGATTCCAATTAAAATCCTTGTAAGCGTCAATGGCTACGTGAAGTGGAGCTTTGTGAATTGAATACAACCCCTGAAATACTTTGCAGAATAAAGAACTGTGTTCTTTATTTAAGCTACTCTGTCTGACTAGGTAATGCATTTCTACAGTACTACATTATTACTCATATAATCCGAAGTGCCTGGAAGAAGAGAGCAACTAAAAAGTTCTGTAATTGAAGGGGAAACTTTTTTTTTAATCAAACAGAATTTTATAATTACAAATTGAAATTGAAAAAAATTGTAGATATCTTTCAATTTCTGAAAACAAATTTTATATGCTCTTTAAAGGTTTCAAAATGGCAAAAAAAAATTATTTTGAGTTATTTACCTATGTATTTTTTCATCTGTTTTAATGATTTTATGTTATTTGGCACATAGGATGAAAATTTGTCGTGATTTTTCGCATATAATCCGTGGGATGGCGCGCCTTTCCACCAACTGTAATTGGTGGCGCCTAGGGGAATCCCCGAACTGTATTCTTCGATTTCAGCCAAAAAATCCGCAAGAGGCTTATTCTGGTCCACTCTGAAATTTGAGCCTTCGATTAATGGGCAGTAATAATTGAAAAAATGAGGATGATTATATATTGTAGGAATTTTATTTGGTTCATCTGAAGATCTCGGAGATTTAGAGGTTAAGCATGGAGATTTTGAACGGGCCATAATGCAAAGATTGCAAATCTCCCCAAGAATTCGGAATGTTTATTTTGTTTGACACAAGAAATACCAATTTTATAGATTTTTTACTTCCGGGGGTTACCTCTAGACAATTACAAACACTAACAATAAGGGCAGTCATAGCCGAACCTGTTACAGTATTCCTTAGGAGTGAATAACTCCTTTGCTCGTGTTTCTATAACACGAGATCGGTGGCGCGTGCTCCGCACGCGCATTTCCTTTTTCCGCCGCGTTGACTGGTGTCGCGTCGATTTCACTTCACGGTTTTCGAGACATTTTGTCTTACGCGATATCGAGATATTTTCGAGATAGAAGTTTACGGTCATTCGATTGTATTTCGAGATTTTTTTTCGCTTCTCCTACTTACCATATGATCTTGCAAGCACAATTTGTGTTTGTGGAAGAGTCGTAATGATCTTGCAAGCACAATTTGTGTTTGTGGAAGAGTCGTAATGACAAACAATAATGTTTTTTGACATAGACAACAATAAATTCCATCTAGTGAAACAACCCAATTCCGCATACCTTGTTCCCGAATATTGAGACTCCGAATAATTATGACAAAAATATTTCAAAATTTCGCAACACTCTTTAGTACCACAATTGATATTTCGTTCATCCGCTTCTGGAATATGCTTGTCAGATATGGATCCCCTTTATGATCAAAGATATAGTCCTTCCGGCGAAAGTGTAGAAGAACACTATCAAAATTCCAGGGCAACTGACCAGACTATCTTATCACGAAAGAAGAAGAAGAAGGTTTGATCTAGTGGAGACCTACAGAATAATGAATACTATGTAGGAATGTCCGGAGGTCCAGCAGCGATTTGTTTCGATGAGTTCTGGACGTTCCGGAGGCGAGCGAGCAGACTGATCGAACCGCGAGTTAGAACACACCAATTGCTTAACTTTTCTCCAATCGGGGTTGTCAACGACTGTAATATCACTGCCAGGAGGAATAACAGGAGCTAGCTTCCATCGAGGGTTTCATAACGAGTCATATCTCGTTTCAAATTTCAATATCTCTGACAAAATAAAATACTAGAAATCTATTCAAGCATTTATTCATTATTGAGATTGCTATATCCAAAACTCCTCCATCAAAGATGTTCTTTTTAATTGAAAATCGAAGTAATAAGCACTATTTCGTAAGAATATCAAAGTTGCTCAATTCAGTTCATCGAACATTGCCACTACGGTCAGTGCTCCACCATCGCTCATCACAAAAGTTGCAACTCAACAAAAGTTACGATACTATAGCGACATTACTTCGTAACTTCTCAAACTAAATTGAGGAATGAAATCGAGAGGTTACCGAACTCAACATTCAGCAACAGCCACCACTCTCATTACCAGTCGGAGTTTTGGCGTAGTGGTAGAGTATCTGCCTACTACTCCAAAGGTCCTAAGCGCGCGCCCGGCCGCCGGAGAATATTTTTCAAAAATATTTTCTCGTGGATTCCGACCCATACAGGAACGTTCCGTGTGTGCTATCGGTGGTACCCATAAAATGAGACCGTCCGGCCGAGCGGGAACCTAACTCGGCGCGGGGGGAGGGGGAGGGTGGCTTCCATCATAGGCGCCGGCCATCATAGCACAGGGGTTTCTGGAGGTTTACGCTGTGTTTAGAAATACGATGGCGAAAGTCGGCCCCAGTCGCATGGGGGGTGTCCTGTACGCCCCCTGAGGGAATGCTTAACGGCCGCTACCCGGGGCGTACAAATGAGAGGGACGGAGAAAAAAAAGTCTCATTACCTGATTTTCTAGTGGCAATTGAGCCCGACGTGCCTTTTGAGAAAATCAGATTCTAATCACCAACTGAACGAGAACCAATAATTGCTCAAATTCGGAACCAATAGAATCAAACCGCGGAAACAAAGTTCATGAGTGCAACGATCCATTTAGTTTCGTGCCGTAGTAGAAGCATATCGAAATGATCTGTCCACTAACAATCCAAAAATCCCACTTACAAAAGGATACAAACTGCATTGGGCAAACTATAGCTTTAAATCGATATAAGCTCTTGGCTGCACATGAATGAGACATTCGATTGAAGTCGGCTTTTAGTTTCTCATTACCAAACTCGACGAAAACGTGAAAAGGGAAGAAGATAAATATCAGTTGTATTGACATCGACCGACAATCAAAATATCAAATCAAGGAATCTGTACTGGAAACAGTACTCGCTAGCGAAATAAGACTAATCTGAACACAACCATCCGTAACCACCTGTAAAACGGAAACTATATGAAAGTATAACTACAGACGAAAGGTAACTTAGGTGTAATCTGAGTATTTCTATTTCTGCATTATTTTTCCAAAGTCCTTCCCTTGAAGTGCAGTGCTTATTCAACTATGTTCCTTAATCTTCATAAAAGAAGAGCCAATGAAATGGAAGGAATTGTTGCATACAAAAATAAAATTAAAACGCGAGTCTTGATGCTCCGTTCTCCACCACGAACGAAGGTAGAGCTTTGGGTAGAAGAAGGAGAGATTGAAAGGATCGTGATGTCTTTTGAGACAAGCACTTGACCTATGTGTAACAAAATAATTGTGCATAATAGATATTATTGACACTAGATTTTGGCGAATCACCTCACTGGCAAAAACAATCAAGAACAAATTGACATGGCACAAACACATGAAGCGATGTAGCCGAAACTCGGTACAGAGTGAGCTATGACTAATACCAGCTGTCGACCGTTAAATTGTTCAATTTGGGACAAATTGATGACCGAGAATGGGAGAAATGAGGCAGTCACAGACAGAACCGTTCAAACGCTTATGTTTCAGACCTATATAATTTGAACTATTGACAGTAAATCAGCGTGGCCCTTTCAGGTTGAATTGAAAAATTACTAACCTGGCTGTAATTTCTTAGATTATTATTAATGATCGGCTGTTCAAGACCAAACTATTCTGTGGCATAGTCGGTAGAATGGACGTGTGCTTTTCATTCTCGATTTGAATTTTGTATAAATAAACAAAAAAGCACAAGATGTGCTTATAGTCTTCATTTGCATGTTGTTTGTTGGATATTCAAGCGACTTTTCTATAATGCTATGTTACTAAAAAAATAATACGCCAAAGAGGAAAGAGGGGCCTATGAATAAATATCCAAGTTATGATACAGCGTTCACGATAAATTACATCATTATATCCATTCACTGTTCATCAACAATCAGAAGCTCCCTACGGAGCGAAGCGTAAATTCTGACGAGCTGGGAAATATAATGCTTGCCCTGTGGAATTAAACGGAATTCGTAAAGTAGAGTTCAATGGCTGGGTAATTAAATTACAACTCTTCTCAACCGGATAAACGTAGCATAAATTTTCGGTTTGTGACCCCGTAAATCAAGGAAAATATGCTACCATAGTAATGATAGTATTAATTATTATTAATTCCACTTCATGATTACCACTCTCAGAATTAATTTCTTTAATGACAATGAGCAGAAAGACAGAATGGCTGTAAAAACATTGAGACTGTCTGTCCACAGAAATGAATGCCTAGATATTTTTTTCAATTTTTTGCTAATGTTAAAAATTTTGGTTTTATTTTATTTTGAAAAAAATGAGCAAAATACTGAATTTTTGAAGTGTTGGAAATTCGATAGAATGCGATATTTTATTACATATTGTGCGAATGGATGTACGCCAGCAGCGCTTATACATATTTCACTCACAAAATAAAATAATTATTAATTGACAGCCATCGTCGGTATATTCAATAAACGCCCTCAACAGCTATATGGATCTAGATCTGTATCAACTAACACAGAGGTAAATTTGAATGATAAAATTTTCAATGAGCCCTCAAAATATTTATTCAATTAAAAATAAATTGCATTGCCCGTCTCATGGACTTGACATTGATTTATTGAAAGTACTCTTCAATAAATGGTTATTATGTTATAGTCTTTCAAAATCTCGCTCCTTCTATGGAGCATCATGCACTTACATTGACAACAAGAAAGATTCTAAGAAAACAACATTGAACAACGTTTGCACCCAGTACAATTACCCGCTTTCTTGAGATAAAAAAATTCTGCATACACTTCATTCCTCTAATATTCAGCGTAAAGAATTTCACATTAAAAATAAATTGAATAAAATAAATAACATAAATAAAATAAAGAAAATAAAGAAAATAAAGAAAATAAAGAAAATAAAGAAAATAAAGAAAATAAAGAAAATGAATAAAATAAATAAAATAAATAAAATAAATAAATAAAATAAATAAATAAATCAAATAAATAAATAATCGGTTTTCAATTTTTTTTGCGGAAGTATTTGAAATTATCTTCCATCAAATACTAGTAGAATGATTACGAACCGATTCCTAACATTGAAATGTCAAACATTTTTCGATGAAGCATAATATCAATAGAAACCTCTCAGTGCAATCAGGAGTTGATTACTTGTTTAGTATTTGTTTTATTGAAATTAATCATCAACTAGAAAAAAACCCGTAAGTCTTATGAGAAAATTGCATTCTTGAGCGGGTTTTCTATTGGAAAAAAAATTAAAATATAACGAAAATCCAAAATAAGCTAAGTAAGCATAGTGTGTTGGAGGGAGCAAGTAAGGTCAAGAAGGAACAGTAATGTATGTTAGGGAGGAAATGTAAATATGTAAATATTGGAGATGAAGGATGGAAGGTACGTCATAAGGGTATGGAATGAAGGATAAGAAGGGAGTGTTTTTTCTATTTGAGAGAAGGAAGTGTTAAAGGAAAAATGTATGAAAGAAGGAATGTAAAGAAGAAAAATAAAAGAGATGTAACGGAGGTCGATTGTAACCCTTAGTGGATCAATAAAAACTTATCTACTACAAGATTGACGTATATTATTCTATTTTACTCTCCTCATATAAACCATTTTTCCATGGATAACTTTTGAATGAAATTAATGACGACGGCGAGAGGGATTGATATATATATAATATTTTTCGAACTTCAAAATAGTCATTCAGTAGAAGCATCTACAAGTTTTATGCACTTTGGAATTACTTTAAATTTGCAACAGATTTGCAGAATCTTCTCTGCAATGTTTCACACCTTTCGTTGTATCGATTTTTTTCAGAATCGTAGATTACGTCAGGAGGTGGCTATGTAGAGGATTATGAGTCGCGCCAAATTCACTGTACGAGACGAGTTGAAAGCGCGTTCAGTTCTCGGCTTGTCGAGTATACATACATGGATACTCCCGTTGGAATAAGTTATGGAATAATATAAAACTACACAAATCCATAGTTTGTTGCGTTGATGAAAGCGGACCCGCTGAGGATAAGCATTTTTTTTTGCAGAAATATCGAATTTCACTACTGAAAAAAAAGTCTAATCCAAAGTCTTCTTCGATCTAAATTTCCATGTATTCTTGCTCCAATAATTTTTCTGATCAATCACTATTGAAAAGAAAAAACCCTAAAGAAAAGTCCTGAAAAATGAGAACCCACAGAAATTGATCACAAGATTTATGTGACGATAGGTTCGCACTTCGTACCATCATCATTGCGAGAAAGCCCAGAAGCTCGTTGACACGCTCAAGATTTATGCATTGTATTCTTAAGAGCTTGACAAAAAACCGAAGAAATGACAGGAAATTTATATCTGACAAAAAAAAAATCAAAAAATTTAACAGCAAAAAGATTCCATCAGCCGACCGTTCAGATAATGGAAAATTTATACTCACACGTTAACTGGAGAAACGTTTAGAGGAGTTATATAGGTAATATCAGGATGCGAAACTAACTTTATCGGATTCATCCACGTCATACTTTGTCCGCAGTTTCTCCATCCCCTCCATCCAGGGTGCTGCAAGCTCGTAAAACGATCGGGTTTTCCCCAGTTTCTACCAGTTACACGGTTATCGTTTGGACACGGCTTGCCACTGTGAAAAAAGGGAGGGGAATCCCATCCCTTTTCACTAGCTCCAACTTCTGCACTCTTTGCACCTTCTTTTTTTTCGCCCTCCCCTCCCCACTCGTGCTAGTCACTGAAACGCTTTTTCAGATGAACTGAAAAGCCCTCTGTGACTTTCTTCAGCTCGTTTGCTAATTTTTTTTCTCTCTTTCTCCTCTTGATTAATTAAGAAATTTCGTGTGAGATTAGGTGGAAGATAAAGCGAGCCGCTTTTTAAAACATGAAATCTTTACGTTTTACGTTAGTCTGAGTGATTTGAGTAGAACTTGTGGAACCAGCATTTTTCAAGAAAGTGTCAGACTTGTTTTGGCTAATTGGAATATTTTACAGAGGTCAGGTTTTGAAAATTGTTAGGTTTTCAATGCGAGAAGTCACTGTTTTATCACCCACCCATCCATCACCATCCACCCCCACCCACCCATCACCATGCCCCCACCCACCACAATCCGCCCAGCCACCCACCAGTCATTATCCCCCCCACCCACCCATCATCATCCCCCCCCCCCACCCACCCATTACAAGCCCCCCGACCCATCACGATCTCCCCACCCACCCACTCCGCATCATCCTCCCGCCCACTCACCCACCCACACACCACCATGCCCCCACCCACTCACCCACCACCATCTCCCACCCATCCATCCACCATCCTCTTCCCCCCCCCCCCCGGTCGTGCTGAAACAAAAACAAATTTTTTATTGGCCCATTGCTTTTAATGTTTTTAATGTAACATTTTGAAAAAACATCATTTTTTACTCTAAAAGCAATGGCAACAACTTTACCCCTTCGGGTTGTTAGTAATTCTGTTTTATTGAGTAAGAAAGTACTCGTCGCAAAGATTAAATAATAAATACCTTTCTTGACAGAACTTGTTATTCTTCATCTTTTGCGAAATTCAATATGAGTTTTTTTCCAGTTTTATTGGAAGCTTATCTCCTTTTAGTGAAGAAATGATAATAAATGGCGTTCGGCCAATGTATATCGATACGCGGGTTAAAGGTGTAAAAAAATGAAAGAGAACTATCGATTTTTCCCCAAGCCATGGTTTATTCCCTGAATTATTCATTTGAGCAGCGTAAGCAATTATTTCAGTCTTGTCTTTTCGTTAGTGAAAAAAAGTAAGTCGGAATGAAAATCAATACAAAATTTTTGTATTGGTCATTTTTATTAGTCATAAAACACACTTTATTCATGAACAAATGAAATTTCAGGAGCAAAAATCTTCATTGTTGAAAAGCTAATAATAAACAATAATTTAAATCCATTAATGCTTTAGCACTTAGCAGAGAATTGCAATCATCGGACCTAACAAATTTGTTAAGCAATTGCACTGGGTAACCTATGCGATACTCTTCGTTGTACAACTCCAGAATCCAACTCGAGAAAAAACTTCCGCTATTTCTCCTATAATATTATATTTCTCCTATAATCCTATGGTAAAAAGGAGAAG
Organism: Asobara japonica; assembly: GCA_026005395.1. Classification (NCBI taxonomy): domain Eukaryota; kingdom Metazoa; phylum Arthropoda; class Insecta; order Hymenoptera; family Braconidae; genus Asobara; species Asobara japonica. Next base: position 1,742,698 of record BQMI01000334.1, read on the forward strand.
CGAAGAAAAATCTCGAAATATCTCGATATCGCGTAAGACGAAATGTCTCGAAGACCGTAAGACCGAAACTAACGCCACACCAGTCAGTGTGGCGGAAAAAGGAAATGCGGGTGCGAAGCACGCGCTACCGCTCTCGTCCTATAATAAAAAGGAGCGACCAAAGGAACTGTCGATATATATCGAAAACCGTAAGACTGACACCAACGCGACACCAGTCAGTGCGGCGGAAAAAGGAAATGTGCCACCGGTCTCGTATTTACATTACAAGTCCGGCAACGCGTGCTTCGCACGCGCATTTCCTTCTTCCGCCGCACTGACTGGTGGCGTGTCGGTTTCAGCCTTACGGTAATATCGATATCGGTCTCTTACGCTAATATCGATATCAGTCTCTTACGCTAATATTCATATAATATAGAGATTTTTCGATAGTCTTTCGTTTCTCCTTTTTACCAGATGAAAACACTACGTGAAGCGATGCTTCACGCCCGCTGCGCATGCGCACATCCCCGCCACGCACACGGTACCAAAAAATGTTCACCCCCGGCAGAAAAGATTCTTATGCCCTTGTGTCGTAACATCCGTTTCAACTCTCTGTCGCTTGGTACTAGCGGTTGCGTAAAGTTTTCTTCTTCGACCACAGTGTAGGTACGGGCGCACATGCAGTGAGCTCAAGATATTACCTTGATATTGCTGTGGTATGTTGTTACACTGGTTCACATGTCAAAGGAACTCGGAGCAGTGAGCTTTTACAAGAATACCAGGAATACAAGGATTTGTAACTCAGAGGTCCAAGCTGCGCTGATTGATGCGAGCACCAATGTAATTTATTTATAAGTACTTCCTTTACAAATACATCGTAGACCTCCGTCATTGATTAGCACTCAAAGAGCATAAATATAGTCACGTTAAACAACAATTGTAATGGAAATTGGTTGGTCTTTTCGGTCATTTTCCTCGTGATTGGGAAATTTCACCCAACGATTCGTTCACATTTTTGTGGCCATCTTCAGGGGTCCATTATATGCGTGAGTTAATCCATATGATGTCAAAGGCAATGATCACAAAATGACCGAAAAGGACGAAAAGGCCGAAGTCGGTCCAATATACGGAATCACTTAAATAAGAATAAAAATATAAAAAACCAGGAAAAGCTAAATTTCCTCATTCGCCGTCCTCGCATGTGGCAACAGCGCGTGCATTTTAACACGTCGATCTTCTAACCGAGCTGCTGAATACGTTCGGGAGCTAAGCGCCAGCTCAGGAGGGTTATTCGACTAATCCTATTCGATAAATCTTTGGACATTATCTCCTCATCTATGCGCAAAATTGTTAAATCTTGTACTAAATTTCGGAAATCTACCAACTCGCGTTGTATTACTAGTTAAATTACATAATTTATGTAACAACAACGGTAATATACAAGGTGTTCTAAGCGTTCTGAACGCATTGCACATGAGAGGTGACGAATGAAGATGCAAAGTAACGGCAATATCAAAATCAAGTATTCATCTCATTATTGAGCAAAATTTAAAATAGTGTTGTTTAGTTGATAACAGTTGGAAAGAGAGATTTGATAAAAAGCGTGACTGAAATGAACGGCCAAATTTTGTATCTCCCCATTCATCATATATATAGGATACTTCCAAACGCCGCGGTATGCCTTGGTCAGATGGTGGTCAATGAGCGGTTGTAACGCCCAGTATGTTTGCACAAATATAGTTACCAAAAATGGTATCGAGCAGGATTGTACAGCAATGCACAATGCAAAGTCGTTATTAGGTGATGTTATATTCGGAATAGTGAGCTCTATGACTAAGGACTTCGGCGAGAGGTGACGCATACCTACTTGCTGGTGACGCAAAGATAGTTATTGCAATCGCTGTAGTGGATTTTGGGACCATGCAAAAATTGTTCTGAATTGTTTTCGTTGGTTGTTCCAAAATTCTCGCATGGATCTAAGTACTCCAAGAAATGCATAAGGAAATTGAGATCAACCTGTTTACATTGTTAAGCTCCCTATAAAATTACGCCATCAACGCCGTATAAAATTCACGACATTGACTTTTAATCGGTGATAAAATTTGAAAGTGTCTACTTGCTTCCAGGTCAATTATAGGATGTGTGAATAAATCGGCAGGAACCAAATGGGATTTTTTGGAAAATCTAGAAATCTGGTCATAACATCCTAAAGGGAGTCGACCGGAAATTAGAAAGTCCCTGGTAGGATACATCCATCAACCGACCTCGGGTATATGATAGGGTTCTATGTATCGCGAAAACTAAGAAAAATTTCCCGTTCTATCTTCCTCTATTTAGCTACAAAGTCAATCGCTCGTGTTCCAGCCCCAAAGTTCTCCGTACGCTGCAGGTTTCAATTACTTGATCCCTTCCATACCCTGACAGAAGGATTTGGTTGTTATTAATAAGGTTCGTTAACCAATGCATCGTTGAAACAAGTCGATTCCCTACCCGGATAGAAAAAGATATAAGCCAAAAATTATAACTGAGATATAGTTATTTTACCGGAATTATATCGACAATATATCCTACTTATATTCTGGAAATATTGTGAATGTGCCTGGCGAGATATATTCGCACAGATATATCCAACATATATCTTGGAAATGTATATTTTGCCGCAACGTATACGACATATATCCGGATATAACTGACTTATATTTCTGAATATATATTTTTTCCATGTGGGCAATAACGAATCGTTATTTGAGAAGATTGAATCACTTTGATTTGTCAATCGAATTCATTCGTTACCAATAACTGAACCGAATGATGTATTTCTCAACATTTTAAGATCACCTGCTCTTCGAATACTTTTTATCAGTAAAACCCGAATTTTGAGTGTTAGATTGTGAGGATAAGATAAGCAGAAACACAATATTTATATTGAGATCTAACCATTTGTTCAAAACGCTCGAGTCTAGCAAGTCAGAAGGTACGTGAGCTTGGTACAGTGGTTTACCCACAACACCTAACATCTAAGCATTGGCAACCTCCATAAAGTTAGCGAAGCAGGCTCAGAAATCCTCACTTTATTTTTACCAAAATTACGTGCTTTTTACGTGAAATAAAAATGCATTGGCATTTATTTTCTATACCTCAGTGTCAACATAGCGCCCACCTCCTGAGTCATCACCTCGATCCGCTGGTCATCATATTTCGGCAAAATCCCGTCATTTAGGTAAAACCTTTCGCTATTCGAAACTCCAAAATTTTCTTGGTTCCATAATTTGAATTTGAGATATCAGGGTGTATAGATTGCAGTAGATTTTTCGAGCCCAAGGACTCTAAATAATTTCCCTCCATTCGTCGTTATTATCTTATCACGAAAATGAGTAATACTTTTTTTCCAATTCATAATTTCAAAAAGATGTCTTTGCAATGTCTGACCGTGTAATTTAAATTTATGAAGCTGTAAAAATTCCACACACAATTGTATTAGATTGTCAACTAATAATTCATCTTGTGCATGAGCGAGTTCATGAAAAACTAGGTATATATAGTGCAATGCATGCGGTCCCCCATTGGGGACACGAAAAAAACAACTCAGCGATTTGCAATTTTCGTCTATTCTTCTTTTCCCCAGAATTTTAAAATGATTCATGATTTCATTAAGAATTTCAACAGTTTTTTTTTAAATTTAAAGCATTCAAACCAACAGGTTTACTCTGCTGTGTGGAGATAGAATACATATGCATTTTTGCATGATTAAAATTTTTAGCTTGAAGGGTTCATTAGTCAAAATAAAAGTGATTGATTCCCCTGAGTGTCACTATCCTGAGGAAGACTTGAATTTCAACAGTTGATTGAAAAAAATTGTATTAAGGGCTATTGACATCCTCTCGGGAATCTCTCGATGTCATCTTAGATTAATAGAGCCCATGAAATCTAGAAAAAAATGGCTTGTCATATGCCCTCAATAGAGGGAAATTCTCATGTGCCAAATGATGAAAATTCCGCGAATTAATATCATCGATAATACCTAATTCAATTGATTAAAAAAACAGTCAGTGTTGACAGAGTTCGATTGAAATTTTGCAAATTTTAATGAACGATTTTGCCCGTTTTCCGGATTTTTTTATTTCAACATGAGAATTTAATCGCACAATCGACAAATACTTCCAATTCCATTTTCCAACATTAAGAGAAGAATAATAAAACGCCAAACAATTCCATAGAATTTATCGATGAATTCAGTTGAGTTTGATGCTGAATATTGGTGTAATTTACGAATATTGAGAATTCAAGTGAATTGGGAATGTTCATTTTATACAGATTTCAAACACTTTGAACAGTTAAAATTTTCATGATGTTGGCATGATATTTTCCCGGTTTGTTTTGCGTGAAAAAAAATTTTAGTGCCACTTGTGATAATGATTAATGATGGAGCGTAAAAATTCAATTTTTGAAGTGGTACTTATATGCAGTCGCCGCGCCAAAATCCGCCCGCACATGTGTGAGATAATAATTCAATAAAAATTTTAACAGCTTACAAAATTAGGAAAATTGGAAGGGTATTTTGTTTTTGACACAAATTTTAAGAGCTTCAACTAAAATACTCAAAGATTTTTTTTTAAATAAAAAATGTCAAAATTCTCGGAAATAATTAATTAATAATAGAAAACTTAACCTTCGAAATTTTTTCTTAATTCTGTTGCAAGAAACTGCAGAAATATACAAAAAATACAAAATTAGAAAACAAAAATGAAAAATGCAAAAAAGTTGTAAATTCGGAAAAACTTAAAAAAGTTCAAATATGTCCAAAGCAAAGAAAAAAGTCAGAAGACCTAAGGGCAATCTTAAAATTGAGAAAATTAAGGAAAAAGGGGATATGTTAAAAGTCTTTCATGTTTTACAAAACTTTCACTCAAAGTTTTCTTTCAAAAGTTCCACAAATTCCAAAATTTTAGAATTGCAAAAATGATAAAAGCTCCATAATTACAAAAAAAAATCCAGTTTTCCGGCCTGCAAAAAAAGACACCGACTTATCACACAAGAGCTCTCGTCCCCCCTCCATTTGCATTCGTAAGACTACCAGCATTCCTAAAAACCCTTTACCACTGCGTCGCTCATTACCGCAATAATGTCTCTTCAACACTCCTGAAAAATCAATTTACTGCATGAGACTATCACGGCCCCATAAATAAGCCTCGAATTGTTCCTCCGGGGACCCCTGAATTTAACGTCCCACCCAACTTGCACCCTAGATATACCCTCTGGCCTTCCGGTAGGTGATAAGTCCACATAAAAACTATTGCCGTAGGGTGCGAGAAAGGGTAAGGTAGATATATCTGGACAGGCAAATGGACAGATGAGCATTACGGGGGAGATGAAATCCCGAGGTCCAGTCCCTCCTCCTCCACCCCCCCCCCCCACTCCCCAGACAAGACTAGATGGTTGAGAATGTAAGTGCGACTGAGATAAATATCGAGAGATGGTACAGCATCCACCGCGCAATGCCCTGTACAGAGGGATGAAAAGGCACATAGGATGCGTGTCATGGATGCGCAGTAAATTTTAACGCGACTGCCAGCAGTCCTTCGCCCAATTCCCAACAAATATGTTGGTGAAATAGTGCGGATACGCGTTTCAGTGTCTAAATATTTTTTTAAAAATTACCCCGATTGATAATTTACCCGCCAAAAAAATTGCCCAACCCTCCCCCTACTCATTATGATCAACCCAGCATCCAATAATTATCACCCTAATCTTCGCAATATGAAAAAAATTTATCAGATGGGAGTGATAGTCTAGTTATACACCCCAGTGAAATAATGGCATTTCTATAGGAGGGAATATATTCCCACAATTTTGTTTCTGACATTTAAACTAAAATAACTCTTTACAAGATCATGATTGATGAAGTGCAAGCATACTGGACCTCTCGACTTTCCGGTGCATTCATGACACTTGATTTGTGAGCCTCACTCCTAAGTGGATTTTTTCACACTCCACTGCGTATTCTCTTGCCTAGTTTTTTTTTCACATTTTTTTTTTTTTTTTTTTTTTCAAGTGGTGCAAAATTTTACATTTGCCGACGGGGGATTAGTGTCAGCGAATGCGCGTTATCGGGTAATTTATGTATCATCACGTTCCGCGACTGCTTTTTTAGAGCATCTTTGCTTGGGGGTGGCGGGGGGTGGGGGATTATACGGGAGATTTAACGTGATGTATAGATTGCATTGAGAATTCGGGGGGGGGGCAGTTTAAATTTTTCCCTTATGAGAAATTGAAAATGGAATTGAAGCTTATTGACATTTGGAAAATGTCGGTGATCGAGCCAACACAATTCGGGGATAAATAAGGTAAGTTGCGATGGTACTTGACCTATTGGATATTTATTTTTTTTTTTTCGTGCATAGATTTTTTTTGTTCGTCGAGGAGTTTTGTTCAGAAGTGGAGTAGTAGGATAAGTGCAGATGTGGCATCGAGAAATTTCAGTTCCGTGGAAACTTTGGAGGGAAATGTGGAAAAGTTTTTTTTTTCTTTACTTGAAAAATAAAAATACGCTAATTTACTGCTTCAGTTGTGAATACTTCTTTGTTTCCTTTATTTCTGAAACATTTTGGAGCTTATTTAGGGAAATTAATTACACTCGCGGAGAGTAGTTTTAACCAAGCCTATTAAAAGTTTATACTTTATTTGTACGTTCAACTAGCGTTACTAAGGGTTTGTCTGCTGACTGGTGGGCGGGGGGGGGGGGGGGGGGGGAGGAGGGTGGTGACTTTGTAGTGACATTCGTTTGAGAGTAATTAGCAGATGATGATTTTTACTCATGTCAAATGGTTTTGTACGTATGTTTGTTTTAACGACAATTTATTTATGGGGCTGATATTTTTATTGAAGTTCAACAAGTTTAATAACATTCGTCGTAACAATGAGTTGATGTTTATGGGCGAGGTCGCGGAAGTGATCCGCGATATCAATGTCATCATTGCAATTGGTCGTAAATTTTTTTCCCCCCCTGCTCACAAATTGCAATTATGAGCATTCCTATCGGTTTGAGTGAAATGTGAACGGCGGTCAGGGGGAAGCTCCGGGGGATGCGTTGGGCGTATATCAATGTCAGGGAAAAAAGACACTATCAAAGATTGGATATGGTTGTAAGCGAGCACTGCCCTCGGAATTTTCGGAGGAAATTGGGGGAAAAAAAGTTGACAATGTTCATGCCAGGTAATGCCAAAAGTGTCAAAACTTTTTTTAAAATTTTTATAAAAATGTTGATAAAAATTTAAAAGTTGAGAGACGTTTATAAACATTTCAAAGTTCTTCTGCATTTCGAATATTTGCAGCGTTGCAAATTTGACTTTCAAGAATTTTGAAAATTGCAAAAATATTAAAACTGTCAGAGAATTTCAAATAAAATTTTTTTTTTCAAATATCTCAAAATGTTCAAAAATTTCAACAATCCGATGTTAAAAGAGTAGCCCCTCCCATTTTTGCTCGCCATTTTCGTTTGAGGAATAGTTTGTAAAAAAATATGCGCCGCCATTTTTCAATCTTTTTATTTTGCAAGAAGAATTCGGTCGACAGGAATGAAAAAATGGGAGTGTCTACGTTCAACTCCAAAAAAACTTAAACAATTTTTTCTTATCGTTATAAGCACGAATTGAACTTAAAAAAAATTGTTAAAAATCGGAGGTGAATGAAACCTCCATGTATAACCTCCAAATTTCTCAACACCTGAAAGTAGATAAAATACATAATAATATTCACCACTTGTCCCTCAGTTGAAGTTAAACCAAAGGATATAACATCCATTAGCCATTGCGTTCATTGGTTTAAACTTAGCGAATGCTGTTCAGTTCAGGAAAAAGACCGCGTCCGCGGCCGCCGCCGCAAGGGGTCGCGGTATCCCATATCCTGACCCTAGTCGAAATACAATTTTTTTTTCCATAAAACAAATCAAAGTATATTTTTGTGTTCAACATTCAATTAAAAATAATAAAGAAAAAGAAAATTAATTTTAAAAAATCGGTGACAGTTCAATTCGCGATTTGTGAAATTCAAAGGGATAAAATCAAAAAACGGGAGTGGGTTGCATATCGATGCAACTCCCAGCAATTAATTGGATTCCCGGACTAGTTCGAACACTGGTTCCCCATATCTGCAGATATGATTCGTGTGTTATTGTGGACATTAATTTGATACTATTACTACATTACGAGCATTTGTTTGGATTATCAAAGAGGTATTACCGCTCACTGTATAGCATGCAGTTAATCATGTGTTAACTGGGGGGGGGGGGGGGAGGGTAGCTCATTTGGAGGAATTAAGGTAATGGGAAAAATTATAAACTACCGTGGAAAATATTGTAATGAAAACGGCGCGTGAGCATGTCAATTTGGCGTAAAATTTTCCTTAATTACAATGCGGAAGCAGGGTTAAGCATGATTAATTTTTGAACTGGGCTCTTATTTATTGCGGTTACGAGGGTGGGTGAATAAATCGCGGTTACACCGGGACTCATCTATTTTAATTAAACAACACAATTTTATTAATTGGAAAATATGATGTGCGGAAGTTTCTTGGATTCTTGGCTTGTGAGATATTTGAGTTTGGGGGAGGTTTTTTTCGGGACTGGGGGAATTGACATCAGAAACTATCTCCGGGGTGAAATAAAAGGGGTGGGAGAATTGAGGGGGTGGGATGGCGCAGCATCAGTGCAAATACTTTATTTCGATTCGCTTTCGGATTTTCCGGTAACTACCTGCCCATCCGGTTCTCCAATGTTCACATAGATGTCTGTTTATAACACATTGCGATTCTTAATGCAGATGGATCGCCATTGGTAGGCTTTAAGAGCGCATATGTTATATTTTTTTTCGGTATCAAAATATCGATGGTGTCAAAATATGGGAAGCGAAAAAATTGTAAAAATCCGGAATTCATCGCAAAAAAATTCGAAAAGTCTGATAAAAAATATATAATTATGATAATTATTAACGGTACAAAAATTCTCAATGACCTAAAACGAATGCTTGGAATTTAGAACGTGGTTGAAAATCTGAGATGTTGAAAATTTTTGCAGTATTTTAATAACATTTCGACGATTGCGAACGGTACAGCATTCACCCACTTTACACCGACGAATACGATGCCCAATGGATATTATATTCTTTGGTTTATCCAGCAATTGAAGGGAAACCATTGAAAACCTTAATTTGTACGGTCGTTTCTCTTACGAAACTCCCATTCGACGATGAATCCGTATGAATTAGAACATGGACGTTTCCGCACTACTATAGCGAATTCAATCCTTGAACCGGGTTTGTCAAAGGGAAGTGCTCTAACCATACGACCATTGTCGTAGGTATTTATTGCCTTTTTTGTTTTTAATTTTTGAGCATTTTTTTCACTTTTGTCAACATTTTCAATTATTTCCAAAATTACATGGTCTTTACAAATTTTTGGTAATTAAAAGGAAAAATTACAAATTATTTAGTTTTATTGAGTGTTATCAGACAGAATTATCCACAGTTCGATTCAAAATAGAATTCAAGTGTATTCGAAGCTTCTGGAACTGTGTCTGATGCATCTCATTCTTATTCTATTTAGTGGTATTTATTCGCAATCTTATTCTACTTGACCGGTGTCCCATGGTATAGGGAACTGGCCTTTTCGTTCTTCTTTTTTTATTCTTTATTTCAAAAGAATTTAGTCGAAAAAACTATGATTTAATAAAGGACTTGACATTTAGCAGATGAACGAAAGTGAATTTATCATTATTATTTCAATTGTATATTTATAGAATATTTTCACCTGTCATCCAACTTTTTTTTCTCATTTATTTAATTTTATTTTTATTTGCAATTTGTTTATTTTTTATTTTTTTTTTTAATCATGTACCTTGTTTCAATTCGAATTGTTCCACATATCTGAATTAATTTGAATCATTGGTCAATGTTGTACATCGGTGTACATTATTTGTCAAAATTAATCTAACCAAAATTAATGACGCACCATGTCTCAAAAATTAGGAATTTGTAAAATCTTATTTTACAGTGAAAAATCAAAAAAAAGGCGGAGGTCAACTGATATAGAAAGCTCAAAATGTATTCCGATAATTGGAGGTATGACCGATATAAATCCATATGAATAATAAACGCTAAGCTCCAGTTAATCGAGCTACTTAAAAAAAAAACAAAAATATTTCATGGATTTTCGTCGGTGAAATGAATTTGGTATCATTAGTTCCAAAATTCAGGAGAATTGAATACAAGTAAATTACCCCCAGCGCTTGCCCATTTGATTTTGTAGCGATACGTGAAGATACTAACCACTGTCGAAGAGGTAGGCTACCAGAACAAATATCAGAATTCGGCATATCCTCTCATTTACCTATATCACGAAATGTATCAAATTCATCTCACTAGTGAACCATATTAGCTGTTCACTTTACCACGATGTAATGTCTATCGCTTTCTGAAATTCAAGCTCATTAATCTTTCTACGCGCGCACGTATCAGAAATCACAATGTACAGTTTGGTGAACTCATCATCTATGGAAATGGGATAGACATTCCTGAATTTCAAAAACATTTCCAGCTCTGGCCCTGTTTTCAATTCTGATTGCCCAGATATTTCCAATTTTCAAAAATCGTTGAAAACTACATATTTCTGGAGTGTCCCACATGTTCCTCTGGGACATATAATGTCTGGGTCTGAGATCCGCGGACAGTAATATTTTCCGAGATCCTACCACCAGTATCTAAAAACAACCGGGTTTCAAGAAATGTTTTTTGTGTATAGAGGATACGTTGTGTTTTTCTAATTATCGAATATTTCAAACGACTGTTTTCAAACCAGCCGAGAAGAGCTGTGGCGTTGCGCAAGTGCCTCTGCCCGCGACAGCCAATCACAGGCCGCCGTCACCGTGATTGGTGCGGAGGCCTCCAATAGAAAGTATAGAAACACCAGCGCGACATTTGTAATGTCACGAGCGACACATTTGCGGTCTAGACGTCGCGAAATACCTATATCCGTATATAAATATTCACCAATATTCCAAATTTTAAATAATTGAAAATTGCAGAATGATCAAAGTAGTGTAATGAAAACACAATTCCAAATTCCAGTCGCATCTTCAATTTTCACTGTGTCCATACATCCACAATTGTACGGAATATAATTTGCTCCTCGGCCAGTATGTTTTTGCCCGCCAATACTCTCGAAATAAAAATTGTATACATGATTAAACCTGTTCGGATAATGATGCCTTTCGTCCTATACTGTGAAAAAAATTCTGTTGTACTTTTTTTTCTATCAAAAAACTACATCGAAAGTTAATTAATTAGGAACATTGCATAACTTCTGCATTGAATCCGTAAACATGATGGTATTTTTTTAGAACGTACAAAAAGTATATTTATATACATTCATTATCTGTTACAATAGGTATGAATAAATTAGGTCGATCACTGAATCCTGCTTGGCTCGCCTTAGGTTTCTTGAAACCGATGCCTCTTGTTGAAGAAATATATAAGAAGAAAAAAATTAGGTCAAGCAAATATTGCATTTTTCGTTTTTGTATTGAAAAAATAATCCTTGAAGTATTCTCGCAGTAATTACATCCAAGCCTCTCAATGGCAAGACGATAATCTCATTAAAAATGGTTGATTAAAAATTAACCACAAGTAAAGGTGCAAATATAAGGTAGCAATGCGCTACTTTTTCTCTCAAGACTTTTTTTTAGCGTGTTTGCTTCTAAGGTGACGATATGTAGAATGAAGAGAGCTATTGACTTTCATGACCAGTGAGCAACTTGATTTCAGTCGACCTTAATCGACTGAAACCGATACAGTACTTGACTCAAACCGATACTGTACTTGACCCAAACCCTTATTTAACATGATGCAAGTCGATACAGTACTCTACTTGAGTCAAGTCGATAATCTAAGATACTTGAGTCAAATCCATAGTCTACTGTACTTGAGTCAAGTCGATAATCTACCATACTTACATCAAACCATACTCTACTTCAGTTGAGTCAAGTCCATACTCTACTCTACGTGAGTCAAGTCCATACTCTACTCGAGTCAAGTCCATACTCTACTCGAGTCAAGTCCATACTCTACTCGAGTCAAGCCCATACTCTACTCGAGCCAAGTCCATACTGTACGCTACTTGAGTCAAGTCCATACTCTACTTGAGTCAAGTCCATACTTTACTCTAGTTGAATCAAGTCCATAGTCTACTCTACTTGGGTCAAGTCCATACTCGACTCTACTTGAGTCAAGTCCATACTCTGCTCTGCTTGAGTCAAGCCAATACTCTACTCTACTTGAGTCAAGTTCATACTCTACTCTACTTGAGTCAAGTCGAAACTCCACTCTTCTTGAGTCAAGTCAATACTCTACTCTACTTGAGTCAAATCGATACTCTACTCTACTTGAGTCAAGTCCATACTCTACTCTACTTGAGTCAAGTCCATACTCTACTCTCCTTAGGTCAAGACGATAATCTACTTCAATTGAGTCAAGTTGATACTGTCGTTGATTCAAGTCGACACCCGACTCGATTGAAGTACATTTTCTACTTGATTTAAATCGATTCGCTACTTGACTGAAATTCATACTCTACTCGACCTAAATCCATACTCGCTTCAATTCAAGTCGATAACGTGACACGATTTCAAACTTCGATTTAAGTTGACATTATACTCAATTTATTTCCACTCCGATTTCATCAAAGTCGATGTTTGAATCAAGTCAATGTTCTATTGGATCCAATTAAATTAGCATTTAGAGCTAATCTTGTCCCATGCACATTTATGGCAATTTCACTTTAGAAAATATTAATTTTAGGCGTTGAGCGTATTCTGGAGTGCGTACATTTAATACCGTATAATATTAAATAAACAGCCGTGCCTTAATTAATGTTTCTTGATTCTCAATTGCAGAACTGGATTTCTTTCAAACTAGGTTCACATTCCACTCGAACTCTTCTTTTCACCATACTTCACATCCTTCTTTGACAAAATGGAACACCACTTTGAGAGAAAATCATTAACCGACATGTGCAAAATTTTACATATAAAACTCTGTTTATTGAGTGTTCGAAAGCCTTTGATGCTATTCCAGTGAGTAAACTCCTTTTCGGCAAGTCCTGTTTCAAATAAAATACGGGGAAAAGTGAAAATGTCGCTAGTTCCCGCAAAACTTTTTTATTTAGAATATCTCATTGACCCCAAGCCAACAGTGTCGCGGTTTTCCTTCTACGTGGAGAGAAAGAAAAATCAATAAAAGTTACTAGAAAAGTTACGTGTTTGATTACTTCAGTGAATTCACGAGGGCGAAATTACGGAAGAAATCTGATTTCGTGTAATTTTTGGGAACATTTTTAAAATTATGGTACCAACTTCAATGCTTTTATGGGATTCGCCTGATTTCAATCTAAAATCACATTAAAATTCAAATTTGCCGCGTAATTTTTAAGGTTGTTGCAATTCCACAGCGACTTCACTATACAATTAGAAAAGAAGTCTGTGAAAAATGTTCTCCTGGTAACACATTTTGTGCTATTTTCCTCGTTCTTTCTTTGCCATTCGTGGGATGTATTGGTATAAAAAGTACAGGAAGAGTACAAAATAAATAATTGTCTCTTTATATTTTTTTTCTCAGTATAGCTGTAGGGATTTGCAATAATCACTGTCGGCAATGGAATCGTATCGGAAAAACTGTGTTTTCGAAATATTTTCATTTTCTAACTACCTGATGGATTTATTCAACAAACCACGCATGGATTTTATTTTTGTTTTTTTTTCTGCATATAAACATTGATCCGGTTTACCACTTGTTTTATTTGCAAAAGCATCGACCCATTGGTGTGTTTTAGTCTGATCGGCGGAATTGGAACAAAATTCTCATTTTTAATCTCAGGTTTGAAAGAAGACCCTCATTTTTGCTCATGTTTTCATCCAAGATCCAATTATCAAAAATTGTAAAAACTGCCTTTAAAAAAACATAAAGCTCCTATGGAAACTCAGCAATAAAAAAACATAGTTTCTTAGCGCAGGATCATTTTCCACAAGCAAGAATTTTTTTTCTCAATAGAGAAAATCAAATCATGATTCCTGTTCAAAAGATTATTTTGTCACACTTTGCTGAAATACACCATTTTTAGGATGTAAACTGGGGTTTTATGTCGTAGAACCGCCCCCTGACCAATCAGAGGGCATACGCTCAAAAAAGTATCCGTAAAGTGAACGACTCATAACTTTTGTAGACAGTTGTCGCGTAACCTGCTCTGATTGGCCCTGTCTCGTGCCGCCATTGGTTAACTTTTGAAGTATTTCAGATAGCGCGGGTGTATCTGGGGGCAAGTGGCGCCGCCAAACGAGCAGGGTGGTAATCATGCGGTTGGCAGTCGGCTGATCGTGAATGTCGAGACTCGTGTTACACAAAAATGTGTAAAAAATGTTTCCATCCAATATTCATCATCTCTCTCCAATAACCCGCTTGCTACACCTTTTTTTTTGGGATTTTCCTATTTCGGTTTCTGAGTGGGCCTCATGCGCGCCTCTGCCACGCCTCCTGCTAGTAACTCTTCACTCGGCCGTAGAGTGATGCATCAGGCCCCTATGACGAAAATCGTGATTCCTGAATCGCGATAGAGACACTGAAATGTTATCGACCTAGTTTTTTTGCCGTACAACGCTTCTCTTTGCCCCGTGAATTGAACATTTTCCTTTTGCAGACTGAAATACCAGTCCCAGAAAAATCAAATAATTAACCGACATGTGCAAAGGTTCATATATAGCACTTCCTTTATTGCTCGAGAGCCTTTGATGCTAGTCCAGTGACAAAGCCCTTTTCCAGCAAGCCCTTTCCCATGTTTGCCAAGAAAATATGCGATGAATAATGGCAAAATTTTCACCTCTATGCTCACTATATCCCCGATTCGCAATTTTTAATTTTCCCTTTTTGCACTTTTGCAACTTTTTTGCATTTTTGCAATTTTTAGAAAACTGAAAATCCTTTTCTGTTCCTTTTTTTCGCTCCATTACTTTATGAGAGCATTTTTACAGTTCTCTCGCAGCAATTGGAAATACTTTAATGTTTGTGTATCGATTTTATTGGACACTGTGTGTCGATTTACGCCAAGTGCTTCTGTAAAATTTTCATGGCTGAACTTTTTATTTTTCCAACTGATAAGAGGATTTAATTCCTGGAAATTTCATCCCTTACGGATTAGTCTAGTTTATCATTGATAAGTCATTGATAAGATTTAATTCCGTCCTCTGAGTGTGACCCTAAATGAGCAATCTTGTAAATAATTGTCTTTAATTCAGAAACTGGGATTCTTAACTTCTCAATGTTGGGGGAGTTATTTCAATCTAGGTTCAACTTCCATTCAAAGTTTTCTTTCCGTGGTGTGCTTTACCATTTTCCGTTTGCAGGATAAAATACTAGTCTGAGAAAAATCAAATAATTGAGTGACATGAAACACCGCTTATTTCTCGAGAGTCTTTGATGCTATTCCAGTCACAGAGCCCTTTTCTGGCAAGTCTTTTTTCCATGTTTGCTGAGGAAATATGCACGGGGTCACAGTAAAACCATCACTAGCTTCCGGAACACCTGCTTGCTGAAAATATGTCACTGATTCGCAACCAGCTATACCTCAGTTTCTTTGAGTTTTTCTAGATTTTCCACCTTCTGAATGTTCTCAAAATGAATCAAATAAGTCGAATTTTCGAAACCTTTGACTATTCAAAATTGTGCACTTGTTCACACTTGAATTTTCCCGGTTCTGGATGGACTTCATGGACCATCTAGTGCGTTGAAATATGCATATGATGTCTATGGAAGCTGTACGCGGAAAGAATTTAATTTTTTGGGTGCTCTAATAGAAGGATTCCAACTCGCAAAGACTAATAAGTAATAGTTAACGGATTTTCTTTTTAGTTGCCAAGTTTCACTGGAGGCGAATGGATTTTTTAATAGCTTCTACGAATGTGAAAAAAACAATACAGGATGGTCCAAACTTCGGAATTAATTTCTGAGGGTGAACAGAGGGCAAAGTTCCAAGCACAAAGTTCCTCTTCAACTTGTCTGTAGGAAGTACCCACATGAAGGTATTGAAGTCTGATCACATCACTGCTTAACCCACTGGGCTACCATTTTCTGTTCCGAGAACGGTTCCAAGGGAGGGAGCAGTTCCCAGGATGGTTTCACGTGAAAATTCCGTTCTGGGAACTGTTCCACGTGAAAATTCCATTCCGGGAACTGTTCCACGTGAAAGTTCCGTTCTGGGAACTGTTCCACGTAAAAGTTCCGTTCTGGGAAGTGTTCCACGTAAAAGTTCCGTTCTGGGAACTGTTCCACGTAAAAGTTCCGTTCTGGGAAGTGTTCCACGTAAAAGTTCCATTCTGGGAACTGTTCCACGTCAAAGTTCCGTTCTGGGAACTGTTCTATGCGGAATTCCAGTTCCCAAAGCCATTCCAGGAACCGTTCCAGATGAAAGTTCCATTCCAAGAACAGTACCACATATTGCAACGCTCCCAAGAATCGCTCCAGGTGATTTTTGGAACCGTTCCCGGAATTGAACGTCCATCTGGAATCGTTCCTGGAAATATTCCTGGAACTGAAATTCCCATTGAAACAGTTCCCAGAACGGACCCTCTACGCAAAATAGATGCAACTCGATAGTCCACTTCACTGCTGATATACACCCTTCGTTCACAGATAAACGGTGAAATGCTTCTGTTTACGGTCTTAAAGTCAATACAAACGCTTGGAATTAATGATATGCTAGGTTCCATTAGCGCGAACCGCGGTTTCCGACAATTATGTAGAGTTCAAAAACTCTCATTGCACGTAATTTATATGACCTTGAAATAATTTATCTGGCTATAAATCTTTTTTGGAAACGAGTTTATTGAATAAAAATTTCATTTTTCAGATAGAAGTAAATAACAATTCTTCGTTCACATCCCTGTCCTCAATTTACAATTCCAGTAGCTCAGAATTTTTTTCACTTAAGCTTCACGTGCCACTCCGAGTTTTCTTTACGCAGTATGCTCTACATTTTTCTTTACCAGAATAACAGCAATTGGAGAAAAATCAAATAATTAAACGACATGTGCAAAGTTGGCCGTATAACACACCGCTTATTTCTCGAGTGCCTTTGATGCTATTCCAGTCACAAAGCCCTTTTCTGGCAAGCCCTTTTCCATGTTCGAAAAGAAAATATGCGAGGGATAATAGTAAAAACGTCACTGGCTCATGGTATATCCTCTTATTCAGAATATGTCTGATTCCAGGCCGATAATATCCTGAGAGTTTCCATTCGACAATCCGACATGAGTTGAAAATCGGTCATGGAGCTGCGAGTTATTTCAGTCATCTCGGCTGTATTTATTGTGAATGTCGTGCGCACTGGGATAGCTACACTTGCCGCAGGTGAAGATTTTCAATTTCATGGTATTATAAAAGTTGTTATTACAGAAGTTCGGTTTTATTAGTTCAGTATGCATGATGTTTTTCCAGGATCTAAACCCTTCCCCGGGCTGGAGAATTTGCCAAAGTCCTTCTGGCATGAACTCAGCTCACCATTCACCGAGGTAAGTCCCTCTCAGTTATTCATGTATTATAGTTATGATTTGTAATTAAATTAAGACTTAACGTGAACGAAGTGGATGGGCGAGGCAAAGGTTTTGGCAGAGTGGATGGAATTGCAAAATGACACTTTGCAATTTTTGTCATTTTGATAATTAAAAATTTGTTTTTTTTTTTGGTTTTTGATTTTTTGTTTTGAAAATTTTTAACGTTTCTACAATTCTTGGAATTAAAATTTTTGGATTGAAAATTTTTTTTTTCTGGAATTTTTGTAATTCCCCAAAATTTTTTTATTTATCCACGTTTTTTATTTACCACCACTGCACTATTAAATGAAAATTTGCATTGACTATGCCATCTAAGATATTCGTGAATTGTGAAAAACCAAGAATTACCAGGCCGCCACTCCCATTTTTTCCAGTTTCATAATACTCAAGTTTAGGGAAGAAAACTAGTTGGTAAACTGTGATTAAATCCCTTAATGGGAATAATCTCACTCATTTCTCTTCCAAAAATGAGAATAAAAATATTGTAATGATAACGATAAAATCTGGACGGAATAATGATTCAGTTGGTCACTGTTGAAGATTTTCCTGTAAGTTTGGCTCATGAAATTTATTCCACAAATTTGCCGATTGAAAAGCCCGAAATTTATGATAAGCTCCTTTATAATAATCCACCAAATTATCCCAAACCGTTATTGCATCATCCCGAGAATGAAAAGTGTCAAACAGAAAATTTTCTGGACGTCAGTATCCTTCTAACACACACACACACACAGACAGACACGCGCGCGCACACATACGTCATGTCGGGAAGTTAATGATGCAGCCCGTTGACTATCACACGCACATCCCGTTTATTATTATCATTATTTGCACAATTAATTACAAGCCAGCATAGATTTATAACAGGAAGACCCTCCATTGTACCGAGAGAAATATACTGTTCAGTAAATGATGATATCACAGTACAATCAGATGGACAATGCAGAAGAATATTTCATATCCGAATCAGATTTGTCCAGTGAAAAATAAAGTAAAATGTGTGGATGAACAGCGGCCATTCGATAGGTATCAAAAGCTAGCTCGTATATCACAAACGTTGTCTGAATTTCAAAATCTCGTACACAGTGTCCTAATTGCTTCCGTTACTTAGGGATCTCACTATTCACCAACGATATCATCGAATTTCCACCGTCTCTCCTCGGTACAATGTTGGCAAAATGATAAAATCAGAAGCGGGTATTTAAATATCTTAATAATTGAGTAATGAAGGGTGAAAGGAGAGTACAAATTAGGCGAAATATCGGAATAATTTCATATTTTATTTTTTATCTGCCGATAGGGAAAATTATCTTTAGTGACATTTTTTTTTTAAGAGTAGAGCGATTGCATTGAAGAGCAGTTTAGTAGCGTGTTCTTCATTACGAGGAATTTAACGATGAAAATATAGAGAATTACACTTGAAATCCATATTATTAGCCTCGGATATCGCGAAAATATAATGTTAGTCAACAGAATATCATTTGGCTAAATTATCATCAAATAAATTATTACCGTACAAATTATCCTTCTGAATTTTGTAATTAATATGCTGATTTTTCAGTCATTCCGCATAGCGTTACTCTACATAATAATTTTCATGAGATATTTGAGAGCAGCATATCTATTTACATCCATCTGGAATTATTTTTTCTATCACGAGATTCCAATGAATACGATAGCGTGTAATTCCTGAGAGTGAATTTCGCTAGCATTTCCAAAAATGGAAATTAAAGTCTCGAATACTGAAGAGCTGGATTTTCCAGATCGTTCCAGGTTTCAAGAATATTCTGAAGTTCTTTGGCCACTTGTAACGAGAAGTCTGTGTGTATGAATGTGTTTTTTTTTATATAGAGGATGCTCAGAGAATGAGCTCTGTGAGAGTCCTCGACGGGAAACACCGGCGGGCCTTCAAAGCATTTAAACTATCTTTAGACCATTTTCAAATAAATGTGTTTGTGTACGCGGGCTTGTGTGTGTTTTCCTTCTACCTACGTTTTTATCTTGCCCATACCTCCCACGGTAACTGCTCTTGAGCATTTTTCTCGGAAAGGATTCCTGAACACAGGGTAAACCTCCAGAAACCCTTATGCTGTAATGCTGGACCTATGGTACCCCCACCTCTTGCATGTGTATGTGGGTGTGCGGGTGTGTATGTGGGGGGGGGGGGGGGGTAGGTGTATGTAAATGGGTGGGTATAATAGGTGGGTGGGCGGCTGTGTGTGTGTGTGCGGGTGGGTGGGTGGGTGTGTGGGTGAGTAGGTGTGTGTGGGTGAGTAGGTGTGTGTGGGTGGGTAGATGTGTGCAGGTGGCTAGGTGTTTGCAGGTGGGTAGGTGTGTGTGGGTGGATGGGTAGATGTATGTGGGTAGGGGGGTGGGTGGGTGTGGGATATGTGTGCGCCAAAATCAAACAAATAAAAATCAGTACTAAAACATGTCAATTTTTCTCCCCACCACACACCCCGCGAACAATTTTTACCAATAAATATTTTCCCCCCACATTTCATCTTTGTAAAATTCAGAGGTGTCTTCGAATCCCATGGGTTCACCCGCGAATTCTCTCTGTAACACCTTGAAATTACTAAAACGTTTGAACTACTTGAATATTGAATTATACGAAAGATTGAATTGAATTCCGTTTATTTTCTTCGAAACTGACATAATTTACAATAATCATTAGAGCTTAGTCTAAGGGTCTCGTTTGTTGAGTAGAATTTTGGCCGAGATGTTAGCACATGAAAATAGTAAAGCCATCTCCAAATGTTTCAATTCTCATGCCCTCAGGCACCGTAATATATTAATGAGATTCTCATCGGTTGTTTCCCCAGGCTTACGAGGAAGAGAGTCCCGCAACCGAAAATGGAGCGACCCTTGAACCGAGACCCTTCTTCGTGGATCCCGACACTAACATAACAGTTCAACTTGGCGCACAAGTATATCTTCACTGCAGAGTCGAGAATTTGCAGAAAAGGACGGTGGGTACCTATTCTTAACACATTAAACGTTTCCCGCAGCACTTGAAATGCCGAAAGTGCGGAAACTCAGATAAAGTTAATGATCGTTACTCGCAATTTCCACAGATTTCATGGGTGCGGAGACGCGGAAGTGAGCTTCATCTGCTAACCTTTGGCATTCATACGTACTCGAGTGACTCGCGCTTTTCATTGGATTATCAAATGCCGAATGATTGGCGGCTATTACTCCGATCAGCCACGGAACGTGATGCTGGCACTTACGAGTGTCAAGTCAGTGTTCATCCGCCGTTAACTAGGACAGTCCATTTAATAGTTTCAGGTGGGTTGATTATCCTACAGTCTAGACCGTTTGTATTTTTTTTAATCCGTCGTAGTCGGATAATTCCATGCCCAAGGTTGTAAGAATGATACATCATGAATCGTTCCAAAATATTTTCAAAAAAAAAAAAAAAAAAAAAAAATGGAATCCGAGAAGAGAAGAAAAAGAGTTTTTTTTACTTGAAAACTTCAACAGGTGAGCAGTTAAAAAATCCGAACAAAATCGTGAGGGTGTTTCGAATAGGTACGGCTTTGTTATTGCTCGAGTTGGGATGGACTCATTCAGTTTAATTAACTGAATGCCCTCCGATAGTAGCGAATTGTAACAGTACGCCCTAAGAGAAAACACAGTGGCGCACGCAGAGTCCTGAAAAATTAGCGTAAAGTGGGGTGCTGTGATGAGCGCCAACAGGTTAACGAAGTACGGTCAGCACTCCCCAACGCGATCATTGAATGTCCCTCAATTATCCTTTTTTTTCATCATGCAAAAATGATCATTCGTATTTAGACCTTCTCCCTGTGGTGTATAAAAAATACGACGACAATGTTTTTTTATTTTTTCGTCACAATCACAGTTTTTACGGCGCCATTTCGTACTACGAGACGCAATCGCTTTTTGTATTTCGTATAGAAAAGTATATATTGTGCTTCTGAGACCTGTCGTTGGGCCCTTAATCAGCTAGTTCAGGGGATGGGTAAGACCTGCTAGTTACACTCTACCGAAGCCCTCGTCACAAGGGGCTACTCACTCCCGTAGTCATGGTGTCACTCCGCAATGAAGTCAATCGGAAGTCACACTGAAGCCAATCGAAATCAGTGAAGTCACTGAAGTCAGGTGAATTCGGCTTGTTGAAGTCGTTTGTAGTCATTGTCGGTGTCGTTTGCAGTCATTGTTGAAGCCGTTCGTAGTCGTTCAAAGTCAATTAAGGTGAATTAAAAAAAAAAAAAAACCCAATGAATTCAAAACCTGGAATTACATGCGTCATCTACAAACTAATTTCAGATCTTGAATTTCTCGCGTCCACCGATAAGCAATATTAAGGGCCCAACTGACTGCCATATTCGTTTTCCAAGAACTCCACATTTATTTCCTTCCGTTCGCCTCAAGATGGGTGCACTGACGGCTTAAAACATAAGCGAGGGTACAACAATCGGTGTATGTGTGCATATTGTATGTTTTGAAAATTACGAAATCATTCGAAGTCATTTGTAGTCATGAAGTCACTCAATTCGATGCCCGAAGTCATTGACTTCAATGATTTATCGTAGCCACTGAAGTCAGAGCCGAAGTCGACTTTATTTTGAAGTCATGGTGCCAATCAATCCGGGAGTGAGTAGCCCCTCGCCTCGTCATGACCTTCCTTGAGGTCCTTTCGGGTTGCGGGTGATCATTGGTTGCTGGATCATCGATCGGATGATCGGGACTAGCCTAGGGGTACCTTGCCCATCAATGGTACCACGTCGCCAAAAAGGTAGGGGACGTTCCCGAAACTGCGCCACCTCGTGAGCCGCAGTGGGGCAATAGGGGAACTAGAGGAACGTACCACCGTATCGTGCGATGGAAATCCGGTTGCCAGAGACTGGAATAGTTTAGAGAGCTTTTGTGGAGCATCGTCACACCTTTCAAGCTTAAGATATATTTACATATATTTCATTCGGCGGACAGTTGTGGGACTCAACACCAGCTAGATCCTCGTCCTGGGTCACGCTACGTGCTGGTTGATATTTCCTCCAGCAGTACTAGCTTTTTTCTAAGTGGCTAGTAACCGAAGAAGTATTCATGAATAATTCAATCCAATTATTGACGGTAGACGGTGGCGCGAACGGATGGATTACACCGTTGGGATAAGTTTAAAAAAGTCTAGGGTCGTGGCCCTATGACAGTATGACGTGTGTCTAACGATGCTATAGAGCAACGTCCATGGATGTAGTTTATTAGTACAACTTTTGAGAATCACGGACAGCTGGTATGAATAATTCAACAAACATTTTTCCATCTCAGAAATCATTATCCCGAAGCGTAACAATCAGGAAATGTGTTTCCAAGAGGTGAGTATCGGACGGCATTTGACGCAAAAGGAATTTGTGAAGACGTAAAGACGTCCCACTTTATGTTTCTACTGTCGGTTGGGATCCATGATAGAATATTTCATCATGTGAAACATTCTCCGGAGGCCGGCCGCGAAGTTGGGATCATTAACGCCGTACGCAGATGCTCCACCCACTACGCCAAAGCCTCAACAAAGTGGGTGCGTGTTTGAAATGTTAATTTCCCTTGGACCCAGTGAGATATTTGATTTTTCCAGAATATCTTTAAAAAAAAGAATTGTCTCGAAAAGTATGAATAGGGAATTTTTATGATTTTTCTGCATATCCTCAAGATCGGCAACCCATCGATTTTCTCTCCGTATAAATGTGTATACGCGAATATAGAGCAAGGTTCTATTAATTCCTCTCCTGAATCTCAATCAACTCTCTTGTTTGCAGCATACCCAACTTCTAAATAGCAGTGGCGCCTTTTCTCACCGTTGCATGATTCATAATACATAATGAAAAGTGGGTTCGGTGATTATATACAAGCTAAGCCTTTTGCATGTAAAATTAACCGCTCTTCCTGAAACTTGGGAATTTTGGTGAAAACGTATGGAATTATTGTCTCCTTAGCATTACAACAAGACAAGTGGTTTCTGTATAGAGTTTGACCTATAATTAATCTATGCTAAATGTAAAGGAAAATTCAGTTGGAAGACCTGCATTGCGCAATTGTTTTAGTTACAGAAAACATAAAAAAACTAAAGCAACTATGAATATTCCGAGAAATTAGTCTCAAATTTTTAGTCATAAATTTATGGAAAATTCTTAAATTTTTGGTTTTTTTGTAATTTTTGAAAGTTCTGAAAATTGGAAAAACAAAATTTAAAAATGATTTTCTTATTGATATTATTATGCAAAATTGACTATTAATGACCCGTACTGCAACCTTCCATATATAGTTTAGCTTAGTATTAATCTATAAAAAACTGTAGCTTAAATATTCCACACAATGTACTCTTGTTGTTGGTAATCCCAAGTAGACAATAATTCAAACCATGTTTTCACCGAATTTTCCCAGGTTCCATGGAGCGAGGTTAAATTTGCATGCAAAAAGCTCAGCCCGTAGGCAATCACCAAACCCACTTTTCATTATGTAGCTATTGAATGATGCAAGACGAGAAAAGCTACTGGGTACAAGTTTTGGTGCAATGTAAACAACGGAATTGATGAAAATGCAAGGGAATTAATATTCTATATATTCTCAATGAACGAGTCTATATATAGATATTGATGTATAACACAATTAAACCCCGACCCTGCATTGTCTCGTCGAAACTTTATGATCATGGAAAAATCATGGAATTTTGCATGAAAAAAAAAATTTGAGATTTCGAGGGATCGAAATAACTTCGATAGTCGACGACATATTCGAAGATGGAAGATAGAAGAATATTTACTACGTTAAAGGTCCTGGGTTCGCGCCGAGCCTCCGGAGAATGTTTCACGTGATGAAATGTGGTGTCAATATGAAAAGGGACCGTCGATTTTGAGTTATTTATGCTCTAGTAATCTTGATTTGATTCCCCACCTTTTGAACCAAGGATGACTATGGTACCACGTAAACTGACGTCGCTAGGTTAGTTCAAATCCATAATTGAACATTGGGTCAAAGGGAAGTTCCGAAGAGAAAAACGTGAATATCTCGGAAACTGAATTCACCCCAATGGTCCCTTTTTATGTGTACGTCCACACATTTTCCCATAAATTCCGACCGCTGACAGTAGCATTCCGTGCGTGCTATTGGCGGTATCCAGGAAATGAGCCCGCAAGGCCAGGCGGGAACCTAACCCGACCTAGGGTCAGTTCCATCATAGGCGCCGGCCATCGTAGCATAGGGGTTTCTGGGGGTTCACCCTGTGTTTAGAAATACCATTACCTAAATGGGGAAAGTCGGCCCCAACCGCGTGGATGGGTGTCCAGTACCCTACCGTTCGAAGAACATGCTGAAGAGTTGCTACCGTGGACAGTACAAGAGACACTGTGAAGCGTACGGAGTCTGGCAGCATCATGGAAATATCGAGCACAGTGAAAATTGCTGAGCATTCCAATCACCCCACTGTTCCCTCTCGTTAAAAGATTGTAAACGTCATCGTCTATTTCAAATATCGAGTTCACCAGAAAATCACGGGGAATTATAGAAAATTGGTGAACTTTCCGGATGAGTGCAGAATTGTGTAGACATCGTGTAACGCCTAGATTATTGGAAAAGATCGTAGCAATTTGTACGACGGTTGAAGATTTTCCAGACAGCGGGAAATGTCTCGATGTTTTACGAACGAATGGAGAATCAAGTCGACACCATTTACCGAAATGTCTGTCTAACTGCTAAATTCAACATGAAAGTTGAATAGCATTCAAATAGTTTATGTCAGTCAGTTTTAAAATTATAAAAACTTTACCTCGAAAGCTTCGGAATTGAAAAAAAAATTGAGAACAAATTTTAATACTTTTACGATCTACAATCGTCTTTAATAGAATTTTTTTTTGAAAATTTAGAGTTCGAAAAATTTAGGTAAATTCACTAGAGATTTTGAATTTTTGAATCGTTTGTAACCACCGGTGCACATAACCATTACACTCTGTTTTCTACTGGTTTTTTTCGTTTCAGTCCCACGGGTCGAAATCGTCGACGAGCACGGGGCAACAGCTTCCGACAAATTCTATAAAGCAGGAAGCACCATAGAACTAAAATGCGTAGTGAGCAAAGTACCTCATCCGAGTGGATACGTCACTTGGAAACACGGGGCCAGAATGCTCAATTATGACACGACTCGAGGTGGAATCAGGTAAGCTAAATATCAAGCCTTAAACTAAAAGGATCCCCACTTCAATTTCCTGTACATTCTATCTCATCGAAAATTTAAAAAAAAATTATTTGATGCATTTCACAAGTTTAAACATCAAAAGGAACAAACTTTCCAAACATTCCAGCGTCAAAACTTATTTTTTGCGATATCTTTTGCAATATTTTTGCAGAATATTTTTTTTGCAATATTTTATGCAATATTTGTTGCAATATTTGTTGCAATATTTGTTGCAATATTTGTTGCAATATTTGTTGCAATATTTGTTGCAATATTTTTTGCAATATTGTTTGCAATATTTTCTGCAATATCGTTTGCAATTTTTTTTGCAACATTTTTTGCAATATTTGTTACAACATTTGTTGCAATATTTGTTACAATATTTGTTGAAAGATTTTTTGCAATAGTTTTTGCAATATCGTTTGCAATATTTGTTACAATATTTGTTGCAATATTTTTTGCAACATTCTTTGCAATATTTTTTGCAACATTTTCTTCAATATTTTTTGCAATATTTTTCGCAATTTTTGTTACACCATTTGTTGCAATATTTGTTGCAATATTTGTTGCAATATTTGTCACAATATTTGTTGCAATATTTTTGGCTTTAACTAAAACTATCCCATGAGTTAAGCTGGAATCCGTTAAGCCAGAGATCAACTTTAAAAGGCTCCCTTACCTTTCCATTTTGACCACAAGAACAATTAGTACTGGTCCCTGTCGTGAGCTAAACTTGCCAACGAACTACTCATTTCCCTTCCATCTCTGTCGTAGCGTGAAAACCGACATGGGCGCTGAGGGGGCAACATCTCGCCTGTACATTGCAAATGCCAATAAGAAAGACAGCGGAAACTACAGCTGTGCACTGGCAGATGTAGCCGCTACTACTATTTCCGTCCACGTGTTAAATGGTAACTATTACAGATATGCTATTCAATCTTGGGCTGAAACTTGCCATTGCCAATAGCATTGAAATCGTTCTAATTGACCCAAAACAAGAAACCTCAATTCCAATACAGCGTTTGGCCCAAAAAATTATTTTGTAGAAACTCATAGTTTCCACTGGAAATATCTATCTATTAAAACCGGAAGTAACGTTTTTGGATCAGGAAATTAGTTGAGAATTTTAACATTAATGAGTTCACGAACAGTAGTTGCACAATAAGGATTGCACATTCAAAAATGTGAAATGTTATTGGACTTCATTGCGAGAATCCTGACACACGGTCGCGGAGAGTCTTCAGCCAAATCAAGGCTTTTTGTACTAGCTAAAGAACACGGTTTAGGGAGTTCAGACACATTCATATAATTTCATTATTTAGGGAATCTTTAATATATATAACGTGAAATCTTCCGACAACTGGACTTGCCACCCAATCATTCGCACTGGTAAGCGATCCAAGCGGCGGTACCGAGAGTCAAGTAGTTATGGTCAACGCTTGGCAGACGCGTCCGCAAATGCCGTTTTTTATATTACCAAATAATGATCCGATGGAAAAATGGAAAAGGAAAGTTCTGTTTCAACTCGTGGGCTTGTTCCATGACTTGAATGAAAATCAATTTTGGAACACAATTTTGTGTGTATGTAATATGACCGGTATATATAGACAGATTTGCAGGCTAATAAAAGCTGAGAGATTCAGCCGGAGTTCATAACAGTGTTCGAGTAAATATTCTCAAGTAAAATACCATGAAAACTATTTATAAATTTTCCATATTTTTTAATTTATGGAAATGATAATAAAATGAACACACAATCGGAGAAAGTTTACGAAATGAGAGGCCCATTTCGCAAAGAGTGCTTCTTATATTTTCCTTCATAATCATTTCCATTGCAACCGCGTCGATTTATATTTGGAACTCCGTTTTGTTCTAACCACTAGCAGCGATGAAGCTTGCAAGTGAAAAAAATGGGGTGTCCTATTCTCTTGTTTGCCAACGTTTCAACTGCACCAATACTTTATATTGATTCTGGATTCTGTCATTTATCCGAAAGCAAATGCATGCATGTTTTAATCAACGAGAAATGTTTTTTAACCCAACATTTGCTGATTGAAAGGTTCTATCAATATTTTTGATTTCGTTGGAATTGCAACAGAACTTGTTGCAAGAGGGTGCAGTAATTCATCAAGCCGAAAAATTGATAATGGTTAGAATCATTTTTGTGTCTCCACCACTGGCTAAATCTTAAAGCCTTGCTAAGCCATCCTAAGCAGAATGCTGTGCAGTGTATTAGACTTTGCCGGTGCCTCTCCAGTCAACATATCCGCCCTCATGATGAGCGGAACGCCTTCGACGTATTTCCGATTGCGCTGTTACCGCAGTGCTTTTTCGGTGTCCAACTTCCATTGCGAAATACACCATTTTTTGTTAATTACCTGAATTACTTATCTTATATATATATCATAAGTCCCAATTGCACAATTCATAACAAGCTTCGATTTATCCTGGAAATAAGAATAATGACGCTCGCGCTTCAGCTTGCATACTGCGCCTACAGGGCTCGCAAGTCTGCGACCATCACATAAAATAATCGTTATAAAAAAGTAGATAAGAAAAACCGAAAGCTTTAATTCAAATTGGGTTGGAGAAATTGCGACAAGGAAACAGGGGAATGATACGAGATCTCGTGAAAGCATCGGCTTTGAGTGATGAAATAGAACAGCCGGAGGAAATTCGATTCTCGTTCTCATGTTACGAGAACATGAACTTATTCTTAACATTTAATAATCGAATGTGGTACACACCAAAGTTAATAGGATATGAGTTTCATGTTTTGAGTGTTCAACTCAATGAAAAATTGATTCTATTAACCCACGTAGGGATTATGTAATAAAGAGATAAAGCACGACAAATACATTTGTGACCGTATGCATGAAACCGATCCTTGCAATTAAAATAGAATAATCCCGAATGCGCGCAGAATTACACTTCGATATTTGAAGTAACAATATATTTTCCGAATTTGAAGATACTGTTAATCATTAACTCCGAAAAAATGAGAGCTTTTAATGTTCCAATTTGGCGCAAGCATCTTTTGTTTTTTCTGTAATTATCGCGCACATATAAAATTTGTCAACCCTGGACAGAATATGTAAAACACTCGAAACTTAATAAATTAACAGAACGTCAAAAAGTATTCTGTGTATATGATTCTCAATAACTACATAAGCTATGACAACTTGAACAATTGTCATACTTTTGAAAACTAAACCCGAATCGATATCCCAAATATCGATGTTTATCGATGCAAATGCGATTACCAACCAACTTCACGATGTTATCTGACTAATCTGATTAAGCAATAAATGAATCACGATTGAAAATAAATCGTCACGAGTTTCGAGATATTTCGACTCTAACGATGTTCATTTATGGGTATCCGCTTTCTGGAATAGGAGTATAGATATACGCACATAAATTATTCAGTTATAGTGATGAAAAGGTACGATGAATTTTGAGGGATTGCTCCGAAATTATGAACGTCGGAACCACTTTTATTTAACATAAAATGTCTATTACAATGCCAGGAACAAAATTTGTTTCAATTTTTCCTCCGAATCACTACCCGTTATCATTCTTATTCATGAAGTTAAAAGGTAAAAAAAAATACTCGAAAATTGTAGATGTGAGTTTGCAATCTGACAATTTTGCAAGAATAATTTCGGATAGAAGCAAAATATTATGCGGGAAATATATTCATTTTGGAGGGATAATACCGTACTTGACCCAAAGGTCACTTATGGGACGGAAAAGATTGAGCGTGAAATAATGAGCATTTTCCATGTGAAAATTTTTCTCTATCTCTATTACTTGATGAGGTAGAGGCAGTTAATGAGCGCGTGGGCGCTCTCCGCGCTCCGCGGAGTGACGGAAGGCAATGCGTGAGCCTCTGTACCGGTCGACAATGTTTCATGAATATTTTTATATATTTATTATTCTATATAATTGTTTTTTTTGTGCTACTCGTAGCTACAATAGTTTGTGCAGAAAATACAGTTGAAAAATCGGATGTCAATTTGTCTCCCGACGTCGCGTAGCAACTCGTATATATTGACAACTATCGCAAATACGAACAAAAGTCATATAACCTAATTGGTTGATTTTTTTATGCCAAACATTTCTTTATAAGGCCCCGTCTTTCTATCTCTCACCGTTTTCTCAGAAAGTGATCCAAAGTACGGGCCCGCCGCCCGATAGCGCTCGAGCGCCATCCAGCGCTCTTCCACCCACCATAGCTCCCAAATTATGCGCTTGAGGAAAATGGTTTATAAGACATAAAATATGCACTTTTACTTGACGAACAACATTTGTTTGAAACTTTTTCCCCTATCTCCAATTGTTCTCCTCAAATATCGTTTTAAACAAATAAATTGCTATAAACAAATACACGCGACCACATTTTGCAAAAACTAACTTCGGATTCGGATTCAGCGCCCCCCCAAAACCTAAATATCAGTAATAAAATCGAATTCACCTCGTAGTGCATACAGAAACATAGCTAGCGTATGGACTACTACCTATACCCGAGATCGATCGTTTGACAAATTGCGGTACTGTTTTTTTTATTCCGCTGTGGTTTTTTCCCCTGTTGTGCGCATTTGAATGAGAGAGTGTGGTTTATTTACTGTTTATCTAACACAAATGCGTTTAAAAAATTTTTGTTTGCTGTTTCTATCGAAAATGATAGAAACAGATTCTGAATATTTCTTGTTTCGACGTTTTAGCCCCCGAGAATGAAAATTTGATTTTTCATACCTCCACGTTCCAATATGATGTTGTCAAACTTTTTTTCACTCAGCATGATCTACAAAATCAATCGCATGAAAATTGGGAAGAATCTTTTTTTTACTAAAAAAGAAATGAGCAAAAAAGACAGCTGGGAAAAATTGGCGAAATTTTCAGAGTGCCAGTTATGTTCTAAACGACAAAACAAAAAGACGATTGGTCCAATATTTTAGTAAAATGAGAATGCGGAGAAGTGGGATCGATCGCAAGATTGATTAACAAAAAAATTGTTGAATTTGAAGAAAAAAATTGAGAAGCACAGATCGTCATATTAAAAGGTCCCAACAAACGTCCTGTGAAAATGATATGGAAAATTCACACGTTTCTCATAGGAATTCATTATGCGAGACGTATTGCATGCATTGTTTCTCACAGGTCTGGGAATTATGAAAAAATGAGAAAAAATCGGGGAGAATAATTGAAATTATAAAAACCGGATATGCCTCAATTTTCCTGTTTTTTTCTTCATGGAATAATATGATAGTGGGTCTCAAGAGATTGCTGGATAGAAGCTATGTTAGTTATTAAAATCACGGTAGGGAAAGTTCGAAACCGATTGTTCAGTAAAGCTATTGTGCACAGAGAGAGAGAGTCTTCTCTCGCAAAACCTTCTATATTGTCGAAAATATGTTCGAAAATCGAAACATTTCAGCGGAACTTTTTAATGACTCATGTACCCCTTTCAGTTTATTTGATTGGGGGTAAAAATTGCTTACACACACGAATTTCCCTAAAAATCACAAAAGCTCCGAAAGCTCAACCGTTTAGAGAATTACAATTTCTCGTTATGTCAAAAATTTTGAAAATTTCTAACAGACATATATATGGGGTATTCCATACCAACTCGGACAACCCGTGACCCTTACCTCTTCAGATTTCGATGACGATTTTTTCTGAGGTTCTACCATGAAAAAAAAGTACTCTCAAATTTTTTCAGACTTGATTTTTTCTTTATCAGAAAAAATCTGTAGCAAAAATAAGCCCCGATTTAAAATTCTGAGAAAAATTCACAAAAATCTCAAAAAAATACCAACTTTTTAGAAAATAAAAGAAACATGGAACTCTTATCCACTAGATCATTGTCAGTCCGATGTCGGTAAAAAAAATCGGAAAAAATAATTATGTCTTGAGTAGTTTCACTCTCTGCGCAGCTTTTCTATGTGCTATTTCAAAGTGCCTTACTGACAATCATTTTGGAAAATGATATAATTTTTTTTTCCAATTTGCGATTTTTTCAGAATTCTAAATCGGGGCCTATTTTTGCTACAGATTTTTGCTGATTGAAAAAAAAATCTGAAAAGGTTTGAGAGTACTTTTTTCATGGTGGAACCTCAGAAAAAATCGCCATGAAATTCTGAAGCGGTAAGGGTCACAGGTTGTCCAAGTTGGTATGGCATACCCCATATATATATTTCTATTTCTATTTTCTATTTTTGGAATACATATATGACATTATGTATATAGGCTTCTTCGGATGTATGGTATATACATATATATATATAAGCAATCCTAAGGGAAATTCTACGGAATTTCTACCCACGCGGGACCACGTCTTATCATTCCCGTCAAAATATCCATCTAACACGATCAGCGATAAAATGTCCATAAAAAAATATCCGCGTGCAAATTTCTCCATGCGTCAATATATACACCACATTATATCGTGGTACAAATTACCCATAAAAGCTTGTAAACACGAGTTTACATAAATAAATATTGATTTACACGTTTTTTATTGTACGTCTTATGGAGGAAGATGGAGGAAGAAAACTCGAGAAAATTCAGGATACTACGTTACAGTTGCATTTACTTTCAGTGTTTGTCTGATGTACAGGAAGACGGAGGAAAAATATCTAAAGACAAAATTGAAACTTCCTCCAAGAATTTGGGAGCAATTGTAGTAAACTTCAGATAATACAGAGCTGTTGGAATTTTTCCACCATTTAATTTCCTAGAGGAATAAAAAACAATTTATTATCGATTTCTTCAACCGATCTCTTGAAACAGAGTTAAGCGACGAAATATCTACGGCCAAAATATCGCAAGACTTTCTGTAAAATTGTTCAAGCGTACTCATAGTCCAACTGTGAATCTCTAACCAAAAACTTTTGTTTGGGTGTGCCCGACAATTTTTTTTAATATCCGATTTCGATATATGAAAAAAAAAACTTGTAGATAGATTTTCAAAAGTTTAACCGAGAGAATTCTGCCTATGTATTCATCGAAGCAATGGAATAGTAAATCAAAATGAACACAATCGGAAAACGTTTAGGAAATGAGAGACCCATTCGATAAAGAATCCTTCATATATTTTTCTTCATAATCATTTCCATTGCAACCGTGTCGATTTATATTTGGAACTCCGTTTTGTCCCAACCACTAGCAGCGATGAAACTTGCAAGTGAAATAAATGGGGTGTCCTAGTCTCTTGTTTGCCAACGTTTTAACTGCACCAATACTTTATATTGATTCTGGATTCTGTCATTTATCCGAAAGAATATGCATGCATGTTTTAATCAATGAGAAATGTTTTTTAAACCAACATTTGCTGATTGAAAGGTTCTATCAATCTTTTTGATTTCGTTCGAATTGCAACCGAACGGTAAATGTAAATGTGCTTAATTTACATGCCTGGAAACTGTTGCAAGAGGGTGCAATAATTCATCAAGCCGAAAAATTGATAATGGTTAGAATCATTTTTGTGTCTCCACCACTGGCCAAATCTTAAAGCCTTGCTAAGCCATCCTAAGCAGAATGCTGTGCAGTGTATTAGACTTTGCCGGTGCCTCTCCAGTCGACATATCCGCCCTCATGATGAGCGGAACGCCTTCGACGTATTTCCGATTGTGCTGTTACCGCAGTGCTTTTTCGGTGTCCAACTTCCATTGCGAAATACACCATTTTCTGTTAATTACCTGAATCACTTATCTCATATATATATATCATAAATCCCGATTGCACAATTCGTGATATGCTTCGATTTATCCTAGAAATAAAAATGATGGGGCTCATGTTAAATAAAATAAATGCATACTGTCAAGAGTTGAGTACCAAGTCCATTAATTGAGAGATAAATCTCTGCCGAGAATAGATACTGGCAATCAGCGACTTTAATTGGGTGAATTTATTCAAACTACTACCTAATTATACTGGAGGAGTGAATACAATTAAGATACAGAATATGTTCTTAACTCAGTAACTGAATTATGGCTGCAGGATGGCTACCTTAAAAACTACTTGAACCCCTCGAGTACGGGATTTTTACAAGGCATATTATGCTAGCGTCTAGAAGCAAGAAGAATCTGGAAACTTCGATGTCTACTCGAGACTATCATTTCCGTTTTCTTCCCAATCGCGCGATTTGGAAGATATTCGATTGTGAAATGGAGTTAGATCGGAAATTCCTAAGTTTATCGTCGCGGCTAGAAATTTGGGAAGTTCAAGCAATGGTCGCATCCGGGCCGCGTCCGGCGGAAGTGCGCCAAGCTGGATCAGGTTGCCGGGACCTTATCAGTCTCGCACAAAGCCAATGTACGGCGGCCGAATCCGAATAAATTTCCAAGTCCTGTCCGGCCATCAGCGCTTAAGATTAAAAAGTCATACAGTTATAAAGTTATAAGTTGTAAAATGGTTCCATGCAGCGAAAAATGCGAGGGAGAAACCCAAACTGACCGATAGGGTATACCTCCGATTCGCATTCCCAAATATCGACCAATATCGCTCCACTAGTGAAATGCCTCACATATTTCATGAAATTTTTCACAGGGGAAAATCCCGCAGCTTATATCAACAATCAGGAGAGCTCGAACGCCAAATCTACAATTGTCGGAGTAATACTGCTAACATTGTTGACCCTCTTGAGATGACCTTGAGGTGTTATGCCGCCGTCGTGGATGGCTATTGGTGCTGAATTTCCATGTATGAATATGAAAGGAACGCGTGGAGCTGGGGAAAATATCTTCCCCTCTTGTGAGAGCAAGGGGCAGCATAATAGAGGCGATAAAAAAAGGGAAACCCCCCCATTTTTTTCTTCTTCCTTTCAGATATCCCAGCGAGCAGATGGGGACTCATGAAAGGACATGGGGAATCTATGCATTTCTCATAAAATTGTGATTTGTAAGTGTTGAAGTTGAGAGCCATTGGAGCAAACTGTATATCTCATCTACGTAGTCCATGTATAGATGCCAGTGAAAATGAGTAAATACATACATGTTCATGCGTCGAGGAGATACAGGAGGACTCATCATTTCACTGTATATAGATATCGAATCAGTAAATGAAGTAATACAGCTAGATTAGCTTACATGTAAGAATGAGTATCATGTGCAAAATTGTGTTAAATTACTGGGCCAATGGGCCCACTTGATAGTGAAGATTTCTTGAAGTATCAGTCGCCAATGAAATCATCAATATCTTTTTGAAATATGCTGGATGTACCCAGGTGTAATAATATGTCAGATTTGTGTGAATTTTCCAATGCAATCTTGGAAAACTGGCTTCATTGAATATACTATCTCAAATAATACGTGATTATGTCTACTCTTCATCACTTGCATCCGTAGTTTAGACCCTTGGCAATAAGAAAAACAATCATCGGATTTTTTTTTTGTTTTTTTTTTCTCCTTTCGCGGAGAACAATCTTTACGTGTCTAAACATTCTGCCCTGAAAATAATTCCCGAATAAATAATAAATAATTCCCGAATGAAAATTACCCAAAAATAATTCATAGAAAAATAGAAGGAGTTTGGGAATTATAAAATTGAGCCTATTCATTATTTTGTGTTTGTAAAAAAGTCTGCTCCCAAAAAAAATTCACGATGGAAATTACAGCAAGAGCAAATTAGGCACATTCTTTAAATTGTTCTTCAGATTGTAATTATCGGCTTAAAATATTCGCAATTTTTTTTCAGGGGAAAAATTGTCCGGAATTTTTTTTACAGTGGAAGTAACCCAACAAAGTTTGTAGCGCAAGCCGATCTCCATTTCCCGATTTTATTAATTTATAGTGCATACTTTGAGAACTATAGAAAATTTCCTGTCCTCCGTAGAACTCCATAGAACTCCATTTTTTCAATTAACGAATTTATTTACCAGAAAAATCCCAACCAAAATAGTTGCCATGTATTGCTCCAAAGTTGGGAGCGGTGTTTCATAATTCAGTACAATTGACAAAAAAACATAAAATAAAACTAGACAATTTTGTCCCCCAATATTCATACTTCATTACATTGCAACGTTCCTCAACCATGCATGAATAAATGTTTAGTTCAACCGATTGAACATAGCTGTGTACAAATCAATGATGGCAGACTAGATTCAGCATATATAGCACTAAATTTTTTCTCATCCGTCAAATTGAATTCACGTAAATTCGAATTCAGCTAAACGCAAATAAAAAATCCGCTGATATGAAAAACAAAAATCCTAAAAATAAAAAAAAAATTCTTTCTAATTATATTTTCATTTTTAAGTGAAAAATGAATATGAGGATCATTCCCGCAAGACGTGAAGCAATTTAAATATTTCCCGGGTAAAAGCCACATTTCATTCTAGGCAGATGACGTAAACTAGAATGTACAATAAAAATTGACAAGATACAAAGTTTTTGGTGTTCGGATACTTTCTATTTTTTTTTCCTTTTTTCAAGAGAAGAGGGTTTACGTCGCTTGTATTTTATGTCTTGCACGTGTGGCACTAGCATCGAGTAACAGTTTTTAGAACTCATTTTTTCGTAGTAAAAACTTGATACTCGAGGAAAGACAAATTTTTAGAAAAAAAAAATCAAGATTGGAGCGTGACCCTTCACGTAATGGAGAACCAATAACTCCGCGATTGTAATTACATGATCACGGAACACTCATGTAATTCCATCTTGTTTTCGTTAGAATTCATCCCGTTTTACCCCGGATATCTCTGAAAAAAAATATTCTGTTCCCCACAATTTCCCATTAAACTAATCCAACAATAATGAATTTTACAGCAATCAATGATGGAGTATTTATGGCAGACATTTCCAATTCTTCAATGGAGAATTAAAAGAAAGAATTATACATTGACTCAATGGACTTTGATTGCTAATTTGTAAAATAATTGTCAATCTTGACCTGATTATGCATTTCTTAATTGCTTGCATAATCATTCCCTTAAGTTGAATGTTAATTGATAATGACATCGATTCGTGTCATATCTACTCTCTTAGCCTATATTCATTTTCACCCCCCCCCCCCCCGTCCTTCCAAATCGTAAAAAAAATCAATAGTCTTTCCCCGGAAAACCGCAGGAGTTTGTTCAACTTACTTTGATAAACTCCACGCTCAAATACCACATAGAGGCTTTGGTAACGGCGAATCGAGAAAAGTTCGAAATGGTCAAACGAAGCTTTAACGCAAAGGGAGCTTATGTAAACCCATTCTCGATGAACAGTGAATACACTCAATCGCATTATTTATAAATTAAAAATTGAGATACCTGTCATCGAGCCTGAGGAAGATCCTCCAAACTTCCGACGTTGTTCCAATGATAATTCTATTTAGTATTGCGGAATTCATTACTTCGTTTCATTACAGTGCATTCACGGCTAATACACCCAATTCTCAGATAAGAATCAACCCCTCCTGATAAAAGTATCCCGTTTTTTTTTTTTTTTTTTTTTGTAAAGAAAGTATCTTAATAGGAAACTTGCGTGCCCTCCAAATGCACGAAGCAACCCCATAAGAAAAAAAAATCCCCCCATTAACAGATTCGTTACAACCTTTCAAGTATTCCACATGAAATTTGTGGCAATCCTCCCTCAATATTTTTAAATCAATAATAGAAAATTCGTCAATTTCAAAGCGCAAATTGGCTGATCGTGACGTCACAAGAGTCGCGCTGGCATTTCTACACTTCCGATTGGTTGCCTCCGCTCCAGTCATGTTAAGGACGGCCCCTAATTGGCTATCGCGGGCAGTGTCGCTATCGTGACGTCACACTTTTTCTCCCGTGGTTTTAAAAAAACACTAGTCCATGCGGTGGCCACTACGCGACCACATGCCGTTCCTTGTCTGATTTCGAGTTCGATTCCGATAATCGATTTATTTTCGTGATTGAAGCTCTCATTTATATATAACTATAAGGACAGACTAGAGACTACACTGTCAACGAAGCGGTTGCGCGCGCATTTCAGCGTGACAGACTTTCGATATAATCGATATATATCGCCCATTGTCCTTTTTAGAATAGGATTCCTTTTGAATATTCGATAATTAAACAAAAATATTTACTCTAAAAAATTTTTCTTGCCCGCCATGAGGTTTACGATACAACGGTATGAAGGATTGAACTTGTTAATAAACACATAAGCACTCAGCCAATTTTTGATAAACTTCCTTTGCACTTTGTTGTTAACGTTGTGATGTTAATTATATGGATTTTATCTGAATTATAACGGAAGAGAATTGTGGTAATTTACATAAGCATGAATTTATTTACCCATACATTCATTTATTTAGACACTCAGTTCTTTATTTATTTAGGAATTTATATACTCATTTATCCATTTACTCATTCATTTATTTACTCATTTATTAATTGTTTTATTGGCTTATTTATTTAATTATTTATTCATTCATTCATTTATTGAGTTATTTTATTATTTATTTGTTTATTCACTCATTTATTCATTGATTTATTCATTTATTTAGTTATGAGATCCAAAGATCGGAGGCTAATAACAAGATCACCAAATAATACAGGAACCAAATGAAAAATACCATCACTAATTCAAGAAAAAACGCAAAAAGTCTGAGTATATAGAAAAGCAGCGCAAACATCAATCGAATTAACGTAATTAATTACATCCTCAATACCACTATTCTCGAAATTGAGGGATGTACCCTCAAATTAGAATTAACTAAAAGAAGACAAAATGAAAATTGTGATCTTGAATGAAGTACTACTATTCTAAAATCAAGACAGTTAGCTGAATAATTACAATCAATTTTTCATTAGTTTGAAGGTAGACATAGCATCCCAGAAAAAGCGTCTTTCCCAGAGAGACTTTACCTTCAGTGTTCCAGTTCGTCCACAAACCCCTATTCATAGACTCTTAGGGACAATTTCATATCAAAATTTCATATCAATTTTTTTTTATTTTTTCTTTAATATGTACTCCGCAATGAAGAAAAAAACTAGCAAAATTTTGTCCGCGTTTTTTGTCCCTAATTATCAAATATACCAACTGTTTTTCGAGCCACCTGAAAACAGCTGTGACGTCA
Organism: Asobara japonica; assembly: GCA_026005395.1. NCBI lineage: Eukaryota > Metazoa > Arthropoda > Insecta > Hymenoptera > Braconidae > Asobara > Asobara japonica. Next base: position 1,781,553 of record BQMI01000334.1, read on the forward strand.
TGAAAGTCCCACCCCGCGGCAGCCAATCACAGGCCGTCCTTAATATAACTCCAGCGGACGCAGCCAATACAGAATCTAGAAACACCGGCGTAACTCTAGCGACGCCCCCCAAACGACAAATCAGCGGTTTAAAATTGAAGAACTATTCAATTTTATTCAATAGAATTCAAACGATTGAGGGAAGTTGAAATAAATTCATATTTTTTTTTTCATCAATTTCGTATGAAATGCCATTTCATAGCCAGTAGTGAATTTCTTGATGGGACATATTTCGTAAATCTGGACTGCATGCTTCACTATTCACATTGCCCATCAACGTGGTTTCATCGTCTGCTGAATGCTGGGTTGTGGGCGACACTGCGCTTCGCCCAAGACTGCATAAGGCATTGTGATTATAATGCAAGTATGGAATTAACTTTATGTCACTCGAGTATGAAAACGCCGGTCCCTAGTTACGCTTCGCTCGATTAAATCGCGCTTTTCAAACCGCATAACGTAATAGACATTTTCGTCACAAGGCCGTAAAAAACTCGACATGTAACGAACAAATTTTTTTGTTATACGAACTGGGATCATTAATCAACTAACGAAGAGTGTCTTTTAGAATCTACATATGACTCTTTATTTCACAGATATGTGTGGATATTAATAGCAATAGAATACATGATTTAATACATACATCACCATCTTAACTCCCTTGTCTTTACAATTTCCCTCTATTTCAACTGCTTCAGTGTTATTATTTAATCATTTTTATATCATACTGATATATCATAATACTGCTCAAGTGATGAAGCGTTCCTCTAGAGATACAAAGACAGCGCATCTATTAGTTTTCCTCGCCATTACTCTAATAGTGTATCAACAATGTAACGTATCTGGTAGAAGTTCTGACACTAAGTGTAAATACTGTTAAAAATAGATTTGTTTTGTTTCTTGTGTTGCAATGTGGCTTGGATTACGTTCTTAGAGATAGATGGGAATGAATCATGTATTGAAATACAATTAACAGCGACATTTTATCCTAATGTTCTTAGCCAAAAGAAAATGATTTTTCAGTCGTCTAGGATACCCAGTGCTTAGCACAACAAATATTGACACAACACATTAGTTTTGGTTTTGTTCATCTCAATAAATACAACAATACAAATACTTATTAAAAATGATCTCTAATTTGTAATCGACGAAAAATTTGGCATGCCATTTTTTGGTTTACTTTTTCTGGTTCTTGCTTTCCAGATGCAAGCTTTTTTGTTTTGCTCCTTGTACACATGTAGATCTGCTAGAAAGTTCGCGGAATTGGCTATTTAAACATTGAAACACTGTACACTTGGAAGAAACATCTGTAGTAGGTATTGCAGAGGTTGAGTTTTTTTTTTTTTACTAAATTGGTTGGCAGGAATCTCATTAATTTTTGGACTAACTAGTACGAGCTGTTCATAATCATTGCAGGATATAATGATTGTTTTACAATTATTCTCATTTACTAATAGTGAGCAAAGATTTATCATAATGTTATTTGTTCAAGCTTTTAACAAAGCTTAATTTTCATTTTTTACAAGTACCTCGACTCTATCGTTTCTATACTTGTGCAATGCCTATACTGAAAATATAGTCAAAATATATTATGTATATCATTCGATCTTAGTTTCATCAGGAGTTCAGAAAAAGCTATAAAAATAGCTCTTAGCAAACCTCTCAACCACAGCCCATTCTTTTATTACTTTTTTTTTGTATTCAAATATCTAGAGATTTCCATCATTTTTTTTTTCATGTTTCGAAGGCAGGATTAGTATGTTATAATTATCGTTATTTAATTGATTCTTTTCAAATGAAGCTATATGAAAATATTTTTATACATACATCAAAAATGGTTTCTCAATAGATTTCTCACAATCTAGTTTTTTCTTCATGCATACCAACGAGGACGTATTGCTGTTGAAAATTCATTTTATCTTTTGTTTTCTTTTTTTTTTGGTTTGTTTTTTCGTACTGTATGCAAAGGACGTAAGAGATTCTTTTCTTTTCATGCTTGTCGAAAATTTTGGTTACATCTAAATTACTATCTAGTTTCATCTAATTGAATTTTTGGAATAGTTTAATTGCCTAGTAATGAAATAAGTTGTCAATAATATAAGAACATTAATGAGAGACTGAAAATGATTTAAGATATGTTTGAGATAACGCAATGAGCGATAATAAATATTAAAACATATCAATTTCTTCTCTCTATTGGGACAAATATTGTAAACGATAATGTATAATCCACAACTAGAACGAACATAACATAACTCGTCTTCAAAATTACTTAGCAAATAAATAAGATCAATCGTAACAAATGAGAATAAAATATAGTCACTGACTATAGAATAATAATAATGATAAAATCAATAATAGATAAGTCCAACAGAACAATACTCAATAATGAGCATACCTTTAAATTTTAGGTGAGGAATAAATAAAAACAATTGCACATTTCTCATTTACCACGACTTTCAGTGTTGGCTGCATTTCGTTGAGAATAAATTGATCCTTCAGCAAGTCCTCGTAAAGGCCCCTTTCGCAATTCTGCATTAGCTCCTTTTGCGAGAGCCTTACGAGTGGAGACTAAAGATGAATCTTTCCCAACAGCTAATAATCTTATGGTGGATTCCTTGGCTAGGAGGGTGGGATCTGGGCCTGCCCAGGGGGCGTAGTCAGGTCTGAAATATTGCAATTAGTGATGGATAGTAAAGTGATTTCCGGGCGTTGGTCTACTAAAAGAAAACTAGGGGGATAAAATATGTGTGTCCCCGCTGGGAACACAAACAAAACTTCCCGAGTTGTAATTTCTGTTTGCCATTCCTACATTTTCCGACACGCCAATTAAATGTTTCAATCCCATTTATCAAGCCATTGTGAGACGCCAATAGGGTTGCGAACTCTCGAGGGTTAAACCCGTCATACCTCCTTAATTATGACAAATATGGAAAAAAGTGATAAGAAATTAAGTATGCATTTCCACTTACAGAGCAAATTCTGCTGAATACTTCTTCCCGTATCTCTTACCGTTTTTGAAATAGAGCGTTGCAAACAATTCAATTGTAAATAACAAAAAAACTGCTCCGTCAATTTGAACCAAAAACTAATCCGATCTAAGTTCCATGCAGAGGCACCGAATAAGACCTGGATGCCTCAGATCGTTCCACCCGTTCATGAGAAATCATTAACGGAAAATTCCGATTCCACACATCCAAGCACACACACACAAACATTTGTTCGGAATTCGACGGGAATCATTTTGGTACACCTAAAACCCGAATCGAAATAAACAAAATCGATTTAGTTAACTAGTAGATCGAGTGTATTTGATTTTTGAATATTTGAAAATATTTTATATTTGAATATAAAAAAAAAACTTCAAATATTTTCGGCCTGTCAATTTTGGTGACACAGCATGCACTTTTGGATAGACGAAGTTTAATTGAAGAGTAAAGAATCGCGAATACTCCAATTGATGAGGACAAGACAAATATATGTGTACGCCCAACAATATTCATTTAAGAACAAGTACACAAGATACTCTTCGCTCGAGGGAATTTAACTCACAATTTATTTGGTTCACACAAGTATTAGTAGATAACACGATATTTCTTGTCTATATGTGAGCTACCCCCGCAAATAGATCAATTTAACTTACAAGAGTAAATCGTTGTCTGGACCCTTGGCAAATTCAGGATTAGTTCCAGAGGGTTTGATCAAATATTGTGACTTATATTCACCGTCTTCAGTTGTACTTGTGCCCCGGGAAATTCTGGAAAATTAATTGAATAATTTGTAAGCATGCGTATTGAGAAAAATCACTTTTTGCGAAAATAGGTATTTCTCTCAAAAATAAAACTTCTCAGCCGAAATAAAGAAAAAAGTACATACTTTGGTAATTCATTCCTATTCTTCGATCTTTTCGATTTCTCGTTATCTTTGTCCTTCATGATTTTCTTAATGGGAGATGCTGTCAGTTTAATGGCCTCCGTCATGGGGGGGCTTCTATCATCTCTTCTATCATCACTTCTACTGCTGCCACTAAAATTCAGGAGAAACCACGGGATTAAATCAGCCCTCGCGCATTCACCGCAGTAAATTTACCTGTGAGTGCTGAAGGTGCGCGGCTGACTGACAGCTTCTTCAGCCACCATAATATCCAAAATATGAATTGCCCTTTCCTCGTCGTAGTCTACGCTGTCCATTGCAAGGGCTATAACACGCTCCGGCACGGATTTATATTTCTCCATCAAGTTTGATTTCACTGCAATGAAGTTCTTCAAATTATCGAAAGTTTTAGAAGTCCTAAAGATCTTTCTAAATTTCACTTGTTTTGGGATTTGAACTTAAATTTTACTTTTTCTCTTTTAAATTTAATTAAAACTTTTGATGATTTTTTATTTTTAAATATTTTTTTCATTTTGCATATTTTTGAAACTAGAAATTAAAAAAAACATTGAATATTCATTTTTTTTTATTTTCGATTTTCTTAAAATGTGGGAAATATTGGAACTTCTTGACTTTTTAAAGATTCATAGAGCATGCTAAATACTTAAATTTGTTCCTTTTAAAAGTTGCAACTTCTGGACAAATCCTTTCCTGAATTAATACTAGATACCTTAACTCACTCTTATTTTTCTCCTCCATGCTCTTCATCCTGGGCGGTGGAGTTGGTGCTGATCGCACTTGTCTCGATTTTATCTCCTCCTCCTCTTTCTTTTCTTTGGCAATAGTCTTGATTGGCCCAGTGGGATTCTTCTTTTCATACCCCTGCTCAAGCAATTTTTCCGTTGCCTTTTGCACATTATTATCACTCTGTTCCAGGATATCAAGAAGAAGAGTCTCATCCACTTTGGGAAATATATTTTTCAGGTACCTGCATCAACATTGATCTCATATAACCAATTTAAATTACTCCTAAGCCACACACACGATTGTGATAATTGTGCATGAACTTGCAATTTAACAATTTACATTGATCAAAATCAATTCACTAATTTAACTGTATTGTCTACTTTGACATAACAATTATAATCACTACAAATCTAATTCACCAAACTTCGCCTAATGAGATGATTATGTTGTTGCGATGAGACTCATTCAATTGATCATGCAGCGATTAACTTTGTCAATTTTGTCATTCATTGAATTAGTCAAATTGTTAGTCAACGTTGCGTTAATACAAAACTGATAATTTTACAAATGAATAAATTCATTACTCCAACAGGCTCCAACATTCATTCACTTTCCCTAAATCATTCAATGACATGCACACTATCATGCTGTAATTGTTAATTTCAAATTTTGATAATTAAAACATGGCAAATTTATCGAAATTTGTCAAATGAAAATGTAAATAGTATAGAGACTAATTAAAACTGACCTAGATTTAGGTATGAGATGATCAATATCATCACAAACTAGTCAAATCCTTGATATAACGAACCAATTAAAAACTGAAATTAAAAGAAAAATGTTTAAAAAAAGAAAAATTTCAAAGTAAATTCGTAACTGTGGTTGTGTTCTATGCACACCTTTGAGCATTCTTCAATCATGGTAATTTACATGTATCAAAGGATATTCGTATGCCTCTCGATGCAGATACTATCAATTCAGTAGTAAAGTGGTGAAACGAGATAGCTATTTGCTTCTTTTTTTATCCAGAATATTTCAGCCAGAAAGAGGATGCTTTGAAAAGGTTCGCTGCTTTTTTCCTATTTCGGAGGCTCTTCCTTATTTCTATAAAAATATTCCCAACAGATTCGATACTCCTTGCTGATCTCGAGATCATCTCATCTGATTGTATCTTGGTTCACCACTGAACTACAGCTTTTGGTTTTGTATTGAAAACTCTGAAGTGAAACTTCATTGACGAGGTGAATTGGAACATCTTAAAATTTTAATGTCCCGGAAATTTCAAAAATATTTATATATATATATATATATATATATATATATAGAATTTCTAGAATAAAAGAAAAATTTAACTGTTAAAAATCAAAAACTTGGAAATATGAAAGTTATCAAAATACAAAAAAAACTGAGGATAAAATTGATAATTCAAAGAATCCGAAAATTTTCGAGCTCTTCCTGTTGAAAACTGGGAGATTTGCAAAAATGTTAAATCACCCCAAAAAACGAACAATTATGACCATTTTCAAAATTATCTAAAATTTGCCTGATAAGAGGCTCTCGTGAAGTTTCACTCCAATGACGCCCAGCAACTACGCATTCTCCTCAACAAATAAGATTGAAATTTCTTGAAACTACTGCAACTATTCTAGACATAACTAATGGTCATAGAGGCCCCTTCCAGCCTGCATACAACTGAATATTTAACAATAATACGGATGGTAACATATTGACATCTAGCATCCAGGGGGCGAGGTTTGTGACTGAAACAATCATATAAAGAGCAATAATAAAATAACCTAAGTTTCATTTTTGGGGAGTTTGGGGCTGGCCGTGTCCCACGCGGTGGACTCAATGTGATAGCAGCGTGTATTGCATGAGCCGGTAGACGCCATCTTGGAATTGCATAGTTTGAATGCACTCCAACTGGTGTGCCTGGACCAGGCGCACAAAGTGGATTCTTCTCAATTTGTAATGCACTCACTACCAATGCCGGCCTATTATGGTATCTGAAATGCAATTTGCTGAGAACTTAGGAACTAATCCTCCAGAAGTCCCTTTCCTAGTGCCAATTCAATGTTAAAATGATGGAGAAAGTGCTGTTTCTTCATCATTTGGTAGCAATTTCCATGAATCTTCCTCGGAATTTCGATTAAAATCAGTCAGCCAATGAGTGTTAATTGTCAGTGTGAGTTAGATAGCATTAGATAGAATTTTAATGCTCGAGTATGTACAAAGTTAGTAGCCCGAATTAATACCGTCAGTTATAACAGCCAAGTCGAGAAATCGGGATAATAGTCCCCTCAATGTAGATACATTGCATGTTAGCGTATTGTCAAAAACAAACTGCACAGAATTTTTTTTTCTACATCTCTCAGGATTATCCAATTTTGTGTCAATTAACCAAATTTTAGAAATATTTAAATTTTCAAAAATCCTAAATTTAACAATGTTTGACAGGTTTAAAATTTGTCCTTTCAATCAAAATTTATTGACTATTTTTTGACAATACAAAGTCTAAATTGACTGGAGTAAAATCGACCTCGACTACCATATTGCTGTTGATTAAAAAATCACTCTTATCAGTTAAGTATATAATTTTTAATTTTCGTTAACTTACTTTTTCAACAACAGCCGAATATGTGTGTCAGTAACAGTGGGAAAAATTGCGTTAATTTTAGCAACTTGTAATTCAATGTCGGCAGGCTGAGTTAAACTCGTTTCCATATTTCTCACCGGTGTTGGTGATCCAATTGTCATATCACCGAATCGATTTGTCATTCCGCTTATTGAGCGTGTGGACATTGGTGTTTTCAACTCCTAGTCAATAAAATTCATGAATAATATTAGTTAAATACAGATCAAATTATACAAATAGTTTTTGCAGGTTTTGGTTTTCCATGAATATTTTCAAACTCACGTTTTTTACATTAGCGATTTAACGATTTTTAAAACGAAAATCCAGAGAGCATGCCCGATTTGAACAAAAAAACCTATAAAATCCCATCAAAAAATAAATGAAATTTTTGGTAACAGGATTTTTCTTCAACCCCCAACACTCAGCGATCTAAACTTCTGCAAACAATTTTCAATATGCATTCAGGACATTCTATCCCAACGCGACCCACATGTCATAGCATAACTTTCCAATTTTGGTCACGATTTTTAACTTCTCTGGCAGGGGAAGTTATTGTAATGTCCCCGGAAATGAGAAGTGAAAAATTCATCATATCTCCACCTTTTAAACTTTCACAACTTCATTGGGCAGGAGTGTCTGTATGCATGTGATGGAAGCATGAAGAAATCACATATTCATGATTTTCTTTTTATTCTACTCAACTCTATAATTTTGATACGTAGCATGATCATGATTCTGAATTCAATAACAATTGTGCATATAGCATTTTTTATGTTTACAAGAAATTTGATCTCGAATGAAAATGGACATCCAACGATAGAAAAGATCAACAGAAACCGCAAAATTTTTCCCCCAAAGATTTATCGAAAAATTCTCATCAAAACCGGAGTGCCACAATTATAAGTTCATGTTTAAAAAAAAAAAAGAAGAAAAAAATTCACGATCAAGAAAAAAGTGAAACAATATAGTGGTAGAAAAATGAAGAGAGGAGACCCTTACATGAACTCTTGCTCAAACCTTAGTAGGGTTTTTGATATTAGTAGGCTTACTGGATCCAGTGAGCAAAAGCAAAGAAATAGCCACATGAGATTTGTCCTGCTTACCTAAAATTCAAATATATTCATGGAAAACCTCCACTAATAACAATACCGACAACAATATATATATATATATGTATGTAGCAACATTAAATATTTAATGTCGTAATGGAAATCTTAGAAAAAAAATTTTTTTATGCATTGAATCATACAAAGAGGAGGTGATAAAATTACTTATTCAAGTTGATCAAGCTCAGTTAAAATATCAGCGAAAATTTGAGAGAAAAAAGACAAGTATTCTAGATAATCTGGGTCAAGAGCTGGTGTCGTCTTTCATTCTGGAATTTTTCATATTCTCGAAATTTTTGAAACTTTTGGAATTAACTCCAGATTTTTTATCATATATATTACGTGTGAGACATTCCATCACCAAATCAGCCACCTGGTCATCAACGAATACCATGTTGACATTATGCGTTAAAAACATATTTTGTAACTGAATTCCATAGAAAAAAAAACAATTTCAATTTTCGACTGGCTTGTGTATTTAAATAGTCAATACGAAAAACTGGAAAATCCAACAGTGACTGAATAATTGATGCTTCCGTACTGAACGTAGTGAAATATTTTTATCAAGAAAAATCGAATAACATCATTTTTTAGTCATCCACTACGGTTCACTTATTTACGAACTAAATTTTTAAAAACTTGAGATTTCATTAATATTAAATAAACGAGTGGTTGTACATTCATAAAAATTTAGAGGACGTTTCAGTTTCCATACTACTTAATTCTGACCATGTAAATTGAAGTGTAGAACA